>CM074723.1:239654399-242054399 GCA_037306005.1 Rhinophrynus dorsalis | reverse complement strand
CAGTGAACAATGTAGCCTTTATCAAGATACATTGTTAGCCGAAACGTCGATTCCAATAAACATGTAACAGCATTTTACAACTTAATGAAAATGTATGAGTGCCGTCTCTCTTCATGAACTGTATGTATTGTCTCTTATCTTTGATGAGCACCCAGATTTAAGAATATAATCTACAGCGTGTGCATTCCAAATGACTATTTGTATTTATATATATATATATATATATATATATATATATGTACATTGTATAAAGAGAGATGTTATTAGCAGCTTAGGGCATAAACATTATTTTAAATAAGTTGCAACACAATGAAATTCTAAATAAAAGAGTATTATATAATAATAGATACATAGCAATTTAGTAACACAGTAAATTAGGTAGAAAAAAGGCACAAGTCCATCAAGATCAAACTTTGCCTCATAACCCAGAAAAATGAGAATGATATAGGTTTCCTGAGGTCAAATAAGTTAGTCTTCATTAGACCTATTAATACACAGTATAACCCTATATGTTCTCTTTTGAAAAAAATGTATCTAACCTTCTCTTAAATGTAACCATTGCATCTGCCATAACCACATCCCTGGGCAATGAATTCCATAAAATAGATATTACTGTAAAAACCCTTCCTCTGCTTAAATTGAAACCTCCTTTCCTCTAATCTCAAGGGGTGGCCCCTGGTTATTTGATCAGGCCTATAGTCGTTCCTCATATGTCAAGTCCTCCATTCCCTTAATTGATTTTGTTGCTCTTCACTGTACTCTCTCCAGTTCTAGAATATCATTTTTCAGAAATGGTGCTCAAAATTGCACTGCATATTGAAGGTGAGGTCTTACCAATGATTTGTACAATGGCAAAATGATGTTATCAACTCTTGCTTCAATACCCCTTTTTGCAAGACGGGACTTTGTTTGCTTTTGCTACTGCTATTTTTCACTGGTATGATTGGGGTTTGTGTGCTTAATATAATATTATTTTTCATTTATAAACTTTTTCTGGACACCACTATGGAGCAACAACACTAGACATGCTTACGGAGGAAGAACCCTCTTCAAAGAATATTTAATAAACATATGCTAGCAGATGTCAGATCCTACTGCTGTACCATGCAACCTGTAGCTCAATCAAAGAACACAAAGGAAACCACTTAAAGGTGAAGTAACATCTCTTAATAACAAGTGTCCCACTTAGCTTACTGTGGCCAGAAAATCACAATGGCCACTGTGAATATTGCTCTTGTGCAATAAAATCTTCAATCAGTCTCTGATGTCATATCTAGGGAGGTGTGCATGACAGTTGTTGGTAGTTTTATTCAAACTAAAGCAGAATGCATAAGCTTACTTACCCCTTTAAGGACCAGATGGGTGCTCAATGCATCGACAGAGAAGAAATCAGAAATATTCTACTAGGGTCATGAGCTTGCATAGATATGCAAAGAGCTCACTAGGACTGTGCTATTTCCTTTAGCTCACAAGTGCCATACACAGAGAAGAAATATTCTGAAGCTCATCATATTGGTCTCACCAAAATGACAGCCCTGCCATGAAATGCCAGGCAATTCTTTTCTGACCAAGGAAAACAGCTAACCCCAGATGCAGGTTTTGACCTTACTGGGCCACATCGGTGAGTTGCAGCTGATCCTTCTAGGCACTTGTGAGCACAGGTCCATGCCTGGATTCACCCATTACGCTTAGGGTTACCAACCCCAAAAGCAATTTGCATATTCAGAGAAGTCAGAGATGCTCAACTAGGCTCATGAGCTTGCAAGGATATGCTAAGAGCTCAATAGGACTGTGTCCTTCGCCCAGGGTGGAATCTCTTTTAGCTCACAATTGCCATACACAGAGAAGAAATATTCTGAATCACATCATACTGGTCCCGCCAAAATGACAGTTCAATCTCGAAATGCCAGATAATTCTTCTCCAAACAAAGGAAGAAGCTAACCCAATACGTTGTTTTTGGTCTTATTGGGTCTCATCGGTGAGGTGCAGCTGATCACTCTAGGTACTTGTGAGCTTTTTGCATACTTTTGAAAGCTCATGAAAGCTCTTTTTCTACATACTCAATGCATTGTAATGTGTTGCACACCCACTCTGTTCCTTAAAGAGTCAAGATTACCATGTGCCATGTTCTTTGGTCCTGATAGCAACTGTCTTGTCCTACTCCACTGATATAAAATCCAGTACTGAATAACAATGGTATTTCTTGAACCAAGGTGAAAGGACAAAAGTCTGAAGCTGTATTAAGATTTTCTGGCTATAGTGTGATAGATGGGTGGTAATTATTAAGAGATGTTGCTAACCCTTAGTGAAATAATGAAATCTAGAAATTTCATAACACAAATAATACCATGAAAATAGCACAGAAAAACCTCATGAATGTCTAACAATTGGTTATTGGGGGAGTATAAAATATAATTCTGCTCTAAACCAAGAGCTAGAACTGATTTTTGTTTTTAGTCTTATACCATTTTGCTAAGCTATTTACTCTTAAGGTTCTTCCCTTAATGATGATCAATGATAATGCCAGTCGAGATGTGTGGAACATTTTGTCAAGTTCCTATACTCTGATGAAATTCAGGGGCACAAATGGGGGCATATAAAAATTCCAATATATTTCCCTTGATTTCAATGTTTTTAACCCATAGAAAGCTATCATTCAAAGTGTTAAAGCTCTATTTAAATAGATAGGAGTTAGTATATTTTTCCTATGGTGCAGATGGTTTGTCCCAGATTCGATGTTTAGCTTCCTGAATGTGGTCCAATTCTGAAGCATCTAATATGAATCATAGGGGACAAATAAAAACTCCCCTAATTCCCATTGATTTAAAGGGGAACTTTGAAGGCCAGGGAGGTCTCCCTCTAGTATTCACGGGTTTAAAATACCTATATAACGCAATGAGGATTTTTATTTTCCCCTATAGTACAGTTGGTTTTCTCCACAGATGCTCATATTTTCATTTGTATATATGGCCAAAATGAATGTATTGCACTTTGCACTAACAAGCTACACACCACCCCTGGCTTCCAACGGATTCTAACTGACAGGCACAGTATTTCCAGTGCTCACCCAGGGAAGTGCTATCAATTTTTTCCTCACTTCAGAACATCAGAAAGCCTCTTAAAAGAAAATTAACACATCTCCTAATAATTAACCTCACACATACCTTACTATAGCTGAAAATCTCTAACAGACCCTATTAATGTTTCACTTGATCCTTTTTGCTCAATAAATAGCATCTTCAATCGGTACAGGTATTTTGCCCATGGAGGTGGATATGCAGGGACCCTAATCCAAAGGGCCCCATATTCTGCTCACTATACCTGTTTATCTTTAGCCATCAAGGAACAGAAGGGCATGTGATGCATTACTTTGCAATGCAATGTGCATCTCCTTGGTCCTTAAAGAGTTAAATAGGCTCGTGCATTTTGCCAGCTTCAGATTGAATAAACTGCCAGCAATTGTCATGTCAGCCTCCATAGATTTGACACCCAGGGTTGACTGAAGACATTATCGTTTGGACAAAGGAACAAGAACAACAATCATAGGGGTCATTAGGATTTTCTGTCCATAATAAGATATGCTGGGGATAATAATTAGGAAGTGTTCTCCTTTTAAGTTAGGAGATGTGCTTGCATGAGAAATTAAAAAGGATGTTTTATATTTCTATTTTTATGAGCTGTGAGTCTTGTAAGCTTCATTAAAAAGCAGTAAAACAGATGTAGCCCATGTTTTTTCACAGTTTCTTACTACAGAATCTGGTGAAATCACTGAAGTAACAACGTGTTACTAATTTTTAGATTGTGAATTACAATGAACTCAGGCAACTTTTTCACATAGCACCATTCAATTTGATCTTGAACATATATGAAAAAATATCATAACGTAATCTCTATCAATGTTGCATGAAAAAGGTAAAAAAGGATAGGAATGGATGAAAATGCTGCAAGACTAAATATTAGGAAAACTGCTTGTTTCATCTCCCTCAGGAATACTTGCAGATAAAACCATTTACTCTGCATCTCCCCATAGTGACATCAGGTGAGTGAATGTATGGGTGCACAAGAGTGTTTTAATGTATATGTGTGTGCATGTTGATGGCATATCAGTGTGTGCTTGATGATATATATGCACGTACCAGAAAGTGAACCCCATTGAAATCAATGCTCTTACCCTTCTACCTATATTAATTTTGCTTTCTATCGCTTACTCCACAAAAATTCACTTTTTCCCCATCCATAAAAAAGTGTTAGCCAATATTATTTATATCTGCAGTTCTAAACAGTTTTAAAATACCATATTCCTTTGTATGGAAAAGAAAATCATTTGTAAGCATTACTGGACTTTTATAACAGCTGGAAACCATATTCTCATAACTGATTCTTCTTTCGTTGTAGAAAAGGACAATGCTGACAATGTTGTAAATCATCATATTTATTGAAAAAATATGCATAGTTAATGCATGGGAATATGTTTTTTTTTTTTTAAAGAGAGGCATTAAGTTAAGCACCCAGTTCTAGGGAACAATTCTCCAAGACAGATTTTGTTCTAAGGCAAACACATATTAATCTTCCTCAGGCATACTTGCATGTTGACCAAACTCTTCCAGAGATGTCACAAGTGAAGCTTGTTGACTGGCTTTTGTAAATATTGAATATTCTCAGTATTAAAAAAATATATAAAGGCTCTTTAACTCCTTGGTGCCTGAGAGGGTTTGCAATGTAATTAGTTTTCTAGAATTTAATCTTTAATTGGTAATGGATATCAGGTTTGGGGCGGTGGCATATTTCTTTTTGCAGGGCTCCTGGACTCAGCTTCACCCACCGAAGTCTTAGAAAGCCTTCATTGCCAGAAGTTTGACTTTTAAGATCCTGCAAGAAAGAAATATGTCTGTCTCTATGAACATGAAATCCAGTACCAAATAACTATTAAATTAAGAGAACCAATCATTACAGGGTTGATTTATAGTGGCTGTTAGGATTTTTTGCCAGGATTATGGTAAATGGGGAGAGGAATTATTGTTAGGAGGCTTTAGAGTTCCTAAAGCAAATCAAGATAGCTTTCATTTAAGTGCTAGAAAGGCAACAAAAGAAGTGCACTATGGAGAATGCAGAGAATAAAAATAATGAAGTAAGGAGAAAAAATGAAGGCTGAAGGAAAGTTGAAAATGAAAGAAATGAAAAGAGTAGAAAGAGAGCAGTAAGGAGATAGGGATAGTAAAAGAAAGATTTAGAGGTCAAGCATGAGAAAGAGTTGGGAGTGGTGAAAGGGGAGAAATCTGATGGAACTAGAACTGATGGGTGGAGTGAAAAAAGATGGCACAGTGTTGGCACATTCAGGAAAGTGGAACAAAGTAAAAATTAAGAAAGATACACAGTGAAACAAAAAGAAAAATATAGGGCCATCTTTGTAGAAAACCAATTGCATCATTGTGAGAACCTGCTCCCAGAGATCCTGTTCTGCAATTACCTGCAGTTATATCTACTGTCTATGTACATACTCACCCTACTCACTGCTGCTCAGAAATTACCTCTGTTTATGATTAATTTGATGAGTACACCTCTAAGGCCCATATCAAGCAGGCTCACTAAGACTGCCATGTGCAAGAAATGTATTTTACTGACTAGTATTCCAGAACTACATTTCTTGTTTCTAGTGTTTGACCTTGACTTGTTCCTGACTATGTTTATTTACTGGCTGTCATTATCTCAGATATGTTTCCAACCAAGATTCTGCCTGCCAATTTGGCTTCTTTGCTTTTAGTTTCTTGTGAGTCTTCCTTTGCTGGTATTGCAGAATTAATTCTGCTGATTACTTTCTTTTTTTTAATATATACAGATTTTATTATGTATTAAAGAGCAGTACAAAGAAGTAGTACAAGTCATATAGTCACAAGGTCATCAGTTACATTCATAAGAGAATGCTATTTTGGGTGTAGGTAATAGGATGTGATGTCATAAACAAACATGTTCCTCCAAACAATAATAACAGTATCAGAGATAGAGATCGAAAACAGTATCTGAAGGGTCATGAATTGGCGAGCACGGGGGGGGGGGGAGTCAAGAGCTATTGCAACCAAAATCAGACACATCCATTAATCCACAGCAAGCTGAAGAAGGGACCTCGGCTAGCTGTGTAATGCATAGAACAACTGAAAACACTGTGATCAACGACCTAAGTAAAATGTCTATTTTTATATGTTCTTTTTATATGTGTAAATACTTTAGTGGAAGTGATCCCCATATAGCGTTCAGGAATGGATGCTACATCCCACAAGTTATGCAGGTTAGCTGTGTATCTTCATGAAGTGCGGACGTGTCTAGGGGGTCATTTCCAGGTAGGCAGGACACTCAGTTAGATTAACAAGATATACAATGTCCAAAGACCGTAGACAAAGGGCCAGAGAATGGGGACGGCCAAGACAAAATTCCCCACCCATACCTCCCATGCCTCCTTCCTTGTCTAGTTTATGATTCTTTTTTGTTCAAAAGAAGCATGGCTCTTAAGGCCAGGTATAGACTATCATGCTCAGAATAAAATTATTAAGCAGAACAGCTACCCCGGCCACTAATTTCTGAGCTATTTGACAGACTTCAAAGTCAGACATTTTTTGAGCCAACAATCTGATTAGGATAAAGGAAAGAGATGAATGAAAATCCACATTTAACACTCATTCTATGAATAGCTTGTGTTTCCATGTGGTTTAAGTAATACTTTTGTCATATTTTTGTCATTTGTGAATGCTATCTTACAATACCTTCTCCACACCTGTGTGCTTGTCAAACCTTGATGACATCTTGATTAGGGATGGGCGAAAAATGGCACTATCTGCTTGGTGAAAAATTTCCTGCAAAAAGTGTTGCTTTTCCCGCTTTTTTTTTTTTTTATTGCCTAGCTCACTGCATTGAAATCAATGGTAGAATTTTTTTTCTCCACCTCCCGAAAGTTTTCTACAGCCATATAAAATCTGTCAGGCTATCACAGCATGACAATCTGTGTTTGTGAGAGGAGAGAGCAGCAGGTTTTTCAGCTAGAGAAGATTGGCAAATAAAGGGGAGTTTGTCAAGGTCCCACGAATCATACCACGTCAGTCCCACACCACCACTACCATACACATCTGCCACATTGTAGGTTGTACTTTATTTATTTTTTTTAAATCACTTGACATCATCATGAATATGTGCCATTGTCACTTAAGCAGGAAGAAAGTGTTGTGGGCAAAGGACAAATGCACTCTGTATGCTAACACATTTTTCAAGGTATATGTTGCTGTAGGATCACAACTTTGACTTCCTGATACTTATTTCTCTACTACAGCCCTCAGAAGAAGTAATATTGTGCTGAGGAATGTTGCAACATATTAAACATAGCAAAAAATGTGTTGGAATAGGAGAAACATGTGTTAGAATAGGCGAAAAATGTGTTAGAATAGGAGAATGTGTTGGAATAGGCAAAAAAATTTCTGAATGGGGAAAAGGAGGAAAATGTTGCATTTGAGAAAAAGAGAAAACTTTCATGAAAAAAGGAAATTTTTCTCACTTTTCGCCCACCCCTAATCTTGATATTTTCAAAGAACATTGAGCTCAAGTTACCCATGCAACTTTTTCATATTTCATTCCTTAGTCTTCTCACCTAGTCCCCTCACTCTTTTTCTACAACTCTCTTCCATGGCTAACTCTGGCCTGGATTACATTACAGTTGGGTTTGGCTTTCTTTTTCACTTAGGGATATTTCCCTGAATTCAAACTGAAGAAATTGCATTGCCATCCAAATAGGAAAAATGTCTGGATATCATCGATATACCAGAAACACATTCCTTTGTGGCAAAGAAAGTAAGTCACTGAATGGCCTGAACCTGCAGTTTGGCAGCTGAATTAGTAATATGCTGTGTAATGTAACTCTCTGCATTCCTGTGCTAGTTAAATATTCGAGGAAATCAAATGGGTGGAAACATATGAAAAATATAATTTGTTGTTTATCAGTGACAACCCTACAGATGAGCACAAAAGGTGTCTGTATTGCAGAATTTACAAAGTTGATATTGAGAACCTCAAGGTCAGTACTTTGCTACATTACAGTATCATGTTAAATATTCCATGTAATAATAAATAACAAGACTGGATTAATTTGGGAAATGTTTTAATATTGTTATCAAGACTTCCATGTAGATTAGTTTATTTTTAGCACACACATTTGAGGTATAAAAGGCTGAAGTGAGCCAAAGTGAGTTTGGCTACTATGGGATCAGTAGCCATTTTCAATTCTGTTATGTGGGTCTTTTTATTGTTTGCTGATGTTCCCTGAAGTGCATTCAGGAATGAGGATGAACTGAGATAATTTGATGGCTCAAATGGAAAAAGAGTGTATTTAAAAGAGAAATTGTCTCTCAAAGTCTGATTCAGCTGCAATATAATTGAGGCCTTAGAGTCCACTTTCCTTAATCCTCTAGAGGTAATGAAGTAGCTCATTTTCAGTGCTTATATGTTTGTGTATAAATCATGAGCCAGCCTTTTGGATATGAACTAGATTATATGAACAACTTTTCAATACTGAAGATAGAACACAATTTGCCATTATTAAAACTTTAATGTAAGAAATCCACAAATTCCACCCCAAATGTATTTGGAAGAAAATGAACACATTTTTTGGTGATTTCCTTTGCACTTAACATAATAATAAACAGGGTGCAAAGAAATGAAACACCCTGAAAATCACATGCACTCTCACCTTTATTCCTCTTGATACAGATAGGCAGGTGTAGCCTTTTCCTGCTTTGTTTTCTTTGGAGACATGTCTAGCATTCAAGGGTTCAAAAGTCCCATTTAAATCCTGGTTGTTTTGGTTTGCCCAAAAATGTATCCAGTTCCTTCTGGTACACTAGCCTAACAAGTGACATAGTTGTATACAATGATTTTATAGGTTAGTGATGTCTCTGATATTCTGTAGACTGAGTAGAGGGGAAGTATCATCCAGCAGTTCTGCAACCCACCAAAGGAGTTCCCCTACCTTGTTCCGGTAAATCCAGACAGGACTCTTTTGATTGATGTCTGAAGTAAGCAAAGTCCTCATGACTGTTGGGAAACATGAATACATATTTTTGTCATTTGTGAATGCTATCTTACAATACCTTGTCCACATCTGTGTGCTTGTCAAACCATGATGACATCATGATTAGGGATGGGTGAAAATTTTCCACTTGGTGAAAAATTTCCAGCAAAAAGTACAGTTTTTCCTGCTTTTTCCCCCTTTTGTTGTCTAGCTCATTGCATTGAAATCAATGGCAGAAAAATGTTTCTCCACCTCAGGAAAGTTTTCTACGGCCATATAAAAGGTGGCCAGGCTCTCACATCAGCCGTTCTGTGTTTGTGAGAGGAGAGAGCAGCATGTTTTTGAGCTAGAGAAGATTGGCAAATAAAGGGGAATTGAAGTTTAGTTTTAGGGAGTCATTTAAGTAGGACATTTGTTCTCTGTAGTAGGGCAGTCTGGGGGCATAATGGGGAGAAGAAGGGAGGAAGGACTTTGCCATTATTAAAACATGAATACATTTTATATTTTCTGCAATTTCTGAATTCTTTGTGTTTCTTTCCCATTGTATGAGTTAGTCATTTGTTTAATGCTTCCATGGAAGGCCAGGAAATAGAAAACTTATTTCAAATGTACCATTACTTTCTTTTACTGGCAATCCTTCATGGAATCATTACCTTCTCTTTTTATTCTAAATCTTTACTCCTTACAGGGATATTAATGTTTCACAATAAAAGCAGCTCCAATTAATCTTCATAGTTTTTGGGCAATGGAGAGTGTTATTTCAATTCTGTTTAAGTTGTAATTCAAGAGTAATTGAATGAAAAAATATCCCCTTCCCGCCCCTTTTACTGATGTAACTCTGCTCACCTCACAGCAGCAAGATGGATCGCAGCAAGAGACAATCTTCAGTAAGCATAACAAAAGCCTGCCCTCCTTTGAAGATTGTCCCTTGCTGCGATCTGTCTGGTCAAGGGACCAGATTCCAAATCTGAGGGGAGCTGGCTTACATTAGGTAAAAGGGGAGGGAGGGGGATATTTATCATTCAATTACTCTTGAACTACAACTCAGACAGTATTGAAAATTACACTCTTTATGGCCCGAAAACCATGAATATTAATCGGAGCTGCTTTTTTTTGTGAAATGTTAGTATCCCTTTAAAGACTGTGGGAGGGGAAAGTTGCTTTAATGAGGTTGTATTAGTTTTGTTTTCTGCCCTGTCAGCCGTAAGCAGTGGTGCTGCCATGAAGGATGGTCAAGAAAAAAAATATTTCAGAAAGTATGATAGACTTCTCCTATTGTGTTGGATGATATGTTTTGTACGAATACTTAAATTACAGGATAAATGTGCTAATCCCTGTTTAACCCATTGAGAAGCAGATGGGTGTGCAATGCATTGCAAAACAGTGTTTTTTCACTTCTCTCTGGCCCTGAGCTGGTTAAGAGCACTCGTTTAAAGTGGCATAGAAATCATTAAATGGGAATTTGTATTGGAATTATTAGACTGTGAAAAACTCAGCAAAACTTTGACAAATGACTATGTGCTCTTGGTTTTTGTAAGCATATTTTCTAGTAGGCAATGCATGGCGCATTAGGAAGGGTCAATATGTGCTGTTGAAGACTTCTCATTTAAATGAAAATTGATTATCTGCTTTGGATCTTTTATCTTTTTTGCAGTTATTTGCAGTCCTCTGGAGAATTATAATACAACAGATGATTGTGCAACCCACAGGGAAATATACCTTTATTGTTACTTATTCATGATTCAATTTTGGTCTGCTATATAGCAAATCCTCTAGGTAATCTTTGTCTCTTGGGGAAAAAAATGACAATCTGAAAGATCAATAGGAAAATAAACAAAATGGCTGAATTAATTAACACTGCTGTTCCCTGCAGAATACACTGAGTTGACCATTAACCATTTTTTGTGAAGGTAACCAATAAACTGCTATGAAATGTGTTTGATACCTCTGACATTCAAAGAGTTAAGAATCAGAGGGGAACACAACACATTGTGATGCAATGTCAGATGTTACCTTTAGCTGAAGAAGGAGTTTTCTCAAATACTAGTCACATCTTGTACAGATTGCCTAGGCCCCTCTCAACCATCCTGCATCCTCATGTCCTGTGCAAAATACTGGACTGGTGCACAGAGTGGCTCCCATTCCAATGATAAAGAAAGGAGAAAGAAGCCTGTCATGTAAGAGGTATATCACCCCTCCTCTACAAGTTTCTTTTAATTTCCAAAAACCCACCACCACTCACATTGCATTCCCCATCTCTCCTCCATTGTTCAGGTCCCTCCTTCTTTCTGTTTGTTTCCTCATCCATGCCTTTCCCATCTCAACTTTATACTAATGGCAATGCCATGTTTATGGGTATGTCTCTCCTAGGAACAAAGTATACTAATTACAATGCTATCCTAGTACCAAAGACCAAATGGCACTGTTGATAACTCATGAAGACCAGGGTTTGGTACCCTTTTCAAGGATGTCCTTTTACAGGCTCATCCCCCTATCTGACTTAGAACCAAATATTGGTCTAGACAATGGGATGAAAGGGGACCCTGCCTATTATGTCTTGGGCCCAGTGATTTCTGAGCAGGCCATGAGAGGAAAAGAGGCTACTATAATGCAGAGGCTGTGAAGACAGTGGCATAACTCCCAACATTTCAAATGGCCAAAGACACTTTTAGGTGGAAATACTGCGGGCATGGCTGATGGGCAGGGCATTACTGAGAATGTTATTTCATGACCTACTTACCCTTTTTTGTGTATCTGAATTGATTTAGAGCAAGTATTTATTTACATAGTCTACTTTATAAATATATATACACTAAAGTTTAAACAAAAAGTAATGTGATTATTATTGCTGTTGAGCAATGTGTCATACATATATGTATACACACCATAAGGGCCAAAATCACAGGGTGAGGAGAGTATATTTTTACCTACTATTTGGTTCATTTCAGTTGTATGCTATATGTATAATTAGTGTAGCAGCATTTCAATTGTAGGATCTGTGGTATCATTAATGTGGCGCTAATTCAGCTGCAATCTCTGTGGTATCACTAGTGTAGCTGCATTTTAATTGAAAACTCTACACTATCAGTTCGTTACTTCACAACACTCAAGTCAGTTATAAAATTATCAAAAATAGGTGGGTTGGTGCAAAAATAAGAATAGGCGACTTGCTTGTTCTCGCCCCCCAGGCCACAGGTTGCCACCCATTCCCTGATGAGGTGCTCATCTCGTGGAGATCAAGTGAGTGAATATCCCTTATAATTGTATTGTAGGGAGTGATGGGGAAGGGGTAGAGTGGGAAAGAAATATAAGTATATAAGATGGGGATCTGATGGAGAGAATGGGGAAACTGGAGAAGTGAAAAGATCCAGTCTCTTGTCAAAGACAAGATCCAAGCAGTGACAAGCCTTTTCAGTGGCACGGTCAGTCCTTTGTTAGAGATCAAATGTGGAGGTTAGCTCAAGAAGGTTTGACGCTCAAAATACAGAGTGGTCATCATAACAATTATAGACATTCAATCACCCAGGATTGTCAGTAGAAAAAAGAAGAGCCAGGATTTGAAATCTGAGAGAAAGCATGAAGGAGAAGAGGAGTTAGCAGGTGACCTGTATATGACAGCCACACATGTAGACAGAGATTTGTAGAGCTGGACTGTGGGTACTTAAAAGAAGGAAAATTAATAGATGTTGCAAATGAATGGGGCGGCAGTGGAGTGGTGGGGTGGGGGAAGGGCACCAAAACCTCACATGACCAGTAGAGCAAGGGATTTGTGAGAAGTAGAACTCACCAGAAGAGAGTGCAGCCTACACAGCCATGTACAGACAACCAGGTTTCTGTGCCAAATAGCTGTAGGAATTGCTCTTAGAAATCATTCTGAACTGATGTTGATTTATAAGCTAGGAAATGGATGTTCAAAACAGCACAGGAGAAGAGAAGAGGGAGGAAGAATTTGAATGTTAGTGAGATTGGAAGGGGTGGAACCATTCAAGAAATTGTGGGAGGACATGGTAAGTGGAGGGGGATAGTAGGTGGGCATACGGTTTTGGGAGGATTCAGGGAATGGGATTTATACTGATATTCTGGATCAGGGCTTGCAGAAGGTGAAGGGGTAAAAATCTGCAGAAGTGAGTAAAAGCAAGCAGGTGTAATTGGGAGGATTGAAGGGGAGATATGGATGTAGTTTTGTCAGTCAGAGGGAGGGGTAAAGCTAAAGAGAATATTTAGGAACACCAAACATACCACAATTTAAAAGATGACAGGCACAAACATGGTAAGAATTGAGATCCTGGAGCCAGAGGAAAGGTGTTTCTGTGGAGCAATTCTGGGCAAACCAACTTTATCAAAGAGAATAAATGCAAATTCAATTGATTTAACCCTCAAAGAACCAGAGTGTGTGCAATGTGTTGCACACCCCCTCTACGCCTGAAAGTTTTAAATAGAGTCTCTAAAGCAAAATCTGTTGTAGTCACCTTTAGTCTCCTTTAGCATTCTAGTGGTTAAAAGTCTCCCCCACAAATAAATCCATGTGAATTGTTATGTGTTCCCTATGGCACCCCAGATTTTGTTCACTTTTATCTTTGTACATACGGTCTTTAATATTTTGTGGTTAATCTGCTAAATGTCAAAATGCCTCCTGGTCCATGTTCTCTGTGTTCCTATTTAGGAACATTTATGACATTTATTTTTAGGCTTTTTTAACTTTTGTCTATGGAAGACATCTGAAAGCACAAGCTTAAGTTTATTTTGAATTACTTTTGACATGTTAATGTTTAAATGTGTAAATTCTGTCAGCTTCATTGGACTGTGCAGGTGTGTGATTTTATGTCTGCTGACAAAACGGGGTAAGTGTGCAGAATGTACTTAGAAGTCTTTTATAAACATTTTGTGTCCTTTGCTAACCTGTGTAGCTAATCCTTATTATTAGTCACATAAAAGCACCCCAGTTCTTGTTTTAGTAACATAATAAACAGTTCTTATTTTATTTATTCTTTGCCCATATCAACTATATGCACAAAGAAGAAGAAGATATGCAATTCTGGAGCCAACCAACTGCATCATAGGGGACACAGAAAATTGTCACTGAATTAAATTGGACTTTTAAACCCTTCGATTCTAGAAAGGTCTCCAATGTAATGTGTTGGTGACCTTTTTAGCATTGAAAAGTTTGAAAGTCCCATTTAAATCAATGGTTTACTTGGTTTGCCCCATTTGTTGTTTATGTCACATAAATTTATGTAGTCTTAAAAAACTAAGGCCTAAATTCCATTCCATCAGAAAAAAATTGCAGAAACACTCTTTGCCCTATTGGAAGATACTTCCTGATGTCAACTCGGTAATCACAATCTGGCTGAAAGGCAGTAAGTGGTTTATGAATTAGCTATTAACCCCTTAATGACCCTTTATGGTCCTGACATGTCATAGGTCGTGCTGCACGGCATCCAGGGAGCCCTGAATCATATTCGGAAAAAAAAAAAGGTCCGTGGTCCTTTAGTGCCGGCCGCATATGCGATCGGCCGGTCTTTAAGGGGTTAAAGAAAAAAAAAAACAAAAACAAAAAGCAACGACAATACTGATTTGGAAATCATTTTGTCTGCTGAAATATGTGCTGTTATTTCAGTCTGTTCTGACTTCTGTCTACCATTTATGTATGTATGTATCTTTATTTGTATGTATGTATCTTTATTTAAATAGTACCATACATGTACACAGAACTTTACAGATATATAATATATGTCAGCATTACATTTCCAAAAAGGCAATGTGGAACTTGGGAGATAAGTTCTTTTTGCATTTCAATGCTTCACAATCACACAATAGGAGAGAGACTGACTGTACCATGCATACCTATTCAGGAGGTGAACAGACCAAGGTTTACTTTTGGCCGTAGGTATCTGTGTGCATCACCGATGCTTGGGTGGGCTGGGACTGCAGCCATCTGTTTGAAATAAATATTGGATTAGAGTCATTGCAGAAGCAAGAAGAAGACAAGCCAAGTACACAGGCATCAGGTAAGCTGCTACAGCATGAATCATGAAGCAGTATATGTGACTTAAAATGAAGCAGCCAGGAAAGTTGTCCTGCAGACTAATTGTACACAGGCAGCGGCACAAACAAATCAACAACTAAGGCTCATAATCTCTCTGGACAGGTGACAAACCTATACAGATGGTTTGCCTCAAAATTGTTTCTCATTTGTTTTGTACATAAGGCACTTATGGAGCAATGCAAGAAATGTTCGCATCTGATAAAGGTATTTTTGTGCGCAGATAGATTTTGCGCATGTTCTAATCCAGGAAGATGTATACCGAACGCTTCTTGAATTGCACATAAAAAATTCCTTTTTACGACAATGCTACAAAGATGTATAAATTAATTTGCAATACCACTTCCTGCATTAGGCACATTCGCTATTCCACTCACACAGATTCATTAATCCTGGCCACGCCCACACAAAATAAATATGCACAGCTGTTCATTAATCTTGATTTTTCATGTGCAGTTCAACAAAATCATGCGCAAACTTATTCCCTAGTGGTTTTCACACGGGAAATAGCGATTGCGCATGTTTCCTGCATTCCCCCATTTGTGCCATATGCAGAAACAGAAAAAATAATAATTCTGGTGCAAACCAGCTGATCAGCAGAAGAAAAAAAGATAATTCAAATGCTGACATGATTTTAAATGGGGCTATTAACACTTTAAATGCAATAGGGTTCACCTATGCATTGCTGTACACTAAATTGGATCCCCATTTAAACAAGCTGAATTTTATGAATTGTTATATTTCTATTTTATATGTATATAATGGGGCAGTTGATTTGCTCCAGGATTGCATTGCCCTTAGTAATAGATGTGCTGCAGTGGCGAAAATAAATATTTATTTATTTTTAGCAGAAGAAAGATCCATATTTATTACATAAATTAACCTTACATTTACCTTTGTAAAATCTCACCTTCATTGAGACTTTAAATATATTATTTGACCAAGGAGTACTACACTTTAATTTCACTTTAGGACAATCACAAGGATCATGTCTTAGTTTCTAATTGTATTATTTTATAATGCTAAATATAGGCTGAATTTCTCAAACTTGCCCTTTTAGTTTGCAAAGACATATTCCCTTACGCATTTATGGGCCTGTTGTAGTATTTAATTATAGGCTCACATGACAAAATCTTAAAATTGTGGTTGAATCCTTCAAAAATGACAGTCTTATCTAAAATACAACCAAACATATTCATCAAAATAATAGTCTCAATCCACCTTATGTCAACATAGATTTGACAATTTTTGCCAACTGTGGACAACTACTGACTAGTTCTCATTTATTCTTGTTTCTCCTTTGTCTTTTTTTTACTTCAGTGTTTTTGGTCTGTTTTGGCTAATATATACTGTATGTGATTAACATTTTAAGGACCTCTTACTTTTGGCCAGTTGTTCTTTATTTTTAAACTTTTAGCATACACATACACACACACACACACACACACACACACACAGTCTTCATAGCAATCATGTTTATAGACCTGCAACACACATCCGTATATACAGACTTACATAAATACACACACACTCACTCAATAATACACAGCTAACCCAGACAGGTATTTAATTTGAATGGGGATATATGAATGTGCTTTTATTGTGCTTCATGAGGGTATATGAACCTGCTTTTTAATGTATATCACATACTCAGGGAAGTATATTCTACTATTAATACTTTGAGTGCCACAGGGGTACCCACGCATTGCAGAGTAATATGTGGCTTACCCCTCTGGCACTCAAAGGGTTAATAATTCAAGTACTTTAAAGGACAGTTAGTAGTTGATTACAGACCCAAATAAAACATGTCTTATGGTAGATGTTCTTACACTCACAAAAATCCCTATCTGCTACTTTTTCTTTAGACAATAGTAGTAAGGTGCTCAGCCCCACAGTTACTTTTCACCCCTTCAAGAAAAACCACATACTCCATAATTGTGGCAAAGCTAAGTCTTTTTTTTCCCTCACATTAACAGACTATACTGTGCACAGCACAAAGCCAGTGCAGCATTCCCTTCCCCCACCTGGGGCCAGTGGCCAAGCCCCTGTCTGCACTTGACTACCGCTGCACCCAGATCTCACCTGCATCCGACTGCCCTTACTGGTGAAAACCTGTGCTCCATTCCCAATGCCTATACCTGGGGAAGGCAGGCCAGATGTCTCCAAACCTCCACCCCCATTGATAGCAGCTGAGCCATTCAACAAACCCAGCTACTACCGTGAGGGGATCTGCAGGGCATCCCCAAAACAACTTTTGGTCCCCCATGCCCCTCCTCCCTCATGCCTGCGCATACCTGGAGTTAGCCCCCACTCTTCTGGACCCTCAGCATGCCTGACTGCAAAGACAGTGCCTGCTGTTGTACCACAGCCAACCAGGTGGCTAGGCCTGCGGCCTTCACGTCCTAGCTGAACCTAACCACAAGTCAGTTCCCAGCTAGGGCCACCCTACTGCAACCTTCTAAGGTGTTTAGCCTTAGGTCAGGGAATGCCGCATTGCCACCACCTAAAAGTGGATAGAGGTATTTACCTCACCCTCGTTTACTGCCAAACAAAAGCTGGGAGAGGTTAGTAGTCTTGTGCAGTCAGTCTAGCTGTCCTCAGCTTTATACACCAGTACCTAGGCAGGTGTGAAGAACCTGCCCCATCCTCTTTCCTACGTCCACAGGGGCCCAGCATGCACCAGCCCTTGTTGCTTCTACCCTCATTGTATGTTAGACCCCCATGGTGCCATATTATTGTGCCTGGGGTGAGCACCTTAAAGGCACTTGCTCCCAGGTAGTCACTCACTCTAACTTCTGTGTAGTTTAGATTTCGCAATTAATATGCTCACTTCAAAATGTTCTCATTTTGTATCCTGTGTTGGGATTGCTGTGGCATTTTGTATTACACAAACATCTCTGTAATACTTCTGCAATATAACTCATTCCTAAAATTTTCAGGTCATTTCTTATGATTCTGATTTATTGTAACATCTAAAACATAAATAGAATACAGTTCCTTTGCACACAACTAGCAGCTATAAAGGATTCTAGCCCTGATATTTAGCAGAAACAGAATCTTAATGTGGGAATGCAGACAAGGTCAAATATAGATGACTCAAGGTCAGCACTATCTCTTGTCTTTTAGAAGTCTGGGGATATTACAAATAGTTCTTATTTCGTCTACAATGAGAATTACTCAGTCTTAAAGGAGAACTAACACCTCGTAATATTAACCTTACCATGATCATAAAATCCTAAAAGAACCTTTGAATTTTGGCTTTTTAGCTTTCATTCAAAAATATCATCAAAAGGAGTTTGAGGACATTTTGTTGTTCCCTATTGTGCCGTTAGTTTCCCTGGAATTGCCTTACTTTTCTTTTTGCACATAATCCTAGGGGTGCTAGAGAGATATCTAACACATTGAATTACAATGGGTTGGATACCTCTCTTCCACGCAGAGGCTTAACCTTTGGGGTCACATGCAGTCTCAAACTCAAGCTAAATGCATGCATAAAACAATAGTTATGTTTCATCATATTTAACTCATAAGACACTAGAGACATCTAGAACTCATTGTGAAGCAATGCATTGGAAAAGACTTTAGCATCCAAGCAAAGTTCCCTCTAAGGTGTGCACAGGTAAGCAACCAAGCACCGAAAGAGTTAAAGAGGACTGTTTATGTAGGATTTCAGTGGAACAACATGTGCATTATGCGGCCCAGATCAGCCTAGTTACAATTGTTCTCTTACTCCTGCTCACCTTAGAGGGAACACTGCATTCAAAGAGTTAACTTTCTTATTTTAATTACATTATTACATAACATATGATAAATTAATTTTATTTTTTTGCTGATTTATCGGTGCTTGACAACTTGAGGCCCCCCAGTTGTTGAGGATTATAATTTCCATTATCCCCAGCAGGCCAGCTATTGGCTGGCTGGTGGTGATGGAAAACTTAGTCTTATTTGATCAGCCGGAATGACTCTGGTTGCCCACCACTGACATACATTGTATGTAACATATTTCTATTAAACTCTTTTGGCTGTGTACTAAAGCTGTACAGTGCTGTATTATTCTGTAACCACAATGTATTTCTTAAACTACTCTTGTTCCTTTGTGCTTAAAATGGGCTACATACTGTAGCTGTAACTTGAACCATAACAAGAGATGAATTATCCAGGTTGCCTTTTTCAGTGAATCAGGATAGTTTATCAAACTCAAATAAGGTTGTGATGTCAAAAAATATTATTATGGTAATGTAAAAATTATTTTAGATTGAAATAGACCTGCAAAGCCACCAAGTAGTTTTGCAAAATACAAATAATAAAGGCACTTAGGGTCTCTATTCTATTACCACCAGTAAAATCGGCAGTAATAGTAAAAACACTAAAGCCTAAAAAACTCATACATGTACCTCAGCTATTCTATTGCTGGCAAGGTACATGGAAAAATGAGCATTGGTGGCCAAAACTCACGTTTTGGCAAAATGCTTGTTGTTGGTTTTTGTTCCCACAACTCGCTCTAAATAGAGTAAATTGTGGGAGCGTCAAAGGTAAAAAAAAAAGCAAACTCTCGTTGTTTGGCAGTGTGAACTAAAACTAGGCAGAAATGTAACACTTACCTGTCATACACTGTCCGGCTTCTTCATTAATCTTCTCTTCTTTCCTCTGTCTTGTCTTCTGTCTTCTTATCTTCAGTCTTCTGTCTTCTTGTTTAAAAACAACAACAAAAAAAATCCATTAGTGCTCAGGGAATATTAAAAAAAGAAGCCCCTAAAGATAGCCCTCCGGCTCTCAAAGGGTTAGTATGGGCTTTTCACGGTGCCCCATGATTACCTCTGTCAGTATTGCTATAAGTGCGACATTATTTACTTCCTGGCTGTCGCTCTCGCTGAGTTGATACTCTTATAGGTCAACATGTTGGTGAGATCATCGCTCCACCCACCTGTCAGGGTTTTTAAACCTCAGCCTGTGTCATTACCTTTGCCCTTTCGTGGTGTACCTGAGCTTATTGCTGTGTTGGTCCATTACTGTTCCTGTGCATTACCTGGCTACGTCTGACTACCTGTTCCGGTTATGACTCCTGGCTACATCTGACTACCCGTTCCGGCTCTGACTCCTGGCTACGTCTGACTACCTGCTCCAGCTACGACCACTGGCGACGTCTGACTACCCGATCCGGTTCTGACCATTGGTTGCCTCTTGGTTTAATCTCAGTTGTTGCGATCTGTCACCATTCCGTGCCTCGGTTTGGTTTTCGTGTTGCCTGTGCCTTCCGCTCTGCGCTCACTTCTGTTAGCGGTGCTTGTCGGTCATACCATGTGTTTGATCTCCAGTGGCCATCCCGGTTTGTGTGCTGCCTTACTGGCTATCAGCCTATTGTATACCCTGTCCGGGTATTGGTGCACTCTTATATTTCCTGCCGACTGTGTGTGTGTGAGTGCTCTGCACTGTCCTCACATCTACCGTGTAGTCCAAGGGCCATTCCGTTACTGTTCACCTGCCTGGTGAAGGGTGAGGAAAGTGAGTCCACTGTTCCTCCCTGGTCTCGTGAAGGTGTACTATCCAGACATACACGTGGAGTACTCACACTGTTATTCCATCTACCTCTGTGAGTCCCAGGGCCTTTCCATTATTGCTCATCTGTCTAGTGAAGGGTGAGGATAGTGAGTTCACTATTCCTCCCTGGTCTGGTGAAGGTGTGCCATTCATTCCGTGTATGCGTTGTACCCACACTATCCTCGCATCCTGTGTAGTCCAAGGGCCATTCCATTACTGCTCATCTGCCTGTTGAAAGGTGAGGAAAGTGAGTCCACTGTTCCTCCCTGGTCTCGTGAAGGTGTGTCACTATCTACTGCCACTTTGTGTCATTACTATACTGCTGTTTTGTCATTTGTTGCCACCAGCCTGTTTCCTTATTACCTGTCTTTATTGCACTTAATAAAGTTTTATATTAAGTTCATCTGTACTTGTCAGTGTGTTAATTTCCTAGTCACACCATGACAGGGCTGCATCTTTATGTCCACTAAAGATATAAAATATAATATTTACATGATTGCAAATTAATATGTCAATGTCAAATTATTTACCCCCTATTGAATGTTGAGCTGTACAGAATCCCCCCATGCCACCTCTTAGGTTGCTACCCGAGTCAGACTGCCAGGATTTTGAACCAAGACCAGTCTCAGCTCAAAATAAATTGGCAGCCTCCAACTGGCTGTTAGGTGCTCATACACCTCCCAGCAAATCAGTTCTAGCAGGGTTCATCATCCCAGTCTCGGTTAAAAATCCCAGCAGTCTGACTCTGGCAACAGCCCGAGAGGTGGAATGGGGGGTATGTGCAGCTCAAAATGCCTTACGCCACCAGCGGAGGCAAAAGGGGGGGGTAAGGAATTTGAAACTGACATATTCATTTACAATTTTGGAAATATTCGATTTTTATACCTTCAGCGGACATTAAGATAAGACCCATATTAACCCTTTGAGCGTAGGAGGGCTACCCCTCCAGCACTCAAAGGGTTAACGGTCACATCTTTGGGGAGGGGGGTTCTTTATATTCACTGAACACTAATGTTTTTTTTTTTTAATCAAGAAAGAAGACAGAAGGCTGAAGATAAATAGAAAGAAAAGAAGACATCAAGATTGCTGGTAGACATCAAGATTGCTGGTAGGCTTATATTTGTTTGTACATGTGTGAATTGTTTCTAGATTAACCCTATGCGTGCCATTGGGGTATGCAACACTGTATAATGTGTTGCATACCCCACTGGCCCTCATAAGGTTAATCTTTTTCTTTGTTTAAACCACAAGTATGTGTTGGAAACAAGTTTTCCAACACATACCGGTGGTTTTCACCACGTGTTTGGAGCACTGCTCCTGCCTCTTCATCACCTCTGTCTCACACTTTAGTTCATCTACCTCCTATTTATTTATTTTTTCAGTAAATCGGGCACAGAGACTATGAGTTATTCTAAAGATCTTTGTGGTATGTGAAAGACCTGAAACCCAATTTGTCACTCTTCTTATCCTTGTGCTTTTATTTAATCTGATTTTCCATGTTATTATTGTTATGCCATTTTTTTCTGATAAATTCTTGTTTTTATTATCTGTGTTCAAGACTGTATGTTTTGAGAAACATGGTTCCTATTCCGGTGTGGCTTTTAGTAATGTACATACAACATTCTGCACCCCTGCACTCTATAAGTTCATTTACATTTAAACAGTGTATAAGGCACAACAGTTAGGGGTGGGTGAAACTTGTTGCCGTGTTCTCGTAAGAAATCCCACAAAAATCACGTTGTTGTCTGCTTTTTCGCAGCAAAATCCGCTTTTAAACTAGCATTTAAAATCTTTGCAGTTTTCACCCATTGTCCAAAATTCTTTGCCATTATTTCAATGGCAAGAAAGTTTCCACCCATTGATTTACGTGTTTTTCACCTTTTCTTTATAGAAACGTGACGTATTTGTGGAAGTGAAACACAACAGAAGCAGCTACAGAGCGAGGTAGATGTGCTGTGTTGCTCTGCTGTTATTTGTTTGGTAAATTAAGGCAGGAGAGGCTCATAGTGACTGCCATCACAATTTTAAAAGTTTAAAAATAGTAAAAGGAGGAACTGGAAGGACCTTTATGTGTCCACTGGGTGTGAGGAGGAGGAGGAAGTGAGCACTACTGAACCAATGCTGTTCAGTCCCCTAAATCACCTGAAGGGATCTTGGGGAATTTAATGGAAGGGAGGAAGAAAAGGGTAGTACTAGTGAGAGCAGGACAGGTCAGCTGCCTGTGCCTGCTGTCAGACGTGCTGCCCAAGCTACTGCTACCACCATTGCTGTGCCTGCTTTCATGCATGCTGCCCCTACTGCCACTATTGCTGTGCCTCTTTTCAAATGTGCTGCTCCTGCTGCCACCAGTGCTGTGCCTGCTGCCAGTGCTGTCCCTGCTGCCAGTGCTGAACCTGCTGCCACCAGTACTGTGCCTGCTGTCAGACATGCTGCCCCTGTTGCCACCAGTGCTGTACCTGCTGCCAGTGCTTAACCTGCTGCCACCAATACTGTGTCTGCTGTCAGACATGCTGCCCCTGCTGCCACCGTGCTGTGCCTTCTGCCAGTGCTGAGCCTGCTGCCACCAGTGGGGAATCTGCTGCTAGTGTGTCTTGTAATACTCAGGAGGGGGGAAGGAGAAGATGATGGCAACTGTGACAGCAGGGGACCCTAAGTCACACTTGCCATCCCCAAGCAGTACCTCCAGTGCTAGTACTACTACTACTAAGAAGGTCCAGCAGCTTGTTACTGTTACGAGTGAAGGAGAGGGTAATCAATATCCTTATATTACTAGTGACTTTGAGGAGGAAGACTCTGAAGCTGAATGTGATGTGGTTGGCGTTAGTAGTGTTAATAACAGTAATGATGAAGCAGCCGGTGGTACTAGTGTTAGGGAAGTGGTAGGGGAAGCATTTGAGAACATCCAGACTAGTGGTCAAGGGAGCCCACACCATTCCTCTAGCCCTGGGAGTCCCCTTCCCTTTACTAGAGTGTCCAAGTGGAACATGATCCTGAAGAGGTCAGAACTGTTGGGGAGATCAGGCACAGAATTAATACCACAGCCACCAGCAGGAGCATAGATCAGCTGCCTGTGCCTGCTACTAGTGCTGCCAGTGACATTAGGGGACCCTATGACACAGTGCTCGTCACCTCCTCTAAGCAGCAGTGAGATGTCTGTAATAGAGCAACAGCAGCATGTAGGGTGTGGGACTAGTGATGGTGGTGATGATGATGCTGAAGAAGCTGGGGCCTAAGAGACATTGATGGCCTTTTTAGTAGAAACTGAGAAAGAATGGGAGACAGGGAAGAGAATGGGCATCACCACCACCACTAGCAGTGAGCTTTTGGAATCTGAGGCATTTGCAACTGCTCTAATTCCTACTACTGCTGAGATACAAGGACAGCAGGATGCTGAGGAGGAGGCATGTGTGCCACAGATCACGGTGGACACAGTGGAAATGGGGTCAACATCTCCTGGTCCAAGTTGCAGTGCTTATTCTGAGGCAGTAGCAGCAAAAGCTGCAACATCATCCGCTGCCACAGACAGTGAAGGGGAATATGGAGTACAAGAAGAAAAAAGCCATTCTTCTCCATCTCTCCCCTATTCCTCTCCCCTGAAGTCATGGGTGTGAGATTATTTTTCTCTTGGGGCAGGCACAGTGCAGTCATCACCAATGGCACTGTGCACAATTAGTGACAAGTCAATGAGAAGAGGAAATGAATGAACACACCTTGGCACAAGCGCCCTGATAAAACACATGAAAAACAGACACCATGACATTTATGTCAAACATGGCAAGCACCCACCACAGAAATCAAGCACTTCTTTTGGAAGGCAAGAAGAGGTGAGGCAGAAATCAAAGAGGAGGAAGAATAGAGAAACCCAGGCAGAGACTGGAAGTTCCATGATGAATGAAACAACTAGCTCGCCATCACCATCTTCTTCTAGTAACTACATCTTCTACCAATCCAACTCATTTATTGTTACTTCCCCTGCCAAATGATAGCCACTCTGTTGATGTTAGGATGTGGCAGTTCATCTTCCCCCATTGCACACTGTATGGTGCACTGACCACACATGCCAGTGTGGTGGAGGAGAATTGCAACCAGGGCATCAAGCGGCATCTGAGGAGATTCCATCCCACAGATTATGTAACATGGTGCCAGGGAGGGTTCATCATTACTATAAAAAAATGTTGTCATGTGTCTGTAGTGGGTTCTTGTCAAGGGGTATAGTGACAGCTGCAGTATTTGGGTTCTGGTGTCATCATGGTGTTTGAATACAGTTGTGCTCCCAGATGTTATTTACAACACACACATTGTGCACATTGCAGTTGCTGATGAGAGGCATAGTTTCTGCCCTCAAAGGAAACATGTATATTCTATTGACAACACACCCATGATTTTTGAAAGAGGGGCAGGTGGAGAAGAATTCTTCTTCTTCTTTTCTCCACATATACTGGGGGCTACTTATTGTGCTGCTACTGCCTCACTGGAGCTAGTTGTGGCAAGTGGAACCTTCATCATCCATCACCCATATTACTGCTATTGTTGATCCCATTCCCTTTCAGCTGCCTCATCATCCTGCTACGTAAACAACTCAGCAGCAAGAACAGCAGTCACAAATTCTGTGATCATGGACTCAGGAGGACATTTGACAATGGCCAGTGTCCACTGGTTAACATGACCTGCTGGCACTAGGCTAGTAGGGCATTTTTTCTCAGGGCTTGTGCTTTAAAAACAATAAAATAAAATAAAAAAAAAACATATTCCTAAAAAAAATAAACACTTTTTGGGGGTTTGTTTCTAACAAGCCTAAGTCCTACAAATCAATGTTTCCTTAGGGCTTGTACCAAACAAGCTTACGTCCTACAAATCAATGTTTCTTCAGGGCTCGGGCCCCTAATAAGTCTAAATCCTACAAAACAAGGTTTCCTCAGGGCTTGGGCCTCTAACAAATCTAACAAATCATCCTCTACAAAATACTCTATCAAGTCAAGTATTAGTTAACCCCAGTGGCAGCTTATGTCAGGTGGTTCCTGTCTCTATCACTTTACATACACATTTCTTATTTTATTTTATTTATTTATTTTTTATTAACTGTCCCCCCAGTACCAGTTAAGAACCTGTCCAAAACATATTCCCTGTTCAACTGATTCATTTCCCAGACTCCACTTACCAACACAGGCACCCTCCTCAGACCCCTTTTATACCATGTCTTATGGGTTTTTTTTAATTGTATTTTGGATTTATTTTTTAACTACCCCCAATCCCAGTAAACAATCCCCCCAAAAAACATTCCCTGTTCAACTAAATCTTTCTCCACACCCCACCAACACATGCACCCTCATGTCCCTTTTATACTATGCCTTTGGGAAATAAAATAATATTTGCTATGTGTTGTGTGTAAATTCAGCATTCCTAACAAAATATATATAGACTAGTTGAACAGCCCGTTACACGGGCCACAGTGCCTCTGGCAGCCGGCCGTGGGGCAGTCACACGCAGTGGAGACTGCCCGCGCCTCTGCTGATACAGAGCTGGACGCTCCTTCGGAGCACCCAGCTCTGTATCAGCCGCGGCGCGGGCAGTCTCTACTGCGCGTGACTGCCGCACGTGCAGCAGTGTCTACTGCGCATGTCGGGCGTTACACACAACTTGGCGAATTATTATATAGGATGAGCACTCAACAAAAATACTCCTGAGAAGTATTCCATGCACAAACATACATGGAGTGCACATGGATCTCACCAATAATCATCAAAAAATAAAGAAAGAAAAAAGAAGAGATCATATTACAGGCACTCTCACTTCTTCAAATGTATTAAAAAATATATATAAATTATTTATATAGATGAGCACTCATCAAAAATACTCCTGAGAAGAATTCCATGCACAAAGATTTTTATATATACACCATATTAATGAGAAGGAATACCATCAAATTTTGATTGACTTTAGATCTTTTTCAGTGTATGCATACTATTTTTTGTAGCTTGGGCCCAGCTATTACTTTGCCTGATATTAGGATCTTTTATTAATAGGGTGTAATATGACTGCAGTTTATTATGTTTTTATGGGGATTCATTTCTGTAGTGGGGTCTATTTTTTGGGGTATGTCACGGTATTATACAATGCTACCTTGATACTATTTGAGGAATAATTTATATATGATATTTTAACCCCTTAAGGACCCATGACGGTCCTGCACTGTCATGGGTTGTTATACCCTTAACGACCCATGACGGTCCAGGACCGTCATGGATTAAATGATAGCAGCGTGCCTCCGTGCACGCCGCTATCATTAAATCCAGGCTGAGACTGAGCGATCCGAGACCGGGCATTCAGTCTCAGCCCTTCTTCTTTCCTCCGGTTCATGCGATCGCCTTATCAGCGATCACATGTACCGGCATAGTGACAGACAGAGGCAGCATGCAAAGCATGCTGTCTGTGCCTGTCTCGTCTGCCTCTGTCTCCCTTGCTCTCAAAGTAAGGGAGACAGAAGTAGACGGGAGACACCTAGGGCTAGATTTAAAGGCAGCCGTTAAACCATCCGCTAAGTAAAAAAGGCACATCGGCCGCAAAGAACACATGGTTTATGGCAGATTCAAAGGTAAGCGTACAAGAATAGCTATCGGGCGTAGGCACTACAAAAACACGTTAAACAAAAACCAGCGGCGCACCTGATTTCGCATCACCGTGCGTCCCAAACACCCGTTAAAACACAACTTAAGTCAAAATGTTACATTACGGCTGCCGTTGTCTAGCAACCCTGATAGATGCACAAACAAAATTCAAACCTACAGCCAATCCCAAGGCCCCAAAGTATCAAAAATGTTCAAATACACCTATATATACCTCAAAATAACGGTTACACCCTGTCTGTGTTTCGAGTTTCAGCAAGCTAGAGCACAGGACCCAGGAGTGGAGGATAGCGTTTAGAGAGAGAGAGAGAAGCATACACAGGAGTAAGGTAGAGGGATCTTGGAGAGAAGTACATTTAAATAGACACATAGCACACTTTTGCACATAGCACATACATCCATACAAACACAAACACATACACATACATACACATAGTCTTTTTTTTTTCATCACACCTTACACATTTTAAACTTTATTTTCACAGTGTGAATCCGTGAGTGAAAGTGTGTGACAGAGAGTGAGTAGGATCGAGTGTGTCTGTGAGGGCGTGTGAGAGTGCCTGGGTGTGAGTGGGTGAATGATGGCTAGGAGAGGAGGACAGGAGAGAGGGATGGGGAGACTAGTGGAGGAGGAGGAGGAAGGTCAGGAGGGGATCCCTCAGCAGAGCAGGGGTGGGAGAGGGAGATACGCAGGGCGGAGGGGGACCAGGCCCACAAGAACAGGCACACGAAGAAGAAGAGGGACAGATCCTGCAGTGGGACGAGGGGTAGTGCCTGGGGACCACCACACACAGGCAGGGGCAGAGCAGGCAGGACACTCCGGGTCTGACTCCTCGCATGCCGGAGCTGAGGGGGACAGGGTCAGGGATCCCCGATATACCGAGGAAGAAAACACGGCCCTCGTGGAGGCTGTGCTGGAGAGGGAGAGTGTCCTCTTCCCGGGGGACAGACTCCCTGGCCTGTCTGCGAGGAGGAGAGCTGCCTGGAGTCAAATCTGCAGCAGAGTTAATGCGGTGGCCACCTGCAGACGGGATGTGGACTCAATCAAGAAGAGATGGGGCGACTGCAAAAGGCAGGTGAAGAGGAAGATGGGGGATGCCGCCCTGCACGCCCGAGCCACAGGAGGTGGCCCACCTGTCCCCATCACCTTCAGCGCATGGGAGGAGAGGCTGCGGCAGACACTGTCGTCTACCCTCATTGAGGGGGTCCCTGGAGGATCAGACACTGGGGAGGAGAGGAGCCTCCACACCACCGGTAAGTGCATCACCCCAAAACCACACACCACCACAAACCACACACCCATCACAAACAAGCACTCACATCCCAACATCTGCCCTTCATTCAACCACACAATTGCACCAACACAGCACCCTGAGGGTTTAAACAGGAAGCAAGACAAGGACAAATGTCAAGGTTCAACAAGGCCAAAACCTGTCCAACTCCCTGGTTAACCCTCATGTTGCTGTGCTGATCACACACAATACACACAAACCATGCTCAGTAAAGTGTTGTATGTCAAACATCACAATTGTTGTCACACAGTGTTACCCATGTTCACACAGGGAATCCAGCACATAACCCCATGAGTGCTAGAGGGATCATCAATGCATCGATCAACAATGCTTTGGCAACCCCTCTGGTACTCAAAGGGTTAACCAGACAACAAACACATGTCGATAGGTTAACAATTACATGACACATAGGGGACATTCACTAAGCGGTGAAAAAGAGCTGATGTAGAGAATTTGACACTTACATACCCTCACTAGTGTTGAGCGAGCGTGCTCGGCCGATGCTCGGATCGGCTCGAGCATCGCTCTGCTCGGCACATGGCGGTACTCGTACGAGTACCGCCATGTGCTCGCCCGACATGTTCGGGTGAAGAGGATCTGTGCCGGAAGAGGCACAGATCCGAAGACGCTCCGCTGGACCACCAGGGAATGGAGGTACGGGGGCATTGCGGAGATGAAGGGGGCATTGCGGAGATGAAGGGGGACATTGTGGAAGAGGGGCATAGACTCTATGCCCCTCTTCCACAATGTCCCCCTTCATCTCCGCTATGCCCGTCTTCCACAATGTGCCCCTTCATCTCCGCTATGCCCCTCTTCCACAATGTCCCCCTTCATCTCCTATGCCATAGAGGAGATGAAGGGGGACATTGTGGAAGAGGGGCATAGCGGAGATGAAGGGGGACATTGTGGAAGAGGGGCATAGACTCTATGCCCCTCTTCCACAATGTCCCCCTTCATCTCCGCTATGCCCCTCTTCCACAATGTCCCCCTTCATCTCCGCTATGGCATAGGAGATGAAGGGGGACATTGTGGAAGAGGGGCATAGCGGAGATGAAGGGGGACATTGACCAGGCACCCTCCGCTCATCAGAGCAGGGGGTGCCTGGTTTAATGCTCGAGTGCTCCCATTCATTTGAATGGGGCTCGGGTGCTCGGCCGAGCACTCGAGCATCAGGGGGTGCTCGGTCAGAGCACCCGAGCACCCGAGCATCGGGGTGCTCGCTCATCCCTAACCCTCACTTCACCAATCACAATGTTAGTCTATGGAGAACATCCAATAACAGGATTCAAGTTGCACAGGCCCCATTGTGTGGACTCCATAGAAAACACTGCAGATGGGGAAATGAGGTCAGCGGAGAAGTCAGCATCATAATCAGTTCATCAGGTCCACTTAACCGCTTACTGAATCACCAACAGGAGGGATCAGGTCACAAATCACAGTGCCACTGAGAATAAATGCTTGTATGTGCAACACACAGGCCAAAAACAATCACACATAACTAAAGGTGAAAAAGTTGGCCTTGGTGTTGTGTATGCAATCATTTACGCTAACTTCAATTTACATAGCTCACATTTGATTCACATATAGATCCTCTGGAGTGCTGATGCCATGTATGGATGGTACACCAGACACTATTTGCAGGATACATATGGGAACCAAATATGAACCATTGAGGTTTGGTCAATAACAGGCCAGGAATTATGGATATCTATGATCGGGTCTGGCTGCCTTACACAGAAGGATGGATGGGCTGATCCAGGAAAAAAAAGGCCTCAATCAATGATATCCTTCAATACTGGCTTGATTGTTGCCCCTCAGGATTCAACTTGAACAGACCTCATGGACAGAATCCTGTAATGTACATCAATCCCTGATTGCCACAGTGGTATCCCATGCATCACAATGCAATCCATAGGATACCATCATGACAACCAGAGAGGGACATGTCTAATCTGACAAAATCCAGCACTGTACGGGATGAACTGATAACATAGGGATGAATACTACTTGAATTACACTGCAGATCTATTCAAAAAAGATATGTACAGAAAGAAAAACAACCAGATTTGTATGTGGATATGTCCCTTTCAAATGGGTACAAATAGGTCCCAACAAGATGTAAACCCAGAGTTCGGTTCAGTACGTGTGATTGTCCTACTGCCCATATATGTGCACCCTCAACAAAATAACTCATATTGATATCATCATCAGAGTACATATACCCAGTATATTACACCTACTTGGATGGGTATCAGTTGTATCTATGAAAGTTCATTTGTGATGGCTGTACATATATAGTCAGTAAGACAATCACATGTTCTGAACAGATCTCTGGGTTCACATCTATCAAGGATATGTTTGTACCCATATGAAAGGTACATATACACACATATCAGACCATATTCCTCACTGTGTACCTTGGCATGGCAATGGTTAATTTCACTTTGATGTAACCTTGCAGGCATCATAAAGAGATGTTTAGAAAGATGTTACTGTATGTGACAGCTGGAGATGTCAGTCATATGACCACACGGAGGCTCTTCAGCAGACCCAAAATTGAACCAATTGGAGATGGATCCATCATTGACATGGTCCACAGAGCGTGCTTACAAACCAGGAACACTTAGTAGACAATGGCAAAGATGTAGTTATCTCCAAATGAGTCAATGTGGAGTCTGCTGAAGAGCCTCCGTGTGGTCAAATGACTGACATCTCCAGCTGTCACATACAGCAACATCTTTCTAAACATCTCTTTATGATGCCTGCAATGTTACATCAAGGTGAAATTAACCATTGTTATCCCGTTAAAGAGATAGTAATACCTAAAATGTGAAAGGAAAAATACATGTCATAGGATTGATCCACCGGGTAATGCAAGGGTATTCCCACTACTGAAAGGTGTTTCATCACAAGAGTATAACAGCTCAAAGTTGAATATTCCATGGACAATATCACTGTGGCCTGAAAATGTACTATGCCAATGTTGCCAGACCATCCTCTGGCTAGCTTTGGTCCAGGGAGCAGATATCCACAAAGGATGATGTGGCAACAGCGCAAATGTACAATTTCAGGCCACTGGGATGTGGCACCAAAGGAATTCAACTCTGAGCTGCAATACATGTAGAATACAACACCCATCACCAGTAGGAGTACCGTTGTTTCACACAGGGGGATACACCATACAACATAAATGTTCCTTTACACATTTCAAGTATTAATATCAATTTGACACCATCATGGCTAAGTTTACTGATCACACAATCTCAATCCTCCACACAGGTTATGTGTCTCCAGCACATCAGGAGCCCATGGAGGAGGCCACCTCACCACCCAGTGAGGAGTATATGGAGGAGGGGACCAGCCAGTGGGCACCGTACCCAACGACATCCACACCTCTTGGCCAGCTGGATGCACCAACCCTGCCTGCACCAACCCTGCCTGCACCAACCCTGCCTGCACCGATTCTGCCTGCACCGACTCTGCCTGCACCGACTCTGCCTGCACCGACTCTGCCTGCACCACCTTATTACAGTGACTGGATGCCCCCCACCACCTCCAGGAGCTATTATCCTCCAGCAGCAGCAGCAGCACCACCACCACCAGGGAGACAATGGCTGCCCGGTGATGTGGCCTCCACCCAATACGGGCCATACCCACAGATTGACCTACCCTCCTGGATGGCTCCCCAGCATGGCCCCAGGTATGATCCTAGGTGGGGGCCAAGCACATACCAGTGGCCAAGGTTTGACCCTTGGCCACTCGACTACCAACACCTGGGCCTGCTTGGGGAGCCCCAACAGCCTATGCGAAGCGACGTGTTTACCCCACCACCTCCACCAGCACAGACATCGGTGGGCAGCAGTGGGTCAATTGATGTGGTGGGCACATACCCATCTGCAGCACAACCAGCACCAGCAGAGGAGGACCCAGCACCAGCAGAGGAGGACACAGCACCAGCAGAGGAGGACACAGCAGCAGCTGATTCACCAGGCACAAGCATCACCAGCAGTGAACGGCCCACGGGGATGGAATCTGAGTGTATGGCTCTGCAAAGGAGACTACTCAGGTCAAGCCTCCGCACCAATGACAACATCACCAGGAGCCGTAGGGAATCCCGTAGAAACACTAACAGGATAGAGGCAAGGATCCATGCCCTGGAGTCGGAGGTCATGAGGATCAACACTCAACTCCATCAGCTACACACGGGGGTGATGGACCTGCTTGCACAGCTACTGGTGGAGTTGAGAGAGCTGAACCGCAGGGAGGACTTATGGTTGGAGAGGGAAAACCTGCGCTCCACAGAGGGATCCACTGCCCCCACCACCCCCTCTAATGTGACCCCCGAAGCCACACCTAGGGGGCAAAGGGTGACCAGGAGATCATCCAGGTTATCCACTTCTGCCACACAGTCTAAGCCCCCCCTCCCCAAGAAAAAAAAATAAAATGCCCAACATGTTAAATTTCCCCTGAATAAAGGAACATTGTGCTTTTGAATCCTGTCTGATCTGCTTTGAATTTGGTCATAGATTGGGTGGCAGAGTTGTCTCCAATGCATTGCCAAACAATTCAGTGAATACAACTCCTGCCTAGGTAAGATGTTTGTGGGATGTTACAACATGGGTTCACACACACATCGTAGTACAAATTCAACTGTAAAAACATCCCTGTTACCATATTACACAATTGTGTTATATGGCAATGTTGTGTGTTGATTTTGCATAACCAAACATTCCCCTTAGGCCAACATTTGGAACAACATTGAACATTCATCTACATCATATGTTGTGTTTAACCCTTTGATCGCCAGAGTGGTAGGCAACGCATTGCAAAGAAATGCGTTGGGTACCACTCTGGCACTCAGAGGGTTAAGGGGATAACCAAACAAACGGCTGAGCGGTGAGATAACAAGCAGGACAGATAAATAGGACATGTATCCATATTGTCTTGGATTCACACACTCATTGTGCAACAGACTGACTGGGGAAGCCAATGTTTTTAAACTAGGATTTCAATGTGTAGCACACACATTGATATCCTGGGGTGAGCATTGGGGCCTCCAGTAAGTTGACTTGTTGTTTTTCCTAAGGGTGTAACAGACTTCCCCAGTGAAAACACTTGTCCACTTGGTCATGTACTGTGATATGTCCCAGTGGAGCAATATCACTGAACATTGATTATACTGAGCAACACATTAACTGTGGACAGGAATTCACTGTGGAAGTATGTCCCCTTTATCACCTCTTTATCACTCCCACAACACATTAGTGTATCACTGCCACCATCTGTTAGCGTGAATACATCACTGAGTCCACTCACTTGCAAACAAGTGGTGGAGTCCTGTGATATGGGTGATGCCTTTCCATGTATGGGGATACTCTACCCTGGGTGTGGTAACGCATTGACAACTGTGTTCTCAAATATATCCTCCTACAGACACAGATAGAATGGTGATGGTTCATCTTTATTGTGTCTCAGAGTACATTAGGATGTACATGTGTTTTCTGTGTATTGCCTATATGCATTGAACACCTGTATGAGAACACTAAATGTACTTTGAAACAAAATAATAGTACTTTAGTAACACTGCTGCCCAGCTCATGTGTTGTCCACAAGGTTTGACAACTCTGTAGCTGAGCATCCTAACTGTACAGGTTATAAAACTCAAGAATTAGTGTTTTCTGTGTCTATATGAAAATGATCCAGTAGAGGTTTGTGTGAACCTCAGGTCAAACTTTGCATCACCAACAACATCACCATAAACAGCAAGGGGTGATCCCCATGAAGGTAATGTCAAGACATCAATCCAGTCACATAGAAGATCTTCAGTTCAAGGATGGATCATGTTACGGATGCCTGTGGAAGAAGAGGACAGGATTTGGAGCAGTTGACCTGAACTGATCATCAAGCAACAACAATTTAGTCTTTTTGATCCCCTCAATTTTCACAGTTACAGGTGAGTACACAAACCATTGCTTGACAATGTGTTGTGTACTCATCTGTAACCAATTATGTGGAGAACTAAGGACATGTGCCCCAGCCCTATGGATATGTGCCCCTGACATGGATACACACATCAACAAGTGTTCTGAGAGCTCCATGGAAGTAATGAATTTGGGCTGCCACTGTTAATGTGACAGTGGCAGCCCAATGTCATTTGTTCCATGGAACTGTTAGGACACATTTGTTGATGTGTGTATTCATGTCGGGGGCACATATGTCTGCACACTCACAGGTCAGCATGGTGTCCCTGGTAATCTGATCTACGTCTCATGACCTCTACATTGTGTGCCCATACCACTGTACATCCACCCCTGTGCTGCTATTCTCAGCTGTGGCACGGTACAGGTCCCATATTGAGTCCAATGGCCCTTTAACCCCTGATGTGACGGAGTATTAGCCAATGCATAGCATTGGATAACACTCTTTCGCTACAAGGCTAGCATGGTTGCTCTGGCTATGCTCATGGCAAATCAAGTTAGCTGCTGTCAATCAAGCCCTGTAAGGCGATGAACATGGGTTATGTGTTGTACCTTGTTTCTCCTGAGGGTGTGCGTGATATCCTTGGGGTCTGTATGTCAACGTGGAGAGTGGAATGGAGGATGGTTTTTGAGTCCACACACACAATTTGCCACGTCCGCTGCCAGTGCAGTGCTGTGTCACTGTTCCTGTGGGGTGAGACAGAACAAAATGTGCAGTGTGGTTAGTGTCACAGGACTGATGGGGGACTTGCATGGATTGTTTGCATGCCTGTGTTATACTCACATGTAAAGTGTTCCGTGATGAGCCTGTCTCTGATCTGTGTCCCTCTCAGGGTCTCCTCAACGTGGCCGATGTCCATGGGCACTTCCTGTATGGGGGGGGGGCCTGGATGTGCTCCAGCAGCCTCGTGTCCACTGCGATGTTGTGCAGTATTGCGCACGTCACAATGATGTCGCACACCTTTCCAGGTGCATACTGCAGTGCTCCCCCCGAGTGGTCCAGACATCGGAATCTTGACTTGAGGAGGCCAAAGGTCCGCTCAATGGCATTCCTCGTTCTGCCATGAGCCTGGTTGTAGCTTTCCTGGGCATGTGTTCGAGGATTGGCCAGAGGGGTCAGTAGCCAGGACTTGCATCCATAGCCAGCATCATCTGTGTAATGTGAGTGACATGGTGAGACAGGGAGCACATGTTGTGTGAATGATGTTTTGTGTGGTAGACGTAGTAGCTGTGGGTCAGGAGCATGCTAAGCAGCGTTGTGTGTACGCCTGTTTATGTGATGTGATTTTGTATTGTGAACTCACCCAAAAGCCATCCCCCTGTAAAAGTTCCATTCTCGAAATCTCTGTGGACTGAGGAGTTTTGGAGAATGTATGAATCATGTGAGCTGCCAGGATACTTTGCACAGACATTCATTATCCTCATATGGCTGTCACACACCATCTGCACGTTGATGGAGTGAAAGTTCTTCCTGTTGATGAATATCTGTGCGTCACGTGCTGGGGCCTTAATTCGGACATGGGTGCAATCTATAGCACCCATGACCCTGGGCATGCCTCCCCTGGCGTAAAAGGCCTGCTTGACTTTTATCCAGTCCATGTCGGTGGTGGGGAAATGTATATAGGTACTGGCCTTGTTTTTGAGGGCTGGCAGGACCTGGGCCAGCACCCTGGAGAATGTGGCCTGTGACATGCCAGATGCGTAACCCTCTGTGGACTGGAAGGCCCCGCTTGCCATGAAGTGCATGGCACACAGTAGTTTCTGCAGGCCAGTTAGGGCATAGTTGTGGATGTAGATGGGATCCACCTGCTCCTTGATGACCTCATACAAGGCAATGATGCTGTCAGGCCTCAACCTGTAGCGATCAATGACCTCGTCATCAGTCATTCCAAAGAGGGTGACCCTTGGGCGGTATACCCTGGGCCTTGGTGGTCGTCTATACATCCTGTGCCCTCCAGGTGGGGATGGACACCTGTGTGGCTGCTGAGCCAGAGCCTCCTCACTTGCAACAGGTGAAGGCTGTTGATGAGGCGTGCTTGGAGGTTGCTGATGTTCCCTAGCTCTCTCCCTTGCACGCCTTCTCCTCAGTCTTCGCAACAATATGTAACCCAACATACTGTTTGCTCTCTCTATCTGTCTCTATCTGTCTTTATCTGTCTCTCTCTCTCTACCTCTCTACCTGTCTCTCTCTCTCTATCTCTCTCTCCCTCCCTGAGTGGAAAACAAGCCACAAGTGAGTGTGTTGAGTTGTCCCTTTAAGTACTTGCTAGGGCGTTGTGTGGGTGTGGTGATGAGGTGAGTGCTGACCAATGGTGAGTTGTTTTTGTCCAGGTAAGTGTTTGCAGGTGTGTGTGTGTTATAAGATGTGGTGTGTTGTGCTTGTTCTGTGTGTGCCATTTGCGGACGTGCAGTTGTGGGGTGCAGGTCGCGTGTTGATGTTGCCCAGGTGAGCTTGTATTTGCAGGTGTCTGCTTTGTGTGATGAACCCCATTGTTCCGTGCCATGTTGTGTTGTTGTTTTTTTCTGTGTCATTGTCCCTGTGGTGTTGGTTGTTGTTGTTGTGTGTGTGGTGATTTGTGTTGTGTGTGCATGTTTTTGTGTTGTTTTGGCATTGCACGGGTTAATTTTCCCATTTACATGGTTGTGCGGTAAGCATTTTGTGTGTTTTCCTATGTAACGGGTGTTTTGTTTTGGCCGTTAAGTGTCTAACGGCTAAAAAAAGTGGGTCTTAACTTTTAGCCGTTAGGTGTGTCTTTTTTTCAGCCGTTATCAGTACCGCAAGCCTTTGAATAGCTCTGGGGTATGTTTTTCCATGCGTCTGAATGCACGTAAGTGTATCGGCCGTAAGGATTCTACAACTGCCGTTAGCTGGTCTTTAGACGGATCTTTGAATTGCAACATGTCACTTAACGCACCCGTTAGTGATTTTTTGCTAACGGCTGCCTTTAAATCTAGCCCCTAGTGGTTAAAAAAAATACAGCAGCTGGGGGTATTAACCCCTTCACTGCTGGTGCAGGAGGCTGGCTAAATGCAAGTCAATTTTTTGACCTGCAATTATACACTTGTGTTTTAAAAAAATAAATAAATAAATAAAAAACCCCACACTTTTTTTTTTACAAAAACATTTTTTTATTTAAAAAAAAAATAAAAAAAATATATATATATATATATATATATAATTAAACAATATTGCAAGTGTGATTGTTGTGGAGCCATGTAATACACTTATATACACTACCAAATGCCAGGGACAAAAAAGTGTCAAAATAGGGTGGGAAAAAGGGACATAGGGATTTTTACCCAGGGGGGACAGTGGCCACTTTACACTGCGCATTTTGTAGGTATGACTGACCGGTCATACTTTTCATGCAGTCTCCATAAATATTGAACCCTTTGTGGCCAATTGATCCCAAGAGAAAAATCAAAAATGTTTTTTTTTTTTTACATTTTTTTACCTTTTTTTAATTTTAATAAAGTGAATGGTGGGTTATCCATATAAATAGGGTATCAAATGAAAGCCCTATTTGTGCTTAAAAAACAATATATAATTTATGGGGGTGGAATAAAAGCCTAAGAGGGAAAACACTGTTGAACAAAGACATAGTCAAAAAGGTCAGAATTGCTCTGGTCCTTAAGGGAAAACGACCTCAGATTTTCCCGGTCCTTAAGGGGTTAAATAAATTTGAAGAAGTGAGAGTGCCTGTAATGTGATCTCTTCTTTTTTTCTTTATTTATTTTTTGATAAATTCAATGTTCCCATTGTTTTCTATGGAATGAGCTAGGCGAAAAAAGTGGAAAATCTGCACTTTTCGTAGGAAATTATTCGCAAAGCGGGAAGTGCCATTATTCTCCTATTTCAGTTTGAGGCAAACATTTTCACCCATCCCAAACAACAGTACTATGGGCCTTATTTATCAAGATAAAGAGGAGCAATTATGGAACAGACGAACTGCAGTGTAGTGGAGAAATGACATGATGTTGAGCTTTTAATGCTTGGGAGCGCTCCAACACATTGCATTCAAGGAGTTAAAAACTCCAATTCAACCAAATGTAAATTTGTAGACTTTTAATTTCACCCCTATGATGCCGTTAGTGTGCCCCAGAATCGCACCTCATTAGCCTGATGAATAAGGCCCATTGGCCCATATTTATAAAAGCAAACTGGGTTTATTCTGGAGTAAACCAACTGCAGCACAGGGGACAAAATAAAAATTCCTACATTCCCATGCATTTGTTAATCCCTTACATTCCACAGAGGTCTTCAATGATTCACAAGGCATTAGAGACCTCTCTATCATTCAAGGGTTTGAAAGTCCAACTGTAGCTAACAGGAGTTTTTAATTTGTCACCATAGTGCAGTTGGTCTACTCCAGAATAACTGTTAAATGTGGCCCATTGTTCTGATATAGAGAAGCAGATGTATTAAGAAGAACTGGACAAATTCTGGAGAGAACCAAAGAGACAAGTAAACAAATAAAAATCCTCTGAATTCCTTTTGATTGAAATGGGACATTAAGCCCTTAAAGGGATAGTAATACATTAATATTATTAATCCCCATAGTGTAGCTGTTTCAAGAAGAATTCAATTGCTCCCAGTGTCATCTCTCAAACCTTTATGGTTTGAGAGATAACCGTAAGCAAAGATCCCCCTCCCTCCCCCTTCCCTGAAGTCAGCGTTGTACTGACTGCAGGGATATCCAGTTTTATTTTCATCAGGCGGCTCTGCAGCAGAGCCAAGATCGTGTTAGTAAAAAATAATTACTACACTGAAATGGTCTTCTCCGTGTGCTTGCAAACCAAGCACACGTAGAAGACTGTTTCAGTGAAATAATTATTTTTTACTAATGCGATCTCGGCTCAGCTGCAGAGCTGCAAGCCTGTCGTACAACAGACTTCCCCTGCAGTCAGTACAATGCTGACTTCAGGGAAGGGGGAGGGAGGGGGGAACTTTGCTTATGGTTATCTCTCAAACCATAAAGGTTTGAGAGATGACACTGGGGACAATTTAATTCCTTCTTAAATAGCTACACTATGGGGATTAGTAATATTAAAGTATTACTATACCCCTTGCATCTCCATTGACGTATTTTGCAATGAAGTGCAGAGCATTAAAACGGTAACAAACCTGATTTAAATCATTTGGGATTTTAATTGTCCCCTATGGTGCAGTTGTTCTGCACCAGAATTCATCCAATTCTTCTCAGTCTCTGGATGTTTGAGATTTTGGTGCCACAGAGTCTGTAACTATGTCTGTCTAGATTACTTCTATGTAAGGATGGAAAAGTATGACTTTCAGATGGTTGGGCTGGCAGAATTCAGTTTTATTCTTTTTACATTAATTCAATTTCAACATGCCAATAAATGTATTTACTAAGAAAACAAGATGGCTTTAAAATATGCATGAGTTATTTGAAAATATTTTTTGTGGTGCTGGTGATGTAAACTGATGGATTGTGTAAAAATAATGGATTTTTGTAAAGATTTATAGGGGCAGTGTCTCCTAGAGAAAAAGTCTTTTGTTAATAAATACAACACTGGGGGCCTAACACTATTAAATGATCTCAGAAATCCTAAAAATGTACAACTCGTTTTTCAAAGTTTCACAAGTTTCTGAATTTTTCTGGGGCCTCTAAATGAATCTGTTCTCCATCTGTTCCCAACTCCATAAATAAATATATGTAGAAATCTGTAGAAAGAGCTGAGAGATCCAGCGGAGTTTGAGCAGTTGACATCACTAGAGTAAGATAAATTGAAAGAAGAGGGTTTTCCTGTTGTCATACCAACAGCAGAGGCTTGTTAAAGGGATAGTAATTCTTAAAATGCAAAAAAATATAAATGTTGGGAACTCCCACTGCTGAGAGATATTTTAATAAAAAATTATAGCAGCTCAAAGAATTTTTTAGATGCAATATCACAGTGGCCTGAAAATGTACAGTGACGCTGTTGCTACACCATCCTATGGACTGCTCTGGTCTATAGACCATAAATCTCCATAGGATGGTGCAGCAAGAGCGCCACTGTGATATTGCACCTGAAAATTGAAGTTTGAGCTGTTATAATTTTTTAATAAAATATCTCTCAGCAGTGGGAGTACCCTTGTTTTACTCAGGGGGATAAACCCTTCAACATATATGTTTTTACATTTTAAGCATTACTATCCCTTTAAGCTTTTTCAATGTTTTCATTTGAAAGAGAGATGTGAGGACAAATAAAAAGCACAGATTTGTTTTGTTTTCTCCCTTTAACATTTTTCTGCATTTCTCTCAACTTTGTTCTAGGATACTCTGTCCTTTAAAGGGATAGTAATACTTTGTTTTATCTTTATGGTTTGAGAGATGTTCACAAGCAAAGTTTCACCTCCTGCCCCTTTTACCTAGTGTAAGCCATCTCTTCTCAGATGTGGAACGCAGTCCATAGACCAGACAGATAACAGAAGGGGACAATCTTCTTCCCATGAGAACAATGAAAGCCCTGCCCCCCTTGACAAGTTTTTCAGGTTTTTCTCTTATCTTAATTGAAGATTGTCCCGCTCTGCAATCTACCTGAAATAACACTCTCAAAGTCCAAATACTATGATGATTAATTGGAGCTGCTTTTATTATGAAACATTACTATCCCTTTAAACTCCTAACATGCTAGAGAGAACAATGTATTGAAGAGCATCTGAAAAGTAGACCTGCCACACTCAGTAATGAGTGAAATGATTCTGTAAGTTCTGTTTTTGTACAAAACAGGCTATTTTTCAAAACCCAAATCACAGTTGGGAAACTGGTGTTTTGTTCTCAGAGTTGTTTTGACTTTTAACAAATCAGAAACTTGGAAATATACTTATGTGATGTCCAACTGAGAAAGCAAAAATGTGTTTGTTTACCATCAGATGTCAATCACACCATAGTCCTGTCCTAATCACTCTCTGAACACCGAAGGAGAACTTCTTCAGACAGGTCTGCTAGATTACTCTACTGCTTCATCTCCCTTCTGCTCCCCCCCCCCATACTCACCCCGTCTTTCTTCGTCCTACTTCTCTCTCTCTCTCATGCCTGGGCCGGCACTCAGGCCCATCTTGCTACCCTGTAACCTGGATTATTTTCCTTCTTTCCTCCTCTTACTCTTTTGTTTTTTCTCTCACTCTTCACAACCCACTTCCCTTTCTTGCTCCCCCTCCTTTGTTTCTTTCACTCCTGGCCCCCAACACCCATTCCCCTTTTGCTCCACCCCCTCGTACTTTCTGTGTGCCATTTTCCAACCTCCCCTTTCCCTGTTCTCCCTTCCCTCTTTCTTTGTGTTTGGTTATGCATTGCTTTGGGTGGGCAAGGAGTTTAGTGGCAGAGTGGTATGCAATGCATTGCAAACCCAAGCAGCACTAAAAAGATCCAAACGAATCCCCAGACAGAAGCTATTGGAAGGAAGTGTCTCAAGGAAGAGAACCAGCTATCCCATTTATAACCAGATAAAGCGTGACTGCTGGGATAATAGGAAAAATCATTAAGAAAAATTAGAAGATCCTGAAGGGAAACAACGTTCTGCAAGGCATCTTACCAACAAGACCAAAATTCGTATATAGGAAGGCAGGGGACTTCAAAAACAAACTAGCACCATCTGTATTCAGATCTACAAATGCCAAATCTGGAACGATAATAAAAAAATCCTATGAATTTAAGCCCAATGGTGGGCAGCTTCAGATGGGGACATACTAGTTGTATTACCTGTAAATTTACTAAAAATAAGAATACATCATTTATTCCCCATCAAACAATTCATGAACTGTACCTCTGATTATATCATCTGTTACAATGTAAGTGTGGTAAACAATATATTGGATGAGGCACAAGGGAGCTCAAAAAGAGACTTTTAGAGCACAGAAATAACATGAAACATTTCCTCTTCAGGCACTGCATAAACTGTAGAGCTTTCTAGAACATTGAGGATCTAACAGTCATGGGCATTGAGTATATAGCACCAATGACCAGAGGAGGTAACAAGTTCTGAACATTGGCCAGAAGAGAAAGCTTTTGTATTTTTATATCACACACACTTGAACCTGAAGGCATGGATGAGCAGCTAGATTTATGGAGTCTGTGAACCTCACCTATAGTAATAGAAATATATATCTTTTGAAGAGAGACCAAGGCTAGGGAAATTATGTATCCAATAGTTTCACTCAGAATTTGATAATTAAGTTACCTACCCTCAAGAGTCAGTCCCCAAATGAGAACTATCAACGTACTCCTAATTCTCTCAATCTGTGCATGTGTTCCATCATTCCTGCGTGGATGTAAAGATTTTTTGATAATTTCTGAGATTCACCAAAGGGATACTTTAAAATAAGTCCCCTTCTTCTAAATGTATTCAGTTTATATTAGGTTGGTCTAATCAACGAGTTCCCCACTTGTTAGTCCCATAGAACTGAATTGTTATAAATCTCTGAAATACCACCTCTGTCACTAGCCAATACTAATTCTTCTATTTGGCTAGGGGTACGGGACCTATATAGCATACTACCCACCTATGAAGAGCACCTTAGAATAATTATGTTATGTTAAAGTGAACTTTCATGCCATTAATATTGAGCCCCAAAATACAAGTAGAATAGTGATATGTATAGATTTACTTGTAATTTCAAGTATAATTGCATTAGGGAGAAGCAGATCTTTCTATTCAGACAGACACCAGCACGGATCTTGCAGTAGGCACTTTCTGTGCCTGCACTGACGGTCCCTTCCGGTGCCTTAAAGCACAATGGTATTCAACTCACCAATCGTGGAGTTGAAATGCACGGACAGCACAGACTTAGAGATGCTGGCTCTGCAAGATTTCTGCCCTGTTCTCCGTTGCCTGCCTGCCTAAAAAGTTATATATTCACTAGTGTTGAGCGAGCATGCTCGGCCGATGCTCGGATCGGCTCGAGCATCGCTCTGCTCGGCACATGGCGGTACTCGTACGAGTACCGCATGTGCTCGCCCGCCATGTTCGGGTCTCCTCCCCGCACGTTTTGCGGCTGCTGCGCAGCCAATAAACGTGCAGGGAGGCTCTGACATCGGTGTAATGCCAGCAGCCATGTTGGCTGCTGGCATTACACTGATTGGCTGGCCAGAACCCGTGGTCGGGTGCTGTATAGCACCTGACCAGCGAGTTCGGCTCAGTCTTAGCCAGGGAGAGATGAGGATAGGAAGGGAAAGTCAGTGTAGGGAGAAAAAAAGCAAAACTGTGAAAAAAAAAGAACCAAAAGTCCTTTTTAGGACTACTGTGTGTGGGGGCAGCAGGTTATTTTGTGTGGGGGGAAAAAAACAAAAAAAAAAAAATGTTATATATTCTGTTTAGTGTGCAAAGTTGCAGATTAGAGCACATTCTGTTTAGTGTGCAAAGTTGCAGATTAGAGCACATTCTGTTTAGTGTGCAAAGTTGCAGATTAGAGCACATTCTGTTTAGTGTGCAAAGTTGCAGATTAGAGCACATTCTGTTAAGTCTTCAAACTAAAATATCAAAGTCACATATTCCATTCAGTGTGCGTCGCCGCAGTTTAGCAGCCATTCTGTGTACTGTGCAGAGTTGCAGAATAGGAAGAAATACTGTTAAGTCTTCAAACTAAAATATCAAAGTCACATATTCCATTCAGTGTGCTTCGCCGCAGTTTAGCAGCACATTCTGTGGACTGTGCAGAGTTGCAGAATAGGAAGAAATACTGTTAAGTCTTCAAACTGTAAAATATCAAGGTCACATATTCCATTCAGTGTGCTTCGCCGCAGTTTAGCAGCACATTCTGTGGACTGTGCAGAGTTGCAGAATAGGAAGAAATACTGTTAAGTCTTCAAACTAAAATTTCAAAGTCACATATTCCATTCAGTGTGCGTCACCGCAGTTTAGCAGCACATTCTGTGTACTGTGCAGAGTTGCAGAATAGGAAGAAATACTGTTAAGTCTTCAAACTGTAAAATATCAAGGTCACATATTCCATTCAGTGTGCTTCGCCGCAGTTTAGCAGCACATTCTGTGGACTGTGCAGAGTTGCAGAATAGGAAGAAATACTGTTAAGTCTTCAAACTGTAAAATATCAAGGTCACATATTCCATTCAGTGTGCTTCGCCGCAGTTTAGCAGCACATTCTGTGGACTGTGCAGAGTTGCAGAATAGGAAGAAATACTGTTAAGTCTTCAAACTAAAATTTCAAAGTCACATATTCCATTCAGTGTGCGTCGCCGCAGTTTAGCAGCACATTCTGTGTACTGTGCAGAGTTGCAGAATAGGAAGAAATACTGTTAAGTCTTCAAACTAAAATATCAAAGTCACATATTCCATTCAGTGTGCGTCACCGCAGTTTAGCAGCACATTCTGTGTACTGTGCACAGTTGCAGAATAGGAAGAAATACTGTTAAGTTTTCAAACTCAAATATTAAAGTCACATATTCCATTCAGTGTGCGTCACCGCAGTTTAGCAGCCTATTCTGTGTACTCTGCACAGTTGCAGAATAGGAAGAAATACTGTTAAGTTTTCAAACTCAAATATTAAAGTCACATATTCCATTCAGTGTGTGTCACCGCAGTTTAGCAGCCTATTCTGTGTACTCTGCACAGTTGCAGAATAGGAAGAAATACTGTTAAGTTTTCAAACTCAAATATTAAAGTCACATATTCCATTCAGTGTGCGTCACCGCAGTTTAGCAGCCTATTCTGTGTACTCTGCACAGTTGCAGAATAGGAAGAAATACTGTTAAGTCTTCAAACTCAAATATTAAAGTCACATATTCCATTCAGTGTGTGTCACCGCAGTTTAGCAGCCTATTCTGTGTACTCTGCACAGTTGCAGAATAGGAAGAAATACTGTTAAGTCTTCAAACTCAAATATTAAAGTCACATATTCCATTCAGTGTGTGTCACCGCAGTTTAGCAGCCTATTCTGTGTACTCTGCACAGTTGCAGAATAGGAAGAAATACTGTTAAGTCTTCAAACTCAAATATTAAAGTCACATATTCCATTCAGTGTGTGTCACCGCAGTTTAGCAGCCTATTCTGTGTACTCTGCACAGTTGCAGAATAGGAAGAAATACTGTTAAGTTTTCAAACTCAAATATTAAAGTCACATATTCCATTCAGTGTGCGTCACCGCAGTTTTGCAGCCTATTCTGTGTACTCTGCACAGTTGCAGAATAGGAAGAAATACTGTTAAGTCTTCAAACTCAAATATTAAAGTCACATATTCCATTCAGTGTGTGTCACCGCAGTTTAGCAGCCTATTCTGTGTACTCTGCACAGTTGCAGAATAGGAAGAAATACTGTTAAGTTTTCAAACTCAAATATTAAAGTCACATATTCCATTCAGTGTGTGTCACCGCAGTTTAGCAGCCTATTCTGTGTACTCTGCACAGTTGCAGAATAGGAAGAAATACTGTTAAGTTTTCAAACTCAAATATTAAAGTCACATATTCCATTCAGTGTGCGTCACCGCAGTTTAGCAGCCTATTCTGTGTACTCTGCACAGTTGCAGAATAGGAAGAAATACTGTTAAGTCTTCAAACTCAAATATTAAAGTCACATATTCCATTCAGTGTGTGTCACCGCAGTTTAGCAGCCTATTCTGTGTACTCTGCACAGTTGCAGAATAGGAAGAAATACTGTTAAGTTTTCAAACTCAAATATTAAAGTCACATATTCCATTCAGTGTGTGTCACCGCAGTTTAGCAGCCTATTCTGTGTACTCTGCACAGTTGCAGAATAGGAAGAAATACTGTTAAGTTTTCAAACTCAAATATTAAAGTCACATATTCCATTCAGTGTGCGTCACCGCAGTTTAGCAGCCTATTCTGTGTACTCTGCACAGTTGCAGAATAGGAAGAAATACTGTTAAGTCTTCAAACTCAAATATTAAAGTCACATATTCCATTCAGTGTGTGTCACCGCAGTTTAGCAGCCTATTCTGTGTACTCTGCACAGTTGCAGAATAGGAAGAAATACTGTTAAGTTTTCAAACTCAAATATTAAAGTCACATATTCCATTCAGTGTGTGTCACCGCAGTTTAGCAGCCTATTCTGTGTACTCTGCACAGTTGCAGAATAGGAAGAAATACTGTTAAGTTTTCAAACTCAAATATTAAAGTCACATATTCCATTCAGTGTGCGTCACCGCAGTTTAGCAGCCTATTCTGTGTACTCTGCACAGTTGCAGAATAGGAAGAAATACTGTTAAGTCTTCAAACTCAAATATTAAAGTCACATATTCCATTCAGTGTGTGTCACCGCAGTTTAGCAGCCTATTCTGTGTACTCTGCACAGTTGCAGAATAGGAAGAAATACTGTTAAGTCTTCAAACTCAAATATTAAAGTCACATATTCCATTCAGTGTGTGTCACCGCAGTTTAGCAGCCTATTCTGTGTACTCTGCACAGTTGCAGAATAGGAAGAAATACTGTTAAGTTTTCAAACTCAAATATTAAAGTCACATATTCCGTGTAAGATGAAGAAGGCGGGTAAAAAGGGATGGGGAAGTGGACGTGATCCTGATAGTTCAGGGCGCGGGTCAGGACGCGGAGAAACTGTGCCTGGTGCCAGAGCACAAGAAAGAAAGACATCCACCATACCTAGCTTCATGTCTAATTTTACAGGGCGTCTCAGGACATCACTCTCGAGGTCCGACCACTGCGAACAGGTGGTCGGTTGGATGTCAGCTGATACTGCTTCCAGTCGGTTAAGCACCACCCTGTCTTCCACCAAGTCCACTCTCAGTAGCCAAGAGTCTGGTCAACATAATCCTCACTCTGATCATCCTTCCTCCCACCATAGACGGTCTGGTCAAAGAAGTGATCCCACACTGGGATATAGTGAGGAGCTCGTCTCATCACCAATCCTTCATTTGACCCTCTCTCCAAGCACGCTTGCAGAGGAACATGACATCTTGTGCCCTGATTCACAACCTCTAGAGGGTACCCAATCACAAGAAGATGACAGATGTGAACGGCATTTAAGGTCAAAGGAAGTAGTGGATGATGATGATGATGATGAGACACAGTTGCCATTAAATCAACCACTATTACTGTCTCAAGACCTTGTTGAGGAGAATGTTATACAGTTGTCAATGACTGAGTATGTGGTGGGATCAAGACATGGGGAGGATGATCAGAGTGAGGAAGTGGAGGAGGACTTGGTGGACGATGAGGTGACTGACCCCACCTGGGAAGGTGTAGAGCCGAGCGATGACAGCAGTCCTGAGGGTGAGCCATCTGCAGCACCGCAACAGGCTGGAAGAGGCAGTGGTGTGGCTACAGAAAGAAGGCGGACCGCACCAAACCGGCCCGCAAATGTTCCACGGAGCACCCCCTTGCGTAAATCTCCCTTGCCAAAGGGTAGGTGTTCCGCGGTATGGCGTTTTTTTAAGGAAAGTGCGGACGACAAAAGAATTGTAGTTTGCAACCTGTGCCACACCAGAATGAGCCGAGGCATGAACACTAGAAACCTCACCACCACCAGCATGATCCGACACATGGCATCCAAGCACCGTAGTAAGTGGGAGGAACGCCTGGATCGCCCATCTGTGTCTGCAGGCCACACCACTGCCTCCTCTTCCCCTGTTTTCGTTGCCGGCCAATCGCCTGTCGAAGGCGCAGGCCCGCATACCTCCCGCCCTGCACCTGTACCATCTGAAGCACCATCAGCGACCACATCCACTTCCCTGTCCCAGCACAGCGTCCAAATGTCGTTACCCCAGGCATTTGAGCGCAAGCGAAAATACCCAGCCACCCACCCACAGGCCATAGCACTAACCTCACACCTTTCCAAATTACTGGCCATCGAAATGCTGCCATTTAGGCTTGTGGACACTGAGTCCTTCCGCAGCCTGATGGCAGCAGCTGTCCCTCGGTACGCGGTCCCCAGCCGCCACTACTTTTCCCGGTGTGCCGTCCCCGCCTTACACCACCATGTGTCCCGTAACATCACCCGTGCCCTGACCAACGCAGTTACTGGGAAGGTCCACTTATCGACTGACACATGGACAAGTGCTTGTGGCCAGGAACGCTACATTTCCCTGACGGCACACTGGGTGAATGTCGTGGAGGCTGGGAGCGACTCGGACCCTGGGATGGCACGGGTGGTACCCACGCCGAGGATTGCGGGCCCTACCTCCATCAGGGTTTCCGCCAGCACCTACGTTATTGGCTCCTCCTCCTCCGTTTCCACCTCCGAATTCTCTACACGCAGCGCCACTCCCCCATCAGCCAGTAGCTGGAAGCAGTGTAGCACTGCAGTGGGGAAGCGTCAACAGGCCGTGCTGAAGCTGATCTGCCTTGGGGACAAAGAGCACACGGCCTCAGAGCTGTTGCAGGGGATTAGTCACCAGACCGAGCAGTGGCTCTCGCCACTCAACCTGCAACCAGGCATGGTTGTGTGTGATAATGGGCGTAACTTGGTGGCGGCTTTGGAGCTCGGCAAGCTCACACACGTACCATGCCTAGCGCATGTATTTAATTTAGTGGTTCAGCGATTTCTAAAAACCTACCCCAATGTGCATGATCTCTTGACCAAGGTGCGCCGCGTGTGTGCACATTTCCGTAAGTCATCTACAGCTTCGGCCGGCCTGTTGAAGCTGCAGCAGCGCTTACAATTGCCAGCTCACCGGCTGCTGTGTGACGTGAGCACGCGCTGGAACTCCACCTTCCACATGTTGGCCCGGCTTTGTGAGCAGCAGAGGGCAGTAGTGGAGTACCAGCTGTTACACGGTCGTCGCCTCTCCGTTCAACTTCCTCTAATCAGAAGTGAGGAGTGGGAATGGATGTCAGACCTCTGCGAGGTTTTACGCAATTTTGAGGAATCGACACAGATGGTGAGCGGCGATAACGCTATTATCAGTGTAACCATCCCACTTCTGTGTCTACTGAAACGCTCGCTGCTCACAATTAAAACCGACGCTTTGCATGTGGAAGAGGTGGAAATGGGGGAGGAAGAGCTTACACAAGGTGATAGCCAGAGCACCCTCACTTCGTCTTCTCAGCGACAATTGGAGGAGGCGGAGGAGGAGGAGGAAGACACGGTTGCCTCCGCTACAGAGGGTAGCCATGGAACTTTAGTTCCATCTCTTCAGCGTGGGTGGGCAGAAGAGGAGGAAGAGGATGAGGAGATTGAGAGTCATCCTCCTGGTGAGGACAGCGAAATCTTGCCTGTTGGTACTCTGGCACACATGGCTGACTTTATGTTAGGCTGCCTTTCCCGTGACCCACGCGTTGTACGCATTTTAGACAACACGGATTACTGGGTGTTCACCCTTCTGAACCCCCGCTACAAAGAGAATTTCTCATCTCTCATTCCTCCGGTGGAGAGGACAAGCAAAATGGTGCAATACCAGAAGGTTCTTGTTGAAAAATTGCTCCAAAATTTTCCATCTGACAACGCTGGCGGCAGAGTACGTGCTACCTTGGCCAACCGAGAAGGGGAGAAAAGGGGAGCACACAGCAGTTCCGACAAAGGCAGGGCAACACTCTCCAAGGCGTGGGACACCTTCATGACACCCCGCCAGCACCCTCACCCTGATGCGCAGCCTAGTGTCACAAGGAGGGAAAAGTTTTGGAAGATGGTGAAGGAGTACGTAGCAGACCGTGTCAGCGTCCTCAATGATCCCTCTGTGCCTTACAACTACTGGGTGTCCAAGCTGGACACGTGGTATGAACTGGCACTCTACGCCTTGGAGGTGCTGGCCTGCCCTGCCGCCAGCGTTCTGTCTGAGCGGGTATTTAGTGCTGCTGGTGGCATCATAACAGATAAGCGTATCCGCCTTTCCACCGACAATGCTGATAGGTTGACACTTATAAAAATGAACAAGGCCTGGATTTCCCCTGACTTCTCCACTCCACTGGAGGAAAGCCCCGGGGGAACATAAACTCACTTTACATATATTATTTACAATGATGGGAATACTCTGTATTCCCATTCACCCCTTCCACCCAAAAAACGGGTATATGGTTGACTCTTAATCTTCTCATCCTCCTCCTCCTCTTCCATATGCCCTGTGCTATAATTTTTATATAGGGCCAGCTCACCAGCGGGCCCTGTGATATAATTTTTATATAGGGCCAGCTCACCAGCGGGCCCTGTTTGACAATTTTTATATAGGTCAGCCCACCAGCGGGCCTTCTCATATAATGTTTTATTGGGTCAGCTCTCTAGCGGGCCCTCTCATATAATGTTTTATAGCGTCAGCTCACTAGCGGGCCTTCGCATATAATGTTTTATAGCGTCAGCTCACTAGCGGGCCTTCGCATATAATGTTTAGGATGGTCAGCTCTGCAGCAGACCCTCACCCATAATGTTTTAGATGGTCAGCTCAGCGCACGTTTCCCTCTTAATCATGGCCTCAGTTCAATAAAATCAAGGAAATTTTTGGGAGAATTTGCCTCTGCGCACGTTTCCCTCTTAATCATGGCCTCAGTTCAATAAAATCAAGGAAATTTTTGGGATAATTTGCCTCTGCGCACGTTTCCCTCTTAATCATGGCCTCACTTCAGAAAATCAAGGAAATTTTTGGGATAATTTGCCTCTGCGCACGTTTCCCTCTTAATCATGGCCTCACTTCAGAAAATCAAGGACATTTTTGGGATAATTTGCCTCTGCGCACGTTTCCCTCTTAATCATGGCCTCACTTCAGAAAATCAAGGACATTTTTGGGATAATTTGCCTCTGCGCACGTTTCCCTCTTAATCATGGCCTCACTTCAGAAAATCAAGGAAATTTTGGGGAGAATTTGCAGATGATATACAAGTAAATATACAGCAAATATTGTTTGGTAACAATTTTTCGCCTAAAGTCGTTTTTATTTTCCTTTTTGTGTGTTTTATGGTCAGTCTGTAAAAATGGCGTACTACGGGCGAAAGATCGTTCCCAGCAGTGATGTTGGAGTCCGAGATGCATCCAGACATCCTCCCTATGCTGTCCCTGAACCATTTCTGTGGTGTTTCCATCCTTTTCTGCCCTTTTCCTATGGACCAGGCACCCTCCCCTCATCAGAGCAGGGGGTGCCTGGTGTAATGCTCGAGTCCTCCCATTGACTTCAATGGGGCTCGGGTGCTCGGCCGAGCACTCGAGCCTCCGGGGGCGCTCGGTCAGAGCACCCGAACACCCGAGCATTGGGGTGCTCGCTCATCACTAATATTCACTAATACTGCAATTATACTTGAAACTACAAGTCAGTCTATACATATCGCTATTGTACTTATATTTTGGGGCTCAATATTAATGGCATGAAAGTTCTGCTTTAAACCATTACAGTCATAAAATAGCAAAAATGCTTTTATATGCTATAGATACGGGGTCCTCATAACATCTGTAAATACCATCTCCTTGCACTTCTGAAATGAAACCCTAGGGGCTAGATATAAAGGTTCACGTTAAAACAGCTGCTAAGTAAAAAAAGGCACATCTGCGGCAAATAACACATGATTTACGGCGGATTTAAAAGTAAGTCTACAAGAATAGCTAACGAGCGTAGGCACAACAAAAACATGTAACACAAAAACTTGTGTCGCACATGTTTTCACATCACAGTGAGTCCCAATCACCCGTTAAAACACAGCTTAAATCAAAATGTAGCCTAACTGCTGGCGTTGTCTAGTAACCCTGATCGATGCACAAACAAAATTAAAACCTACAACCAATCACAAGGTCCCAAACTATCAAACATGTTCAAATACACCTATATATACTCAAAAATAATGGTCACACCTTGTCTGTGTTTCTAGTTTTGGTGAGCTAGATCACCGGACCCAGGAGCAGAGGATAGCATTTAGAAAGAGGGAGAGAGAGAGCGAAGTAAGGAGTAAGGTAGAAGGATTTTGGAGAGGAGAGAATTACATTTAAATAGACACATAGCACACTTTTGCACATAGCACATACACCCATAAAAACACAAACACATACACATACATACACATAGTCTCTTTTTCATAACACTTTACACATTTCTTAAATTTTATTTATACAGTGTGAATCTGTGAGTGAAAGAGTGTGACAGAGAGTGAGTGGGATCAAGTGTGTCTGTGCGGGCCTGTGGGAGTGCCTGGGTGTGAGTGGGTGAATTATGGCAAGGAGAGGAGAACAGTAGAGAGGGATGGGGACAGTAGTGGAAGAGGAGGAGGAAGGTCAGGAGGGCATCCCTGAGCAGAGTAGGGGTGGGAGTCGGAGATCCACAGGGTGGAGGGGGTCCCAGCCCAGAAGAGCAGGTGCACGGAGGGCAGGGATAGAACCTGCAGCGGGAAGAGGGGTACTTGCTGGAGACCACCACACACAGGCAGTGGCAGCGCAGACGGGACACTTTGGTTCTGACACCTCTTAGGCCAGAGCTGAGGAAGAGAGAATCAGGGATTCTCGCTACTCGGAAGAGTCTTGGAGAGGGAGAGCATCCTCTACCTGAGTGAGAAGGTCCTTGGCCTGTCAACAAGGAGGAAGGCAACTTGAAACCAGATATGCAGCCGGATGAACTCAGTGGCTAGATGCAGATGGAATGTGGAGTCCATCAGGAAACGATGGGGCAACTGCAGGAGGGTGGTGAAGAACAAGTTGGCTGAAATCACCAAGCAAGCACGAGGCACCGGAGGTGGCCCGGGTACACGGCTCTTGCCACTCTTCCTTTATTCCCGTCACTCTCACCAGCATCCTCCGCTGAAGGAGACGTTCTGTTAGTAAGCTGGAGCAATCTCATTGGCAGAGATCGATATCTAGCCACTGAGATCACTTCAGCTTACTAACAGAATGCCTCCGCTGGGGGAAGTGACAGGAGCAGAGGCTGTGCGGCAAACTGCAGCAAGAGCAGTTTGGCCAGAAGTAGGTTGCTGGGCATACTTTAAAATTTAATTTTCTCGCAAATAAGGTTTTTTTTTTAAAAAAAATAAATAAATAACATTTTATTATTATTCGCTAACTCTTCTACATTTTGATAAAAACTTGTCATGTGGTAATAGATATACTTTAACATAACCACCAGAAATTTGAGATTATTGTTGGTAATCTGATTGAGCTTTAGGAGTGTTGACTTACCATTTGTGTGATCTCAATCCTTGACCCTCTTCACATTGCCTGTTTTCACACACACTATACACATTTCACTTGTTGAGAACTGCACAATCCCTTCTTGCCCCAGTAAAACTTATTCCATCCCCCATGATTTTAGTGGAGTGGTAGGAGGAGGAGTATGATGGTTGCACCTGACGTGGCTTATTCTGCTGTTCCGGTTAGTGCTACAGAAGCAGCAGTGACATATGATTCTAAGACGACTCAGCAGCAGGAACTACATTTTCAGCAAACACCATAATGTCACAGATTGGTGGCATGTGTTCCTGGCTGGCACCAGTGACATTGGCATACTACTGACCTGGCTTAGCGTTCACCAATTGTGAAATTGCTGTGCAAGTACGCTCATTATATTTTTTTTCAAGTTATTCTGTTTTTGTCTCTCAGAAAATGGGAACATTTCATTTTTGATTATATGATGGTGGGAAATCTTGCCCCATAGAGAAACATAAGAGGAAAATATCAACGTTTTGAGAGACCATTTCCAGAGTTATCAAAAAAGTGAAAACATTTTTGAATTTTCTATAAGTGGAATTTATTTTAGGAAAAGTAAAATTGTTTTTGTGGAATTTCCCATGGGAACAAAATCTGACTTTTCATCCATCCCTACCCCCAGCAACTAGAGACAGACAAACCAGTTCTGTAAGAAAAGTATTTGTCTGCAATGTGCTAATTTTTAAATCCTGAAACCTGGTTTGTCAACTTATAATATACTAGTTGAAGAGCCCGTTACACGGGCCACAGTGCCAGCCGGTTGCGGTGTAGTCATGCGCAGTGGAGACTGCTCACGCCATAGCTGATACAGAGCGGGGCGCTCGCTCCCCACTCCATATCATCCATGCTGCGGGCAGACTCTACTGCTCATGACTGCACCACGAGCAGCCATCTCTACTGCACATGAGGGCTTGTGACAAACTTTAGCAAATTATTATATAAAATTAGCATTTCATACATTATTTTAATAAATATGATGACATGAGGTTAGAAACAACAGTGGTGGAAGCTTCATGCACCATCCTTGTCACCTGAAAACTGTTATTGTGTGCGTGTAGCCAGATAGGAGCAGAATAATTACTTAGTGGGTGGTGAACCTCAAAGTCTGAAAAGGGTCTCTTCTCTTACCTACAGTATATTGACAATTCAAAACTGGTTTACCAATTTAAGTATTCTCCTTTTATTTCAGTATTGCTCTTTGTATGAAAAAGATTCCCTTCTGAATATTATTAAATCCTTTAATGACCTGGAAGGTGAACGATGCACTGCAATGCAACTCTTTTATGAAAAACTCTTTGTATGAAAAAGGTTCCCTCCTGAACATTATTAAATCAGTGTGTTGCACACCCCCTGGTTCTTAAGGGGTTAATATATCTGAACATTTCAACTATACCAGATCTTTACCTTACCTCCTCCTAATTATACATATTAAAGGAGACATAACACCATATACAAATCATCACATTGCTTATATTTACTTGTACATTAAAATACTTTGCAGCTTACTAATGTATATAGTGAATTGATTAACATGGAAAAATCCAAATCACTATCACTCACCTACTGCTCTATTAGCTAATTGTGCAGGTAGCATTTTTTTTACATTTGCAACATCTGACAGAAAAAAAAAACAATCAAACCTTTAATCTCTGTGGTAAATATCCACTGATTAAGTAATCAGTCATGCATGAAGTTGTCACCAGTTGCATGATTTCACAAACTAGTTATTATTCATAGTAGTTGTGGCTTAAGGTCCTGGAGATTGGCATTTCATATAGATGCTAACTTTCTCCATTTATCTGCATGTTCCAATTTTAGATATACTGTGTAGATAAGTGAAACGTTTTGGGGACTAGTAACATCTAATTTGGTTTTTAAATGTAATGCAGATGCATTTTAAATAGGTGTAATTTGTATGTTAACCAACTGGATTCTAGAGATTTCTTCAAAGCACTGTCAACACCTTGGAGATGTTACTATCATTTAAGTTATTAAAGGGATAGTAATACTTAAAATGTAAAAAAAAATATGTTATAGGGTTTATCCCCCTGAGTAAAACAAGAGTACTCTCACTGCTGAAAGGTGTTTCATTCAAAAGTTATTAATTTTCAAAATTTAATTTTTTAGGTGCAATATCACAGTGGCCTGAAATTGTACGGTGGCACTGTTGCTACACCATCCTATGGACAGCTCTGGTCCCGGGACCATAAATCTCCATAGGATGGTGTAGCAACAGTGCCACTGTAAAATTTCAGGCCACTGTGATATTGCACCTAAAAAAATTTGAACTTTGAAAATTAATAACTTTTGAATGAAATACCTTTCAGCAGTGAGAGTATTCTTGTTTTACTCAGGGGGATAAACCCTACAATATATTTTTTTTACATTTTAAGTATTACTATCCCTTTAAGTTTCTAGAATTGTTTATAGTGTTTTGTTTTTAGATCGTGCACCTTATTTTCATTTCAAATTAGAGAGTGTGATACTAAGATAAAATATGAGAAAAGGTGATATGCATATGGAATTGCCAGTGCCACCAAACAGAAGTGGCAGGGGCTAAGCCAATAAATGAACTTAGTATTGACAGATATTTACAGTTGCTCAATGCTGCAGTTACAGAAGGTCAGAACTGAATTGCCCAATTGCATCTTTTTTTATTTCAAGTCTCACCTGTAAACTTTTTTGGAGGCCTCACAAATGCTCCAGATAGAAGCAAACCCAAAGTCATAGAGCACCCTCACCAACCCTTTCTTTACAAGGGCTATATTGATCCTTTTTTTTAATTATTTGATATTATAGGAGGCAAGATAATGCAGAGGAGATTTCTAGGTAACTGGAAAACCAATCTCAATTTGCCCTTTTCGCAGATGATCTTGGTAGCTCCCTCTGTCATAATAGTAATGCCTATCCCCTGATGAAAGAACAAGAAATAAAATAATTTGGGTATATAGAAACAAGGGGTAGAGAAGGAAATTTATTATGATTTTTTTTTTGGTTGGGTGAAAGGCAATAATAGTCTTTCACTGAAAGTTTTAGATTGTGGTAGTTATGTTTAGTGCTCCTAGCATCCACTACAGTATGTCAGATAATTGCAATGGGATGTCCAATTTCCAGGGCTTGTGGAAGCTACTGCATACATTAGGGTATTCTATAATTTTCAAAATGGTATACCTTGTATGACCTTTTTTCATTTAGGTAATTGTTAACAACATATTAGTGCAGGCAGGTATTTAAAAAAAAAAGAAGAGCTGTAGGTAAGGTTTAGTTTTCCTGTCACTCCCTACATTTTTGTAGGGGTATAAATAGGTACAGAACACAGTTAGACATTCTTTGTTTTTAAAAGGTTTTATTATCTTTGCAGTAGTGGAAATGTAAAATCTATTGTTTGAAAATATATTTTTTGATATTAGTAGGATATATCCCTATTTTTTTTCCTAAAAATTTGTGCAAACCAGCCAAGAGATAAAAAAAACAAACTAGCCCTAATTTATGCAGTGGTTTGTGTTGATTCCAAAATTGTATGCTGTGTTTATAATAATAGTTTTATTGCAGGTATGTTATATCTGAAAAAGTAAGAAAACTGACAGATTGTGGTAGTTGCACCTTGTAACATGTTAGTTTATAGTAATGGGGTGCCATTTTTCTTGAGCTGCCAGGAGCTACTGAATATAGCAGGAAATACAGATATCTTTGAAGTGGATGAAATGCAAAAAAAAACGAACAAACAAAAAAAAAACTACTAGGTCTTTCGCACCACCTCCTGGAAACATTTGTAGCCTCGAGATAGAAAAACAAGTGACCCTCATTTCATAAGTATAGTTGCCTACTTTCCAATTGGTATGCCTTGCAAACTGTTTCTTTAGTTTTGTAATTGTTACAACCATTCAAGTACAGGCATATCATATTTGACAACATGTATGTTTTACCAAAAGATTATGTTAGGTGCAGTTTAGTTTTACTTACTTAAAGTCATCTAACTACTTAAGCAGATGTAATTTCCATGGTTTTCAAATATGTCAGTATCTATGAAATAGTGGAAAGGTAAAAAAATTAAATGTAATTCCATCTTCTGGAAAATTCATAGCTATCCAAAGGTGGGGTAGAAAATCAAATGATACTTCTTTGAACTTGTAGTTTTTTTGTAGATTTCAAAAATATCTACTTATCTACATATATATTTTCTGCAAACATTTCGAGGTAGTTTTTTGGAACTATATTGTGTGGAAACTATCGAAGCATGGAGAGAATCATAATAAAATGTTGTTTTTTTTTTTAGTTTCTTTAAAATAAAAGCATATGCAATCCTATAAAAACAGTATATATTTAACATGGGTATACTAAACAAGGTGATCAAAAAAATATAAACAATTTCCTTGGTCCTGCATGTCTGACATACCCCTAGACCTTAAGCGATTAACTTAGCATGGGGGATCCATTTATATTTATTTTATCATGTCCATAGAGGTCTGAAGAATAGTATTTAGTTAATTAATTAATTAATATGGTGAATAGGGTGAATCTGATCTTATCATTGTGGCCAGATTCATTAAAGGGTTATCCCCTCACTTTTATAGCATTATTGTAACTTTTTTACTGATCCTAATCTCAGGTGCTAGTGTAGCTAATTCTAGCTACATTGGCAATGGAGAGGTTAATAACATCTTATGATAGGATACTGGGAGCTGGCTGGGGTTACATGGTGGGGTTACATAGTGATTATATGGTTAATCAAATCAACAGACATATTTTGAATAGGGATAGGATTTCTTTAATATGTTTATCAATACATTAGAGCATAAACGTGTTTGTATTGTACAAAAATGCATTGAAGACATTCAATAGCACCCAAAGGCACATTTAACATAAAGAAACAAATGTTGTGATGAGCACCCATCGAGAACGAACAAGATAAAGTGTCTTGTTCTTGGGCATAGTGACCCCTCAATGCTGCTACAAGTCACGTTTTTTACTCCCATGTGCCACTGCAGAGAGGAAATATCCATATTCATATCAGACTGGTCCTGCCCTCAGACAGTCCAGCTTCAAAATGTCAGGCAAATCCTCCCTGCACAAGAGAATCAGCAAAACCACAGACGTACGTTTTGGCCTATGGGGGCCTCTGTGGTGTGGGGAAGTTGATTCCCTCTATGCACAAGGAGAGCAAGGACCCATGCCTGGGATCCCCTTCCACTCAAGGAGACAAAGAAACAAATGTTGTGACGAGCACCCATCGTGAACAAACAAGATAAAGTGTTTTGTCCTTGGGCATAGTGACCCCTCAATGATACTACAAGTCAAGCTTTTCACTCCCATGTGCCATCGTAGAGAGAAAATTTACATACTCATATCAGACTGGTCCCACCCTCAGACAAGCCAGCTCCAAATTGTCAAGCAAACTCTCTCTGCACAAGGTAATAACAAAACCACAGACATACGTTTCAGCCTGTGTGGGCCTCGTCAGTGTGGTGCAGCTGACTCCCTCTAGGCACACGGAGAGCAAGGGCACATGCCTGGGATCCCCTTCCACTTAGGGAGACAAAGAAACAAATGTTGTGACGAGCACCCATCGAGAACGAACAAAATAAAGTGTCTTGTTTTTGGGCATAGTGACCCCTCAATGGTACTGCAAGTCAAGTTTTTCACTCCCATGTGCTATCGCAGTGACAAAACTTCCATTTTCATATCAGACTGGTCCCACCCTCAGACAGTCCAGCTACAAAATGTTAAGCAAAGCCTCCCTGCACACATTGGTGTGGTGCAGCTGATTCCCTCTAGGAACATGGAGAGCAAGGGCCCATGCCTGGCATACCCTTCCCCTTTGGGAGACAAAGAAACAAATGTTATGAAAAGCACCCCTTCGAGAACAAACAAGATAAGGTGTATTGTTCTTGGGCATATTAACTCCTCAATGGTGCTACAAGTCACACTTTTCACTCCCATGTGCCTTTGCACAGAGGAAATTTCCATATTCATATCAGACTGATCCCACTCTCAGACAGTTCAGCTCAGAATTGTCAAGCAAAAACTTCCTGCACAAGGTAATCAGCAAAACCACAGACGCACATTTTCAGCCTGTGTGGGCATCGTCAGTGTGGTGCAGCTGATTCCCTCGAGGCACATGGAGAGCAAAGGCCCATGCCTGGGCTCCCCTTCCACTTTGGGAGACAAAGAAACAAATGTTGTGAATAGCACCCATAGAGAACAAACCAGATAAAGTGTCTTGTTCTTGGGCATAGTGACCACTCAGTGGAGCTACAAGTCACATTTTTCACTCCCATGTGCCATTGCAGAGAGGAAACTTCCATATTCATATCACTGGTCCCACCCTCAGACAGTCCAGCTACGAAATGTTAAGCAAAGCCTCCCCGCACAATAGAACCAAAAGCACAGCCGTACGTTCCAGCCTATATGGGTCATGTTGGTGTGGTGCAGCTAATTCCTTCTATGCACATGGAGAGCAAGGGCCCATGCCTGGGATTCCCTTCCACTTTGGGAGACAAAGAAACATATGTTGTGAAAAGCACCCTTCGAGAACGAACAAGATAAAGTGTCTTGTTCTTGGGCATATTAACCCCTCAATGGTGCTACAAGTCACGTTTTTCACTCCCATGTGCCATTGCAGAGAGGTAATTTCCATATTCATATCAGACTGGTCCCTCCCTCAGACAGTCCAGCTACGAAATGTTAAGAAAAGCCTCCCTGCACGAGAGAATCAGCAAAAGCACAGGCCTACATTTCTGCCTCTGTGGGCCTCGTCAGAGTGGTGCAGCTGACTCCCGCTAGGCGCATGGAGAGCAAGGGCCTATGCCTGGGATCCCCTTCCACTTAGACAAAGAAACAAATGTTGTGATGAGCACCCATCGAGAACGAACAAGATAAAATGTCTTGTTCTTGAGCATAGCGATCCCTCAATGGTGCTACAAGTCATATTTTTCACACCTATAAGCCATTAAAGAGAAAAAATTTCCATATTCATATCAGAGTGGTCCCTTCCTCAGACAGTCTAGCTCCAAAATGTCAAGCAAATTATCCATGCGTGAGAGAATCAGCAAAACCACAGAAGTACATTTTGGCTTGTGTGGGCCTCTGTAGTGTGGTGCAACTGATTCCCTCCAGGCACATGGAGAGGAAGGGCCTATGCCTGGGATCCCGTCCCACTTTGGGAGACAAAGAAACAAATGTTGTGACAAGCACCCTTCGAAAACAAACAAGATAAAGTGTACTGTTCTTGGGCAAAGTGAACCATCAATAGTGCTACAAGTCACGTTTTTCACTCCCATGTGCTATTGCAGAGAGGAAATTTCCATATTCATATCAGACTGGTCCCTCCCTCCCTCAGAAATTCCAGCTACAAAACATTAAGCAAAGCCTCACTGCACAAGAGAATCAGCAAAACCACAGAGAACATTTTGGCCTATATGGGTTTAGTTAGTGGGGTGCAGCTGACTCCCTCTAATCACATGGAGAGCAAGGCTCCATGCCTGGGATCCCCTATCACTTAGTGAGATAAAGAAGCAAATGTTGTGATGAGCACCCATCGAGAACGAACAAGATAAAGTGTCTTGTTCTTGGGCATAGTGACCTCTCAATAGTGCTACAAGTCACGTTTTTTACTCGCATGTGCCATTGCAGAGAGAAAATTTCCATATTCATATCAGAGTAGTCCCGCCCTCAGACAGTCCAGCTCCAAAATGTCAGGCAAATCCTCCCTGCAAGAGAGAATCAGCAAAACCACAAACGTATATTTCAGCTTATGTGGGCCTTGTTGGTGTGGTGCAGCTGATTCCCTCTAGGCACATGGAGAGCAAGCGCTTATGCCTGGGATCCCCTCCCACTTAGGGAGACACAGAAACAAATGTTTTGACGAGCACCCATCAAGAACGAACAAGTTAAAGTGTCTTGTTCTTGGGCATAGTAAACTCTCGATGGTACTACAAATCAAGTTTTTCACTCCCATGCGCCATCGCAGAAAGAAAACTTCCATATTCATATCAGACTGGTCCCATCCTCAGACAGCCCAGCTACAAAATGTTAAGCAAAGCCTCCCTGCATAAGAGACTCAAAAGCACAGACGTACGTTTCAGCCTATATAAGTCATGTTGGCGTGGTGCAGCTGGAGAGAAAGGGCCCATGTCTCGGATCTCCTTCCACTTTGGGAGACAAAGAAACAAATGTTGTGAAAAGCACCATTCGAGAACGAACAAGATAAAACGTCTTGTTCTTGGGCATATTAACCCCTCAATGGTGCTACAAGTTACGTTTTTCACTCCCATGTGACATTGCAGAGAGGAAATTTCCAGCTACGATATGTTAAGCAAAACCACAGATGTACGTTTTGGCCTATGTAGGCCTCATTGGTGTGGTACAGCTGATTCCCTCTAGGCACAAGGAGAGCAAGGGCCCATGCCTGGAATCCCCTTACATTTAGGAGACAAAGAAACAAATGTTGTGACGAGTACCCATCGAGAACGAACAAGATAAAGTGTCTTGTTCTTGAGCATAGTGACACCTCACTGGTGCTCCAAGTCACATTTTTCACTCCCATGTGCCATTACACAGAAGAAATTTCCATATTCATATCAAACAGTCCAGCTGTGAAATTTCAGACAAATCCTCTCTGCATAAGAGAATCAACAGACGCACGTTTCAGCCTATGTGGGCTTCGTTGGTGTTATGCAGTTGATTACAGCTAGGCACATGGAGAGCAAGGGCCCATGCCTGGGACCCCCTTCCACTTAGGGAGACAAAGAAACAAATGTTGTGACGAGCACCCATCAAGAACGAACGAAATAAAGTGTCTTGTTCTTTGGCATAGTGACCACTCAACTGTGCTATAAGTCATGCATTTCACTCCCATAAGCTATTGCAGAGAAAAAAATTTCCATATTCATATCAGACTGGTCCTGCTCTCAGACAGTCCAGCTCCAAAATGTTAGGCAAATCCTCCCTGCACAGGAGAATCAGTAAAATCATAGACGTACTTTTCGGCCTATGTGGGCCTCTGTGGTGTGGTGCAGCTGACTCCCTCTAAGCACATGGAGAGCAAGGGCCCATGCCTCGGATCCCCTTCCACTTAGGGAGACAAATAAACAAATGTGACGAGCACCCATTGAGAACAAACACGATAAAGTGTCATAGTGAACATAGTGGGCATAGTGAACCTTCTATGGTGCTACAAGTCATGTTTTTTTCTTCCATATGCCATTGCAGAACAAAAATTTCCATATTCATATCAGACTGGTACTGCCCTCAGACAGTGCAGTTTTAAAATGTCAGACAAAGCATCCCTGCACAAGAGAATCAGCAAAACCACAGACATACATTTGGGCCTATATGGGCTTCGTTGGTGTGGTGCAGCTGATTCCCTCTATCACATGGAGAGCAAGGGCCCATGCTTGGGATCCCCTTCCACTTAGGGAGACAAAGAAACAAATGTTGTTACGAGCACCCTTTGAGAAGGAACAAGATAAAGTGTCTTGTTCTTGAGCATAGTAACCCCTCAATGGTGCTACAAGTCTCGCTTTTCACTCCCATGTGCCATTGCAGAGAGGAAATTTCCATATTCATATCAGACTGGTCCCACCCTCAGAAAGGCTAGCTCCTAAATGTCAGGCAAATTCTCCCTGCACGAGAAAATCAGCGAAACCACACATGTATGTTTTGGCCTATGTGGGCCTTGTTGGTGTGGTGCAGCTGATTCCCTCTATCACATGGAGAGAAAGGGCCCACCCTGGGATCCCCTTCCACTTAGGGAGACAAAGAAACAAATGCTTTGACGAGCACCCATCGAGAATGAACAAGGTAAAGTGTCTTGTTCTTGGGCATAGTGACCTTTCACTAGTACTACAAGTCACATTTTCCACTCCAATGTGTCATTGCAGAAAGGAAATTTCCATATTCATATCAGACAGGTCCCACCTTCAGACAGCCCAGCTTTAAAATGTCAGACAAATCCTCTCTGCACAAGAGAATCAGCAAAACCACAAATATACCTTTTGGCCTATGTGGGCTTCTTTGGTGTGGTGCATCTGATTCCTCCTAGGCACATGGAGAGCAAGGGCCATGCCTGGGATCCCCTTCCAATTAGGGAGACAAAGAAACAAATGTTGTGACAAGCACCCATCAAGAACGAACAAGATAAAGTATCTTGTTCTTGGCCATAGTGACCCATCAATGGTGCTACAAGTCACGGTTTTCACTCCCATGTGCCATTGCAGAGAGAAAATTTCCATATTCATATCAGACTGGTCCTATCCTCAGACAGGACAGCTCCGAAATGTCAAGCAAATTTTCACTGTACGAGAGAATCAGCAAAACCACAGACATACGTTTCAGTTTATAGGGGTCTTATTGGTGTGGTGCAGCTGATTCCCTCTAAGCACATGGAAAGCAAGGGCCCATGCCTGGGATTCCCTTCCACTTAGGGAGACAATGAAACAAATGTTGTGACAAGTACCCATCGAGAGCGAACAAGATAAAGTGTCTTGTTCTTGGGCATAGTGACACCTCAATGTTTCTACAAGGCATGTTTTTCATTCCAATGAGCCATTACAGAGAGAAAATTTCCATATCCATATCCATATCCATATCCATATCCATATCAGACAGTCTAGTACCAAAATGTCAGGCAAATACTTCCTGCACAAGAGAATCCACAGACATACATTTCAGCTTATGTGGGTCTTATTGGTATTGTGCAGTTGATTGCCTCTAAGCACATGGAAAGCAAGGGCCCATGCCTGGGATTCTCTTCAACTTATGGAGACAAAGAAACAAATGTTGTGATGAGCACCCATCGAGAACAAACAAGATAAAGTGTATTGTTCTTGGGTATAGTGATGACCCCCCCCCCCCCCCCCCCAATGGTGCTACAAGTCATGTTTTTCACTCTAATGTGCCATTGCAGAGAGGAAATTTCCATATTCATATCAGACTGGTCCCACCCTCAGACACTCCAGCTCCTAAATGTTAGGCAAATCCTCCCTGTACGAGTGAATCAGCAAAGCCACAGACATACGTATCGGGGTTTGTTGGCCTCGTCGGATATTGGAAAAACCAAAATGAGCTGCTCATAGGTTTTCCAAAAGGTATTTGAACTCTGAAGAAGAGCAATATTGCTGCAAAGGTTTTTCCACTTACATCTTAGGCAACACCTACACATATACTTAAACAGGTTATGAATATGTGAAAGGTTTTGCAGCGGTTGATAACAACTTCAAGTTTCACATTTAATAAACACCAGCACTAGAGAACAGCAAGAGGTGAGTTTCATAATTGTGGAGTCAATATTTAACCATGGTCACTTGGACATTCCTCTGTTTCATGATAAGTCATGCCATAGATGGCATGAAACCGTTTGCTTTCCGGAGGATTAGTCAACCCATTGATTTGCATTGCATTGCATATCCCTCTATCACTCCAAGGATTCTATTGTTGATATGGCTATATTCAATGCAATAAATATTGTTTGCTATCAGTTCAATGCAGGGATATGACAAACATGGCAATCTGGTGTACCTTTGTTCACAGGGGGATGGAGGATATCCTTGAAGTGGCATCATCATCATGGTCAAAGGAATGGCAGATTGGCTATTCACACCATCAATATGACACATCTATGGAATAGCTGCTGCTTGGCTTAGATACTGTAGCAGCTATGTGGTTGTGATGTTGCAGCAGTCAATATCAGGGCTGTGTATGTAGACTGAAACAGATCATTATAAGTTGTGTGAGTGTGTTTGCACACATTCCCAAAGCCTGATCATGGACAGACAGGCATTTTATTTTATACCTGTATTATACTCACAGGTGAAATGGTCCCTGATGAGCCTGTCTCATATCTGCTCCCCTATCAGAGTCTCCTCATCCTGTGGAAGTGAAACAGGTACTTCCAGAATGGGTAGTGGCTACATATCATCCACTAGATGTGTTTCCACAGCTATATTGTGTGGTATGGCACATGCCAGGATTATGCCGCATACCTTGTCTGGTGCATATTACAGACCTCCACCTGACTGATCCAGGCACCGGAATTTGAGCAGGCCAAAGGTGCGCTCAATGGCATTCCTTGTTCGAATGTGACCCTCATTGTAGCGCTCCTATGCAGGTGTTTGTGGATTTGGTAGTGGTGTGAGAAGCCACAGTTTACACCCATACCTGGCATCACCTGTGGAAAGATCATGACATTGTGAGACATGGAACACTTTTTATGTGGATGATGTTATGTAAGAGGGATGTTCTACTTGGGTGTAATGACCATACTGAGCTGTGTTTACATTATTTGTGTGAGTGGATGTGGTGTGATGTTTGGATTGTTTACTCACCCAACAGTCATCCTTCTGTGTACATCTCATTCTCAAAGTCTCTGTGGACAGAGGAGTGCTTGAGGATGTATGAGTCATGACAGCTGCTGAGATAGGAGGCACAAACATGGGTTATCCTCATGTTAGCATCACACACCATCTGTACATTGATGGAGTGGTAATTCTTTCTGGTGATGAAAAGATGTCACTCATGCGTTGGAACTCTTATGTGCACATGTGTGCAGTCAATGGCACCCATGAACCTGGGCATGCTTCCCCTTGTGTAGAAGTCCTGTTTCACGTGTGTCCACTCCATCTGGGTGGAGGGGAAGTGGCTTTACCTCCTGGCCTTCCTCTTGAGAGCTCGCAACACCTGCGATAATGCCCTTGAATATGTGGACTGGGACAGATGCATAGCCTCCTATGGACTTCAAGGATACACTTGCCATGAAATGCATGGCACACATCAGTTTCTGTAAGCCAGATAGTGCATTTTTGTTGCTGTATATGGGGTTCATGTCATCTTTGATCACCTCATATAGGTCGATGATGCTGTGCGACGTCAACCTGTAGCAGTCTCTCACTTCAGCATCCATCATTCTAAGGAGATTGACCCTTGTTTGGTATATTCCGGGTTTGTGCGGTCATCTGTCTTCCCTGTTCTGCTCCACAGGTCCCTGTGGCAACTGTAAGAGATCCTGTTGCAGCAGCTGAGGTGTGCTGCCTGGTGTTATCCTTCAGGTGGAGAAAGAGCATCAGCGGCTGCATCAAATGGAGGCTGTGTCTTCACAGGAATAGATATGCAAACATACTGGTCGAAATATCTCTCTCTCTCTCTGTCTGTCTGTCTCTCTGAGTGGTCTCACTGTAAAGACACAATGTCTGAGGACTTTGAGATGCCCCTTTAAGACAGTGGTGGGGTGTTGTCCAGGTACGGCCATGAGGTAGGGAGTGACCAATGGGAAGGTATGTGTTGTCCAGGTAAGTGTTTTGCTGTGTGGCTGTTTTTGTTTTTTCTGATTTGCTGTGTACCTGTCAGGTGCATGTGTGACTTTGTATCACGGTGTTTTAGGACTCTCAGACCAAATAAGTGAAAATAAAACACACTTTATTAAAGTGAATAAAGCACACGTACGCCCTCTAGGAGCGGTAGGTAATACACAGGAAAGTAAACTGATATATTTACAATGGTAATAGCACAAAAGACATAAATGCAAAACAGTATGCACTAGGGTGATATTGACCCCCAAGGGGTTAATGTCCATATAACAGTCTGTCTCAGATGTGAAGGTTTGACACGCCCTGGATGTTAAAAGGCTGTGCTGTATAGACAAAGTTCATCAAGTGCTGAGGATAGAGCTGCCTTGCCAAGGTGTTGGATAGTAAGCAGAAAGGGAAACAACTTAGCCCCCACGGGCGTAGTTACAGGAACTGCTTTCGTTTGTGCAAGTGGCAATAGCCCCCACGGGCGTAACGGAAACCGGCCGGCGGTGCAAGAGCTAACAGCCTCTAGAAGTGTGATCGAATGCTGTAATAAGAGAGCAAGAGCCACTAGCCCCCTCGGGCGTAGTACCGGATGAACCAACACTGAAGCCTTTCTGCCAACACTCTGTATCAAGTGATATCGTCGGTAGCCAATACCGGAGAGCCTTAAGCGCCCAAACGGCCTAACTAAGTGAACACTCTGCACTGGTGGACTAGAGATGCCGACGGAGAGCGGCCAACTCAGCAGCAGTATCACGGGTAACGAGGCTCATACGAGAGTGAATTTGAGGCAGCACTGCAAGAGTTAAAATGCACGTTTACTCGAGGCTTCAGCGCTACTGCAAGGCTCTGCACAGGGAGGAAGGCCCACAGCATACACACAACTCTGCACAAAGAATGAGGCACAGCACTAAATCGAGTGAAACACCAGGCAAGGCAGTCACTCTGACACGGCCAGCAGAGACTGGAAATGTCGCGGCGGCGACAACTGGAACGCAGGTCACTGGAACAAGCTGGAAGTCGATCTTCGGAGCAGGAAGTCAGCCGAGCCGGGTCGGAGCACGTAGGAGGCAGTCATACAAGCCGGGTCATACACGAGCAGGAATGTCAGTCTAGCCGGGTCAGGATCCAAGGGTGGTACGCAGACGAGCCGGGTCATACACAAGCAGGTACACTGGAGAATGGTCAGGACAAGCCGAATCGGTACACAGGAACTCAGAATACTGGAACACAGCAACAGCACTACTGGCTCAGGAACACCACGAAAGGGCATCTGACAGATGTGATAGCCAGGTATAAAAAGGTCATCCGGGGGCGGGTCAAACTCAGATAGCAAATCAGTGCCAGCCACAACTGAGAGTGACAGGAATCACAGGCACTGTGATAGTACCCCCCTCTCAAAGACCCCCTCTCCCGGCCTGAGGTCTGGGTTTCAAAGGATATTTAGAGTGAAAGCTGCGCACCAATCTCGGAGCATGGAGATCCCCCTGATCAACCCAAGAACGTTCCTCAGGGCCATAGCCCTTCCAATGAACCAAATATTGCAGCTTTCCTCTAAATCTCCTGGAATCAATAATACTCTGGACTTCATATTCCTCCTGGCCCTGGACGTCCACCGGCCCAAGAATCACTGGCGTAGAAGTATAACGATTGCACACCAAGGGTTTCAGGAGTGACACATGGAACACATTATGAATGTGCATAGAGGGTGGAAGCTGCAGAGCATAAGAAACCGGATTAATCTTGCGGATAATCTTAAAAGGACCAATGAACTGGGGAGCCAGTTTATTGGATGGCACTTGTAAATTGAGGTTTCTGGATGACAGCCATACCCTGTCTCCAACCTGAAATGAGACCGCTGGAAGGCGTCTGCGATTAGCGTGCCTTTGCTGCCGCCTGAAAGACTGACTGAGGGACCTTTGAACCTGTGCCCAAGTGGAACGGAGTCGTGCCAAATGCTTGTCTAGAGCAGGAATCTGCTGCGCCTGAAAGGAGTCCGGGAGCAGACAAGGCTGGAAACCATAATTCACAAGAAACGGGGAGCTCCCGGATGATGAGTTAACCGCACAGTTTCTGGCAAACTCTGCCCATGGCAACAGGTCAGCCCAATTATCATGATGATCGGTGACAAAGCAGCGCAGGAACTGTTCCAGTCCCTGAATGGCACGCTCAGCGGCCCCATTCGTCTGGGGATGGTAGGCCAGAGGAAAATGACAATTGGATGCCCATCTGACCACAAAATGCCCTCCAGAACCTAGACACGAACTGGCTCCCACGGTCGGAGACAATCACTCTGGGCACTCCGTGCAGACGGAACACCTCTCTGGCAAAAACTATAGCCAATTCCTGGGCCGATGTAAGGCCAGTCAGAGGCACAAAATGTGCCATCTTAGAGAATCTATCGACCACCATAAGAATGAACGTGTAACCTCTAGATGCCGGTAGTTCTCCCAAGAAGTCAATGGATATGTGAGACCATGGACGGTCTCCGTTAGGGACTGGTTGCAATAAGCCCACGGGGAGACGCCTAGGGGTCTTGGCACAGGCACAAGTGGTACAAGCTGCCGTAAAAGCGGCCAGTCAGCTCTCAACGTAGGCCACCAAAATAACTGCGAGAGGGACCATACTAGTTGGTCCCTACCAATATGCCCAGCCGCTTTAGAGGCGTGATAAGTCTCCAAAAGACGGACACGGAAAGACTCATCAACGAAACACTTCCCCACTGGGGTTTCAGGAGGTGCCCGTGATTGTGATGCCAGTATCTCTTCCCCTAGTGGCGAGGTTATGGTGGTACGAATAGTAGCCAGGATCTGATCTGGCTGAATGATGGGTACCGGTACTTCCTCCCTCTCAGTGTCAGAGGCGAACTGACGTGACAACGCATCAGCCTTGATATTCTTTGAACCAGGAAGATAGGATACTAGGAAATTGAACCGGGACAAAAACAGCGCCCACCTGGCCTGTCTAGATGACAGCCTTTTGGCCTCAGAGAGATAGGTTAAATTCTTGTGGTCAGTAAGAATTAGTACTGGCGTCTGAGTGCCCTCCAAGAGGTGTCGCCATTCCTTAAGTGCTAGTATGATGGCCAAAAGTTCTCTGTCGCCAATCTCGTAATGACTCTGGGCGCTGGACAATTTCTTAGAGAAGAACACACAAGGCATTAAAGTGCCACCTCCCACAGGACGTTGGGAGAGCACCGCCCCAACCCCAACCTCTGAAGCGTCCACTTCCAAAGTAAACGGCAGGGAGGGATTAGGGTGGGACAGTATAGGAGCAGATGCAAAGGCAGATTTCAGGGTAACAAATGCGTCTTCAGCTGCCTCAGACCACTGAGAGGGAGAAGCGCCCTTATGAGTCAAATCTGACAGTGGTTTTACAATCGTAGAAAAGTTCTTGATGAACTTCCTATAATAGTTCGCAAAACCTAGGAATCGTTGAATAGCCTTTAACCCCTTAGGCCGAGGCCAATGTAGAACCGCTGCCAACTTTTCCTGATCCATGGCAATGCCACTTTTGGATATTACGAACCCCAAGAACGGTACTTGAGATGTATGGAATTCGCATTTTTCTAGTTTACAGAATAACTTGTGCTTACGAAGTCGGAGCAGGACTTCAGAGACATCTTTAATATGTTGAGCAAGGTTAGCAGAGTGAATCAGTATATCGTCTAGATATACTACCACACAGGACTGGAGCAAGTCACGTAAAATATCGTTAATCAATTCCTGAAATACTGCAGGAGCATTGCATAAGCCGAATGGCATCACCAGATATTCATAATGCCCTGTTCTGGTATTAAACGCCGTTTTCCACTCGTCACCCTCTTTAATTCTGACTAGATTATAGGCGGCTCGCAAATCAAGTTTAGTAAAGATCGAAGAGCCCTTTAATCTGTCGAATAATTCTGTAATAAGTGGAATGGGGTAGGCGTTCTTGGGCATCAGCTTATTCAGCCCACGGTAGTCAATGCAAGGCCTGAGTTCCCCATTCTTCTTTTTGACAAAAAAAAATCCGGCACCAGCTGGAGATGTAGATTTACGAATAATTCCCCTTTCCAGGGCATCTGTGATATACTCCTCCATTGCCTTATTTTCCTCACATGACAGGGGGTAAGTACGTCCCCTGGGGGGCACCGCACCTGGAGGCAAATCAATGGCGCAATCGTATGGCCTATGGTCAGGTAATGCGCTGGCCTCTACTTTGCTAAACACGTCACTGAATTGCCCATATTCTGTTGGCACAGCTTGAGAGGTACACATAATCTTAACAGGAAGGGAGAGACAATTCTTGTTACAGTACTCAGACCAAGAGTTAACTTCACACCTTTGCCAATCGAATTGGGGATTGTGTGTTTGCAACCATGGGAACCCCAAAATAACTGAATGATGCGGGGAACGAATAATCTGAAATTGTATCTGCTCCCTGTGACAAGCCCCCACGGTCATTGTCACTGGGATTGTCTCGAACGTAATGAAAGCAGGATCCAGGGGTCTGCCATCAATGGCCTCTATAGCCATAGGAGAATCCTTTTTACATAACGGAATGCCCTGCCATTCAGCAAAGGACTGATCCATGAAGTATCCGGCTGCCCCGGAGTCTACCAATGCTAGGACTTCTATGACCTTATCAGTCCAAGCAAATGTCACCTGGATGGTGGGTTTAGTGGTGCAAGTATCTAGGGACTGTTCAACACCACCTAGGGCCTGTCCCCCAAGGTACCCTAGGTGCGTTCGTTTCCCGGCCTTACAGGACAGTTGCGTAATACATGACCCGGTTTGCCACAGTATAGGCATAAGCCTTGCCTTCTACGATACAGCTTCTCCTCCTTCGTGAGCTTAGTAAACCCTATTTGCATAGGTTCAGTGCTGTCAGCTGTTCGCTCAGGTAGAACGGGTGGTGTGGGTGGGTTAAGGAACTGGTTCTGGCCATAACTCTTTGCTTTGGCCCTCTTAGCCAAGCGTCTCTCCCGGATGCGAGAGTCTATCAACATGACATAGTCAATGTACTCATCCAGCTCGCTGGGTACATCTCGAGCTGCTATTTCGTCCTTGATCTGTTCAGCAAGACCCTGAGTAAAGGCAGCAAGTAAGGCTTCATCGTTCCAGCCTACCTCTGCTTCCAAGGTCCGGAATTCAATAGCATACTCGCCCAGAGTGCGCTCGCCCTGCTGAATCTCCATCAGCCTTTTGGCAGCAGACGCAGACCTGCCAGGAACCTCAAACACACGTCTGAACTTAACCACGAAATCTCTAAAGTTCAGTGTGCAGGGTCTGGCATTCTCCCATAACGGATTTGCCCATGCCAAAGCTTTGCCCGTCAACAGAGATATCATAAAGCCGATCTTGCTACAGTCATTCGGAAATGCCTGGGGTGCCAACTCCAAAAATATCTCCAACTGGTTAATAAAACCTCTGCATAGGGAGGGTTCGCCATCATATCTTAGGGGTAATGGTACCGCTGCCGTTAACCCTCTAGTGTTAGCACTGGGAGATACAGAGGGATTACCCGGTGTCACGACTGGGGGGACCACCGGATTAGGACCAGACTTGTCCAAATGTACTGTACGTTCAAGCAACGTTTGTAGAGCCAGTGCCAATTGGTCCAGGCGCTGCTCATGGACATCCATTCTCCAGTGAATGTTCTGAGTATTACTTTCACCCTTACCGTCTGAGGTCATGGCCCTTTCGTACTGTCACGGTTTTTTAGGACTCTCAGACCAAATAAGTGAAAATAAAACACACTTTATTAAAGTGAATAAAGCACACGTATGCCCTCTAGGGGCGGTAGGTAATACACAGGAAAGTAAACTGATATATTACAATGGTAATAGCACAAAAGACATAAATGCAAAACAGTATGCTCTAGGGTGATATTGACCCCCAAGGGGTTAATGTCCATATAACAGTCTGTCTCAGATGTGAAGGTTTGACACGCCCTGGATGTTAAAAGGCTGTGCTGTATAGACAAAGTTCATCAAGTGCTGAGGATAGAGCTGCCTTGCCAAGGTGTTGGATAGTAAGCAGAAAGGGAAACAACTTAGCCCCCACGGGCGTAGTTACAGGAACTGCTTTCGTTTGTGCAAGTGGCAATAGCCCCCACGGGCGTAACGGAAACTGGCCGGCGGTGCAAGAGCTAACAGCCTCTAGAAGTGTGATCGAATGCTGTAATAAGAGAGCAAGAGCCACTAGCCCCCTCGGGCGTAGTACCGGATGAACCAACACTGAAGCCTTTCTGCCAACACTCTGTATCAAGTGATATCGTCGGTAGCCAATACCGGAGAGCCTTAAGCGCCCAAACGGCCTAACTAAGTGAACACTCTGCACTGGTGGACTAGAGTTGCCGACGGAGAGCGGCCAACTCAGCAGCAGTATCACGGGTAACGAGGCTCGTACGAGAGTGAATTCGAGGCAGCACTGCAAGAGTTAAAATGCACGTTTACTCGAGGCTTCAGTGCTACTGCAAGGCTCTGCACAGGGAGGAAGGCCCACAGCATACACACAACTCTGCACAAAGAATGAGGCACAGCACTAAATCGAGTGAAACACCAGGCAAGGCAGTCACTCTGACACGGCCAGCAGAGACTGGAAATGTCGCGGCGGCGACAACTGGAACGCAGGTCACTGGAACAAGCTGGAAGTCGATCTTCGGAGCAGGAAGTCAGCCGGGCCGGGTCGGAGCACGTAGGAGGCAGTCATACAAGCCGGGTCATACACGAGCAGGAACGTCAGTCTAGCCGGGTCAGGATCCAAGGGTGGTACGCAGACGAGCCGGGTCATACACAAGCAGGTACACTGGAGAATGGTCAGGACAAGCCGAATCGGTACACAGGAACTCAGAATACTGGAACACAGCAACAGCACTACTGGCTCAGGAACACCACGAAAGGGCATCTGACAGATGTGATAGCCAGGTATAAAAAGGTCATCCGGGGGCGGGTCAAACTCAGATAGCAAATCAGTGCCAGCCACAACTGAGAGTGACAGGAATCACAGGCACTATGATACTTTGTCAGGTTCACATTTTGTGTCCACTTGCTGATGATGTTGCACAGGTGAGCTTGGGATGCTTTGGGATTGGCAGGTTTGCATATTGTGTTATGCGTACATATGTGTTGTTGTGTGTTAATTCCCGTTCCAGGTTATGGTGTGACATTGTGTTGGTTAGCTTTGTCAAGCCCTATTCCATGGGGTGTTGATAGGTTTTTGATTTGCTTTGCAGGGGTTAATGTTGTAGGCGGATGTTGTGTGAGCTGATGTTTCCCTGTTTTCTTTACAGAGCCGGATTAAGACTCTATGGGGCCCCCCACAATCCTTTCTGGATTTGCCCACATTGTCCCCCATTGTCCACTTCCACGTTGCCCCCATTGTCCACCTCTACCTTGCCCACCTCTTTCCATTTTAATAGAATAATTAACAGACATGCAGATGTTTATATATATATATATATATATATATATATATATATATATATATATATATATAGACAGTAGTTGATCACGGATATCTGAGGAAGGGTTGTCTAACCTCACCCACCCGAAAAGTTGCATTCAATTTGTTGTTCTGCACTGACAACTAAATAATGTGAAAATGAGGCAGATTTTTGAAGAAATTGTGAAATTCTGGGGCAAACCAACAGCAAATTCAAACTGATATTGAAATAGAGATTTTAACCCTTTGACGCAATGCTAGCCTTATCAGTAATTTTGAATGTTATGTTACGATCACTATATCTTAGTTGTTTGTTTACTGTATATTTTCGTAGCAGGCTTGCGAAGTTGCACTAAACATACTGTTTCATTAAATTAAACAGTATGTTTAGTGCAAGCCTACTACAAAACAGTACAGTAAACCAACAATTAAGATATAGTGATCGTAACATATCATCAAAGTTAGTCACAAATAAGACTAGCACTGTAAATCTCTTATCTGTTGATGGGCAGTCAGTCTAATACATAACCTTTTTATTATTATATGAGTTAACAAAGTGATGTGGTTTTATTCTAGTTTAACAAAAAGGTTATGTATTAGACTGACTGCCCATTGACAGATACGAGATTACAGTGCTAGCCTGTGCTAGCAGGCTTCGTCAGGGGAGTCTCTTATCACGTGATGACTTTAGTCAGCTAACTTTTGTAAAATGATTTGATGTCCACTGACGTAGAGATGGGCTACTGTGTTACAGTCTGGAACTCTCAGACATTTGAAATACGTATTACTCAGACTTCTGTGTATTAAGTATTACTAGAAACATACCCCGTGCATTGCAAAGCAACACAATTGAGACATCTCTAGCATCCAAGGTGTCAAATGGGTGAACACATGCCTAAAATGGTAACTGGCAACATACATGCTTTTATTGTATTCTGTAATAAAACTTAAGGCTCAATACATGTGCCCTGTAGTTTTCATGACATACTTATATATTTACTTGAATGATATGTCTCGGTTTCTGGCTGATATTAATTACAAGTATAGATTGGTACATGCAGAACATAACATTACTGTTTTTCGCCTTGAAGGTGCAAAAGAAGTTTATAGAATGTCAGGTAACAGTCTGATGTATCTGCAGCAATTCTGTTATTTCTGCAGGCTGTCAAATAGACAAAGGTTTTGCTTGTTACATACACCAAAAACATAGAAACAGACACAACCAAACAATCTCCTATAGATCAAGCATGCACCAGCTTATAGCAGGGGTGGGCAGGTAGAACTCCAGCTATTGTTGGATTACAACTCACGTAATCCACATAGGGACATTTGCTAGCTGAGGATGACAGACTTTGCAGTCTGACAGCAGCTGCAGACCACAGGATGGACATCCTGCATTAGATGTACATTGGCTCTGAGTGGGACATAATGGCGATGGAATTTCACCCTTTTCCACTGCTTTTTGTCTACAACTATCACATATATTATATCCTCTTAAAGACAAAGTAAAAATGTCTTTATGGTGTGAAAATAATAGGAATTATGACAATGCTAATAAATAAATAATTGATACACCGATATGTACATAGATATAAATGGTAGCCCAGCTATGATGAGAACACATAGAAGATACAGTATACTCATTGTACTGAGCATTAGTGAGATACAGAGGGAACAATGAGTACTTCTTATGTGTACGGGGAACACAGAACATGTGGGAAGTGTAGAAAAACAAGAAAAGATTCTTAAGGTAGACAGAGAAAACATTTATAAATTAATCAGAGAATAAAGGAAACGTCTGAGGTAAACTGACAATAAAAAACATTTGAAAGATACTGAGATGCATTTACAGATCTAACAGGGCAGCTCCACTAGTGTTAGCCTCCAAAGTCAGTGGCTGCAGTTTAAGGTATGCATTACAGTATATGATAACTATAGTGCATATCTTTAAATCACACTCTGCCATTGTTAGGACCTTAATGCCAGGAAGCCTCTAACCCCATGCCCCATAACACACAGGAAAATGGCATGCAGTTAGGCCATGTGCTCTGAGCCTTATTCAATACATTATATTACATTATCAAGGAAAGGAATGATCCAGAATCCCCATACACTGCTCCACTGCTCTCCCCTTGATGTTAAGGGAATAATTTTATGTGCAAGTAGCTTACTTAATTTCCATTAGGCAGGCATAGGACCAGAAAATCAATTCCAGTGCCTGATTTTATACCAGATCACATTTTTCTATTCACCCCACTCAGAAGCATGGATGTTCAGGGACAGTGCCTCCTACAAGAAAAATGATATGCTTTTCTTAATAAATACAGGGGGGGTTATTGTATCGGTAGTGTTCGGTGTATTGGGGGTGGGGGATGCTTTTAGCATTAGTGTTTGGGAGGGCTAGGGGAGAGTGACTGTAAAACTAGCTCACCATCAACTAGCTAACTAGTTTACTTTGCTGTTCCTGCTTCTCACACAATTTAATGTGAGTTGTGGGAGCAAAGTCATGCCGGGTATTTGGCTACAACATAACTTCACGTGACCATCCCTCGCTTTGGTGGATGCTGGTCAAGTAATACACTTGGGGCTTCAGCCCCCTTAGCTCCCCCCCAGCGACGCTCCTGCTGTACAGAATGTCGTGATTAGCTCATAGTAGGCCTGGGCCCTTACCTTGTGCGTGTGGCCATCTGCCTCCAAGCCCTGCTTCCAGTGTGCAAATGATGCTAGAACAGAAGCCTCCTCCTAAAAGCGAGGGAGGGGAGCTTTTCTGTTTTATAGCCCCGACCACCGCGTGATCAGTCAGTATGCTCTATAACCCTTGTCAGATGCGCAAGTGCCAGGAGAAGGTCCTGACACATGAGCACTGCACAATGCAGCCTCGGCCACTTAATTCTAGTCCAGGAGAAGGATTCTGAGAGAGGCCTCATCATGGCACTGAAGATGAGCAGGTATGAGGTTTCTGCCGGCCCCCATCCTCATTTGACCGGGCGGTCGGGGCCAAGACAGTCAGTGTGGCGTAAAGAGTTAGGGGGACTCGGTGAGCACTGAGCAGAGTCCAGGATGAGGTTTCCGGGCCCCCCTCATTTGGCCGGGCCCTAGGCGGGCGCCTTGTGTGCCTTGCCTGTGATCCGGCTCTGTTTCTTTAGCTCGATGGTGGTGGTGGGGGGGGTTTGTCATTGGTATGATGTACGGCTAGAAAAACTGGGTGCAGAATTCTGTCTGTAAATGTATCATTTTATGGTGTGTTGGAATTTTAGTGGCTCCTGGGTATAGCTGTTCCATTGTTTTCAATGAGGGATTTTTCGACGTCAGTTGTGATTTTAAAACTGCTGTTAGTTGTTTCTAAGACGGCTATTTGAATGGCTTACCGTGCATAAAAAACTACCATCAACAGTTTAATTTGGAGTTGGCCACATCTAAATCAAGATCAGTCTCACTGAACTGATTAGTAACCGTTTGAGTGCTAGAGGGCTTCCCAATGCATTGTTTTGCAATGCTTTGGTCACCCCTCTGGCACTCAAAGAGTTAACTCACCCCTAAATATAACCATATATATTTTTCGCATGGTAGAATCTACAACATAATCTATATATATAAAAGAATAAGCCTCATTGCATAATTTATGGTACATCACACACAGAACATAATTTATGTATCTTCAGAAAACAAACACGCATTGAACGGAATGCCTCATTACATAATTTATGTCTCATTAGGAGACACAACTCCTATTGGGTGATTTAAATGGACACTTTACTGCTCCCATTGGGTGATTCAATGGGGGCATGTTTATCATACAGGGAGTTGGCCCGCCCCCTCCAGCCCGCCCACCACTATCCAACTGACAAAAAAAATATAGCTGCCACTCACTCCTGAAGTAGGGGATATCAATAACTTCTCTTGGCCCACACACACTCTCACACAGGATCATGACCCCAAAAACACATTGTTTCACCTCCCACAGATAATTGTAACCCTCCATACACTCTGTTTCAGTACAAGGGTGTAATGTTTCCATAAAATACAAACTCAGGGATAAACTTAATAGCAACTCTTTTATTTAACTATTTTCATCTCTTCAGTCAACCTCACTAACTGTTTTCAACTGTCACTCCTCCACTTCCTGCTTTCTGATTCCCGCCCTTTCTCCTTAAAGGGAGAGAGATGCTTTGCTGTATGTTACAGAGGGCAAGCCTCAAACACCACTTTCTATTTGTTGCCTCAGCATATTGCTACGCTGCCTCAACTGAAGAGCCACTGTGTGTTATATTGCTATGTTACCATAACGTAACCCTTTGAGTGCCAGAGGGGTACACAATGCATTGCAAAGCAATGCGTTGCGTACCCCTCTGTCACTCAAAGGGTTAAGTAAGGAGGAGATACTGCTCCCACTGGGTGATTCAATGGGGGAGTGATTTAAATCATGTAGGGAGTTGGCCTGCCCCCACTACCCAGCCCGCCCACCACTATCCAAGTAACTGAAAAAACAAAATGGCTGCCACTCGCTCCTACACCACAGACACAAACACATCAGCCAAAAAACACACACACTCACACTCTCACTCACACCCTCACACACACTCAATCATACACACTCAATCATACACACTCACAATAATTCACACACTCACACATTCACTCACACTCAATCATACACACACTCTCACTCACACACTCAATCACACACACTTAAGTAAACACACTCACATTCTCTCACTCACACTCTCTTATTCACACTCTCACACACTCTCACTCACACACTCTCACTCACACACTCAATCACACACACTCTCACTCTTACTCAATCACACACTCTCACTCAATCACACACACTCACACACTCACACTCTCTCACTCACTCTCATACACCCTCTCACTCACACTCTCACATACACTCACACTCACACATTCTCAATCACACACACTCACACACATTCATGCAATCACTCACTCTCGCACTCACACGCACTCACTCACACTCACTCACACCGCAGGAGCCAGCACAATCCACCTTCCACCATAATATGTGCAATTACCACATGCATTTCCACTATATGAATGAATGCCACAGTGGAGGCATAAGTACAAACACAAACTCATTACAATGACACATAAGTCACCCCCTTATGACTCACTTCTGTGTGTGTGCGTCTCTGTGTGTGCCTGTGTGTTCCTCACTGTGTGTGTTACATGTTTGTATCACACTCTATGTGTCTGCATGATGTGCATTGCATGTATGTGTGTATGACTGTGCCGCTCTTTATGCATCTCAGTGCATGAGTGTGCATTTGCCTGTGTGTCTCTGTGTGTGTTTGTCTGGCATTCACGTGTGTGCATCAATTCCCTATATATCCTGACGGGCAGCGCCATCCCACATTGCTAGTCAAATATAATCGATTTATTAATACTGTAAAAGGAATGTTCAAGTGTATGTTTTCGCTTCATGGAAAATGTATTATTTTAGAGATTGGTGTTTACCTAATTTCCACATAATAAGTCAGATGTAATTTATCATATGCTCCATAATGAAAGATGAAAGAAGGGAGTGAAATATTAAGAATCACCAGTGAAGGCTTTCTGCACTTATTCAATTTCCCTAGAGATCAATAAAATATATATGTATTTAAACATCAGTTTACAATTCAGGGAAATAGAGTGGAAGATTCTGAGAAATGGAAATTTTAATGACTAGGGACTTGTTTGACTTATTTCATTTTTATTATTAAAAAAAAGCTTCACATACACACAGTCAGAGTGACGTTCATGTACTAAGGAGAACTGGGTGGAGATGCACTAAGGTGTGATAAAGAGGTGATAAAGTGGATATAACTTCTACAGTCAGATCACTTATCCAGATATTGTTATTGTATGGAGTCTATGTATTACAATTTCTCAAATGGGAGATATCTTCATGCATAGACTCCACAGAATAACATAGGAACTGGAAAAGAAATATCACTGGAGAAGTTATCTCTGCTTTATCACCTCTTTATCACATCTTAGTGCATAATTTGAGGCAAACCAACAGCACCTGAAGAGATAAACAGATAAAATATCCTGCCCTTCCGGCACATATATATATATATATATATATATATATATATATATATATATATATATAGATATATATATAAATAAATAAAATACAAGGGTCCTGATGCCCCATCACAAGGTCTGATTTTGTTTTGCATTACCTTTCACCACAGCCAAGGGGATTGGCAGCAGTGTTTTCTGTGGTGAAGCGGAAGGGCAAAACTGTTCCCCCTGGTAAAGGGGAGCGTCTACCAAGTTCCCTTTGCCATAGTGAATAGAGGTGGGTGAAAGCTCTTGCCGTGTTCCTGTGAGAAATCCCTCAAAAACCACATTGTTGTCAGTTTTTTTTGCTGGAAAATCCCCTTTAAAACAAGCAATTAAAATCTTTGCATTTTTCGCCATTGACCAAAATTGTTTGCCATTTTTTCAATGGCTTTAAAGTTTCTGCCCATTGATTTACATGGTTTTCACCTTTTCACTATAAAACGTGACATATTTGCAGAAGTGAAACACAATAGAAACAGCTACAGAGTGAGGTAGATGTGCTGTTGTGTTCTGCTGTGATTTTTTGGAAAAATTGAGACAGAAGAGGCTCATAGTGACTACTATTAGTGTTGAGCGAGCACCCCGATGCTCGGGTGTTCGGGTGCTCTGACTGAGCACCCCCTGAGGCTCGAGTGCTCGGCCGAGCACCCGAACCCCATTGCATTAAATGGGAGGACTCGAGCATTACACCAGGCACCCCCTGCTCTGATGAGGGGAGGGTGCCTGGTCAATGCCCCCCTTCATCTCCACAATGCCCCTCTTCCACAATGTCCCCCTTCCACAATGTCCCCCTTCATCTCCGCAATGTCCCCCTTCATCTCCGCAATGCCCCCTTCATCTCCGCAATGCCCCCCTTCCACAATGTCCCCCTTCCACAATGTCCCCCTTCATCTCCGCAATGTCCCCCTTCATCTCCACAATGCCCCCTTCATCTCCGCAATGCCCCCCTTCATCTCCGCAATGTCCCCCTTCATCTCCGCAATGCCCCCTTCATCTCCGCAATGCCCCCTTCATCTCCGCAATGCCCCCTACCTCCAGTCCCTGGTGGTCCAGCGGAGTGTCTGCAAGATCTGTGCCTCCTCCGGCACAGATCACTGCCACCCGAACATGGCGGGCGAGCACATGGCGGTACTCGTACGAGTACCGCCATGTGCCGAGCAGAGCGATGCTCGAGCCGATCCGAGCATCGGCCGAGCATGCTCGCTCAACACTAACTACTATCACTATGAGCAAGTTAAAAAATAGTAAAAGGAGGAATTGTAAGGACCCTTATGTGTCCACTAAGTCTGAGGAGGAGAAGAAAGTGAGTAAAACTGAACCAATGCTGTCCATTCCCCCTAAATCATCCCTAGGGATCTTGGGGAATTTCATGGAAAGGGAGGCAGAAAAGGGTAATACTAGTGAGTAGGGATGAGCAAAAGTTGTCACCGTGTTCCCGTGAGACATTCCGCAAAAACCACGTTGTTATCCTCTTTTTCACAGGAAAATCCACTTTAAAACTAGGGGTTAAAATTTTTGCATCTTTCGCCCATTGGCCAAAATCTTTCGCCATTTTTTCAATGGCTATAATATTTTCTCCCATTGATTTACGTTGTTTTCGCACTTCTGCTATAAAAACATGACATTTTTGCTGAAGGCAGACACAATAGAAGCAGCTACAGAGCGAGATAGACGTGCTGTGCTGTTCTCCTGTGATATTTTGGAAAAATTGAGGCAGGAGAGACTCATAGTGACTCCTATCACTATGAGCAGCAAAAAGAGGAACTGGAAGGACCCTTATTATGTGTCCACTGAGTCTGAGACTGAGGAGGAGGAAGTGACTAGCAGTACTGAACCAATGCTGTCCAGTCCCCCTAAATCACTCCAAGGGATCTTGGGGAATTTAATGAGAATGGAGGGAGAAAAGGGAATGGGAGGGAAGGGAGAAAATGGAATAGGAAGGAAGGAGGAAAAGGGAATGGGAAAGGAGGGAGAAAAGGGTAGTACTAGTGAGACCAGGACAGGTTAGCTGCATGTGCCTGCTGCAAGACGTGCTGCCCCTGCTGCCAGTGCCACCATTGCTGTTCCTGCAGCCATTAGTGTTATATCTGCTGCCAGACATGGTGCCCCTGCTGCCAGTGCCACAATTGCTGTTCCTGCAGCCACTAGTATTGTACCTGCTTCCAGACGTGCTGTCCCTGTTGCCAGTGCCACCATTGCTGTACCTGCAGCCACTAGTGTTGTACCTGCTGCCAGACGTGCTGCCCATGCTGCCACCAGTGCTGTACCTGCTGCCAGTGCTGTACCTGCTGCCAGTGCTGAACCTGCTGCTACCAATACTTTGCCCGCTAGTGTTTATTGTAGTACTCGGGGGGGAGAAAATTATGCCAAGTGTGACAGCAAGGGACCCTAAATCACACTTGCCATTCCCAAGCAGCCCTTCCAGTGCTAGTACTACTGCTACTAAGGTCCAGCAGCTTGTTAGCATTATGAGTGAAGAAGGGGGTAATCAACAATATCCTCAAAATTACTAGTGACTGTGAGACTTAGGAGGAAGACTCTGCAGCTGAACTTGATGTGGTTGGTGTTAGTAGTAGTAGCAGTAATGGTGAAGCAGCTGGAGTGGTAGAGTAAACATTTGACAGCATCCAATCTAGCAGTGAAGTGTGCACACACCATTCCTCTGGCTCTGGGATTCCTCTTCCCTTCACTACAGTGTCCAAGTTGAACATGATTAAGAGGCCAGAACTGTTGGGAGAGAACCGGCTTAGAATTAATACCATCACCACCAGCAGGGGCACAGATCAGCTGCCTGTGCCTGCTGCTACTAATGCTAGTGCTAGTCTGCCTTCTTCTTCAGGTCAAAAGGAAATGGCAAGTGTGACATTAGGGGACCCTCTGTCACATTGCTCTTCACCTCCTCCAAGCAGCAGTGAGATGTCTGGAATAGAGCAGTAGCAACAACAGCATGTAGGGACTAGTGGTGGTGGTGATGATGATGCTGGAGAAGCTGGGGTGGAAGAGACATTGATGGCTTTTTTTAGCAGAAACTGAGAAGGAATGGGAGACCAGGATGAGGATGGGCATCACCACCACCACTAGCAATGACATTTTGGAATTAGAGTAATTTGCAACTGCTCTAATTCCTTCTGATACTGAGATGCAAGAGCAGCAGGATGCTGAGAAGCAGGCTAGTGTTCCACAGACCACCGTGGACAAAGTGGGAATGGGATCAACAAGTGATGTGGGACTAGGACAGGTTCTACTTGCCAGCAATAGCAATACTCCTGATCCTAGTTGCATCTGAGGCAGTAGCAGCAATAGCAGCAACATTATCTGCTGCCACAGACAATGAAGGGCAATGTGGAGGACAAGAAAAAAGAGGCCATTCTTCTCCAGCTGTTCCCTTCCCCCTGACGTCATCATGGATGTGGGACTATTTTTCTGTTGTGGCAGGCACAGTGCCTTCATCAGCAACATCACTTTGTATAATTTGTGACAAGTCAGTGAAAAGAGGAAAGGAGGGAACACACTTTGGCACAAGCTCCCTGATATCACACATTTTATTGATTTACTTTTTTATTAACTGTCCTCCCAAAGCAGTCAAGAAACCCCACAAAACAAATTCCCTTTTCAAATGGTCAGCTCCCTGTGCCTGCTGCCAGACATGCTGCTCCTGCTGCCACCATTGCTGTTCCTGCTGCCACTAGTGCTGCCCCTGATATCACTAGTGCTGTGCCTGCTGCCAGACATGCTGCCCGTGCTACCACCAGTGCAGTGCCTGCTGCCAGAGCTGAGCCAGCTGCCACCAGTACTGTGCATGCTGTCAGACATGCTGCCCCTGCTTACACCAGTTCTGTGCCTGCAGCCATTGCTGAACCTGCTGCCACCAATACTGTGCCTGCTGTTGTTAGGGTACCTGTTGCTCCGTTGGGCTCCGGACATAGCCCCTTTCTGAGAAGCAGGGATTATGCCATACCAACGACTGGCTGTCCCATGGCTCTGTGCTGCCTCTCTTCTCATTGCTGTGTCTGAGTGTCCGCAAGCATATATGCCTGATTGGGTATGTGGAACACACACACACTATCTTATCTGCCATCTTGGTGGGCCTGATGCAGGCTCCACCTATTGGCTGGTCTATTTCTGCATGTCTGGAGCGCTTGGCAGTAGCCCTTGCGTGGTGTCTGTTTAGCGTATTGAATTGTTGTGCTTCTGGTGTGACCTTGGCTCAGCTGACTGTGTTTCCTGGTGCCTGATTCCCTGCTACGTCTCCTGACCTTGCTGCTCATCTGTTCTTGATACTGGCTTGGCTGACTACCCACTCTGGTTCCTGACTTCTGGCTTATGTTCTTGGTCTTTGGCATTATTGTGCTTTGTTCTGTAAAATAAATATATTTATATTATTATTATTATATTCTTGTCTCTCTGTGATTTATGTGCCTGTTAGTACTTAGCAGTGCCTACTGTAAACTGATCATACTGACAATATCCTTGGTACTGGCAGTATTTGACAGCTTGCAGACCCTGAAAGTACGCAAGGGCCATGAATCCTGAGGGTACTGGGACACAGTGTGTACAGAACATTCTTGCTAGACATACTGGGGACTCCTTATTGTGGTGCTTCTGCCTCAGGTTCATCACTGGAGCTAGTCATGGCAACTGGAACCTTCATCATCCATCACCCATGTTACTGTTGTTGTTGATCTCATTCCCTTTCAGTTGCCTAATCATCCTGCTACTTAAACAACTCAGCAGCAGCAGCAAGAACAACAGTCACAAATTCCGCATCTACATCAGGACATTTGACAATGGCTAGTGGCCACTGGCCAACAGTACATGACCTTCTGGCACTAGGCCAATATGGCTTTTTTTTCTCAGGGTTTGTGCTTTCAAAAAAATGACATTCAAAATTAAAAAAACATAGTCCTACAAAAAAAATAAACAATTTTTGGGGGTTTGTTTCTAACAAACCTACGTTCTACAAACCAATGTTTCCTTAAGACTTGTGGCAAACAAGCTTAAGTCCTACAAATCAATGTTCCCTCAGGGCTTGGGCCTCTTACAACAAATCTAACAAATCATCCTCTACAAAATACTCTATCGAGTCAAATATCAGTCAACCCCAGTGCCAGCTTATGTCAGGGGGTGCCTGTATCACTTTACATACAAATTTCTTTTTTTTTTATTATTATTAACTATCCCCTCAATACCAGTAAACAAACCCCCCCAAAATCATTCCCTGTTCAACTGATTCTTTCCCCACATTCCATCAAAACAGGCAGCCTCATGCCCCTTTTATGCTATGCCTTTGGTAAATAAAATAATATTTGCTATGTGTTGTTTATAAATTCAATATTACCTTTGATTTCAATGGAATGAGCTAGGCGAAAAAAATCGTAAAAACTGCACTTTTCACTGGAAATTATTTGCCAAGCGAGAAGTGCCATTATTCGCCGATTTCAGTTTGAGGCTAATTTTTGCCCATTCCTAATAGTGAAAGAGAATGTGCATTGGTGGCCCCTCATTTTCACCAATGATGGATCCTCCCTTTCACAATTGTGAACATGGTTGCCCTTCCCATTCGCCATGGTGAATGTTGAGGTGGATAAAGGGCAGGCAAACTTGCAGTGTGTACTTGGAGTGTGTATTTCAGTGAGGAGGTGGGGGGCTCTTCTCTTGAGGCAAGTCACATTGTCCGTTTGAATCAGGAGCACCTTTAGAATTGGAGGAGAGTGGGCAGTGGCATTACTAGTCATTGGAGGCCCCCAGTGCAAACATTTTATTTTGTGTGTGTGTTTCATTATTCATGTTTTTAGTGATCTAGTCCCCATATATAATATTTTTGCATGGGCTTGAGAGGCAATAGATTACCCCTTCTGTTCCATTACTGATGAATTGCGGTATCTGAGTTTTTTTTTTTTTTTTTGCCAAATAGATCTTAGACATACTTCATAGGAATAATGTATTCATACTTATTGCAAGTGCCACATTTATAACTACCAACAATTGTATTCTTTGTCTGATGTGGATGATAGTGGCTGTATAGTAATTGGTCTCTCAAATTTGGAGCTCTCCTGCAACTGATTTGTATTCTTGGTCCAAGACAGCTTTTTAATGTATTTTCTGACATCAAAATAACCCAGTGTTTGTAATATATTAATGATCCATTTCCATTGTAATACTTTCTCTCTATCTGTGTGGAGGTCATGGTTATTAGCATTCTTAATGCTATTTTTAGTGTAGCACCTCTGTAATAAGTGTTCTCTTAGTTGTCCTGTTTCATTTTTAAAGTAATCTAGAGTAGAGCAGTCTCTTTTAATCCTAAAATATTCTCCCGCTGGAACTGATTTCATCACTGAAATAAGATGGTGACTGGTTCCATGTAAGATACTACAATTGGCAGTCTTCTTGTGATACAGATCAGTCATAATACATCAATATTTTTAAATCCAAAAATTCTACACAATGAGGATACGTGAGGTGGAGGTTCGTCTCCTTTGTATTAATCTGAAGAAATTGTTCAAATAATTCCATTGTTCAGACCATTAATGTATCTGTACCTTAACAGTATATTTGACTTAAATTTAGAATTTGGTTGGTAAATACCATTGCCTCCTCCCACCACCCCGGGTACAGATTTATGAAAGTTGACAACACATGCTGTTCCCATGAGAGTATCTCAGGTTTGGAGATAATAATGGTTATTAAATATGAAATAAGTATGGTTAAGTAAAAACCATGATAAACGTATAATAAAGTTGGCCTCATCCTCATTATGTTCACCTGATCGATTCAACACGTAGAGTATAGCAATAGTGCCTATTATGTGATTAGTTGACATGTAAAGGGATTCAGTGTCACAATGTGATAAGGACAATATTTTCATCAATGGGCAAATACAGTATCTTCTTTCTATGTCAGTTTTGTCTGGTACATAAGATGGTAGATTCACAACATGGGGTCTAGGTTTGATATCAATAAATATGCTTGCTCTTTCAGTCAAACTGTTGATGCCAGAGAAAACTGGTTGGTGGGAGGTCTGGATGTATTCTTGTGTAATTTTGGTAAAATGTGTTATACCTGGAGATATCTGTATTCTTTCTGAGAAATCAGTTAATGTTTTTAGTGCCTCATCAATAATAAACACATAACTCTTCAAAAAATCAGAGGTAGGGTCCCCTAATAGTAGTTTGACCATGTTTTGTCACATAACTGTCAATAATATTCATTAACATAGTCCTGACTAGACCATATGACTATGTTACCCCCTTTGTCTGACAGTTTAATCTCCATGTAATTCCAGTTTTTAATCTCATAAATGATTTAATGTTATGATTTGAGATATTATCTAGAAGCGCTAAGATATCTTTTAATACCATTTCTCCCAAAAGCCAAACTTCATGACAAAGTTCATTTTTTAGTCAATTTTGTGTCATTAGAAATATCTCTCTTATCTGATCTATCTTGATTAACCATTGTCAGATTGAATGGTGTTTCCAAGTCCATAGATATTATTTGGGTGAATATTGTTTTTGATTCTCACCATAAACTCCGTTTTATATGTAAATGTTTTATAAAAATTGTATTTTACAGGATTGGGTTGATGTAGTCTGGTTACTTTAATATAGTCCCTTATTGCTTTTTCCCACTATACTTTGAAAATAAGGGTGTCAGATTTTTGCAAATGTGGCAGTTGTTCTAGTTGACAGAGGTTTGAAACGTCAGGATCCCAGTGTTGATTATTGCTTTAAAAACTGTCAAGGGAAAGTACTGACAGCAAAAATGCCCCTATCAAACTTTGATATACCCTTTCAATGCCAGATGTATATGCAACTCATTGTGGAACATATTGTGTTGCCACTATACTAGTGCTCAAAGAGTTATAAAATAATCCATATAGACAATTTAAAACTTGTTTGTTTTCTTCAAATAGGCATTTTAAACATTAACTGATTAATTGATTGATCAGGCTGCACACTGCCAGCTTAGTGTTCTGTGTATTTGCTGAGTAGAAATTTGGATCCTGCTTCTGATGACTTGTAGTGGGCTGATATTAAAAAATCTATAATCCTGTCACAGACATTTATTAGTTTTTCAGTGTGTTTCAAATTGTAAAAAAAACAAAACAGTGTGGAATCCATATTGTTCCTTCAGTAAAGGAGTGAATACTGGCAGTATACACAACAGTAATGTTCATGTATTCAGATGACTGGAGAAATTCTAGAGAAAATGACTGCATCATACAGGACAAATACAAATTCCCAGAATTTCAATTGAATTAAATGGGGTTTATAACCCCTGGAATCCTAAAGAGGTCTTAAACACATTGCTAATATATTTTTGGAGCTCTCCCTCACATTTAAGGAGCCAAAACCCCTTTGAAATCAATGACAAATGCACATTTTAACTCAATTGTAAAAGTCCATTTAAATCAGTGAGGGTTTTATCTATGGTGTAGTTGGTTTCATGCAGAATCACTCCAGTTCTTGGTTCATCAACCAAACGCAGTCTACCTTAATATACACACACTAGTGTAAAAGCCCATCTAAATGGGCCAAAGTGCATTTGGACAGTCCCTACTGTGCATGACTGCATCGGGCAGTCTCTACTGTGCATGACTACATCGGCCTGCGTTCGGGCAGTCTCTACTGCGACATGACTGCATTGGACAAACATACGTCTGGCCTTTTATATTATAGGATATGTAATTATTTGAACACTATTTAATAAAGGCTATTTTGAGTTCACCAGGAATCTGTATATTTTATATTTATGTATGTACTTTGGGAGGTTTTGGCTCCTCCTCTCTTGGTTGTTAGCTCCCCAGCAGGGTGATAGCTGATTAGGGAAGGTATAAATACCTACCCCATTTCCTTCACCAGGGTTTTGCTCACAATAGTGGTACAGTTGTTTTTTAATTGCATTATACTAAATACATAGTCACAGATTGTAGGCAGATAGGGACTTGTCTGAATCTGGGGTGCCTTGACAGGGCAGGCAGACTTTCCATGCCTTTGGTTAAAAAACATGCAACTAAAACCCCACTGCTTTTATTTATAGGAAGTCATAGGTTATTTATTTGTAAAAGTCAGTATTTGATGCACAGACCCTCCTTTTGTTCACTTTGTTTATGTAGCCAAGAAATAGTTCTTGCTGTTTTCCTGAACCTGTACATATGCAACTATGTGAACACTATTTAATAAAGGCTATTTTGAGTTCACCAGGAATATGTATAGTTTATATTTTTTATGTATTATGAGAGGTTTTGGCTCCCCCTCTCTTGGTTGGTAGCTCCCCAGAAGTGTGAAACGGATTAAGGAAGGTATAAATACTATCCCCAGTTTCCCTCACAAGGGATTTTTCACAGCAGAGGTAAAGTTGTTTTTAAATTGCATTATACTAAATACATGTTCACAGATTGTAGGCAGATAGGGACTTGCTTGTATCTCGGGTGCCTTGACGGGGCAAGCAATCTTCCCATGAATTTGGCCAAAAATATGCAACTAAAGCCCCACTGTTTTTATTTATAGTAAGTCATATGTTATTTATTTGTAAAAGTCAGGATTTGATGCACAGATTCTCCTTTTGTTTAGTACCCTAATATATGTATATAAGTATAACTTATATAGCACCGACATTGTACTCAATGATGTACAACTTTACAATAATGAATTAAGCCATCAGCAAAGTTGGCAGTGGTGGGTACTATTATGGTCCTTATCCTTTAATTACATTTGACTCTCCAGTACACTCTCTAGGTCTTTGGAACAGGAGTAGGGATGGGCAAAAAAATTGGCCAAAAGGTGAGAAAAACTATACTCATAACCATCCACAGGATTTCCCATGGAAAGTACAATTTTCCACTCAACTAAAATGACACATACTGATGTACACATTGTCCTATAGTAGCCATAGAACCACACATGCTCTTCTCCAAGACTTGTCCCACAGTAGACATAGAACCACACTTACTCTCCCACCAGCCTTGTCCCATAGAAGACATAGAACAATACATACTTACCCCTAGCCTTGTACTATAACACCCATAGAACACCAGCCTTGTCCCACAGAAGCCAAAAAATCACACATACTGACCACCGAGCCTTGTGCCAGATTTGCCATAGAACCACATTCATTGACCACCCAGCTTTGTCCTGATGTCATTTAGCCTGGTATCTAGGCCATCCAGCTGATTCCAGAGGACAAATGGCATCAATCCCTGCTTGCCAGTGGCTGGTGGGGAATGCTGATAGTTGTAGTATGACAACAGCTGGATGACCTCACTTTGACCATTACTGCTGTGATCCCCAGAATTGTTCCACAGTAGCTATAGAACCACATATACTAACTCGCTCCAACTTTTGACTGTGAGTAAAGTATCTCCATACTGTGGATATCTGTCAGGGTTCTTACCCTTCCCATTTCCACTATTACGTTTTGCTCAACAATACAGGTACACACCTCAGCTGATCACTAACAAGCAGCCTTACTTCCCTGTCTCAGGCTTACTCAGCTGATATTTTACTACTGTCTCTTATTCTCAGTTACCTGTCAATTAGCTAACCCTTTCCTGCTGTGCTCTGGCTATTTAGCTGCTAAGGTTCAGTATCACTCTGCCCTTGCGTGGTCTATGATCTCCCTGTGTATTGCTGCTGTTGCTGCTATTGTTCCGATATATGACCCTGGCCTGGCTGACTGATTAGTCTGGTTCCTGATCCTGGCTTCCGTTCCTGACACCGCTGCTTCCTGTGTTCCTGACTTGGCTCATCTGACTACCCATTTTGGCTTTGACCCCTGGCTTGTATTTTTGACTATGATTCAGGATTGTGCTTTGCATTTATTTTGGATATTTTTTATTATTTAATAAAAGGCATCTCGTGTTTCCGTCTGGTTTTTTTCTTGGTTCGCTGACAGTATCATAAAATGAGTTGTTCTTGAGGGGATACTACTGCTACTGGGTCTAGATGTTGCTGCAATTGTACTGCTACCTGTCAAAGCTGCTGCACTTCCAACACCAGCAGAAGCACTCATCATAGCTAGAGTTTTGGATGTTGATTAACTATACTGCTGATGGTTACTTAACACTAGTATGTGTGTGACTGAGTGGGGGTTGGACTAGGAAACATTGATTATGCTTATGATAACTGACAGAATGTGTATTTTTTGGCGTCTTTTTACTTCTCAATTTATCTCTTAAATAGTTTATCGACAGCCACAGTGAGCCTTGTCAGAGGTGGAATACTGACCCTTTCCCTTTCAGCTAATTTTCTGGCCATGTCACTCACTCTCAACTTCATATGTATCAGAAGAATAAGGAGACGCTGGAGATATGTATTCCAGATCAACATCGTCATCATCTGTAATTAGGTCATCCCCAGTATTGCCCACTGTGTTTCCCTACTACTTGCATATTCCTCTAGTCTTTTTGAAGTCTCAGATTTCTGTTTACTTTTCCCCTTAGAGGAATTTTAACAACTTTTCTATTACTTTCAGGACTGGTGTACTTATTTGTATCACTGTTAGATGCAACAGTTATTTGAACATCTACATAGTCTTCAGTTATGTTATCAACACTAGAATGTGTTTCATTGTGTTTATTTATTTATTTATTTTATTTTATTTATTTAGAAAATGTTTTACCAGGAAGAATACATTGAGATTTCTCTCATTTTCAAGTATGTCCTGGACAGTTTTCAGTAGAGGGTTACATATTTACACAAATTGAGAAACATTATATATTACATGTTATTAAATATACATACACATATGAATATACATACACATGGAATATTAAAATTATATACAGTTACACTCTGTTTTTAGATATAAAGAAGCATTTACTTTTAAGGATTTTAGATGGGAGCAGATCTGATTATTTCAGGCAGATTGTTCCAGGCCTTTGGAGCTCTGAAGAAGAAGGCAGATCTTCCTGCTTCTTTCTTGTATATGATATACGTAGCGAGTTGTTTGCATTGGAGCGGAGGTTATAGTTAGTATGGTGAGCAGGAGTGAGCATACTGCTCAGGTAGTCTGGTAGTTGTCCAGAGAAGTGGTTGTGTACTAAGCAAGAAAGGTGAAGGACACGTCTAGATTTGAGTGTTAACCAATTTAGCTCTTTTAGCATATCACAGTTATGAGTAGTGTAATTACATTGGAGGCTAAAGCGGCATATTGAATTATACAGGGTGTCAAGTTTACGAAGATGGATTTCTGGCGCCGGAGCATAAACTACATCACCATAGTCTATGACAGGCAGCAACATCTGTTGCACAATACGTTTTCTAACCAGGGGACTTAAACATGATTTGTGTCTGAAAAGAGTACTGATTTTGGGATAAAGCTTGGAGGTTAATTTGTCAATATGATGACCAAAAGTGAGGTTGGGGTCAAGCCACATACCAAGATATTTGTAGGAGTCCACTGGGGCCAATTTACGATTAGATTTTGGGTACAATTCCTTTCTCCCTTCATACTCCCCCAAGATTCCCAGACACCCCTAACACAATGAATAAATTGCCTGCCCACAAGACTCCCTAAACTACACTCCAACATTACTTTATTTGCCTGTCCTAACTCAAAAATCGTGCTGCTTTCTTTATCTCTCAGAAACACAAAATGACATGCAGTGGAAACCTGACATCCATTTTGTATTATCCCTGTTGGAAAAGGTAAAATAGTCACATGGGGATTGATTTCATTGCAGTGAGCTAGAAGGGTGCTTTTAACTAAAAATTTTCACCTGTTTCCTTTTGAGGCAAAACATTTTTCCTATCCCTATTGGAGATTATGTGAGTTGCAGTCTGCAACACCTGGAGAGTCAAAATGTGCCTATTCCTGAGCTAAAGATAGTTTACATATGTGTGGTTTTTTACAACACTAAGATTCATCATCAGCTGCATTTTTCTTGATAAATAAAACTGACTAATTCATCTAACATCAAAACCATCATGACATCAAGATTAAAGTGAATGCTGATGCAGCAGCAGCAACTGCTTACCCTGCAGTTTTCCATGGAAGCTGAAAATTAGACACTACTGCAACACACGTAAAACAGACATCTTTATGGAAATGTTTGTCTAACAGTAAATTTCCAAGGAAAATAAGACTAATCTCCTTTTTTATGGAATTGAAGATAGGAAATGGAACTGTAGACAGTTTCTAATTTATAATTTTCAGAATCTAAGACCATTTAAAAGGTCTTAACATGCTTTTTGTATTCAAGGGAAGACAATTAACCCTTCAAATGCCAGAGTAGTATGCAACACATTGTGAGTCAATGCATTGTGCACCCTCTCGTGATTTGTAAACAACGGGTCTTACGTATAAAGGCAAAGTAAAGCAACTCTGGGGCAAACCTATGGCACTTTAAGGGACAAATGATGACCATTCACTTAAATGGGGCTTTTAACTCAGTAAGTGCTGGAGAGGTCTCCAAGGCACTGCAAAACATAATATGTTGCAGACTTGTATAGCATTCAAGGGAGAAAAAGCCCCTGGTAAATCCGAGGGAAATTATTTATGGGAGCAGTGCATGCTGGGTAATAGTGGGATAAACCATTTTTCAGCACGGTAGAGGACATATTAAAATGTGTTTTGAATTAAATTTACTTTTCACTGCCTTGACATATTAAACTTTCATTAAATTCAGTTTCTACTGCCTTGAGAGCTCAGAGATGTCATTAACAGCTATCAATAGAGTATATGGTGTAGGTTCAAAATTCTAGAATAACACATTATTGGAAAAATGAAGCAATAGAACTTTTAAATAATGAAACATTTTTCTTTATGGACAACCTAATATTTCAGAGCAGTAATATACTTAAGTACTAAGTAATTAAAAAAAAATAACAAGTATTTATGCTTCAAATATTTTTTTTCTTTTTAACTTAGGGAAATTAAAAGTGACTTCATGGGATTTTGTCTCATGGAATGCACATTGGAATATATAATTTGTTCTCACTATCTCCCACCTTAAATAAGAGAAGTAAAGTAGATTTTTTTCAAGTAATGTTGAGATTGAAACATTTTTATGGGAGCAATGCATGCTAGGGTAATATTGGGTGAAAGCATTTTTTTCTCCAATGTAGGGGACATACTAAAGTTTGTTTTTCATTAAATTGAGTTTCACTACCTTGAAAGCTTAGAGATGTCATTAATAGTTTTCTTCATAATGTATTAGCATCATCTCTAGCCTTTAGAGTTTTTAAGGCATATTTTAAATCATCAGATTTTTAATTTTCCCCTCCTCCCATGGTAAATTTGGTTTGTCCCAGATTTGCTTAAGTTCTTCACATAGGACAGCACTGTAAAGTATGAATTGTGAAACCTAAAACCGTCAGCAAACTGAGGGCATTATATTTAAGTGTGCAAAACTCCTTTAATTTTAGTTTTATTTTAAATGAGAACCCAATTTGCAGTTAACATAATGGATATTACAGACTACTCTGGCACTTAAAGGGTTAGCTAAAGCTATCAATAGAGTATATGGCGTGGGTTCAAAATTCTATCATAACACATTATTGGATAAAATAAACAATACAACTTTTACATAGTGAAACATGTTTCTTTATGGACAACCTAATATTTCGGAGCAGTAATATCCTTAAGTACTAAGTAATTAAAAAAAAACTAGCAAGTATCTATGCTTCAAGTATTTTTGTCTTTTTAACTCACAGAAATTAAAAATGACTTAATGGAATTTTGTCTCATGGAATGCACATTGGAGTATATAATTTGTTCTCACCATCTCTCACCTGAAATAAGGGAAGTAAAGTGGATTTTTTTCAAGTAATGTCGAGTTTGAAACATTTTTTACTGGAGCAATGCATGCTGGGATAGTACTGGAGGAAACCATTTTTCTCCAATGTAGGGGACATATTAAAGTTTGTTTTTTTATTAAATTCAGTTTCTACTGCCTTGAGAGTGCAGATATATAATTAATAGCTTTCTTCACAATGCATTAGCTTCATCTCTAGCCTTCGAGCTTAAAAGGCATATTTTAAATAATTAGATTTTTTATTTGCTCCCCTCCACTCATGGTGAATTTGGTTTGTTCCCAATATGCTTCAGTTCTTCACACATGGCAGCACTGCAAAGTTTGAATTGTGAAACCTAAAACTTTCAGCATACTGAGGGTAATATATGTAAGTATGCAAATCTCTATTAATTTCAGTTTTATTTTAAATGAGGGCCCAATTTGCAGTTAACATATTGGATATTAAAGACTTTTCTGGCACCTAAAGGGTTAGCTAAAGCTATCAATAGAGTATATGGCTTAGGTTAAAAATTCTAGCATAACACATTATTGGAAAAAATTAGCAATACAACTTTTAAATAATGAAACATGTTTCTTTATGGGCAACCTAATATTTCTGAGCAGTAATATCCTTAATTAATAAGTAATTAAAAAAAATGTATTTATGCACCAAATTTTTTTTCTTTTTAACTTAGGGAAATGAAAAATTATTTCATGGGATTTTGTCTCATGGAATGCGCATTGGAGTATATAATTTGTTCTCACTATCTCCCACCTGAAATAAGGGAAGTGAAGTGGATTTTTTTCAAGTAATTTTGAGATTTAAACATTTGTTATGGGAGCATGCATGCTGGGAAAATATTGGGGGAACCATTTTTCACCAATGTAGGGGATATATTAAACTTTGTTTTTCATTAAATTGAGTTTCTACTGCCTTGAGAGCTAAGATATATCATTAATAGCATTATTTATAATGCATTAGCATAATCTCTATACTTCAAATCTTTTAAAGCATATTTTAAATCATTATATTTTAATTTGCTCCCCTCCACTCATGGTGAATTTGGTTTGTTCCAGATTTGCTTCAGTTCTTCACACAGGACAGCATTGCAGAATATGAATTGTGAAACCTAAAACTAACAGCATACTAGGCATTACATTTAAGTGTGCAAACCTCTTGTAATTTCAGTTTTATTTTAAATGACAACCCAATTTGCAGTTAACATACTGGATATTACAGATATCTCTGGCACTTGAGAGGTTAGCTAAAGCTATCAATAGCGTATATGGTGTAGGTTCAAAATTGTAGCATAACACATTATTGGAAAAAATAAGAAATACAACTTTTACATAATGAATCATGTTTTTTATGAACAATCTAATATTTCAGAGCAGTAATATCCTTAAGTAATCACTAATTTAAAAGAAAGAAAGAAAAACAGTATCTATGCTTCAAATATGTTTGTCTTTTCAAATTAGGGACTTTAAAATGACTTCATGGGATTTTGTCTCATGTAATGCTCATTAGAGTATATAATTCTCACTATCTACCACCTGAAATACCCGTGCATACTGGGAAAATACTGGGAGAAACCATTTTTCACCAAAGTAGAGGACTTATTAACCTATGTTTTTCATTAAATTGAGTTTCCACTGCCTTGAAAGCTCAAAGATGTCATAAATAGCTTTCTTCATAGTACGTTAGCATCATCTCTAGCTTTCAGAGCTTTTAAAGCATATTGTAAATTATTAATTTTTTTAATTTGCCACCTCCACTCATGGTGAATTTGGTTTGATCCAGATTTGCTTCAGTTCTTCAAGCAGGACAGCATTGCAGAGTATGAATTGTGAAACCTAAAGCTAACAGCATACTAAGGGCATTATATTGACTTGTGCAAACCTCTTTTCATTTCAGTTTTATTTTAAATGAGAACCCAATTTACAGCTAACATATTGGCTATAATAAGCAATATATCTTTTATATAATGAAACATGTTTCTTCATGGACAACCTCATATTTCAGAGCAGTTATATCCTTAAGTAATAAGTAATTAAAAAAAAGAATATATAAAAAAACAAACAACAAAAAGTGACAGCATGCTGTGAAGAGGCAAGGGCAAGTGTTGGAACAGCAGGTTGCAGCTGACAAGGGATCTTCCCAAACTGAGTAAGTCGCTGCACATGTAGTGTGTGTCCTATAGTAAAATTAATCCAGTGGGGTGGTGGAGGCCACTGCGGTATGTGAGGGCCTCCAGAAACTGTTGAGCTCCATTCACTGGATCTTACAGCTCTTGTTGTCTCTTCCCCTCTCCGTCACATTCATGAAAGCGGGGAGGGACCATGTGACAAAAGTGGTGCATCCTGAGGTTCTCTTTGCCACTCTGGGCACCAGTTTTAAAATTTGCACTGTCCTCAGAACAGGTGTGAAAATGGATCAGAAAGATGTAGAAAATCCCAGCATGCATTGTGTCGCTGCTTTACACGAATCACATGGTCCTGACTGTCGTCAATGCAGGGAGTGAGGGGACAGAGACAACAAGATCTGGCAGGCATTTTCTCATAGCTGGCCTTCTTTACTTGAATGGCACATGGAGACAGGGCTGGGATAGGCTACAAAATCAGTAAGAGGCAAAATTGTTGATCCAGAGGCAAGAAAAGGAAAGTGTCAAGAGGAGAAAGTGGCAAGAGGGTCATTAAGATGCAATGGGGGTGGAGAGGCAAGAGGGTCAGTAAGATGCAAGGGGGGAAAAAGAGGCAAGGGGGTCAGTAAGATGCAAAGGGGGGAGGAAGAGGCATGAGGGTTAGTAAGATACAAGGGGGGAGAAAGGCAAGGAGGGGCAAGATGCAAGAGGGAGATCAAGAGTCAAAAGGGGCATACTCTTCATCCACCTCTTGTCTTGTTATTCCTCTCCTCCCCTTTTGCCTTTTTGTCCCACCTCTTGCCTGTTTGCCGCCCCTCTTGCCTCTTTCTCATTATCCTCCATCTTTAGCCCCTTTCTTGCCTCTTTAACCCCCATATTGCCTCTTTAGCCCCCTCTTGCCTCTCTCATTATCCTCCCTCTTTAGCCCATTTTTTTTGCATCTTTAGCCCATTATTTGCCTCTTTATCCCCCACTTGCTTCTTTAGCCACCTTCTTGCCTCTTTAGCCCACTCTTGCCTCTTTCTCATTATTCTACCTCTTTCTCTCCTTTCTTGCCTCTTTAGCCCCCTTTTTCCTCTCTCTCATTACCCTTTTTCACCTCAGTTGTAAGATCTATGTCTGTGATATCTGTGTAGCTCCATTTAAATTAAAAGATCTGTGTTAATACTCTACCACAATTTCAATTGTAAGTTCTGTAGTATCACTTGTATTGCTCCATTTTAATTGTAAGCACTATCTATGTTACCACTAGTGTAGCTAATTTTTAACTGTAAGCTCTGTGGTATCACTAATGTAGCTCAATTTCAATTGTAAGGTTTGTGGTATCACTTGTGTTCTTTCACTTCAATTGTAAACAATGTGGTTCCACTAGTGTAGCTGCATTTCAGTTGCAAGCTCTGTGGTGTCAGTAGTGTAGCTTCATTTCAACCGGAAACTCTGTGAACATTGAAGTTACACACAACATATAACAAATATTTTATTTCCCAAAGGCATAGTATAAAAGTGGGTGCCTGTGTTGGTGGGGTGTGGGGAAAGAATCAGTTGAACAGGGAATTTTTTGGGGGGGTTGTTTACTGGGATTGGGGGCAGTTAATAAAAAAATAAATCCTAGATACAATTAAGAACCCCCCCCATAAGACATGGTATAAAATGGGTCTGAGAAGGGTGCCTGTGTTGGTGAATGAATAAATCAGTTGAACAGGGAATTTGTTTTTGGGGGGGCTCTTGATTGGTATTGGGGGGATAGTTAATAGAAAAATAAATCAATAAAATAAAATAAGAAATTTGTATGTAAGTGATAGAGACAGGAACCCCTTGACATACGCTGCCACTGGGGTGGATTACTACTTGACTTGATAGAGTATTTTGTTGAGGATAATTTGTTAGATTTGTTGTTAGAGGCCGAATCCCTGAGGAAACATTGATTTGTAGGGCTTAAGCTTGTTTGGCACAAGCCCTAAGGAAACATTGATTTGGAAGACTTAGGCTTGTTAGAAACAAACCCCAAAAATTGTTTATTTTTTTGTTGGACAATGTTTTTTTTGTTAAAGCACAAGAAAAATGCCCTACTGGCCTAGTGCCAGCAGATCATGTTGGCTAGTGGCCGCTGGCCATTATGAAATGTCCTCCTCCTGAGTCTGAGTCCATAATCGCAGAATTTGCAACTGGTGCTGCTGTTGAGATTTTTAAGCATCAGGAGGATTAGGCAGCTGAAAGGGAATGGTATCAACAATAGCAGTAACATGGGTGATGGATGATGAAGGTTCCACTTACCACAACTAGCTTCAATGATGCACCTGAGGCAGTAGCAGCACAATAAGTAGCCCCCAGCCTATGTGGAGAAAAGAAGAAGTTGGCCAATAATTCTTCTCAACCTGCCCCTCCTCCAAAATCATGGGTGTGTTGTTATTAGAATAGAAATGTTTCTCTTGTGAGCAGGAACTGTGGCTCTCATCAGCAACTGCAATGTACACAGTTTGTGTGTGTTAAATAACATTTGGGGGTACAACTGTATCCACACACCATGACACCAGAACCCAAGTACCACCACTGTCACTATATCCCTTGTCCAGACCCTGCTAAGGACACATGACAACTTGCTGACAGTTTAATAGAAGTGATAAACCCTCCCTGCCAGCATCCTAGCATATTCTGTGAGATGGAATATTCTCAGACGCTGCTTGATGCCCTGCTTGCGATTCTCATTCACCACACTGGCATGTTTGGTCAGTGCACCACACAGTGTGCACACAGTGTGCAATGAGTGGTGTCACGGTTTTCAAGACACTCAGACAGCCGGTAAAATAAAACAGAGTTTTATTAAAGAAAAAAATGACAAGGAACGCCCTCTACAGGTGACAATAGGAATAGCGAGCAATAGCAATAACCAGTAAGTATGAGAACAGGCAAGTAATGGTACTTTACTGATAGAAAACAGTAGCCAGGCTACTCAAGGGTTAATACAACACAGTCCGTCTCAATGAGGAGTTTGGCACACCCAAGATGGTGATATATCTGCAGATGGTAATACTCAGGAAGCTGACGACTGCACAATCAGTACTGCCTTAGATGATATCTGAGCATAACCCCCACGGGCGTAGCGCTGAAGGCCACAATAGGAGTTAGTGCTAGAGTCGGTAGCCCCCCCGGGCGTCCCTAATGGAGACTGCTAGTTCGCAAGAACTGGCCAATAGCCCCCACGGGCGTGATAGAGGAAACCAGCAATACTGTGATTCAAGCCTTGTAGCCCCCACGGGCGTATACTGGAGAAACTTGACAGAGCTTAAGCCAAAAGCCCCCACGGGCGTAATACCGAGACTGCTGTATAGCTGGAGATGACCAATAGCCCCCACGGGCGTATACCGGAGGCCATTCTGAAGCCTATAGCGCCTCACCGGATGCGTCAATCAATACCGACTACTCTGCTAGTTAGAGGATTGAGCTGCCGTCTAAATTGGTGCACAAGCGGCCAGCTCGACAGTAGTAGTGGTAACCAGGAGTAGGCTCAGTACAAAGTGGAATGGTTCACAAGGAATATGCCAGCACTGAACAGGTTAAGCAGCTCGTATGAATCAACCTTTAGCCGGATTGAGAAATGCTCTGCAAGTATCACGTAGGCTCTTAACGGAGGCACAGTTCAGCAGTCGGTAATGGAGACTCAGCACAGGATGCCCAACACAGAAGGAGTACTGTGGTGAGATACACACAGTCCGGTAAACAGCCTCAGGGGAAGTCAGAATGTCGCCATGGTGACAGGAGTGCAGGAAGCAGTACACACACAGGTCTCAGGAACAAGCCGGTTCAGGTCACGGAGAAGGAAGTCAGCCGGGCCGGGTCGGTACACGGAGATGGTTCTAAGACAAGCCGGATCAATCACAAGCAGGAACGTCAGTCAGGCCGGGTCGGTACACGAAACAGGAACACAGGAGTGTAGTCAGGACAGGCCAAACCGGTACACGGGAATCAGGATCCACAAAAAACAGCAACAGCAACACTGGCTCAGGAACACCACGAAAGGGCAAGTGACAGGTGTCAATGGCTGGGTATAAAAAGGTCACCGGGGGCGGGCCAAACCTCCTCAGCCAATAGGATAGCAGCACAAGAGATACTGACAGAAAAGGGATCATGGGCACTGTGATAGGTGGATACGAACTGCCAGATCCTAACTAGAGGTGGGTGAAACTTGTTGCCGTGTTCCCGTGGGAAATTTTGCAAAATCCTTGTTGTTATCCACTTTTTCTCAGGAAAATCCTAAAACTAGAGGTTAAATTTTTCGCCCATTGGCCAAAATTTTTTGCAATTTTTTAATGGCTATAAAGTTTCTGCCCATTGATTTACATTGTTTTCACACTTCCACTATAAAAAGGTGTCGTTTTCCGTGAAGGCAGACACAATAGAAGCAGCTACAGAGCGAGATAGACATGCTGTGCTGTTCTGCTGTGATATTTTTCATGTTTGCCTCCAGTGTTTAGCAGCTGTAACAGCAACCTTGTTACTTCCTGGCTGTCGCTCTATGCAGGTCGCTGTTCTTATAGGTCACTGGTTAGTGATGTCATCTCTCCGCCCACCTACTAGGCCTTAAAGGCCTCAGAATTTCCAGTTACTAGTGCCCTTTTGTGGTGTACCTGAGCCTAGTGCTCTGTTGGTCCATTGCTGTTACTCCTGCTCCGTCTGACTACCCAATTCGGCTCTGACTCCTGGCTTCGTCTGCCATGACCGGTGGGTCTGAAGGCCATACAAAGATTCCTAGGGTTTGCGAATTATTATAGAAAATTCATTCAAAATTTCTCTGCTTTGGTCAAACCCTTGACTGATTTAACTCATAAGGGCGCTAACCCATCGGATTGGTCCCCTGAGGCCAACAATGCTTTTGAAGCCTTGAAATCTGCCTTTTCTGTGGCTCCAGTATTGGTACATCCTAACACCGCATTGCCTTTTACCCTGGAGGTGGATGCATCTGAGACAGGTGTAGGGGCAATACTTTCTCAAAGATCCGAGCCTGGCAAGACTCTGATGCCCTGTGGATTTTTCTTGAAAAAAATGACTCAAATGCTCAAAGCCTATATGATATAGGGGACAGTGAACTGCTAGCCATTATCTTCGCTCTTAGTGAATGGTGTCACCTCCTGGAGTGGACTAAGGCTCCTATTCTGATCTTAACGGATCATAAAAACTTGACATACTTGTCAGAGGCCAAGAGACTGTCACCAAGGCAAGCCAGATGGGCATTGTTTCTGTCTAGATTCAATTTTGTGGTTTCGTACCTCCCTGGTTCCAAGAATATTCATGCAGACTCTCTGTCTAGGCTGTTTGGCCCAGAGCTTGAGACAGAAAGCGAACCCGTTCCGATCATTTGCATTTTGGCCACAATACGCACTAGCATTACTTCTCCCTTGGGCGAGGAGATTCTGGATTCACAGGGTAATGCTCCAGTTGAGAAACCCAGTGGCAAATGTTTTGTAGCTGACAATCTCCACACTATGCTGCTCGAAACCTATCATTCGTCCAAGGCAGCTGGATTCATTGGTTGTGACCAATTAATTTGGTCAATTTCACAGCTCTTCTGGTGGCCTAGTTTAAGAGCAGATTGTGCAGCCTTTGTGGAGGCTTGTTCCACTTCTGATTGTGCCAGATCTCCTAGGCATCTTCCTCTAAAGCTGCTCCAGACAGTTCCAAATGGCGAGTGCTCATGGTCACACATTTCCATAGATTTTATGGTGGAACTGCCTAGATCCAAGGGCTGTACGGTCATACTAATGATAGTGGATAGATTCTCCAAAATGGCACATTTCGTCCCGCTTCAGGGACTACCCTCCTCCAAGGAATTGACTATGGTATTTGCAGGGAGGTATTCAGGCTCCACGGAGTACCCCAGGTTGTGGTTTCTTAGCGTGGACGTCAGTTTGTATCAAGGTTCTGGAGGGCCTTCTGTGACCAGATGGGCATCAAACTGTCATTTTCTTCTGCCTACCACCCCCATACTAATGGTGCTGTGGAAAGAGCTAATCAGGGGTTGGAACAATTCCTGCTCTGCTTCACTTCTGACCATCATGATAATTCGGTTGACCTGTTGCCGTGGGCTGAGCTTGCCAGGAATTGTGCTATAAACTCCTCATCTGGTATCCTGCTCCTGTCTTTCAGGTTGGGGATAGAATCCGATTGGCCCATAAAAATCTGCACATGTAAATGCCCTGTCATAATGGTTTCATAGGACCCTTCCGGGTGCTCCGTAGAATAAAACTGTGTCTTATGCTTTAGACCTTCCCAGGAACATGCACTTTCACAACGTATTTCATGTCTCACTCCTGAAACCGTTGGTCTGTAACCACTACGCGTCCGTTCCTGTAGTACCAGGTAAAGTACTCATAAAAAATCAAGATGAGTATGAGATTCAAAGTATTCTGGACTCCCGCAATGTCCGGGGGTGCATCCAATATTTTGTCCATTGGAAAGGTTATGGTCCGGAGGAGCCTTCCTGGGTAAATCAGAATGATATTCACGTTCCTAGATTGCTGCGCAGATTTCATATGAGATTTCCCAATAAGGTATGGTCTCCACCGTGGAGGGGGAGATCATTGAGTGGGGGGTACTATCACAGTGCCCGTGATTGCCTCTAGTCTTTAGTTGCTGTAACAGCGACCTTGTTACTTCCTGGCTGTCGATCTATGCAGGTCGCTGTTCTTATAGGTCACTGGTTAGTGATGTCATCTCTCTGCCCATCTAATAGGCCTTAAATGCCTCAGCATTTCCAGTTACCAGTGCCCTTTCATGGTGTACCTGAGCCTAGTGATGTGTTGGTCCATTGCTGTTCCTGTGTATTACTCCTGCTCCATCTGACTACCTGATTCGGCTCTGACTCCTGGCTTTGTCTGACTACCTGTCCCGGTTCTGTCTCCTGGCTTCATCTGACTACCGATCCAGCTCTGAATCCTGGCTTCGCCTGACTACCTGATCCAGCTCTGACCCTGGCTTTGTATGACTACCCGATCCAGCTCTGACTCCTGGCTCCCTCTGACTACTCTCCCTCTGTTGCGCTCCGGCTTGTTACTACCAGCCTTGGCTACAGTCCCAGCTATTGAGATCCTGTTGCCTGGGCCTACCTTTTCACTGCGCTCGGTACCCCCGTAGCAGTGCTTGTAGGTTAGTCCGTGTCACTGACCTCCTGTGGGCTAGTCCGGTTTGGTTGTTTCCTCACTTAGCATTCTAGGTGCCGTTTTACCTTGCCTCTGGTATACCCTAGCGGTATAGTTGCGCTATTCTTAACCTGCCTGGTTAAAGATCCAGGAAATGCCGTGCACTCTCCTCCTATCTACTCTTGTGAAGGTTACCAAGGGCTGTACAAATACTAGCTACACCTGCCTAGTGAAGGGTTGAGGAAGTGTCTTGCACTGTCCTCATACCTGGCCTCGAGTAGGTGGTGGAGTTAGAGTCACTACTGTGTTGCTCCAGTGTTCTGGAGTTCCTCGCTCCTGTTTCCTGGGTTTACCCTAGTGTTAGGATACAGACATGGGACATATCACACTTGCCTAGTGAAGGGTGAAGAAAGTGTGTGCTCTGTTCTTCCCTGGTCTCGTGAAAGTGTATTTTCATTGCTGCTACTACTGTGTTTAAATAAAGTTTATTTAATTTTATAGGTACTCGTCAAGAGTCTTTATTTCTTAGTCACTCTGTGACAGGCTCATAGTGACTGCTATCACTATGGGCAGGGTGAAAAATAATCAATGGAGGAGCTGGAAGGAGCCTTATGTGCCCACTGCGTCTGAGGAGGAGGAGGAAGTGACTCACAATACTGAACCAATGCTGTCCAGTCCCCCTAAATCACCCCAAGGGATCTTGATGAATTTAATGGGATGGGAGGGAGAAAAGGGAATGGGAAGGAAGGAAGAAAAGGGAATAGGAAGGAAGGGAGAAAAGGGAATGGGAAGGTGTTGTACCTGCTGCCAGATGTGCTGCCACTAGTGTTTTACCTGTCTCCAGTGCTGAACCTGCTGCCATCAATACTTTGCCTGCTGCTAGTGTTTCTTGTAGTACTCGGGTTGGGGGGGAGAAAATGATGCCAAGTGTGACAGCAGGGGACCCTCTGTCACATAGCACGTCACCTCCTCCAAGCAGCAGTGAGATGTCTGGAATAGAGCATCATCATGTAGGGACTAGTGGTGGTGGTGGTGGTGGTGGTGTTGGAGAAGCTGAGGTGGAAGAGATATTGATGGCCTTTTTATAAGAAACTGAGAAGGAATGGGAGACAGGGATGAGGATGGGCACCACCTCCACTAGCAATCAGCTTTTGTAATTTGCGGAAATGCAAGTGCTCTAATTTCTGCTGCTGCTGAGATGAAAGGGCAGCAGGGTACTGAGGAGTAGGCTAGCGTGCCACAGACCACCGTGGACACAGTGGGAATGGGGTCAATAAGTAATGAGGGACTAGGACAGGTTCCACTTGCCAGCACCAGCAATACTCCTGGTCCTAGTTGCTGTGCTAAATCTGAGGCAGTGGCAGCAACATTATCCGCTGCCAAAAAAAGTGAAGGGGAATGTGGAGGACAAGAAGAAAGAGGCCATTCTTCTCCACCTGTTCCCTGTCCCTCCCCCCAGAAGTCATGGGTGTGGGACTGTTATTCTTTTCTGGCAGGTACAGTGCAGTCATCATCAACAATGGTACAGTGCAAAATTTGTGACAAGTTAGTGAGAAGGGTAAAGGAGGGAACACACCCTGGCACACCCTCCCTGATAACACACATGAAACACAGACACCATGACATTTATGTCAAACAGGTTAATGTCAAACACCCATTACAGAAATCTAGCACCGCTGTTACTGTACCCCCTTACTCTCCAGAAAGGTGGAGATCAAAGAGGAGGAAGAATAAAGAAACCAAGACAGACACTGGAAGTTCCATGATGAACGAAACAACTAGCTCGCCATCAACATCACCTTCTTCCTCTGGGGTAACAAGTACATCTCCTGCCAATCCACCTCATTCATCGTTACCTCCCCCGCCAAATGATAGCCACTTTTTTGATGTTAGGATATGGCAGTTTGTCTCTACCCATTGCAGATTGTGTGGTGCACTGACCACACGTGCCAGTGTGGTGGAGGATAATCAATACAAGGTCATCAGGTGGCATCTGAGGAGATTCCATCCCACAGAATGTGCTAGGATTCTGGCAGGGAGGGTTCATTACACCTTAGCGGGGTGTGCTGAATAGAATCCATCACAACAGTACAAATATGCAAAACAGATGGTGTCTCAAGCACACCTGATGTAACTAATCAATGGCTTCATTAACTGCACCAGGTGTGCTTAACCTGGAATACATGAAATACCTGAACTGGCTAGGGGTTTGTTGAGTGTCACGTTTGACTGCATGTTAGAAATATGGCTAAGTCAAATGAATGGTCCAAAAAGTTAAGAGAAGAGATTATTGCCCTTCACAAACAAGGAACAGGATACAGAAAGATGGTGAAGGCACTGAATGTTCCTAAAGACACCGTTGCAAGCATAGTTCGCAAGTTCAAAGTCAAAGGAACAGTGGTTATACTACCAGAATGGGGCAGAAAAAGGAAGATGCCAATGGCTACAACCAGATTTCTGAGAAGGCAGGTTGAGAAAAACCCTCAAGTGACTGCAAAAGACCTGCAGCAAGACTTGGTGGCAATCGATGAGAGTAGGTACCCTGTTAGACGTAGAAATACTGGAGGCAAAAAATTAGTAAAGTTGATACCTTTATTGACTAACTAAACAGATTTAAAATGCAAGCTTGCAAGACCTCTTAGGTCTCTTCCTCAGGCACATTATACAGATAAATATAAAAACATCTCTCTTAAATACAAGTTAACATTACATTGTTTATAATGGAAATCAGATAAGGAAGCTTAGTCCAGATACTGATCTTTGATCAGTCAATGGTAGAGGGTGTGATTTAAATTGCATTCTTCCTCTGAGGTGTCCATAGTATTTATGACCCCAGAGGGACTGTTATAAAAGTGAATCCACAATGTGATAATGTGAAAGAAATTCTCTGTCTCTATTCAGCCCATAACTCAAACAATCAAATCATAGCATTAATGTTACCTCCCATACTTTTCTGTCCCTCTGAGTGCAAAATTGTTCCATCAGTACAGTCAGTCTAATGTCCCTGACACTGTATCCATTTGTCAAAAATGTTCTCCCATTGGTGTATCTGTCTTTTTGTTGTTAACACTAGATCTGTGGGAATTAAAAATCGTATGTAATGGCTGTCCAGTTTCAACCACATAATGAGCTGTTGGGCATTTTGCACACATGATGAGGTATATTGACAGAGACACCAGTGGGAAGACATTTTTGCCAAAATGGGCACAGTGTCAGGGACATTAAATTGACTGACTACAGAAGTAATTATAAGTTATATTTTCAGTTGAATTGGGGGGAACCACTTGAAGCATATGTTGTGTTGAGCTATTTAAATTGCTTTTGTTCGATTTGTTAATTGCAAACAGCTGAAAGTCTGTGAATTTTGACAATAAACCTGATTTGCAATGGAGGTTGAATAATTTTGATTACAACTGTATATGAAGATTGCCAAACAAGCAGGAGGTAGAAGAGTCTCCATATTTAGGCTAATTACCTGAACAAGCTTCAATGCACTGGCTATTAGCAGGAGGACCTGCCTTCAGTAAACACACTGCTAGGCTGACCTTCAGTCACATTCAAGCACAGTGACTATCACAGCTTGCCTAATGGAACTGGGACCAGCCAGGGACTTCTATATTGCAGACAGATCCTCCAAGTTGCAAATAACGCCTACCATATATGCCAAGTAAGAACCCCTAGGGGTAAAAAAAACACAGATCAAGAAACAGGGACCTAGAGGTTGCTGTTCTGGTGATATTAGCAAATTGGGAGCAATACCCATAATTACTCAAAACTCTAAACTGTAGAGCAGCAGTGAGAGTGCAAGGTGAAGATGGAGAGAAAGTAACCACTGCCAAGAGATGCATTTACTGACATAACTGGATCACAAACAGTTATTGAAACTGAACAAAATGCATACGTCTTTTAAGTTCAACTCTTAAAATCTCATGGCACTATACTGTGTACCTTGGTTTTTAAAAACGAGGTTTAACTCTTTCTTGAACATTTCTTCCACATCTGCCAAAACCTTGGTAATACATTTCATATTTCTTACTGTTCTTCCAGTAAAGACCCCTTTCCTTTTCAGAAGGTTATATTTTCTTTCCTCTTATCTCAGTGGATAACCTCTTGTAATGTGTACAATGCTGATTATAAACTTGTCTCCTTGAAAGCACCTCTTTTTAAAACTAAATCAATCTAATTAGGAAAGCCTTTACTCATAACATTCAGTATAATCATTTTGTTTTGCTCACCTCTTAACTCATCGAGTTCCAGATGGTTTTTTGATAGAGTGGTACACAAATCTGTTTAGGATACTCAAGATGAGGTTTCGCCAAACATTTATATATAGGCAAAATTATACTTTAGCTTCTTGAATTGTACTTCAGCCAATATATTACTGTATTTTAACCCCTTAGTGACAGACGACTTACCTGGTAAGTCCAGAAAGTCATTCGCTATAATGGAAAAAAAAACCCTGTCATTAAGGGGTTAAAGTTCCTTACTGACATTGTCTACTGTTGCAGAGTCTATTGTTAACAATTATTCCCAAATATTTCTAAATCAAAGTTTCATCTAGCACTGTCCTTTTTATTGCCTGAATATCTCACTTTGCATTTTATCTGCAGCTTCAATTTACATGCCCAGTTGTCAAATTTGTCAAAATTCATATGCAGATATACTATATGCTGTTCTGATGGTATACTCTTACATAAGTTTGTGCCAGAAGCATAGACAAACACACTGGTCTCAATATACAATTCAGCATCCAAATGAACCAAGGATAGAACCTTTGCATATATATGTTTAGCCTTAGTACAGTACAGGGAGAGACCAAAATATCATTAACCCTTTGAGTGCCAGAGGTGTACGGAACGCATTGCAAAGCAATGCGTTCCGTACCCCTCTGGCACTCAAAGGGTTAAGGTTTCCATAATATGGAGAAATGGTGAATTCATACTATACAGTGAGCTCTTTTATTGCTCCCTTTTTCAGCACAATATACATTATACCCTTTGAGTACTAATGGGTTGCCCAGTGCATTGCAAACCAAAACCCCTTTGGCATTTAAAGGAATTTATAGTTGGATAGGTTTTCTTTGTAACAATTTTAGAAAAGTGGTTTAGCTCAGAGATCTATCCATTGTCTTGTTAACTCTTTAAGGGCCAGAGGTGTTGCACAAAACCACTGGCCCTTAATGCAGTGTATATCACTCTGGCACTCAAAGGGTTGTAAAGGGTTAATCAGAGCATAAAAATTACAGTTTTGTTATCTTCTCTATTTTACTACACATGATATGTAGTTTATATTCTAAAACTACAAAGCACATTTTTTTTTGTCCCACTAGACACGAGGACTAAAAGGACAATACATGAAAAAATGTCCTTAAAGGGATAGTACTGTTTCAAAACAAAAGCAGCTCCAATTAATCTTCATAGTATTTGGGCCATGGAGAGTGGTATTTTAATACTGTCAGAGTTGTAGTTCAAGAGTAATTGAATGATAAAGTATCCCCCTCCCATCCCTTTTACTGATGTAACACTGCTCACCTCAGATGTGGAATCTGGTCTTAAGACCAGACAGCTCATAGCAAGGGACAATCTTCTTACTCTGAGAATAATGAAAACCCTGACCCCCTTGATAGGTTTTTCCCTTATGCTAATTGAAGATTGTCTTTCTCTGCAAGCCATCTGGACCCCACCTTTCTGTTCTGAGGTCAGCAATGTTATATCAGTAAAAGGAGCGGGAGGGGGATACTGTGTCATTGAATTACTCTTGAACTACAACTCTGATAGAACTGAAATAACAATCTCCATGGCCAAAATACTATGACGATTAATTCGAGCTGCTTTTATTTTGAAACATTACTATCCCTTTAATTTTATTATCCTTTGAAAAATAAGATCGTAAAATCTAAGGCATTAAAACTGCAAAACAGAGGAAATCATTTTACATTTTTTATTGTTTGTTGCTTTAAGAAATGCTGAAAAATGTCAGATATTTTCCCACACTGGTTTCATTTCACTTATTTTTGGATATAACTACATATAATGTCACAAGTTCAAGGTTTGTGGAATGTGTAAAGAAAACAGGGCTTTTTCACTGACTTTAAACAAATTCTTGGATGTATATAATTAATTCAGAGTTTTATCACAAAAAAATAAAGATCATTTTTTTGTGGTGTATAAGGGTGGAAGTATGGGGCCGCATTCAACCTACTGTTTATAAATATGGCTCCAATTTAAATGGGACTGCTACAGCACAGATTGCTAGAGAGCTCTCCAATGCATTCTTTGTGATGCATTTGTGACCTCTATAGCATTCAAGTAGTTAAAATCCCCATTTAAATCAATAGCAATTTTTTATTTCTCTCCAATAGTCCGGTTGGTTTGCTCCCGAATTGCACCTCATTATCTTCCTGACCACATCCAACAGTTCTTTGACTTACATTATCTTCAGATTCCTGGAATTTTAAAATTATTTTTGGATGTTAACCCCATCAGTGCTGGACAGAATGACAATGCATTACTGAGAAACATGTTGGAGACTTCTTGAACATCCAGGCAGTTTAAAATATGGACTTAACACTAATAAACTTACTTCACAGTGGGAAAGACAACAAACCATGAAAAATCTGGCTGCTTCAGCATTTCTCACTGAAATATAAACATTGTACATATTTGTTTCTCAGCAGGGTCACTGAATTATAAGCAACATATTATTTGATTATATTTAGCACATTTTTTTACTCAGAAACATAAAATGTTACATTTGTGGTGGTGTTCTGTGAAGTAATCAAGCAACAATCTGTGATTGCCAGGGTGGTATCCCATGCATCGCAACGCAATGCATAGGATATCATCATGACACTCACAGATTCACATATCAATGACATCATCTTGCATTCATTCTGTCATTGCCCAATGTTCTGAGATTGCTTTGGTATGACATATCTCAGTACATGGGCTACATTGCCAAACAAACAGACTAAGTGGATAGGTGATATCACTGGTGAAGTATGTTAAAACCTTAGTAAAACATCAACACAACTTACTAGATAACCCAATGATCACCCTAAGGTTTCAATGTGTAGCACACACATTGAAACCTTAGGGTGGGCATTGGGTTATCTAGTAAGTTGTGTTGATGTTTTACTAAGGTTGTAACATACTTCACCAGTGATATCACTTATTCACTTAGTCTGTTTGTTTGGCAATGTAGCCCATGTGCTGAGATATGTCAAACCAAAGCTAAAGATTATTGGCCATAAGGATTAGCAAACGACCGTTTTTTTAAGATGGACCTTTAAATGGCTTACTGCACAGTAAAACACACAATGGTAGTTTTTTTTTTTGCTAATGTCTGCCTTTAAATCTACCCCTTGATCTCTCTGCTGCTTTTGACACTGTTGATCATGCACTTCTCCTCCAAATTCTTCACTTCTTGAATCCATAACTTATCACTGGACTGGCTATTCTCATATCTAACTAACCGATCCTTCAGTGTCTCCTCTGCCACCTCTTCATCCTCTCCTGTCCTGGTGTTCCTCATCTATCTTAGACTGGACGGTTCATAGGCACCTCAATCTCAATACCTCTAAAACAGAGCTAATACTGTCCCACCCAGGTTTGGCCCAGTAGTGCCCTTCCAGGTGACTGTGAATGGCACTACCATAAATCCGTTATCAGAAGCACAGTGCCTAGGGGTAATAATTGACACATCTGTCTCATTCTCTCCTCATATTAACGCCATCGCTAAATCTTGCCTCATTCACTTGAGTAACATTGCTAAAATCCATCCATTCCTTTGTTCCTCCACAGCTAAAATTCTCACACAAGCACTCATCATTTCCTGCATGGACTAATGTAACCTTCTTCTCTCTGGCCTTCTACATCTGCTTCAATCCATACAGAATGCTGCAGCACAAATTATCCTATTGTCACCTAGTTTTGTCCCTGTCTCTCTCCTCCTCAAATCTCTCCAGTGGCTGCCAATAAAACTTTGCATCTCTTACAAAATTCTGCTGCTGTCATTCAAAACTTTTCTCTCCCCTACCCCTTGCTACATTTCCACTCTGATCGCTATACCCCATCCTGCCACTTATGATCAGCCAATAACAATCTTATCCTTTTGTGTCTACAGCCCTCTCACGTATCAAACCTTTTTCTCTCATTACTCCTTATCTAGGGAATGCTCTACCTCCAACTCTGCTCCACTGCATTTCTCTGATGGTCTTCAAATCATGATTGAAACTACACTTCCTTAACAAAACTTAAACATGTTACATGGCACTGACTTTGTATATCTTAGGCTCTTTATGTCAGGTAGCCCCGGCTCTAGCTCTACCAGCTGAATGCTTCACTACCTGTGGAATGACTTATCAGGGATACAGCGACTCCTCCAACAAGGGCTGGTGGAGTGAAGGCTTGAGTGCGTCGCTGGGGAGCATGGCTGGCATTCGCAGGCCCCCTGTAGTGCGTTGTGCTGCGGCCAAGGCCGTGTAAAGGTGCTGGCCACGAAGTCAGATGACCCCCTTCGGTTGAACCGAAGGAGGTCCAGGATAACACACTACAGTGAGGACACCCACCACCAACCCCAGGGAAGGTCTGTTTCCAACTCTAGGACAAGGTGGACTCACCCAAGGTAAGTCCCAAGGCAGGTAGGGCAGAGACAGAAGAGGGAATACCAGAGCAGGGGACCAAGGAACCAGGAGCCGATCCCAGAGAAGGAGAGGCAGGGAAAACAGGACAAGAGAGAACCTAGGAAGCAGGCAAGGACCCCAGGGAACAGGCTGGTTGGCACCAGGACCAGGAGACCCTGGAGAACAGGCTGACTGCAGAGGGGACTAGCAGGGAGGTACTGGACACTGGAAGCTGGCCTGGCTGGATGGCACCAGGACCAGGAGATACTGGAAACAGGCTGACTGCAGAGGGGACAGGCAGGGAGGTACTGGATACCATAAGCTGGCCTGGCTGGATGGCACCAGGACCAGGAGACACTGGAAACAGGCTGACTGCAGAAGGGACAGGCAGGGAGGTACTGGACACCATAAGCTGGCCTGGCTGGATGGCACCAGGACCAGGAGACACTGGACACCTGTTGACTGCAGAGGGGGCAGGCAGGAAGGTACTGGACACTGGGTCAGGAACGCTATAATGCTTCTGTGCGGCGTGCGGCTATAAAGGGCCCAAACCCGGAAGTGCGGGTGACGGATGACGTCACCACGCTAGCGTGGTGACGCGCAGACCAAAACCCGGAAGAGAGACAGAGAGCGCAGAACCCACCGAGGGAACGAAGAGAAAGGTAGGCATGACACTTTATAAATTATTTACTTTATGTCCCCTGTCCTAATTAGAACTCTGGCACTGTATTCAGCACTTGACCCTTATATACTCTGTAATGTGTACTTGTATTTAAGAGAGGAGTTTTCATATTCATCTGTATAACATGCCTGAGGAAGAGACCTAAGAAGTCTTGAAAGCTTGCATTTTAAATCTGTTTAGTTAGCCAATAAAGGTATCAATTTTACAAAAAAATATACTCTGTATGTCTCCCATTACCACGTTAGATTGTAAGCTATCAGACAGGGACCTCACTTCCAATGTTTCACTTTGCAAAGCACTCGTAACCCTGTATTGTCTAAAGCCTTAAATTGAACAGCTCCCAATACACTTGTGGCACTATATAAATAAACATATTCATTCATTCATTAGGTAGATGGTGGGGGCATTTAGAATTGTGGCCTTTTGCAGATAATTATGTGTTTTTTTTTCTGGTTCAACAACACTGAGCTCTAGAAGCAGACAATTCTTATCTATCACAAAACACATTAGTAAGGCCATTCTGCAAGTATGTGATGGATATAATTACAATTTCTAATACTTTTTGTCACTTTTTTTAACCTTGCTATGAATTCTGAATTTACATTGCGGGGTTGCAAGTGGCTATATTTGGTAAAATTAGCTGTTCCTTGGCTCTTTTTTCTGATAAAGAGCTATGCTTGAAGAACGGAATCTAGGCCTAATATAGACAGGATGCATGCTAAGTAATATATAGTAGCTAGATCTGCAAAAAGTCTTGAAATTTGGATTTATTGTGCCCCATTTCCCAGGCTGAAGATCTGTTCTTGTGGAACCGAATCAATGCCATTGTCAAAAAAATACCATTAAAGGGATAGTAATGTTTTACAATAAATGCAGCTCCAATTAATCTTCATAGTATTTGGACCATGGAGAGTGTTATTTCAGTACTGTCTGAGTTGTATTTCATGAGTAACTGAATGATAAAGTATACACCTCCCTTCCCTTTGACTTATTTAACACTACTCACCCGAGAGAAGCAAGACTGTCTGGATGGATAGCAGAGAGGGACAATCTTTAGTGAGAATAAGATAAAACCTGAAAAACCTGTCAAGGGAGGCAAGGTTTTCCTTATGCTCACAGTAAGAAGATTGTCCCTTGCTGTGAGCTGTCTGCTCCCAGGACTAGATTCCACATCTTAGGGGAGGTGGCTTATGCTAGATAATAGGGGTAGGAGGGGGATAATTTATCATTCAATTATTCTTGAACTGCAACTCTGACAGTATTGAAATAATAATCTCCATGGCCCAAATACTATGAAGATTAATTGAAGCTGCTGTTTTTGTGAAACATAACTATCACTTTAAGCTTGCCCTCCTTCAATGTTTTTTTATCTATACCATTATTTACCATGCTTCTAATTCCATTCAAATGTCAACCTAGTTTTAGATTTTTGCATCTGCAGCAAAACAGGCACTCCTTCCTAGCCTCAAAAAATCTACTTTTGTGAACAATTCTGGAGGGACATATGCTCATTTTCACTATACCCTGAATGTTGATCTTTCTTATTAGCCATGTAGTCCCAATCTAAAACAGTTATAATTAGGCTTGCTTTCCTATTTTATATATTTAAAATTAAATGCATTCTGTAATACAAAATAATAAAAAGCTTAAAATGCAGTGGGTATCTAATAAACTTATGAAAGCAAATATAAAATGAAACTTTAAGCAGCACATGAGTACTCTATTTTGGGACGTCAAATATCAATTTAGAAAAGATATGTATATAAGCAAGTGGCTTGTAGAGTTATTGTGAAATTAAAGAGCCCTCTAGACAGGATTAATATGGGATAACAATGTCCCTTCATGATAATAACCTCCAAATCCCCTATTTATAACCACCTATACAGGCCTATTTTTTCTCCACCTCTTCTGGCACATTACCCTACTGCTCCCATTGTAGAGTTCAGCTAGAAAATTTGGCTTGCCTGTAATTATGGGGATTCTGACCAGGCAACTGTAATGAACTGCAGATGTTGTTTGTAAAATGCAAAGTTGCTGCCTCATTTCTGAAGCCCTGGAACAAATCAAAAACACAAAGTATTGAAAGTTACCAGACGTAGAGCAATGAACAATAACTAACAGGTTAACTATATGGATCTCTTTTATTTGGAACAAACTTCTAACTTTGAAATTTCTTGTTATGTATTTATTTATTCTTTCTTCATTTCTCTCTCCTTTAAGTTGCCTCTTGTCTCCGCTGCTGTTATAACTGTTCATAGTTGGGAACTCATTTGATTTGCCTGGGTTTTTTATGAAAATCTTCCTATTTCAGCTCCTCCCCAGCGTGTTCCTCCCAATTCCCTCCCTCTTCTTCTCCTTTCCCACCCTGTTCTGCCCACTTCCCCCCACTTTATCAGACATCCCATTAAACCATGCCCACCCACCCCACCTGTGATTATACCCCACCCCTTTCTGACACGATTCACATTATTTATATCCTCCCACCAGCAATACATATATATATATATATATATATATATATATATATATATATATACATACATATATATATTTATATATAACCTTTGTTTTGCTGAGTCCCTCTTTGGCCTGGGGAAGGTCCATTTGGCACTGAAAACGTTTGGCATGAATATAGTGAATTAACTGCCAGCCACAGTCCAGGGAAGCAGTATTAAGGAGTTATGTTAATCTTCTCCATACTGCCTCTCCACTAGATAAAGGGCTATGGGACTTTCGCAAAGACTTCAAGGGGGCAATGATTTGTGCAGCTTATGTCAAAGCATACAATAAATGAAATGAGGCATTCTATCATTGCCCCCTTAGAAAACCAGTTTGCTCTGATAACACCTTCTTTACCATCAGCAGGGAATTCTAACATGTCATTGCTTCCCTTCTGTAATGTCCTCCTCCTCACTCCTGATCAACCCTAACACCAAAATGTTCTCAATTTCTTTATGCTCCACAAAGTTCCAGTCCTTCGCCCACCTGTGTACTGACGTCCTCTGCTTCCTTCCTCTGTCCAATGATATCACTAGGTGCCATTCCTCCCTCCCCTACCCAAAGTGTCTGGGCTTAATGTTTGCCTCCCATCCCAATATACCAATCTTCCAGTGGTGTGTCCTCTGCCTCCATCATCTAGTCAGACTGAGAGCGAACAATCTGCTAAAAAACTACTGGTCAATGATGGGTGCAAGTGTGTATGTGTCTGAGCATTTGTGTGACAGTGTGCAAGTGTCTAAGCATATGCATGACAGTGCTTGTTTATGTGCATGAATGTGTGTATGTGTCTGAGCAAATGTATGACAGCGTGTAAGACCTTCTGTGTTCATGAGTGCTCTTTGAGACTGCATTTTTAAGTGACTGCAGGCAAATACGGGAGAGTGTGTTTGGTGTTTTATTAAGGTTTAGAAAAAGAAAAAATTCATTTGTGTGGGTATTACGAGGGTTAAAAAACCAACTGTGTATTGGGTTTTTCTCTGGCCTGTGTGATTAAGGGTGATTTGCTAAGGGAAGTCACCTGGCTGCTGTGTAACTATAAATACAGTCCCTAGGCTCATTTGAGTGTGCTCTTTGAGACTGCATTTTCAAGTGACTGCAGGCAAGTGAAGGAGTTAGAAAGAATCTGGAGTTGAAATAGAATCAGGAGCTGGAAATCAGCAGAGCTCTGAGGTGATGATAATTTCAAGGGATCTACTGCATTCAAATTTAAAGTTGGTTATTTACCGTAAAGTGAACATTAGAGGACAGTATAAATCTATCTGAATTGGAAAACCAAGCATAAGTGATAACGGGTTAGGCAATCTCATGCAGTTCACTTCTTGTTACATGTTTGAACACCTGGAGCAATCTTTCCAGGTGTCATACCGCTGTGCCAAATGTGAGCATATTTTCTTTTTAGAGACTAAGATATTGGATTTGGAAAGATATATTGCAACATTGCGAGACATTGGCAACTTGGAAAGGAGTTTAGAACTCACAGAGCAGGTAGTATGTGGGGTTAGTGGTGAAGAGAGTGGAGTTGTAGAGGAGGATCAACAGGTAGACAGCTGGGTAACAGTAAGGAGGGGAGGTAGTGGCCAGAGGAAGAGGAAGCCAGTTCTGAGTTGACTCAGTCCAACAGATTTGCAAGATTGTGTGAAAATGTTGATGAGGATAGCTCAGAATTAGCAACACTGGAGAGGGCTGATTCCTCTAGCAGCCAGGGGGACAGTCCTCCTTCCAGGCTAGATGGGATGCAGAGTAGGCAGAAACCAAGGCAGGTGGTGGTAATAGGGGACTCTATTATTAGGAGGGTAGATAGGGTAATCTTCTGCCAGGAACGTGAATGCCGACCAGTATGTTATCTCCCGGGTGTGTGGGTTTGGCATGTTGCGGACAGGGCTGACAGATTATTGGAGGGGGCTGGAAGTGATCCAGCTGTCTTGGTACATATTAGTACCAATTACAAAGTAGGAGGAAGATGGATGTCACTAAAGAATGATTTCAGGGATTTAGGATGCAAGCTCAAGGCAAGGACCTCTAAGGTGTTATTTTCTGAAATACTATCTGTGCCATGCGCCAGTGCAGGTAGGCAGAGGGAGCTCAGGGAGATTAATGCATTTCTCAGGAATTGGTGTAGAAGGAGGGTTTTGTGTTTTTAGAGCACTGAGCTGACTTTGCTCCTGGGTACAGTCTATATGGAAGTGATGGATTGCACCTAAATGGTAGAGGAGCCTCTGTGCTAGGGGAGAGAATGCTAAGAGGAGCTTTTAAACTAGGAAATGGGGGGAGGGTATAGGTAGCAAAGATTGGTTACATAGAGCAGATAGGAACCGGGTCCAAGTAAATGATCAACAGGGTGGAGAAAGAGTGGGGATAAATGTAGTAAATAGGGAGGAACTCCTAGTAAATAAGGATTTAGATAAAAGGCATGTAGGGAGTGATATATGTAAAGACTTCAAAATTAATTGCATGTTAGCAAATGCAAGAAATATGGTAGATAAAATAGGAGAACTAGAATTCTTGGCGGTTAACGAGCAATTGGACATAATTGGTATAACAGAAACATGGTGGAATGATACACATGATTGGGCTGTAAATATAGAGGGCTATTTCCTGTTTAGGAGAGACAGGATTAATAGAAAAGGGGGAGGTGTGTGCTTATATTTTAAACCAGAGAAAAATTCAATTTTGAGGGGTGATATTAGTGAGATAACTGGCCAAAATGTGGAGTCCTTGTGGGTAGAAATTGAGACTAAATGTGGTGTAAAAGGTAAAAAAAAGATGTTGGTGGGTATATGCTACAAACCACCAAATACTGATGACAATGTTGAGGCCTAACTGTTATTGCAAATAAGGAAAACTGCCCAGCTTGGACATTATCACGGTGCCCGTGATTCCTCTGGTCGCGACATTGCTACTTCCTGGTTGTTTCCTTATTGGTGATCAACGCTGACTCCTCCTACTGATTGCCTTTATATTCTAGCACTGTCATTATGGTGGTGCCCTTTTGTGGTGTTCCAGTATCTAGCATTTGATCCTGTGGTTCCTGGTATCCTGTGTATGACCCGGCTTGACTGACTATCCTGCTCTGTGTACCAACCCGGCTTGGCTGACTATCTTGCTCTGTGTACCTACCCGACTTGGCTGCCTATCCTGTTCCGAGTTCCTACTCAGCTATCTGCTTGCCCTGCTCCGACAGTGCCTGTCCGGCATGGTGTATCTCTCCTCCCGGTGTACCCGCACCTGTGCTACACTTGGCCCAGCACAGCTTGTCTTTCCATCACTACTAGGTTGGCTGTTGCTCATTGTGCACTTCGTTAGTCTCTGTCTGTGTGGCCTTAGGGCCTGTCTGTGGTCTGAAGCGTCCATTGCCCTACCTAGGGCTGGTGCGTGGATAAAGTGATTCCAGTCAAGAGCTGGTGGCCTTGGTCCCTTCGGTTGGTTCGGTTGCCTCGTCATTTGCGGTCAGTATTGCTTTACCACCTAGCGTACTAGGGGTTCAGTTGCCTTGCCATATTACTGTCATTATCATTTTACCACCTAGTGTACTAAGGGTTCGGTTGCTTTGCCATATTACTGTCAGTATCACTTACCACCTAGCATGCTAGGGGTTCGGTTGCCTTGCCATATTACTGACAGTATCGCTTTACCACTTAGCGTACTAGGGGTCCGGTTGCCTGGTCACTTACTGTCAGTATCACTACACACCTAGAGTCCTAGGTGTTCTGTTGCCTCAGTTCCAGTCAGCCCTGCTGACCTCCCTAGCGTTCTAGGGATTATGTTGCCTCAGTTCCAGTCAGTCTTGCTGACCTCCCTAGCTCTCTAGGGATCTTGTTGCCTTTCCTGTATTGCCTACGCCTGTTATTCTCCTATACGTTCTAGGGAGACTGCTGTTGGGGCTCCTCCTCATGACCTGGGCCTGCTAGCCCCAGTAGTGGGTCTAACGTTCCTGCTACCCCCAGTGGTACTGCCAGGTTCAGGACCAGATTCTCCCTGCTGCTGTACTAGTCCAGATCCTGGGTTACTACGGGAGTACCTTTACTGCCTACGCTTTTGTTCTTGTATTTGTGACTTGTATTGCATTTACATTATCTACTGTTCTGTATGTACTACAGTACTTATTCTTTGCTTAATAAAACTGCATTTTACTAAACCATCCATGTCTGAGTGTCTGAAAACCTTAACAGACATACTATAATTATGGGAGATTTTAATTATCCAGATATCAAATGGAAAAATGAGACCTGTCAGAGTGCTAAGGGTAGCAGGTTTGTGAGCATACTTCGTGAAAGCTACATGTCACAAATGGTGGAAGTGCCGACAAGAAATAATATATTGGACCTAGTGATACCGAATAACACAGAAATGGTATCCAATATTAAGGTAAGTGAACATTTAGGAAACAGTGATCACAACATGGTTACATTTGAGATCAGTCTGGTAAAGCAAAACTGTATAGGTTCAACCAAAACTCTTAATTTTAAAAAGCTAACTTCAGATTGTTAAGGGCTTCAATGCAACACATAGACTGGGATACATTATTTAAAGACAAAAATACTGAGGATAAATGGTCAGAATTTAAATTTAGGTTGCGGAAATGTGCCCAATAGTATATACCAATGGGGAACAAATGCAAAAGAAGTAAGTCACAGCCAATGTGGTTAACTACACATGTAAAGAAGGAAATGGCAAAGAAAAAAAAGCATCAAACTATTTAAGTGTGAAGGAACTGAACATTATTTCTTAAAATACAGAGAGTGCAACAAAGATTGCAAAAAGGCAATTAGGGTAGCAAAAATAGAACATGAAACTCAAATTGCAAGAGAAAGCAAGACTAATCCCAAAAAGTTTTTCAAATATATAAATAGCAAAAAACTTAAGAGGGAGTGTATTGGACCTTTCAAAAATGAGATGGGAATTAATTAGTGAGGATAAGGAAAAGGCCAATGTTCTAAACACTTTATTTGCATCAGGAATGGAGAAGAGTCACAACAAGTAACTAATAAAGCAATACAATTATCAGATATTGAGTTAACTCAAGAAGATGTCATGGGTAGACTGAACAAAATTAAGACTGACAAAGCACCGGGACCTGATGGTATAAATTCAAGGGTTCTTAAGGAACTTAGTGCAGTGCTAGCAAAATTTCTATACTTACTCTTTAAAGATTCTCTTACCACAGGCTCAGTTCCACAAGATTGGCGAAGAGCCAATGTAGTGCCTCCATTCAAGAAGGGATCTAAAACAGAACCTGGAAATTATAGACCTGTGAGTTTGACCTCTGTAGTGTTAAAACTGCTAGAAGGGATAATAAGGGACTATATTCAGGATTACAACACAAAAAATAAGATTATTAGCAGGAATCAACATGAATTTATGAAAAATAGATCATGCCAAACTAACCTTTTCAGCTTCTATGAGGAAGTAAGCAGCTGCCTTGATAATGGCAAGGCCATTGATGTAGTATATCTAGACTTTGCAAAGGCATTTGATACAGTGCCGCACACAAGGCTGGGGTATAAAATGAGGAAATTGAGGCTAGGAGATGACCTTTGCAATTGGATACAAAACTGGTTGAAGGATAGGGAACAGTGTGTGGTTGTAAATGGACAATTCTCCAATAAAGTTCAAGTGGAGAGTGGAGTACCTCAGGGTTCAGTATTAGGTCCGCTGTTATTTATAAATGACCTAGAAATAAATATAGATAGCAAAATATCAATATTTGCAGATGACACTAAATTATGCAGGGTAATTAATTCAGAACAGGATAATTGTTCTCTACTGAGGGATTTATATAAAATGGCAGATTGGGCAAACAAATAGTATATGAAGTTTAATGTGGTGAAGTGTAAAGTCATGCATTTGGGAGGAAACAATCTCAAGGCTACTTATGAACTTGGAATTTTAGGGGACTCATTGCTAGAGAAAGACCTGGGTATCCTTTCCAACTACAAACTTGGAAACAGAGACCAGTGTCAAACAGCAGTAGCAAAGACAAACAAAATCCTGTCTTGCATAAAAAGAGGCATTGAAGCAAGAGTGGATAACATCATTTTGCCATTGTACAAATCTCTGGTAAGACCTCACCTTGAGTATGCAGTGCATTTTTAGGCACCAGTTCTGAAAAAGAATATCCTAGAACTAGAGAGGGTACAGCGAAGAGCAACAAAATTAATTAAGGGAATGGAGGACTTGACGTATGAGGAAAGACTAGACAAACCTGGTTTATTTACTCTAGTGAAAAGATGACTAAGAGGAGACCTTATCACATTGTACAAATATATGAGAGGTCACTACAAGGATCTCTGCGGTGAGCTATTTATTCCAAGGTCTGATCAGGTGACCAGGGGACAGCCTTTGAGATTAGAGGAAAGGAGACTTCAACAGAAGAAGGGTTTTTTTATAGTAAGGCCTATAAAATTGTGGAATTCTTTGCCCAAGGAGGTGGTTATGGCAGATATAATGGATACATTCAAGAGAAGATTAGATACATTTCTTGAATCATTTTGTTTAGTCCCTTAAGGACAAGAGGTTTGGAATATTTTTTGTCTTTATGGACAATGACTGTTTTAACACTTCTACTGTGTTTGTGTTTAGCTGTAATTTTCCTCTTACTCATTTAATGTACCATACTGTTTTTCTTTCCGTAAGATGGCCTTTCTAAAGATACCATTATTTTCATCATATCATATAATTTACTGTAAAAACAATTATAAAATATGAAGAATAGTCAGTCTAGAAGAAGAGGTTGAGAAAGAATTAAAAGAAATGGGCCAAAAATTCATTGATAGAGGCTATAACACCAAAATAATCAAAAATTGCCACAATATATTTATTAAAATCAATCGTGAAGAGGCACTACAGACTAAAGAAAAGAAAAACCTTGATAGAACGGTGTTTACGTGCAGCTATGATACAGCAACTAACTACACACAATCAATAATTAAACAACAGTGGCCGATTATAGCTACAGATACTAATCTTCCACAAATTTTGAAGAAACCACCGATGGCCTCATATAAAAGAGGAACGAGTCTAAGGGATTTACTTGTTAGAACAGACTCACCACAAAGCTATAAAAATAGAAACACCAAAGAAGAAGGGGTGTTTTAAATGTGCAACATGTGTAACATGTAAATACATGCTTAGTGGGACATACTTTCACCATCCTCAAAAAGGTTTTAAGATACCTATTCGCTATAATCTAGAATGTAATTCAACATATGTAATCTATTTTAAACAATGCCCATGTGGACTCATGTATGTGGGGAAGACCACAACAACAGTTAAAGAGAAAATAGGGAACCATCAGGCTGCCATTAAGGCAGCGTTAGAAGCCTCATTCGATCCAGGTCGGAAAATAACCTCAAGCATTAAAAAACAACCGGTTGCAATACATTTTGCAGAGACACATCATACATTGCCTTCTTTAAAGTATATGGTAATTGACTGGATTCCACCGCTTACCAGAGGTGGGGATAGAGCACGTAAATTACTACAAAAGTAAACTAAATGGATTGTGTTGCTAGATACTGTTTCACCAAAAGACTTAAATGAACAGATTTCATTTGCCTGTTATCTTGACTAATAGTGGATATAAAGTTTTGGACTTTGCAGGACTTGTTTTGTTTTTAGGTGCTTGAACATTTTTGTGGCTGTAGCGGAGTGTGAGACACATGCCAATTTCCAAGTAATACTTGCATAATATATTGCCTTTATGATGATCATTTGCAATGATTCCCTACAATAGGACTCCTATGCTCTGTAAAAGTACAGGTATGGTAGAGCCCAGGGGAATCAAATATGTATCTAAAGGGACCGGATAGCACACCCTAATTGGATTTTGGCACAATAGATACTGTGATGAACCATTGAGGAAATGGCAACATCTTGATACATGTATGTGCAATGTATACCATCAATGGAGTAATACTAGATACCCTCCGATTGCTTTGTAAGTGACGAAATGGATTTTCAATGAGTATGGAGCAAGCGACCTAGAAGGTTGGAGTATGAGTTATTTCTCCCCTACTATAGGAATCTGGAGCTCTGTCAGAAGACAGGTTCCGTAGAGACCAGGGGGAGACTCCTCCGACTAAAAATATTGGAATTCAGCAGAAAGAAGGTACGTGTCAGTTCTGTATTTACAATTCATCAATTGTTGCCACAACCTTTCACAGCAGAGAACACGGTCAGCCATAAGATTAGCACGCACAGAAGATGGACACCTGTGATTTTGCATTGTATGAACGGACATAGGAGAACCATCGGTGCTGGTTGATGATACACTGTGTCCACTACTAATTTACTACAAACTGCAAGGTTCCCACTGCCATAAGGATTTATTCCAGATATCCCACTTACACTCCGCTCAACCACACAGTGAATCCTCTATCTTGCATGTTCCATAAAATACTCTGACATCAGCATCGCTAGGAGGTTTGAACTTGGACACTAATATACGTTTACTATATTTTTAAAATTTGAACGTTTTTCTATTACCTATGTAGTATTGAGAAACAGTTGATTTTTCTTGCAAATGGACATAATTTTTTATTTTAGTTTTTCAATGACTATGACGTCATCTGTACAAGCGAGCTCACAAAGCTGGCGTGCTTTCCTGCACGTGGGTTCCAATAGGTATATAAGGGATGTGAAAACATTAGTTTTTATTATATTCTTGACAAAGACCCATGTGGGGGTCGAAAGGTCTACATTAGTTTGTTATTTTGATTCAATAAAGTTTATTTTATGTATAGAGACCGATGTGTGTCTGCTGATTACATCATTGGATCTATGATACGACATTTCTTTATTAATTTATACAGCAGTTGCACATGGGCAATACAACAAGAGATATTGGAGTGCCCATCTATGAGCAGGTTTAAAAATAGTAAAAGGAAGAATTAGAAGGACCCTTAGGTGTCCACTGAGTCTGAGGAGGAGGAGAAAGTGAGCACTACTGAACTAATGCTGTCCATTCCCCCTAAATCACCCCTAGTGATCTTGGGGAAATTAATGGCAAGGGAGGAAGAGAAACGCAGTACAGCTGAGAGCAGAACAGCTCAACTGCATGTGACTGCTGCAAGAAGTGCTGTCCCTGCTGCCATCATTGCTGTACCTGCTGCCAGATGTGCTTCCCCTGCTTCCACTAGTGCTGTGTCTGCTGTCAGATGTGCTGCCCATACTAATGCCTTTGCTGTGCCTGCTGTCAGATGTGCTGCCCCTGATGCCACCAGTGCTGTGCCTGCTGTCAGACATGCTGCCTCTGCTGCCACCAGTGCTGTGCTTGCTGCCAGTGCTGCCCCTGCTGTCACCAGTTCTGTGCCTGCTGTCAGTGCTGAACCTGCTGCCTCCAGTACTGTGCCTGCTATCAGACGTGCTGACCCTGTTGCCACCAGTCCTGTGCCTGTTGCCAGTGCTGAATGTGCTGCCACCAGTGCTGAACCTGCTAGTGTTTCTTGTAATACTCAGGAGAAAATGATGCCAAGTGTGACAGCAGGGGACCCTAAGTATCATGGTCCCCGTGATTCCCTGTCAATCTTTGCCGTGTTACCTGTGCATTGGAGGAAGCTGATTGGCCCGCCCAGAATGTTGCTTTATATACTGCGTTATGGGCACTTGTCGGTTGCCCTTTCATGGTGTTCCTGAGACTGCGCCTTGTTGCTGTGTTTCTGCATTCCTGTGTACCGACCTGGCTAGTCTGACCATTCCGTTGTTCTTGCTCCGTGATTGACCCAGCTCTGGCTGACGTTCCTGCTCCGTGATTGACCCAGCTCTGGCTGACGTTCCTGCTCCGTGATTGACCCGGCTCTGGCTGACGTTCCTGCTCCGTGATTGACCCAGCTCTGGCTGACGTTCCTGCTCCATGATTGACCCGGCTGTGGCTGACGTTCCTGCTCCGAGTACCGACCCGGTTCCGGTTGGATTCCTGCTCCGTGATTGTTCCTGAGTTCCTGTGTATCCTGGTCGCCGGTTGGCGACATTCTGAACTGTGTTGTGTTGCTCTGGCTAATCCTCTCTCTGTTCTCTGAGCTGTTGCCTGAGCCTGACCCAAAAGCACTGTTGAGCTGTTGTCTTCCTTATCGAACCTGCCTTAACCCTAGCTGTGCCGGTTGCCTCGGTTATCTGAGCCTGTTCCTTTTCACTTGCCAAGCCTGAGAGTACCGTTTGAGCACTAGCAGAGCTGTTGTCCTCCCCCGGTGCCCGTGTGCGCCGCGACCGCGCCGGCTGGCGTTGGTACCTCCATTGGCTCTTGCAGTGTGTGCGCTGTATGACACCGGAAGGGTGTTCCGGCTCTGGTCACCTAGTGCTCTAAGCGTTCTATCCATCTACCGTATCTCCATTACTTGACTCGTTATCGCTTGTGCAGTGATTGCTCCGTTCTGGCACCCAAGGGGTGTGTGCGGCTCTCCTCCCGTTGGCACACGCAGGGTTACATTGGTAATACTATTAAGGGCGATTCAGGTTCTGGTCCGTTTGCTCCTGCAGTGGCTTTACTCCTGACTATTCCACTAAGGTGGTATAGGCTCAGCTCTGGGCATTCGCTGGTCAATCTGGGTGTTCATGTGCAAAAGTATCTGAGAGTGATTAGTTCAGGATCACATTACACCCTTCTCTGCACCATCTAGAGACTGATATCTACTTCTGGGCGTTGGTCAATCAGTTTACTAACCAGTCAATTTCTCTATTAACCCTGTATCTGTTGGGCTTACCTGTGCCATATATCACTGCTATACTATTGGGCTTGAATCTCACCATTATCATTTCTGGCCCCTAGGGGCACTGTTCATTCATTTTTATTTTCAATAAAACTGTGTTTTTACTCAACTAGTGTCTGAGTGTCAGAAAACCGTAACACTAAGTCATACTTGTCATCCCCAAGAACTACTACCAGTGCTAGTACTACTACTACTAAGGTCCAGCAGCTTGTTAGCGTTAGGAGTATATCACGGTGCCCGTGATCTGGCTGCTGCATGGCGACATTCCTACTTCCTTGTTTAAGATGCTGGATTCTTATTGGTCCCTGGACCTGATTCCACCCAGGGCCAGCCCTTTTATACCCTGTCATGTCATTATTCGCATGCCCTTTCGTGGTGTACCTGAACCTAGCGCTAGTTACTGCTGTTTCTCTGTTCGTGTATGACCTGGCCTACCTGATGATGTTCCTGTGTATCCTGTACTTCTGCCGCATCTGTCGATGATTGGACTGGCTGAGAACCCGCTCACATTGCTGACTGGACTGGCTGAGAACCCGCATCCGTTGCTGACTGGACTGGCTGAGAACCTGCTTACGTTGCTGACTGGACTGGCTGAGAACCCGCATCCGTTGCTGACCAGACTGGCTGAGAACCCGCTTACGTTGCTGACTGGATTGGCTGAGAACCTGCTTACGTTGCTGACCATTGGCTGAGCACCCGCTGCTGTTGCCGTAGTTTACTGGCTTCAACCGCCTCCTGGCGGTGTGCACATACGGAGTACCGGTTTCCATGCTGTCAACTGTCGGGCTGACTTATTTGTTCCCTTACTGACGTGTCCGTTGTTACCACTGTCACTAGCTGTGCTCACTCCTGGTTGGGAGTTATAGGCAATCCTCTGGGCGTTATACCAACCTTGTTGAACCTCGCTATCACCCTAGAGTTCTAGGTCCGGTTCACTATCTCGTCCTGCCTTACCGTACCACTGTGGCCTTAGGGCTTAAGAGCTAGCTGTAGTGTGGTGGTCCTTCTCCTGTACACTTACATACCACCAGACACCCGTTGCCTTCCTTGGCCTGTTGCCTCCATCTCACCCTAGCATTCTAGGGTCTCTGCTGCCATATCCGTGGTTTAGTTGCCTCCTTACAACCCTAGCAATCTAGGGTGCTTGCTACCAGTATCCGTGAGTTCTGTGCCTCCGTACAACCCTAGTGTTCTAGGGTCCTTGCTGCCAGTATCCATGAGTCTTGTGCCTCCTTACCACCCTAGCATTCTAAGGTCCTTGCTGCCAGTATCCATGGTCCATGTGTCTCCTTACAACCCTAGCGTTTTAGGGTCCTTGTTGCCAGTATCCATGGGTCTTGTGCCTCCATATACCCCTAGCCTTCTTGGGTCCTTGCTGCCAGTAGCTGTGAGTCTTGGGCCTCCATTCTACCCTAGCATTCTAGGGCTCCAGTGACGCTACCAGCAGGTCGCTGCCTCCACCTCACCCTAGCGCTCTAGGGTACCTGCTATCAGTCTGTCTGTCTGCACATTGTTTTGACATACTTTTCCTACCTGACCTGTGTAAGTTGTGGGAAGTACCTGTACTGTCTCCATCTGGGCCTGTGTGGGTTGGGAAAGTATTTTCTGATTGTTGCTTTATTTTGAATAAAGTTCTTTTTAACCTTACAAGTATTTGTCTGAGTGTTCTTCAAACCCATGACAAAGTGAAGGGGGGATAATCAATATCCTTATATTACTAGTGACTTTGAGGCTGAACTTGATGTGGTTGGTGTTAGTAGTAGTAGCAGTAATGGTGAAGCAGCCGGTGGGACTAGTATTAGGGGAGTGGTAGGAGAAGCATTTGAGAGCATCCAGACTAGCGGTCAAGGGAGCCCACACCATTCCTCTGGGTCTGGGAGTCCTCCCCTTCCCTTCACTAAAGTGTCCAACTGGAAAAAGATACTGAAGACAAAGAGGCCAGAACTGTTGTTGGGGAAGAGCAGGGGCAGAATTAATACCACCACCACCACCACCACCAGCAGAGCACAGATTAGCTGCCTGTGACTGCTGCTACTGCTGCCAGTCTGCCTCCTTCAGGTCAAAAAGAAATGCCAAGTGTGTCATTAGGGGACCCTCTGTCACACTGCACTTTACCAGATGTGCATCATCATCAGTCATCATTAGGTCATCCTCAGCAGCATCAGCATCACCTGACAATTCTTGCCCACAACTCTTATATTCCTTTAAGCTTTTGGAGGTCTCAAACAATTTCTTTTTACTTTTACTGTAACAAAGTTCCCTACTATTTTGAGGATGGGTGTTTTGGTGCTTGTTTGTCTCACTCTCTGATGCAGCAGGCGGTTCAGCTGCTACACCTTCCTTTATTATGCTACTGCCAGCATCATCAACAGTTGAATGTGACTTGTGTCATCTTCAGTGTTCTTCTTATATGGTTCTTTATTTGTAATGGCACTAGTGGGGCTGGAACTAGTTTTGCTGGGACTTTGACAAACTGCATCCTCCCCTGGAGTAGAGGGATCATTATCATTGATTGCACACACTGCAGCAACCATTGCTGCAGTCAGTTTTTGAACTACTACTTTACTCTCACACCCCTACACTGCTCCACCCCTCCCCCTCCCCTTGTGCATTTGCTGTACATTAAGCAACTACACTGTGTTTTTTTACTGTATGGCACACACCACAACTGATGGAGCTGTATGATGCCTTGCCTAAGCCCGGCTAGCTGTCTGTCACTGTCACCTAATATTTTTAGATCTTTATTTTTTTTATTTATTTATTTTTTTTTTTTAAGTTGTCCGTCTTGTTGTCTTATCACAGTCTGGATAGGTGATCCATGCTAGGAGGGTGTCAGGAAGGGTCCCATCCCACTTCCCCCTTGAGGTCTGAACTATATTTGTTTTGATACAAAGTAACATAACATAAACATACACATATTGGCAAGGTATGCAGCCTTATACCTTGCCCATTAACTCTTTGCTACCTTTCTGGTACTCAAAGGGTTAAGTGTAAAATAAAGGACAGTTTCTGTTGAATAAAGGGAAGTGTATGATGAATGAAGTTAGTATATCGAATTAGAGCAATAAGTATATCGAAATACTAAGGGGGGCATATGTCGAAGGGGGGCACTGTATGTTAGATTTTTATAATGTTGGGAACAACACCATTGCGTGTTAGCCCCATATACACTGCCTGACACCCCCTTGCCCAGGCATTGGCCATGGGGATTTGTGGCTAGCAGTGGGCAAGGGGAAAAGGCTGGAGAGGGTTAGACAGTGTATATGGGGATCTGTGGTTACCAGTGGTTAAGGGAACAAGTGTGGGGGCCAAGCAGTGTACATGGGGTTCTATGGCTTCCACTGGGCAAGGGGATAAGTCTTGCTCCCCTGCAAGTGCACAACATGTATAATATATGATACATAGGGTAGAGGATAATTGTGTAGAGCTTGGTGTAACTATTTATGTTTATTTTAACCCTCTGAGTGCCACAGGGAAGAGCAATGCACATCCCTATGGCACTCAATGCTGTCCATGGTGCTGAAACTGTTCTCTCTACTGGCCAAGTAGGGAAGCAGTGAGAGAATGCTGTTCAACTTCAGATTTGTCGTAGTGTTGGAAATGTGTGAAAGGAGAACATTCCTTCCACATCGAAGGCACTTTGACAATCATGTATGCTAATAGGGACCATCTCCACCCCTCTCCTTGCATCCAACAATTTTAGTGAATATGCTGATGCGTGTGTAGATCAAAATGTCAAATACATCGACCAGATTATATCGAGACAGCACAGACCTTTAGTGAATCTGGGCCTTGATAATAGATGGACCAAATGGATTTTGAAGTGGATTCCACTAATACTAAATGCTCAAGAAGAAGGCCAAAGACAAGGTGGGTAGATGAACTAACTCCTCCCCCTTTTAATAGGCACAGGATCTATTGCATTCTTAGAATGAAAGGGTGTACTTTGTTTATGTTTGGAGGTTTGGTTGCTTCTCAGAGGAGGTTTTACCTGTTCTCCATAAATTGTACATATGATGGATCAATTTGGGAAACTATTTGCTCAAATTTAAATATAATGATTATGGTGATAGAAGAATCTTAAATATATAAAGACTGTTTACTTTCACAGCTATATGATTTATCCATGGATTGTATATATTATCAGATATATACATTACTCCTTGACAGGACTCAGGAAAGCAGAAGACTGAAAATGTGGAGCTCAGATGAATAAATGTAATGTATTGTGCACATAGAAGTAAACATTTTTGACTCTCAGGGTACCATCATCATGGTTGAAGTGTGATGGAAGAAGGGCAAGATGTAAAGTATCATTCCACATTTAGGCACACACAAAATAATGAAAAAACAATGTAAGCATTGAGTATAAAATGCATTGATGATATTACCAGATTTACTAAAATAAATCGGTTAAAAAGTCCCTTGATGTTGAGATCTAGTAAACTGAAGTAATTGTTGATGCATAGATTCTTTGGTTCCTGGATTTCTAACCTATGTTTAGCTGTATAAGGAGTAAAATAGGCAAATAGTAGCAATTTGCAATTTAAAACATGACTGAATTATGTGATTTCATATGCAAGTTATTTCATGGAATTCTGGCAATGCAATGGAAACATTGTAATCATTAGATTCTTTGCTGGATTTTCTGATTTTATCCAGACATATAAATATACATACATACATACAGTACATTTATTATATAGGTACTGCAATCTTATTGATGGGTTTGTATACTACTTGTTACTAGGCTTACCAGCACACCGACTTAAAGGAATAGTAATGTTCAACAAAAAAGCAGCTCAAATTAATCATCATAGTATTTGGGCAATGTAGAGCAGTGGTTCTCAACCCGTGCCCTCAGTGGCTACTAACAGGCCAGGATTTGAGAATTTCCCTTTAAGAGCAAAGGTGAGTTAATCAATATGACTGAGCCTCTGATCAACACTCTTGTGTTTTAGCAGGGATATTCCTAAGTCCTGGCCTATTAGTGGCCACTGAGGGCACGGGTTGAGAACATCTGATGTAGAGTTTTATTTCTATACTGTCAGAGTGTAGTTGAAGAGTAGTTGAATGATAAAGTATCCCCTACCACCCCTTTTACCTAGTATAAGCCACCTCCCCTCAGATGTGGAATCTGGTCCCCTGACCAGACAGCTCTTAGCAAGGGACCATCTTCTTACTGTGTGCATAAGGAAAACACTACCCCCTTGACAGGTTTTTAAGGTTGTTCCTTATGCTCACTGAAAAATGTCCCTCTCTGTGATCTATCCAGTCTTGCTGCTCTGAGATGAGCAGTGCTATATCAGTAAAAGGAGTGGGAAGGGGATATTTTATAATTCAATTATTTTTTAACTACAACCCTGACAGTATTGAAATAACACCCTCCATAGCCAAAATACTGTGAAGATCAGTTGGAAGTGTTTTTATTGTGAAACATAATCCCTTTAATAAGAACCAGTAGGGCATAACAGCTGTCTTGGGGAGGTGGATTGGCTCATTCATTTCCAACCTGGAATTTGCTTGATAAGCTGTGAAAAAAGCAACCATAATCTAAGCAATCCATATCTATATGAAGTCGGGTGAATAGTTCAATCCACTGCATCCTCTATGATTAAGCTTGCAAACAAGGAAACAAACACTGTACACACTTGCCTAATTGCAGAAGTTTAAATTTCCCAGCAGATAAAAACAATCAAACTTCATTGCTCTCACCCTCTTGTTGCTGCCTGTCCATGTCCACACAATCCAATGCTATTTTACATGTAAAAACTATGGTGAGTAATTTCACATGACAGTCTGTAAATATGTTTCAGGACTAAACATGTTATTTCATCAGGAATGATTGCTTATGTCCACAAGCCTTCTTTTTATAGCTCCTAGTGCCAACATTTTACCAATGTTAGTATATTCCTACATGTCCATACATGTAATAGAACTATCAAACAAATTATTTTATGTGAACAAAATGATAATTTTCTCTGCTTATAATAAAATTGCTACACTTTTATATGTATTCTATAAAATGCTATAGAATGTTTAGGATAGGTTTTTGCAATTAATGCTTGAGTCTCACCTATAGGTTTTGATCTTTCATCAGCAGAGTTGGGTCTTAAAAAATGACAGACTGGTATACCTATGAAAATGTGAGGATGTCTTTAAATGCAGCACACTTGTTGATTATTAATGAACAAATCTCTTGTAGTTTGGACACAGGTTTGCCTAAGCACTTGCAAAGAGAGTGATGGGGAGACATGCAAAGACCCAACTAATACATTACTAAATACGTTTAGCTAGATAGACTAACTAAATACTGTCAGATTTCTAGGGATTTCTCTTCTCTTCCTCTAATACTTTTTTAGTATTTTTCCCCTTTTTCTGGTTCCACCCTGTTTTCCCATTGGTTTACTTACCTTTTTTAACCATCAGTCTCCCTTTCTCTGACACCTGATTGGTTTTTGACTTGGCTTGTCTTCTGTTTGATGACCTCCTGGCTCTATATCCTGGCTTTGACTGACTTCGCTTTTCGCTTATTATTTGTGATTCCTGGTTCCGGCTTTTGACCCTCTCCAACTTTGCATTTGCCTGCTCCCTTTGCTCCAGACACCCCCGATGACTACAACCTGTTGTACAACATGATCTCTACCCTGTCTGCCTTCCACAGTGAGTACCGTGTCTGCAGTCCTATTTTACCTACTGCTCTAGGTATTATTACATTGTATGTTTTGGGTCTTAGTTGTGTGTGCGGTCCAAGCCCGCATTAGATTTGATGGCCTGAGTCTGAATCTGGCTCTGTCTACCAGTTTACCTTGTTCTCATTCTGATCAGGGTCTCAGCTCAACTGAGACTGACTGTTGGCTTCATGGCCAGCACCTTTACTTCTGCTTCAGTCGCAGCAAGGGAACATTGGAATCTGGCACCAGACTCTAATTACGCAACCTTGGGGCCACACCCAAGCAACTAGAACCAGACTACTTTGTTCATGACAGATACATTAACAATAGTCAGAGCAACAATGTAGTAATGCACACTCAAAAAAAAAAAACTGTTTCTCTTTCTCCGTACCTCATTTCTGAAGACCCATCTGGAGACAACCAGGAGGCATGTTTGGATTTTCAATCAGCTTTCTTAATTATATTTCAGCCTCACTTTGTTTAAGGTCCCACCAGGACCTGCCTTTCAATATGCAGACTTATATTGGGAATATGCAAATGAAAACACATGTCCTGTGAGGGCCTGAATCAATGAAAGAAGTAGTGAAGGGCATGCTTGGCAAATTCAAGCATGCCACCTGCTAGAAAGATCTCCTGGCAGCTCCCTGTGGAGTTGGAAGTGAGTAGACAGAGTGGGGGCGGAGGAGAGATAAAGGTATGCATAGAGGCAGGGAGGTGCAGATAGTAGATTTTTTCTTATTTTTTTAAACATGAGGTGAAAAAAGGGTAAAAGTGTATATTTCTTTCACTATCTTTATCTGCCAACCTATACACAATACTACCCACTCCCCTTCCCTTTTTCAAAAGAAGTGGCACTTTCAGTTGGTGAAACATTCTTGAAACCAGAGCTCCAAACACTTATTATTCCCACAAAATAAATAAATACATGTCATGGGTGTTATTTTGAAATGACTCACTGTTGTAAACCAAACACTACATAGTAACATGGTTGAGGAGGGGGAAAAATACATACGTCTATCTAGTTCAGCCCATGCCACATCACCCCTGTTGATCCAGAGGGAGTAAAAAAAACACCCAAACAAATAAAAAAATTTAAAGAATGTTGAAATCATTTCCAATTAAGCCCGAAGTGGGTAGAAAATGTCCTTCTTGACTCCAACTGGCATTAGGATATTTCCCTTGATCTACATGCTATCTGCTTTGAAGCCAACTGTCATAACTGTCAATTTTTTTCTGTGCTAGGTAGGTATCCATTATGTTTTTGAAAGCAGTTACAGTTTCTGCATGCACATCATCATCAGGCAAATAATTCCATACCTTTACTGGCCTTACAGTAAAAATTCCCTGTTTTTGTTTTAGTCAAAATTGCCAAAATTGTTCTTTGCTTAGCTCTTTCAGTAAATAGTTCCTTGGAGAGTTGTTTGTATTGACCTACAATATATTTTTCATCGGCAAACATATGACCCCTTAGACATATCTTCTCTATTGTAAACAAGCCCAATGTGGCTAGTCTTTCTTTATAACTCAGATCCTCCAATACCTTTATCAGTTCTGTTGCATTTCTCTGCTCTTTTTCCCAGTTCAATAATGTTTTTTTATGAACTGGTGCCCACAACTGTACTCCAAATTCTAGATGAGTCCTTACCAAGGATTTATATAGAAGTATAAGTATCTTCCCATCAAATGCATTTTTATGCAGAAAAGAACTAAGCTCCTAAAGTACCATTGGGAGTATGCCATCAATCCCAAGCTTTATTCAATACTAGCAGTTTGGGACGGCGTTGCCCGTCATGTTATGCAGGAAATGTTTCTTTTTTTTTAAATAAATGTTATGATAGTGAATTATAGCGTAGGGTGTACGTGTCAGAAAGGTACACACAGTGATAGACAGAGACACATGCAACACACACATATACACACACATGCACTGACAACACAAACAGTGACACACAGCTGCAAATCAGAACATAAATACATACAGTGTGAGCAGTGTAAGTAACATACCTCCCAACATTTCATATGGCGAAAGAGGGACACTTGTGTTTTCGGTGGTGTTACTGGGGGCGTGGCTGGTGGTGTATTTTAGAGAATTTTTAACCCTTTGAGTGCCAGGGGGTAAGCAATGCATTGCATCCCCTCTGGCATTGAAATGGTTAAGTTACTCTTTCTGTAAGTGAATGATTTAGAAGAAGATGAAAGTATTTTTTTTACACAGACTAATTTAACAGATATATACAGAAGTTTATTCCCACATTACTGTGGGTTTTATTGATGTGGAGCAATCTGATACACTGGTATATACACCACACAATGTGATCTCCTAAATAGAGGAGCAGAGGGATTTGGGTGTCAAACAGGGACTGTCCCTCCTATACTGTATAGTGCCAGTCCTTATACACAGACACATGCAGACTGTATACTATACAGCAGAGGTTCTCAGCCCATGCCCTCAGTGGCCACTAACAGGCCAGGACTTAGGAATTTCACTGCTAGAACACAAGTGTGTTGATCAGAGGCTCAGTCATATTGATTAACTCACCTGTGCTCTTAAAAGGAAATTCTAAAATCCTGGCCTGTTAATAGCCACTGAGGGCACAGATTGAGAACCACTGCTATACAGTGCCAGACCATTGTAGAGAATTTTTAACCCTTTGAGTGTCAGGGGGTAAGCAATGCATTGCATCTCCTCTGGCACTGAAATGGTTAAGTTACTCTTTCTGTAAGTGAATGATTTAGAAGAAGATGAAAGTATTTTTTTACTCAGACTAATTTAACAGATATATACAGAAGTTTATACCCACATTACCGTGGGTTTTACTGATGTGGAGCAATCTGATACACTTGTACATTAGGCTGACCAGACCTCACCTTTAACCAGTGACACATATGAAAAATGCATACTGCAGGGCTGCTTTGATTTTGGTGCACTCCTGAAATATGCTTATTTCCTATGTGTCCCCGGTTAAAGGTGAGGTCTGGTCAGCCTACTGTATATACACCACACCGTGTGATCTCCTAAATAGAGGAGCAGAGGGATTTGGGTGTCAAACAGGGACTGTCCCTCCTATACTGTATAGTGCCAGTCCTTATACACAGACTGTATACTATACAATGCCAGACCATATATAAATAGTTTGTCATACATGCTATACAGTGAGCTATGTACAGCATGGAGATGATTGCAGGAACTGGCACCTCTACTTACAGACAGACTGACAAACAACCTGCTCTCTTTCTCTCTCTTTGTGCAATATATAAATACAGTCACATCCATGTCTCTGCCATTTACCAGCTCAGCTGAAGCCTTGCTCTGCACTGCCTGATCACCTCTCTGCCGTTGTTTCCACTTTCTCAGCAAGCCAGTATCCTCCTGCTGATTGTTTAGAAATCAGCTCACTTGTAGTAATTAGCAGAGCTGTGTAGGCTCAAAGACAGGGAATGAAGAAGCTGCATAATACAGATTGGACCATGGCCTTCCAGCTGTAGCTTGAACATTGTTCCCATCATCCTCAGCGTGCGTGTATATGTGTGTATGTGTCTGCTAGTGTGTGTGTGGGAGGGCATGTGCATGTGTCTGTGGTGTAGGAGTGTGTGGCAGCCATTTTTTTTTTCAGCCTTAGATAGTGGTGGGCGGGCTGGATAGTGGGGGCAGGCCAAAAATCACACTCCCACAGAATCACCCAATGGCAGCAGTAATCCTTTTTACTGCCGCCCCTGGGTGTGTTTTGCCAGGCACAAAGTCTTCTTTTATATATATAGATAAAATTAGAAGATTAAGTTATTTTGTACTCAGGGTTTAACTCAATGGGGGAGATGAACTAAAGTGTGATAAAGAGGTGATGAAGTGGAGATGAGTTCTCCAGTGATATCACTTCTCCAAGTCTCATGTAATTCTATGGAGAAAATGCAATAATATTTTCCAAAATTGGGAGATCTTAGTGCATAGGCTCCATAAAACAACATATAAAACATAGTGATATCATTGGAGAAGTTATTTCATCTTTATCACCTCTTTATCACGCCTTAGTGCATAACCTCCAGTGGATGCATAACACTGTATTGAATAGATATGGTCTTCACTTAACTTGTGGTGCTGAACTGTAGAACATTTACCAGCTAATGTGGTAAGGAGTAGTTCAACACAAGGCATTATGAAGTTTCTTTACATGAGGTAATTTATTTATTTCACTTTATCATATGTACCCTAATCTGCTGCCACAAGAGCTTACTAGATCTCTAAGACAGACAATACCATCCATATACTTAGGACAACAAACAGCATGAAATTGTGAACATACCTTGAAAATGGCAAAGTATGATCTAGGGGAATAGGGAAACATGAGAAATACAGCAATGCAATTTACTAGGTCCCGACTATCCCTGTATATTTGGAACATTAACACTTTAGAAAAACAATATTTAAATAAAATATGCAAATGAATATATAGAATACATGATATTATTGACTGACTTGCCAAATAAATAAGTAAATATATGATTCACATGTTCTGTATTTAGCTCTTGGAAACAATTTCATTTTATAATTTTTATGTTAAACTATTGTGACAATGAATATGTTGCCTTTAGAAAAGCACTATGTATGTTTTCAAAAAGCTTTTTCGCTTTGAGCCATGTAAAATGTTGCTTAAAACTAGGAATTTCAAGGACATTCAAGTAAGATGGTAAACAAAGAAGGAAAAAAGCATCAACATTGTTATCATTCTGCTAAAAATAATTTGATATGCAGCTTGAATTTAAGAAGTTAGAATCAACATTCACTTCTGCAGTTTTCATATTTTATGCTTTTTTCAAGTAATAATGTTGAAAATACACCAAATAGGTCATAATTATAGAGAATTATCATTCTTGAATTGTGTAGCTGTAATCATGTTCTCTAAAAGAAAAATCTAATGTGTATTATGGCTATACAATAGCATAACTATAGTTAAGGTTTGAACTGTTTTTCTTTATAAATGCTGAGTCTCCAATGCTTATAACTTTGGAATGAAGCAAAGAATTTGGCAGCTTAGAAATCACTGCTAATCCCTGCAATTTGTACTTTCCAATTATACATTTTCATTCCGATATGAAAACTATCAAGGCTGCAGGAAAATATAATAAATGGGTAGACAACAAATTTCATACATAGATATATGATATGAGGGCACTTAAGAAGATTGTCCAGTTTCTGAGATTTTTCATTTTATACTTTTGGTTTTGTACATATGTAGTAGGCTTTTACAAGAAGTAGATAAGCAGAGGTATAATAAGGGCTACATATTTTGGATTGTTCAGTTGGCTCAATCAAGATTGAGAAGATTACCTTATCAGTCTAAATTACAGTTGAAGCAAGTAATACATGCCTGATCAGACAAGACTAAATGATTTGGCAGAATTGACCAAGAACGTGGAGAATGCATAACTGATCAAGCATCCTTGATAAATTTAAAACAAAGGAAAATGGTTTTATTATACCATTTTAATTTTTCCAATAAACATTGCATTTTAAACCATTTGTCGCATGTCAAATTATTAACAATCTACAATAGGTAATACATGAAGGCCTTATGTATTTTTAACATCACTAAGCTATCCTATAGTATAAAAGGCCAGATGTATGTTTGTCCGATGCACTAATGCACAATAGAGACTGCCCGAAACACAGGCCGATGCAGTCATGCACAGTAGACACTGCCCAAACACACAGAATGCTGGAAGGTAACACTGAAAATTTCTTTCTTTTGGCTCATGTACATGGGATTTTACACTATTGTTACAATAAAAGCTTCAATAAATGGAAAATAATGTGTCTATTCTTCAGGTACATTCTGATTAATTTGTAGCTTAGTTGCACTTTTGTAAATCTTGTACAAGGCATACACCAGTGTATTTGCTTGCATGCAATGTGCAGGGCTTTTCTTTTTTTTAGTGAGCCAATAACAACTGCTACTAAATCTTTCCAGCTTGAAAAAGAGGCTCCACAGAAAAATTTAAGAAACTGAGATTTTATCAAATTTTTAACATACATTCATCAGATCTTATACATACAAATTTGCTATCTGCCTAGGTAAAAACCACCAGAGCTGGTTAGGAACAGAAGCCTCATATGTTTATAAGTGAAGCATTGGCTAGTAGGTAATGATGAGAGTTGATGTCTGGCAGCAGTTGGAGGGCCTAACATTACCCACCACTGCTGTGACCCCTAGAATTGTCCCATGGTAGCCATAAAACCATGCATGCTAACACCCCTAGCCTTGTGCAATAGTAGCCATAGGCCCTAAAATTCTAATCCCCTGCTTGTCCCATGGTAGCTGTAGAACCAGACATAACAACTTCCAGCTTTGTCCCATTGCACTGGTAACCACAGAATCCTACATAACAACAACAACTTTCCAGCCCTGTCCCACTGCACTTCTATAAATAGAAACACATTGAGTCTAACCACATGTACTGAGGACATTCTGAGGCGATTCTATATGGAGGAATTTCTGTGGCAAGCTGAGAGTTTTTGATATGAAATAGAAAAGCTTGAAATTTCCCCCTTCCCTAGGGGGAATTAGGGATGGGTGAAAATTTCAGCCTCAAAGTGAAATTGGCAAAAAATGGCACTTTCCGCTTGGTGAATAATTTCCAGCGAAAAGGGCAGATTTTCTGCTTTTTCCATTTTTTTTCGCCTAGCTCATTCCATTATTCCCTTGAGAGCAGGAACTGTGGCTCTCATCAGCAACTGTAATGTGCACAGTGTGTGTGGTAAATAACAGCTGGGGGCACAACTATAGCCAAACACCATGACACCCGAAACCAAGTACTGCCGCTGTCACTGTACCCCTTATCTAGACCCCGCTAAGGACACATGACAACTTGCTGACAGCTTAATATTAATTATGAACCCTCCCTGCCAGCATCTTAGCATATTCTGTGAGATGGAATCTTCTCAGATGCCACTTGATGCCCTGCTTGATATTCTCCTCTACCACACTGGCATGTATGTGCACCACACAGTGTGCAATGGGTAGAGACGAACTTCCATATCCTAACATCAACAGAGTGGCTATCATTTAGCGGTGTAGGTAATGATTAACGATGTGGATTGGCAGAAGATGTAGTTACCCTAGAATGTCATGGCGAGATAGTTGTTTCACTCTTCATGGAACTTCCAGTCTCTGCCTGGTTTGATCTATTCTTCCCCCTCTTTGATCTCTGCCTCGCTTCTTGTTGCCATTCTGGAGAGTTAGGGGGTACAGAAACAACGGTGCTTGATTTCTGTGGTGGGTGTTTGGCTTTAACATGTTTGACATAAATGTTATGGTGTCTGTGTTTCATGTGTGATATCAGAGCGTTTGTGCCAAGGTGTGTTCCCTCCTTTCCTCTTCTCACTGACTTGTCACAAATTGTGCATAGTGCCGTTGGTGATGATTCCACTGTGCCTATCACAAGAGAAAAATAGTCCTACACCCATGACTTCCGAGGGGAAGGAAACAGATGGAGAAGAATGGCCTCTTTTTTCTTGTCCTCCACATTCCCCTTCACTGGCTGTAGCAGTGGATAATGTTGCTGCTGTTGCTGCTGCTACATCAGATTCAGCATCTAGGACCAGGAGTATTGCTACCATTGGCAAGTGGAAACTGTCCTATTCCCACATCACTTGTGACCCTATTCGCACTGTGTCCATGGTAGTCTGTGCACACTAGCCTGCTCCTCACCATCCTGCTGCCCTTGGATCTCAGAAGCATCTTAGAGCACCTGCAAATTCCTAAAATTCCAAAATGTCACTGCTAGTGGTGGTGGTGGTGATGCCCATCCTCATCCCTGTCTCCCATTCTCTCAGTTTCTGTTAAAAAGGCCATCAATATCTCTTTCACCCCAGCTTCACCACCACCACTAGCCCAAACATGCTGCTGCTCTATTATAGACATCTCGCTGCTGCTTGGAGGAGGTGATGAGCATTGTGACCGAGGGTCCCCTAATGTCACACTTGACATTTCCTTTGGACCTGAAGAAGGCAGAATTACAGCAGTAGCAGCAGACACAGACAGCTGATCTGTGCTCCTGCTGGTGGTGGTGGTATTAATTGTGCGCCTGCTCTCCCCCAACAACAGTTCTGACCTCTTAGTCTTCAGGATCCTGTTCCACTTGGACACTATAGTGAAAGGAAGGGGTGGACGACCAGGGCCAGAGGAATTGTGTGGGCTCCCTTGACTGCTAATTTGGACGCTTTCAAATGTTTCCCCTACCACTCCGGCTGCTTCACCATTACTGCTACTACTACTAACAACAACCACATCAAATTCAGCCACAGAGTCTTTCTCCTCAGTCTCACAGACACTTGAAATATGGCAATATTGTTGTTGATTACCCCCTCCTTCACTCTTAACGCTAACAAGCTGCTGGACCTTAGTAGTAGTAGTAGTATCACTGGCGGGACTGCTTGGGATTGGCAAGTGTGGTTTAGGGTCCCTTGCTGTCACACTTGGCATCATTTTCTCCCCCCCCCCCTTCCTGAGTACTACAAGACACACTAGCAGCAGGAAAAATATTGGTGGCAGCAGGTTCAGCACTGGTGGCAGCAGGGGCAGCACCTGTGGCAACAGGGACAGCACTAATTGCAGAAGGGGCAGCACATCTGGAAGCAGGTACAGCACTAGTGGCAGCAAGGGCAGCACATCTGGCAGCAGGTATAGCAATGGTGGCTGCAGGTACAGATTGGTGGCAGCAGGGGCAGCATGTCTGGAAGCAGGTACAGCATTAGTGGCAGCAGGGGAAGCACATCTGGCAGCAGGTACAATAATGGTGGCTGCAGGTACAGCAATGATGGCAGTCACTATGAGCCTCTCCTGCCTCAATTTAACAAACAGATAACAACAGAACAGCACAGCACATCTACCTCGCTCTGTAGCTGCTTCTATTGTGTTTCACTTCCTGGAATACATCACGTTTTTATAGAAAAAAAGCAAAAACAATGTCAATCAATGGGCAGAAACTTTCTAGCTGCTGAAAAATTTTACTTGCTGTTTTAAAAGAGGAATTTCTCACGAAAAAAGAGGTCAATAAATTGTTGTTTGCAGAATTTCTCGTGGGAACACGGCGACAACTTTTGCACATTCCTAGTGAGAACCCAAATGCAACAAAAATGTTGCCCTTCCCCCCCTGGAAAAAAATCAATAATAGACCAATAAATATTGGAAGACTGCAAGTTGCCAAGTCTTGATTTATTCTCCTATCCATTTACAGGATGTATGCTCTTACAATGGTGAAATCACAATGGAGGATATACAAAAAATTAACTCTTTGGATGCTAGGGGTCTCCAGAACATTTCAAAGAAATTAATTTAAGAATGTTCTTGTCACACTGGAGGGACCAGTAACAAGTCCACAAGAGAGGGAGTGCTCAGGTGCGACGCTTGGTTGTGGTGCTTAGCGTGCGTTGGTTGTCTGTGGGAGTAATGTGCTACAGCCTAGGCCAGGTAAGGTGCCAGCCGCAAGGCCGGATGACAAACCCCTGAGGAGCTGGAAGTGAGCCCTGGATGGTAACCCCACAGGCAGCACATACTCTCCTGTGGGGAAGAGTGAATGTTGGTGAGCGTAGAATAGGGAGCGAGGATAGAGAGCGAAGGCCGGAAGGCTGGAACTCTCCTAGAATGAAAGAGACAGCTACAGTAGAACTTACTCTCCTAGGCAGGAGAGAACAGAGTGGTCCAGAAGGAATAGCACCGGTGAGCCGGATCAGAAGAGCAGGAACCGTGGTTGCCTAGGAGGATGCCTGGATGAGTGGAACTGGCAGGATAAGCTGTCTTAAGAATACTCCTAGGTTAGCCGGGGTCTTACACAGACTGGAGCAACTGGTACCTAATCAACAGGCTGAGGATAGTCCTGGAGCAGGCAGGGTCATACACTAGCAAGATCAGCAGGAACCAAATCGACAAGCAGAGACTAGTCAGGGACAGGTCGGGTCATACACTAACAGGATCAGCAGGTACCGAATCGGCAAACAGAGAATAGTCAGAGGCGGGCTGGGTCATGCACAAGCTAGAGTGGAACAGAACTGAATCGACTGGCAAAGACTGGGATACAGAACGCTTGGGAACACTATCAGAGTGCACCAGCGCCTGTCCGGAGTGTCAGGAAATAGACACAACCAGATGACGTCACGGTGTACGTGACATGACGTTGGAAGAACTCGGAAGTGACCGGAGGCAGCCACAAGTGCAGAATGGGACAGGAGTTGAGAATTCTTGACTTCAAGTGGGTTAATAATTTACCTATTTTATAGCCTAAAATGCTTGATTCCCTTTCATAAATAAAAATGGAAAACAAATGATTATTTTACAATATTTAAAAACTGTAGCATAGTAAATTAAGATGAAAAAAGACTAAAGGTCATCAAGTTCAACCTTTTGCTCATAACCCAGTGACATGAGAAATATAGCTTCCTGCTACCAAGTAAGTTAGTCTTTATCAGACCTTCCTGTTTTGCCTACTAATACACAGTATAACCCAGTAAGTTCCCTTCTGACAGAAATGTATCTACTCTTCTCTTATATGTATCTAATGTTTCTGTCATAACCACATCCTTGGACAAGGAATTCCATAATTTTACAAACCTTACTGTAAAATACCCATTCCTCTGTTGAAGTCAAAAGCTCCTTCCCTCTAATCTACAGGAGTGTACCCTGGTTATTTGATCAGGCCTTGGAATGAATAACTCACCAGAGAAATCCTTGCATTGCCCTCTCGTATGCTGTACTCATATATCATGTACATTGTGATAAGATCTCCTCTTAGTCATCTTTTCTCTAGAGTAAATAAACCAAGTTTGTCTAGTCGTTCCTCATACGTCAAGTCCTCCATTCCCTTAACCCCTTATGGACCAGCGGTCCCGTGGTGTGTGGTCCTTTAAGGACCAGATAGAAAAGTTTGACGTGCCAGCCCATGTGACTGATCACGTGTGCCAGCATGCCGAACGAGGGACTGAAAGAGATTGCTCCTGTCTTGGAGCGATCAACTTCAGTCCCCGGTATTACTCACTACGCTCCTGCAGGAGCGCCGTGAGTAAAAGTACGTAACGGACCAGGACCGTCACTGGTCCTTAAGTGCCGGACCAGCGTGACGGTCCGGGTATGTCAGTGGTCCTTAAGGGGTTAATTCATTTTGTTGCTCTTCACTGTACCCTGTCCAGTTCTACAATATTCTTTTTCAGAACTGGTGCCCAAAACTGCATTGTATATTCTCGGTGAGGCCTTACCAATGATTAGTACAATGGCAAAATTATGTTATCCACTCTTGCTTCAATATCCCTTTTTATGCAAGACAGGACTTTGTTTGCTATTGCTACTGCTATTTCACACTGATCACTGTTTCCAAGTGTGTACTTTACAAGGCTTCCCAGGTCTTTCTCTGGCGAAGAGTCTCCTAAAATGATTCCATTAAGTTCATAAGTAGCAATGGGATTTTTTCTTCCCAAATGCACGACTTTACACTTTCCCATATTGAGCTTCATATTCCATTTGGTTGCCCAATCTGCCATTTTATGTAAATCCCTCTGTAGAGAATTAGTATCCTGTTCTGAATTAATTTCCCTGCATCATTTAGTGTCATCTGCAAATATAGATGTTTTGCTTTCTATATCTATTTCCAGGTCATTTATAAACATGTTAAAAAGCTGTGGACCTAGTACTCTCAACTTAAACTGAATTGGAGATTTGTCCATTTATACCCACACACTGTTCCCTATCCATCAGCCAGTTTTCTATCCAATTGCAAAGGTTATTCTCTAACTTCAGTTTCCTTATTTTATACCCCAGCCTTCTGTGCGCACTGTAGCAAATGCCTTTGCAGATACTATACTACATCAACTGCCTTAACATTATCTAGGTTGCCACTTACTTCTTCCTAGAAGCTGAAAATATTAATTTGGCATGATCTGTACCTCATAAAACCATGCTGATTCCTGGTATAATCTTATTTTTAGTGGTCTAATCCTGAACATAATTCTTTATTACCCCTTCTCACTACTGTGTTTGCAGTCTTTATGTTAAATTCTAACAAATAATTTCACCAGCTTCTTACAGAATGTAGAATTTGCCTACTGGTGAAACAAGCCTTTTGAGTATTTAGGAATGGGGCCAAGGAGGTAAGATCTCTGAGGAAGATTTATCTCCCAACTGGCTACCTCTTAGGGATGAGCAAAAAATCTTCCCCCAAAAATAGAAAAATTGAACCTTTTGCCTATTGTGATACTTTCTGTGAAAAGTGTTTTATCCACTGCATGCTAACAACCCTCAGCCTTGTCCCACATTAGCTATAGAATCACATACAGTTAGGTCAGGAAATATTTGGACACTGACACAAGTTTTGTTATTTTTAAATTCAATTTACAGTTAAGTAATGAATATGGGCTTAAAGTGCAATCTCTCGGCTTTAATTTGAGAGTATTCACATCCAAAGTGGAAGAAGTGTTTAGGAATTACAGCTCATCAATATGTAGCCCCTTTTTTTCAAGAGACCAATAGTAATTGGACAATTGACTCAGAAATAGTGATGAGCGAGCACCCCAATGCTCGGATGTTCGGGTGCTCTGACCGAGCACCCCCTGAGGCTCGAGTGCTCGGCCGAGCACCCGAGCCCCATTGAAGTCAATGGGAGGACTCGAGCATTACACCAGGCACCCCCTGCTCTGATGAGGGGAGGGTGCCTGGTCCATAGGAAAAGGGCAGAAAAAGATGGAAACACTACAGAAATGGTTCAGGGACAGCATAGGGAGGATGTCTGGATGCACCTTGGACTCCAACATCGCTGCTGGGAACGATCTTTCGCCCGTAGTACGCCATTTTTACAGACTGACCGTAAAACACACAAAAAGGAAAATAAAAACGACTTTAGGCGAAAAATTGTTACCAAACAGTATTTGCTGTATATTTACTTGTATATCATCTGCAAATTCTCCCAAAAATTTCATCGATTTTCTGAAGTGAGGCCATGATTAAGAGGGAAACGTGCGCAGAGGCAAATTCTCCCAAAAATTTCCTTGATTTTCAGAACTGAGGCCATGATTAAGAGGGAAACGTGCGCAGAGGCAAATTCTCCCAAAAATTTCCTTGATTTTCAGAACTGAGGCCATGATTAAGAGGGAAACGTGCGCTGAGCTGACCATCTAAAACATTATGGGTGAGGGTCTGCTGCAGAGCTGACCATCCTAAACATTATATGCGAAGGCCCGCTAGTGAGCTGACGCTATAAAACATTATATGAGAGGGCCCGCTAGAGAGCTGACCCAATAAAACATTATATGAGAAGGCCCGCTGGTGAGCTGACCTATATAAAAATTGGCAAACAGGGCCCGCTGGTGAGCTGGCCCTATATAAAAATTATATCACAGGGCCCGCTGGTGAGCTGGCCCTATATAAAAATTATATCCCAGGGCACGCTGGTGAGCTGGCCCTATATAAAAATTATATCCCAGGGCATATGGAAGAGGAGGAGGAGGATGAGAACATTAAGAGTCAACCATATACCCGTTTTTGGGGTGGAAGGGGTGAATGGGAATACAGAGTATTCCCATCATTGTAAATAACATATATAAAGTGAGTTTATGTTCCCCCGGGGCTTTCCTCCAGTGGAGTGGAGAAGTCAGGGGAAATCCAGGCCTTGTTCATTTTTATAAGTGTCAACCTATCAGCATTGTCGGTGGAAAGGCGGATACGCTTATCTGTTATGATGCCACCAGCAGCACTAAATACCCGCTCAGACAGAACGCTGGCGGCAGGGCAGGCCAGCACCTCCAAGGCGTAGAGTGCCAGTTCATACCACGTGTCCAGCTTGGACACCCAGTAGTTGTAAGGCACAGAGGGATCATTGAGGACGCTGACACGGTCTGCTACGTACTCCTTCACCATCTTCCAAAACTTTTCCCTCCTTGTGACACTAGGCTGCGCATCAGGGTGAGGGTGCTGGCGGGGTGTCATGAAGGTGTCCCACGCCTTGGAGAGTGTTGCCCTGCCTTTCTCGGAACTGCTGTGTGCTCCCCTTTTCTCCCCTTCTCGGTTGGCCAAGGTAGCACGTACTCTGCCGCCAGCGTTGTCAGATGGAAAATTTTGGAGCAATTTTTCAACAAGAACCTTCTGGTATTGCACCATTTTGCTTGTCCTCTCCACCGGAGGAATGAGAGATGAGAAATTCTCTTTGTAGCGGGGGTCCAGAAGGGTGAACACCCAGTAATCCGTGTTGTCTAAAATGCGTACAACGCGTGGGTCACGGGAAAGGCAGCCTAACATAAAGTCAGCCATGTGTGCCAGAGTACCAACAGTCAAGATTTCGCTGTCCTCACCAGGAGGCTGACTCTCAATATCCTCATCCTCTTCCTCCTCTTCTGCCCACCCACGCTGAAGAGATGGAACTAAAGTTCCATGGCTACCCTCTGTAGCGGAGGCAACCGTGTCTTCCTCCTCCTCCTCCTCCTCCTCCTCCTCCTCCGCCTCCTCCAATTGTCGCTGAGAAGACGAAGTGAGGGTGCTCTGGCTATCACCTTGTGTAAGCTCTTCCTCCCCCATTTCCACCTCTTCCACATGCAAAGCGTCGGTTTTAATTGTGAGCAGCGAGCGTTTCAGTAGACACAGAAGTGGGATGGTTACACTGATAATAGCGTTATTGCCGCTCACCATCTGTGTCGATTCCTCAAAATTGCGTAAAACCTCGCAGAGGTCTGACATCCATTCCCACTCCTCACTTCTGATTACAGGAAGTTGAACGGAGAGGCGACGACCGTGTAACAGCTGGTACTCCACTACTGCCCTCTGCTGCTCACAAAGCCGGGCCAACATGTGGAAGGTGGAGTTCCAGCGCGTGCTCACGTCACACAGCAGCCGGTGAGCTGGCAATTGTAAGCGCTGCTGCAGCTTCAACAGGCCGGCCGAAGCTGTAGATGACTTACGGAAATGTGCACACACGCGGCGCACCTTGGTCAAGAGATCATGCACATTGGGGTAGGTTTTTAGAAATCGCTGCACCACTAAATTAAATACATGCGCTAGGCATGGTACGTGTGTGAGCTTGCCGAGCTCCAAAGCCGCCACCAAGTTACGCCCATTATCACACACAACCATGCCTGGTTGCAGGTTGAGTGGCGAGAGCCACTGCTCGGTCTGGTGACTAATCCCCTGCAACAGCTCTGAGGCCGTGTGCTGTTTGTCCCCAAGGCAGATCAGCTTCAGCACGGCCTGTTGACGCTTCCCCACTGCAGTGCTACACTGCTTCCAGCTACTGGCTGATGGGGGAGTGGCGGTGTGTGTAGAGAATTCGGAGGTGGAAACGGAGGAGGAGGAGCCAATAACGTAGGTGCTGGTGGAAACCCTGATGGAGGTAGGGCCCGCAATCCTCGGCGTGGGTAGCACCCGTGCCATCCCAGGGTCCGAGTCGCTCCCAGCCTCCACGACATTCACCCAGTGTGCCGTCAGGGAAATGTAGCGTCCCTGGCCACAAGCACTTGTCCATGTGTCAGTCGTTAAGTGGACCTTCCCAGTAACTGCGTTGGTCAGGGCACGGGTGATGTTACGGGACACATGGTGGTGTAATGCGGGGATGGCACACCGGGAAAAGTAGTGGCGGCTGGGGACCGCGTACCGAGGGACAGCTGCTGCCATCAGGCTGCGGAAGGACTCAGTGTCCACAAGCCTAAATGGCAGCATTTCGATGGCCAGTAATTTTGAAAGGTGTGAGGTTAGTGCTATGGCCTGTGGGTGGGTGGCTGGGTACTTTCTCTTGCGCTCAAATGCCTGGGGTAACGACATTTGGACGCTGTGCTGGGACAGGGAAGTGGATGTGGTCGCTGATGGTGCTTCAGATGCTACAGGTGCAGGGCGGGAGGTATGCGGGCCTGCGCCTTCGACAGGCGATTGGCCGGCACCGAAAACAGGGGAAGAGGAGGCAGTGGTGTGGCCTGCAGACACAGATGGGCGATCCAGGCGTTCCTCCCACTTACTACGGTGCTTGGATGCCATGTGTCGGATCATGCTGGTGGTGGTGAGGTTTCTAGTGTTCATGCCTCGGCTCATTCTGGTGTGGCACAGGTTGCAAACTACAATTCTTTTGTCGTCCGCACTTTCCTTAAAAAAACGCCATACCGCGGAACACCTACCCCTTGGCAAGGTAGATTTACGCAAGGGGGTGCTCCGTGGAACATTTGCGGGCCGGTTTGGTGCGGTCCGCCTTCTTTCTGTAGCCACACCACTGCCTCTTCCAGCCTGTTGCGGTGCTGCAGATGGCTCACCCTCAGGACTGCTGTCATCGCTCGGCTCTACACCTTCCCAGGTGGGGTCAGTCACCTCATCGTCCACCAAGTCCTCCTCCACTTCCTCACTCTGATCATCCTCCTCAAGTCTTGATCCCACCACATACTCAGTCATTGACAACTGTATAACATTCTCCTCAACAAGGTCTTGAGACGGAAATAGTGGTTGATTTAATGGCAACTGTGTCTCATCATCATCATCATCATCATCCACTACTTCCTTTGACCTTAAATGCCGTTCACATCTGTCATCTTCTTGTGATTGGGTAGCCTCTAGAGGTTGTGAATCAGGGCACAAGATGTCATGTTCCTCTGCAAGCGTGCTTGGAGAGAGGGTCAAATGAAGGATTGGTGATGAGACGAGCTCATCACTATATCCCAGTGTGGGATCACTTCTTTGACCAGACCGTGTATGGTGGGAGGAAGGATGATCAGAGTGAGGATTATGTTGACCAGACTCTTGGCTACTGAGAGTGGACTTGGTGGAAGACAGGGTGGTGCTTAACCGACTGGAAGCAGTATCAGCTGTCATCCAACCGACCACCTGTTCGCACTGGTCGGACCTCGAGAGTGATGTCCTGCGACGCCCTGTGAAATCAGACATGAAGCTAGGTATGGTGGATGTCTTTCTTTCTTGTGCTCTGGCACCAGGCACAGTTTCTCCGCGTCCTGACCCGCGCCCTGAACTTTCAGGATCACGTCCACTTCCCCGTCCCTTTTTACCCGCCTTCTTCATCTTACACGATATATATGACTTTAATATATATGAGTTTGAAAACTTAACAGTATTTCTTACTATTCTGCAACTCTGCAGAGTACACAGAATAGGCTGCTAAACTGCGGTGACACACACTGAATGGAATAAGTGACTTTAATATTTGAGTTTGAAAAATTAACAGTATTTCTTACTATTCTGCAACTCTGCAGAGTACACAGAATAGGCTGCTAAACTGCGGTGACACACACTGAATGGAATATGTGACTTTAATATTTGAGTTTGAAAACTTAACAGTATTTCTTATAATTCTGCAACTCTGCAGAGTACACAGAATAGGCTGTTAAACGGCGGTGAAAGACACTGAATGGAATATGTGACTTTAATATTTGAGTTTGAAAACTTAACAGTATTTCTTATAATTCTGGAACTGTACAGAGTACACAGAATAGGCTGTTAAACGGCGGTGAAAGACACTGAATGGAATATGTGACTTTAATATTTGAGTTTGAAAAATTAACAGTATTTCTTACTATTCTGCAACTCTGCAGAGTACACAGAATAGGCTGCTAAACTGCGGTGACACACACTGAATGGAATATGTGACTTTAATATTTGAGTTTGAAAACTTAACAGTATTTCTTATAATTCTGCAACTCTGCAGAGTACACAGAATAGGCTGTTAAACGGCGTTGAAACACACTGAATGGAATATGTGACTTTAATATTTGAGTTTGAAAACTTAACAGTATTTCTTATAATTCTGGAACTGTACAGAGTACACAGAATAGGCTGTTAAACGGCGGTGAAAGACACTGAATGGAATATGTGACTTTAATATTTGAGTTTGAAAACTTAACAGTATTTCTTATAATTCTGGAACTGTACAGAGTACACAGAATAGGCTGTTAAACGGCGGTGAAAGACACTGAATGGAATATGTGACTTTAATATTTGAGTTTGAAAACTTAACAGTATTTCTTACTATTCTGCAACTCTGCAGAGTACACAGAATAGGCTGTTAAACGGCGTTGAAACACACTGAATGGAATATGTGACTTTAATATTTGAGTTTGAAAACTTAACAGTATTTCTTATAATTCTGGAACTGTACAGAGTACACAGAATAGGCTGTTAAACGGCGGTGAAAGACACTGAATGGAATATGTGACTTTAATATTTGAGTTTGAAAACTTAACAGTATTTCTTATAATTCTGCAACTCTGCAGAGTACACAGAATAGGCTGTTAAACGGCGTTGAAACACACTGAATGGAATATGTGACTTTAATATTTGAGTTTGAAAACTTAACAGTATTTCTTATAATTCTGGAACTGTACAGAGTACACAGAATAGGCTGTTAAACGGCGGTGAAAGACACTGAATGGAATATGTGACTTTAATATTTGAGTTTGAAAACTTAACAGTATTTCTTATAATTCTGGAACTGTACAGAGTACACAGAATAGGCTGTTAAACGGCGGTGAAAGACACTGAATGGAATATGTGACTTTAATATTTGAGTTTGAAAACTTAACAGTATTTCTTATAATTCTGCAACTCTGCAGAGTACACAGAATAGGCTGTTAAACGGCGGTGAAAGACACTGAATGGAATATGTGACTTTGATATTTTAGTTTGAAGACTTAACAGTATTTCTTCCTATTCTGCAACTCTGCACAGTACACAGAATGTGCTGCTACACTGCGGCGAAGCACACTGAATGGAATATGTGACTTTGATATTTTAGTTTGAAGACTTAACAGTATTTCTTCCTATTCTGCAACTCTGCACAGTACACAGAATGTGCTGCTAAACTGCGGCGAAGCACACTGAATGGAATATGTGACTTTGATATTTTAGTTTGAAGACTTAACAGTATTTCTTCCTATTCTGCAACTCTGCACAGTACACAGAATGTGCTGCTACACTGCGGCGAAGCACACTGAATGGAATATGTGACTTTGATATTTTAGTTTGAAGACTTAACAGTATTTCTTCCTATTCTGCAACTCTGCACAGTACTCAGAATGTGCTGCTAAACTGCGGCGACGCACACTGAATGGAATACGTGACTTTGATATTTTAGTTTGAAGACTTAACAGAATGTGCTCTAATCTGCAACTTTGCACACTAAACAGAATGTGCTCTAATCTGCAACTTTGCACACTAAACAGAATGTGCTCTAATCTGCAACTTTGCACACTAAACAGAATGTGCTCTAATCTGCAACTGTGCACACTAAACAGAATGTGCTCTAATCTGCAACTTTGCACACTAAACAGAATATATATATTTTTTTTTTTTTTTGTTGTTTTTTTCCCCCCACACCAAATAACCTGCTGCCCCCACACACAGTAGTCCTAAAAAGGACTTTTGGTTCTTTTTTTTTCACAATTTTTGTTTTTTTCCTCCCTACACTGCCTTTCCCTTCCTATCCTCAGCTCTCCCTGGCTCAGACTGAGCCGAACTCGATGGTCAGGTGCTATACAGCACCTGACCACGGGTTCTGGCCAGCCAATCAGTGTAATGCCAGCAGCCAACATGGCTGCTGGCATTACACCGATGTCAGAGCCTCCCTGCACGTTTATTGGCTGCGCAGCAGCCGCAAAACGTGCGGGGAGGAGACCCGAACATGGCGGGCGAGCACATGCGGTACTCGTACGAGTACCGCCATGTGCCGAGCAGAGCGATGCTCGAGCCGATCCGAGCATCGGCCGAGCATGCTCGCTCAACACTACTCAGAAACTGTTTCATGGACAGCTGTGGGCTATTCCTTCACTATTTCTTTATCAATTAAGTAAGTAAAAGGTGTGAAGTTGATTCCAGGTGTGGCATTCACATCTGGAAGCTGTTGCTATGACCCACAACATGCGGTCAAAGGAGCTCTCAATGCAATTGAATCAAGCCTTCCTTAGGCTGCAAAAAAACAAAAAATCCATCAGAGAGATAGCAGGAGCATTAGGAGTGGTCAACTCAACAGTTTGGTACATTCTAAGAAAAAAAGAACGCACTGGTGAGCTCTGCAACATAAAAAGGCCTGGACGTACATGGAAGACAACAGTGGTGGATGATCGTAGGATCCTTTCCATGGTAAAGAAAAATCCCTTCACAACATCCAGCAAAGTGAAGAACACTCTCCAGGTTGTAGGCATATCATTATCCAAGTCTACCATAAAGAGAAGACTTCACGAGAGCAAATACAGAGGGTTCACTACAAGGTGCACACCTTTCATAAGCCTCAAGAATAGAAAGGCCAGATTAGACTTTGCCAAAAAACATCTTCAAAAGCCAGCCCAGTTCTGCATCAGCATTCTTTCGACAGATGAAACTAAGATCAACCTGTACCAGAATGATGGGAAGAAAAAAGTATGGAGAAGGCTTGAAACGTCTCATGATCTGAAACATACCACATCATCTGTAAAATACGGTGGAGGCAATGTGATGGCATGGGCATGCATGGCTTCCAATGGCACTGGGTCACTAGTGTTTCCTGATGATGTGACAGAAGACAGAAGCAGCCAGATGAATTCTGAAGTGTAGAGAGATATATTGTCTGCTCAGATCCAGCCAAATCCAGCCAAGTTGATTGGACAGCACTTCACTTTATAGATGGACAATGAACCAAAACATACTGCGAAAGCAACCCAGGTGTTTTTTAAGGCAAAGAAGTGGAGTATTCTTCAGTCAATCACCTGATCGCAACCCGATTGAGCATGCATTTCACTTGCTGAAGACAAAACTTAAGGCAGAAAGACCTACAAACAAACAACAACTGAAGACAGCTGCAGTAAAGGTCTGGCAAAGCATCACAAAGGAGGAAACCCAGCATTTGGTGATGTCTATGTGTTACAGAATTCAAGTAGTCATGCCTGCAAAGGATTCTCAATAAAGTATTAAGCATGAACATTTTATTTACAATTGTGTTAATTTGTCCAATTACATTTGAGCCCCTGAAATAAGGGGACTGTGCATGAAAATGGTTGCGATTCCTAAACGTTTCATACAATATTTTTGTTCAACCTCTTGAATTAAAGCTGAAACTCTGTACTTCAATTGCATCTTGGTTGTTTTATTTCAAATCCATTGTGGTGGAGTACAGAGCCAAAATTATTAAAATTGTGTTGGTGTCCAAATATTTACGGACCTAACTGTAGAGTAATTACCTAGCCTTATCCCAGTGCCTTTGCTGCAGCAATGAGAATATTAAGGACCCCCAGCTGCTGCCAGACTACAACCACTGTGAGCCCAAGTCCTATGGAAGACATAGAACCACACATAATTGTCCCAGCCCTGTCCCACAGAAGCCATAGAACCAAGAAAACTACACCGCAGCTTTGTTCCATAGAATCACACATTTTTCTGACTTCCAGCCTTGTCCCACTGAACTGGTATCCATAGAATTGCACATCTTGTCCTACAGTCTTGCCCCACTGCTTTGGTATAGGATAACCTCACACCAAGAGACTAATTTTGGGTTACCAAAAAGGCGAATATTTTTGTGGGTTTCTACAGGCAGGAATTTTCACACAAGAAAAGCAAGAATTGCAAGATTTCTGTTGGAATTCCCATGGGAAAATTTTTTTACTTAAGCTAGTGGCTTAAATCTTTTTTCTCTGGGCACCCCTAGCATACATAGAACCATGCATACTAACCTCCCCAGCACTGTCATAGACTCACACATACTAAACCTGTCCCCAAAGCCTTGTCCCATGGTAGACATAGAGCCACACATTCTGCTGACTTCCAACCTTGTTCCATTGTACTCATATCCATATAATTGTACATCCTGTCGTCCAGCTTTGTCACTTTGTATTTGTATAATAATAACCTCACGTCTAGAGTCTAATTTTGGAGGGTTAACAAAAAGGAGGATGTTTTTGGTGGTTTCTCTAGGGAGGATGTTTCACAAACACACAAAAAAGATAGAAAATTACATCTATTACTTTTTTCTCTCAGCACCCTAACATGCATTCCAGAATTTTCCGTGCACCCCCAATATTTTATAGCCCTTTATCTAGGAGTTTTTGAAAATCCAAAATTATAAAGTTATTCTTAGGTGTCACATTCTGAATTACAAAACCTAACACATTATTAATAACAATTTACATAAAAATACATCTGAAACACAATATTAAAATCTTTGTCTTCAGAAAAACAGTGGCAACCTAAGCTGGTACTAAGCTAAGCTGGTACATCCTGATGGTGAACTACTGATTTAAATAATATATGACTCACCTTGTTCTTGAAACAGGTTTTGTAACTTTCAAAACTGAAACATGTGGATGAATGCCTAACTTACAGAATGAGTTCACACATGTCTAAATAAACAGGGTGTCTAGAGTTAGACTAGCATTAGATTAAGATGTCTTTTTCCGCTACAGAGGAAAGACCATAGATGGAACTAGGCCACTATAGTCTCTCTGGAACCACAACTCTCAATCAAGGCAGACACCCAGGAAGATTACCAATCTTAGCAGGATGGAGCTCTGGGTGCAAAGTGGACTTTTCATGAGAATCTTCAATATTAAAAATATATTTTATTTTCCTCCTTGATTGCATATGTAATGGTATACTACATTCCTCATAATGCCTTTTGCAGAAAGCAAAAGAAGAGCAATACTGAGGCAAACCAATTGCACCATAAGGGACAAATCAAAGCTCTAAAAATTCCCAGTGCGTTAAATGGGGCTGTAAAGTCCTTGAATACTAGAGGTCTCCAACACGTTACATTCTAGGGTTTAAAAGCTCCTTTTAATTCAATGGAGATTTGTTTTCTCCCAGTTTGGTGCGGTTGATTTGTCCTAGAACTGCTGTTCTGTTGTCTTCAGCTTAAGACCTTTAGGAAGAGATCTATGAAACTGGAGTAATAAAGAAAGTATCTATAAAATTGTTGCAAACCTGCATAAAGACAAATATAAATGTTTAGCAACATTTTTTCAAAGTGCTAACTCCAGTCAGTCAGTTTTTTTTAAAGGGATAGTAATGTTTCATAATAAAAGCAGCTCTAATTAATCATCATAGTATCTGGACTTTGGTGTCCCCCTTCCGCCCCTTTTACTGATGTCACACTGTTCAGCCACAGCAGAAGGGAGGTGCCCAGGTAGACTGCAGAGAGGGACAATCTTCAATTAAGATAAGGGAAAAACCTGAAAAGCTTGTCAAGGGGGCAGTGATTTCATTGTTTTCATAGGAAGAAGATTGTCCCCTTCTCTTATCTGTCTGGTCTATGGACTGCATTCCACATCTGAGGAGAGATGGCTTACACTAGGTAAAAGGGGCGGGAGTGAAAACTTTGCTTGTGAATATCTCTCAAACCATAAAGGTTTCAGAGATAAGACTTATATCATTCTTCATGTTTTTGTAATGCCTACAAAATAAAATAAAGTTAAAACGAAGTATTACTATCCCTTTAAAAGTGGATAGAAATTGTCTTGCAAAGAATATTTGAAGACATTCACTAATTGCTCTTAAAATAAAGGACATTTTACGGATTGAATTTGAATGCCTGATATAATCAGTTCTTAATAGAAGTATATAATGACAACTTTGTATGTGAAAATAAATTCTCATTTGTGAATTTTCTGCAAATTTTGTCAGTACAAGCATCTCTCTGTTGAACCTTTCATTCCAAGGTCTGAACAAATAACCAGGGACCATGCCTTAAGATTAGAGGGAAGGAGGTTTCAACTTCAGCAGAGAGGGTTTTGTATGGTAAAGTCAGTTAAACTGTTGAATTCTTTGCCAGAGGATGCGGTAATAGCAGATACAATATATGCATTTAAGAGAAGATTAGATACATTTCTTTCAAGAAGGAACATACAGGGTTATACTGCGTATTAGTAGGTAAAACAGCAGGGGAGGGCTGGCAATTTGTTGCCCAGGGGGCAAATACATTCAAGTGGCCCATTTCTATTATCATTCCAGGCCACTGTTCCAGCCCACCCCCCTTTTGTTAATTTTAAAATTGGCATTAATGTTGTGACGTAAGTCACATGATACCACATAGCTAACATTTGAAATGGGGCCACACTAGTGTGCCACTACAAAGCTTACCTAGTGATACTATAGAGCTTACAAGGGAAATTGTTTATGCTACTAATGTAGCTCCATTTGGATTGGACCTCTGTGGTATCACTAGTGTAGCTCCATTTACAGCAGCAATCGAGAGATTTAGTGAGATGCAGTGGCCTACCAGCCCAGACAAATGACCAGCCCAGGGGTCAATTGCCCCTCTGCCCCCCAGGCCAGCCCTCCCCTATAAAACAGGAAGCTCCAGTAAAGACTAACATATTTGGCATCAGGAAAGCTTATATAATTTTCATCAGGCAAAGGTTGAACTTGATGGACCCATCATTCTGAACTTCAGTGAAAGTTATTAAAGCAGAACTATCACCCATATATATAGCGACTAGCTGGAATACTATTGTCTTTTTTTTTTATTCAATGTTTGGCCGAAATTAAACGTTTAACAATGATCCTGTGCCTTCCTTCTGGACAGACTCCTGCTATAGCTCTGCACCACATTCTGTCACTTTTCCTCTGCTCTCCCCCTCGATCCAGCCTCCTCCGATGATGGAGGATTTCTGCCTGTAAGCTGGAGCACTCTCATTGGCCAGAGAGTCCTCCCACTTACATGCAGAAATCCTTCATCAATGGAGGAGGTTGGATCGAGGGAGGGGGACAGAGGAAGAGTGACAGACTGTGGTGCAGAGCTGTAACCGTAGTCTGTCTGGAAGGAAGGCACAGGATCATTGTTAAACATTTAATTTTGCCACCCAAAAAAGACAATAGTATTCCAGCTAGTCACTCTATAAACTTACTTTTTATCCACACTTTTATAGGGGTGGTAGTTCCCCTTTAAAGCTTTAAAGTACACTAAAAGTGGTTTATATATGTGTGTGTGTGTGTGTGTGTGTGTGTATATATATATATATATATATATATATCCTCCTTAATACTTAATATATAATATTTTTTAACTATAAATGTATGTGTTGTCTTTATATGATTTTACACTTATTGACTTCACTTTTCTTTTTATAGCAGAATAAGACAAAAACAAATATTCTATGACATAAAACAAGTGTTTATGTTATTCACTTAATAAATTCAAAGGAAGAGCTACACCACATTTGGATAGATTCATCATGCTCAGTTACAGGTTAATGTGCCTGGTTTGTGTTACTGCCAACATCTAGTCACCAGAACTTAATGCAGGTATACATTACTTTACTTACATGCTGGAAAACTTATTATGGGATTTGATATCTTCTAGCCAATGCAAACGTCTCAATTTCTAAATCGTCTTGCTCCATTAAATGTAAAGATAAAAGAGAGTAGAAAGAGAATTGTGCTGTTGACACTTTATAGATCATTGGCACAGCCTCAACTAGAGTCTAATATGTGGATCTGCAGAGCATGTCTTCAGAAACAAACTGGTTAGACACTGTGCTTATAAGGGTAATAAAAGGCTTCATGAGCTGTATCATAAAACTTCTCAGGGAATACTAAAACACCTTAATTCTGCAGGTCCAGCTAACAGAGAACAGAAACAAAAGAAATTAAAGCAATGTAAAATTAATACTAGAAACCATCTCTTTATAACCCTCCTTCCATTTACTCACTAAAGCCATAACATCCTAATGACTTGTATGAATATATCTCTTAAGTCTTAGGCCAAAGGACAAGGGACTAGATTCACTAAAGTTTGCAGAGGGCTAAAAAAAGTCGATGTCCTGTCCGAGCAGTGTCAAAGGCACAATGACAGTATTCACTAAAGTGTCACATCATCATCAGTCCGACAAAAATCTGCCCATATTGACATTCATTTGACAGGTTTACAAATTTTCACTCATCACATCGACAATGGCTTATTTTTTTAAATGGAGATATTAGTCCATAGCAAGATCACTAACTCATTCATTATTAATGCTTTGGAGATTTTTCTATTTTTTTGTTGTTGTTGTTGTTTTTTAAAAGAGAAGAAAACAAAACAAAAAAACAAAAAACAAATAAAACCAAAACTCACCTCACCCAACTATAACCCGCACCATATCCCTACATATCCTGCCACAACCTCACCCAACAAAATGGGAGAGTCCAGCATCTGTCTCTGTTCAAAAGACAAGGACGGCAGAGGTATCCCTGCCAGGTACACCTCCATCTGCCGACAAGTTGAAACCGTCTGTGTTGTGTATAAATTAGAATAGAAGTCCGCAAACACAGCATTGACGTCCATTTCATCATGCACAAGGTTTCCAACATTGTTGTATATAGACATTATGGAACGTCTGCCCTCCCTGGCTCCTATTAAGTGGGACATAAGTTTCCCTGCTCTATCCCCGTTCTCAAATAATATCTGTTTCTGGAACATCATGAAATTTACATTTTGCTCCATTAGTGCAGTTTTATAAGTAGAAGAGGCAAGTAAAAAGGAGTCATAGGAAACATCATCACCTTTGTCAACATACATTCTTTCTGCCACACTAGCTTCCTTCTCTAAATGGTCTATTTTATCCTTTCTTCATTTTTTATGAGCAGCAATTAATGAAACAAGTGAACCTCTTGCCACAGCCTTCGCCGCATCCCAGACCACTCCCTGCAATGCAGAGCCCTCATTGAGACAGAAATATTGATCAATATGATCAATAGATAGCCAATATGGTTGAAGTCGCCAACTGTTAGTCGAAAAATCCCTACCCACGCGGAGGCATAGGCGCATTGGTGAGTGATCCGAAGCCACTCTAGGTAAATAGGAACAGTCCTCAACCATATGCCAAGCATGATTAGAAACAAAGGTATGAGCTATTCTAGACAGTGATTTATGAGTGGCAGAATGGCATGAGTACTCCCTAACATTCGGACCAATAAGGCACATGTCCTCTATGATACTTAAAAATTTAAGTCGAGAATGTAGAGAGTCACCAGATATGGCGTCCATCTTATCCAGTACAATGTCAGTGAACATATTGAAGTCCCCCATGACAATAAGGCAATGATTAGGCTTCATAGAGACAGATAAGAGAGCGTCCTGTAGCACCTCAGGCACAAAAGGTGGAGGAATGTATATATTCATTAAAACAATCAGGATGTCAGAGACCAAGCAGTCCAAGAAAATGTATCTACCTAATGGATCAGTTTTCAAATCCACCAGTTGGTATTGTAGGGACTTACTGACCAAAACAGAGACTCCCCTTGCATGAGTAGAGAAGTTTGCATGATAGTGGCTTCCCACCCATGGTTTCTTAAAAGCCAAGATTTTTCCACCTTGCAAGTGGGTCTCCTGGAGAAGCAAAATATCTGGTCTGTGTTTCCAGGCATTATTCAGAACCAGAGAGCGTTTAATGCTATCATTTAAACCCCGAACATTCCAGGAAATTATAGAAATCAATTTATTAGCCATAACCATTGGAGTAAGTGAATGATGCCTGCCCGTCTCCCAAAGAGTAAGGATTTACCCCTCTAAAGAAACCCCCAACCCTGCTCCCCAGCTTTGTGTAAGAAACTAAGCCCCCCACCCTGTCCCCAACCAACCTCAACCGGACGAGGACCCTTACCCTAACAAAAACCCCTACGGAAATCCCAAGCTGGACCCGAGGCGCCCCCAGCAAAATGAACCCCACAATTCAAACAGTTAAAATAATGAAAAATATGTAACAAATACAAAGCATATAAGTAGCCCCACGGGTGTCCACGGCAACCCACACCAACCACGTCTCTGCATCCCCCAAAACCATCAGGCAACACAGCGACGCGAACAGCACAATCCCCCAAATCAACTATACTGCTACAAAAACAGCAGCATCTGCCCCCAAGGAACCCCCTCAAATACAAGATGTAAACAAATAGATATCTAGGGTGGCAATTTGCATTGACTCCACATCCTCTCCTCCACAACAGAGCACCCCATCCCAAAACTGAAAATCAGGCCAAAGGCTCGATATGAAATGCCGTAGGGGAGACAGAGGCCAGCCAATCATCCAAATAACCATATTTAGAATAAGCAAGATTAGCATCCAGGGCAGTAATTTGCATTGACTCTACGTCCTCTCCCTCACAACAGAGGACCCCATCACAAAATTGTGAATCAGGTCAAAAGTTCGATATGACAATGAGGTAGGGGAGACAGAGGCCAGCCAATCATCAAAAGAACCATATCCAGAATAAGCAAGTTTATCAACAGTAGTCAAGCCATAAGAGGTGTTAACAAAACATATAAACCCACTTCCCACAATGGTTATAAGAGAGACACCCCATCAGCCACAGGAAACATTGCAGTATAAAGTAGCTTTACTGTCCCCCTATATAACATCATTTATACATTGAAATTATTTGCACATGGGCAATTGCAGAATAGGTCTGCCCAAAGGACAGATAAAGAGGTCCCAGGAGCCAATCAGATATATAACAGTCTGCATGGTCCAGTGCCCCTAGTAACATCAAAACTCCTGAGATTCCATGGAGCAACGTGATACAAAAAGCAACATCTTGAAGTACGAGTCACCAATTACGGACAGAACTCCTGCTTACAAAGCCTCGATCCAGTTCATTGCTTCAACCTCAGACGTGAAGAAGGTCGTGGAGCCGTCATGAACCACACGAAGTTTAGCTGGATAGAACATGGCATATTGAATATTTTTTCCCGTAGTTTACGCTTCACCTCTTGGAATTTCATTCTTTGGCGTTGAATTTCCATTAAGAAATCTGGGTAGATAGAAATACGAGCACTACCATGCATAATGGGGCTTTAAGGTGAGCCATTCTCAAGATTACATCCCTGTCTCTGTAGTTAAGGAACTTGGCAATCATGGGTCTTGGAGCGACCCTCGGTGGAGGGCGCATCGATGGAACCCTGTGTGCCCTCTCCACTACAAACAATCTCGAGAGTCCCTCTGCACCCAATTTCTCCCTCACCCAGTTCTCCAGGAATTGCTCAGGGTTTCGTTCCTCACAATTTTCCTGTAAACTAATAATGCGAATATTACAGCGTTGCAATTTGTTTTCAATATCATCAGCAACTTTACTTGTTGTTTCAAAGCATCAAGTGATTCGCCGATAGGAGGAAGAGAGTCCTCCACCGCAGAAACCCGCCTCTGGGTATCCAACACTCTCTCCTTCATATTTTGTTGATCAGCCCATAACAGATTCAACTCCATGTGCACTGAGTCGATTTTAGTGGTTAAGACATTTTGACAATTAGAAATTGCCGCCATTAGTTCTGTAAAGTGTGAATCAGAGGTCTCCTCATGATCAGGGGAGTGAGATAGTGAGGATGGTGCAGATGCCTGTTCCATAATGGCCTGAACCTCTCCCTCTTCCACCTGCCTCCTGGCGAACTGACTGAGCCTGTTTTTAATATAGCCCGGTTTGGATTTTTTACCCATAGCACCACGTGGACGGAACAAAATAGTGACTGATTATATTTCGTGGGAGATTGAAGCTGTGCAGCAAGAGACCCGACACCCCGGGACTCTGGAAAATGATTACATCAAAGCAACAAGAGCATCCACTGACATGTTGTAAATATAGAACCAGATCAAGATAAGACCAGGTATTTAAAGGGATAGTAATACTTAAAATGTAAAACAAAATATGTTGTAGGGTTTATCCCCTCAGTAAAACAAGAGTACGCCCACAGTTGAAAGGTGTTTCATTCAAAAGTTATTAATTTTCAAAGTGCAATATCACAGTGGCCTGAAATTGTACAGTGGCGCTGTTGCTACACCATCCTAAGGAGATTTATGGTCCCATGACCAGAGCTGTCCATAGGATCATGTAGCAACAGCACCACTGTACAATTTCAGGCCACTGTGATATTGCACCTAAAAAAATCAACTTTGAAAATTAATAACTTTTGAATGAAACACCTTTCAGCAGTGGGAGTACTTTTGTTTTACTCAGGGGAATAAACTCTACAACATATTTTTTTACATTTTAAGTATTACTATCCCTTTAAATATCTTCAATTATACACGGGGTAGGAGGGGAAACAGATATAGGATAACAAGATGAATAGGGTTGTAAGTGTATAGCATATCATATATCTCAGACTACCGCTTGTAAACTGAGAATGTGGACTCCAACTCATTCATTGAAGGTATTCTCCTTTTCATACATGGGTCAAAGGGGGGAGCACACATAGAGGGAAGAAAAAACAAACAGGGAACTGATATTTTAGCAGTAAGTCCCAGAGATGTTGTAAGTGTCACAAAGGCTTTGAAAGGGCCCTAAGAGTGAATCCAGCAGCCCCAATGCACCAGGGAGCAGGTGCTCTCCTCCATAGAAAGACACTCTTAAGTAGGGCAATATTGCTCTCTGGTATAATATATTTCCTTCCCCCTCCTTTTTTTTCCCTTCATCCTCCTCTTCTCTCTCTCTTCTCTCCTTCCCTTCTCTCTCTTTATCTTTTGTTTTTTAACTCCTCTCTCTCTGCTCCTTCCTCCCACCCCCTCTCCTCCACCAAAAAAGGAGGGTAGCTGTGTGCAAACACCGGATGCCTTGTGAAGTGCTGTAACACAGGCAGAGGCAGCTAAACAGTACATAGAGTGAATTCAAACTGGGCACATCACCCAGAAATGTATAACCTATTGGAAGGAAGGGGAAACAGGGACATAAAATAATAAACAGGGAGGTGCTCTATTAAGGGGGGGACAAGATTCAGACTTCCAACCCAGGCCCTCCGGGGAAGGAATACTCACCGCGGCCCTTGTTTAGGCGACAGCCCCAACTCCTCAGTATAGGCAGTCACTGCCCAGCACTAGGCCGCAAGGAGAAACCACCAGCACAGAGAGAGCAGGAGTATCGGGTCTCGCCAGGCATGGAACCACGCCGTTCACTCAGTGAACTGTATCATCCGCGGAGAAGAGTCTCACAGTTGTCAAATGTGCCAGATCAGGTCCAGGTCCACACCTCGCCCAGCCGGTCTCAGCAACAATGTGTAAAGCAGCAGTCAAGCCTAGGCTTAAGTGTACTGCAAGGCCGCGGTCGCGGCCGCCAGGGCCCACCTCCGTCACAATCCCCGTATCTGCCGTACAGCCCGCGCAGTCCAGACAATACTAGTATCAAACCGTAGCTGCAAATGAGGGGAGTTACATATAATATGTTGTGGGTAGAAGAGAGATGATTATGCCAACCGATCGTGTGGATTTGTCACAGAGCAAGAGAAGAGACGCCCACTCGGTCCGACTTCTGGCCATGGCCCCGATTTCTCTGTTATTTAAAACCCCAATTCAGATTAATGGGTATATTATTAATTTTTATTTATTTTGCAGTTAATTTTCTCCAGAATGGCAGAACATTTATTTGTGCAAATGCCCCATGCTTTAGAAAGCTTTGAGGAGATATATATATATATCTATATATATATATATATATATATATATATATACATATCTCTCTCTCTCTCTCTCTCTCTCTATATATATATATATATATATATATATATATATATATATATATATATAGATAATTTATGATATTTATTCTTATTCCATAGTGTATTTCCCTGATTAGCTTGTGCTTGGTTAGACTTGTCAGTGAACCATGCTTAGTCATTCATAAATCCATTAATGTATTTATGAATGATTGCATTCATTCGGTGACAGAGAGCAGCATGCCAAATAGTCTGCCGTTTGTGAGGAAAAATACATCTCAGTGGTTACATTTTTTTAAATGTAAAAAAATGACATTTTTTTACCACTAGAATATATCAAGAAGAATAGAAAGAAATGTTATATATCATGATATTTGTCATGAATATTAATCAGGCTTACAGTAAGCCAGCTATCCCTCTAAGTACATGATGCTTATGAAAACTTTATTCTGTTGAATTGCACAATGATTAGTTGTATTTTATTTTACTGAGAATTATAGTGTGCCTCTATTATATAGCCTGTACTACAAATTTTCTATAAACAATATTTTTACACATTAAAATTCATATTTTGATGCTAATTCACTTCACAGGTTGCTGGTTAAGTCTATTTGAGGCCAAACATATCACTCACTAATTGTGCATATTTTCAGGATTTCCATGAATGAGCACAGGTAGACAGTGCAGTACTTATCGGTATGAACTAGAGCAGGTGTACCCAGCCTTGTTCCTCAAGAGCTACCAACAGTGCATGTTTTCAGAATACATCTGAATTAGCACATGTTGGTTAAGTAACGGCTCAGGTACATGAATTAGTCTACCTATGATCATTCATGGAAATCCTGAAAATATGCACTGTTAGCTCTTGAGAACCAGGGTTGCCTACCCCTGCACTAGGGCATGTAAATGCATGCCGGTGTATACACTCTGAAATCCTGTGAATGAATGGGCGAATGATAGGTGTTCTTGTGTTGACCAACAGTGTCAATATTTTGTATATTTAAACATCCTTTTTGGAGAGGCTGCCAGCATACATATCTAGCCATAAGCTTTGATAAAGCTGTGTTTACACTGCAAAATACGTAAGCAGGCGTCAGAAACAAGCGGCTGTGCTTCAACACTAGCAGGTAATGGGATCTCATGCTGCTGACTTCCCTTGACAATCTGGCCAAAGGTGGACTCAATAGTGATGATCGAGCACCCCGATGCTCGGGTGTTCGGGTGCTCTGGCCGAGCGCCCCCGGAGGCTCGAGTGCTCGGCCGAGCACCCGAGCCCCATTGAAGTCAATGGGAGGACTCGAGCATTACACCAGGCACCCCCTGCTCTGATGAGGGGAGGGTGCCTGGTTCATAGGAAAAGGTCAGAAAATGATGGAAACACCACAGAAATGGTTCAGGGACAGCATAGGGAGGATGTCTGGATGCATCTTGGACTCCAACGTCGCTGCTGGGAACGATGTTTCGCCCGTAGTACGCCATTTTTACAGACTGACCGTAAAACACACAAAAAGGAAGATAAAAACGATTTTAGGCGAAAAATTGTTACCAAACAGTATTTGCTGTATATTTACTTGTATATCATCTGCAAATTCTGCAAAAAATTTCATCGATTTTTCGGAACTGGGGCCATGATTAAGAGGGAAACGTGCGCAGCGTAAAGCAGGTGTTCAACGTGGTTATGGCCCGGGTAAGTTACAGCATTCAGGAACGGAGGCCGCAGCTACCACAGGTTTTACAACATGTTCGTTTGCCCTTGTTAAGTCCAAAATTTATAGTCGGAACAGTGGGGTCTGATCCATTGAGTAAAAGTGATGAAGTGACTTAGTGGATGAAGCCAAGAACTACCTTCTGCTCTGTCGAACACCCCAGCCCTGAGGCACTCCGATACAACCTGTATATCACAAAATGGAGGGCCTCATTCACATTGTGGTACAATAGTTCAGGTAGTGGTCCAACACTCATAAAGCCTATGCACTAAGTGAAAGGGCTGCCAAAAATTAGACTGAAATGTCACTCCAATACACCCTTTATTACACATAAAGGAGGGCATCATACACACCCTTGAAAAATTAGGATTAATGGCCTGCTGGTGACCCTCTAAAACATTAGGGGCGAGGGCATGCCGCTAAGCTGACCATCTAAAACATTAGGAATGAGGGTCTTCTGCTGAGCCGACCATCTAAAACATTATGGGTGAGGGTCTGCTGCGGAGCTGACCATCCTAAACATTATATGCGAAGGCCCGCTAGTGAGCTGACGCTATAAAACATTATATGAGAGGGCCCGCTAGAGAGCTGACCCAATAAAACATTATATGAGAAGGCCCGCTTGTGAGCTGACCTATACAAAAATTGTCAAACAGGGCCCGCTGGTGAGCTGGTCCTATATAAAAATTATATCACAGGGCCCGCTGGTGAGCTGGCCCTATATAAAAATTATATCACAGGGCATATGGAAGACGAGGAGGAGGATGAGAAGATTAAGAGTCAACCATATACCCGTTTTTTGGGTGGAAGGGGTGAATGGGAATACAGAGTATTCCCATCATTGTAAATAACATATCTAAAGTGACTTTATGTTCACCCGGGGCTTTCCTCCAGTGGAGTGGAGAAGTCAGGGGAAATCCAGGCCTTGTTCATTTTTATAAGTGTCAACCTATCAGCATTTTCGGTGGAAAGGCGGATACGCTTATCTGTTATGATGCCACCAGCAGCACTAAATACCCGCTCAGAGAGAACGCTGGCGGCAGGGCAGGCCAGCACCTCCAAGGCGTAGAGTGCCAGTTCATACCACGTGTCCAGCTTGGACACCCAGTAGTTGTAAGGCACAGAGGGATCATTGAGGACGCTGACACGGTCTGCTACGTACTCCTTCACCATCTTCCAAAACTTTTCCCTCCTTGTGACACTAGGCTGCGCATCAGGGTGAGGGTGCTGGCGGGGTGTCATGAAGGTGTCCCACGCCTTGGAGAGTGTTGCCCTGCCTTTGTCGGAACTGTTGTGTGCTCCCCTTTTCTCCCCTTCTCGGTTGGCCAAGGTAGCACGTACTCTGCCGCCAGCGTTGTCAGATGGAAAATTTTGGAGCAATTTTTCGACAAGAACCTTCTGGTATTGCACCATTTTGCTTGTCCTCTCCACCGGAGGAATGAGAGATGAGAAATTCTCTTTGTAGCGGGGGTCCAGAAGGGTGAACACCCAGTAATCCGCGTTGTCTAAAATGCGTATAACGCGTGGGTCACGGGAAAGGCAGCCTAATATAAAGTCAGCCATGTGTGCCAGAGTACCAACAGGCAAGATTTCGCTGTCCACACCAGGAGGAAGACTCTCAATCTCCTCATCCTCTTCCTCCTCTTCTGCCCACCCCGCTGAAGAGATGGAAATAAAGTTCCATGGCTACCCTCTGTAGCGGAGGCAACCGTGTCTTCCTCCTCCTCCTCCGCCTCCTCCAATTGTCGCTGAGAAGACGAAGTGAGGGTGCTCTGGCTATCACCTTGTGTAAGCTCTTCCTCCCCCATTTCCACCTCTTCCACATGCAAAGCGTCGGTTTTAATTGTGAGCAGCGAGCGTTTCAGTAGACACAGAAGTGGGATGGTTACACTGATAATAGCGTTATCGCCGCTCACCATCTGTGTCGATTCCTCAAAATTGCGTAAAACCTCACAGAGGTCTGACATCCATTCCCACTCCTCACTTCTGATTAGAGGAAGTTGAACGGAGAGGCGACGACCGTGTAACAGCTGGTACTCCACTACTGCCCTCTGCTGCTCACAAAGCCGGGCCAACATGTGGAAGGTGGAGTTCCAGCGCGTGCTCACGTCACACAGCAGCCGGTGAGCTGGCAATTGTAAGCGCTGCTGCAGCTTCAACAGGCCGGCTGAAGCTGTTGATGACTTACGGAAATGTGCACACACGCGGCGCACCTTGGTCAAGAGATCATGCAAATTGGGGTAGGTTTTTAGAAATCGCTGAACCACTAAATTAAATACATGCGCTAGGCATGGTACATGTGTGAGCTTGCCGAGCTCCAAAGCCGCCACCAAGTTACGCCCATTATCACACACAACCATGCCTGGTTGCAGGTTGAGTGGCGAGAGCCACTGCTCGGTCTGGTGACTAATCCCCTGCAACAGCTCTGAGGCCGTGTGCTGTTTGTCCCCAAGGCAGATCAGCTTCAGCACGGCCTGTTGACGCTTCCCCACTGCAGTGCTACACTGCTTCCAGCTACCGGCTGATGGGTGAGTGGCGCTGCACGCAGAGAATTCGGAGGTGGAAACGGAGGAGGAGGAGGAGGAGCCAATAACATAGGTGCTGGCGGAAACCCTGATGGAGGTAGGGCCCGCAATCCTCGGCGTGGGTAGCACCTGTGCCATCCCAGGGTCCGAGTCGCTCCCAGCCTCCACGACATTCACCCAGTGTGCCGTCAGGGAAATGTAGTGTCCCTGGCCACAAGCACTTGTCCATGTGTCAGTCGTTAAGTGGACCTTCCCAGTGGACCTTCCCAGTAACTGCGTTGGTCAGGGCACGGGTGATGTTAAGGGACACATGGTGGTGTAAGGCGGGGACGGCACACCGGGAAAAGTAGTGGCGGCTGGGGACTGCGTACCGAGGGGCAGCTGCTGCCATCAGGCTGCGGAAGGACTCAGTGTCCACAAGCCAATGGCAGCATTTCGATGGCCAGTAATTTGGAAAGGTGTGAGGTTAGTGCTATGGCCTGTGGGTGGGTGGCTGGGTATTTTCGCTTGCGCTCAAATGCCTGGGGTAACGACATTTGCACGCTGCGCTGGGACAGGGAAGTGGATGTGGTCGCTGATGGTGCTTCAGATGGTACAGGTGCAGGGCGGGAGGTATGCGGGCCTGCGCCTTCAACAGGCGATTGGCCGGCACCGAAAACAGGGGAAGAGGAGGCAGTGGTGTGGCCTGCAGACACAGATTGGCGATCCGGGTGTTCCTCCCACTTATTACGGTGCTTGGATGCCATGTGTCGGATCATGCTGGTGGTGGTGAGGTTGCTTGTGTTCATGCCTCGGCTCATTCTGGTGTGGCACAGGTTGCAAACTACAATTCTTTTGTCGTCCGCACTTTCCTTAAAAAAACGCCATACCGCGGAACACCTAGCCCTTGGCAAGGGAGATTTACGCAAGGGGGTGCTCCGTGGAACATTTGCGGGCCGGTTTGGTGCGGTCCGCCTTCTTTCTTTAGCCACACCACTGCCTCTTCCAGCCTGTTGCGGTGCTGCAGATGGCTCACCCTCAGGACTGCTGTCATCGCTCGGCTTTCCACCTTCCCAGGTGGGGTCAGTGACCTCATCGTCCACCAAGTCCTCCTCCACTTCCTCACTCTGATCATCCTCCTCATTTCTTTATCCCACCACATCCTCAGTCATTGACAACTGTGTATCATCCTCCTCATCAAGGTCTTGAGACAGTAATTGTGGTTGATTTGATGGCAACTGTGTCTCATCATCATCATCCACTTCCTTTGACCTTAAATGCCGTTCCCCTCTGTCATCTTCTTGTGATTGGGTACCCTCTAGAGGTTGTGAATCAGGGCACAAGATCTCATGTTCCTCTGCAAGCGTGCTTGGAGAGAGGTTCAAATCAAGGATTGGTGATGAGAAGAGCTCCTCACTATATCCCAGTGTGGGATCACTTCTTTGGCCAGACCCTCTATGGTGGGAGGAAGGATGATCAGGGTGAGGATTATGTTGACCAGACTCTTGGCTAGTGAGAGTGGACTTGGTGGAAGACAGGGTGGTGCTTAACCGACTGGAAGCAGTATCAGCTGAAATCCAACCGACCACCTGTTCGCAGTGGTCTGACCTCGAGAGTGATGTCCTGCGACGCCCTGTAAACTGAGACATGAAGCTAGGCATGGTGGATGTCTTTCTTTCTTGTGCTCTGGCACTAGGCACAGTTTCTACGCGTCCTGACCCGCGCCCTGAACTATCAGGATCACGTCCACTTCCCCGTCCCTTTTTACCCGCCTTCTTCATATTAAACGGAATATATGCCGGTAATCTGCGGCTAGGCACACGAAACAGAATGTGACGCTAATCTGCGGCTAGGCACACTAAACAATATGTGACGCTAATCTGCGGCTAGGCACACTAAACAATATGTGACGTTAATCTGCGGCTAGGCACACTAAACAATATGTGACGCTAATCTGCGGCTAGGCACACGAAACAGAATGTGACGCTAATCTGCGGCTAGGCACACGAAACAGAATGTGACGCTAATCTGCGGCTAGGCACAGTGAACGGAATATGTGACGTTAATTTGTGAATTTGCACACTAAACAGAATGTGACAATAATCTATGGCTAGGCATACGTTTAAAATGGCCCTTTTTGTCGCTGCGTTGTAAAATCATTGGCCCTGTGCACCTAACAGAATATGTCAGCTTGTCACTGCACTGTGAAATATTTGTCCCTGTGCACCTAGTACAATGTCACCTTAGAACATGTCCCCCCCCACAAAAAAATGAAATTCTGCCACCCCCAAAAAAAATGCCCCCACACACAACAGTCCTAAAAAGGACTTTTGGGTCTTGAAAGAGTTTCAACAATTTTATTCTCCCTACGCTGACTTCCTGTGCATCTAGTATTATATGTCACCTTACAAATATCCCCCCCACAAAAAAAAGGAAATTGTGCCCCCCCCAAACAAAATATAAATGCTGCCCCCACACACAACAGTCCTAAAAAGGACTTTTGGGTCTTGAAAGAGTTTCAACAATTTTATTCTCCCTACACTGACTTTCCCTGCCTAAGCGCATCTCTCCCTGGCTAAGAATGAGCCGAACTCGCGCGTCGGGTGCTATACAGCACCCGATCACGGGTTCTGGCCAGCCAATCAGTGTAATGCCAGCAGCCAACATGGCTGCTGGCATTACACTGATGTCAGAGCCTCCCCGCACGTTTATTGGCTGCGCAGCAGCTGCGAAACGTGCGGGGAGGAGATCCGAACATGGCGGGCGAGCACATGCGGTACTCGTACGAGTACCACCATGTGCCGAGCAGAGCGATGCTCGAGCCGAACCGAGCTTCGGCCGAGCATGCTCGCTCATCACTAGGACTCAACCCTGTCAATGGGTGCTCAACCCAATCAGGCTCTCCCAGCATGAACATATGCACAAATAGAAAAGGTTCAGGCTGCACTACCAAAATCAAATAGAGTGGTGATAAAAACGTGTGCTTTATTCAAAATTCAATAAAACAAAGGCTACAACAAGAAGACTTCACAGGGTACAAAACACACTACATGAAGACAGGACCTCAATGGTCTAACGCGTTTCACGCAATATGTAGAACTTACTCATAGACACTCAGGACATAAAGGTATACAAAACATATATAACCATATAATTTAAGGAAATGTGAAACACCTGACATACATGCCTCATTTTAGGCTAGATGATACATCTAATTAGATGTCTGAACAGTTAACCCCCTAACCTAAGGGCAAAAAACATTTCAAACATGAAGGGTATCCCTTAAAGTGACATAAGTCGAAAAGACAATATAATTATAATTTAAAATTTAAAGCCACTACCAAAGGGACATCCCTCATCAGTGATGCAGTGACCTAAGTGTGTGACAAACATAGCCAATAAAGATACTCTCAGGGGTGCAATAGGATACAAAAGAACTACACAATGTGACTTATATCCCATTCCAAATTAATTTCCTGAGGTACCTGGTGTGCAGATAAAATATCCAATGCGCCTTCCCCTTAATTATGAGATCCAGGATTTGCCTCCCCTCCAGGGTAACTTGAACTTGTTTGTGAAAAACATGGAAGGGATCCAGGGTGTGTATCCTTTCAGGGTATTGAGAAGATCAAGTTACCCTGGAGGGGAGGCGACATCCTGGATCTCATAAATAAAAGGGAGGCACACTGTATATTTTGTCTGCACACCAGGTACCATCAGGGAATTAAATTGGAATGGGATATAAGTCACATTGTGTAGTTCTTTTGTATCCTATTGCAGCCATGGGGGTATCTTTATTGGCTATGTTTGTTACACACTTAGGTCATTGTATCACTGATGAGGGATGTCCCTTTGGTAGTGGCTTTAAATTTTAAATTATAATTATATTGCCTTTTTGGCTTATGTCACCTTAAGGGACATCCTTAATGTTTGAAAATTTTTTCCCCCTAGGTTAGGGAGTTAACTGCTCTGGGAGTGCGTCACTCTTTCTATCATCTGGTGCACAGTTCCAGCATATTATGGATTCCCAAGAGGAGACAGGAGACATTTTATACATGCATGTTAGGTTATTGTCTGGGATAATCCTCCACTGACCATCATACCATGTTAGTGCAATCATTTATATTTTTAGATTTAGAGTGGTGCAGTATAATACTATTGTGGCTCCCCACTATTGTAGTAATATTGGGCCCACGCATAAACTAATTAGCATATTGTGCCACATTATACCAAAAACAAAGAAAGGTTAATTTCTCATAAATTATTCATATTTTAAACATATGCTGACACAACTTGAATGCAATTTTTAATTATCGCTAAACTTAACTAATTGTTTATCTTTGGGTGACAAATCCACTTTAAGTTTTAAATTTGCCTTATTGATTTTGTTTTTTTATTTTACATACTAGTGCAAAAGTCAATGTATCTGGGCTAAAGTGTGCCACACAGAACTACACCTCCCAGCATTCTGTGCATTCGGGCAGTGTCTACTGTGCATGACTGCATCGGACAAACATACAGCGTTCAGGCAGTCTCTACTGTGAATGACTGCATCCTGCGTTCGGGCAGTCTCTACGGCGCATGACTGCATCAGGCACATATGCATCTGGCCTAGTGATGATGACAAGTTTAAATGAGATGTAGAATATTTTGCAGTATTTATTTTTATTAATTGTATTAGTGATAGTAGCAGTAGTAGTGGAAATAATCAAAATATTGTAATGGTTTATAGACAGCAAGTTTTTGTCTATGAAATTCAAGTAGCAACGTAATACTCATAAAGAAAAAAGAAAATATAATTGTCATACAGTCCCTAATTTGTATGTGTATTATTTAAGCTGAGAATGAGCTACTAAAACAGAGAAACAATTCTGGGTCTTTAACACTTTAAGTGCCAGAAGGGTGCACAAGGCATTGCAAAGCATTGCATTGTGCACTACTTTGGCAATGAAAGGTTTAATGTCTTAATGAGGAGTCTAAAGTCTTTTGGTAAAAACTGGGCTGCTGTGCTGGCATATTTATATATCCCCCACCATATTTTCCCCACCACTACTTGTGTTGATGTGTGTTATATTTGTGCAGACAGATGATAGATAGATAGATAGATAGATAGATAGATAGATAGATAGATAGATAGATAGATAGATAGATACATACATACATACATACATACATACATACATACATACCTCGGTGGTAAGGTTAGTAGTGTTATAGCACATATCTTACTGCTGTTTAATTTTGAAACCAGATTCCCATGTCTGGATATTTCAGTCACATTATATTTTTGAAGTACAACCCACTCTGACATTCATATATGACTCTCAAAGGGCACTGTCAAGTCTCATTGGAGGGGGAATGAGGTCAAAGTGTTCAAATAAGTTAACCCCTAAGGGACCAGAGGTGTGTGCAGCACATTGAAGAGCAATATGTTGCACTAACCCTCTCATCCTTAAAATGTTAAGGAGGGGTTTTAAAAGAACACTATGGAATTGAGCAAGAATTTATTCATATTAAACATCATGACTAACTCCTTATTTTCCTTTAAAGCAAACACTACACAACCACTATAGTTTTATTCTATGCACAAAGTGTGCTTTGGAGTTGTATCACATCATGTTGGTAGACTACATGCAGTATATCACATAATTTAAAAGAACTGGGTTTTTAAATGTTCCCTAAAGTGCAGTTGGTCACTCCACTTACTTTATTCATATGTCCCAATGATGTTGATGTTCTAAGACAAAACTGAAATAATTGTGGTGCAAACCTACTGCACTATAAGGGGCAAATAAAAATGTCCCCATTAATTTAAATTGGGATTTTAATGAATTGAATGCTAGAGAGGTCTCAATGCATTGTAAAGCAAAGTACCTCTACCATAAATCAATATATTACTTCACATTCATTGCTCCATATAACCTTTCTCGTCAAGTACCATGAATGAATATAGTAGTCCACATTCATTGTTTCAATATCCTGCAAAGTCCCATAAATAAATATAGCAGCCTATATCCATTGTCCCATCCATATTTCTCATAACCCCACACCCCTTTGTTTGCCCCCTGGGCCCTCACCACTTCATTTACAGTGGCCTGGGAAATGGTCCAGGAAGGACATCCCTAAAGCACTCAAATTCAACACTGTATTTGATTTTGTTGCTATCAGTAGAATGTCAGTGTATGTGGAGGCCTTTGGATACTAGTAGGACTGTGGAACAAGGTTGTATGCATGAGGAGAGAGTCCTGGTAAAATAATACTTTAGGTTTATATGGGGGCTCTGGCCCCCCTGTTTATGTATCTTGGTGTACATGCTCTACAAATAAATTGATATGGGGAGTAGCAAACCCATATTTATTTTGTTTAGATGTGCTTAAACATGTGGTGAATGTACCCTATGTTTGTTTGTTTTTTTCATTTAATTTGTTAATTGAGAGAACTAAAGTGACTTCCCTTTGATAAAAAAATGAAAAACATGATATGGGATCCCAGGACTACATATTATTTACTAATGGTATCAGGATGGAGACTGTGTTCAAAATAATATGTAGTCCTGGGACCCCATATTATATTTTTTTCATGAGGGAATAATATTATGCTCCCCCACAGTCAGGTCAGGTCTTTCTATATAATTACTGTATGTAACAGAAGTAAATACCTATGTATAATTATATAATAACTATGAGTATGACGGACACCTATGTATGATGTACACCTGTCTATGTAAGTCACTCTGTTACAGTAATTATATACAGTAAACTACCTAACTGTTGTATGAAAGACAACTTCCTAGGTAAGTCCTTCTGTTACACACAGTAACTCCAACCTATGCACACAGTAATTACATAAATATATCTGACTGCTGTATGATGGCCTCCTAGGTTAGTCTTTCTATTATACACAGTAATTATATGGAAATACCTGCCTGATGTATGAACATATCTTAGCTAGGTAAGCCATTCTGCTGCACACCGTAATTTTATAGATATAGATTGCTGTAGGAAGATTATCACCACAGGTAAGATCTTCTGGTACACACAAATATTATATAATTATACCTAACAGCAGTATTAAGGTCTCCTACCTAGGTAAGTTCTTCTGTTACTTGCAGTATATTATATATATATATATATATATATATATATATATATATATATATATATAATATATACCCATCTGCTGAATGAAGGACACCTCCTTAAAGGGATAGTAATCCTTCGTTTTATCTTTATTTTATTTTGTAGGCATTAAAAAAACACAAAGAACGATATAATTCTTATCTTTCAAACCTTTATGGTTTGAGAGATATTCACAAGCAAAGTTTCCCCTCCCGCTTCTTTTACCTAGTGTAAGCCATCTCTTCTCAGATGTGGAATGAAATCCATGGACCAGACAGATAACACCAGGGACAATCTTCTTCCTATGAGAACAATGAAATCCCTGTCCCCCTTTACAAGTTTTTCAGGTTTTTCCCTTATCTTAATTGAAGATTGTCCCTCTCTGCAATCTACCTGGGCAACTCCCTTCTGCTCTGGTTGAGCAGTGTTACATCAGTAAAAGGGGCAGGAGGGGGATACTTTGTCATTGAATTACTCTTGAACTACAGCTCTGACAGAATTGAAATAACACTCTCCAAAGTCCAAATACTATGATGATTAAGTAGAGCTGCTTTTATTATGAAACATTACTATCCCTGTAAGTAAGTCTGTTACACACAGGAATTATATTGATACATATGACTGCTGTATGAAGGACACCTGCTTAGGTAAGTTATTCTGTTAAACACAGTAAATATATAGCTATACCTGTCCTGGAAACAGGTGGATAGACTGCTTGTTTTCCCTACACCTGTGTACCATCAGCACTGCATGATGGCGATATCAACTTACCTTAGTATGCCAATATGTCTGCTCAGGTGGAGACAGATCTGAGATGAAAGCAGAAATGGCATTTTCCAGAGAATCACCTTTGTACACAGGCAACAAGAGTGTAGGAAAATCTGCCTTAAATCTGATGGAGTATTGCTAAGTACATGTCCTCTACTGACAAAGGATGCTCAGTGGAAAGGAATGCCCTAAAGCACCCACACATTTTCCCACTACCCTCCCCTTGGCTCAGGAGGTGCAATGAGGAGAACATTTTGCATAATAAGCATTAGATTTAGATTTCCTAGAATTAGGAAGGCACAGCATGCAAACAATAATTCCTGCCCCTATTTTAGCATGGAATTTAATTAGTTTGGACTCTTTTTCTGTTAATAGAAGAATGCTTTTTCTTTTTAAACATTACTATGATCATAAAGGATACATACTGTACACATGTTACACAATAATATAATATTTCCTAACAGACACTTACAACTAATCCAGAATGCACTACATTTCTATTTTCTTTGTGCTTACACTGTACTTCAGAGCTCCAAACAAGAATTGCTTGGAACATTGCCAAACCTGAGTATAAGTTGACAGTTTCAATCTGTCACACACCGACCCATTTTAATTGAATCCTCCATTTACAGTGCTAGATTGATGAGAAAATAAAAGGCTTTTATAACTCTAAGAAGTGACAAATGGAATTATTGCAGCACCAACTGCTCTTATATAAATTGAATACACAGAATGTGGTTCAGATAAACTATTTAAATGACCCATCAGACTTATACATACATATATATATATATATATGCATAAATATAATTAGCAGACATATTTTTCCCTTTGTGTATTGATAATGGGAATGCAGCACAGTAGCAAAATAACATAGAATTTAATGAATTACAAGCCACATCTCACAAATGTATTCTACCAAGCACTGCTTGCTCTTGTTGCAGATAATTGATCCACTTTTGGATGCTAGCGGTACCAAGGAGTAATGGAACAATGCTGGGGAAAGCCAGGTGTTCCAAATTGGGAGGAATACTGTACACATTTATCAAATTCCCATTGATTTAAAAGGATCTTTTCACCTCTTGAATGTAAAAGATCTCTAACATTTGTGAAGCAGCGTTTTGGAGATCTTTCTCTAGCACTGAAGGGGTTAAAGGTCCTATTTAAATTGATGGAAATATTTTGTTTGTCCCCTCTTGTATAGTTTCCATGTGTACAAAGACACTGAGGGCTCTATACTATTCCCACCAGTAAAACAGACGGTAAAAAACACTGAACGAGAAACCCACTTTTGCACTGCAGCTATCCTATAACTAGCCCGGTACATAGACCAACAAGCATTGGTGGCCAAAATCCATGTTGAGGCCAAATACTCATTGACTTTTGGTCCCACAATGCATGCCAAATAACATGAATTGTGGGAACATCAAAGGAAAATAGCTAACTCTTGTTGTTTGTCTCAGTGTCAAACAACGAGCGTCACCCTCCCTCCACCTCCCAAACACTAACCCTACACTATCCCTAACAAGACACTTAAACATTGTTATCCCTAACACTATACTAACACCCAGAACTGTAACACTTAACTGTCATCCACTGTCCATCTTTTTCTTTAATCTTCTCTCTTTTCATTCTCCTTTAATCTTCCATCTTCTTTCTTCTTTCCAATATGTATTTTAAAATAAGAAAAATGTCAATGATTGATGTTTTGTTTTAAAAAAGGTCCCAAAGATATGCAAAATGTAACCCTTTGAGTGCTGGAGAGGTACCCCTCCAGCACCCTGAGGGTTAAATGCATGCTGGCATATCTGTTAAAAATAATATGCTGCCTTTCCAGTTTTCAAAAAGTGTAAGACATTTATTTTGTTAACTAGTTGAACAGCCCGTTACACGGGCCACAGTGCCTCTGGCAGCCGGTCGCGGGGCAGTCACACGCAGTGGAGACTGGCCGCGCCTCGGCTGATACAGAGCTAGACTCTCCTTCGGAGCGCCCAGCTCTGTATCAGCTGCGATGTGGGCAGTCTCTACTGCGCATGACTGCCGCACGCGTAGCAGTGTCTACTGCGCATGTCGGGCGTTACACACAACTTAGCAAATTATTATATAGGATAATTAAAAGGCCTTGTAAGGTTTAATCTGGCTCCGCTGCTCCCATCTCCACTGGTGGTGGCAGGAATGCATAGTGAAACAGACCCCCCCATACCTTTCAGACATTTCAGAGTCAGAATGAGGGAATTTTAAACAGAGACTGGCTTTTTTATATGGCCCGTCTCTGCTCAAAATGGATTCCAGCCTATAATTGGCTGGGCTGTGTGCTTACACACCTCCCAGGCAATCAGCTTCTAGTGGGCGGAATGAAAAAACCCACTTGTAAGCTGACTGGCTGGGAGGAAACTCTCTGAAAGGTATGGACAGGGCTGTTTAATTATGAATTCCTGGCAGCAGCAGTGGAGTCAGATTAAACCTTGTATGGTCTTTTATTTATTAACAAATAGAATGCCTTACACTTTTTGAACAATGAAATGCAAGTATATTTTTTTTAACAGACATGCCAGCAAACATTAAACCCTTAGGGTGCCAGAGAGGTACCCTTTCGGCACTCAGAGGGTTAAGTCTGGCATATGTTTGGTGATTTTTTTTTAAACAAAACATCAGTCATTTAAATGTTTCTAATTTTAAAATACAGATTGGAAAAAAGACACAAGAATAAAAAAGGATGAAAAAGGAAGAGAGAAGATTACAGAAGAAGATGGACAGTAGCTGACCAGGGTGCTGAGGACCATGCTGGACATCAGGATTACAGGTAAGTGTTTATTTTCAGAGGATGTTGGTAACTTTAGCTGGGTTAGCCCTGTGAGTGATGGCTGGGTATTCAACCCTGTGTGATTCGTTGCATATACCACTGGCACTGATATGGTTAATCTTCTTTTGTTTTTAAAAACATTTTTAGTTCCTTGGATGTATTGATATGGGGCTTAGGGCCCCATATCAATACATCAATTTGTGACTAGTGTAGAGATCACTAGCCATGCACGAGTGTGTGTGTGTTGGAAACTCTTCTAACACACACTGGTGGTTTTCACTGCACGTTAGGGACTTTGCTCCTACTTTGGATGGTACAGTTGTTTTGCCAAAAAAGTGCAGTCCTTAACGTGCGTTGAAACCACCCTAAGTTTAAAATGTCAAATTCAACTAATTTTTCATTGTATCCAATGGGTGCAAATTTTTACACGATATTGTTGTTTGACAGCACAGTTAATAGAATAACAAAATGTGCTTTCAATACCAGCTTCGCCAATTTTGAGTTTTACCATGGGGAATAGTATCGAGCCCTGAGACTGATGTACTAAGAAAAGTGATGCAGGGCTAGAGCACACCAACTGCATAATAGGAAAAAATTAAAATTCCCTGAATGTTTATTCATTTCAATTATTTAATTGATTCATTAATGGGGCTTTAAACCCCTTGAATGCTCTAGATATCTCCAGTGTAAGCTCAGCTGGTTATTGCACCAGCTGTGGAATCTGCTCAAACCTCAGGATTGCAGGTTCTATGGAAGAAACATCATAATGCATTGCTGCTGAGTAGCACATGCTCCTAATTTAAGTGCAAAGTTATCCAGACGTATGAAAATGTGAAAGTGCTAACTGCTTTGCTGAATTAAGGGTAATTGGTAATACTCTCATAAATACAATTGAGCTGTGCCCACTCTTTGAGATGCATTCACTAAAAACAGGGCAAATGTACACTAATTCATAAATGTGAAATTCAGTAACATTTTGGGCTAATCATTTTTCCATCAAAAGTACATAGTAATAGTGATTGAACACATTTCCTTCATTCCACTCTAAGTGTGAAATAACAAATCTCAGGATTTGATTTGTCTAATTTATGTAAAACTAGTGTAAAAGCCCATCTACACAGGCCAAGGTCCGGGTGGCTGCCTTACTACAAATTCCATTATCCTCAGATGGCCATTGACCAGTTGAGAATGATGTTAGTTGTAGTCCAAAAAACCCTGGATGGCTTCTGGTTGCCAACCACCTTATATAAGAACAGCAGCAATAAAAAATGTATATTAGTAGAGCAAAAATGATGTGTCTCTCTGAGTTTATTGAGGCAAGAGAGTGCAGGGGATGGGGAGTCTGGGCAGGTGTACCCCCCTCCTCTTGGTTTTCCCTTGTTTCTAATACAAGAATCTTCTCTCAGTCTGTCACAGTCTGGATAATGTAGAGCTAAACTTTCTCCCTTTATTTGTGTGTCATGTAAAAATTCAGTACTTCCATCTGGCAGCAGGATTTGACTGACAAGATCATGTTTTTGTGCAGGGCGATCTGGTACCTGTACAGTTCTGGCTGTTCTTTGTTATTTGCTGATAAACAGCTTTGTTGGGATAAAGGATTTCCAGCCTCCACTGAAATGGAGAGTGCATGGCAGTAGGAATGGAAACACAACAAAATACCCTTCTACATAATAGCTTCAGAAAATATAGGAGAAAACAGAAATGAACATAAATGGATTTTCTTACATGCATTTAAGCTTGGAATCCTTAACCCTTTGAGTACCAGTGGGGTATGCAACACACACTTTCCGTATTATCTCCATTAAGTCCTTATGGTCTCTATGAATGTTGCCCTTGCACCAATGCTCAAGAGATAAAGGCCTTGATTCAAGAAGTAGGGTAAAACAGCCAGTAGGGTTAAAATGGCTAATGGCTCATTGACAAAAGGTGCTAACAGCCATTCAATTGCACTAAACTGAAACCACAATGAACATAGGGACACAGAAATGTACTTGTGGCCAAACATCCATTGCATGTTTTAAGTTCCCAAAACCCACTCTAAATAGCGTGAGCAAGGTGAATATCAAAGGAAAACAGCTAATGATTGGTGATTGAAACACTGTCAAGCACCGAGCTTAAGTGCAGCATACAGTCACCCTCCCAAACATTAACCCTACACTACCCCTAACAGTAAAGTGCAACAATACTAGCCCTAACATCCAGATCTGTGTTACACTGTCATCCTGTGTCCGTCTTCTATTGACAGTTCCATCTTCATTCTTCTGTCTTCTGTCTTCTTCACTTCTGTCTTCTTCTTTTCATCCTTATATCAAATGTGTATCTGAAAAGAAAAAGAATGAAAAATATAACTTGCAAATATGTTCTGTGGTTAAACCTTTGACTGCCAGAGGGGTATGCAACGCATTGCAGAGCAATGTGTTGTGTACCTCTCTAGCAATCAAAGGGTTAAAGTAATGTATCTAGTCCCATTGGAAAAATATCAACAGTTCCCCATATTGAAGAAAATGTTTCAAATGCGAAATATATTGCATATGGTGCATTGCAATTCATTAATAGTGTGCGGGCTCTACCACTGTCACCGGTGGCAGGAAGTCAGGCTGATAACCCTCCTCCCCCCATTACCATCTATGCTGATGCCCAAGCCAGTGTGTGGGAAAAAACAGTTGGTAAGGCAAAAAGCATTGCCTGTGTAGCACAGCTATGCAATAAGCCGTCTGCCAGAATGAACACGAGCGTAGGCCACAAAAACACACTTAGCCTCATAATGTGTCACACCTTTTTTTTACCTCGCCGTGCGTTCATTTAAGTCACCAGATACGTCAGCTTCAGAGGAAACAAGCTTACGTACAAAGTTATCTAGCAACATTAAACATTTTGAAAACAAGTTCAAAATCACACTCCATCAAAACACATCAAAGTAACTGACACACACTCCCTGTGTTTGGAGGTTCTCAGCACAAAGCCTCCTAGGAGCAGATTATGGACATAGTGACAGAGAGAGATGAGCAGACATTGGAGAGAGGTAGACTTGGAGTTTTTTATTTTTACTTCAGTGTGATTCAGTGAGTACAAGGGAGTGCTAGAGAGTGATTGTGACCAAGTGCTTCTGTGAGTGACTGGGTGTGAGTGGTTGTGGGAGGGAGCTAAGAGAGTGGTAGTGAGATGGCAGGGAGATGAGTGGAGGCTAAAGGAATGAGGAAAGGAGGGTGGAGAAGGAAACCAGGTGAACAGAGGGGTACCCAGCAACAGCCAGGTACACAGCGGCAAGGGACAAACACATCAGTGGGAACCTGAGGGGATGTGGTACAGGGACATACAAAATTCTTTACAATGCATTAGGTAACCCACTGACACTCAAAGGGTTAACAACGGATGAACACACTACGCCAGAGTCATGTTCACAGGTCTACAGGGGTCATCACACCCATGATAGTTTAACAAACACAAACTGATTGCATGTCCAACACATAGGCACATTGAAAAATCACCCCATGGCTTCAAATCACACATTTGCACTGTTGACATGACCATGACAACTAAGTTAAAACAATGACTGTACCACACACAGGCAAAGCAACTCCACAAACACACATTGACAAGGGAACACATCAACAAAAGCAGCTGGAGGACACATATTTCACCCACCAGGATAATAATAACAAACACACATCCAAAATGTGATGCTGGAACAAGCACCCAAACTTGAGTTAGCAACATTGCCAAACCATTAGGCAACCACATCAGGAGTCTTAACATGCACATGACACATGATTGTTGATAATGGGAATGATTCTCACAATATCCATGTAGCCACAGTTGACCAACCCTGGATTCAAACATATGTGTCTTCTTTGTCACATAATGAGTACCCAACATGAATGCATACCTCCTTGCCATCCCCACTGTTCCGGATACATGATAACAAAAACTCAAATAATGTAGGTCTCTTCCATCAGTGAAAAGGACCTTGCCAAGCTGTTCAATCAATGAGTGCCAGGATGGTATCCCATGTATTGCAAACAATACACTGGATAAGCCACTCAAGGGGTCAGATGTCAATGTCATCGTCTTGCATCCCGCTTGTCATTGCTCAGGTTATTAATCAAACAATATCATTTCTGAACACAGCATCCATGCTTACAGTAGAGCAAGAGGAAGATGAGCAAGAGGAGGAGCAAACTATGACCCCCAGTGACACAGCCCCTGAACAGCCAGCAGTGGGAACCAACTGGATGCCACCACCACCACAGTCACAGTACAGGCTGCCACGTACAGCAGACCAAGAATGGATACCACAGGAGTCACCCCAGTGGATTTCACTACAGAGATGGATGCCATCAACACCATCTGGGCAGAACTGGATTCCCCCACCACCATCAGCAATGGGATGCCACTGGATACCCAGCATTGTCAGTACAAATCAATATGAGTCATGTGGCCCAACACCACATCCACAGGCACACAGCTGTATGCCGTCACAGAAAGAAAGCAGCCTGCAGCCATTCAGTGAGGAGATCATAGATGTGGTGGAGGCAGAACGCTCACCCTCAAATGCATCGTATGCTAGTTCCCTCACACCTGTCTATACATTTGCCTCAACAGCATCTACACCATCAGAGACACACTCAGATGATGAGGGAACCACCAGTCAATGGAAAGACACAGACCAAGGAGGAGAGAAATCAGAAGCACCTCCATATGCATCACCCAGGCCCTCATCATGTGCCTAAACTAACAGAACCAGCAGAAAGGATGAGAATACATCAACATTCAGAGGAGGTTATTGAGGAAGACCAGATGCTTCTCCAGGAGGTGTCTGCATGCTATGGAAAGAATTGCAGCCAGTGTCACCTGTATGGAATCCCAGCAAGCCAGTATCCAAACAGAAATACTCCATATTGGGACTGGACTCAGTGTCTTGCTTGGCCAGATGCTCATTGAAATGCACAAGCAGAATCTCATCCAGAGGCTGCTGGTGGAGAGAGTTCAACAGTCAAATGAGGGGTCAACTGTAACAATCTCCCCCTCAAGTGTGATGTCCACAACAACCTCAAGACCCACAAGAGTCACCAGACTGTCGGTGAGGACATCCACATATGCACCCCCTCCTGAACCTAAAAACAATAATAAAGCTTCATGTGTCATGTTTTCCTAATATAAAAATGCACTTTTTGATCCTATCATGTCTGTGATTTCTTCAGTTATCTAACAAGATCAGTAGCAGAAACTCTTGCACATTTTCATGGTGGGAAAGTGCTTCAGCAGTGCTAACTAAACACAGCACGTCCGCTGTAATCAATTTCCAACTCACAATACACTTATCAAATCATAAACCTGGAATGTGTTGTTGGGTATGAGTTGAAGTTCAACAACAGCTGATGGGAAACATTTCATGACCTGATTCTGGTCACACACAGGATCATTGTTACCACACAGTAGCATTTCAACACAGAGGTACACCTCATTAACATAAGATCATGTCAGGCATGTGGCACAGGGATCACACTGCGCAAACTCAGCTCACTCAATACACAGTATCTGCAACACAAACATATCCTTCACATCAACTAGTATGCATACCTTATGGTGTACATTCATCAGGGCTGTGCTTGTGGGTGGTGGAGGAGTCTTAGGAGGCTCCTGGGATGACAGTGGGGCAATCAATGCATTCTCTCTTGCATTCTAAACCCCAGGCTGGTTGAACATATTCAAGATCCACATGTTGTCCTGACAGAAGAACTGGTCAAACTTCACTTATGAACTATCTTCATGAAGGGTTCCTTCTCAGTTAAACTGTGATGAGGAGGTGCATAGAATCACTGCCTAGTATTCCGAACAAGGGACATGTGTGGATTTCAGATTATGTCCCTTGAGTTTAAAACACATATGGATGTTGTGTGGGTCCTCAACATCTTGCTCTTCATGGTGTGGATGACCTCTGATACATCACCTTTGTGTCAGGGCCAGCACATATCAATGGCTCACTGGTGATTGGTAAGCATGGTTGATCCTTATCATTATTGTTGTTTCTGTCTGCACATCTCTTTTATCTTATGATTGCCACTATTTTTTTTTTTGTGTTTCTTGTTGTTATGTGATTTATGTGTGCTGCTTTCTGTGTGATCGAGTCAATGGAGTAATGTACCATTTGTCCCTGTATGATGGCCGCCATGAGTTACTCTTGTGTTTTGATGTTGTTGAGCAAATCCAAAGCAAGGCTTGTGTGTCCCTCATGCAGAGGAAACACAGGATGCACCACTGAACGCTGCAATCCATACTGGAAGGAACTATGTTTCAAACATTTGCAACAATGGTACGTCCATTTTTTTTTAATATAAATTATTAATTTATGTCCCATTCATATATCCCCTGACGAAGTAAGAGGAACTTACAAAATGCATAGGGACATTGATGATTATTACATTAATAGTATACCTGTTAAGGTACAATTCCTGGTCACTCATCTACTATATATACAAAGGTGGTTACAAAACTGGAATCTGGTTAGTGTATCATCCAAGTAGGGTACTCTGTACAGAGGTATTACTTTTAGAGGATTTTCCTCTGCCCTTATTTTAACTGTGTCCTCTATACAGCACTTTAACACACTTTTGAGGACCAATTGGAACCTTCTTACTGCTGAACATTGCGGATAAGCACTGCTGGGAATTCACCATAGGATTGGGAGTACGATTATAAGATTCTCTGGGTGCATCTTTATCTTTCATTCTTGTGAGTACAAGCACTTTGGACAAATATCTTATACACACAGATCCTTCTCTCAGGGTCTTTTTGAGCTTCTGTTTTATTTTAGATACTTAATATTGTGAATTATGACAGCTGGCTTCAATGCAGATAGGTTGTTGATACAGGTAACTATCTGACTGCCATTTGAAGTCAGGAAGGAATTTTTTTACCCACGTGGAGCTTAATTGCAAATGGCATTAATGTTTTTTTTTGTCTTCCTCTTGATCAACAGTAGTGATTTAGCATGGGCTGGACTTGATGGATGCATGTCAGCTATTTTTTTATGTTACTATGTTAGAACCAGACCCAATGCATGCACTTCTTGGGAGGCCCAGTAAGCTACTCAGCTAACTAGGAAATCTCTTAGTATCTTGGTGAACCATCCAACCCTGGGAAAAAAATATTCTGTAAGTTTGGTATGTGTACAAAACAAACTTTCTCAAAGTCTGAAATACATTTATTGAAAGACGTATTTATTTATTTTTTTATTTTAATTTGCTGTTTTAACCAACCAACTGGCACAAAAATAAATAATCTAATGTCCAGGGAGAAAAAAAAGCAGGTTGGCTACTACTTTGCATCCCCTCAAGCCTTGACCAGAACAGGTTCCTGTACAGGTCAGAAATCTTCTTTGATAGGTTGCAAGTTGTCAAACAGAACTGCTGGATTTCTCTCTATTTCCTTTCATTCTTTCCTTATCTCTTCTGCTTTCTCCGCTCTCCTTTTCTCGTTATCCGTCATGTTTTTTCTCTCCCACTTTACTCCACACTATTCTGCTTTACCCATTTCCCTACTTGTCATGCTCTCCTCCTTTCTCTCAGTTAGAAATTATATAACCAATGCTCACTTCCCTCCCCAAAAAACAACTTCAGCAAAAAAAATGTATTTAGAATGTAATAATTTAATAAAATACAATTATATGGAGTTTTAGCTAGACAGAATATGTGGGGTATATAATCAGTTTGTAAGTCATTTAACAGCAAAACCAAATTGCATATAGACTAGTATGGGAATGAAAAATAGGCTCTAGTCAAATGGAGCTTAATATAGATGCAATTCATCAAAGCTGTAAAAGAGAAAAATAATTCAGAGACAAGTTGATCAATAATTGAGTTTAAAGTGGATATGTATGTCTTCAGTGTTATAATAAAAGATTGCTGAGAAAACTAACATTAAATATTACACTAAAATGACTAACATTCATGTGTAAGGCACATGCATTAGTAATTATAATGCTGAAACATTTCAATCAAACATTTATGACTAGATCCATAAAGAGCAAATTAACAAATGTTTGTCGTTATATGTGCTTTATTTCATCACTTGCCTTTATAACTACAATATAAACATTTAAGCCTTCACAGCAGGGGCACAAATGCAGCAATAGCATATTGGTGGTTGTATTGTCCCTGGTGAAAGACATAAAAAAAAAACCAAAAACGCCAGACAATGGTGACTTTCACTTGGGTGACAGACATGGATGCACTAAAGTCAATCATTCTGCATTGTACCGTGTTCATTCAGGATATGGGCATTTTTGGGAGTTCCATTCTCTGTACCTTATTTATGTATATTAATAAGGTTCAGAGGAAAGTAGAGTAAAATTAGTAAATGTTTCTTGTGTATGCTATAATGGTGGCATTCTGGGATGCTCTATGTTCAAAAAGAAAAGTGGAGCGGTTCTGGCACAAGACATTTGCACTATAGGAGAGAGCTAAAATGGGGGATCATTGATTTAAATAGGTATTTTAGGCAATCCTGGACTTTGGAGAGTGTTATTTCAATTCTGCCAGAGTTGTACTTCAAGAGTAATTCAATGACAAAATATCCCCCTCCTGCCCCTTTTACTGATGTAACACTGTTCAGCCAGAGCAGAAGGGAGGTGCCCAGGTAGATTGCAGAGAGGGACAATCTTCAATTAAGATAAGGGAAAAACCTGAAAAACTTGTCAAGGGGGGCAGGGCTTTCATTGTTCTCATAGGAAAAAGATTGTCCCCTTCTGTTATCTGTCTGGTCTATGGACTGGATTCCACATCTGAGAAGAGATGGCTTATACTAGGTAAAAGGGGCAGGAGGGGAAACTTTGCTTGTGAATATCTCCCAAACCATAAAGGTTTGAGCGATAAGACTTATTTCATTCTTCATGTTTTTTTAATGCCTACAAAATAAAATAAAGATAAAATTAAGTATTACTATCCCTTTAAAGCCCCCTTTTAACCCCTTCGCGACACAGGACGTACATGTACGTCCTGTGTGGCTGTAACTTAGTGACAGAGGACGTACATGTAAGTCCCGGAAATCCGGCTCCCCGCGCGGCTGCACGCCGTTCGGGGACTCTGGATTCTTTTAGAAAAAAAAATAAAAATGTTAGACGGGTGTTAAGTGACGGCTGCGTCTGCACGCGGCCGTCACTAAGGGGTTAAATCAATAGGATTTTTAGTTCTCCCCAATAGTGCAAGTGGTTTGCCCCAGAACTCTAAGTCATTGATATCTCCGAATTTTCCTGAGGAAGGGGCTACAAGCCCAGAAACGCGTTGAACAAATTAAAGGATTTATCTATTACGTGCTCACAGTCTCTTAAATAAGAGGAATCTCCAAGAGAAACAGCAACTCGCATACGACCAGCACAGCACAGCCGCATAGCACAGGACTCGGACTTTACTAGTGGAAACTGGAAAGGAACGGGTGCCTGGATCCGACAGCGGAGTCAAGTGCAGACACCTTCGGTTGCTTGATGTGCCTATCCCCACGGGGAATCTGGTGAGCAGACTACTTTACTTATGGGGTGCTATATTCTACCTTTGACGATTGGATGAGAATTTGCTCGTTCCAGTTATACTCATCTATACTACCCTTATGTGGACTTAGTCTGCAGTGTACCACACAGTGTTTCTGTGGACATGCACTCTATTTCTCTATATAATTGAGCTGTGTGATCTTCATATATATATTTTCTTATTGATACGTTTTTATATTTTCTATATTATTTTATGCAACCCCTTTTTTTTGGTGCAATTATTGTTCTTTTTATATAATAAATATTTATTCTCTTATATAGTCCCTCATCTTCTCTTGTTACATTGCATGTTTATGTATGCACTTATTTAGTAATATACTACACTTAGATCACTGGTGCGCTGTCTTTTGTTTCTGTTCTTTTTTTATATATATCGGCTCAAGTGGACTCCGAGCTCAGGACAAGCTGCACAGTGAAATTGAAGTGACATTTAACAATATATGGAAAAATTTGGACCTTTCATCGCTGTTTGATTCATTTCATCTGTCTACATTTCATTATATCACCATCACTAATCTCTTTTCATCACCCATCAGCTATCTTCCATTTGTTCAAGAACTAATTTACATCATCATCCAAAGACTCATGTATGGTGAACTTTACTAATATATCAATGTCAGCAGATTTGTAATTGTTGATGTTTTATGACCCACTGTTTTTAGTCCATGATCTCCATTTTCTTTGATCATTTTAGATCAATATGTAAGTACTAGGTTTTACACTGTAGGTTATTTTCATTTATTTTATACAGTGTACATCCATCATCCTTTAGGGAGAGGCAAGTACAGAGAACTGACTGTGACATGACAGAAGTGGATTATATGTATTATCAGCATTTGAAGCTACAGTATTGGATTTTACCATCATTTCTTGCTGTCCAATTTTGTGGTGGAGTCTTTTCTGCTGCAGTCATTGTTTCTATGTATAGTGCATTACAGGGTGTTTATATTATTTTTCATATCATTTGGTTGTATATTTCTGGATTGTCATGATACTACATTGTATATATTGGTATTTTTATAGGGCCCCATATATGTTACTCTTTTATATTATGTTTAGCTGTTTTGTTATTTAATACATGTTTTTAAGTCACCCGTGAATTCTGTAGCACTAGAATTAATTGTAGTTTGCCTTTAATACACACTTTCTCACAACATACAATAGATGATCAGATTAGCTCATTATAAAAATGATCCTCAACCATGTACAAGGAATTCATTTTTATATAGCAAAACATCACTGTTCGGTTATAGATTACATCATAGTTCCAATGCAAAAACAATGATTTAGATATACCAGAATCGCTATATAATAGTCACATAGCTAGATAAGCCCTTCTGTTCAACAAATTACAAATATCATATTGATATACTAAAGTTCCCACTTAAAAGTGGTGTTATTATGGCTTATTGCAGCATAAGACTTGGACATCCCACCAAGTACACTTTGTGTTAATCTTAAGCCCTTATTAATATAATGTAAATGCTAAGCTATTCTAAAAGTCATGGGCAAAAGAGCCTTTAAAGGGATAGTAATGTTTCATAATAAAAGCAGCTCTAATTAATCATCATAGTATTTGGACTTTGGAGAGTGTTATTTCAATTCTGTCAGAGTTGTAGCTCAAGAGTAATTCAATGACATAGTGTCCCCCTCCTGCCCCTTTTACTGATGTAACACTGCTCAGCCAAAGCAGAAGGGAGGTGCCCAGGTAGATTGCAGAGAGGGACAATCTTCAATTAAGATAAGGGAAACACCTGAAAAGCTTGTCAAGGGGGCAGGGATTTCATTGTTTTCATAGGAATAAGAGTGTCCCCTTCTGTTATCTGTCTGGTCTATGGACTGCATTCCACATCTGAGAAGAGATGGCTTACACTAGGTAAAAGGGGCAGGAGGGGAAACTTTGCTTGTGAATATCTCTTAAACCATAAAGGTTTGAGAGATAAGACTTATATCGTTCTTCATGTTTTTTTAATGCCTTCAAAATAAAATAAAGATAAAACAAAGTATTACTATCTCTTTAACAAAGCCACATACTGGGTAAAACATTTAATGAAAAAAATACATTAACAGCAATAAAATTATATTAGAGTGTGTAGATAAAAAGCAGGTATTCAAATATACATTTTGATACTCAGTTTTCCTTTGGTCTGTTTACCGTCTTGAGGACCTTGTATTAGTTATTGTTTGTGGCATAGCAGCTTTGTTTTCATAGACTATCATGGTATTTTGGACTTTTATCTTATTTTCGTATTGAACATTAATTATTTTCGTCATTGTGATACTTTTATAGGTCATTATATGCCAGGGAGATGTTTTTGACAGTTTTGAACTTACGGAGGAGGAGATACATAGACAAGATGGATAGTCCAATTAAATTTATGAGAAGTGCTTTGAAGTGAATTAGAAGAATAGAAGTGTTTTGAACTAGGCATTGGTATAACCCTTTAAGACTAAAAAAGTATTAAGCATACAAGCAGATCACACAAAAGATTCTTAGTACTAACCATCTGAGAGCCAGAGAGATATCCAATGCATTGCATCGCAATGTTTGCATACATATCTGTTGCTCAAAGAGTTAATAAAGTAACAATTTTTTACTTGTTAGACTTTGATTTACATCAGCTTCTACTATATCCTTCAAAGAGCTACTAGCTAGAGTTATATATTGGAGTGGACTAACTACCCATACCCTCAATCAATGGTCATCTCCTATTACCATTTTACAGTCATCTCTATCACAGACATCACACACCAAAAATACACTGATTAATCCTGCTAACTTCACTCTTATCCATCATTCTGGTGGTTGCTAACAATTGAATGGTGTACAAGTCCTATCCAATGACTCTATCTAACCATAACTATAGGAGGCAAATATAGTTTTTGATACCTTTTATTGGCTAACTAAGCAGATTTAAATGCAAGCTTTCAAGACCTTAGGTCTCTTCCTCAGGCAAGTTATACATATAAATATGAAAACATCTCTCTTAAATACAAGTACACATCACATTGTTTAGCATGGAAATCAGATAACAGAATGCAGTCCAGATCCAGATATCTTTGATCAGTCAATGGTAAATTGCACTCTTCCTCTGAGGCTTTAGAGGTATTTACGATGCTCTTGGGTCTGTTGGAAAGGTCAATCAACTAAATTGTATTTTGACAGAAATTCCTTATCCCTATTCAAACCACTACAAATTGCATTCAATTTTAACATTAAAGGGATAGTAATACTTTGTTTTAACTTTATTTTATTTTGTAGGCATTAAAAAAACATGAAGAATGATATAAGTCTTATCTCTCAAACCTTTATGGTTTAAGAGATATTCACAAGCAAAGTTTCCCCCTCCCGCCCCTTTTTCCTAGTGTAAGCCATCTCTTCTCAGATGTGAAACTGGTTGTAAGACCAGACAGATAACAGAAGGGGACAATCTTCTTTGTATGAAAAGAATGAAAGCCCTTCCCCCCTTGACAAGTTTTTCAGCTTTTTCCCTTATCTTAATTGAAGATTGTCCCTCTCTGCAGTCTACCTGGGTGTGGCTGAAAAGGGGAGGGATACTTTGCTTGTGAATATCTCTCAAACCATAAAGGTTTGAGAGATAAGACTTATATCGTTCTTCATGTTTTTTTAATGCCTACAAAATAAAATAAAGATAAAACGAAGTATTACTATCCCTTTAATTTTACCTCCCATACCTTTCTGTCCCTCTGAGTGCGGAACAGTCCCATCAATACAGTTAACTTAATATCCTTAACACTGTGCCCATTTTGGCAAAAATGTTCTCCCACTGGTGTCTCTGTCTTTTTGTTATTAACACTGGATCTGTGGGAATTAAATCTCCTATGTAGTGCTTGTCCAGTTTCTCCCACATACAGAGCTGTTGGGCATTTTGCACACATGATAAAGTATATTACATTGGATGATTTACAGGTGAAGGTACCATTGATCTTATGGTGTATCTGGGTGTTTGGAATTGGTATGTTGTCCGTGGTGTAAATGTGTGCACAAGTTTCACATCTCTTTTGGAGGCAGGGAGATGTGCCATTTTTTTGTGCCAATACATTCCACCCCAATATCAACCTAACACTCAGTCACTCACGCACAAGCATTAACTTCTTTGACACAACTATCAGTATTCAGAACAACTCCATCCACTCATCCCTATACCGCAAACCAACAGACAGACCAACATACCTGAAAAACAATAGCTTCCATCCAAAACACACAAAGAACGCCATCATATACAGCCAGGCCAACAGATACCACCGCATCTGTTCTGACATGATGGACCGTGACAAGCACCTCCAGAAGTTCAGAGGAGACTTTATAAAACACGGTTACAGCGCAACTATTATTGACAGTCAGATACAGAAGGCTACCCAAATACCAAGAAAAAATCTGTTGCACTACAAAGAACAACATAAGGGAAACCGGGTGCCACTGGTGGTCACTTACCACCCCCAGGTTGAAGTGCTACGCAAAATATCAAGAGAAAGTCAAAAGAAATTACATACGGATGAAAGACTTAAGAAGATATTCCCACAGCCTCCCTTACTCTCCTTCAGACAGCCTCCCAATTTGAAACAACTGATGGTGAGGAGTGCCCTGAATAAAAATACAAAAAATGGCACATCTCCCTGCCTACAAAAGAGATGTGAAACTTGTGCACACATTTACATCACGGACAACATACCAATTCCAAACACCCAGTTACACCATAAGATCAATGGTACCTTCACCTGTAAATCATCCAATGTAATATACCTTATCATGTGTGCAAAATGCCCAACAGCTCTGTATGTGGGAGAAACTGGACAAGCACTACATAGGAGATTTAATTCCCACAGATCCAGTGTTAATAACAAAAAGACAGAGACACCAGTGGGAGAACATTTTTGCCAAAATGGGCACAGTGTTAAGGATATTAAGTTAACTGTATTGATGGGACTGTTCTGCACTCAGAGGGACAGAAAGGTATGGGAGGTAAAATTAATGTTAAAATTTAATGCAATTTGTAGTGGTTTGAATAGGGATAAGGAATTCCTGTCAAAATACAATTTAGTTGATTGACCTTTCCAACAGACCCAAGAGCATCGTAAATACCTCTAAAGACTCAGAGGAAGAGTGCAATTTACCATTGACTGATCAAAGATATCTGGATCTGGACTGCATTCTGTTATCTGATTTCCATGCTAAACAATGTGATGTGTACTTGTATTTAAGAGAGATGTTTTCATATTTATCTGTATAACATGCCTGAGGAAGAGACCTAAGGTCTTGAAAGCTTGCATTTAAATCTGCTTAGTTAGCTAATAAAAGGTATCAAAAACTATATTTGCCTCCTGTATTTCTACGGCTAACACAGTACCAACTCTCATCCGGTACCCATAACTATAGCACTAAGTCTTTGTTGTTACGGTCATTGTTACTATTTATAGTGCATTATAGGAGTTTATATTATTTTTTTTCCATTTATAAATATTAAATATTTTATGGTGCCCATATATTTTTATGTTACGGTTATAGTTATTTTTTTGAATACATGTTTTTATCACATCTGTGAGATCTTTAGCACTATATCTGATGCACTATCAGCCTTGTTCTACCTTCAGTCAGTGAGATGAGGAGGTCTTGGCAACCGATGTCCTGGAGAAGCACTGGTGCTTGCTAATTGATCATTGCAGAGGCTTATCTCCAGTTCAATGTATGTGGCATCAGATAGCGGAACAAGGCTGTGCCTACCAGACTGACAGAGTGGCACAAAGAAAGGAAGACTGAGAGCTGATCATGGCTCTTCAACACTTTAATCAGAAGGGAAGTGATGTCTGTGTGCAATGGAGGCCGGTAAATGCGACGTTTCATAGTGCAACCTGAAAATCTCTCGCTTTCATGCAGTGTGAGATTTTCAGGTCGCCATTTTTATCCAGGCGACATGGTTACTGCACAAAAAGTTTGCACGCTCTTTTGCGTGCGACCATTTAAAAGCTAACCTAATTATTTTATATATCTTTTTTGTTGTTTTACACCTGTTGTGAAAGGGTGTGCTTTTTCCACAGTTACAAAGATCTTTCTGTGTAGCTTGCACCATTTAGAACATAGTCTACTATAGTCTACATGCAAACTACAACTGAGGTCAGTAAGTTCCTCCAATTGCATATATAATCCAAAAAATATACCTAACTGCTGTATGAAGGACCACTCCATTACCTAAATCCATGTCAGTTATAAAATAAGACACTCTGATTCATATGGTACAGTTCTTTATCTGTAAAATGTTATCTAGAGATTAACATCCATTCTAGCATTTTTTTATAGATTAAAATATCTTATACTAAAGCCAGCCTCACACTTCTCACTCAAGAGTGCAACCTATGTAAATTCAGAGTTACAGTAAGATGAACTTTAACTTATTCCCCACTCTGCTTTGCTGATAACACAAACTATATAAATGTGTAGGCACACTCTCTAACACACTTCTATTCTATACCTCAGAGTCCTGGGAACATTTGGAGTACTTCTGCTGCTGCTAATTGTAGCACCTCTGACCTATTAATTATGTGTTTTCCAGTAAGATCCGTAGTTGTGCTTCATGTGGGAACTCGTTGAGGAGGTGCCTAGGCCAGAGCCTGCTTTCCTCATGCTCACATGCTTCTTACACAGACAACGGATAGCAACATGCTTAGCTTTTGGATCCTGAGTGAAGAATGTCCATAATGTGGACTTAATAGATAGTGAGGTTCCTGAAAGACTACTACTACAACTACTGATGTTTCTGAATTTGTACTACTATTAGGTGTCACAGGTTCTGCACTTCCAACAGCAGCAGAGGCACTCAGAGCTAAGGCTGTAGACGCTGATAGCCTGTGTTGTTGCTATGTGTGTGTGTGTTTGTGGCTGAACGGGACTTGGACTTGGAAGTGGTGATGATGCTGATGATGACTGACAGGATGACTCTGTACTTTTTGCCATATTTGCTTGTTCAGGGTCATACTTTCCAATTGTTTTTTAAAATAGTTTACAGACAGGCACAGCGTTCATTTTCAGTGGTGGAAAACTGAGCCTTTGCCTTTCTGCTAACTTTCTAGACATCTCATCATCTCTCCCGCTCTCAACTTCATACCTATCTGAAGACGAGGAGCATGCTGGAGGGATATATTGTAGATCTACAACATCATCATCATCAGTCATTGAGTCATCCTCAGCATCACCCGACTCTTTGTCCCCATTACTTTTATATTCTTCTAGGCTTTTAGAGGTCTCAAACAATTTATTTTTATTTTTCCCCTTCAATGGATTTTCACAATGTTCTTTCAAGACAGGTGTTTTATGCTTGTTTATCTCACTGTCAGATGCAGCAGTTGGTTGGGCTGCTACATCTTCTTGCACTAAGCCATCAACACTGGAATCTGTTATCTGCAGTGCTATTAAATTGCTTACTAATAGAACTAGTGCTGGTGGTGAGGGGATTTTGGTGGGACTTTGACAATCTACATCTTCCTTGGGAGGAGAGGGAGTGCAATTATTTATTGCATACACTGCAGTCAGTTTTTGGACTACCATTTAACTCACACTTCCCTGCACTGCTCCAAATCCTTTCACCCTACCCCTACCCCTTGTGTGTTTGCTGGACATTACTCAATGACTGTGTGTGTCTTTACTGTAATGTACAAAATATAACTGATTGTGTTTAATGTTTTACCTTGGATTTCTACAAAATACTTTATCTTGTCTAGTATCAGTCTGCCTCAGCCACATATCACATCAGGTTCCCTGTCTCTGCCACCTATTATTATTTTTTATTAATTTATTTTAATTAATAATTAACACCCTTTTATATGCCTGTGGGAAAAGAAGAGAAACTTGCCATGTGTTCAGGTGAAATTATGTCTTTCCATTGATTTCTATGAAAAAATTGCAGTTTTTCACCTATTTCTCATTTGAGGTGAACATTTTTGCCCATGCCTGCTGGTGAATTTGTCAATTTGCTTTGATAAAAATGTCCATATGTGATGCAATGTATATTACACGTAATTAATAATAAGACTAGTGTACAAATAAAAAATAAAGCAATTCTGTATCATAGTGAACAAATTAAATGCCCCAAATTCCTAATGATTTTAGTGTGAATCTTAATCAAAACAATTTCTTTTATATGAAGAAGGTACATTTTCTGTATTTATGATGGAGGAATTGTGGAAGCTGCAATGTCAAGAGTAGCCATTTTGTTGCTGCAGATATCTAATATGACATAGCAGAGAAAGCAGCTTGTAATAGGCACAAAGATTGAGAATTATGGGCTATATGGAGCAATTATTTGACAAACCAAGAGCATCATAGGGAACAAAAAAAAAACAAAATACCAAATAACTTAAATTATGCTTTTAACCCCTTGGTTACTTGGTTCTCCAATGCATTATTCTAGACTACTTTGCATCCAACAGGTTAAAAGCATGTTTTAAGTCAATGGTTGGTTAGGGATGATGGGAGCTGTAGTCCCCAACAGTTGATGGTCCACAAATTGACTACCCCTGACTTAAGTGTTACTCAGAGTTGAAGCACATATTAGTGATTTTAGCTGTGGAAATTGTGGAGTGTGTGGTATGATGTGAAAGACAAACAATGCTTTAGATCTCTGACAATTTGAAATACTTTTAGTGATTTAATTTTCTCAGTTTTGGGAATATATGTCATTTCTGACCACCACTTTTCAAAATACTTTGAAATAAATTACAGAGCTCATGAAAGACAGACCAAATCATTTTGAAGACAAAGTGATTCATAATACTTCTGGCAAGACCAGTTAGATGAATAGAATAAAACTAAATGATTCTGCATGACTCATAGGCATTACAGTAATTATGATTTGTCAGCAAGAAAATCAGTTTTCTTGACATCTTCCTGCATTACACTCTGGTACTCAAAGAGTAGCCCCCTTCTGAGGAAAAATAAGACAGTGGGGCTTATACCATACTGATTCTATGCAATAACTGAAGATGGAATTGATGTTCAGGTTCTGAACCTGTCTAACGTCAACTTATGAAGCTATTTACGTCAGATTTCCTCCCACTAACACAGCAACAAAGGGAGGAGAATGAGGCAAACTGTGTGTCTTTTGGGGTGCTCCTTTCCTCTGCAACTTGCTTAGGGAAATGCACTGAAAAAAACAGACAAAATGGCTCAAGTGTACACTAATTTCTTTGCTCATGCTATGGAGCTATTGCAAGGGGCATTCTAGCATTAATTTTCAAATGCTAGCAGAGATTGTCTGCTAATATACACTATAGCAATCATATGCAACAGTGCATACTCAGATGTGAAGCCACTGTAATTAGAGGACCATTTGTACATTATCCACAGTATACCTGTGAGCACTGTATATACAATGTTACAATTCTATGAAAGAGCCAATAAACTATTGTGTATACTTTGATTTTATGAAGTTCAGCATTTAACTTAATATTTTTGGAGATTGACAATGCAGTTCTTTACAGATTTCAGCCTCAATATATGTGCAATATACCAGTCAACAGAGGGTTAACAAGCTCATTGAGAATGAATATAACTTAATTACTTGCTCTTGGGGATAACGACCCCTGAGGAGTTAGTTGTCTTTCCTTTTGCTTTCACATCTCTTATTCACATACTAATATCAAAAACATATACTAATCTTTTGATAGCCTGGGAGAATCTGTGATCTCATACTCAGTGATACAAGACTGAAGTCCCAAATACCACCCTCAGCTGCTGCTGCTACTTTAAAGTTACTTCAGTCCCCTTGTCTTTTATTATCAGTGTGTGTGTGGGGAGGAGGGTTAAAGGTACAAATATACAAGAAGCTAACTTTACCAGACCTGATTATGGATGGTAATAGTGGGAGAAGATACTGGCTGAATTTACCAGATCGAGGGAAATTTAAGAAAAAGTAGTAATACTAACAATGAACTATATATTGTAAAATAGTGAGGTAACTTGGGAATATCAGGGATAAGCTTTAAAATGTGGTTTTCATTAAGAAAACCAATTTTCTCTTTACCTGGAAGGCACTGCCCAGTAACAATTTTGAGTTTGCCAGATATATTTCTCAAGATAAGGAAAAAAACAAACAAACTTGAGTCGAGAGTTAGTTTTAAGTGAAGAAAATGTAAGAACATGTTTCCTTCTCCCCTACTAATGCAACAATAGTGCAATATGCTGGAGTTTATCAGGCAGTAATAAGAGCAGTTTAGTAGCTCTATCATAAATGACCCCAATTCAGCTGCATTTTGATGCATGGGCATACCCGGACATTTTCTGTGGGCCTCCAGTGTCAGGGGTCTTGCCTTGGACCCCCAACAGTCCCATTTTTACAGAAAGTAACCAATTTAATTCTTTGGTCATATGGCCAGTGAGGAGTGAGAGAGTTCTGGGTGCACAACATTTAAATGCAAGTGATTTTCCCATAAATAGAAAGAAATTGAAGAAGAAGACCACAGTTATACTTGATACTAAACTTCACCTTGTATTCAGGGGAGGTGGTCTCAATTTACAATTATGCTGGAGGTCTTAGGGATTCTTAAAACTGCCCTGCCCCTTTATGTCAGTGAAAGTTATTGCAATGTGTTTTACTTAATGTTTTTGTTATCAGTCACAACTTCTATACTATGGAATATTGAGCATAAGATAATATTGGAGAACTAGGAAACGTGAAGAGAAAAATAACAGACAATATTTTAAAACTAAAATAAGAAAGAAAGAGGAAAAAACAATGTTTGTTCAGGAACAAACAAAATAATACATCTAATGCCTTTGTTAAATTTCAAAAACCAATATATTATGTTAACAATGTGATGTGTATATTTTTTTTTATCTGAAAGCTTTGTTTCTTGGTCAATGGTGCGTGCTTAATGTGCTAGCTCAATCTCCGAAATGCTTGATGTGACATTCACTTCTGAGAAGATGCAATGATTTGTGTACAAGAAGGCAGAATTGTGTGTTGTGACCTAGTTTTGCATTCTTCATTAGAGAATGACATGTAACAGGACCTTACTAGGGCTGTCTGATTATAAACCCATTGCTGAGCAGAGGGGTATGCAAGATATTGCTTCACATTGCAATGCTCACCCCTCTGGTCATCAGTGAGTTATACTACCATAAATAATAATCTGCTTTAGTAGAAACAATACAAAACCTATTTTATCTCCATAATCAGAAAAGAATATGCACCATATTCAAAAATCTTGAGAGGTGTAGTTCTGGAACAAACGATCTGCTCTAGAGGGAACAAATATAAATTTCCCAAATTCCCATTGATTTCACCAAGGATTAAAACCACTTGAATGCTAGAGAGATTTCAGCTTATTGCTAAGAAACACATTAGAGACCTCTATAGCATCTTAAATTATTGTGATTTTTCATTTATCCCCTAGAGTGCAGTTTTTCTCTAGAATTGTACTTTTTTCTATCACGGTGCCCGTGATTCTGGGGCTCTTACTGGTCTGTTTGCTTTCTATGTTTGCCTAGCAACAGCATGGCGGGTGACTACTTCCTGGTCACTCGTGCGTATTTCTGAGCACTTACTATTTTATAGTTTTCCACCTCAATTGACCTATGAGCTGCATTCTATCATTGCCTCAGTGCCCTTTCATGGTGTACCTGAGCGCTTTCTGAGTCTTCCTTTGTGATCTGTTCCTGGCTGCTGAATCTGATTTGTGTATGACCCTGGCTCTGTCTGACTACTGATTTGTGTCTGAACCTTTTGCCTAGCAGATTGTCCGCTCCATACCGGCCTTGGCCTTGTCTGACTACCTGCTCCTTGTATGACCTTTGGCCTGGCTGACTAATCGCTCAGTGCTGACCTTGGCTTGTCCGATTACCCGCTCCGTGTATGACCTTTGGCCTGGCTGACTATCCTCTCCGTGCTCTCCTTGGCTTGTCCGATTACCTGCTCCATGTGTGACCTTTGGCCTGGCTGACTACTCGCTCCATGCTAAATACTGTGGCTTGTTTGACTACCAGAACTGTCTGGCCATTGGCTTTATAGTCTCTGTCACTTCCTGTGGCCTGGCAGTCCCTGGCAGGCTCTCATTCTCAGGCCTTGGTCGGGTAACTACTGTCAGTAGCGCAGCAGTGCCTAAGTCCTCCGGGGTTGTTGTGCCTCTAGCTTTCTAGGGTGCATGGCTTTCGGTAACCCTAGCATTCTAGGGTATTGCTGTTGTGTTATTAGAGCACGCTTACCACTTTCCTCTACCTCCGTGGTTCTGCTCTCGCTCTGGTTCACTCCTACCTGGTGCCTCTGCCTGGCTAAGGTTCCGTGTCAGCTCCTGGTAGTGGACTGTACACTGTCCCCACGCCTGACCCCGGGAAGGTTGGGAAAGTGTCTTATTTATTTGCTTGTGATTATTGTTAATAAAGTGGAAATTGATTTTATGTACCTGTCTAAGTGTTTATTTACAAGTCTCCCATGACATTTTCTTCCTGAATATGGTTCCAAGTGTACTAATTACAAATGCATTATCATGATATGAGATTAACCCTCTACAGACTTAATGTGTTGCACACCCCTCTGGTCCTTAAATGAATAGCAATGTTTCACAATAAAAGCAGCTCTAATTAATCTTCATAGTATTTGGGCCATGGAGAGTGTTATTTCAATACTGTCAGAGTTGTAGTTCAAGAGTAATTGAATGATAACATATCCCTCCCACCCCTTTTACTGATGTAACACTGCTTACCTCAGAGCAACAAGTCTGTCCGGATCAATCTAAGAGAGGGACAATCTTCAGTGAGCATAAGGAAAAAACAGAAAAACCTGTCAAGGGGGTCAGAGTTTTCCTTATGTTCACAGTAAGAAGATTGTTCCTTTACTGTGAGCTGTCTGGTCCCAGGACCAGATTCCACTTCTGAGGGGAGGTGTGCTTACACTAGGTAAAAGGGGTGGAAGGGGGATACTTTATCATTCAATCATTCTATCAGTACTGAAATAACACCCTCCATGGCCCAAATACTATTAAGATTAATTGGAGCTGCTGTTTTTGTGAAATATTACTATTCCCTATAAAGGGTTTATTTACAATGAAATATAGACTGCTTTAACACCCAAGGAAAATATTACTCTACAATCCAAGATGTACTATAAGTGGGATATGCTATTGCTTTTCCACAATTATTAGAGGCTTGTACTATTAATGAAAGCAGGAAATTATTACATTTAGAAAAAAATATTAAATCTACTCTTGTTCCACAGAAATTCAATGCATACTTTATATCAACTAAATATTTTAATACAGCTTAGAATTTCCCTGAATAAAATAGTTCTAGAAAGGACATGGGGCATAGTACAAATGTGTGTCTATGTATAATATCCATAGAGGTGATAAATAATGTTACTCAAGGGGTTTTAGTGGGGAAAGAAAAGTTAATTTAAAAGATGCCAAAGTATATCAGTCTTTAGGTGCTATATTAGCCTTTATTAGAAGAATGAAATGCAAAAGCTTATACATTGAATTCTATACAAAGGAATTACCAGATAAAAGTACATGCTATTAACCCAAGTGCCATTGTAGGTGTTTATCTCCAATTAAACGCTCCCAGTGAACCCACTGAGGACTTGTCATTGCAATCACAATGCTAGTAATGCAGACTTCCCATTGAAAGCCCATTGCTTAAAGAGTGGACTTCCCATTGAAAACTCTGTGTTCCCAGTGTGGACTGTCCATTAGTGTTGAGCGAGCATGCTCGGCCGATGCTCGGATCGGCTCGAGCATCGCTCTGCTCGGCACATGGCGGTACTCGTACGAGTACCGCATGTGCTCGCCCGCCATGTTCGGGTCTCCTCCCCGCACGTTTTGCGGCTGCTGCGCAGCCAATAAACGTGCAGGGAGGCTCTGACATCGGTGTAATGCCAGCAGCCATGTTGGCTGCTGGCATTACACTGATTGGCTGGCCAGAACCCGTGGTCAGGTGCTGTATAGCACCTGACCATCGAGTTCGGCTCAGTCTGAGCCAGGGAGAGCTGAGGATAGGAAGGGAAAGGCAGTGTAGGGAGGAAAAAAACAAAAATTGTGAAAAAAAAAGAACCAAAAGTCCTTTTTAGGACTACTGTGTGTGGGGGCAGCAGGTTATTTGGTGTGGGGGGAAAAAAACAAAAAAAAAAAAAAAAAAATATATATATTCTGTTTAGTGTGCAAAGTTGCAGATTAGAGCACATTCTGTTTAGTGTGCACAGTTGCAGATTAGAGCACATTCTGTTTAGTGTGCAAAGTTGCAGATTAGAGCACATTCTGTTTAGTGTGCAAAGTTGCAGATTAGAGCACATTCTGTTTAGTGTGCAAAGTTGCAGATTAGAGCACATTCTGTTAAGTCTTCAAACTAAAATATCAAAGTCACGTATTCCATTCAGTGTGCGTCGCCGCAGTTTAGCAGCACATTCTGAGTACTGTGCAGAGTTGCAGAATAGGAAGAAATACTGTTAAGTCTTCAAACTAAAATATCAAAGTCACATATTCCATTCAGTGTGCTTCGCCGCAGTTTAGCAGCACATTCTGTGTACTGTGCAGAGTTGCAGAATAGGAAGAAATACTGTTAAGTCTTCAAACTCAAATATCAAAGTCACATATTCCATTCAGTGTGCTTCGCCGCAGTTTAGCAGCACATTCTGTGTACTGTGCAGAGTTGCAGAATAGGAAGAAATACTGTTAAGTCTTCAAACTAAAATATCAAAGTCACATATTCCATTCAGTGTGCTTCGCCGCAGTGTAGCAGCACATTCTGTGTACTGTGCAGAGTTGCAGAATAGGAAGAAATACTGTTAAGTCTTCAAACTAAAATATCAAAGTCACATATTCCATTCAGTGTGCTTCGCCGCAGTTTAGCAGCACATTCTGTGTACTGTGCAGAGTTGCAGAATAGGAAGAAATACTGTTAAGTCTTCAAACTAAAATATCAAAGTCACATATTCCATTCAGTATGCTTCGCCGCAGTGTAGCAGCACATTCTGTGTACTGTGCAGAGTTGCAGAATAGGAAGAAATACTGTTAAGTCTTCAAACTAAAATATCAAAGTCACATATTTCATTCAGTGTCTTTCACCGCCGTTTAACAGCCTATTCTGTGTACTCTGCAGAGTTGCAGAATTATAAGAAATACTGTTAAGTTTTCAAACTCAAATATTAAAGTCACATATTCCATTCAGTGTCTTTCACCGCCGTTTAACAGCCTATTCTGTGTACTCTGTACAGTTGCAGAATTATAAGAAATACTGTTAAGTTTTCAAACTCAAATATTAAAGTCACATATTCCATTCAGTGTCTTTCACCGCCGTTTAACAGCCTATTCTGTGTACTCTGTACAGTTCCAGAATTATAAGAAATACTGTTAAGTTTTCAAACTCAAATATTAAAGTCACATATTCCATTCAGTGTCTTTCACCGCCGTTTAACAGCCTATTCTGTGTACTCTGTACAGTTCCAGAATTATAAGAAATACTGTTAAGTTTTCAAACTCAAATATTAAAGTCACATATTCCATTCAGTGTCTTTCACCGCCGTTTAACAGCCTATTCTGTGTACTCTGTACAGTTCCAGAATTATAAGAAATACTGTTAAGTTTTCAAACTCAAATATTAAAGTCACATATTCCATTCAGTGTGTTTCAACGCCGTTTAACAGCCTATTCTGTGTACTCTGCAGAGTTGCAGAATTATAAGAAATACTGTTAAGTTTTCAAACTCAAATATTAAAGTCACATATTCCATTCAGTGTCTTTCACCGCCGTTTAACAGCCTATTCTGTGTACTCTGTACAGTTCCAGAATTATAAGAAATACTGTTAAGTTTTCAAACTCAAATATTAAAGTCACATATTCCATTCAGTGTGTTTCAACGCCGTTTAACAGCCTATTCTGTGTACTCTGCAGAGTTGCAGAATAGTAAGAAATACTGTTAAGTTTTCAAACTCAAATATTAAAGTCACATATTCCATTCAGTGTCTTTCACCGCCGTTTAACAGCCTATTCTGTGTACTCTGTACAGTTGCAGAATTATAAGAAATACTGTTAAGTTTTCAAACTCAAATATTAAAGTCACATATTCCATTCAGTGTCTTTCACCGCCGTTTAACAGCCTATTCTGTGTACTCTGTACAGTTCTAGAATTATAAGAAATACTGTTAAGTTTTCAAACTCAAATATTAAAGTCACATATTCCATTCAGTGTGTGTCACCGCAGTTTAGCAGCCTATTCTGTGTACTCTGCACAGTTGCAGAATAGGAAGAAATACTGTTAAGTTTTCAAACTCAAATATTAAAGTCACATATTCCATTCAGTGTGTGTCACCGCAGTTTAGCAGCCTATTCTGTGTACTCTGCAGAGTTGCAGAATAGTAAGAAATACTGTTAAGTTTTCAAACTCATATATATTAAAGTCATATATATCGTGTAAGATGAAGAAGGCGGGTAAAAAGGGACGGGGAAGTGGACGTGATCCTGAAAGTTCAGGGCGCGGGTCAGGACGCGGAGAAACTGTGCCTGGTGCCAGAGCACAAGAAAGAAAGACATCCACCATACCTAGCTTCATGTCTGATTTCACAGGGCGTCGCAGGACATCACTCTCGAGGTCCGACCAGTGCGAACAGGTGGTCGGTTGGATGACAGCTGATACTGCTTCCAGTCGGTTAAGCACCACCCTGTCTTCCACCAAGTCCACTCTCAGTAGCCAAGAGTCTGGTCAACATAATCCTCACTCTGATCATCCTTCCTCCCACCATACACGGTCTGGTCAAAGAAGTGATCCCACACTGGGATATAGTGATGAGCTCGTCTCATCACCAATCCTTCATTTGACCCTCTCTCCAAGCACGCTTGCAGAGGAACATGACATCTTGTGCCCTGATTCACAACCTCTAGAGGCTACCCAATCACAAGAAGATGACAGATGTGAACGGCATTTAAGGTCAAAGGAAGTAGTGGATGATGATGATGATGATGATGAGACACAGTTGCCATTAAATCAACCACTATTTCCGTCTCAAGACCTTGTTGAGGAGAATGTTATACAGTTGTCAATGACTGAGTATGTGGTGGGATCAAGACTTGAGGAGGATGATCAGAGTGAGGAAGTGGAGGAGGACTTGGTGGACGATGAGGTGACTGACCCCACCTGGGAAGGTGTAGAGCCGAGCGATGACAGCAGTCCTGAGGGTGAGCCATCTGCAGCACCGCAACAGGCTGGAAGAGGCAGTGGTGTGGCTACAGAAAGAAGGCGGACCGCACCAAACCGGCCCGCAAATGTTCCACGGAGCACCCCCTTGCGTAAATCTACCTTGCCAAGGGGTAGGTGTTCCGCGGTATGGCGTTTTTTTAAGGAAAGTGCGGACGACAAAAGAATTGTAGTTTGCAACCTGTGCCACACCAGAATGAGCCGAGGCATGAACACTAGAAACCTCACCACCACCAGCATGATCCGACACATGGCATCCAAGCACCGTAGTAAGTGGGAGGAACGCCTGGATCGCCCATCTGTGTCTGCAGGCCACACCACTGCCTCCTCTTCCCCTGTTTTCGGTGCCGGCCAATCGCCTGTCGAAGGCGCAGGCCCGCATACCTCCCGCCCTGCACCTGTAGCATCTGAAGCACCATCAGCGACCACATCCACTTCCCTGTCCCAGCACAGCGTCCAAATGTCGTTACCCCAGGCATTTGAGCGCAAGAGAAAGTACCCAGCCACCCACCCACAGGCCATAGCACTAACCTCACACCTTTCAAAATTACTGGCCATCGAAATGCTGCCATTTAGGCTTGTGGACACTGAGTCCTTCCGCAGCCTGATGGCAGCAGCTGTCCCTCGGTACGCGGTCCCCAGCCGCCACTACTTTTCCCGGTGTGCCATCCCCGCATTACACCACCATGTGTCCCGTAACATCACCCGTGCCCTGACCAACGCAGTTACTGGGAAGGTCCACTTAACGACTGACACATGGACAAGTGCTTGTGGCCAGGGACGCTACATTTCCCTGACGGCACACTGGGTGAATGTCGTGGAGGCTGGGAGCGACTCGGACCCTGGGATGGCACGGGTGCTACCCACGCCGAGGATTGCGGGCCCTACCTCCATCAGGGTTTCCACCAGCACCTACGTTATTGGCTCCTCCTCCTCCGTTTCCACCTCCGAATTCTCTACACACACCGCCACTCCCCCATCAGCCAGTAGCTGGAAGCAGTGTAGCACTGCAGTGGGGAAGCGTCAACAGGCCGTGCTGAAGCTGATCTGCCTTGGGGACAAACAGCACACGGCCTCAGAGCTGTTGCAGGGGATTAGTCACCAGACCGAGCAGTGGCTCTCGCCACTCAACCTGCAACCAGGCATGGTTGTGTGTGATAATGGGCGTAACTTGGTGGCGGCTTTGGAGCTCGGCAAGCTCACACACGTACCATGCCTAGCGCATGTATTTAATTTAGTGGTGCAGCGATTTCTAAAAACCTACCCCAATGTGCATGATCTCTTGACCAAGGTGCGCCGCGTGTGTGCACATTTCCGTAAGTCATCTACAGCTTCGGCCGGCCTGTTGAAGCTGCAGCAGCGCTTACAATTGCCAGCTCACCGGCTGCTGTGTGACGTGAGCACGCGCTGGAACTCCACCTTCCACATGTTGGCCCGGCTTTGTGAGCAGCAGAGGGCAGTAGTGGAGTACCAGCTGTTACACGGTCGTCGCCTCTCCGTTCAACTTCCTGTAATCAGAAGTGAGGAGTGGGAATGGATGTCAGACCTCTGCGAGGTTTTACGCAATTTTGAGGAATCGACACAGATGGTGAGCGGCGATAACGCTATTATCAGTGTAACCATCCCACTTCTGTGTCTACTGAAACGCTCGCTGCTCACAATTAAAACCGACGCTTTGCATGTGGAAGAGGTGGAAATGGGGGAGGAAGAGCTTACACAAGGTGATAGCCAGAGCACCCTCACTTCGTCTTCTCAGCGACAATTGGAGGAGGCGGAGGAGGAGGAGGAGGAGGAGGAGGAAGACACGGTTGCCTCCGCTACAGAGGGTAGCCATGGAACTTTAGTTCCATCTCTTCAGCGTGGGTGGGCAGAAGAGGAGGAAGAGGATGAGGATATTGAGAGTCAGCCTCCTGGTGAGGACAGCGAAATCTTGACTGTTGGTACTCTGGCACACATGGCTGACTTTATGTTAGGCTGCCTTTCCCGTGACCCACGCGTTGTACGCATTTTAGACAACACGGATTACTGGGTGTTCACCCTTCTGGACCCCCGCTACAAAGAGAATTTCTCATCTCTCATTCCTCCGGTGGAGAGGACAAGCAAAATGGTGCAATACCAGAAGGTTCTTGTTGAAAAATTGCTCCAAAATTTTCCATCTGACAACGCTGGCGGCAGAGTACGTGCTACCTTGGCCAACCGAGAAGGGGAGAAAAGGGGAGCACACAGCAGTTCCGAGAAAGGCAGGGCAACACTCTCCAAGGCGTGGGACACCTTCATGACACCCCGCCAGCACCCTCACCCTGATGCGCAGCCTAGTGTCACAAGGAGGGAAAAGTTTTGGAAGATGGTGAAGGAGTACGTAGCAGACCGTGTCAGCGTCCTCAATGATCCCTCTGTGCCTTACAACTACTGGGTGTCCAAGCTGGACACGTGGTATGAACTGGCACTCTACGCCTTGGAGGTGCTGGCCTGCCCTGCCGCCAGCGTTCTGTCTGAGCGGGTATTTAGTGCTGCTGGTGGCATCATAACAGATAAGCGTATCCGCCTTTCCACCGACAATGCTGATAGGTTGACACTTATAAAAATGAACAAGGCCTGGATTTCCCCTGACTTCTCCACTCCACTGGAGGAAAGCCCCGGGGGAACATAAACTCACTTTATATATGTTATTTACAATGATGGGAATACTCTGTATTCCCATTCACCCCTTCCACCCAAAAAACGGGTATATGGTTGACTCTTAATCTTCTCATCCTCCTCCTCCTCTTCCATATGCCCTGGGATATAATTTTTATATAGGGCCAGCTCACCAGCGTGCCCTGGGATATAATTTTTATATAGGGCCAGCTCACCAGCGGGCCCTGTGATATAATTTTTATATAGGGCCAGCTCACCAGCGGGCCCTGTTTGCCAATTTTTATATAGGTCAGCTCACCAGCGGGCCTTCTCATATAATGTTTTATTGGGTCAGCTCTCTAGCGGGCCCTCCCATATAATGTTTTATAGCGTCAGCTCACTAGCGGGCCTTCGCATATAATGTTTAGGATGGTCAGCTCTGCAGCAGACCCTCACCCATAATGTTTTAGATGGTCAGCTCAGCGCACGTTTCCCTCTTAATCATGGCCTCAGTTCTGAAAATCAAGGAAATTTTTGGGAGAATTTGCCTCTGCGCACGTTTCCCTCTTAATCATGGCCTCAGTTCTGAAAATCAAGGAAATTTTTGGGATAATTTGCCTCTGCGCACGTTTCCCTCTTAATCATGGCCTCACTTCAGAAAATCAATGAAATTTTTGGGAGAATTTGCAGATGATATACAAGTAAATATACAGCAAATACTGTTTGGTAACAATTTTTCGCCTAAAGTCGTTTTTATTTTCCTTTTTGTGTGTTTTACGGTCAGTCTGTAAAAATGGCGTACTACGGGCGAAAGATCGTTCCCAGCAGCGATGTTGGAGTCCAAGGTGCATCCAGACATCCTCCCTATGCTGTCCCTGAACCATTTCTGTAGTGTTTCCATCTTTTTCTGCCCTTTTCCTATGGACCAGGCACCCTCCCCTCATCAGAGCAGGGGGTGCCTGGTGTAATGCTCGAGTCCTCCCATTGACTTCAATGGGGCTCGGGTGCTCGGCCGAGCACTCGAGCCTCAGGGGGTGCTCGGTCAGAGCACCCGAACATCCGAGCATTGGGGTGCTCGCTCATCACTACTGTCCATTGATAGTTTGGTTCTTGTAATGTTTACTATTTGTTGAGTTGAATAGGGAACTTTGCAATGAGATCCCGATGTTTGTAGTGTGGAATTTCAATTTAGTGACATATTCTAGTAAGGGCTTCTCACTGATAGCCAAATGTTTGTAGTCTGAACTTCTCAAACTGCTAATGTTAAATATACTGTAGTTAAAGTTCACTCTTGCTCCACTGAATTTCAATGCATCATTTAAATAAACTAAACATGTTGGATACCAATGGATTCTTATTTCACCGAAAAAAAAAATACTTTAGAAAGTACAAGAAACAAAAGGTCAGTCAGTGTCTATGTGCAGAATACAGAGAGGTGTTAAATAACTCCAGGGATTTCTTCATGGAAGTAAGGATCTTAAATTATAGTATGTTAAATCACATCAGCCTGCAGGTGCTTAAACTGCCAAAATAGGTAGAATTTACAAAATAAAATACTAAGATATATGCACTTAATATCATAGAAAATAAATATGCAAGAAAAGTAAATTATGCTAATCCATTAGGGCCATTGATAGTGTTTACATATTGTGGACTGCCCACTGAGAGTCAAATGCTTCTAGTGTGGACTACCAGCTTAGATCCTAATGCCTCTAGTGTGAACCTGCCACTGAAAATGCATTGCTGCCAAAGGGAACTTTGCATTCAAAGACAGATGCTCCTAGTGTTTACTATCCATTGAGAGGTAAGTGCTCCCATTACAAATATTTTCATAAGAGTCCATGTTCCTAATGAGAACTTTGCATTAATCAGTTCATTTTTCAAATATGGACATTCCATTGAGAGCCAAATTGGTTTCTCCAACTGCAAATATTTGCACCTTTGGGAAGAACAATAAAATGTAATGGAAAGTCAAAAGTAGCATAAGCAAATAGATAAGGCAAATATCATCAGATCATGAGATGATTTCAAGAGGGATCCCCAGTATAGGACACACATAATAACACCAATAAATACAAATGTGTTAATTCACAAACAGGACATTTCACATTAACATATTTAAGATATGTACCAGTATTTATTAACTTTAGGAAAATCAATACCATTTGTGAGAACTTGCTCCCTGTCATAGGTTACCTGCAGTTCTGATTCTTACCTAAGCATCCCCTGCACCATTTAAACATGCTGTTCATGCTTTCTGTGCTTTTTAATAGAGTTGTAGAGTCAGGTCATGTTACCTGTGCTGATTGTCTTCTTATATTCCGTTCATAATTACAGCTTCTGATGCCACATTATGTTTTGTGCCATTTTCTGTATTATTCCTGTTTGACTTGCTTTGTTTTGAAAGTGTGTTCTTTGCCACAGTCCTAAGCTCCTGTTTCATTTTCTCTCTGAAGGTGTTAGGGCTATTCTCCTCTCCCTAAGACCTTGTCCCTGTTGTGTGATATCAACCTCTATGTTCTCCCTAACTGCAACAACTTTTTGTGCCATCCTTCTTATTTTACCTTCAGCTCTTCCCTCCAGTCCACACCATCTTGTGGTCAGATACTATATTGTACTGCTTTTGCTCATGTCTTGATCCCGCTCCTCAGGTGGTAGCTATTGATACTGCAATTTTCTCTCTGCCTGACTTTGCTCTTCAAGGTAGAATCAATGTCCTATTTTCAAGTACTCTTGAATTCAGTCTGTCTAAAACAGGCATGTTGACCTCAGATATAATTGAAGGCTGCATACTCATAATTTTCCTTGAACAAGGGCATCAACATTTGCTGCTGCTGTCTACTTGTCAGATTTACTATGTGCATTTTGGATTACAGATAACAATATTGAGAAAGAGAGTCTCTCTCATCCCATCAACCTCAATCCATTTCTCTCTCCCCACACTCAACTTCCACCTATGTTTCTCTTAAACCTCACCTTTCACCCATGTATCTCTCACCTCCTTTATCTCTTTACCACAATCTCTCTCCATTTCTCTTACCCCCTCTGCCTCCACCCATGTCTCATCCAATTTTACTCCACCATGTCTCTCTGACCCCTGTCCTTCCACCCATGTCTCTCATATTTTCTCATTCTCTCATGTCTTTCTCAATTCCCCTCCCTCCACTCATCATTCTTTTCCCCCTTCTCCATGTACCCTTGGATCACTCATTCCCTCTGCCTTTAACCATATCTCTATCTCTCACCCTTTCTCCCTCCACCCATGTCTTTTTTCCCCTCTTCCTCCCCTCTGTCTCTTTCAACCCCTTCACTCATTCTCTCTCACCCTTGATTTAAAGTGGATTAATTAAAATGACTGATCCACCTGTGTATGTTATCAGAACTTTAGTATTGGAGTTGACCCTTCTAAAAGGTCAGAATGAAAGATGAACATTTCAAAATTTTTGGAACATAACCTATTAGGGATGGGTGACAGGTCCTGTGTTGTTCTCTGATTTCTTGAGAGAAATTCCACCCTTAGCAAAACCATTAAAATTTCTCCATTTCACCGATACGAAAAAATATTTTTTGACAAAGTTTTCAAATTTCACCTATACCTTTCAATGGGTAGAAACTTCCCGTCCACTTACTATGAATATCTCACATTTTTGCACAGAAAACATCACCTAACCAGGCAAATTTCAAGCTATTTCTTTAGCAAAATAAAGCTAGTAGAGGCTTAAATTGTTGGTTGTCAGTATGAGGATCCATAATAAAAACAGAGGAGCTGGCAGGATCTTGATGCATCCAGTGACACAAAAAAGCAGGAAGAAGTCACAACCATCAACATGGAAGGTTCTGGGATCTCACATTCCCCAGACCAAATGATGCACAGCCCCCCAACATCATCACTTGGCATCTGGGGCATAATTGTGACAAAGGCAAAAGCAGAACTGGGTAGCAGCGTAAGCAGCACAGGTCAGCTGCCAGTGTCTGCTGCAATTGCTGCCAATATGCAGAGGAGGAGGAAAAGATGATGGCAAGCATCACCAAGCAGTTCCACTTCCACACAGCAGCTAGAGACCGGTGGAGGTGAGGGTGGGGATGATGAAGCAGCTGCTGGGACTATCTCTATGGACCCTAATGCTGAGGTGGAAGGGGAAGTGAACAGCCAGACTAGTAGTCAAGGGAGCTCACATACCTCTAACTTTGGAATTCCCATTACCCAAGCATTGTTCCTCTGGGGAATTATGCTGAAGAAGGCAGAACTGGCTAGTACGAGCAACAGCACACATCAGCTGCCTGTGCCTGCTGCTAGTTCTGCCAGTGTGCCTTATTCAATTGAAGAGATGGCAAATGTGACAGTAGGGGACCCTCTGTCACATTTGTCATCACCAACCATTCCCATACAGCAGCAGCTAGATACTGGTGTTAGTGGTGATGAGAGGGAGGGTGATGGTGGAGTAGCTGGGGTGGAGGAGAGGATAAGGGCATTTTTAGCAGAAACTGAAAAGGAATGGGAGACAGAGATGCAAATGGGGATGGGCATCACCACCACAACCAACAGTACCAATGCAGAGTTTGCTGCTACTGCAATTCCTGCGGATGTGTCACCAGGGCAAGACATTCATATGTCCCAACATCAGGATGATGATGAGAAGGCTAGAGTGCCACAGACCACCATGGGACTGGGTTCTTCCACTACTGATTTGGGACTAGGGCAGGTTCCACTTGCCATCAATAATCCTGGTCCTAGTTCTTGTGCTGATTCTGAGGCAGCAGCAGCATCATCATCTGCCCCAGCCAGTGTATGAGAATGTGGAGAAAAAGAAGGAGGCCATTCTTCTCCACTTGTCCCCTTCCTTAAATCTTGGGTATGGGAATATTTTTCTCTTGGGGAGGCACAGTGCATTCATCAGCAACTGCACTGTGCACTAGGTGTGACAAGTCAGTGAAAAGGGGAAAGGAGTGGAGACACCTTGGCAAAACCACCCTCACAACATTTATGTGAAGCATGTGGAAGTCAAACCCTCACAATAGAAATAGAGAGCCATGTTGCTGTATTCCCTGTCCCACCCGAAGGGCACCTAGAACATTGATTCAGAATCAAAGAGAAAGAGTAGAGAAACCCAGCTTGAGCCTGAACGTTTGAAGGTGAGCGAAATACCTGAATTGACATCAGCTTCTAGTGTTAGGATTAGGGGTGGGCAAAAGTTGTCACTGGGTTCCCTTGAGAAATCCTGCAAGAAACACATTATTGTCTGCTTTTTCGCAGAAAAAAGTGACGTATTTGAGGAAGTGAAACAATAGATGCAACTGCAGAGTGATGTTTCTGATGTTATTGTTTTGAAAATTTGAGGTAGGAGAGGCTCAAAGTGACTGCTATCACTTTGAGAAGGTTAAAAATAATAAAAGGAGGAACTGGAAATACCCTTATGTGTCCACTGAGTCTGAGGAGGAGAAGGAATTGAACACTACAGAACCAATTCTGTCCACTCCCCCTAAATCACCCCTAGGGAAATTAATGGTAAGGGCGGAAGAGGAGAAGGGTAGTACTATTGAGAGCAGGACAGGTCAGCTGCCTGTGCCTTCTGCAAGACGTGCTGCCCCTGCTGCCACCATTGCTATACCTGCTGCCAGACATACTGCCTCTGCTGCCACTAGTGCTGTGCCTGCTGTCAGATGTGCTGCCCATGCTACTGCTTCCACCATTGCAGTGCCTGCTGCCAGTGCTGCCCCTGCTGTCAACAGTGCTGTGCCTGCTGCCAGTTCTGAACCTACTGCCACCAGTACTGTGTCTGCTGTCAGATGTGCTGCCCCTGTTGCCACCAGTGCTGAACCCTGCTGCCACCAGTGCTGAACATGCTGTTAGTGTGTCTTGTAATACCCAGGAGAGGGTAAGAAGAAGATGATGCCAAGTGTGACAGCAAGGGACCTCAAGCAGTCTTACACTTGCCATCCCCAAGCAGTCCTACTACTACTACTAAGAAGGTGCAGTAGCGTTTTAGCAGTGAAGGAGAAGGTAATCAATATTCTCATTTTACTAGTGACTATGAGGAGGAAGACTCTGAGGCTCAATTTGATGTGGTTGGTGTTAGTAGTAGTAATAGCAATGGTGAAGCCGCCGGAGTGGTAGGGGAAACATTTGAGAGTGTCCAGACTAGCGGTCAAGGAAGCCCACACCATTCAACTGACCCTTGGAGTCCTCCCCTTCCCTTCAATAAAGTGTCCAAGTGGAACATGAGAGGCTCAAATTGTTGGTTGGCAGTATGAGAATACTGTGCTGAGATCAGCGGGATCCCTGGAGTTGATGGCGAGTATAAAGTTTCGGGTTTTGCAGACAATATATCCTGTCCCTCTCTAATCCCGATATCTCCCTTCCTGCGGCCTTGAACTTACTCTCGACTTATTCATCGCTATCGGGCTCTCGAATCAATGTCTCCAAATCTGAAATACTAAATGTAAATTTACCTGAGGCTAACTGTTTGTTTCTCAAAGATCGCTATGACTTTCGTTGGCCCCAGCGCTCGATCACTTATCTGGGAGTGAAGTTTATGCCGAATACCAAAGACTTGTTTAATATTAACTATCTACCACTAATTCCTACCATAGCTGCTGATCTTCGGCACTGGGATATCCCACAGATTTCGTGGTTTGGTAGAGTAAATCTCATTAAGATGGTTGTCCTACCGAAAATACTTTACCTATTCCAAACGATACCGATTAAATTACCTTGTTCTTTTTTGCGATCTCTTCAGTCCTTAGTTGGTAGATATGTTTGGAGAGAGAGAGCTCCGAGGTGCTCCAGGGACCAATTAACGGCTTCCAGACTTAGAGGTGGCCTGGGTCCTCCTTGATGACTCTGGCGATTGAACTCGTTCAGGGGCCAGATAAGGCAGTTTGGACTGATGTCAATTGCAGCTTTCCCACTTGTCTCTCCCAGACAACTTCTTTTTGTACCCTTTGGTGACCTACCGAAGGGCCTACATCATGAGCCTCTTTTATATGCTGTTTTGGCCTGGTGGTTTGGGAAGCGGGAGGTGGAGAGATGGTCTTCTTATCCCTCTCCGCTCCTTTCTATCTGTGGCAATCTGGCCTTCCCTCCGGGCTGGACCATAATAATTTTGGGATCTGGTCTGACTTGAATCTGACTAATCTTTCTCAGCTGGTTCGTGATAACCGTCCAATCTCATTTAGGGATGTGGTACTAGATTTCTCTCTACCCCACTCTGAATGGTGGAGGCACCTTCAGGTTGGTTATTACATATCCAAAGTTCTTTGTTCGGGTTCCCCCCTACGTTCGCTTTCTACAGTTGAAACTTTCCTGTTGGACCCAGAAAACCTACACAAACCATTATCAAAGGCTAGATGAGTCCTATCAAAGGGAGCATCCTTCTCACCTCCTAGGTTTGCTACCGATTGGTCCACAGACCTGCGGTCTCCCACCTTGTCTGAGGCTGAGACTTGGCTGGCCATTTTTCAGAATTCTCGATTCCTTCCTAGAGATACTCCTTCTCAAGAAAATTACTATAAATTGATTTCTAGGTGGTATCTGACCCCTAGCCGCCTGTCTAAATTTAATCCGTCTACGCCTGATATCTGTTGGAGATGCGGTGCACAGGGAGGCACACTAGTTCATATTTGGTGGTTCTGCCCTGTTTTGGTTGAATACTGGTCACGGATTACCACTACAATGGAACTTATTTTGGGATTTCCAGTGCCAGGAGACCCTCTACTTCTTTTGTTTTCTCATCACTCTCAATTCCCTGCAAAAAAGTTCCCACTCTTACATTTCCTTTTGACAGCAGCAAGTCTGACAATAGCGTCCCATTGGAAACTGGCCACTAGCCCCCCGTTGGCTTTGTGGTTCGCTCAAATTGACAAGTTCTGTACGATGGAAAGACTCCATGCTTATAGTGTTAATAAACACCATATCTACAGGGAAACCTGGTCTCATTGGGAGAGATACAAAATAGGGAGTGACGGTTAGATGTGATTTTCTACCCACTGCTTCGCTCCCTTGCATGTTCTACCTATCATAATGCTGGCTATTGAACAGTGTAAAACATTTATCTTCGGATCTGTGGACGTTCACCCTTGGTATGTGTGTTCCCTATTGAAGGATGAGCTGCGGTCTGCTCGGCTCTCCTCTTCCCACCCTTCCTCTTCCTCCCTCCCCCCCTTTTCCCCTCGCCGTGCTTCTTCCCTTGTTCTTCTCTGTTCTAATCCTTTCTCTTTTCCAGCGCACTTAACTTCCTTTCTTCTTTTTCCTTTCAGCCTCTAGTCCTAAGCACTTTATATATCTCTCACTTTTATATGGTTGACTTCACCATTTATTACACTGCATGACACTTGTATATTGTAAAGAAGTCTAGTGCTTTTATTCTCCTTTATTTGTGGCGGTTTGTTAAACATTGTCATATTGTCTCAGAATGGTGTTATTCTTGAATCTCAACATGTACCTCTTTTTCATGTTCAATGCTTGTAGTTTTTTCAATAAATATTTAAAAAAAAAAGAAAAAAGCAGGAAAATTGCACTTTTTGCGGGAAATTTTTTGCCAAGTGAGAAGTGCCATTTTTCCTGATTTTAGTTTGACGCAAAACTTTTTGCCCATCCCTAGTAATGACTTCCTAATGGTAATGAGATAATAGGGGGAAGTGGCAACAATGTAGACAGGTCATCAGGAGGTGCAATATTGAAGTAGCTGAGGGCACCAGAGGTAGCAATGTGCTTGAATATGGGGCACAGACAGAAGAACAATGGACAGTAGAAGACTGGCCATCAACATCAGACTGCCCCCAAACAAAGAACACTGCCCAACCTGAATAAAGGGGAACTAATGCGAATAGAACCATATACAAATATACCCAGAGATATAGAGTAAAACAAAAAATGTAATAAATGAATATATAAATAGAAAATAAATAAGGCAATATAAAATAAAATAATGGAAACTAACAGCATGGGGGAAAGAACATAAGATGGTTTCTGAGACACCCAATCCACCTAGCAATAACCTCAACAAGATGGAAAGAAAGACCAGTAACCCCATAACTGTGATCTGTCCAGCAGATAAAGGAGGGGCCCAATGTTATTCCGGTCTAAACATACTACAAAGAAGAAATCCTTTCACAACTCCATGATACTAATACATACCAACAACTTACTTCTGATCCTGTCATCAACTTTAAACATACTGTGGATAATTGCTTCAAAATGGTTGGATTGATAAGCCTAACCTGGGGTTTCTCATGGTAGAAAACCCGTTCTAAAAGGTCTGCTCTCAGTCCTCGTCATGACAACTACAGCTATTAGTATAGCTGAGAGGAACATAAGAGGGAGAATGTTTTGGAAAGAGAACCCTCTCTGTTAATCAAAGAGAAACAACTGCCTCATTGCTATAACTATATCAGGTAAATACTTATTAGTATTCCTAGGATTTATTATTGGCACTCTCTTATCATCTGTCTATTTTAACAACATAACTACAGGAGGTGGTGGAGGTGGAGGTGGAGGAAGCATGTGTGTGCAGTTTATGACTCTTGTCATCTCCTACAACAAACTCAGAGTCGTACACCTCTGCAGCAGGAGCCATCAATGGGATTTAAAATGAACGAACTTCAGGCACACTTCCTGACACATCAACATTACTACTTCTCTTAAAGGGATAGTAATACCTGAAAATAAGTTTATTTTATATTGTAGCCCTTAAAAAAACATGAAAAATGATATAAGTCTTATCACCCAAACCTTTTTGGTTTGGGAGATATTCAGAAGTAAAGTTTCCCCTGAGTGATGTCATTGCTCCACCCTTCAGATTTGGAATCTGGTCCCCTGACCGGCAGTGCCTTTCCAGAAGTGCTGAGATCATGATCTTTAAAAATAATTTCTTAATTGGAATGGTCTACAAAGTGTGCTTTCAAGCCAGGCACACTTTGTACACAGTTCCAATTTAGTAGTTCTTTTCAAAGAGCGTGATCTCGGCACTGCTAAAGAGCCGGTTGCTCTGTGGACCAAATTCCAAATCTGTCCACTAGATGGCAGACTTGGCTGAAACAGCCAGGAAAAGAGAACTTTACTATATTTTACATATAAATATCTCCCAAACCATAAAGGTTTCGGAGATAAAACTTATATCATTTTTCATGTTTTTTTAAGGGCTACAATATAAAATAAAATTATTTTCAAGTATTACTATCCCTTTAAATGCTCCAGAGCAATGGAAACTTTTAGGAGTGTTTCTGCTGCTGCTAGTTGTGGTACCTCTGACCTCTCAATGATGTGCCTCCCAGTCAGACCTGTTGTTGTGCGTCAAGTGAAATCTCATTGAGGATGCCTAGGTGTGAGCCTGTTTCTCCCCTGCTCTTTACACAGAAAACAGATAGCAACATACTGTGGACTTGATGAAATGTGGGGTTCCTGAGGGACTTCTCCTACTACTGGGGCTAGATGTTAATGTAATTGTACTTTTGCTGGGTGTCAAAGGTGCAGGACTTTCAGCTGCAACAGACGCACTTATTATAGCTAGGGCTGTGTATGTTGATAACCTGTGTTGTTGCTGGTTTTTCAACAATAGTGTGTGAGGATGAGTGTAGCTTGGATTTGGAAGTGGAGATAATGCTGATGATGACTGACAGGATGAGTGTGTATTTTTGGGGATCTTTGCTTGTCTAGGGCCAGACTTTCCAATTATACTCTCAAACAGGAAGTGCCATTTTTCTACTGTTTCTCTTTTGACTGCACAGTATACATAAGTATAGTCCCATGCTCTAATTTGTATCCCAGTGTTAAATGTTAAGCCTGGGTAGGCAACCTTTGAATCTCCAGATATTGGAGTCTGCATTTCCCATGAGGTCTGAAGGATGGACAAGAAACAAGGTCAAATATGAGCCAGGGAAATTACAGGAACAGAACATTAAACACATAAAGTTCAAAGAACAGACAACATAACTAGACAAAATATAGGCTTAAATGTGTGGATGACCAAAAGGAGATGAGGGGGCAGAGAGAACACCGCCAATGCAGGTAAGACAGAGTGACATGTAGTCACCAAAACAAACATAAATAAATAAAACAAACACCACGACTAGCTTGTCATTTTCCTAAAATGTATAACACATTCCTTATACTTTTTTATGTTATTTAAATGTAACAGTTTGTGTATAACATTGATAACATGATGTGGATAAAGGACATTCTGAATTCAACTATACAATTAAGTGTTCACATGTTAAGGACTTATTCCTACCTAATGTGCATCCTGTTTGGAACTGCATATTTCAGTAAGACTACAGAAGTTCAGCTGTTCCCAGAATGAATATAGTTTAGAAGTGAATTCAAGATTAGAGTTTTCTACAGAGCAGTTTCTATTTGTGAGGTAATATTAGTGTTTGAAGGAAATGTAAGGCAATGATTTAACTGACTGCCTATCACTTTCATTGGAGTTAAAGCTGTGAACACCAGATATAAAGGTTCCAGTATCAAATAATGCTCTATGACAAGAGTCCAGAAATATCTGTGTAAAAAATAGGTTGGAAAAGGAATTGTGGTATTAAAGCTTATCTGCTTCTTTGCAGACCATAGTAATATATACAGTACTTATTATGCACTGACATAGCTGTTACTGATATCATTACTATTTTCCTAATATATTAATACATATTTCTGTATTATTACATTAGTGTAATCGGTTCTTACATTATTCAGTAGACAGTTATAGTTTATTATTCATTACCGAAAAAACTTAATGGGAAACTTTCATAAAAAGTAACTTGATTTTTTGAAATTCAGTATGGTATGGATTGCTTTTGAAATTGTTAATTTTGTTAATGTGTGATGATTTATGAATAAAATAAAATTTCAGTATCAGTATCAGTTCATAACTATGTTTTAACAAGCAAATAAGTATGTTTTCTTCAAAAAATAAGAGGATTTTACAAATTTGCCAGTACAGCTTATGTTCTATACTTCAGTGTTCGCACACAAATTGTGCTCCTGCACTTCAGGACATATACCATAGAATATGATTGATTTAATGTATTTTACTGAGACCGGTTGTCAAATGCCACTCCTGTGCATGCTTCCTGTATGGCAATTTCCTGTGCACTTAGTACTTAGTAGTAGTAGTACACCATGATAAATGAGGCATAGAAGAATACAATAACTAAAATGTCCATACACTTCCACTCTTCCTTTCTCATGATGAAAGCAGCATAAATTGAAAATTTTTAGAGTAGATAGCTTAGTAGAACACAGCTCTTATTTTGACACAGAATTATATTTTCCATGCACTGTAAACATGTTTCTTAGCTTGGTTAATGACAATGGTACTGTTTTTCCAGCCTACAACTGAAAAGTTCCCGCACTCTTATCCAAAAAAGCAGTGAAGCTCAATTCATAAAAACATCCAAATTTATTTTTATTGTTTAAAAGTACCTTGAATCTTTTGGTCGTGTTGTAAACAAGGAGAGACTAGTTTAACCAAAGCACTTCAGCTAGATGAACATTCACATCTTTGAGATGTGAATGTTCATCTAGCTGAAGTGCTTTGGTTAAACTAGTCTCTCCCTGTTTACAAGACAGCCAAAAGATTCAAGGTACTTTTAAATGATAAAAATAAATTTGGATGTTTTTATGAATTGAGCTTCACTGCTTTTTTGGATAAGAGTGCAAGAACTTTTCAGTTGTATACTACTACATGGGAGCAGATGGGGAGGCGTCCACCTTGCAACTATCAAGGGGTTTAGCTCATTATGCTTGCCCTTTATACATAGTTGACGTATTTTAATATTGGTGTTATGATTTCAACTAATATTAATGACCTCCCAGAGGGCATAGGAAGCCATGTATCAGTGTTTGCCGATGACACAAAATTAAGTAAGGTAATAAAGTCTGAACTGGATGTGTCTTTATTACAAGAGGACTTGGACAAATTGAGTAACTGGGCAGGCAAATGGCAAATGAGATTCAATATAGACAAGTGTAAAGTTATGCATTTTGGGTATAATAATAAAAATGCAACATATAGTTTAAATGGTGTTTCTCTGGGGAAATCTACTAATGAAAAGGATTTAGGAGTAATGGTAGACAATAGACTTTGCAGTAGCATGCAGTGCCAGCTGGCAGCTGCAAAGGCCAATAAGATATTGGCATGTATTAAAAGGGGTATTGACTCAAGGGAGGAAGATATAATTATGCCTCTTTACAGGTCCATGGTAAGACCCCACCTAGAATATGCTGTTCAATTCTGGGCGCCCTTTCTGAAGAAGGACATTATGGAACTAGAGAGAGTGCAGAGGAGGGCTACAAAACTAGTAAGGGGAATGGAAAGTTTTAGTTAGGAAGAGAGGCTAGAAAAGTTAAACTTGTACACACTAGAGAAACGGCTTCTTAGAGGGGATATGATAACATTATATAAATATGTTCAAGGCCCATATAAAGGGCTTTCAAAAGACCTGTTCATTAACAGAACAGTACACAGGACAAGGGGCCACCCGCTTAGACTTGAGGAAAGGAGATTTAGTCTACAACAGCGGAAGGGTTTCTTTACAGTAAGGACAATAAAGGTATGGAATGCACTTCCGGAGGAGGTGGTGCTATCAAATACATTAGATGCCTTTAAAAGGGGCCTGGATACTTATTTAAAAGAGCATAATATAGAGGGCTATGCATGTTAGTATTGGGATTAATATTTAGTTAGGGCTTGTTGATCCAGGGAGAAATCTGATTGTCATTTGGAGTCAGATGCCTTCTTTTGGGTCAGCGATGGTAAACAGGAATAGGAAAAGGGTTGAACTGGATGGACGCAAGTCTTTTTTCAACCTAAATTACTATGTAACTATGTAACTATGTAATAATCAGACAAAAAGAAGATAGAGCCGCTATATTTATTTTGTGAATATTGAACTGTTTTTCCAGCCACCTGACCAATACAGTATGTAACTTAAGCAAGAAGCCATCATTGAACAGTACTTAACAAATAAAAAAATCACAGAGATGTGCAACAAAACTGACACAAGGTTTGGAAGATTTCAGCTATAAAGGTAGACTAGTCACCCTGAGTTTATTTGAATTAGAGACATCTAAGCAGGAAATTATTACCAGTTACAAATATATTCAAAACCAATTACAAAGAACTATCTAGGGAACAATTTTTGCTGAGCAAAAACAAGGAGTCATCCAATAAAGCTAGAGGAATGGTGCTTTCTACTTAAAAAAGCAAATATGTTTTTACAGTAACGACAGCAAGGTCATGGAATTCTTGGTCTAGGGTAAATGTTTAAATGGAAATGGCTTCAATAGTTTATTTACTTTCTTCTTGAACATAAAGGGTACTGTGGCAAATGCAGAACATATATTTTTTTAGCCTTTCAATTATTGTACTACATGTGATAAAGTTTTTTTAAGTCAAAAAAGAATCAAACAAGCTACATGGGACACCAGAACTGTCATGCATTCACTAATCATATCCCTTCTTGATTATTGCAACCTCAGTCTATGCAATATGGTGCTGCACGACTTATAATAGATGAAAGGCAAAGAAGAGAAAGATAAAGGCTTTTCTTTTAGCAGATGTCTTGCCATATCACCTTCACTCTTACTGTCTAATTAATTCATATTAGAAGAAGGGGAGGATGGTGAAATTATATATTCTAGATTAATATCATCATCAATAATTATATCATCATCACTCAGCATCATTTGATTCCTCCTTGCTACTTTTATATTCTTCTAGACATTTTTTGAAGTCTTATTACGTTTCTTTTTACTTTCCCTTTTTTCATAGAACATTCACCACTACTTTGTGTATGAGTGTTACTGTCAGTGTAAGGCACAGCAGTTGATTTAACTATTAAATCCTCCTCCACTATGACAACAACACTAGAATGAGACTTGTTGTTGTCTTCAATGTTCTTAAAAGGTTTAGTACTACTACTGAAATAGGTGGAGGTGGAAGTTTTCATGACACTTTAACAAAAACCCTCCTGAGGAGAAGGATCCCCATACTTTAATGCACAAGGTATAGCAACCATGGCCACTTTACTACAGCGTCCATGCACTCCTCCTACTTCTTTGCCCTTATAATGTATGAAGTATTTGCTCCTATTATCTATCACCGGCAGTTTCAATCAAACTCAGGACAAGGTCTCAATCAAACTCAGTAAAAACAAATCACATGCACATCCCTTGCAGCTTCAGGCAACTCCTACTCTCCCTCTTTGACTGTCTATCTGCCTCTATTTGCTACTAGTGTCAACATTTAAGTGGCTGTTGAAGGCGTTAAACACCACCACCACATCCTGCATCCCCTCTTGATCCTGTGGATGTATGAGTGAGTATGTGTGTATGTACATGAACACAGTATGTCAAGCCATACCTGTTTATTTGTTTTGTTGAATAAATGACATATTATGTCTGTATACTATCTGTCATTTGCTCACTCAATCTCATTAGAATCTCAGCCTCAGCGCGCTCAGTTAAGAACCTGTATCACCTGTTTGTTACTCATCAGTCAAAAACATTTTATTAATTAATGTATTTAACTCTCCTTTCTCCCTTCACATCCACAAAGAGAATAACTGGCTGCTATCAGTAATACTCATATTAAGTAAATGCAGCTCCCTCTCTTCATCTGCCAACCTACACTAGCTAGAATAAAACATTCAGCTGGTTTCAGTCTCTTTCCTAAGCACAGACTGACAACATATCCTAAAAACTAACACTACTTTGTATATTTGAGCATGGAAGATTGTATGTGGAAACCCCATGTGTGTGAGGTGAATTCATCATTATCATTGTTTTCAATGAACAAAGCATTCAAATGTCACTTTCCCCAGGATTTCCCGTTTAAGACAGGAAGTGCGGTACTTTTTTTACATGTGTTGCTTTGAGGCTAAAATGTTCACCCATACCTAGAAACCAGTTTAGTGAATGAGCCTAAGCCTTAGTTTTTGAGCTCATTTTTCAAACTATTATAGTCTAAAGTATCGAAGGTCTTTGCAGGAACTAGTAAAATATATAAGTTCACCATGTTCCATGGCACTCTGAATTACATTGTTTACTTTTAGGAAAGTAATCACTGTAAAAGGGAATTTTGTGTACTTACTGATAAATATTTTTTTATTCCTTGTGGAAGTAGCTGCCACTATGAGGCAGGGCACTGTCAAATCAAAGCTCTCTGAAGCAGGAACATCTCCCTCCCAGCTCCACTTATCCACCACCCAGTGGCAGCAGCCTTTAGTTTTATGTATAGCAAAGATGCAATAAAAAAGAAACAGGGCAGGAAGACAGTTACCATGCCAGAGGACACACCACTGGCTGGAAATCAAATATGCTTTCTCCAGGATGGATGTCTTATGTTCCACAAGAATTAAGAAACAGGATTTATCAGTATGTACACAAAAATAAAATTTTCACTTTTATCCATTGTGGAATACAGAAAACACAGGGACATATCAAAGTTGTTCCAGCTAGAACTCCAGGGAGAACAATTCCAACAGAGACAAAGCAAGTACAACTACAAACCTCCGGTGACAACAGACACCGACACAAAGAAGTATGTAACGGATGAAAAGTTACTATGAAGGGTAAGAAGAGTCACAGACTCTACTGCATGGTAAATTGGATGCAGTTGAAGACAGCACGTCAACTCTAATGCTTAGGGAATGTGTGGTGTCGACTAGGGGTGGCAAGAGGTCCTGCGAAAAAATCAGCAAAAACCATGTTGTTGTCCACTTTTTCACAGGAAAATCTGCTTTAAAAACAGAACCATTGGAGGCTCTTCAGCAGAGCAGAGATCACGAGAGAGAAAATTAACTACTTTATTGGAACGGTCTACAAAGTATGCTTGCAAACCAAGCACACTTTGTAGACTGTTCCAGTGAAGTAGTTATTTTTCTCTCATGCGATCTTGGCTCTGCTGAAGAGCCTCCGATCGTCCTGGGACCGGATTCCCCTGCAGTCAGCTAGACCGCTGACATCAGGGAAAGGGGAGGAAGGGCTATGCAATGCTTTGCTTCACAATGCTTTGCATACCCTCTGGCACTCAAAGGGTTAAAAACTGTGCAATACAGCCTCATCTTGTATACAGGGGATAATACATCTAGTCATAGAATATTATTAGAATGAAATCTGTGATTGCATTGAAAAACATGTTCCCTGTTCAGGATGTGTGGGCTTTTTTAAAAGAAAACACATCCAAGGTCAACAAGGATAAAGCATATACAATTTGAGAATATATTTACAATTCAGCTTTTCAGCACATTAAATAGTGTGGAGTGATAGAGGAATAAGGAACAATATCCCACCTGCTGACAGCTGTTTAGTATCACAATCTGTACTTTATCAAGGCATTGAGGAGAAAAAAAATTCAGACATGTTTTTGCATTTTCTATTTGTGTTTCAGTTTACTGTGGAAGAAGCTTTATTGGCCGGAGTTAGCTGTAAATTGTCTGTGCCCAAATATGTTATAAATATATCCTGGCTGCCTTGCTTTTCCATTGTGAGAACAGGTTATGGATATGGGTGTCTTCATCACTAAACAATGCAAACATTGAACTATTGCCAGAGTTACATTCTTGTTTTAAACACTGACTTCTCCATTTAAAGAACCATGATAATAATACATCACAAAGTGTAACTATTCATTTGGTTTAATTCTGATATGGTTTTCCAGAAAATGCCACCTTTCTTCAATTTAATTTGTATCTTTTAAGTGTTCTTTAACTCTATTATTATGTACTAGTTGAAAAGCCCATGTACACGGGGCACAGTGCCACCCAGCAACCTCGGCTGGTAGCCGGATCCTGTTGGCCCCGCTGCAGTCATGCAAAGTACTTAATGCCCGAACGTGCTGTGGCTGATAACAGAGCAGGAAGCTCCAAATTCAGACCGTAGTCCTCTCTGCGCACTTTCCTGCAAACCTTGGTCCCAGTAAGATGCACAGAGAGGACTACTGTCTGAGATTGCAGCGTCCCGCTCCATTATCAGCCGCTGTGTGAGCAGTCTCTACTGCGCATGACTGGAGCTTGCACAGCTGTCTCTACTGCGCATGACTGCTTCTGACAAACATACTTAGCGAATTATTATAGAGGATTTGCTGTTTTTTAACCTGTTCTATGCTTGTGACTTCTACACCTCATTGGATGGAGATGTCTCTAGCACTCAAGAGGTTAATATAAACATAGAAGTGTTCCGGTTGATTTGGAACATTGTGGAAGATTTATAACGTGTTCTTGTTCATTTTTGCGAACAGATCCTTAAAATTTCATTATTCCTTATTATGAGTGGTGGTATTTATAAAGTATTATAGGTATATTTGGTGACTATAAAGAATAAGAACAGGTCAGACATGAAGTTAAATATTTGTCATGCATTCTGTCACTAAATTGAGTACCTAGCGACAATTCTTTATACATTTGCTGATACACTTTTTACAAACTTCCTTACTCCATTTTATAAAAAAGTACTACATTACGCTATGTCTTTCCAGCCATTTTAACCCTTTGAGTGCCAGACAGGTACTCAATGCATTGCAAAGCAATGTTTTGCATTCCCCTCTGGCACTCAAAGGGTTAAGGCAAAATTCCTCCAAAACTGGAACAGTCAGTCCCTTTTCCCTCCTACTCCATTCACCTGAATTTATTCAGACATCTCAACAGTTCATGATTTTTCAGAAATCTATCTCACTAAGAAGGTTGAGCAGCTTGTACAGACTCATATTGTTAGGAGTGGAAGGGGTGATCATACTACTAGTGAGGAGGAAGGCTCAGGGACTGAAATTGATGTGGCTGGTGTTAGTAGTAATAGTGATGGTGAAGCAGCTGGTGGGACTAGTGTTAGGGGAGTGCTAGAGGAAGTAATGCAGAGTGGCCTGACTAGTGGTCAAGGGAGCCCATAACATTCACCTGACCCTGGCAGTCCCCTTCCCCTCTTGGCATTGTCCATGTGGAATATGATCCTGAAGAAGGCAGAATTGTTGCCTAGCAGCAATAATACCACCACCACCAGGAGCACAGATCAGCTGCTTGTGCCTTCTGCTAGTGCTGCCAGTCTGCCTTCTTCAGGTTGATGAGAGAAGGCAACTGTGACATTAGGGGACTCTTTGTCACATTTCTCATCACCTCCTCCAACCAGGGAGCTGTCTGTAATAGAGCAGCAGCAGCAAGGAGGAATGGTGGTGGTGGTGATGATTAGGGATGAGCGAAAATTTTCGTCTCAAACTGAAATCGGCAAATAATGGCTCTTTCCGCTTGGCGAAAAATTTCCCGCGAAAATATACGTTTTTCCACTTTTTCCCGCCTTTTCTGCCCATTGAAATTAATGGGAAGAAAAATATTTCTACACCCCACAAAAGTTTTCTACAGCCATATAAAAGGCTGTCAGGATCTCACAGCAACCATTCTGTATTTGTGAGAGGAGAGAGCAGCATGTTTTTTAGCTAGAGGAGATAGGCATTGAAGCTTGGTTTTGGAAGTCAATTAGGTAGGACATTTGCTCTCTGTATTAGGGGAGTCTGGGGGCACTCTAGGGGATAAGAAGGGCAAAAGGAGGTTGTCCCCCAAATACTCCAAAGTTCCATGTTACTGAGAGGCAAGACACAGGCAACCTATTTGCTTGCTGATCTTGCTGTTATTGTCTCTGTGCTGGGTGGGGAAGTCTGGGGAAATACACTGTTGATTTTCTTTTTCAGATATAATTTTTTTGGACATACTGTGATAAGACAACTGGGTGGACAACTTAAAATAAATTAAAAAAAAAAAAAAATAAAAAACGAAATATCTTAGGTGACAGTGACAGACAACTGACTAGGCTTAGGCAATGCATCATACACCTCCATCAGTTGTGTTGTGCACTGTACAGTAAAAAACACAGTGTAGTTGCAGAATGTCCAGCAAACGCACAAGGGGAAGGGGGAGGGGTGGAGCAGTGTAGGGACGTGAGAGTAAAGTAGTAGTCCAAAAACCTACTGCAGCAATGGTTGTTGCAACATGTGCAATCAATGATGATGATCCCTTTACTCCAATGGAGGATGCAGTTTGTCAAGGTCCCAGCAAAACTAGGTCCAGCACCGACAGTGCCAGAAGAAATATAGAACCATATAAGAAGAACACTGAAGATGACAACAAGTTACATTCAAGTGTTAATGATGCTGGCAACAGCATAATAGAGGAAGGTGTAGCAGCTGAACCGCCTGCTGTATCAGACAGTGAGACACCAAAACACCTGTCCTCAAAGTAGAAATGAATTTTGTTATAGTAAAAGTAAAAAGACATTGTTTGAGACCTCCAAAAGCTTAGAGGAATATAAGGGTAGTAGTGGGCAAGAACCATCAGGTGATGCTGATGCTGCTGAGCATGACCTAATGATGACTGATGATGATGCAGATCTAGAATATATCCCTCAAGTATCCTTCTCTTGTTCTGATACAGATGAAATTGAGAGTGAGGATGGTGACAGGACTATAAGATTAGCAGAACGTCAAAGGCTGAATCTTCCACCACTTTTAAGGAACACTGTGCCTGTCTATAAACTGTTTAAGAAAGCCATCGGAAAGTTTGACCCTGGACAAGCACAGATGTCAAAAAGCATACAGTCACCCTATCAGTCCTCATTGGCATCATCGCCTCTTCAAAGTCTAAGCCTCACTCAGCCACACACACACCTGTTTTGAGTACCCAGCAAGAGCAACACAGATTAATATCCACAGTGTTAGATATGAAGAGTACCTCTGGTGCTGCTGCTGTAAGTGCTGCACTTTTGACACCTAGTAGTAGTGGCAGTAGAATTACATCAACATCTAGCTCCAGTAGTAGTAGTAGCAGAAACCACACATGACAGACAAAGCCAGGACAAACATATTAACAGCAGCACAGATGAGGAGGTGGAGGACAGATGGGACCACTGCTATGACCAAGTAATGAGTGTCAATAATCTGAGAAGGAGGGTAGAGTATGACAATGGTAAAAATACATACACAAATCACACCATGCTAGTCCCCCACCATCACCACTAAAATACATATCTACCACACTGTAAGTTGTACTTTATTTTTTTTATTACTTGATATCATCATGAATATGTGTCAGTGTCACTTAAGCAAGAAAGTGTTGTGGGCAAAGGACAAATGCATTCTGCATGCTAACACATTTTTCAAGCCATATTTTGCTGTACGACTCACAACTTTGACTTTCAGCCACTTATTTCTAAACTTCAGCCATCAGACGAAGTAATATTACAGTGGGTAATGTAATACCTATAGGAAATATAGGTGAAAAATGTGTTAAAATATGCGAAAAATGTGTTGACATAGGTGGAAAATTTGTTAAAATAGGCTAAAAGGAAGACATTTTTGCATAGGTGGAAAGGTGAAATTTTTCTTAGGAAAAGCGAAAAATCGGCATGTTTTCACGAAATTTTTTGTGGGAAAATGTTCACACTTTTCACCCACCCCTAGTGATGATGATGATGGTGGAGAAGCTGGGTGGAAGAGACATTGATGGCCTTTTTAGCCCAAAATAAGAAGGAATGGAAGACAGGGATGAGAAGGGGCATCACCACCACCAGCAGTGAGCTTTTTGTAATTTGTGGGGTTTGCTATGGCTCTTATTCTTGCTGCTGCTGAGTTGCAAGGGCAGCAGGATGCTGAGTAGTAGGCTAGTGTGCCACAGATCACCATGGGCACAGTGGAAATAGGGTTCAGTGATGCGGGACTAGGACAGGTTCCACTTGCCAGAAGCAATATTACTGGTCCAAGTTGCAGTGCTGATTCTGAGGATGTAGCAGCAACAGCAGCAACATCATCCTCTGCCACAGCCAGTGAATGGGAATGTGGAGGAGAAGAAGAAAGAAGTCACGGACAGCGAGAAGGGATCACCACCCTCCACCGGAGGTCGGGCTGGTGCACCCGGAGCAGGAACGTCAGCCAATCCAAGTCAGGATACGGTGCAGGAACGTCAGCCAAGCTGGGTTGGTACACAGGAGCGGAGAAGTAGAATGGTCAGGCAGTCCGGGTCGGTTCACAAGCAGGAGACGAGATGCAGAGCAATCAGGCAGGCCAGGTCGATACACTGAGAATAACTGAAATCAGGAACAAGCGCTGGTACTGAAACACTACAAAAGGGCACCGGAGAAGGACACCAGAATCCAGTATTTAAAGGCCATACTGGGCGGGACAAGTACAGTATAGCCAATAGGAATAGAGCATAAGTGTAGACTGACAGAATGTCGCTGAAAGAGCACGGGCACCGTGATACACAGCCAAGGTCAAATCGGAGAGGGTAGTCAGACAAGCCAGGATCATACACAGATTGGGTAGTCAGACAGAGCCACTGGTTAAAACCGGAGCGGGTAGTCAGACAAAGCCAATGATTGAACCAGAGAATACAAGGAAGCCCAGCTAGGGTCAAACAAGCGCAACACAGGAGTAACGCACAGAAACACCATGAAAGGGCAATAGTGTTGAGCGAGCGTGCTCGGCCGATGCTCGGATCGGCTCGAGCATCGCTCTGCTCGGCACATGGCGGTACTCGTACGAGTACCGCCATGTGCTCGCCCGACAAGCTCGGGTGAAGAGGATCTGTGCCGGAAGAGGCACAGATCCGAAGAAGCTCCGCTGGACCACCAGGGAATGGAGGTACGGGGGCATTGCGGAGATGAAGGGGGCATTGCGGACATGAAGGGGGACATTGTGGAAGAGGGGCATAGACTCTATGCCCCTCTTCCACAATGTCCCCCTTCATCTCCGCTATGCCCGTCTTACACAATGTCCCCCTTCATGTCCGCTATGCCCCTCTTCCACAATGTCCCCCTTCATCTCCTCTATGCCATAGAGGAGATGAAGGGGGACATTGTGGAAGAGGGGCATAGCGGAGATGAAGGGGGACATTGTGGAAGAGGGGCATAGAGTCTATGCCCGTCTTCCACAATGTCCCCCTTCATCTCCGCTATGCCCCTCTTCCACAATGTCCCCCTTCATCTCCTCTATGGCATAGAGGAGATGAAGGGGGACATTGTGGAAGAGGGGCATAGCGGACATGAAGGGGGACATTGACCAGGCACCCTCCGCTCATCAGAGCAGGGGGTGCCTGGTTTGATGCTCGAGTGCTCCCATTGTATTCAATGGGGCTCGGGTGCTCGGCCGAGCACTCGAGCAGCAGGGGGTGCTCGGTCAGAGCACCCGAGCACCCGAGCATCACGGTGCTCGCTCATCACTAAAGGGCAACTAAGCCCAGTTTGCAGGCAGACTATAAGGCCGCTGGGCGGGACTCCATCGGCCACTCGTGCCGAATGGTACAAAATAGCGAGGGTGACATCACAGACACGTGCCCGCAGAATAGAGGCAAGCATGAAGGTGGCCTGGTCCTCCCCGCAGCATAGACCACGGACAACCGTACAGAATCACAGGCAAGTGGAATCACGGGTACCGTGATACAGTTCCTATGCACCTATTGCACACTGTGTGGTGCACTGACCACACATGCCAGCTTGGTGAATGATAATCATAAGCAGGGCATTAAGTGGCATCTGAGCAGATCCCATCCAACAGAATATGCTAAGCTGGGGGCAGGGAGGGTTCATCATTATTATTAAACTGTCTGCAAGTTGTCATGTGTCCTTAGCTGGAAGTGGATAAAGGACATAGTGACAGCAGCAGTACTTGGTTTCTGGTGGGATGATTTCAGATTGGGGACCTTAAACATCATGGAGTTTGGTCACATGCCACAGCACCACAGCTGAAATGGTCTACAGCACAGATTCCCAGAACCCCCGAACTGTAGGACACTCCCATACAAGATGCAGGAAGGTGTCTCAAGCCTCCCCGCACCTCCTACACAGGTTGTTGCTCACTCTGCCCATTTTACAAACTCGTACCGGAGTATAATAAAACCAATGTAGGATTTTTAACTGAATTAACTGTTGCTGGGTCGTAGCAGAGATTGCTCCAGGATTCACTACAGCAGTCTCAGATTCCTAGTCCTCCAACAAACCCAGATCCCCCTCCCATCTGGATTGAAACCCAGCATCCTCCTTTACAGAGCTTTTCTCTAACCAATTATAGATTAACGAGATGGGCTTAAAGGAACGTTGCCTCCTAGCTAGGGTGACAAGAGGAAATTCCAGGATGCTTGGGGCCTCTCTACCCCACATAGCAGTAAGAGAGTGCTTTAAACACAAAAAAGCGCATGTGGAATACCGAACTCTCCATGCAACTTGTCAAACAATTTTAGTGTACCTCTCGGGTATAACTGGGCCAAAGCAGAGATACCATGAGTCGATCAAAGTCTCCCAAAATCAAGGTAGTTTACATGGCATAACCCCTCTTGACCCCATAGGGGGTGTTAGAATCTTTGGACTTATATCCTGAGAGATATTGCACTGTCGACCAGACAGCAGTCCTTCCATTATTTATCACAAACAGTGTGCATATTGCAGTAGCTAATGAGAGGCACAGTTCCTGCTCTCAAGGGAAAAATATCTATTCTAACAACACTCCCGTGATTTTCTAGTAGGGGCTGGTGGAGAAGCCAACTTCTTCTTTGCTCCACATATATTTGAAGTGGTAGTGGCTGCTACTGCCGCAGGCACATCACTGGAGCTAAAAGTGGCAAGTGGAACCTTCGTGATTAATCACCCATGTTACTGCTGTTGTTAATCCCATTCCCTTTGAACTGCCTAATCATCCTGTTGCAGCAAGAAGAGCAGTCACAAATTCAACAATTACACCAGGGCATTTGACAATGGACAGTGGCCACTGGTCAGCACAACATGACATGTTGGCACTAGGCCTGTAGGGCATTTTTTTTTTTCTCTGGGCTTGTTGTTTATAAAAAAATAACAGAGACCTAGAAAAAAAATTGGGGGGGGGGGATCAATGGATCCCAAAGGCATTGTAAAGAATGTTTACTGGGATTGGGGGGCACTTAATAAAAAAGAAATCCTATATAAGATAAAATAAAAACCATAAGACATGGTATAAAGGGGTCTGAGGATTGTGCCTGTGTTGATGAATGAATGAATCATTTGAACCGAGAATTTGTTTTGGGGGGGTTTCTTAACTGCTATTGGTGGGACAGTTAATAAAAAATAAATCAATAAAATAAAATAAGACATTTGTATTTAAAGTGACAGAGACAGGAATCCCCTGACATAAGCTGCCACTGGAGTGGACTGATACTTGACTTGATAAAGTATTTTGTAGAGGATTATTTGTTTGATTTGTTGTTAGAGGCCTTTGTAGGACTTAGGTTTGTTAGAAACAAACCCCCCAAAAATTGTTTATTTTTTTGTAGGACTAGTTTTTTTTTGTTTTCAAAACACAAGCCCTTAGAAAAAAATAGAAATGTCCTACTGGCCTAATGCCAGCAGGTCATGTTGGCCAGTGGCCACTGTCAAATGTCCTCCTGCTGTTCGTACTTCTGCTTCTGAGTTGTTTAAGCAGCAGGATGATTAGGCAGCTGAAAGAGAATGGGATCAACAATAGCAGTAACATGGAAGATGGATAATGAAGGTTCCACTTGCCATGACTGGCTCCAGTGATGTGCCTGAGGCAGTAGCAGCAGAATAAGTAGCCCCCAGTATTAGTGGAGAAAAGAACAAGTTGGCCATTAAATCTTCTCCACCTGCCCTTCCTCCAAAATTATCATGGGTGTGTTGTTATTAGAATATATTTTTTCCCTTGAGAGCAGGATCAGTGGGTCTCCTCATCAACTGCAATGTGCACAGTATGTGTGTGGTAAATAACATCTGGGGGCACAACTGTATCCAACACCATGACACCCAAAACCATGTACTGCCGCTGTCACTCTACCCCTTTTCCACACCCACTGAGGACACATGACAACTTGCTGACAGTTTAATAGTAATGATGAACCTTCCATGCCAGAATCCTAGCATATTCTGCGGGATGGAATCTCCTCAGATGCCACCTGATGACCTGATATTGATTTTTCACCACCACACTGGCATGTGTGGTCAGTGTTCACCACACAGTGTGCAATGGGTAGAGATGAACTGCCAGTGTCTGTCTCAAACTTCCAGTGTCATGGAACTTCTAGACAGACATGGAACTTCTAGAGTCTGTCTGGGTTTCTTTATTCTTCCTCCTCTTTGATCTCCACCTTTCTGGAGAGTCACGGGGTACAGTAACAGCGGTGCTAGATTTCTGTAATGGGTGTTTGCCTTTAACATGTTTGGAAAAAATGTCATGGTGTCTGTTTCATGTGTTTTATCTGGGCGGTTGTGCCAAGGTGTGTTCCCTCCTTTCCCCTTCTCACTAACTTGTCACAAATTTTGCACTGTACCATTGTTGATGATGACTGCACTGTGCCTGCCGGAAGAGAATAATAATCCCACACCCATGACTTCTTGTGGGAGAGAAAGGGAACAGATGGAGAAGAATAGCCTCTTTCTTCTTGTCCTCCACATTCCCCTTCACTTTCTGTGGCAGCGGGTAATGTTGCTGCTGTTGCTGTTACTGCCTCAGATTTAGTACTGCAACTAGGATCAGGAGGAGTATTGCTACTGCTGGCAAGTGGAACCTGTCCTAGTACTGCATTACTTGTTGACCCCATTCCCACTGTGTCCACGGTGGTCTGTGGCACACTAGCCTGCTCCTCAGCACCCTGCTGTCCTTTCATCTCAGCAGCAGCAGAAGTTAGAACAGTTGCAATTTCCGCTAATTTCAAAAGCTGACCGCTAGTGGTGGTGGTGATGCCCATCCTCATCCCTGTCTCCCATTCCTTCTCAGTTTCTTATAAAAAGGACATCAATGTCTCTTTCACCCCAGCTTCTCCAACACCAACACCACCACCACCACTAGTCCCTACATGCTCCTGCTCTATCCCAGACATCTCACTACTGCTTGGAGGAGGTGACGAGCAATGTGACAGAGGGTCCCCTGCAGTCACACATGGCATAAGCAGTCAAAGTATTGGTGGCAGCAGGTTTAGCACTGGCAGCAGGTTCAGTACTAGCAGCAGGTTAAACACTGGCAGCAGGTTCAGTAATAGCAACAGATACAACACTAGTGGCTGCAGGATCAGAAATGGTGGCACTGGCAGCAGGGGCAGCACGTCTGGCAACAGGTACAACACTAGTGGCTGCAGGTACAGTAATGGTGGCACTGGCAGCAGGGGCAGCACGTCTTGCAGCAGAAACAGGCAGCTGACCTGTTCTGCTCTCACTAGTACAACCTTTTTCTCCCTCCCTTCCCAATCCCTTTTCTCCCTTCCTTCCCATTCCCTTTTCTCCCTCCCTTCCCATTATATTCTCCAAGATCCCTTGGAGTGATTTAGGGGGGCTGGACAGCATTGGTACAGTAGTGGTCCCTTCCCCCTCAGACTCAGTGGACACATAATAAGGGTTCTTCCAGTTCCTCTTTTTGCTGCTCATAGAGATAGGAGTCACTATGAGCCTCTCCTGCCTCAATTTTTGCTAAATATCACAAGAGAACAGCACAGCACATCTATCTTGCTCTATACCTGCTTTTATTATGTCTGCCTTCAGAGAAAAAGTCACGTTTTTATGGCAGAAATGCGAAAACAACATAAATCAATGGGTGGAAACTTTCTAGCCATTGAAAAAATTGCGAAAGATTTTAGCCAATGGGCGAAAGATGCAAAAATTTTAACCGCTAGTTTTAAAACAGATTTTCCCGCGAAAAAGAGAATAACAACGTGGTTTTCGTGAAATTTCCCACAGGAACATGGCGACAACTTTCGTCCACCCCTACTAATACGTCTAAGTCCTACAAACAATGTTTCCTTAGGGCTTGTGCCAAACGAGTCTAAGTCTACAAATCTATGTTTCCTCATGGCTTGGGCCTAACCCAAGTCTAATTTCCTACAACTAATCAATGTTTCCTCAGGGCTTATGCCTCTAAAATCAGTGAATAATGGCACCACGCTTGGCAAATGATTTCCAGAGAAAAGTGCAGTTTTTCCTCTTTTTTTCTCTTAGCTCATTCCATTGAAACCAATGGGAAAAAATAAAAACTAAATGCAATTAAAAAAAGCCCCATAAGACATAGTTTGAAAGGGGTCTGAGGAGGGTGCCTGTGTTGGTGGGTGGATTCTGGGGAAAGAATCAGTTGAACAGGGAATTTTTTTGGGGGAGGTTCTTGACTGGTATTCAGGGGACAGTAAAAAAAATAAATAAATAAATAAAATAAGAAATTTGCACATAATGTGAAAGAGACAAGGACCCCCTGAGATAAGCTTCCATTGGGTAGATTCATATTTGACGTGATATCGTATTTTATAGAGGATGATTTCTAAGATTTGTTGTTAGAGGCACAAGCCCGAAGGAAACATGGATTTGTGGGACTTAGACTTGAATGATAAAGTATCCCCCTCCCGCCCCTTTTACTGATATAGCACTGCTCACCTCAGAGCAACAAGACTGTCTGGATGGATCACAGATACAGACAATCTTCAGTGAGTGTAAGGAACAGCCTGAAAAACCTGTTAAAGGCAGGGTTTTTCTTATACTCACATTAAGAAGTTTGTCCCTTGCTGTGAATTGTCTGGTCCCATCATCAGCTTCCACATCTAAGGGAGGTGGCTTACACTATGTAAAAGGGGCAGAGGCATACTTTATCATTCAATTACTCTTGAACTAGAACTCTGACAGTACTGAAATAGCACTCTTGGCCCAAATCCTATGAAGATTAATTGAAGCTGCTGTTTTTGTTAAACATTACTATCCTTTTAAAGCTCTGCTGTCATATTGGACAACAGAATCTGAGAAGTTCCCTGACAGGTATTTTCATTTTATTCTTTAAATGGGAGTTATATCCCTAAAAAATAAGTGATTCTAAATGTATCAGCAATACTTCCATAGGTGCAGTGTATGTATGTCCAAAATCATTCAGTTATTTTTATTTTCTGTTTGAATTTTACCTCAGTTTTATTCTGCTGATAGCGGTTTCAGTTTATATCTGATAACAACTAGGGTGCTTTACAATTATTCAGGATTTTTAATCCCTTTGCTTGCTGTGAATAGGTGTGCCCTAGAGGAAGACTTCAATCAAGATCAATATATACTTAAACATGCGGATAGAATAGAAAAAATTATATAGATATCACAGATGTCTAGTTGAATGACACATACCTAAGTAAGTCAATGTGTTAAATAAATTAAGTGTAACTTATTCCTAGTGTTGCTTTGCCTTTAAGACCTAGGTTGTTTTATATACGAAACATTATAAATACTTTTTTCTTAAAAAAACAGTAAAATATATCTAATTAAAAAGACATAGAATCTGAGATTTACAAGTAGCTATATCTGAGATTTACAAGTAGCTACTTGATCTATGCAATGAAGCAGTAGAATACATTTACATTAAAGGAATAGTAATACTTAAAATGTAAAAAATATATGTTGTAGAGTCTATCCCCCTGAGTAAAACAAGGGCACTCCCACTGCTGAAAGGTGTTTCATTCAAAAGTTATTAATTTTCGAAGTTGAATTTTTTAGGTGCAATATCACAGTGGCCTGAAATTGTACAGTGGCGCTGTTGCTACACCATCCTATGGAGATTTATGGTCAACTGACCAGAGCTGCCCATAGGATCGTGTAGCAACAGCGCCACTGTACAATTTCAGGCCACTGTGATATTGCACCTAAAAAATTCAACTTTGAAAATTAATAACTTTTGAATGAAACACCTTTCAGCAGTGGGAGTACTCTTGTTTTACTCAGGGGGATAAACACTACAACATATTTTTTTTTACATTTTAAGTGTCACTATCCCTTTAAGTTTCATTTTGATTAAGTATTATTTTAAGTATTTGTAGTAATTCCTATTACATGCGTAATGCCTTTAATACAGACATTTTTGTCCTTCCCTCATGGTTAACAGTTAACTATAAAGACAATTTGGTATACTATTCATAGTGATTTTGACATTCCTCTCTTGGTAAACCCAGCAGAGGACCTTGACCTGTTAATCTTTTCTGCAATAACAACTAGTGCAAACACAGCCTCTTTAAAATTTCCATTTGAACAATCTATTATTTATAAATGCTAAATCACATCAAATATGAATAGAATGCCATGTTTGGAAATGTGCTTAATTTAGTATATACAGTTAACATTGTATTTATCTTGTTTTGAAAGAACTGTTTTGCATCCTATGAATAATTTCAATACAGTTTATACTGAAACTGGAGTTCAAATAAGTATGAACATGTCAAGGTTGTTTATTGTTTGTGGGATTGTGTGAAGAATTTGTTTCTGCAACAAAGTAGACAAATCAGTACTTTATTCACGCCAACATTTCACATATACTGATGGAAAACATATAAATCTGTAGCGGTCAAATGGGTGCTAGGTTTTGCATTCTTTAGGGAAAGGTTTCCCAACCTGTAATTTTTGAGCAAGATGATGCTTACAAGGCTATTTCATATGGTTCATTGCACAGTGATGGATTCTATGGAGAGAGAACAATCTGCCTGAATGGTATTTATGTGTTGGGGGAGAGAGCTGATTTCTGGAATGTTGAAACAGTGATTGTGTGCTATGGCAGCTCACCAAAGGCTATTTTTTATACTTTGAATGTGACTCATAGGGTAGGGAAGGTTAGGAATCACAAAATTAGGGGAAATACACTAATGTTGAACATTTTCTCTAGTAAAAGAATGTTTTCAATGTCCAGTTTTATTCTCTGGAGACCCTTACTAATAGATACTGATTTAATCTTTATTTCCTTAAGGTCTCCTACAAGCACACACCTGAGAGAGGTCCTGCGTTTCAGTAAAGGACAGAAATATTCAAAAAGACCTCCCACTCAACATTAGGGTTAGGAACCCAATCCATTTTTGTTATGTTATGGGTGCTTAGCTGAGAATCTAATGGGCCGCTAATATTGCCACTTCTTGCTGGACATTACTAAACATAACAGATGCTCTATTCCACCTTCTTTGACATTATGTTTTTTGCCCATGTTGTCTCAGAGTTTGAAATATAAATAACACTTTTCTTGTAAATTAGGCAGCTGAATCACAAATTCAATCTCTGTGAGCATATTCTCTGCAGTACAAGTCCCATAAGTCATCATCCACCAGGGACACACTTCTGATTGGTTGTCATAGTCCTGAGACAACAAATAATTATTTGTTCTCTGAGACTCATTTGGTTTGCTCCAGAATTGTACCGCTTTACTTAATACCTCCCACAGTGTCTACCCATACACTTCTGGCTCCTGCTAGAAGAAAGCTAGAAAAGATAGCAGAAAATAGACCAGCTCAGTAGATCAATAGATTTACTATTCTTATTCTTTATTTATGTACTGCAAAACTTATTCCACAGCACTGTACAATAGGGGATTGACATAAAGGGATATTAATAGTACAAATGGAACATTGAAAACAAAATGATCAGAGGACCCTGCTCATGAGAGATCACTATGAAAATGTCACCTGCTATTGGGCAACTAACACAACAGTGCATCAAACATGTGCCAGCATGGAAAGGGAACATGAGAATCTCGCCAGCATCAAAAGGGTGAGTATCACGGTGCCCGTGATTGGCTGCAGTTACTTGTCTGTCACCAGTAGGGGGCTTCTATTGGCTGTCTGCAGATAGCCCGCCTCTTATTGACTATTTAAACCTGGATTGGGCACCCTTTGAGTGCCCTTTCGTGTTGTTTCTGACCTTCTTGCTGTCACTATGCTAGTGATAGCTGGGCCTCTGTTCCAGTGTTCCTGAGTTCCTGATCTCATGTGTTCCTGAGTTCCTGATCTCTACTGTTCCAGTGTTTCCTGCATGCTGAAGTACTTCCAGTCCTGGTTCCGGCCTAGTCTCTGGTGTTGCAGTTCCTGCTGAACTTCTCTGCTGTTTTCTGACCTGACTGATCGTTGCTGGTTCCTGTCATCTCATCACCTGTCTTCAGTATCCTGGCGACCTTCTGCCTGGTCGCGTTGGTGACATTGCTACAATTCCGTGTTGGTCCCAGCGTGCGGACGCTGGTTTGCTCCCAAGCCTTGCGGCTATACAAACTCGCTTGTTACACCAGTGTGCGGTCACTGGTTTGCTCCAAAGCCTATCAGCTATACAAATCTGTGTTGGTCCCAGCGTGCGGACGCTGGTTTGCTCCTAAGCCTTGCGGCTATACAAACTCGCTTGTTACACCAGTGTGCGGTCACTGGTTTGCTCCAAAGCCTATCAGCTATACAAATCTGTGTTGGTCCCAGCGTGTGGACGCTGGTTTGCTCCTAAGCCTTGCGGCTATACAAACTCACTTGTTACACCAGTGTGCGGTCACTGGTTTGCTCCAAAGCCTTTCAGCTATACAAATCTGTGTTGGTCCCAGCGTGCGGACGCTGGTTTGCTCCTAGCCTTGCGGCTATACAAACTCACTTGTTACACCAGTGTGCGGTCACTGGTTTGCTCCAAAGCCTTTCAGCTATACAAATCTGTGTTGGTCCCAGCGTGCGGACGCTGGTTTGCTCCTAGGCCTTGCGGCTATACAAACTCGCTTGTTGCACCAGTGTGCGGTCACTGGTTTGCTCCAAAGCCTATCAGCTATACAAATCTGTGTTGGTCCCAGCGTGCGGACGCTGGTTTGCTCCTAAGCCTTGCGGCTATACTACTCGCTTGTTACTCCAGTGTGCGGTCACTGGTTTGCTCGCTAAGCCTAACGGCTATACTATTCAGTGTTGTTTCCAGCGTGCGGACGCTGGTTTGCTCCAAAGCCTTGCTGCTTAACGATTCTGCTAATTTGCCAGTTCCATCTGACTGCTGCTATTATCTCTGGGCTGCCCTGCCCGGTATTGGTAAGGCCGGTAGAACCTTTTGCCACATTCCATCTGAGGTTGCCTTACCCGGTATTGGCAGGGCCGGTAGAGCCTACATTGTGTATCTATTGAGGCTGCCTTGCCCGGTAATTTGGTAAGGCCGGTAAACCGTTATGCTATTCCATCTGCAGGTTGCCTTACCCGGTATTGGCAAGGCCGGTAGAGCCTAAAGACTGTCCTGTCCGGTATATTGACAGGACCGGTAGAGTCTGCCTTCTGTCTGTGCTATATTCTGTATATATATATTATGTATGTTATTGCCATCCTAAGTTATCATTTATTATTTCAATAAAATTGATTTTTTTTTACCTAAAACTTGTGTCTGAGAGTCATAATAAACCGTGACAGTACGAAAGGGCCATGACCTCAGACAGCAAGGGTGAAGGTAACGCACAGAATATCCATTGGAGGATGGATGTGCTCGAGCAACGTTTGGATCAGTTGGCAGTTGCAATTCAAACGATCCTTGAACGCACGGTACCTGCTGCCCAATCTAGCTCTAGCCCGGTGGTCTCGCCAAGTCAGACACCGGAAAGTGATACCAGACCCCTAGGGGGTACTGTTAAAGGGTTAACGGCTTCTGCACCTTTGCCGCTAAGATATGATGGTGACCCTAGTCTCTGCAGAGGGTTCATCAATCAACTCGAAATCTTTATGGAATTGACGGCACACGCATTTCCCAATGATCGTAGTAAAGTGGGGTTCACGATATCACTGCTCACTGGCAGAGCATTGGCTTGGGCTAACCCCTTGTGGGAGAATGCTAAACCTTGTACTAAGAACTTTAGTGAATTTGTGCGTTCCTTTCGAAGAGTGTTTGAGCCTCCTGGTAGAACCACCTCTGCTGCCAAACGCCTTATGGAGATACAACAGGGCAGGCGTACAGTGGGCGACTATGCCATCGAATTCCGCACATTGGCAGCAGAGGTAGGTTGGAATAACGAGGCATTATTGGCAGCCTTCTCTCAAGGCCTGAATGACCACATTAAAGACGAAATCGCTGCTAAAGATCTACCTATTGATCTAGATGATTACATTGAGTATGTTATGATAATTGACTCCAGAATACGTGATAGATCAATTGCCAGAGATCGTAAGTTACGGTCAAAAAATAATGAGCCTAGTAGCATGTTTTGCCCACCCATCCCTCCCTTGGCATTGAAGTCTAGTGAACCAGTACGGGAAACAAGTGAACCTATGGAAATAGGCTTCACTAGACTATCCAAGGCAGAGAGACTATATCGCAAAAAACAAGGGTTATGTTTATACTGCGGTAAAAAAGGGCACTTGCTAAATTCCTGTCCGGTACGTCCGGGAAACGCACACACCTAGGGTATCTTGGGGGACAGGCCCTAGGTGGTGTACAATCGTCCCCAGTGTCGGGCATAATGAAACCCACCATACAGGTGGTATTGTCTTGGGCACAACGCTCTGTGGAGGTTTTGGCCTTGGTTGACTCCGGTGCAGCAGGGTATTTTATGGATAATACCTTTGCTGAATTGCACGGAGTTCCACGCATTGAAAGAGAAAACCCCTTGACTATTGAAGCGATTGATGGTAGACCCTTAGAACCGCCTCAGGTTATATTTGAAACTATGCCATTGTCTATGACTATTGGGGCACTTCACAGAGAAGAGCAGCAGTTTCAACTGATTAATTCCCCGCACCATGCGGTGATATTGGGATTTCCGTGGTTACAGTTACATAACCCACAATTCGATTGGAAAAAGTGTGAAATTGCTGCTTGGTCCCAGTTTTGTATGGACAAGTGCGTCATCCAGCCTATTAAGGTCATGTGCACCTCCTCTGCTATGCCGGATGTGTACCAACAGTTTGGCGATGTTTTTAGCAAAGGAGAGGCTAGTATGCTACCCCAGCATAGACCTTATGATTGTTGCATTGAATTGCAGCCTGGTGCAGTACCTCCGAAAGGACGCACTTATCCATTATCTTGTGATGAAAATAAGGCTATGGAGGATTACATTTCTGATGCCCTTGCTAGAGGGATCATACGTAAATCTACCTCTCCAGCTGGGGCTGGGTTCTTTTTTGTAAAAAAGAAAAATGGCGAATTAAGACCATGCATTGACTACCGGGGCTTGAATAAACTAATGGCAAAAAACGCATACCCAATACCACTCATCACCGAGCTTTTTGACAGGCTTAAGGGCGCTTCGATATTTACCAAGTTGGACCTACGGGCCGCTTACAATCTGGTTCGCATTCGAGCAGGTGATGAGTGGAAAACTGCCTTTAATACTCGAGCTGGGCACTACGAGTATCTAGTAATGCCTTTTGGGCTGTGTAATGCACCCGCAGTTTTCCAGGAACTGATAAATGATGTTCTGAGAGATATGTTACAGACATGTGTTGTGGTGTACCTCGACGATATACTGATTTACTCCCAAAACATGGCACAGCACATCAAAGATGTATCCGCAGTATTGCTACGACTCCGTGAGAACAAATTATTTTGTAAAATGGAAAAATGTGAGTTTCATAGAACCAGTGTGCCATTCTTGGGGTTCATAATTGGCAATGATGGCATTGCCATGGACAAAGAAAAGTTGTCAGCTGTCCTACAATGGCCAAAACCCAAGGGTCTTAAAGCCATACAGCGTTTCCTGGGTTTCGCTAATTATTATAGGAGGTTTATTAAGAACTTTTCTTCCATTGTCAAACCTCTGTCCGATCTTACGCACAAGGGTGCTAATCCTTCTTGTTGGCCGGTATCTGCTGAGAAAGCCTTTGAGAATTTGAAGCTGGCATTTGCTGCGGCTCCTGTGTTATCCCACCCCAATCCTTTACTTCCATTTACGTTAGAGGTTGATGCCTCAGATATTGGGGTCGGGGCAGTACTTTCGCAGCGACACGAGAAAGGTGGAACTCTCAGACCTTGTGGGTTTTTCTCTAAAAAGTTGACTGTCACTCAAAGCCACTATGAGATAGGTGACAGAGAATTATTGGCCATTATCCTTGCTCTTAAGGAATGGCGTCATTTGCTTGAAGGTACTAAGAATCCTGTCTTAATCCTAACAGATCATAAGAATCTGACCTATCTCTCGGAGGCCAAGAGATTGTCCTCTCGTCAGGCCAGGTGGGCACTGTTCCTGTCTCGATTTAATTTCATTGTATCATATTTACCAGGGTCAAAAAATATCAGGGCTGATGCACTGTCAAGACAATTTGAGGCCGACAGTGACAGAGTGGAAGCACCAGCTCCTATCATCCAACCTGATAGAATACTGGCTACTATACGCACGAGTATCACTTCTCCTCTAGGGGAGGAGATCCTGGCCTCTCAGGGGTCCGCTCCCCATGAAACCCCAGTGGGCAAATGTTTTGTCGCTGAATCATTTCGTACTAGGCTGCTCGAAACCTACCATTCCTCTAAGGCTGCGGGACATATTGGTAGAGACCAATTGTTATGGTCCCTTTCTCAGTTATTTTGGTGGCCTTCCATGAGAAACGATTGTGCCGAATTTACGAATGTCTGTGCCACCTGCGCCCGCGCTAAGACCCCGAGACATCTCCCTGTGGGCTTGCTTCAACCGGTGCCTAATGGCGAACGCCCCTGGTCTCATGTTTCCATTGATTTTATGGGAGAGTTGCCTATGTCGAAGGGGTACTCCTTTATATTCATGGTGGTGGACAGGTTTTCTAAAATGGCTCATTTCGTGCCCCTCCGTGGTCTTCCTTCAGCGAAGGAATTGGCAATGGTGTTCGCCAGAGAAGTATTCCGGTTGCATGGAGTGCCTAGGGTACTGGTGTCTGACAGGGGGAGCCAGTTTGTGTCTAGATTTTGGAGGGCATTTTGCCAACAGATGGGCATACAGCTGTCCTTCTCCTCTGCCTACCATCCCCAGACCAATGGAGCCGCTGAACGAGCTAATCAGGGCTTGGAACAATTTCTCCGTTGTTTCGTTACTGACCATCATGATAATTGGTCCGACTTGTTGCCTTGGGCAGAGTTCGCCAGGAACTGTGCGGTCAATTCTTCATCTGGGAGCTCTCCGTTTCTGATTAATTATGGGTTCCAGCCCTGTTTGCTTCCAGACTCATTTCAGACGCAACAGATTCCAGCTCTGGATGAGCATATCGAGCAACTCCGTTCCACATGGGCACAAGTTCAGAGGGCACTTGGTCAGTCATTTCAGCGTCATCAGCGCCATGCTAATCGCAGAAGGCTTCCAGCGGTTTCCTTTCAGGTTGGGGATAGAGTATGGCTTTCCTCCAGAAATCTCAAGCTGCAGGTTCCGTCTAATAAGTTGGCTCCTCGGTTTATTGGTCCATACAGAGTTATTCGCAAAATTAACCCTGTCTCCTATGCACTAGACCTACCTGCATCCATGCGTATCCATAATGTGTTCCATGTGTCCCTTCTTAAGCCTCTGGTTTGCAATCGCTATACTACCACACCTGTGGTGCCAGGACCTGTTGAGGTCGAGGGCCAGGAGGAGTACGAGGTTCAGAGCATTATTGATTCCCGTAGGCTTAGAGGAAGGGTACAGTACCTGGTACATTGGAAAGGGTATGGTCCTGAGGATCGATCATGGGTGGATAGTACGGACCTTCATGCACCTAGGTTAACTAGGGCCTTTCATGCCAATTACCCGCAGAAACCTAAACCCTATTCTAGGAGAGGGGGTCTTTGAAAGGGGGGTACTATCACGGTGCCCGTGATTGGCTGCAGTTACTTGTCTGTCACCAGTAGGGGGCTTCTATTGGCTGTCTGCAGATAGCCCGCCTCTTATTGACTATTTAAACCTGGATTGGGCACCCTTTGAGTGCCCTTTCGTGTTGTTTCTGACCTTCTTGCTGTCACTATGCTAGTGATAGCTGGGCCTCTGTTCCAGTGTTCCTGAGTTCCTGATCTCATGTGTTCCTGAGTTCCTGATCTCTACTGTTCCAGTGTTTCCTGCATGCTGAAGTACTTCCAGTCCTGGTTCCGGCCTAGTCTCTGGTGTTGCAGTTCCTGCTGAACTTCTCTGCTGTTTTCTGACCTGACTGATCGTTGCTGGTTCCTGTCATCTCATCACCTGTCTTCAGTATCCTGGCGACCTTCTGCCTGGTCGCGTTGGTGACATTGCTACAATTCCGTGTTGGTCCCAGCGTGCGGACGCTGGTTTGCTCCCAAGCCTTGCGGCTATACAAACTCGCTTGTTACACCAGTGTGCGGTCACTGGTTTGCTCCAAAGCCTATCAGCTATACAAATCTGTGTTGGTCCCAGCGTGCGGACGCTGGTTTGCTCCTAAGCCTTGCGGCTATACAAACTCGCTTGTTACACCAGTGTGCGGTCACTGGCTTGCTCCAAAGCCTATCAGCTATACAAATCTGTGTTGGTCCCAGCGTGCGGACGCTGGTTTGCTCCTAAGCCTTGCGGCTATACAAACTCACTTGTTACACCAGTGTGCGGTCACTGGTTTGCTCCAAAGCCTTTCAGCTATACAAATCTGTGTTGGTCCCAGCGTGCGGACGCTGGTTTGCTCCTAAGCCTTGCGGCTATACAAACTCACTTGTTACACCAGTGTGCGGTCACTGGTTTGCTCCAAAGCCTTTCAGCTATACAAATCTGTGTTGGTCCCAGCGTGCGGACGCTGGTTTGCTCCTAGGCCTTGCGGCTATACAAACTCGCTTGTTGCACCAGTGTGCGGTCACTGGTTTGCTCCAAAGCCTATCAGCTATACAAATCTGTGTTGGTCCCAGCGTGCGGACGCTGGTTTGCTCCTAAGCCTTGCGGCTATACTACTCGCTTGTTACTCCAGTGTGCGGTCACTGGTTTGCTCGCTAAGCCTAACGGCTATACTATTCAGTGTTGTTTCCAGCGTGCGGACGCTGGTTTGCTCCAAAGCCTTGCTGCTTAACGATTCTGCTAATTTGCCAGTTCCATCTGACTGCTGCTATTATCTCTGGGCTGCCCTGCCCGGTATTGGTAAGGCCGGTAGAACCTTTTGCCACATTCCATCTGAGGTTGCCTTACCCGGTATTGGCAGGGCCGGTAGAGCCTACATTGTGTATCTATTGAGGCTGCCTTGCCCGGTAATTTGGTAAGGCCGGTAAACCGTTATGCTATTCCATCTGCAGGTTGCCTTACCCGGTATTGGCAAGGCCGGTAGAGCCTAAAGACTGTCCTGTCCGGTATATTGACAGGACCGGTAGAGTCTGCCTTCTGTCTGTGCTATATTCTGTATATATATATTATGTATGTTATTGCCATCCTAAGTTATCATTTATTATTTCAATAAAATTGATTTTTTTTTACCTAAAACTTGTGTCTGAGAGTCATAATAAACCGTGACAGTGAGTTTCTCTTGTTGTGGATGTAAGTGTCGCATTGAAACATTTAAACAATGTATTATGAGGGTACTGTCTCGAAGTCATAGCGCAGATGCAAGAGTCACATTGAAAAATGTAATCAATGTATTACATGGGTACTGTGCTCCAAGTCATAGTGATCCGAGCACATGAATGTATTAATGAGAACTTAACTCTCCGAGTAGCAGAGAGGCACACCATTGACTGACAAGCACAGTAGCAGAGGAAGAGGCCGCAGAATGTGGAAGTCATAGTGGAGAGGAGGAGGCCTTCGCTCCACTATGAGTGTCCACATTGCACTGCCTTATTTTATGCTGCTGTGCTTGTCAGTCAGTGGAGCACAGAACCCACATAATACATTGATTAAGCATTTCAAATTGTTGCTTACATCAGTGACATGAGGATCTTGCCATTTTGATGTGGCCGAGATTCTCATGTTGCCCTTTACATGCCAGCTACATGTTTAATGCACTGTTGTGTTAGTCGCCCAATAGTGGGCAACATTACAAAAGGATACCGCTCATGAGAACTTACTGTCTTCTACAAATCTGAAATGATCTGTTTCCATTCTTCACATGAATCTGTAAAAACATCTTAATATACATCACAATATTTATTTTTTTATTTTTGGATTCTGCATTATGAAATATAAAAGCAGGATTTTATTTTCTATAATGTTCCCCAATGATAAAGTACTTTTCTTCTTAGTATAATTTGTTCTTGTAGCCGTGCTTTCTGATGTATCATTTCTATTGACTGGTGAGCTTCCCTTTCACAATTTCTAGGAAAACAATATTGATGTTTTCAAGATGAGATGGGCTTTTGAAATATTTTTTTTCAATTATATATATATTTGCTCAAATGACTTGTTTACAGAACAGACAATAACATGTATTTTCGAGGTTAGTAATGGATGTTCTTACTAACACAGCCTACAACATGAAGCTTATTAATGTACTTAGCTGAACTGGAATACAACTTGATTTATTCAGCAATGTGTTCAATACCTCTCTAGCAAGCAAGGGGTTAAAAGCATCACTAAAAGAGACATTCAACCCTCATCTTGACTACATATTCTGCAAGCTCATAGTATGTAACATTAAATTGTCTATACTGTTGCCTTATATTTGTCTTGGAGACCTCTCTAGCATTCATGGGTTTCAAAAACACCATTTACTTCAATATATGTATGATGCAGTAGGTTTGTTGCAGAAGTTCACATTAGCATGGCTAATGAGGCCTATTTACTAAGAAAACATGGAACACCTCTGGAGCAAACCAATTGTACTTCAAGGCAAAATAATAATAAATGCCAGTTTGATTAGGATTTAACCCATTAATGCCAGAGTGGTCTCCAATGCTTTGCTTTGAAATGGGTAATCAATGGAAATTGGTTTTCACCAGAATTGCTTAAATTCTTCTTAGTATATTAGCCTTACTGATTTACTACTCATAACCATACCTATACATCACCAGGTTTCCATATAACACCTAGAGCATGTGGTTTCAGATCTCAATCTGAATCTCATTTCAGTCTGTTATAACCTGCCCAGCAGGGAACTATTCTTTCCATTCTAAAGATATTATTTACAGGATAGCCCACACAAAACATCCATCCCAGCTCTTTCAAAAACAGCCACCTTCAAAGCCTAACTGCATCTCTGGTTAAAGTCTATTGCAGGAGTAGACAGTCTTTGTGTATCCAGCTGTTGTTTGGCAGGGGGCGATGTCAGTTGCTGTATACAACAGATGGGGAGCAAGGATTGCCTACCTCTGGTCTAGTATAACCATCTATACCTTGCTGGCACCACTTGTGATAATTGATTTCTGGCAGAACATTCTTACACGTGTTTATTATTTTAAATATTCATAGATATGAAAGTGTTTAACTTTGCTCATGTTCTCCATGATCAGCAATACCACTAAAAAGCATATTTGAATAGATATAGATATAACCTAGAAAATTCTAAGGATCTAGAAGCAATGTGTTACTGATTGGTAGATCTAGGGTTAAGCACAGGGGATATGATTATTCAGCCAGACAAAAAGATAATAAATTGCTTTTATTTGATGAGTCATGGTGCGCAAACATAGGACAACAACTACAGGCAATTAAACAGGGAAAATATAAAACCTGCACACTTCAGTAATTCTCTTCTTGGTATGCTAGCAGTGATTGTGCATATTGGCAGGGGTTGCACTTAATACTCACAGTCTATTTTAGATTTACTCTGGAGCTTGAACACAGTACCAATAGAGGGAGAAGTGGGACAAACAGACTCCTGCACATTCACCAGGTGCTAGCTTACATGTACGTTCTTTGTACCTTGCAGTCAGGGCAGAGGGTTTGGAGAAAGCATTCCAAGAGATTTTCCACAGTACATTTTTCTTGTTCTTGGGCCATGACCAACCATCACTCTGTGCTTCAAAAATACATATTATCCTCTTCAATGCTGGTAAAAGACCAACACTCACTAATACATGCACACACTGAGGACAATTCATGCTTGCAAGAATGAGAGCACGTAATGAAGACAATGGGAATTATAGACAATATATGTACATAAATTGTAGCTTAAAGGCATGTGACTATGTGAACCTTTGTGATCCTATATAATAATTTGCTAGGATGTTTGTCATGATGCAGCCATGCGCAGTTGAGACTGCCTGTGTTCGAACAGTCTCTACTGCACATGATTGCATCACGTGATTGAGGCGACGCAAGACTGCATAGCGTGAAGCAGTGAGGAAGTGGCCTCTTAATGCATTGCGTACCCCTCTGGCACTCAAAGGGTTAACATTACCCGGATCTTGACCTGTGAACACGGGCTTTTGCACAAGTTTTTTATAAAACCAAAAATAAACAAATCAAAATTAAATACAAACTATACATTCGGTTCACCTCTAAAATCAATACAAAATCTGGGACAAACATTTTAACTTTCACAGTTTCAGTTTTTTTGTATTTAGGCTTAGATTACATTGCAGTTTATAAATGTTATCTCCAGTTTTATCTAACAGATTCCCATTGAAGTCTATGGACAAACTTGCAGATAAAAACTTGAATAAAGTTATCAACTTCAAAAAAATCCAGACCTTATTCAGTTCTTACGCTCATGGTAAATCTCAAACGAAAACACATGATATAAGTCCCTCCAGTTGCTCTATCATTGGTATTTGTTCTATGCACAGATGAGGTTGGGGAGCCTTTGTGGAAACAAGAATATGAATAATTGAAGAAATGGGTTTTAAAGTAAAGTTTGAAAGTTAGAAAGTTTTGCTCTGATTAAGTGAGGTAGAATAGTCTATAGATATTATTCAGCTTGTGAGAAGTATTGAAGACATTCAGGAGAGATGTCATCATCATCATCCATTGATATCACAAGCTTAAAGACTAAGAAAGTATTGAGCAATAATTAACTAAAGAAGGAAAGAAAATGGAAATACACTAATGGCACCAGAACCCCTCTATTATACAGGACAAGCTGACCAAACTGATGATGAGAGGAGATGGGGGCTATTTGAAACCTAACTTTTGTTATATACAATTATACGCAGGAAATGCTCTGATGAACAGCTATTCCAGAATTGTGCACAAGAACTGATGCAAAGGGGCTACGGACGTGACATGATTAGAAGGACTGAAAAACAAGCAAGCAGCACTCTCAGATGCAGGTACTTATATCATCTTAAAGATGGAACCTACATTTGAGTTCAAGCAACATTTGCAGGAGGTTGCGGATCTGATTATGTCCACAGGCAGAGTTTGTGTTTGTGGAGGAACCAATAATTCCCATTTTCCATCATTTGCCCAAAACACATAAAACTTTGGTACAGATGGTGGGCAGACTCATTGTTTTAGGTATTGGTATTTGTCTCAGGTATTGGTTCTCTGGATGAGAATCTATTAGATTTCATGGATCAATACCTACAACTTCTGGTATTGCAATTAACTACAAATCTATGCGTTAAGTATTATGGAGAATGTGAGGTGGTCTTCTCAATATATGTGGTTGACTGTAGCTGTAGCTCTCTATTCTAGTATACCCCGTGAGGAGAACATAAAGACAGTTAGCTTCTTTTGGGATGAAGAGAGTTATTTATCGAATGAGTTAAATACCTTTTTGATCAACACTATTAGATACCTGCTACAGCACAATTATCTTTTGTTTGATGGCATATTCTGTCTCAGTCCAGAGATGTAGAGGCACCACAGTTGCCAAATTTACACCATCGTTTGCCAACTTGTTTGTGGGTTGTTGTGAGAAGCACAAATGATACGTTGATAATTTAATATTCATTAGGTGTGTAAATGAGTGGGGTGGGCAAAAGGTCATGTTGTGTTCCCATATGAAATTCTGGGAAAACCACATGATTGTCTGCTTTTTCACTTGAAAATTCACCCTCAACAAACCCTGTAAAATGTTCTCCTTTTTAACATAAACCAAAAATGTTTTCACTATTTTTTCCAATGGCTACTTGCCGCCCGTTTACTTATGTGTGCTTTGCATTTTTGTGCAAAAAAGTGATGTTTTCAGGAAGAGAAACAAAAAAAAAACTAAGCAGCTAGAGAGGGTGCTAGGAGAATTTTCTAGCTATTTTTATAACTATATAAAAGCAGCATACTGTTAGCTAACAGTATGAGCACCTGTCTGAAAAAGTAAAAGAGGAGCTGTAAGGACTGTGATGCATCCAGTGAGTCAGAGGAGGAGGAAGTGACTACCACCAGCATGGAAGGGTCTGGGAGCCCTGATCCCCCAGACCCAATGATGTCCAGCCCTGCTACATTTTCCCTCAGGATTTGCGACCAAAGCAGAACTGGGTAGCAGCGTGAGCAGCATAGGACAGCTGCCTGTGCCTGCTACCACTCCTGCCAGTGTGCCTATTGATACTCAAGAGGTGGAGGAGATGATAGAAAGTATAACAGCAGGGGATGCTAACTCACAAATGCCATCTGCAAGCAGTCCCACTACGACCACACAGCATCTAGAGAGTGATGGGATAAGGGAGGGGTGTTGGTGATGGTAATTGGGATGAATCAACTGGTTGTGGGACTAGCATGACTGTTAATCCTCCTAATGCTGAGGTGGAAGGGGAAGTGGTGATGAAGATTACAAGCAGACTGTTATGTCTCTGCCCCTTGTCTATGGTCTGCCATTGTGGCTCCGCCCCCTACTATGTGTCTCATTCATCTGTATTGGCCTTCCATTTGCTCTCTCTTGCTCACTCTTTTACTTCTGGGTTGTGGACTGTTATTATAGCGTCTCTAGCCCCAGAGTGATTTCTTAATCAATTCCTGCTTTGGTATTTTGTATTCTCTGTGCATGGCCCAGCTTGTTCACCTTCCCCTTCTGGACTTCCTCAGTTTCCAGTACTCATCTCTCCTGGTCACAGTAAGTGACCTTTATATTGTTATATAGTTCCTGTTGGAGTTTCCTCAGGGCTAGAGCCTCTAACAAAAAGTCTAAGTCCAACAAATCAATGTTTCCTCAGGGCTTGTGCTTAACAATTCTAAGTCCTACAAATCGTCCTCTACAAAATTCTCTATCCCCTCAAGTGTCAGTCTGCACCCATCATAGCCTACATCGTGGTGGTCCCCCCCACCATTCTAGTGAACAAAGAACAACAACAACAAAAATTCCCTTTCAACTGATTTTTTCAGCAGACTCCAACAACACAAGGACCTTCAGACCACTTTTATACTATGATTGCAGGAATAAACTAAATGTTGCTATTTTTTGTGTGTAAATTCATTCTTCCCATTTATTGCAATGCAAACAGTTACACAAAAAAAGTTGGAACAATTTCACTTTTCTCAGGAAATTTCCCACTAGATGGCATTTTCCCCTATTTCTGTGTTGAGGCGAAAACTTTCCCCATCCTTAGTAATGAGGTGCAAGATGAACAGATTTTTTGTTTTGTGGTTTGAGTTTCATACATAATATGTAAAAATCTTCACACTGATTTTCTGGATTTGACTCTTTAGGCCGTATGTTCAAAGGGATAATGACAAAAAATTGTTGTATGAAAGACAAAATTAAGTAATTGAATGCATGAACGACATTTTCTATAGAGTATATGACAAAAAACTAGTAATGTGTACGTCACAACTCCAGAATTGATGGGAAAAGGGGCGGGCCAAGGGCGTGGCTAAACTATTCTCCAGTGTCGTACAGAGAAAATTTGTTGTAACTAACGACAAAAAAATGTCTTTCAAAAGGCAAAATTTGTACGTTAAAAAAAAGTGGAGGGAATGTGTTCTGAATATGAGAATTTTTGTCTTTAGTTAAGTCATTTTTCTAAGACATTTTTGTTATTAGATAAGACATTTTTTGTCGTTCCATACGACAGTTTCAGTCAGGACAAAAGACATATTTCCAATAACAACCGACACTCTCTGAAAATATTACTGATCCGAACGACACTGCACGTTGAAAAGTCGTTATAAACAACAAAAGTAATTTTGCTACTGGCCCTTAGTGTTAATGTGTTAACAGGTACTGTTAGTTTAGTTGTTTTGGAAATCTTGTTCAGGGAACACTTTATTAAATGCTGGTAGCTGTCATTCAAAATATCTGTTTTTTATTTATTTTTATTTTTAAAAATTTTCAACGCTTTATTAAGGAAAAACAAATGCAAAAAATATAAACCTCTGTCACATTATACAGAGTGTTTGTGTCATACAGGTCTAATAACATATCAATGAAAACATTATTAAGTCATCAAGAGTAAAAGAGGAATATGGTCATTTCAAGTGCATAATTATCACATACTATAATGTACAAGGCACCTCCCTATCACCTCCCAAGCAGCCAAGGCAACGCCCAAAAGCACCTTGAGTTAACCAGTCAATCTGCCCAACATGTTTCAGTATAACGTTTAAGGGGGGAGAAGAAGTAAGAGGACACAAAAATGGACCATCTGTCAAGGAAACGGTCCAATAAAAGAGAAAGAGACAGAGCAGGAAGAGAAAGGACAAGCTGACCCGCCCCATTTAGTGCTGTGCCACCAGAAGGCCAGAGATCCACCAGGGCCAGATACTGAAATGATCCCGGTGACACCATGTCCCAATGGGGGAAATAGAGCCTCAGGTGAGAGGGGTAGGATCCCAGGGGGGCCAATCTGTGGGGGAAATAAGATGTATGCTGCATAACATAGCCATTTGCTAGGCATGTCCCATCTGCTGTACATAGTAGTAAAAATATTTACTCTTAACCAGAGTTAGAAGCAGCCAAAATTGCCCGATCCACACATCCCAGACATTATGAAATCTGACCCATCCTCTCATCACCACAGCATGAGCCCTCTCCATTCTCACCCGTTGTTAAACCCTGGAGAACCATTTCCACATTATTCCCCTCCATTGCAACATGGACCAAGAGATCCCTAATTCACCTTCCCATTGCCGTAAGTAGTAAGGTTTCAGATCCAGGGGGGCAGCATTGAGAAGTTTATAGAAATTGTATTAAATTGTATGGGTTTTGAAGGAGCCTTTTTTGAATCTTCTTTACAAAATATATTAGGGCTCTGCCAAATACTTCTCCCTTTGCAAAACATTTTAAAAAATGTGATTCTTGACAATTTTGCCAGTAATGAGAGGGTGGACGTGAGCAGTCACTGATCAGGGTTTCAAGGGGTATGATCTTCCCAGAGGAAAGTAGCCTTTCCGCAGAGTGTATCTGGTGAGATTTCCAGTTAGAGAAAGGGCCAATCCGCCGCCCTGGAGGGAAGTCTGGGTGTCTGTAGATTGTCATGTGTGGGGAGGGGAAGGGGACACAAGATTATTTCTGCTCAATAGTGAGCCACACTGAAAGTACTCTGTGGAGGACAGGATGTTGAAATTCAGAGAGCCTAGAAGTCTCCAGTTTAAATCATGGAAAATTTGCAGGGCAGAGTGTAGGGTAATGCAGCTACAGATTAAGCACCCATTCTTTCTCAGTTGGTTTGCAGTAGTCCATCAGAAGTGCAATGGATAAGGCATGATACAGCTTTGTAACATTGGGGACTCCCATTCCACCCTGAGAAGGAGGGGGGAACAAATATGATGCAGCCAGTCATGATTTTTTAAATGCCCAAATGAAATGGTCTAGAAGAAATTGTAGTTTAGTTAGATAAGAGCGTGAGATAGATACGGGAACTGAATTAAAAAAAATATAGGATCTGAGGCAGGGCCACCATTTTGATCAAGGTGAACCTGCCAAACCAGGATACATACAACCTATGACAGGAAAATGGTTTGTCCTGTAGTTTGTTATATAATGTATGAAATTAATAGGGAAGAAGGCTGGCAAGTTGTCACGGAGTGACTAGAAAATAACGACACTGACAAGTACAGATGCACTTAAAATAAAACTTTATTTTAAATACAATAGTGGCAGGAATGAATGACACAATAGTGGCAGCAATGAATAACACATTTTCACGAGGCCAGGGAGGAACAGTGAACTCACTTTCCTCACCCTTCACTAGGCTAGTCCGATAGGTTTCCCAATATGGGACAAATCCTGACTGATCGCGATGTATAAAAGAGTCAAGACATGGCTTAAAATGGTGAGTAATAAGTTTGGCAAATAACTTTATATCTGTGTTCAGAAGTGAGACTGGACGATAGCTTGCACATTCTTGCTGGTCTTTATTTGGCTTAGGTATTAAGGTAATGTGGCCATTAGGGACAGTGATGGCCACTCTTGATCCTGAGCATATGTCATTAAAAGCCTTTGTTAGGTACGGAGTCAGTAGAGAGGAGAACTTCTTATAGTAAGAGGCCGGAAACCCATAAGGGCCCAGACTCTTGCACAAAGGTAGATCCTTAATAGCAGCCTGTGAGTCCATGAATGGAGGTTCTAAATGATCTAAATGTCCGGTGGAAGGTGTGCAATGCCCATACTTTCGGGGTATTCCCACACACTGGCCCTGACCATTCCGGAGTCCGATTGGTGTGCCAACTGGCTTAGGTTATACAAAGATCTAAAAAAAGTTAAGAAAGCATTCGCCATGTCCAGAAATGCAATACAGCAGGCTCCAGTGGAATTTCTAACTTCAGAAATTAGATATCTAAATTGCCTAATCTTCATCAGATTAGCTAAGTGCTTGTTGCATTTATCCCCTTGGATGTACTTATGGTATTTGTGCCAGCGAAAGGATTTGATCTGTTTTTCAGAATGTAGTTGTAACAGGTCCTTTCTACACGACTCAAGGGCCGTAGAATGTTCTTCCGAAGTGGTCGTCTTATGTTGGTGTTCAAGGCTTTGCAACTTATTGAAGAGATCGTCCAAAGTTCTCCATTTTTGCTTAACCCTGTATGCACCCTAAGATATGCACTTACCTTGCAGAACACAGTTGTGTGTTTCCCAGGTATTTACCAGGAAGGATGAAGCAATGTCTTTAAAATCAAAGTATTCCTTAATAGCATTGTCAAACAGTGATTGCATATCTGCCTGCTCCAGCAGTGTGTCATTTAGCCTCCACACCTGTGGTACATTCAAGGGTCTGGTTAAAAAGATTTCCAACCACACCGGACAATGGTCAGACCAACTGCAAGGTTCCATGGTTGCTTTGATTAGCGAGTGTGCACAATATTGATCTACCAAAAGGTAGTCAATTATTTTGTATCTGTTGTGAGTATGTGAAAAGTAAGTGTAAGTGCAGAAATCTCCAGGCGTGCACCAGATGATGCAATCCACAAAGAGAGTGCCACTTAGCTATCAAAGAATCAGGAATCTGTGAGACTCCTGTGGAACAATCCACTTTGGGATTATAGTGAACATTGAGATCACCCCCTAAAATAAGTTGACCTGACCGGTCAAGCTGCTAAAAAATTCCACAGAGTTGCTCAGAATTTGGGGCATAGACAGATGCCAAAGTCACTGGCTTACCCTGGAGAAGGGCCTTGATAAAAATAAAATGGCCTTCCGGGTCCACTAAGGAATCTATTTCAGACCAAGGGACATCTCTCTGCATTATAATTGCCATACCCTTTTTTATTTGTTATCCTGGTTTGAAGCTGACCAAAGTTTAGGAAAGAATTTGTTATGAGGTAGTGATAGTAACAGGAAATGGGTTTCTTGAAAAAGAACTGTGTCTGCACCAATCCACTTAAACTTCTTAAGTGATAGAGACCTCTAGCTTTCACTGTTAAAAAAAATGTTAAGTACACCTTTCTGTATCCCCATTATAAAGATCGGGTTGAGCTATATAGAAAGCCAAGCCCTGGGACACCCCCTGCCCCCCCCCCAAGTCATCACTGGTAATTGTAGGAAACTGGTCTGCTGAAAGAAGAAAAGAACAGAGCAGAAGGAAGAAACAAAGTGAGAGAGGAAAATAAGTAAATTCAACATAGGTGAACAATTTACCCCTTATGTACCATAAGTCCAGGTAGGTTCAAGTCAAAACGCAAACTGGCCTGGGGCCAACAAGGGGAAAGAAGTGAGGGTAATCACCATGAGTGAGTGTGGCTTCCCACTCTGTAGCACAATAAAAGACACATTGCATGCATCTCTAACAAAGAGGCACTGCATGGGTATCAGGTGTCCCAAATGAGAGTGATTTAAAGGAGGAGGGGGCAGAGGGAAAGGGAGACGGAGGGAGGAAAGGGAGAGAAAAAAAAGGGGGATTAACCCATGCAAGTCATCTCAGACATTAATATAATCCAGCTGGGCTAATATCCCCCAGTCCTGGTTATCGGGAGTCTAGCACAAAGCGTCCGGCCTGTTCCAAAGCACCGCAAGTTATGCGTTCTTCGAGTCCAAGTAGCCAGTCAGCCCAAGCATATATAGGCAAACTTTAGTGTAAGTCTTATATGAGTGAAACCAAAGTATACAGAAACAGGGCAGGAGTACAAGAAGAAGCAGAAGGCTTCCCTTGTGTTGAACCAAATAAATAAAAAATGGACCTCCACCAATCACCCAAGTGAGTTATACTCACAAGATGAGTTGCTGATGAACAGCTTCAGCACTTGAGGGGATTATGCTAGCTGCCCCAACCCAGCAAATCTGTATACTCTTAATGTAGAGTTGGCTGCTCCTTCCCAAAACGCTCTCCCCAAGGCGATCAACCATGAAAGAACAAAAAGGACAAACGGGAAGGGATTGCCCGACAATGTAATTCAGTCTTCAAAAGCAATAAATATGAAGCTTTAAAAGTATATACTCACAATTGTGATGGTCACCACTGTATTAGCTGACTGAAAGCACATTTTGAGAAATGCCCATCTCCGCTCGGGAATCACTCACACACAGGATACTCAGGCTTCGCTCAAATAATGCAAAAATGTCAAAATTTACTGAAAAAAATAATAAACAAAAGTATAATACATATACGTATATAAATAAAATCTCAATTGGCACAATTGTTAAAAAGTAAAAACATATATTGAACCCTAAGGTACTATACTAACGCGTTTTACGGCTATAAACACCACTTTCTCAAAGATACAATCAAAACCTGGGGTCATAAAAGATGGAGCCAGCAAACAAACTGGTTTTAAATACTCTACATGAGTCCCTCATTGGACAACTGAAAGAGGTATACAGCATAAACATATCAAGACATTGTGCGAATTTAAACAACCTGGTGGGACAAACATACATTGGCATAGTAAGAAATATAGATCCCATCCCACCTTGTCAAGCACAGGTCAGAGAAGGACAAGAGAGGGGGGAAAGGCCCACAACCTCCCTGTTCCCAGATCCTCTCCCCTGCCTCCCGTAACTGCCGAGGGGTCCGGGAGTGGACCAGGCCAAGATTTAATTCAACACATTCCGCTAACCACATGTGTATACAAAGAGACAGTAATCCTTAAACACTGATGGCTGAGAGTCATATGAAACTGAACAAAACTTTCTACACTCAAATAAGCTGCATCTGCACCACCCTACACATGGCATCAACCTGAGTGTGTGTAGTGAAGGTTCCCAGTTGAACTAATCTAAACAAGGAAGGGGGAACAGGACATAGGAGAGTTCTGCACTGGATTAACCAAGAGCTACACCCTGTGCAAGCACGGGGGAGGGGAGGAGCAATCTGCAGAGTATTAAATGTAACAGAGCCTGTCCAAAGTGCCCCTTGATCCCGTGCCCTATCAAGTTAACAAACCCCCAGAATCGCTAGATGGAAGTTATCTTTAGGCACTTAGTCTCCCCTGCCCCGAGGCACCCCCACACCCCATCAAGGAGCTGCCAGAGTCCAGAATTCAATTACATAACATGCCACTGTACGATTGCCCTGTCAGATAGTCATAGGTTTTTAGAGGCTGAGGTTGCACGACCTGGCACATCAAAGACATTCTTAAAGGAGGTAACAAATTAGTTATAGTTGTAGATTATGGGTATGTCCATTTCCCATAACGGATTGGCCCATGCCAATGCCTTGCCAGACAACAATGAAATCATTAGACCAACCCTACTGCGCTCACTAGGGACAGCATGCGGAACCATTTCTAAATATATGCCCAACTGGTTCAAAAACCCATGACACAGTTCAGGTTCCCTACTGTAACGCTGTGGGAGTGGAACGGAACCAGACAACCCTCTGACCATACCTGCCTCAGGGGCCGCTTGTACTGCTGGTGCCAAGGAAGGAGCTGGGGAGGCCACTGGTGGTGGGTTAGAACATTCCAAGTGGATAGTACTACTAAGCAAAATTTGCAAAGTCAAGGACAAGTGATCTATGAGATGGTCCTGATCCTGTATCCTGTCCAGTATGCACTGAAAAGGTGAATCACTATTACTGTCTGTTGTCATGACCCTTACGTACTGTCATGGTTTGCAAGCAAAGACAAGAGTCAGGCAGTAAAGTAAAATTCACCTTTATTAATGTAAGCGAATAAAAACAATGATCAGTATTGCATAGAGGGTAACCAAGAGGCAGGAACTCTATCAGCAACAGAAGTATGCCTCTTGATCCCAGAACTGCAGAGAATAAGCCAAAGCCAATAGTAATCTCTAAGTAGAGAGGAAGAGTAAGCCCGATGGTTCTCCTAATGATGGAATAGGAAGATGACTGACTCACACCTGCAGCCAGCCAGGAGAAGACCTTCACTAGAAGGAGACACAACTGAAGAACCTACTGACGCACGCCTGCAGTCAGTAATGTCAGTATCTGGCAAAGCCACAGGTCCGCACCAGATTGGGTGTCCACTACAAGGGCAACACGAGAGAGTAGTCAGACAGAGCCACAGGTCAGCACCAGGATAGGTGGTCAGACACACCTAGGTCATACATGGAGCAGGTAGTCAGCAAGAGCCACAGGTCTGCATCAGATTGAGCGTCCACTACAAGAGGCAATATGAGAGAATAGTCAGACAGAGCCACAGGTCAGCACCAGGATGGATGGTCAGACAAGCCTAGGTCATATTCGGAGCGGGTAGTCAGCCAGAGCCACAGGTCTGCACCAGATTGGGTGTCCACTACAAGGGGCGATACGAGAGAGTAATCAGACAGAGCCACAGGTCAGCACCAGGATGGATGGTCAGACAAGCCTAGGTCATACACGGAGCAGGTAGTCAGCCAGAGTCACGTGTCTGCACCAGATTGGATGTCCACTACAAGGGGCGATACGAGAGAGTAGTTAGACAGAGCCACAGGTCAGTACCAGGATGGATGGTCAGACAAGCCATGTCATACAAAAAGATCAGAAACAACTAGACAACTATACTGCACACCATCCTAAGGGTAACTGGCTATAAATCCAGTTCCCTTTAAATACAAGGCGCCAGGAAGTAGCTAGGAGGAGCCAGACCAGACCAGAACCCAAGGAATAAGAAGGAGCCTGTGTCAGATACACTTCCTGACATCCAAAATTGATGCATCTCGTACGCCTGCACAACCGCTGTGTCAATCAGAGAATACCATTCGCTAGAGCGAGGACATATGTGTCCACTGCTGACACCAAGCGCGCCCAAGCCGGTCCAAACAGTGAAGTGTGGGATGATGCAGAAGCATCATATAGAGTGATACAACTCCAGCGCCAGCCAAAACGGTGACACTGGATATAGGTAAGATGTGACAGTTTGGCAAATTGCTTTTTTGCATATTACTTATAGTGTTTGGCATATTCCTTTCTGTGTATGTCGTTTGGCCTATGGTGCTTGCATAAATAACTTTTGGTGAATTGCGTTTTGCATACTGTGTTTTGCGTTTGGCGTATATAACATTTTAAGTACTGTCTTTTGCATTTGGCATCTTTTTTCATATTGCGTTTTGTGCATACAGTTTGGCATATTGAGTTTGTCAGTTGCATTTGGATTTTGCATCTGGAGTATAGTTTATTGCCTATGATGTTTACGTATATAATTTTGTGTATTGCATTTGGTATATAGCGTATTTCATTTGCATATGTGTTTGGCGTATAGTTTTTTGTGTATAGTGTTGTGCGCATAGTGTACTTTGTGTCTTGTATACTGTGTGTCTTGAGTGCGTGGAGTGTGTGTGTGTGAGGAGTGAGTGTGTGGAGTTTGGAGTGTGTTTGTGGAGTGTGTGTATGTGTATGTGTGTGTGTGTAGAGTATGTGTGTGAGTAGAACATGTTTTTTTTCTTCCAGGTTGAGGGAAGGCTAACTCTTTGCAGAGATTTGGACAGGCAGTATGGAGGAGATTTGAATAGCTTCCACTTACTGCCACCCTCTTGGTTTGTGTGGCAAATGCACTTCTTCATTTTTATATATATATTAGACATCTACCTCTGATGTCAGGATTCAAGTTGATATTAAAATCGGCACTGATTTCATAATATTTGTTGCCTCTTTAGTTGTATGGTTTATATGCTATGTACACATCTACTGGCTTTAATATATATACACATGATATAATTTATTATGTTATTCTATATACATGAAGTGTTCATCTAGTTTTCAGTACGTTTTGTCCCTTCATGCTGAGTTCTTTTATCTAGTCTGGATTTTATATGTGTTTATGTGTGGGGGAAGGGAGTGTTGTTGTTTTTTGGTCTATTTAAACCCTTTTATTCCCACCCAATTTGCCTATGAGTAAGAACCAGAGTGGCCGTAAAGCATTGGGAGTTATTGTTGGGTGATGTAATGTCTTCATATATCTTTTTGAGTTTTTAACCCGTTAATGTTCCATGACGGTCCAGGACAGTCATGAGCAGAATTCACTTAAGGACCCATGATGGTTCTGGACCGTCATGGGTTAAACTCTCCCATCGCCGCTGCGTGGGGTGATGGGAGAGCACGGGCTGGTTGTTGCTAAGTGCTCCGATACAGGGGCACTTAGTTTCAACCAGTAGAGACATTGTTGCATCATGTAATACTCTAGATTAGCGAATCACATGTTGCAGAAGCAGAATGACAGGGATAGTATTTACAAATACTGTCCCTGTCACATCTTTCTGCCTCCCTCCATCTTATACACTTCTGAGGTGGAGAGAGACATCTAGCTGCTGTGTTCTGATCGTGCTCCAGCGTTCCTGTGGAAAAAAAAACCCTGTTAAAAAATCAGATTTAACCCTTTGATCACTGTAATTGCAGTGAAAAATACATTTCCCCCCTCTGATCACTTTACTAGTGATCAGGTTGCTGCAGATCAGCTTTTGCTGATCTGTGGTAAATCCCCCATCCTCCTTGTATTTTTTTACTTTTCTTATTTTTATTTATTTATTTATTTTTAAATAAAATCTGATTATTTCGTGTATTTTAGGTAGTTTAGGTAGGTAGTTGGTTAGGTTTAAAAACTACATGTGTTAGGGAAAGGTTTAGGGTTAGATTTAGGTTTAGGAGGAGAGCAGGAAAAAAAATCCACAAAAAAATATAATAATTATAGTTTAGATAGGTAGTTGACTTGGGTTAGGTAGAATCAGGGTATACGTGGGTTAGGGTAAGGTTTAGGGTTAGATTTGGGTTTAGGGGTAGCGTAGGAAAAAAAAGTTTATTTAATTTAAAAATTGATTTGTAGAATGAATAATTATAGTTTAGGTAGGTAGTTGACTTGGGTTGGGTAGGTTCAGGGTATACGTGGGTTAGGGTAAGATTTAGGGTTAGATTTAGGTTTAGAAGTGGTGTAGGAACACCCCCCCAAAAAAAAACAATAAAAAGTTTTTTTTATTTAAAAATGTATTTTATATTATAAGCTAGTTTAGATAGGTAGTTGGGTTGGGTAGGTTCAGGGAATAAATGTGTTAGGGTAAGGTTTAGGGTTAGATTTAGGTTTAGGAGTAGCGTAGGAAAAAAAACAAAAATGTTTATATTATTTAAAAATGTATTTTATATTATAAGGTAGTTGGGTTGGGTAGGTTCAGGGAATATGTGTGTTAGAGTAAGGTTTAAGGTTAGATTTAGGTTTAGGAGTAGCGTAGGAAAACAAAAAGTTTATTTTATTTAAAAATGTATTTTATATTATAAGCTAGTTTAGATAGGTAGTTGGGTTGGGTAGGTTCAGGGAATACGGGTGTTAGGGTAAGGCTTAGGGATAGATTTAGGTTTAGGAGTAGCATAGGGGAAAAAAGTACAAAATACAAAAAAAAAATTATCATAGGAATAGTCATCGTTTGGGGTGAGAGTTAGGTATAGTTAAGTATAGAAGTTAGTAATTTATTTAGTTTAGAGTAGGTGTATACAATACAGCGGAGGTACACTTTAGAAGAGGCATATTCCTTTTTGGCATCTGACTCAGAAGCCACAGACAGTGCATCAGACTTCGACATCACTCAGTTTTCTGAGAGTGAGAGCAGCTCTAGTGATGATGCTGGGCCTTCTGTGAGAAAAAGACACACTGTTCCAAGAGCTGCCCCAGTAACTGCCCCAAGAGCTGCCCCGGCAAATGCCCCAAGAGCTGCCCCAGCAACTTCCCAAAGACCTGCCAAAAGACCTTCCCAAAGAGCTGCCTTAAGAAATGCCCCAAGAGCTGCTCTAAGAAATGCCCCAAGATCTGCCCTTAGAAATGCCCCAAGAGCTGCTCCAAGACCTTCCACACGACCTGCCACAAGTACTGCCACTCCTGCTGATGAATGGGTATCATCAGCCAATTTATACCCACAAATTCCTTAATTCACAGGCAACCCATAAATTCAAGTGGATGTGGCAGGATTTACCCATGTTCAGTTTTTTTATTTATTTTTGGGGGAAGAAATTTGGGGGGAAATCGTGTCTCAAACCAATTTATATGCAGCCCAATATATTGCCGCCAACTCATCAGCATTCGTTTCCAAGGAAGAAATATTGCAACCCACAGACCTTTTAGAATTCAAGAAATTCTGGGCTGTAACAATGACAATGGGAATAGTAAAAAAAAGTATTAGATCATACTGGAGTAAAAACCCCATATGTGATACCATTATATTCACCAAAACAATGACCAGGACTAGATAAGAAATGATTTTGCGCTTTGTGCACTTTAGTGATAATACCCTGTGCCTCCCAAAAGAACACCCCCCAGTATGGCAAACTGTTTAAAATTAGCCCCCTAATAAATAATTTACAGGAAAAGTTTGCCCAAGTATATACTCCCCAAAAACACATAAATATAGATGAATCCCCTATGAAATATAAAGGCAGGTTAGGTTTCAAGCAATACATCCCCTCCAAATGATCCAAATTTGGCATTACAATTTATAAATTGTGCGAAAGTGCCACAGGATATACCTAGGCTTTTCAAATTTACGAGGGCAAGAACAGCCAAATTCACCATCCTGGTAGCCCCAAATCTCTGGGAACAAATGGGAAAATAGTTTGGGATCTAATTTACCCCTTATTAAGTAAAGAATATCATTTATATGTTGACAACTACTACGCCATCCCCCTTTTATTTAAGTCACTTTTTTATTTTGACACCGTGGCCTGTGGCACTGTCAGTGGCAATTGCAGGGAGATGCCCAAAGAACTGGTAGCTAAAAAACTAAAAACCGGGATGTCCTCAGCTTTGTGCCAACAAGAGCTGTTGGCGGTTAAGTTTAAAGACAAAAAATAAGTCTACATGCTTTCCACCATGCATGAGGACAAAACTGTGGCAGTCTCTGTTTGTGGCAGAAGGGGGGTATTAAGAAAGCCAGTCTGCATCAGAGACTACAATAAGCACACGGGGGGAGTTGATCTGTGTGATCAAACTCATGCAGCTGTATCTCACCATGCAAAAGTGTAGGGCATGGTACAAAAAGGTTGCCATTTACATGATGCAGACTGCAGTATACAATTCTTTTTTGATTTTCAAATTGGCAAACCCCATTCTAAAATGTAATTTTCTGCAGTATCAGCTCCATCTTATTTCCCAATTTTTGTTTCAAGGGGCAACAGAAATAATTTCAAAAAAATCTGGGGTAGTACACTTTATTTATAAAATCCCTCCAACCCCCCCAAAAGAAAAACCCGCAAAAGCTCTGCAGGGTTTGCTACAGCAAGGGAATACGGACAGATACCCCCACTTACTGTCCTGATTGCCCTTCCAAACCTGGCCTCTGCTTGGGTGACTGCTTCAGGCAATGCCATGCAGGCACAATGCAGTAGTGCTGTAAAGTTTATTTTATTATTTGGCCACTTTTTCCCCCTGAAATATCCTGTTTTTTTATTTTTCAAAACACATCTCTTCTTAGATCTAACACTATCAAAATATAATGGGAAGCAAAGCACCCTAAGTTTTTTCTATCTCTGATAATGGAAACACACATGTTCCCTACTGGGCCCAGTAGTTCCCCCAAACCCTGACAAACCTATGCATATGGGGCATTGCCGTACTCAGACGATGTAACTCACTACTAATGTAAAGCACTTAAAAACTCTGAAAATATCATCTGATTGAAATCCAGAGCAACACTAAAATGTAAGTGTGAAAAAATGGTTTTTCTCTGCCTTAATGCAGGTTTTGGGAGGGATTGGTGATAGAGTGGCAGTGGTACTGTGTGTTCAAATAGGAGCCCCTATCTCCCTCTATTTCGTATGGGTCCTTGAGTAAAGATGCATCGATGAGAGCAAGCTGACAGCATATCATGGTGCCCGTGATCCTGGCTGCTGCGTGGCGACATTCCTACTTTCTTGTTTACGATGCTGGATTCTTATTGGTCCCTGGACCTGACTCCACCCAGGGCCAGCCCTTTTATACCCTGTCATGTCATTATTCGGGTACCCTTTCGTGGTGTACCTGAATCTAGCGCTAGTTACTGCTGTTTCTCTGTTCGTGTATGACCTGACCTGTCTGATGACGTTCCTGTGTATCCTTTACTTCTGCCGTATCTGTTGCTGATTGGACTGGCTGAGAACCCGCATCCATTGCTAACCAGACTGGCTGAGAACCCACTCACGTTGCTGACTAGACTGGCTAAGAACCCGCATCCGTTGCTGACCGGACTGGCTGAGAACCCGCTTACGTTGCTGACTAGACTGGCTGAGAACCTGCATCCGTTGCTGACCGGACTGGCTGAGAACCCGCTTACATGCTGACTGGACTGGCTGAGAACCCACTTACATTGCTGACTGGATTGGCTGAGAACCCGCTTACGCTGCTGACCATTGGCTGAGCACCCTCTGCTGTTGCCGTAGTTTACTGGCTTCAACTGCCTCCTGGTCGTGTGCACATAAGGAGTACCGGTTTCCATGCTGTCAACAGTCGGGCTGAATTACTCGTTCCCTTACTGATGTGTCCGTTGTTACCACTGTCACTAGCTGTGCTCACTTCTGGTTGGGAGATATAGGCAATCCTCTGGGTGTTATACCATCCTTGTTGAACCTCGCTATCATCCTAGAGTTCTAGGTCTGGTTCACTACCTCACCCTGCCTCACCGTACCGCTGTGGCCTTAGGGCTCACGAGCCAGCTGTAGTGTGATGGTTCTTCTCCTGTACACTTACGTACTACCGGACACCTGTTGCCTTCCGTGGTCTGTTGCCTCCATCTCACCCTAGCGTTCTAGGGTCTCTGCTACCATATCTGTGGGTTAGTTGCCTCCTTACAACCCTAGCATTCTAGGGTGCTTGCTGCCAGTATCCATGAGTTCTGTGCCTCCGTACAACCCTAGCATTCTAGGGTCTTGCTACCAGTATCCGAGAGTTCTGTGCCTCCTTGCAACCCTAGCGTTCTAGGGTCTCTGCTGCCATATATGTGGGTTAGTTGCCTCCTTACAACCCTAGCATTCTAGAGTGCTTGCTGCCAGTATCCGTGGTCCGTGTCCTCCGTACACCCTAGCGTTCTAGGGTCCTTGCTGCCAGTAGTTGTGAGTCTTGGGCCTCCATTCTACCCTAGCATTCTAGGGCTCCAGTGATGCTACCAGCAGGTCGCTGCCTCCACCTCACCCTAGCTCTCTAGGGTACCTGCTATCCGTCTGTCTGTCTGTATGTTGTTTTGACTTACTGTTCCTACCTGACCTGTGTAAGTTGTGGGAAGTACCTATACTGTCTCCATCTGGGCCTGTGTGCGTTGGGAAAGTATTTTGTGATTGCTGCTTTATTTTCAATAAAGTTCTTTTTAACCTTACAAGTATTTGTCTGAGTGTTCTTCAAAACCATGACACAGCACTACAGAGGTGGTGTGTGTGTGTGTGTGTGTGTGTGTGTGTGTGTGTGTGTGTGTGTGTGTGTGTGTGTGTGTGTGTGTGTGAGGGAGCGAGTCATGCATTTCTGTTTTCCAACATGTATTTTTTGGTGCTGTGTGAGTGGGGCATGTGTGTATGAAGGTTTTGGAATGTGTGTCAGTCATGCTTTTTTCCCTTTGCAGTGGTTTTTGGGGGCGGGCCAACTCCTTACAGAGATTTTCACAGGAGTAGGCAGAGACCTTCGGCCTCTGCCTATTCCTGTGAAAATCACACCCCATTGTATTCTCCTTGTATGGCAGTATGGAAGAGATATGAATATTGCCTCCTTACTTCTGCCCCTGGGTATGTTTGTCTGCCCAGGGGTGTGTGTGGCTGGAGTTGGAGAATCTGGCACCTTGCCAGGCTTCTCCTTTTATTAATACAGATGTATCTTATCAATGTCTCTCTTTGGAGATCTCTTTGTCCTATAGGGAAGAATTACAACATTTTATTCTTCATGTAAAAATTCAAGAATTGATTATTTCTTCATTGACCAAAACACATTTCATAACTTACAAGGTGACCATAGAACTTTGTTGTGCTAATGCTTCAATATGGTTCCAACTGAAGCTGAGCTCACATGATACAAACTCCTATATGTGTTGCCTAAATAAACAATTAGAATATCTAAACTCTTTCTGTACTTGCAGATAAGATGAATATTTTATTTGACATAAATACTGCTGCAGACCCCCCACTTATTATGACCTGCATCATGAGTGGTAAATTGATGGGATCTAGAAGGAAAAAGTCTATTGACCCAGAGATGAAACTCATTCCTTGATATTTTCAAACAAAAATAAGTAATACATTAAAAAATCTCTTCTGCCCACAGATCAGCAGGTTCTTGATTCTGCTAAACATCCTTTTGTGGGCCAACATTCTAATTACCTGAATGGCAACAAACATGGGAAAAAAGTTAGCCAGTATTGTCAAAATCAAGCAAAAATCCAATTTGTACATAAGATACAAGATCAAAGGGCGTTCCACCACTCTGCCTTTAGATGCTTTTACAGCTCTAACCACTTCCTTCTGGCTCCCTGGGGATCCCAAAACGCTTGCCAACAACAGTCTTGATTTTCTAGCCAAACTGAAAATCCCTGCCCTTCAACCAGATGCAATTGCTGCCTCCAGGCCTTCTTTACAGAATTTGAGCTCAGTCATGACCCCACTTGATAAATTTTTATTAGACTGATTCAACTCTGTGGCACTTGGTGCCTCCTTGCCCAAACAATCTTTAGAAGCACACACTGTGGTTATCACCAAGCCAGGGAAGGATCCTATCCTATTTAGTAATTATAGACTGATATCTCTGTTGAACAGTGATTTGATACATAAGGGTGTTTGAAAAACTGGTATGTAGGGATCTAGATAGAATTAGTCAAAAAAATGAAATGTCTAGAAATAATCTATTTAATGAAGAACAATAAGTGCTTGAGAAAATAAAAAAATATTCAATTATCGTCATCAGACAGGCTAACAAGAGAGGGGGTATCGTAATACAGGATATAGGAGAATTATAGGAAACAGTTGTTCAGATTATTGCAAGATGAATCTACCTATGCTTCTCTATTATAGGATCCAACCAAGGCATACCAGTTAGAATTGCATAATTTATTATTAGTAGCCAAACATAATGGTATTCTGGATAAGGAGGAATTTAGGTATCTAAATGCAGAACAATGTAAGATAGTATTTTATCATCTTCCCAAACTCCATACAAATATTACTCATCCTCCTGGAAGGCCTATTATTTTGGTGATATAAAACACAGATAAAATTAAGTGGAAGAATACATATATGTGGGAGTCCTATGATGTGACTTCCCTGTATGCATGCATTCCACATTAGGAAGGATTTGAGGCTATTGAATATTTTTTGACAGAAGACGAGGTGATATGATACGGTTCATGACACAGGTGGTGAAGTTTGTCCTTGAGCACAATTATTTTGTGTCTGAGGACATGTGTGGCTAGAACAAGAAAATGGTTATGGGTTGTGTTTTTACCCCATCTTTTGCCAATTTGCATATGTGCTTACTCACTAACACTTCTCATCACTCTGCATTGGAAATCTGAGCTGCCTCCCTCTCTCTCACACTAACAGAGCAAAGTTCAGCACATATGCTCAATGGAACATATACATGCCCTGTCCATACAAAAGATTTATCTCACCTTGGATCTCATACAATGAGTCTTTTAATGCCTCGTATTAGCATTTGTGGCTTTCTCCTTAGTTTATTGTGCCATCTATGTATACCCCTCAGCTCATCATTTGTAAATTTGTGCTTCCTTTCTAATATGCAGTGGGTTGGCCCACAATGGGTTAATTGCTACCTGCCCTCTTTTATCCTCTTCTCTTACTAGATCTCTTCCTCTACTCCTCCTTCAAATCTTCTGAACCTCTTTCTATTAGGGGTGCTCTTTCTACTCTGGCATTTAGCTTTATCTGATCTCTTCAGAACAGCTGTAATGTAGTCCTGTGCTCACTTATTCTAATATGTGCAGTCAAGATCAAGCTTTTTATACCTTTATGCATGTTACTGTATGACAGGATTGCTCTCTTTTGGATATTGTATAATTTACTACTTCTCAATAAAGCATTTGTTAAAAAAAGACAGCACCGTCTGCTACTTTGTAGGTGGTGTTGATTGGGGCAGCTGTTTGTCCAGGCTTCTTGCTGGGCTATTACTTCATACAGCAGAGACAGCACAACCAGCACTACAGGGGAGGCAAGATGTTAGGGGACATTACAAATAACCAACTGAATATTGTGATGTAATTTATCATCCATTCCTTAGTGGTAGCAATGGACAGTTTCAGATTCTACCCTAAAAAATGAAATCCCATAGTTATTTATTAATATCTCAATCTCTGCAAACACTCATAAGACATTATGTTTTCATGTTTGTTTGTGTTTTTAAAGCCAACCAAATCTGAATAAGGTAGAGATTTGAGAATGAAAAATTGATTTCCTTGGACATATGGATCAAAGATGGACTAAGAATTTTAGCACTTTGCTTGGATACCACACACTGTATACAACACATATTACAGAAGAAAATACAATAAATAAAATATGGGTTATAGTAAATAAATTAGAGGTTATGGTATGTGTTCCAGACATAGAAGCAATAGGAGGGGGAGATCCCTGCACCAACTATATTTTACTCTAACTGGGTAAAAGAGTAGCAAATGTGGTACTAGTGATAGAAAGAGGATACTGCTAGTGCTCTAAAAATAATGATTAAAGATAGAGGGGATTAAATATGATGGATGACAATTCTTTACATAGTGGTAGAGGTATATGACACAAAGTAAGTAAGATATCCAAGGTGAACATGGGCAGGTTTAGCTTTGGGATAAAGGGTGGTGAATTTTGCAGCTGAGTTTAGGAAAGATAATTAGGGGTGAGCTGTAGGAAGTAAGGAAGTCAGCTAGCATTAGGTTACAGTAATCCAGGAAGGATGCAATTAGGGGGAGGACAAAAGTTGTGGCCTGTGAAAGGAATGGGAAGATTTTTGAGAAATTAAGAAGGAAGGAAGTGACAGATTCTAGCCAAAGAATTCAAAGGGAAGTATCAAATATAACCAAGGCAGCTTGCTGTGTCAGACAGCTAAATGCCAGTTTCATCAACTTTCAAAGTGAAGATGGGTGTTAGGCAAGATCTTGGAGTGAACATGATAAATTCAAGTCTACAATATATTTATTTTTACACAGCACTGAGCCACCAGGGAAGAAATAGCCAAAATACGTTCCGTTTAACATTTGTTGCTGAATCTGAGGTTTAAGTGGAAAACAAATGAATTTATAAGTTCTGCCAAAGAAAGAGTGTGGAGGGGAAAATAGAGAGTACCCAGAATGTAGCTTTGAGGGACCTACAGACAGAAGAACTGATGATTAGGTGTGATTGCCACAAGAGATGGAGATAGTACATTGTGAGAGTTTGAAGGATAGCCAGAAAGCATCTTGTTTGCCATATCAGATAGAGTAGAGATCCAGAACACTCTCAGTGTTTCTTAGCATTGCAAAGTGTTGCTTTTCTAATCCAATATTTTATCTCATTATCACCCAATATATTAAATAAGACCCCTTTGTCCTGCCACACATCTCTAATAATAATAATCTTCAGTATGCCTGGTATAGATTTTAGTAGTTGATGTAAGGCAGGGGTAGTCAAGTGTTAAACCTCCAGCTGTTTGGCACTACAGTTTCCATCATCTTCAACCAACATTTCACTGGTTGTGAATGATGGGAGTTATAGTGTAGAACAGCTGGAGGTTCAACAACTGACTACTCATAATGTAATGTTTAAGTACCTAATTCTCCTTTAAGAGATAGATGAATTAGACTGAGATGCACTAAAGTATGAGAATGGTCCAGCTTGGTGATCTTTTGTCACATTTATGTGACATATTGACAATATACACTATGATGTGTTCACCATCATATCCCTATGAATAATATATGCCACAAATATGACATCTCCTTTTATCGGTCATGCCTTTGACAGATTTACAATGCTGCACTGGCTACTTTGACAATGGCTCACTGCTCTACCCTGTCACACATTTACACCAAAATGATATGCTAATGACCACAATCTCACCCTCTCCTCTTGCATCCCTAATTCTTAGTGCATATGTTGATGTGTATCTTTTTCACCAATACAATGTGCTAGATAATCGTTGACAGACACACATCACTATTGTATCGACCATTAGTGCATATTCCCCATGCAATTGGCCTGTAAAAAAACAAGCAGAGCATTAACATGGAATCATAAATCATGCCCTCTGTGAAAACATGAAGGTCATGTAGAATTAGACAATTATCCAGTTTGCTAATCACAGTTCATTAGCTGAACTTCTGGCATTATTAGCAATAGTCTGAGCATATGGTCTCATTTAATGTGTTAAAGGATGAGTTTCAAAACCACTGCAAAAAATTGGTACATTTTCTGATGGATAAGCCTTTTTATTAACCTTTTTTCTTGTTGCTTAGGACATTATTCTACTGTAAATAAAATGTAGATAAAGCTAATTGCATGTCTGTTTATCTCAGTGTATTTATTGCATATGCAAAAAGTTATTTATATGTAACATATTATTCTTACACTTACAGATGCTCTGCAATTACTTAACTAAAATGTTAAAAAATAAATACCGGTACTTATTGACAAGTGGGAATTCACATTAAAACATTATTAACAGAATAATAAAGCAGTTGACAGAAAACTTCTAAAAGAACACTAACCCTTCCTTATACTAACCTTCCACATGTGTTACTATGGTCAGGAAATGCTAATGGTAGCTACAAATTTTACCCTTGTGCCTTCAAAATCATCTTTTAGCAGTGCTGACATATGGTAAGTGCATGCAAGGGCAAAATTCATAATAGCCATTAGGATTTTCTATGTAATGTAAAGTAAGGTGACTATACGTGTGTGTGTGTGTATGGTTCTAGGGTGTGTTAATGGCATGTCAAACAGTAATTCCCTTTAGAAGGAATTAATAAGAAACAACTTTATAATAATGGAACTATAACTTATTTAACTACCAGTTTTCTGCAAAATCTTGATTTAAATACATATTTTTGTTTGTATTACAGGTTGTTAGCATTGATACAAAAGATTGTAAAGGAGAAAGTAATATCTTTACCAACATATTAATCTTCCAGCATATGTATTCTACCAAAGCATTTGAGATTGTATCATGAACAGAAAATTGCAAAGTGTATTCAATTTATCAGATTAAAGAAGTAGAACAGAGATATTATGAAACTATGTATTATAGGACTATTAAAGCAAGGGTGATATCACTGTTGGTTATCAAAGGTCTTTACAGTTCAAACTATCACTGCTTTGGTGGAGCTGTTACAGGAAAAGTAACACTTCCTAATAATAGCATCCCACTTTCCTTACTATGGCCAGGAAATCCTAATTGCCATTGCTCCTTGTTTCAAGTGATATAATCTTCAATCAGTCCTGGATGCCACGTCTATGGAGGCAGCAATTACAACTGCCTGACCACAGGAAAGAAACCCCCTACTGTACATGGTCATCTTACATTTTGAAACAAAACAAAAACAAGAGAGCACTGCTCTAAATTCCATTATTTATGATAACACCTTTAATAAATATCTTTAGAAATCTCACAAATAAGGAGGCTGTACACCCACCTCAAAGTTTACACAAGAGGAGTAAAATATGATGATACCTCTCTCATCCTCAACACATAGCATATATCATCCATCTTAGTTTGAATCTACTGGTCCACATTGTTCTTTGTTTCTTTTGGCACAATCCATGTGCAGGCAGATAACATCAATCAGAAACTTAGGGCTAGATTTAAAGGCAGCCGTTAGCCAAAAAATAGACAGTTTGAAGCACAGTTGCTCTAATCTGATTGGCTGGGATGTGTGTGTGTCAGCACATCTCAGCCAATGGCTGTGAGGGAATCGGATCAGAGGCTGCCCATATATAAGGCAGTCTCTGCTCTGGTTCCCTCAATGCGGAACGGACATCGCCCCGAAAGGAGGGAACCTGTGGCTTATGGCACTGTCTCTGCGGCCATGCACAGCAGCGGAGACAGATATTTCAGCTTAGGCAACATTCATTGTTTCGGGGATATATACCATGTGTGCGCACATGTTCTCTGGGGGCAGATTTTATTTGGCAATTTAATATGGCGCAGTATATGTTTATTCTGTGGAACTGAATTAACCCGTTGAGGCCAGAGAGGTCCGCAACGCATTGCTTTGCAATGCATTGTATACCCCTCTGGCACTCAAGGGGTTAAACTATATCTAGTTTTCAACGCTGTACTTATACACTATTTTCTTTTACAGGATGGAAAAAGAAAAGAAAAAAGAGAGAAACAAAGAAGGAAGAGAAGATAGAAGAAAGAAGCGAAGGTAGAGAACAGAAGGAGACAGACAGTGGATGACAGGTAAATTTAACATGGATCAGTTAACATTCGGTGCTTGGCAGTATGTCAGGCAACGATAGTTAATTGTTTTTTAATGTTAAGTTCCCAATATCGCTGCTCTTAGAGGCATTTTGGGACGTTAACTCACAAAACGGACTTTTAGCCACAAGACTGTTTTTGTGGCTTTACGTCCTTTGTGCTCACAGCTGGTAGGGCCTTTGAATACCACTTTAGATACTTTATTTTATCAGACGGTATTCACTTTGGCCCTCATTAGCACACACATACTCACTTGTAATGGCTGATCCGCACAGAACAAATTTGTTTCTTACCTCAATCCTGTTACCATCCACACAAAAATTACTTATCTATGCAGTTGATATGACTTTTGTTTTCTTGATGTTTAGGGCAAAGCCGAATTTTGTACTTCTTGTTTTGCCTTCCTTAGAATCGCTTCCAGATGCTGTTTCAGCCAGTAATGTCTTGTCATCTGCATTCTGATATTATTGAGGTTTCATCCTGCAATCTAGACCCTGCTGACATCTCGTCCAGTCCAACTTTTCTCATGATGTATTCAGTATATATGTTGAAAATATAAGGTGATTGAGTACAGCCTTGTAGCACACCTTATTTAATAGTGAGGACTTTTCTTACATGTGGTATTAGTGTGATTGTCATGTGGTTTGCACGTGTCTTAAAAGGGATGGGCAAATGTTTTTGCCTCAAAAGAGAAACAGGAGAAAAAGTGGTACTTTTACAAAAAGTGCTGATTTTTCGCCTTGCATTGAAATCAATAGGCAGAATGTATTTCTTACAACCAAGTGGCAAGTTTCCCTTCTTTTCCCACAGGCATAGTATATAATCTCTGCACGCAGCAGTTATACAAACAAGCACAACAACTGATACCTCTAAATGCATAGAAGAATAAGTAGTGAGGAAGAAGCTGAGAGCAATACTCATTTAATGACATATAGATCTTGAATATATCCCTCCAGCATCCTCCTTTTCTTCAGACCCAGATGAAGTTGAGCATGAGAGAAACAATGATAGAGCCAGAAAGTTAGATAAAAGGCAAAGGCTTCATTTTTCACAACTTAAAAGGAGCACTCTGCCTGTCTATAAACTGTTTGAGAAAACAATTGAACCCTGGTCAAGCAAAGATGGCAAAATATACACAGTCATCCTGCCAGTCATCATCAACATAATCAAACCTTCCAAGTCCAATCCCCACTGAGTCACACACACACACACACACACACACACACACACACTAGTGTTGGGTTACCAGCAGCAACCACACAGGTTTTAATCATCCACAACCCTATCTATGATGAGTGCTCGGCTGCTGTTGGAGATACAGGGAAGAACAGCACTTTTGTAGTTGTACAATTTCAGCAACTCCTATTCCCAGTATTAGTAGCAGCCCCTTAGGAACCCCTTAGTCTATGAAGTCCACAGGATATCGGTACTTCACTCATGATCCAATATCCAAGTATCTATCTGCTGTCTGGAAAAAAGCATGTGAGCAGGGGAAAAGCTGGCTCACACATAGGATCCCTCCTGAAGCACAGCCATAGTTCTGAAAGGGACATATATGTCATTAACATGTCAGAGGTGCCACAACTAAAATCAGCAGAAGCACTCTTAAAAGTTCCCTGGGCTCTGGGGCACAAAATAGAAGTGATGATGATATTAATGTAAGAGTGTATGCCAAGAGTTCCTTCTTTTTAAAGAACACCTATGGCTCCTGTGGTGGCGAAGTATGGCTCTAAGTTAGTAGTAGATGACAATAGTCATAGACAGCTTACACATGCCACCATCACCACCCACCACCACCAACTCCACCAGTCATGTTATTAAATCAATAGTTAATCAGTTCTTCTGCCATGTACTGCCAACCAACACTTATGGCTCAATTTAAAGAAGACCATTGAAACCACCATTAAGGCATAAAAGGGCAGCATTCAGTAATAAGAAATGATTTACATCAAATTCAATAGAAAGCCTACAAAAGTGGCTAACGAAACACAAAAACCTTAGTTGCACCTTTTTTCACCTCACTGTGAGTCCCAATCAGCCAATAATAAATGTATGATACATCTCATCACAAGTAGAGGTGGGAGAAAAGTGAGAAAAAGTTCCTATATCACTTTTTGCGAAAAACGCCCATTTTTTCTTGAAAGTTTTCTCTTTTTCTCCAGTGCAAAATTTTCCTCCTTTTCTCCTATTCCAGCAAATTTTTAGCGTATTCAAACACATTTTCTCCTATTCCAACACATTTTTTCCTATGTTTAACATGGTGCAAAATTTCCCAGCACAATATTACTTATTCTTCTGAGGGCTGTAGTAGAGAAATAAGTAGTTGGAAGTCAAAGTTGTGAGTCGTACAACAACATATACCTTGATAAATGTGTTAGCCTGTAGAGTACCTTTGTTCTTTGCCCACAACACTTACTTCCTGCTTAAGTGACACTGTCTGGCACATTTTCATGATGATGTCAAGTGATTAAAAAAAATAAAGTACAACCTACAAGGTGGCAGATGTGTATGATAGTGGTGGTGGGTGACTGGCGTGATGTGACTGCTGCAGTCCGTTTTTGTACTAACACTAGTGATGAGCGAGCATGCTCGGCCGAAGCTCGGTTCGGCTCGAGCATCGCTCTGCTCGGCACATGGCGGTACTCGTACGAGTACCACATGTGCTCGCCCGCCATGTTCGGGTCTCCTCCCCGCACGTTTCGCGGCTGCTGCGCAGCCAGTAAATGTGCGGGTAGGCTCTGACATCAGTGTAATGCCAGCAGCCATGCTGTATAGCACCTGACCAGCGAGTTCGGCTCAGTCTTAGCCAGGGAGAGATGAGGATAGGAAGGGAAAGTCAGTGTAGGGAGAAGAAAAGTTTTGGAACACCATATAAAGACCCAAAAGTCCTTTTTAGGACTGTTGTGTGTGGGGGCAGCAGTTATTTTTTGTTTGGGGGGGCACAAATTTAAAAAAAAAACGTCACATATTCCGTTCACTGTGCCTAGCCGCAGATTAGCAGCACATTCTGTTTAGTGTGCAAAGTTGCAGATTAGCAGCACATTCTGTTTAGTGTGCAAAGTTGCAGATTAGCAGCACATTCTGTGTAGTGTGCAAAGTTGCAGATTAGCAGCACATTCTGTTTAGTGTGCAAAGTTGCAGATTAGCAGCACATTCTGTTTAGTGTGCAAAGTTGCAGATTAGCAGCACATTCTGTTTAGTGTGGAAAGTGTAAAAAATAAACGTCACATATTCCGTTCACTGTGCCTAGCCGCAGATTAGCAGCACATTCTGTTTAGTGTGCAAAGTTGCAGATTAGCAGCACATTCTGTTTAGTGTGGAAAGTGTAAAAAAAAAAGTCACATATTCCTTTCACTGTGCCTAGCCGCAGATTAGCAGCACATTCTGTTTAGTGTGCAAAGTTGCAGATTAGCAGCACATTCTGTTTAGTGTGGAAAGTGTAAAAAATAAACGTCACATATTCCGTTCACTGTGCCTAGCCGCAGATTAGCAGCACATTCTGTTTAGTGTGCAAAGTTGCAGATTAGCAGCACATTCTGCTTAGTGTGCAAAGTGTAAAAAATAAACGTCACATATTCCGTTCACTGTGCCTAGCCGCAGATTAGCAGCACATTCTGTTTAGTGTGCAAAGTTGCAGATTAGCAGCACATTCTGTTTAGTGTGGAAAGTGTAAAAAATAAACGTCACATATTCCGTTCACTGTGCCTAGCCGCAGATTAGCAGCACATTCTGTTTAGTGTGCAAAGTGTAAAAAATAAACGTCACATATTCCTTTCACTGTGCCTAGCCGCAGATTAGCAGCACATTCTGTTTAGTGTGCAAAGTTGCAGATTAGCAGCACATTCTGTTTAGTGTGGAAAGTGTAAAAAATAAACGTCACATATTCCGTTCACTGTGCCTAGCCGCAGATTAGCAGCACATTCTGTTTAGTGTGCAAAGTTGCAGATTAGCAGCACATTCTGTTTAGTGTGCAAAGTGTAAAAAATAAACGTCACATATTCCTTTCACTGTGCCTAGCCGCAGATTAGCAGCACATTCTGTTTAGTGTGCAAAGTTGCAGATTAGCAGCACATTCTGTTTAGTGTGGAAAGTGTAAAAAATAAACGTCACATATTCCTTTCACTGTGCCTAGCCGCAGATTAGCAGCACATTCTGTTTAGTGTGCAAAGTTGCAGATTAGCAGCACATTCTGTTTAGTGTGGAAAGTGTAAAAAATAAACGTCACATATTCCTTTCACTGTGCCTAGCCGCAGATTAGCTGCACATTCTGTTTAGTGTGCAAATTTGCAGATTAGCAGCACATTCTGTTTAGTGTGGAAAGTGTAAAAAATAAACGTCACATATTCCGTTCACTGTGCCTAGCCGCAGATTAGCAGCACATTCTGTTTAGTGTGCAAAGTTGCAGATTAGCAGCACATTCTGCTTAGTGTGCAAAGTGTAAAAAATAAACGTCACATAGTCCGTTCACTGTGCCTAGCCGCAGATTAGCAGCACATTCTGTTTAGTGTGCAAAGTTGCAGATTAGCAGCACATTCTGTTTAGTGTGCAAAGTGTAAAAAATAAACGTCACATATTCCATTCACTGTGCCTAGCCGCAGATTAGCAGCACATTCTGTTTAGTGTGCAAAGTGTAAAAAATAAACGTCACATATTCCTTTCACTGTGCCTAGCCGCAGATTAGCAGCACATTCTGTTTAGTGTGCAAAGTTGCAGATTAGCAGCACATTCTGTTTAGTGTGGAAAGTGTAAAAAATAAACGTCACATATTTCTTTCACTGTGCCTAGCCGCAGATTAGCAGCACATTCTGTTTAGTGGTCAAAGTTGCAGATTAGCAGCACATTCTGTTTAGTGTGGAAAGTGTAAAAAAAAAACGTCACATATTCCTTTCACTGTGCCTAGCCGCAGATTAGCAGCACATTCTGTTTAGTGTGCAAAGTTGCAGATTAGCAGCACATTCTGTTTAGGGTGCAAAGTGTAAAAAATAAACGTCACATATTCCTTTCACTGTGCCTAGCCGCAGATTAGCAGCACATTCTGTTTAGTGTGCAAAGTTGCAGATTAGCAGCACATTCTGTTTAGTGTGGAAAGTGTAAAAAATAAACGTCACATATTCCTTTCACTGTGCCTAGCCGCAGATTAGCAGCACATTCTGTTTAGTGTGCAAAGTTGCAGATTAGCAGCACATTCTGTTTAGTGTGGAAAGTGTAAAAAATAAAAGTCACATATTCCTTTCACTGTGCCTCGCCGCAGATTAGCAGCACATTCTGTTTAGTGTGCAAAGTTGCAGATTAGCAGCACATTCTGTTTAGTGTGGAAAGTGTAAAAAATAAACGTCACATATTCCGTTCACTGTGCCTAGCCGCAGATTAGCAGCACATTCTGTTTAGTGTGCAAAGTTGCAGATTAGCAGCACATTCTGCTTAGTGTGCAAAGTGTAAAAAATAAACGTCACATATTCCATTCACTGTGCCTAGCCGCAGATTAGCAGCACATTCTGTTTAGTGTCCAAAGTTGCAGATTAGCAGCACATTCTGTTTAGTGTGCAAAGTGTAAAAAATAAACGTCACATATTCCGTTCACTGTGCCTAGCCGCAGATTAGCAGCACATTCTGTTTAGTGTGCAAAGTGTAAAAAATAAACGTCACATATTCCTTTCACTGTGCCTAGCCGTAGATTAGCAGCACATTCTGTTTAGTGTGCAAAGTTGCAGATTAGCAGCACATTCTGTTTAGTGTGGAAAGTGTAAAAAATAAACGTCACATATTCCTTTCACTGTGCCTAGCCGCAGATTAGCAGCACATTCTGTTTAGTGTGCAAAGTTGCAGATTAGCAGCACATTCTGTTTAGTGTGGAAAGTGTAAAAAATAAACGTCACATATTCCTTTCACTGTGCCTAGCCGCAGATTAGCAGCATATTCTGTTTAGTGTGCAAAGTTGCAGATTAGCAGCACATTCTGTTTAGTGTGCAAAGTTGCAGATTAGCAGCACATATTCCGTGTAATATGAAGAAGGCGGGTAAAAAAGGACGGGGAAGTGGACGTGATCCTGATAGTTCAGGGCGCGGGTCAGGACGCGTAGAAACTGTGCCTGGTGCCAGAGCACAAGAAAGAAAGACATCCACCATACCTAGCGTCATGTCTCAGTTTACAGGGCGTCGCAGGACATCACTCTCGAGGTCAGACCACTGCAATCAGGTGGTCGGTTGGATTTCAGCTGATACTGCTTCCAGTCGGTTAAGCACCACCCTGTCTTCCACCAAGTCCACTCTCAGTAGCCAAGAGTCTGGTCAACATAATCCTCACCCTGATCATCCTTCCTCCCACCATAGAGGGTCTGGCCAAAGAAGTGATCCCACACTGGGATATAGTGAGGAGCTCGTCTCATCACCAATCCTTCATTTGAACCTCTCTCCAAGCACGCTTGCAGAGGAACATGAGATCTTGTGCCCTGATTCACAACCTCTAGAGGGTACCCAATCACAAGAAGATGACAGAGGGGTACGGCATTTAAGGTCAAAGGAAGTGGATGATGATGATGATGAGACACAGTTGCCATCAAATCAACCACTATTACTGTCTCAAGACCTTGATGAGGAGGATGATACACAGTTGTCAATGACTGAGTATGTGGTGGGATCAAGAAATGAGGAGGATGATCAGAGTGAGGAAGTGGAGGAGGACTTGGTGGACGATGAGGTGACTGACCCCACCTGGGAAGGTGGAGAGCCGAGCGATGACAGCAGTCCTGAGGGTGAGCCATCTGCAGCACCGCAACAGGCTGGAAGAGGCAGTGGTGTGGCTAAAGAAAGAAGGCGGACCGCACCAAACCGGCCCGCAAATGTTCCACGGAGCACCCCCTTGCGTAAATCTCCCTTGCCAAGGGCTAGGTGTTCCGCGGTATGGCGTTTTTTTAAGGAAAGTGCGGACGACAAAAGAATTGCAGTTTGCAACCTGTGCCACACCAGAATGAGCCGAGGCATGAACACTAGCAACCTCACCACCACCAGCATGATCCGACACATGGCATCCAAGCACCGTAATAAGTGGGAGGAACGCCCGGATCGCCAATCTGTGTCTGCAGGCCACACCACTGCTTCCTCTTCCCCTGTTTTCGGTGCCGGCCAATCGCCTGTCGAAGGCGCAGGCCCGCATACCTCCCGCCCTGCACCTGTACCATCTGAAGCACCATCAGCGACCACATCCACTTCCCTGTCCCAGAGCAGCGTCCAAATGTCGTTACCCCAGGCATTTGAGCGCAAGCGAAAATACCCAGCCACCCACCCACAGGCCATAGCACTAACCTCACACCTTTCCAAATTACTGGCCATCGAAATGCTGCCATTTAGGCTTGTGGAGACTGAGTCTTTCCGCAGCCTGATGGCAGCAGCTGTCCCTCGGTACGCAGTCCCCAGCCGCCACTACTTTTCCCGGTGTGCCGTCCCCGCATTACACCACCATGTGTCCCGTAACATCACCCGTGCCCTGACCAACGCAGTTACTGGGAAGGTCCACTTAACGACTGACACATGGACAAGTGCTTGTGGCCAGGGACGCTACATTTCCCTGACGGCACACTGGGTGAATGTCGTGGAGGCTGGGAGCGACTCGGACCCTGGGATGGCACAGGTGCTACCCACGCCGAGGATTGCGGGCCCTACCTCCATCAGGGTTTCCGCCAGCACCTACGTTATTGGCTCCTCCTCCTCCTCCTCCGTTTCCACCTCCGAATTCTCTGCGCGCAGCGCCACTCACCCATCAGCCGGTAGCTGGAAGCAGTTTAGCACTGCAGTGGGGAAGCGTCAACAGGCCGTGCTGAAGCTGATCTGCCTTGGGGACAAACAGCACACGGCCTCAGAGCTGTTGCAGGGGATTAGTCACCAGACCGAGCAGTGGCTCTCGCCACTCAACCTGCAACCAGGCATGGTTGTGTGTGATAATGGGCGTAACTTGGTGGCGGCTTTGGAGCTCGGCAAGCTCACACACGTACCATGCCTAGCGCATGTATTTAATTTAGTGGTTCAGCGATTTCTAAAAACCTACCCCAATTTGCATGATCTCTTGACCAAGGTGCGCCACGTGTGTGCACATTTCCGTAAGTCATCAACAGCTTCAGCCGGCCTGTTGAAGCTGCAGCAGCGCTTACAATTGCCAGCTCACCGGCTGCTGTGTGACGTGAGCATGCGCTGGAACTCCACCTTCCACATGTTGGCCCGGCTTTGTGAGCAGCAGAGGGCAGTAGTGGAGTACCAGCTGTTACACGGTCGTCGCCTCTCCGTTCAACTTCCTCTAATCAGAAGTGAGGAGTGGGAATGGATGTCTGATCTCTGTGAGGTTTTACGCAATTTTGAGGAATTGACACAGATGGTGAGCGGCGATAACGCTATTATCAGTGTAACCATCCCACTTCTGTGTCTACTGAAACGCTCGCTGCTCACAATTAAAACCGACGCTTTGCATGTGGAAGAGGTGGAAATGGGGGAGGAAGAGCTTACACAAGGTGATAGCCAGAGCACCCTCACTTCGTCTTCTCAGCGACAATTTGAGGAGGCGGAGGAGGAGGAGGAGGAGGAGGAAGACACGGTTGCCTCCGCTACAGAGGGTAGCCATGGAACTTTAGTTCCATCTCTTCAGCGTGGGTGGGCAGAAGAGGCGGAAGAGGATGAGGAGATTGAGAGTCATCCTCCTGGTGAGGACAGCGAAATCTTGCCTGTTGGTACTCTGGCACACATGGCTGACTTTATGTTAGGCTGCCTTTCCCGTGACCCACGCGTTATACGCATTTTAGACAACACGGATTACTGGGTGTTCACCCTTCTGGACCCCCGCTACAAAGAGAATTTCTCATCTCTCATTCCTCCGGTGGAGAGGACAAGCAAAATGGTGCAATACCAGAAGGTTCTTGTTGAAAAATTGCTCCAAAATTTTCCATCTGACAACGCTGGCGGCAGAGTACGTGCTACCTTGGCCAACCGAGAAGGGGAGAAAAGGGGAGCACACAGCAGTTCCGACAAAGGCAGGGCAACACTCTCCAAGGCGTGGGACACCTTCATGACACCCCGCCAGCACCCTCACCCTGATGCGCAGCCTAGTGTCACAAGGAGGGAAAAGTTTTGGAAGATGGTGAAGGAGTACGTAGCAGACCGTGTCAGCGTCCTCAATGATCCCTCTGTGCCTTACAACTACTGGGTGTCCAAGCTGGACACGTGGTATGAACTGGCACTCTACGCCTTGGAGGTGCTGGCCTGCCCTGCCGCCAGCGTTCTATCTGAGCGGGTATTTAGTGCTGCTGGTGGCATCATAACAGATAAGCGTATCCGCCTTTCCACCGAAAATGCTGATAGGTTGACACTTATAAAAATGAACAAGGCCTGGATTTCCCCTGACTTCTCCACCCCACTGGAGGAAAGCCCCGGGTGAACATAAAGTCACTTTATATATGTTATTTACAATGATGGGAATACTCTATTCCCATTCACCCCTTCCACCCAAAAACGGGTATATGGTTGACTCTCTTCCATATACCCTGTGATATAATTTTTATATAGGGCCAGCTCACCAGTGGGCCCTGTGATATAATTTTTATATAGGGCCAGCTCACCAGCGGGCCCTGTGATATAATTTTTATATAGGGCCAGCTCACCAGCGGACCCTGTTTGACAACTTTTTGTATAGGTCAGCTCACCAGCGGGCCTTCTTATATAATGTTTTATTGCGTCAGCTCACTAGCGGGCCTTCGCATATAATGTTTAGGATGGTCAGCTCCGCAGCAGACCCTCGCCCATAATGTTTTAGATGGTCGGCTCAGCTGCAGACCCTCATTGCTAATGTTTTAGATGGTCACCTTAGCGGCATGCCCTCGCCCCTAATGTTTTAGAGGGTCACCAGCAGGCTATTAATCCTAATTTTTCAAGGGTGTGTATGATGCCCTCCTTTATGTGTAATAAAGGGTGTATTGGAGTGACATTTCAGTCTAATTTTTGGCAGCCCTTTCACTTAGTGCATCGGCTTTATGAGTGTTGGACCACTACCTGAACTATTGTACCACAATGTGAATGAGGCCCTCCATTTTGTGATATACAGGTTGTATCGGAGTGCCTCAGGTCCTCCCATTGAATTAAATAGGGCTGGGGTGTTCGACAGAGCAGAAGGTAGTTCTTGGCTTCATCCACTAAGTCACTTCGTCACTTTTACTGAATGGATCAGACCCCACTGTTCCGACTATAAATTTTGGACTTAACAAGGGCAAACGGACATGTTGTAAAACCTGTGGTAGCTGCGGCCTCCGTTCCTGAATGCTGTACCTTACCCGGGCCATAACCACGTTGAACACCTGCTTTACTCTGCGCACGTTTCCCTCTTAATCATGGCCCCAGTTCCGAAAAATCGATGACATTTTTTGCAGAATTTGCCTCTGCGCACATTTCCCTCTTAATCATGGCCCCAGTTCCGAAAAATCGATGAAATTTTTTGCAGAATTTGCCTCTGCGCACGTTTCCCTCTTAATCATGGCCCCAGTTCCGAAAAATCTATGACATTTTTTGCAGAATTTGCCTCTGCGCACGTTTCCCTCTTAATCATGGCCCCAGTTCCGAAAAATCGATGAAATTTTTTGCAGAATTTGCAGATGATATACAAGTAAATATACAGCAAATACTGTTTGGTAACAATTTTTCGCCTAAAGTCGTTTTTATCTTCCTTTTTGTGTGTTTTACGGTCAGTCTGTAAAAATGGCGTACTACGGGCGAAACATCGTTCCCAGCAGCGACGTTGGAGTCCAAGATGCATCCAGACATCCTCCCTATGCTGTCCCTGAACCATTTCTGTGGGGTTTCCATCATTTTCTGCCCTTTTCCTATGGACCAGGCACCCTCCCCTCATCAGAGCAGGGGGTGCCTGGTGTAATGCTCGAGTCCTCCCATTGACTTCAATGGGGCTCGGGTGCTCGGCCGAGCACTCGAGCCTCCGGGGGTGCTCGGCCAGAGCACCCGAACACCCGAGCATTGGGGTGCTCGATCATCACTAACTAACACTTTACTCCCACTTAGGGATGGGCGAAAGTTGTCACCATGTTCCTGCAAAAAAAGTTGGTAAAATCACTTTGTTATCCGCTTTTTCGTGGGAAAATCCGCTTTAAAATTAGCGGTTAAAATTGTTGCATCTTTCACCCATTGGCCAAAATCTTTTGCCATTTTTTCAATGGCTAGAAAGTTTTTGCCCATTAATTTACATTATTTTCACATGTTTTCGCTGAAGGCAGACACAACAGAAGCAGCTACTGAACGAGATAGACGTGCTATGTTGTTCTGCTGTGATATTTTGGAAAAGTTGAGGCAGGAGAAGCTCATAGTGACTCCTATCACTATGAGCAGCAAAAATAGGAACTGGAAGGACCCTTATTATGAGTCTGAGGAGGAGGAGGAAGTAACTAGCAGTCCTGAACCAAGGCTGTCCAGTCCCCCTAAATCACCCCAAGGGATCTTGGGGAATTTAATGAGAAGGGAAAGAGAAAAAGGAATGGGAAAGGAGGGAGAAAAGGGTAGTATTAGTGAGAGCAGGACAGGTCTGATGCCTGTGCCTGCTTCAAGATGTGCTGCCCCTGCTGCCAGTGCCACCATTTCTGTTCCTGCAGCCACTAGTGTTGTGTCTGCTTCCGGTGCTGAACCTGCTCCTAGTGCTGAACCTTCTGCCAGTGCTGAACCTGCTGCCACCAATGCTTTGCCTGCTGCTAGTGTTTCTTGTAGTACTCAGGTGAGAAGGAGAAAAGGATGCCATGGGTGACGGCAAGGGACCCTAAATCACACTTGCCATTCCCAAGCTTTCTGCCATTGATAGTACTACTGCTATTAAGGTCCAGAAGCTTGTTAGTATTAGGAGTGAAGGGGGGGGTAATCAACAATATCCTCATATTACTAGTGACTGTGAGACAGAGGAGGGAGACTCTGCAGCTGAACTTGATGTGGCTGGTGTTAGTAGTAGTAGCAGCAGTAATGGTGAAGCAGCCAGAGTGGTAGGGCAAACATTTGAGAGCATCCAAACTAGTGGTCAAGGGAGCCCACACCATTCCTTTGGCTCTGGGAGTCCCCTTCCCTTCACTACAGTGTGCAAGTTGAACATGATCCTTAAGAGGCCAGAACTGGTGTTGGGGAGAGCAGGCTCAGAATTAATACCATCACCACCAGCAGGGGCACAGATCAACTGCCTGTGCCTGTTGCTACTACTGCTAGTGCTAGTCTGCCTTCTTCTTCAGGTCAAAAAGAAATGGCAAGTGTGACATTAGGGGACTCTCTGTCACATTGCTTGTCACCTCCTCCAAGTAGCAGTGAGATGTCTGGAATAGAGCAGCAACAACAACAGCATGTAGGGACTAGTGGTGGTGGTGATGTTGATACTGGAGAAGCTGGGGTGGAAGAGTCATTGGTGGCCTTTTTAGCAGAAACTGAGAAGAAATGGGAGACAGGGATGAGGATGGGCATCACCACCACCACTAGCAGTGACATTTTGGAATTAGAGGAATGTGCAACTGCTCTAATTCCTTGCGATCCTGAGATGCAAGGGCAACAGGATGCTGAGAAGCAGGCTAGTGTGCAACAGATCACTGTGGACAAAGTGGGAATGGGGTCAACAAGTGACGTGGGACTAGGACAGGTTCCACTTGCCATCAGTAGCAATATTCCTGCTCCTAGTTACAGTGCTGAATCTGAAGCAGTAGCAGCAACATTATCTGCTGCCACAGACAATGAAGGGCAATGTGGAGGACAAGAAGAAAGAGGCCATTCTTCTCCATCTGTTCCCTTCCCCCTGAAGTCATCATTGGCGTGGGACTATTTTTCTGTTCGGGCAGGCACAGTGCAGTCATCAGCAACGGCACTGTGTACAATTTGTGAAAAGAGGAAAGGAGGGAACACACCTTGGCACAAGCACCTAATATCACACATGAAACACAGACGCCATGTCATTTACATCAAACATGTTAAAGACAAACACCCACTATAGAAATCAAGCACCACTTTTGCTGTCCCTGACTCGCCAGATAAGCAACAAGAGGCAAGGCGAAGATCAAAGAGGAGAAGGAATAGAACAACCCAGACAGAGACTGGAAGTTGCAGGACGAGTGAAACAACTAGCTCACCACCACCTTCTAGGGTAACTACAACTTCTACCAATCCACCTCATTCATTACCTCCCCCGCCAAATGATAGCCACTCTGTTGATGTTAGGATGTGGCAGTTCATCTCTACACAATGCACACTGTGTGGTGCACTGACCACACACGTTAATGTGGTGGAGGAGAATCGCAATCAGTGCATCAAGCAGCATCTGAGGAGATTCCATCGTGCAGAATATGCTAAGATGGTGGCAGGGAGGGTTCATCATTACTATTAAACTGTCAGCAAGTTGTCATGTGTCCTTAGCGGGTCTGGAAAAGAGGTACAGTGACAGTGGCAGTACTTGGTTTCAGGTGTCATGGTGTTTGGATGCAGTTGTGCTCCCAGATGTTATTTACCACACACACACACACACACACACACACACACACACACACACACACACACACACACACACTGTGCACATTGCAGTTGTTGATGAGACCCACTGTTCCTGCTCTCAAGGGAAAAAATATATTCTAATAACAACACACCCATGATGATTTTGGAGGAGGGGCAGGTGGAGAAGATTTAATGGCCAACTTCTTCTTTTCTCCACATATAGTGGGGGCTACTTATTCTGCTGCTACTGCCTCAGGCGCATTACTGGAGCCAGTTGTGGCAAGTAGAACCTTCATCATCCATCATCCATGTTACTGCTATTGTTGATCCCATTCCCTTTCAGCTGCCTAATCATCCTGCTGCTTAAACAACTCAGAAGCAGCAATACGAACAGCAGTTGCAACTCAGAAGCACATTTGACAGTAGCCACTGGCCAATATGACCATCTGGCATTAGGCCAGTAGTGCATTTTCATTTTTTTCTCAGGGCTTGTGTTTTGAAAAAAAATAAAAAATAAATAAATAAATAAAAAAACTAGTCTTACAAAAAAATAAACAATTTTGGTGGGTTTGTTTCTAACAAGCCTAAGTCCTACAAACAAGCTTAAGTCTTACAAACAAACTTAAGTCCTACAAATCAATGTTTCATCAGGGCTTGGGCCTCTAATAAGTCTAAGTCCTACAAAGGCCTCTAACATCAAATCAAACAAATCATCCTCTACAAAATACTCAAGTCAAGTATCATTCCACCCCAGTGGCAGCTTATGTCAGGAGGTTCTTGTCTTTATCACTTTACATACAAATTTCTTATTTTATTTTATTGATTTTTTTTTTTTACTGTCCCCTCAATAACAGTCAAGAAACCCCCCCCCCCAAACAAGTTCCCTGTTCAAATGATTCATTCATTCACCAACACAGGCACCCTCCTCAGACCCCTTTATACCATGTCTTATGGTTTGTATTTTATTTTATTTAGGATTTCTTTTTTATTATATGTCCCCCAATCCCAGTAAACAACCCCCCCAAAAATCATCCTCTGTTCAACTGATTCTTTCCCTACACCACACCAACACAGGCACCCTCATGCCCCTTTTATACTATGCCTTAGGGAAATAAAATAAAATTTGGTATGTGTTGTGTGTAACTTCTATGTTCCCATTGATTTCAGTGGAATGAGCTAGGTGAAAAAAAGCAGAAAAAAGCAGAAAATCTGTACTTTTCTCAGGAAATTTTTCACCAAGCGGAAAGTGCCATTTTTCGCTGATTTCAGTTTGAGGCGGAAATTTTTGCCCATCCCTAGTCCCACGTCACTGCACTGCTCCCCCTTCTACTTGTGCATTTGCTAGACATTACTTAACTACCGTGTGTGTTTTTACTCTCTACAGTACACAACTGATGGAGTGTGATGTCTTGCTTTGGCCCTCAACAAAATTCTCAATGTTGTCTGCTGTCTAGCAAGTCTTCCTCAGTCACAGAGCTCCCAGTCAACTGTATATTTATTTGTTTAATTATTTATGTATTTTATTTTTTTTATTCACTTTTTAAATTGTCCACCATATCCACAGTTAATCCCAAAAAAAATATTACTAAAAAAAACAACTTCTTCCTCCAGACTTCCCTAGCACAGAGACAATAAAAGTAAAATCAGCAAGCGATTTGGACCCCAGCTGCCTGTGTCTTACCAATCAGTCACCAAATATTGGGGTATTTGGGGTCAACCTCCTTCCTCCCTTCTTCTCCCCATTGTGCCCCCTGACTCCCCTGCTACAGAGAAAAAATGTTCTACCTAAATGACTCTCTAAAACTAGGCTTCAATTCCCCTTTATTTTTCTATCTTCTCTAGCTGGAAAACATGCTGCTCTCTCCTCTCACAAACACAGAACGGCATGCTGTGAGAGCTGCTTGAAACTAGTTTTGCTGGGACCTTGACAAACTGCATCCTCCCTTGGAGTAGAGGGATCATCATCATTGATTGCACAAGCTGCAGCAACCATTGCTGCAGTCAGTTTTTGAACTACTACTTTACTCTCACATTCATGCAATGCTCCACCCCTCCCCCTTCCCCTTACGCGTTTGCTGGACATTCCTCAACTACACTGTGTGTTTTTACTCTGTGGTACACAACACAAGGGATGGGGCTGTATGATGCCTTGCCTAAGCCCAGTCAGCTGTCTGTCACTGTCACCTAATATATTTAGATCTTTATTCTTTTTTTATTTTTATTTTTTTATTTTATTTTTTTGATCCACCCTGTTGTCTTATCACAGGCTGTCCAAAAAATTTATAACTGAAGAACAAAATCAGCAACTTCTTTCCCCAGACTTCCCCACCCAACACAGAGACAATAACAGCAAGATCTGCAAGCAACTAGGTCCCCAGCTACCTGTCTCTTGGCAGTCAGTCACATGAAATTTTGGGGTATTATTTGGAGTCAACCTCCTTCCTCCCTTCTTGTCCCCAGTGTGCCCTACTGACTCTCCTAATACAGGCAATAAATGTCCTACCTAAAAGATTCCCTATACTAAACTTCAATTTCCCTATCTTCTCTAGTTCTAACAAGATACTGCTCTCTCCTCTCACAAACACAGAATGGCATGCTGTGACAGCCTGACACCCTTTTATATGGCTGTAGCAAACTTTCATGTGGTGGGGAACAATTATACTTCCCATTGAATTCAATGGGCGAAAAAGGCAGGAAAAAGCAGAAAAAAGTGCACTTTTCGCAGGAAATTATTCGCCAAGCAGAAAATGCTATTATTCATTGATTTCAGTTTAAGGCGAAAATTTTCACCCATTCCTAATCACAAGGAAATAGATAATGGTCAACATTATCTACCTAGCCTGACTGTTGTCATGACAAGTTCAGACTCACAGCCAATCACAACACACCAAAGTGTAACATACATTCAAGTACACCTCTATATAGCACAAAATAACTGACATATCTCATCTGTGTTTGGAATTTTAGCAAGCTAAAGCACAGGACCCAGGAGCGGAGGCTACTGATACAGCAAGATAGAGAGGAGCATTCATTCAAGCAAGGTAGAAGGAGTTGGAAGTGGAGAGAGTTGGTAAACCATAGCTACACACAATGAACCTTGGCACATATTCCGTACATGCATACAAACACAAACACACACACACACAGCTTTTTGTGTATAAAACACTACACATACTTATCTTTTATTTTAACAGTGTGACTCAGTGAGTGACAGAGCGTGAGTGCCATCGAGTGTATCTGTGAGGGCCTGTGTAAGTGTCTGAGTGTGAGTGGGTGCAAGATGTCAAGGAGAGGAGAGAAGGAGAGAGAGAGAGAGGGATGGGGAGAGCAGCAGGAGAGGAGGAAGAAGAGCAGGGCATCCCTGGTCAGAGAAGAAGTGGGAGAGGGAGATCCGTTAGGTGGAAGGGGACCCTACCAAAGAGCGGCACACATAGGCCAAGGACATCCGTGTCACTGGGATGAGGGGTAGATGTTGGGTAGCACCCTACACAAGCAGGACATTCAAGCCACAGCTCTGATCCATCCCAGGCTCAAGCTTATGAGGAGAGGCTGTGGGACCCCAAATACTCCTACGAGGAGAATAGGGTCCTCATCTTGAAGATCCTGGAGAGGAAGAACAACCTGTTCCCCAGAGAGAGGGTTGCTGGTATGGGAGCCAGGAAGAAGGTTGCTTTGTGTCAAGTCCACAACCAGGTGAATGCAGTATCCACCTGCCAGAGAACCCTGGACTCAATAAAGAATTGCTGCAAGAGGAGGTGAAGAAAAAAATGCACGTCCAAGGTGCTGGAGGTGGTCTCCTTCATAACATGGAGATAAGCGCACCCTTCACATTACCAGTAAGTGCAGCATTCCATAACCACACACCACACAAACCCTCATACCTACAACAGACCAACACACTGACACCAGGACACATGGCCAGCATTCACACACACAATTGCACAAGCACAGCTTTGAGGGGATTCAAATAAGAACAAAAAACTCCAAAATATAAGCACAAATGGGCAGGATCAACTGGCCAGATCCTGTCCAAGTCAGTCCCACTTTAACCCCCTTGTGTTGATTTTCAAACAAAATTTACACAAACAATGCTAGTCATCATGTTGTCATATAAATGACTCCGGCATTGTCCTACGACCTTCCACTTGTCTCCAGTTATTCAGCCTTCTGTGCATCGACTTCTGGCTTGTCCTACAACCTCTCTACTGATCTGATTATCAAGGTATAGACTACTGGCTTGTCATACAACTAACTGCACAAGGGGATGGCAAAGACGGATATCAGGCTATCCATTCTTGTCAGGACACATATGATAAGCAAACATCAACTACTGTAGGATGCTTATATTAATTTACAGCAGGCCTGTCAATGTTTAGCACTCAAGGCCCACCAACAAGGCATGAAGGATATCTCTGAATGAGCACAGGTGGATCAGACAAAATGAAGGTGCTACTGATCATCTTACCAGTGCTTAATCATAGAAATCCCCCAGTTCTGCCCTGTTGTTGGCCCTGAACTTGGACAGGCCTCATGTTCAGGATCCCATCAAGCTCATGAATCATTGGTTGTCAGGGTGGTATCCCATGCATTGCAATGCTTTGGAAACAGTCCTGACACTGTAGGATTCACACGTTAATGTCATTATCGTGCATTTATCCTCTCTTTGCTTCCATCCCTAATCACACCATGTCATATCTCCACACAACAAACAGGCCTTCAGCACAGCAGGAGGACAGTGAGTAGGGGGAATTTGATGTGCTCCCCAGTGACTTCCCCCTTGTGGAGCAGGAAGAGGGGACCAGCAGGAGGTCAACATCACCACCACCTCTTCCATCACCACCAGCACCACCAGCAAAACACATCACCAGACTTCAGGTGGCCACCCATTCCCTACAGCAACTGGATTCCTCCAGGTAGGTGGATGCCTCAGTCCACATTGTATGGCCCCACCACCACCTCCAGGAAGTCACTGAATGCCTGGGGCAGTGCCCACCCCACAATATGGGTCATATCATCCCACACCACAGCCACAACTACCCTCCTGGATGGATCCCCAGCATGGACCCAGGTATGACCCCAAACCCAGGTGGGAGGGAAGCAGCTACTGGTTACCATGGTATGACCCATGGCCACTGAATTATGAACATTAGGGCCTAATTGGGGAGCCCCAACCCCATCAACAACAAGAGGACTTTACACCCCCACCACATCACCAAACAGAGGGCCAGCCATCCATAGCCAGTTCAGGATCCCTTGATGTGGTGGGGACAAATGCATCATCTGGATCAACATGTGGTGTTAAGCAGGTAACAGATCAACCAACTTCACCACCACCAGCCTCACCATCACCACCAGAAGAATGGGAACAGGATGTTGTGGAGCCAACACAAGATGCTGAGGGACCAAAAACTCCAACCACATCCCCCTCCTCCAGTCGACAAAGAATGGAGATGGAAAGTCAGTGCCTTGTTATCCAGAGGCAGCAGCTCAGGGAACCCCAGAGAACAAACTGGTACCTGAGAAGGTTGCAGAGAGATTCCCTGAGGAACATACAACCCACAATGACAAGGGAGATGCACCAATTGTGCACATGCAAAATGGACCAGCTGCTTGTGGAACTTAGGGAACTAATTCGCAGGCAGAACCTACGTATAGAGAGGGAACAGCAATCAAAGTAGGGGCCCACTGCAACCACATTCCCCTGTACCAACCCCAAGAATACCCAGGGTCACATCCAGAGCATCCTCTTCTGCAGTCCCTTCCAAAGTTCCTCAGAAAAATAAATAAAAAAGCCTCATTTGTTACTTTTTCCCAAATACTGTCTGAGATGGTTTCTGATGATTAATAGGTTAAGTGGCAGAGATGTAACCAATGCATTGCAAAGCAACTCCGGCACACATTACTTGTTTGCAAGATGTTGTATCATAGGTAAACACACACAGCGCACACACACTGTTGTCCAATTCCAGCTCACAATGCACTTAATGAAGCAAAACAGCATGACAGTGAGTTGAACTTGAACAACTGACATCTACCCTTTAGCATACTATAATTTGGACTGTCCCTATTCAGTTCCATCCATTGGTGTGGTTTTAAAAGTGTTATCTACACAGCTATTTGGCTTAGCTAAGTAACTTGCAAGATAGATCATCCAATAAAAGAGGATGGGATTCACACTCTAATAGGGAAACAAATATCACACATTTAGAAATGTTGGGTTTATTATTGGGAACAATGTTGTGTTTAGATAGAAGACAAGAAGAAGCCACTACTGTGGTCAATTGATTACACCAAGCAGGGAGAACGTTGTGGGTTATCCAGTAAGATGTGGTAATGAGTTGATAAGGTGGAAGTTGACTTCTCTTGTGGTATCACTTTTCTAGTTTGTATGTTTTGCGATGGAGCCTATGCACTGAGATATATCAAACTAGGGCAATCTTAGTGCATTGGCCCCATTTACTAATATGGGAACTGGAGACGCGATATCAATGGGAAATTAATTCCCCTATTTCACCTCTTTATTACCTCCCAACACACCTTACTGTATCACTGCCATCATCTCATTGCATCAATACATCACCAGGTCCACTCATGGTCAATCAATAGACTCCAGTGATTAAGACCATGCCTTCCTAAGTATAAGGGATACTTAACCCATAACTATGGTTACATCTGGAGATATGTATAATCCAAGATTAAAATTAACAGACACATATTGGATAGGGATGGCTCTCCTTTAATATGTCTAACAGTACATTCAAACATATATGTGTTTGTATATTACCAATATATATTGAAGACTTGTAGGTGCACCCAAAAGTTACATGAAACATAAAAACTGGCTACTGAAGAAACACACCTGAAAAGTATTGTAACTCTGAGGATGATCTGTACAGGTTTTCCATCCTGATGTTAGCCAACATACAAACTTGAGTATTATGTTGATATGGGAATGTTACAGTAGAGGTTGCTATGGACTTCAGGTTTCACATTGCATCACCAACACAAGCACTTGAGAATAGGGATGGGTGAAAATCTTCGCCTCAAACTGAAATTGGCATTTTCTGCTTTTCCTGCGAAAAGTGCTGTTTATCCTGCTTTTTCGCCTAGCTCATTGCATTGACATCAATGGGTAGAAAAAATTTTGGTTTGCAATGGGTTGTCTACTCCTCTAGAACCCTTTAGTTTAGGAACAAGGGGATACTAACCAGCCATATGTACGTGTGCCCAGGACACTGGATCAAAATATCATCAATTATGTGACCAGATCCCCATGAAACACAGGGTTTTGCTGTGCCAATATCATTGTCCTGAACACACACACACACACACACACAAAGATCAGCATGATGGACCTTGCCACCTGATACACGTATAGTTACTCCAATGCTGTGAAACACACTACCACTGTAGATCTATCCCTATGCTGCTCATTCAGGCTATAACCAACTGAAGTTCTCATGTTAACTCCAATACCCCTTTAACCCCTGATGTGACAGAGTGGTATCTGATGCATTGCTTGGATATTGCTCTGAAGGTTCCATGTTTGCTATGGTTATGGTCAAGGCAATATATGTTATTTGCTGTGTTTTTGAGAGGAAAGAGCAGCATGTTTTTTTTAGCTAGAGGAGATAGGCAAATAAAGGGGACTTGAAGCTTAGTTTAGGAAGTCATTTAGGTAGGACATTTGTTCTCTGAATTAGGGGAGTCTGGGGGCACTCTAGGGGATAAGAAGGGAGGAAGGAGGTTGTCCCCCAAATACTCCAAAATTCCATGTGACTGACAGGCAAGACACAGGCAACTTATTTGCTTGCTGATCTTGCTGTTATTGTCCCTGTGCTGGAAGGTGTAGCAGCTGAACCGCCAGCTTAATCAGACAGTGAGAGACCAAAACACTTGTCCTCAAGGATGTCAAAAAGCACAAAGTCATCCTCAACATCATTGCTTCTTCAAAGTACAAGTCCCACTCAGCCACACACAACTGTTTTGAGTACCCAGCAACAGCAACACAGGCTAACATCCAAAGTGTTGGATATGAAGAGTACTTCTGGTGCTGCTGCTGGAAGTGCTGCACCTTTGACACCTAGTAGGAGTGGCAGTAGAATTACATCAACATCTAGCTCCAGTAGTAGTAGTAGCAGAAACCACACATGACAGACAAAGCCAGGACAAATATATTAAAGGGATAGTAATGTTTCATAATAAAAGCAGCTCGAATTAATCATCATAGTAGTTGGACTTTGGAGAGTGTTATTTCAATTCTGTCAGAGTTGTAGTACAAGAGTAATTCAATGACAAAGTGTCCCCCTCCCTCCCCTTTTACTGATGTAACACTGTTCAGCCATAGCAGAAGGGAGGTGCCCAGGTAGACTGCAGAGAGGGACAATCTTCAATTAAGATAAGAGAAAAAGCTGAAAAGCCTGTCAAGGGGGGCAGCGCCTTCATTGTTCTGATAGGAAGAATATTGTCCCTTGTTGTTATCTGTCTGGTCTATGGACTGCATTCCACATCTGAGAAGAGATTGCTTACACTAGGTAAAAGGGGCGGGAGGGGGAAACTTCGCTTGTGAATATCTCTCAAACCATAAAGGTTTGAGAGATAAGACTTATATTGTTCTTCATGTTTTTTAATGCCTACAAAATAAAATAAAGATAAAAACAAAGTATTACTATCCCTTTAACAGCAGCACAGATGAGGAGGTGGAGGACAGATGGGACAACTGCTATGACCAAGTAATGAGTGTCAATAATCTGAGAAGGAGGGTAGAGTATGACAATGGTAAAAATACATACACAAATCACACCATGCCAGTCCCCCACCACCACCACTAAAATACATATCTACCACATTGTAGGTTGTACTTTATTTTTTTTATTACTTGATATCATCATGAATATGTGTCAGTGTCACTTAAGCAAGAAAGTGTTGTGGGCAAAGGACAAATGCATTCTGCATGCTAACAAATTTTTCAAGCCATATTTTGCTGTAGGACTCACAACTTTGACTTTCAGCCACTTATTCCTAAACTTCAGCCCTCAGAAGAAGTAATATTACAGTGGGAAATGTAGTACCTATAGGAAATATAGGCCAAAAATGTGTTAAAATAGGTGAAAAGGAGGACATTTTTGCATAGGAGGAAAGGCAAAATTTTTCATGGGAAGAGTGAAAAATCTGCACATTTTCGCAAAATTTTTCACTGAAAATTTTTCACACTTTTCTCCCACCCCTACTGACACCTACTTCTACTACTCTTTCAAATCTAACTCCAATAGTAGTAGCAGTAGTAGTCCCTCTGTAGTTTATGAAATCTATATTATGGTAATACGTCATTCATGATCAAAAAAAGCTAAACATTTCTAGCAAGAGTGTAACCATCTGCTCCATCACCAGCTTGTAAATAATGTATGTACCAGAGTGCTAACAATTTATTCAAGGCTTGCATTGCTGTTAGACTCAGCCCAATAACATTTTACAAGGCTTATGTATGTTACCATAATTCTCCGCCTACTAATAATTTTTTTCAAAGCTTTTGCTGACATAGGAGTCAGCCCACCTACATCTTTTACTTTCAGCTGTGGGATTCTCTCCTTCACCTCTCTGCAGCAGCAGTATAGTAACAGGAGTTCTTGCTGTCATAGAAAGAAGAGGCAGAATTTGGTTACGTTCTCATGGGTATTTAATTTCTATCAGTGAAAAGCTGAAAATGTTATGTGTTTTCTATGAGTGGGATTTTTGTAGAAAAAGCAGCAAATTTTTTTCTGAAAAACTTCCTGCAATAAAAAATGTGACTTTTCTCCCATCCCTAGTCTTCAGTTATGTTTTTTCAGAATACTTCTGCAGGATGCACCTTGGTGAGACAATTCTGCTGACAAAATAAGAACCAGGATGCAATATGCCCAACAGTTCAGTCAATTATGGGATTATGCTTATGTACCAAGGGTAGTCCTAGTATGATTATGATATATGTGGACTGGATAATAAAATTGAACAATGCATTATTGCTGATGACTCCAGTTGTGGCTTCAAATAGACAGGTCTCAAGAGAGAAGGCCACCCTTCTACTGGTGAGATGGCCAAAGGAACAGCCTTAGTTTGCAATGGAATACCGGATCACCCACATCTCATCAATAAAAGTGTCAAAAGCAAAATATTTGGTAATGACTTGTGTGCCCACTGAATAATTCCACCAATTTAGATAAATTGGAGTAAGAACCTGCCTAGCAGAAGGATGCTTGATTAAAAAGATGGCTTGGATTTATCACTCCTTGCTCATGCTTATCAGACACCTTCTCACTTTATGACCTTCTAGATAGTAGTAGAGACAGGGCAAGAGTTTGACAATTTCACTTATTAGGTTTTCAGAGATACTTCAGCATTCCAGCTGCCAAAGGCACACAAGAAGGAAATACTGAAATAGGATGGCTGTCCAACTGTCCTTTCCAGATTGCTCAAGAGATCAACAATTTCACCTGTCTTTCATTTATATAAAGGTAGGGACTAAGATGAAGGGTGATCAGGCCCTGAAAGTCCTCTGGAAGGTCTTGATAAGTCTTCTTGTCTCAAAATGAATCAATAAGGTACAAATCCCAATGGCATTACATGTCATTTGGTCTGAATGATTTTCATAAGATCAGCTTCCACTGAGGCATTGCAGCTGGGGAGGGTCAATGCATTGAGTATCACTATGGTCCTAAATACTTCACTATTTTGCACAACTATTTATCTTTTATGAGTGGGAAGAAAATACAAAGAGTATCTACATGTGAGAAGTTGGGTTATATCTATGTCTGTTTGAGAATACAGTTTTGAACACTTAACACTTTCTACTTGAAAGTGATACACTATGATGATTAATGCTTGTGCTTATTGTTTTTCTAATTTTTCACTCATTATGCTTTTCTCCCAACAGTTTCTGAGTTTGGGACTTTTTAAAGAAAATTAATTTTTTTTAATCTTAGTCTTTAGAAAAAAAAAAAGAAAAATTAAATGTTTTTATTATCCTTACACTTTAAACCCCCTGGATTATAGCGATTTTGTGTTAAAAAACAAAAAGTTCCCATAAATTCAAATGAGGATTTTATTAACCCCTTAAATGTAACACAGTTCTCCAATGCATATAGAGACTTTCTAGCAATTAAGGGGTAAAAAAACCCAATTGAATTCAATGCTTATTTGTTTTTTATTTATCCACTATGGTACAGTTAGTTTGTCCCAGAGTTTATCCCAGACTTATCCTAATTCTTTTTAGCTTATCAGCCTCAATAATTCACAATACATTGGAGACATATATAGAATCCGATGAGTTAATAAATTGCATTTATACAAATTAAATCTGGCATTGTACTTATATTCAGTCTATGTGACCTTTCACTAAGCAATGCAAGAACAACTTCCCACCTCCCTGCTAATTAGATCTAATTCAATAAAATCTTCAAAAGCAAAATTAAATTAACAGACTGACATTTCTGGGCTCATTTTTGCTGTAGGGAATAAAAAGAAGTTTTAAAGAACAACCTTGATGTAATTTTGCCTTCAAAAGGAGTATTAAGTGCAATAGAAAATAATTATATTCAACATGATGATGATGATGACACATTTTGAAAATAACGATCATATTAATGGAAAAGTCACTCTAAAGGCTGTGATCACAAATAAGATCAAATATGAGACAATCCACCCGCAACACAGGGAACAAATAAGAATTTCCATTGATTTAAGTGGGCTTTTAATACTTTTAATACAATGTAGGATGTTGCTACCATTAAATGAAAATACCTCCTAATAACAAACCATGCACTTACTCTACTATGGCCAGAGAATCCCAGTTTATTCCCTGAACCTTTCAAACAGAAACAGGAAGAGTACATGAGGCTGCACACCCCTCAGATTCTTAGCAAAGTTTGAGGTCTTATGGTCCTGATAGTAACTGTCATGTTGTGACTGAGGCAGACTGATACTAGACGAGATAGAATATTTTGAGGAAGGCCAAGTCAGGACATCACATGCAATCAGTTCTACTGTGTGCTTACATTAAAAACACACAAACACAGTACTTGACTAATGTACAGCAAATGCAAAAGGGGGGTGTAGTAGGAGCAGTGCATGGACATGTGAGTAAAGTAGTAGTCCAAAAACTGACTGCAGCCATGGTTGATACAGTATGTGCAATAATTATGTTGTTTTTTACAAATGCAGTTTGTCAAAGCCCCTCCAAAAGTTCTACCACCACCACTATTAATAAACCATCTAAAAACATTGGAGATGACAACTAGTTGCATTCTAGTGTTGATGTCATAGTGGAAGAAGGTTTAGCAACTCAACCAACTGCTGTATGTGACAGTGAGACAGGTAAGAACAAAAACACCTGTCCTGAAATTAGTAGCAAATATTGTGAACATCCCTCAAAGGGGAAAAGTAAAAATACTAATATTTGAGACCTCTAAAAGTCTAGAGGTATATAAAGGTAGTTGGGAAGATCCTATGGAAGATGCTGAGGATGACCTAATGAGTGATGATGATGTAGAACTTTAAATGTATCCCTCCTGAGAGTGAGAGATATTAAGACATGGCCAGAGAGTTAGTTCACTGTGTTTGTCTAGAAACCGTTTAAGAAAACAATTTGAAAGTCTGACCCTGGACAAGCAAAGATGCCCAAAAATACACAATCATTCTGTCATTGTCATCATCCCCTCTCCCAAGTCCAAGCCCCACTCAACCACAAACACTAGCGATGAGTACCCAGCAGCAACAACAAAGGTTATTAACATCCACAACCTTAGCTATGATGTTTGTCTCTGCTGCCTTGGAACTGCAGCACATGTGACACCTAGTAGTACTAGTAAATTTGCAGCAACATGAAGCCCCAGCAGTAGTGACAGCCCCTCAGGAACCCCTCAGTCAAAGAAGACCACAGTATAGAGATACTTTACTCCAAAAGCTAAGCATGTTGTTATTTGTTACATGGGGAAAAATCACTGGAGCAGGGGAAAGCATGCTCATCCACAGGTCTGACTGGGAGACACACCATCAACAGGTCAGAGGTGGCCACAACTAGCAACAGCAAAAGCACTCATAACCGTCCCCACTGAGTGTGCACTGGGGCACATAAGAAAAGTAATGATTTTGATGTGTCAATGAGTGTTCTACAAGTCTATTCATTTGATATAACACTTATGGCTCCTGCTGCAGAAGAGTATGTCTCTGAGTTTGTTGTAGGAGATGGCAAGAGTCATAGACTGCCCATACATTTTGTTTCCACCTCTTCCACCTCCACTAGTCATGATGTTAAAGCAATCAAATTACAGGGTTCTTCTGCCATGTACTGCCAACCCACATGTACTGCTTTCTTGGGAAGGAGTCAAAAACTTCACAAAAACAATCCCAAAGTATGCCTGTTGAATAGTAAGGTTGCCAAAATGTTGGCAGTGGATATGCTGCCATATTCTTTTGTAGAAAACTGAGGATTTAGATAACTGTTGTTATGTGTAGCTCCTCTCTGACATATCACAAGCTGCAGTTATTTTTCCAAAGCAGTTCTGCCAGAATTGTATAAGCTGGTGGTTACTGTGGTGGGCGAAGAGCTGGAAAGCTCATATGGCAAGAAAATCCACCTGACAACAGATATGTAGATAAGTGGGCAACAGTAGCTTACAGCATCAGGTGACAGACAATAACCTTGCCTCTGTTTCTGGCATATGATTAAAAGGTAGAAACTTAGAAGAGCTGCACAATCATAGAAATGTTCCACAGGTAACAGAATAAAACTTGTCAAAATTATTGATGAACAACGTAAAACCAGAAATAAAGAACATGAGGCATATCATACAGACTCACAATCCCAGATCCATCAGTCCATTGCACCACTCCTGGATAAAAAAAAATCACTTGTAATATTTTTTAAATTAAAAATCTCCCAACAGAAGGAGTACCTTTGTGTTCTTCAGCAGAAAAAGCCCTAAGCTAGTTAATTGACAATTAATTGCATTCCTGACTTAAGCTATTCAGTGCATATAAATATACTGTATAATTACCTATTAATTATATGTATATATATATGTATTTTTTACAAATGTGAGACTATTGTAAGGTTCAAATGTTCTAATATTTGTATGTATGTATGTATATCCTATATAATAATTCGCTAAGTTGTGTGTAACGCCCGACATGCGCAGTAGACACTGCTGCGCGTGCGGCAGTCATGCGCAGTACAGACTGCCTGCACCGCAGCTGATACAGAGCTGGGCGCTCTGAAGGAACGTCCAGCTCTGTATCAGCAGTGGCGCGGGCAGTCTCTACTGCGCGTGACTGCCCCGCGACCGTCTGCCAAAGGCACTGTGGCCCGTGTAACGGGCTGTTCAACTAGTGTTTTATATAGCACCAACTGGCGTACTACTTAGCACTTCAGTTTACATTTAGTATAGACATATTACAATAGGTGCAACAAGACAATTATCATAAGGGGAACACTAGGTGAGAATACATCAAGTTAGGAGGTCCCTGTCCCATACAGCTGGCAATCTAAGTGTTCTTCATCTTTGAATGCCATTAGACAATTAAGGATTGTTGGATGCTACAAAGATCAGATTTATTATGACTGAGGCACATTACTTTCACATCTTATGGTTGATCTTTAACAAAACCTTGTGACAAAATCAGACAGAAAAAGGAGTGTTTCTGGTAATATGTATGCTAATTTAAATATGGATACAAAACAATGCTTTTGAGCTCATCTTAATTGTTGGTCAGGTTGTGTATATATATATGTTTTTTTACAAATAGGTAGTTGTAGTCTATTGGACTCAGCCTCACTCATGGATCATTGCATGCATTTCCTTAAAACAATAACAGTAGGCTTTTCAGAAGAAAACTTTATCTTCTTTTGAATAACAAATAATTGTTTATTTAAAGTAAAATCAAACATTAAATAAATATAAAATGTAAAGGCTTAGCAAGACTCTATATATTCATCATAGTTTTCAGAGCCATTTTGGTGGTACATATCACTTCTCATTGGGCCGCTAATTTGTCAGTTGAGTTAAACCCTGAATGTTTACTTAGATTTTGTAGCACCTTCATGATGTTAGCCTCAAGCTTACAGTCATTCAGGTATAGTGGAGGACCCAGAAAGAAAATTCAGCTAGATGCATGAAACCAAGGGACAAAATCTAGCAACATTTTATGAGTCCATAATTTAAATGGCATTATCTATCAGAAAATGTAAACATTTTTAAACCAGGCTTCTAGCCTTTTTCTTGCTAGATAAGCCTCCAAAATATTGAATTGCAATGCACTGGGTTTTTTTGCAGAGATTAGCAATGCATCAGCAACAGTTTTTTATTGATTCAGAGGACCTAGAAAACATTTTGCAATTGCTGGCAATAATTTGGTCCAATTCACTTATGGTCATTGGAAGATGTAGAGAGAGACAAGGGGAGGGAAGTTGCATGCCAGAGAGAAGGTGTGGGGGCAGTACTGGAGAGAACATGAAATAGAGTGGGAGGGAGCCTGAGTGCTGGACAGGTTTGAAAAGAGATGAGGTGGTAGTGCAAGAAAGAGGGGACAAGGAAAGACCCATGAAAAGTGATGAAAGACAATGGGATAAATGAAGAAAGGAAGTCTGGGAGAAGAATAGGAACAAAGTGGGGGAGAGTGGAAGAAAGGGGGAACATTGTCAGCACTCCTGTTTGCCTAGTACTAAACCTTCAAAGAAGCTCTCTCACCTTGTTCAGCCAAGTGCCTAAGAACAGGAACCTGTTTGACATGTGAAGGTTTAAGAACCTGTATTTTTTTGGACATCATATAATTGCTTTTCCTGTAATTTGACTAGTTAAAACAGGAAATTAAACACAAATTCAAATATCTGCTTCTCAAGACATGTTTCTGATCTAGAGAAATAACATGTTTTGAACAAATTCTGAAATTATACAATTGTTTTGTTCGTCCCTAGGAAACGGTGAGATAAAACCAGTGATAATATTAACAATTACAACAGAATTCAGCCCATTCTATAACACTGTGAACAAACTGGGGAGACTTACAAGTCTGCCAGTACAGAATAGGCATTAGCCTACAACGCTACTGATTGCACAACAATAGCATGTGATCTCTTACTGGAGAACACATTCTAATATACATAAGACTTGATGCAAGCATTCCTTGAACATTTCTAAATAGCATGTGCATGCAAAGGATGTTAAGTTGTGTCAATTTCCTCTGTGCCTTGCTCGTCATTTTAAACAAGCAGCAAAGCAAAGGAAAGCTCCAAACCACCCATATAGTTTCCCACTACCCTGCCTTTGGCTTATATCACATTAAAGGGAGAATTGTTGGTAGAAATAGCTCAGTAAATAAGCAATAGGCATGTGTAACACTAGTATATAAAAGCATGTGTCTGCTTTAGCACAGAATCACATTAGTATACCACCCTCTATTGAGGCTCCTGTTCTAAGAAGACTTGGAGCAATTCTGTGGACATCAAACTCATCATAGGAGACAAATAAACCTTTCTATTGCTTTAAATGGGGCTTTAAATCTATTGAGTGCATAGGAGTGCTTAATATTATTAAAACAATGTGTTAGCAATAACATTGAAATGTAATGTGGAAAGTAGTCAATTTTCCTCCAAATAGAAAGTTAAAGCTCAAGCTTTAAAGTATACACAAAAGACAGAACGACCACACAGCAGGAGGGAGTTCTTAAATGTTTCAGAGCTTAGGTTCAAAGTAGACTGATTAATAAAAATTTTCCACAAATTGAGGGTAATGATATACACAAATCACAAGATAATAATAAATAAATAAATAAATAAATAAATAGATAGATAGATAGATAGATAGATAGATAGATAAATAAAATAAAGATAAAAGTAAAAAGCCCTTAACAGGGGTAATACTTCAGATTTGAACACACTTTCCACAGTTCTTTCAAAAAAATATAAAACAGTTCTTAAGTTCAACCAGCGTAAAGGTAGCAGTCTCAATTAGAATACTTCTCTGGTATGTTTATTGACGTCCGAATCATAATATATTGTAAAATGTCATATGGGTTCACAAATCGCCACAGTTGTCTCCCTCGGTCCACTGCCCCTTTCACACTAGTGGATTGCACAGAATTCAAGGAACTGTAGAACGATACAAAAAGAAGGGCGCAGGACCCTACAAGAGCACAAACTGTTTGCTTAGTAATTGTGACCCCAAAATTAAAACTGCTTACCAGGTTTAAATATGTATAAGCCTTTGTATAACACCCTTCTATAAGTATACACTTTCAGATTTCCAAGTCCTCCGGAGTTTCCAATGATATTTATTAGTTAAAGTGTAAAACAAGTTCCAATACAAACATTACAGATATATTATCTGAATGTAATCGCCAAACGCATTTCATATTTTGATAACACTTTCTCAAGGGCTACAAACATAAATACATTATACACTTAAAAGGGACATGGACATCCAAAAAAACACCAACACAACATGGCACGGAAAAATGGGGGTTATGACACAACGCGGACACCTGCCAGTACAAAACAAGCTCACCTGTCCAACATCACCACACGATCCAGACACAACATGCACTCCACAACTTCACAGCCGCAACTGACACAGACACAGCAATCAGAACACACCGCATTTTTAAACAAAGACACACCTGCAAACACTTACCTGGACAACAAACACCTTCCCAATGGTCATCATAACCTCATCACCACACCTACACAACACCCTACAACGTACTTAAAGACACAGCTCACCACACTCGCTTGTGGCTTGTTTTCCACTCAGAGGGAGAGCGAGAGAGAGAGAGATAGAGAGAACAATAAGTATGTTGGGATACTTATAGAAGAGAAGACTGCGGAGAAGGCATGCAAGGGTGAGAGCTAGGGAACACCAGCAAGCCCCAGGCACACCTGATCAGCAGCCTTCACCTGTTGCAAGTGAGGAGACTCTGGCTCAACAGCCACAAATCACCACCTGGAGGGCAGCACCTGCCTGAAGATGCACAGCTGAAGCAACAGGATGCTCCACAGCAACAGGATGCTCCCCAGCTGCCACAGGGACCCCTGCAGCAGTGGAGGATGTATAGACGACCACCAAGGCCCAGAGTATACCGCCCAAGGGTTACCATCTTTGGAATGACCGATGACAATTGATCACTACAGGTTGTGGCCACACGGCATCATTGCCTTGTATGAGGTCATCAAGGATCAGGTGGATCCCTTGTACATCCACAACGATGCCCTATCTGGCCTGCAAAAACTCCTGTGTGCCATACACTTCATGGCAAGTGGCGCCTTCCAGTCCACTGAGGGTTATGCATCTGGCACGTCACAGGCTACATTCTCCAGAATGCTGGCCCAGGTCTTGCCAGGCCTCAAAACCAAGGCCAGTACCTACATACGTTTCCCCACCACCGACATGAAGTGGATACATCTCAAGCAGGGCTTTTATGCAAGGGGAGACATGCCCAGGGTCATGGGTGCTCCATGAATGTGCAGATGGTGTGTGACAGCAACATGAGGATTATGAATGTCTGTGCAAAATATCCTGGCACCTCTCATGATTCGTACATTCTCCAAAACTCCTCAGTACACAGAGACTTTGAGAATGGAACTTATATAGGGGGATGGCTTCTGGTTGAGATCACAATACTACATCACACCACATCCACAGGTGTACACACAACACTGCTCACCATGCTCCTGACCCACAGCTAGTACGTCCACCACACAAAATGTCATTCATACAACATGTGCTCCCTGTCTCACCATGTCATTCACATTACACAGGTATGCTGGCTATGGATGCAAATCCTGGCTACTGACCACGGTCACCAATCCGCAAACAGATGCCCAGGAAAGATACAGCCAGGCTCATGGCAGAATGAGGAATGCCACTGAGCGGACCTTTGGCCTCCTGAAGTCTTGATTCCGATGTCTGGACCACTTGGGGGGAGCACTGCAGTATGCACCTGGAAAAGTGTATGACATCATAATGGCGTGTGCAATACTGCGTAACTTCACAGTGGAAACCAGGCTAGTGGATGATACCTAGGCCGCCCCCATACCTGAAGTGCCCATGGACATCAACCATGTTGAGGAGGCTCACCACGAACGACTTTAGCTCTGAGTATAACACAGGCATCCAAACAATCCATGCAAGTCCTCCATCAGTCCTGTGAATTGGTGCCAACACACTAACCACACCGCACATGATGTTCTTTTCCACACCACAGGATCATTGACATAGCACTGCACTGGCAGCAGTATGGCCCCAAACATCATGCATACCATGAACGTGGCATATTGTGTGTGGGGATTCCCAAACCATCTTCCATTCCCTTCTCCACATTGACATTGATACCTCAAGGATATCACGCACACCCCCAGGAGAAACAAGGTACAACACATAACGCATGTTCAGAATCTGACAGGGTTGATTGACAGCAACTAACATGATTTGCCATGATCATAACCAGAGCAACCGTGGTAGCCTTATAGCAACAGAGTGTTATCCAATGCAATGCATTGGATAACACTCTGTCACATCAGGGGTTAAAGGGCCATTAGAGTCAACATGGGACCTGTAGATTGCTAGAGCTGAGAAGAGCAGCAGAGGGATCGATCTACAGTGGTATTGTTACACAACATAGAGGTCATGAAACGTGGATCAAATCTCCAGGAACATCATGCTGACCTGTGAGTGTGTAGTGATATGTGGCCCTGACATGAATACACACATCAACAAATACGTCATAATAGTTCCATGAAACAAATAAAATTGAGTTGCCACTGTCACTCTCACAGTGGCAGCCCAAATACATTAGTTTCATGGAGCCTTCAGAACATACTTGTTGATGTGTGTATTCATGTAAGGCGCACATATCCCTGGGGCTGGTTCACATTCCCTTAGTTCTTTACATAATGGGTTACAGAAAAGTACACAACACATTACAAATCAATGGTTTGTGTACTCACTTGTAACGTAAAAGTTTGAGGGGATTAGGAAGTTGAAGTTGTTGCATGATGAGCAGTTAAAGGGTGCTGCTCCAAATCCAGTACTCTTGTCCCACAGGCATCCATAGCATGTCCCATCCTTGGACAGAAGATCTTCCATGTGACTGGACTGATGTCTTGACAACACTTCTATGAAGCTCACCCCTTGGTGTTTCAAGTGTTTGTGTTGGTGATGCAATGTTTGACCTGATGTTCACAGCAACCTCTACTGGAACATTCTCATTTAGACACCGAAAACACAAATTTATGTGTGTACTAACATCCAGGTATCAAACCTGTACACTTAGAATGCTCATCTACAGAGTTGTCAAACCTTGTGGACCACACATGAGCAGTACAGTAGCATTTCTAAAGTACAAATATTTAGTTCCAAAGTATATTTAGTGTGCTCATACAAGTGTTTAATGCATATAGGCAATATACCCAGAAAACACATGTATGTTTTAATGTATTTTGAGACACAATAAAGAAGAACCATCACTATAAAATATGTGTCTGTATGAAGAAATGTTGGAATACACATGTGTCAATGAGTAACTACACCCAAGCTAGAGTATCCCCAATACATGGGAAGGCATGACACACATGACAGGAGTACACTACTTGTTTGTCAGTGAGTAGACTTTGTGATGATGGCAGTGATAAGTAGAAAGAAAGGTCAGAAATGCTCAACTAGGCTCATGAGCTAGCAAATACATGCAAGAAGCGCACTGGGACTGTGTCCTTGTGCCCAGGGTGCAATCTCTTTTACCAGTGTTATACACAGAGAGAACATCTTCTGAAGCATATCATATTGGTCCTGCCAAATGACAGTCCAGACACAAAACAACAGCTAATCCCAAACATATGTCTCGACCTTATTGTGCCTTGTCTGTTAGGTGCAGCTGATCCCTCTAGGATCACATCTGGATTCCCCCCATTACTCTTAGGGTGACTAACCCCAAGAAAAACTTGCATAAGAAGAAAGAAAGTGCCATACACAGAGAGAAAATCTTCTGAATCATATTATACTGGTCCTGCCAAATGACAGTACAGCCAGTTTCTCTGAACTGGGGAAACAGCTAATCCCAGACGTATGTTTCAGCCTTATTGGGCCTCGTCGGTGAGGTGCAGCTGATCCCTCTAGGCACTGTGAGCAAGGGGTCCATGTCTGGCCATCCATGCAGTGTCCTTGTGTCTGTTGGTGAGTCTCCCTGATGACACGTTCTGCCATACCATCTTGGAAGTGGCAGCTGGGAGTCCTGATATTGTCTCTATAATGTCTTTTGCTTTGATGAGCTTATATATGACCTTTGGGGTCCACAGTTCTGGTTTAACACCCTCCAGTTGGTTCTCCCTCACAAATCTACCAACATCCTGGTAGAACCAGGGGGTAGTTCAGTTGTAAGGGATGGAGCGGTCCCACCTCTCCCAACCAAGTCCCCTCCAAAGAGGAAGCAGGAAGAAATGGGACATGGCATTACCGGCTGATTCCTGGTCACTCTCTCTTAAAGTACTCCGCACACAGTTGCACACGAAGAAGGCCCACAACATGGTGGGGATGTCTGGCACCCCCTTTCCTCCTTTGTGGGGCTCCTTGTACATAACTGCACGCTTTACTCTGTCCATTTTGGAGCCTCAGATGAAGTGAAACACTGCCCTTGTGATGGGTCTGCAAATTGTTGCCAAGGGTGGCCAAGCTTGGGCCATATACTGCAGAACTGGAAGGATCTCATTCTGCAGTACCAGTATTTTTCCCTCTATAGTCCAAATTTCTGTCTGACTTTTGCTAATCTTTCTACATAACACTTCAGGGCAGTGCCTTTTCCACCAAACCAGACTCCCAGAATTTCACTAACCCCAAACATACATTTCAGCCTTTTTGAACCTCATCAGTGAGGTGCAGCTGATCCCTCTGGGTGCTGTGAGCAGGGGGACCATGTCTGGATTCCCCCCATTACTCTTAGGGTGACTAATCCCAAGATCAATTTGCATATGTAGAAAGGACAGAGATGCACAACTAGGCTCATGAGCTAGCAAATACATGCAAGAAGCTCACTGGGACTGTGTCCTCGCACCCAGGGTGTAATCTCTTTTAACTCACCAGTGCCATACACAGAGAGGTCATCTTCTGAAGCATATCATACTGGTCCTGCCAAATGACAGTCCAGCCACGAAATGCCAGACAATTCTTCTCTGAACTGAAGAAACAGCTAACCCCAGACGAACATTTAGGCCTTATCAGGACTCATCAGTGAGGTGCAGCTGATCCCTCTAGGCACTGTGAGCAAGGGGTCCATGTCTGGGTTCCCCCCATTGCTCTTATGGTGACTAATCCCTACAGCAATTTGGATATTTAGAAAGAGAGGTCAGAGATGTTCAACTAGGATCATGAGCTAGCAAATACACGCAAGAAGCTCACTGGGACTATGTCCTCGCACCCAGGGTGCAATCTCTTTTAGCTCACCGGAGTCATACACAGAGAGAAAATCTTCTGAAGCATATCATACCGGTCCTACCCAATGACAGCCCAGCCACAAAATGCCAGACAATTCCTCTCTGAACAAAGAAAACAGCTAACCCAAGATGTACATCAGTGAAGTGCAGCTGATCCCTCTAGGCACTGTGCGCAAGGGTTTCACATCTAGATTCCCCCCCCCCCCATTACTCTTAGGGTGACTAATCCCACAAGAAATTTGCATATGTAGAAGGAAAGGTCAGAGATGCTCAGCTAGGCTCATGAGCTAGCAAATACATGCAAGAACTTCACTGGGACTGTGTCCTCGCGCCCAGAGTGCAATGTCTTTTAGCTTACCAATGTCATACACAGAGAAAAAAAATCTTCTGAAGCATATCATACTGGTCCTGCCAAATGACAGTCCAGCCAGGAAATACCAGACAATTCTTCTCTAAAATGAGGAAACAGCTAACCCCAGACGTATGTTTCAGCCTTATTGGGCCTCGTTGGTGAGGTGCAGCTGATCCCTCTAGGCACTGTGAGCAAGGGATCCATGTCTGGATTCCCCCCATTGCTCTTATGTTGACTAATCCCAACAGCAATTTGCATATTTAGAAAGAAAGGTCAGAGATGCTCAACTAGGCTCATGAGCTAGCAAATATATGCAAGAAGCTCACTGGGACTGTGTCCTCACATCCAGAGTGCAATCTCTTTTAGCTTACCAGGTTCATACACAGAGAAAAAAACTCTTCTGAAGCATATCATACTGGTCCTGCCAAATGACAATCCAGCCAAGAAATACCAGACAATTCTTCTCTAAACTGAGGAAACAGCTAACCCCAGGCGTATGTTTCAGCCTTATTGGGCCTCATCAGTGAGGTGCAGCTAATCCCTCTAGGCACTGTGAGCAAGGGGTCCACATCTGGATTCCCCCCATTGCTCTTAGGGTGACTAATACCTAGAGCAATTTGCATATTTAGAAAGAATGGTCAGAGATGCTCAACTAGGCTCATGAGCTAGCAAATATATGCAAGAAGGTCACTGGGACTGTGACCTTGCAACCAGGGTGCAATCTTTTTCAGTTCACCCCTTCCATTCACAGAGAAGAAATCTTCTGAAGCATATCAAACTGGTCCCGCCAAATGACAGTCCAGCCACAAAATGTCAGACAATTTGTGTCTGAACAAGGGAAACAGCTAACCCTAGATGTACGTTTTGACCTTATTGGGCTTCCTCAGTGAGATGCAGCTGATCCCTCTAGGCACTGTGAGCAAGGGGTCCACATCTGGATTCCCCTCATCACTCTTCGGGTGACTAATCCCAACAAAAATTTGCATTTGTAGAAAGAAAGGTCAGAGATGCTCAACTAGGCTCATGAGCTAGCAAATATATGCAAGAAGGTCACTGGGACTGTGACCTTGCAACCAGGGTGCAATCTTTTTCAGTTCACCCCTTCCATTCACAGAGAAGAAATCTTCTGAGGTATATCAAACTGGTCCCGCCAAATGACAGTCCAGCCACAAAATGCCAGACAATTTGTGTCTGAACAAGGGAAACAGCTAACCCTAGATGTACGTTTTGACCTTATTGGGCTTCCTCAGTGAGATGCAGCTGATCCCTCTAGGCACTGTGAGCAAGGGGTCGACATCTGGATTCCCCTCATCACTCTTCGGGTGACTAATCCCAACAAAAATTTGCATTTGTAGAAAGAAAGGTCAGAGATGCTCAACTAGGCTCATGAGCTAGCAAATACATGCAAGAAACTCACACCCAGGGTGCAATATCTTTTAGCTCATCAATGCCATACACAGAGAGGAAATCTTCTGACATATATAATACTGGTCCTGCTAAATGACTGTCCAGTCATGAAATGCCAAACACTTCCTCTCTGGACAAAGGAAACAGCTAACCCCAGCCTTACATTTCAGCCTTATTGGGTCTTATCCGTGAAGTGCAGCTGATCCATCTAAGCAATGTGAGCAAGGGGTCCACATCTGGATTACCCAATTACTCTTAGGGTGACTAATCCCAAGAAAAATTTGCATATGTAGAAAGATAGATCAGAGATGCTCAACTAGGCTCATGAGCTAGCAAATACATGCAAGAAGCTCACTGGGACTGTGTTCTCACACCCAGGCTGCAATATCTTTTAGCTCACCAGTGCCAAACACAGAGAGGAAATCTTCTGACGTATACCATACCGGTCCTGCTAAATGACTGTCCAGTCATGAAATGCCAAATAGTGATGAGCGAGCGTGCTCGGCCGATGCTCGGATCGGCTCGAGCATCGCTCTGCTCGGCACATGGCGGTACTCGTCGAGTACCGCCATGTGCTCGCCCGCCATGTTCGGGTGGCGGGGATCTGTGCCGGAAGAGGCACAGATCCGAAGACGCTCCGCTGGACCACCAGGGACTGGAGGTACGGGGGCATTGCGGAGATGAAGGGGGCATTGCGGAGATGAAGGGGGACATTGTGGAAGAGGGGCATAGCGGAGATGAAGGGGCACATTGTGGAAGAGGGGCATAGCGGAGATGAAGGGGGACATTGTGGAAGACGGGCATAGCGGAGATGAAGGGGGACATTGCGGAGATGAAGGGGGCATTCGGAGATGAAGGGGGCATAGCGGAGATGAAGGGGGCATTGACCAGGCACCCTCCCCTCATCAGAGCAGGGGGTGCCTGGTGTCGCCCCATTGAAGTCAATGGGGCTCGGGTGCTCGGCCGAGCACTCGAGCCTCAGGGGGTGCTCGGTCAGAGCACCCGAGCACCCGAGCATCGGGGTGCTCGCTCAACACTAATGCCAAACAATTCCTCTCTGGACAGAGGAAACAGCTAACCCCAGACTTACATTTCAGCCTTATTGGGTCTCATCGGTGAAGTGCAGCTGATCCGTCTAGGCACTGTGAGCAAGGGGTCCACATCTGGATTTCCCCCATTACTCTTAGGGTGACTAATCCCACAAGCAATTTGCATATGTAGAAGGAAAGGTCAGAGATGCTCAGCTAGGCTCATGAGCTAGCAAATACATGCAAGAAGCTCACTGGGATTGTGTCCTCACGCCCAGGGTGCAATCTCTTTTAGCTTACCAGTGCCATACACAGAGAGAAAATCTTCTGAAGCATATCTTACTGGTCCTGACAAATGACAATTCTTCTCTGAACAAGGGAAACTGCTAACCCCAGAGACACATTTCAGCCTTATTGGGCCTCGTCGGTGCGGTACAGCTGATCCCTCTAGGCACTGTGAGCAAGGGGTCCATGTCTGGATTCCCCCTCTTACTCTTATGGTGACTAATCCCAAGATCAGTTTGCATATTTAGAAAGAAAGGTCAGAGATGCTCAACTAGGCTCAGGAACTGGCAAATACACACAAGAAGCTCACTGGGACTGTGTCCTCGCACCCAGAGTGCAATCGCTTTTAGCTTACCAGTGTCATACACAGAGAGGAAATCTTCTGAAGCATATCATACTGGTCCTGCCAAATGACAGTCCAGCCACAAAATACCAGACAATTGTTCTCTGAACTGAGGAAACAGCTAACCCTGAGATGTATGTTTCACCCTTATTGGGCCTCGTCGGTGAGGTGCAGTTGATCCCTCTAGGCACTGTGAACAAGGGGTCCACGTCTAGATTCCCCCCATTGCTCTTAGGGTAACTAATCCCTACAACAATTTGCATATTTAGAAAGAAAGGTCAGAGATGCTCAACTAGGCTCATGAGCTAGCAAATACATGCAACAAGCTCACTGGGGCTGTGTCCTCATGACCAGGGTGCAATCTCTTTTAGCTCACCCCTGCGATATACAGAGAGGACATTTTCTGAAGCATATCAAACTGGTCCTGCCAAATGACAGTCCAGCCAGGAAATGTCAGACAATTCGTGTCTGAACAAGAAACAGCTAACCCCAGACGTACGTTTCGACCTTATTGGGCTTCCTCAATGAGATGCAGCTGATCCCTCTAGGCACTGTGAGCAAGGGGTCCACGTCTGGATTCCTCCCATCACTCTTCGGGTGACTAATCCCAAGAAAAATTTGCATATGTAGAAAGAAAGGTCAGAGATGCTCAACTAGGCTCATGAGCTAGCAAATACATGCAAGAAGCTCACTGGGACTGTGTTCTCACACCCAGGGTGCAATTTCTTTTAGCTCACCAGTGCCATACACAGAGAGGAAATCTTCTGATATATATCATACTGGTCCTGCCAAATGACTGTCCAACCACAAAATGCCAAACAATTCCTCACTGAACAAAGGAAACAGCTAACCCAAGACTCATGTTTCATTCTTATCGGGCCTCGTCGGTGAAGTGCAGCTGATCCTTCTAAGCAATGTGAGTAAGGGATCCACATCTGGATTCTTCAATTACTCTTAGGGTGACTAAGAAAAATTTGCATATGTACAAAGAAAGGTCAGAGATGCTCAACTAGGCTCATGAGCTAGCAAATACATGCAAGAAGCTCACTGGGACTGCATCTTTACATCCAGTGTGCAATCTCTTCTAGCTTACCAGTGTCATACACAGAGAGAAAAACTTCTGAAGCATACAATACTGGTCCTGACAAATGACAGTCCAGCCATGAAATGCCAGACAATTCTTCTTTGAACAAGGGAAACACTTAATCCTAGACACACATTTCAGCCTTATTTGGGCCTCATCGGTGAGGTGCAGTTGATCCCTCTAGGCACTGTGAGCAAGGGGTCCATGAGGGGGTATTACTCTAATGGTGACTAATCCCAAGAGCAATTTGCATATTTAGAAAGAAAGGTCAGAGATTCTCAACTAGGCTCATGAGCTAGAAAATACATGCAAGAGCTCACTGGGACTGTGTCCTCACGCCAAGGGTGCAATCTCTTTTAACTCACTTGTGCCATACACAGAGAGAAAATCTTCTGAAGCATATCATACTGGTCCCGCCAAATGACAGTGTAGCCACGAAATGCCAGACAACCTCTCTCTGAACAAGGGAAACAGCTAACCCCTAACATCCGTTATGCTTCAGATTTTCTCTCTGTGTATGGCACTGGTGAGCTAAAAGCGATTGCACCCTGGGTGTGAGGACACAGTCCCAGTGAGCTTCTTGCATGTATTTCCTGGCTCATGAGCCTAGTTGAGCATCTCTGACATTTTTTTCTACATATGCAAATTGCTCTTGGGGTTGGTCACCCTAAGAGTTATGAGGGGAATCCAGACGTGGACCCCTTACTCACAGTGCCTAGAGGGATTGACTGCACCTCACTGGCAAAACCCAAGAAGGCTGAAATGTATGTATGGGGGGGGGGGGGTTAGCTGTTTCTCTTGTTCAGATATGAATTGTCTGGCATTTTGTGGCTGGACTGTCATTTGGCAGGACCAGTATGATACGCTTCAGAAGATTTTCTCTCTGAGTATGGTAGTGGTGAGCTAAAAGAGATTGCACTCTGGGTGTGAGGACACAGTCCCAGTGAGCTTCTTTTGTGTATTTGCTAGTTCATGAGCCTAGTTGAGCATCTCTGACTTTTCTTTCTACTGATGGCAGAGATACACTAACGTATGTTGTGAGTGATAAAGAATTTATCCAGTGGACATATTTCCATAGTGATTTCATGTCCACAGTTTCTGTGTTGCTCAATATAATCAATGTTCTGAGATTGTTTTAGTTTGAAATATCTCAGTACATAGGCTACATCAACAAACAACCAGACTAAGTGGACAGGTGTTATCACTGGCAAAGTCTGTCACAACCTTATTAAAACAACAACTCAACTTACTGGAGAACCCAATGCTCACACCAGGATTTCAATGTGTGTGCTACACATTGAAATCCTTTGCTGAACATTGGATTCCCCAGTAAGTCAGTTTCACAATAACATTGTAAATCAAAGACTATTTCCCTGCATGTTCCATCTGTCCTGCTTGTTAGTTGTCTGCTAAGTCAAATAGCTGTTTGTTTGGTTAACCCGTTAAACACAACAAATGATGCAGACGAATGTTCAGTGTTGCACAAGTTGTTGTGCTAAGGGGTATGTTTGTTCATATTCAACCCACAACATTGCCATATAACACTGTCATGTTATATGGCTCCAGGAGTGGATTGCCAGTTGAATTTGTACAACAGTGTGTGTGTGAACCCATCTCATAGACATGTTACCTAGGCAGAAGTTGTGTTCACTGCATTGTTTGGCAATGCATTGGAGACAATTCTGCCACCCAAGCTATCACCAAACACAAAGCATATCAGATAGGATTCAAAAGCACAATGTTTTGTTTATTGAGGGGGAACATGATAAGTTGTTCTTGGGAGAAACTTTAGACTGGGTGCCAGAGGTGGATGCCCTGGCTGATTGCCTGGTCACCCTTTGACCCTTAGGTGTGGCTTCATGGGTCATGCTGGAGGGAGTGGTGAGTGCATTGGACCCCTCTGTGGACCACAGCTCTCTCTCTACACTCAGGTTCTCTCTGCAGTTGTGGTCTCTCAACTCCACCAGCACCTGCCCCAGCATGTCCATCATCCCTGTGTGGTGCTGATGGAGTTGTGTGTTCAGTCTTGTGCGCTCCAACTCCAGGACATGTATCCCTGCCTGTATTCTTGATGTGTTCCTCCTGGATTCCCTTCTGCTCCTTGTGACATTTTCATTTATCCTGTGGCATGCCTGGAGTAGCCTCCTCTGTAGGGACATGCACTCCGCTTCCATCCCCATGGGTTGTGCAATGCTGGAGGTGGATGTGCCCGATGACACTGCTAGTGGGGTTCCTGTTGCTGCTGTGTCCTGAGCTGCTGCTGTGTCCTCAGCTGCTGCTGTGTCCTCAGCTGCTGCGTCCTGAGCTGCTGTGTGCGCTGTGGCTGCTGCTGCTGTGACAGCTGTTGGAGTGGCTAGTGCAGATGATGGGCATATGCCCACCACTTCAAGTGACTCACTGCTGCCCAGTAATGTCTGTCCTGTGGTGGAGTGAATATTGTACTCATCAGAGGGCGCTGGGGGCTCCCCAATCAGTCCCAGGGGTTGGTAGTCGAGTGGCCAAGGGTTCTGTCTTGGCCACTGGTATGTGCTTGGCACCCACGTGGGATCATACCTAGGGCCATGTTGGGGAGCCATCTAGGAGGGTAGGTACATCTGTGTGGAATAAGGCACATATTGGGTGATGGACACAGTCCCTGGAAGCCATTGCCTCCCTGGTGGTGGTGGTGGTGATGCTGCTGGAGGGTGGTAGCTCCTGGAGGTGGTGGGATGCATCCACCTCTTCTCCTGTTGCATCCAGCCAGTGTACTGGGGTGGAGCAGACAGTTAGGAATCAGCCAGTTGGGTCACAGCTAGCCAGAGGAGGTGCAGCCAGTTGGGTTAGAGCAGGTGGAGGTGCAACTAGTTGGGTCGCAGCCGGTGAAGGTGCAGCCAGTTGGGTCAGAGCCGGTGGAGGTGCAGCCTGTTGGGTTACAGACAGCTGTGGAGGAGGTGTGGGTGGTGAGTATGGTGACCAGTGGCTGGTCCCCTCCTCTGTATATTCTTCACTGGGTGGTGAGGTAGCCCCCTTCACGGGCTCCTGCTGTTGTGGAGGCCCATAAGCTGTGTGTAGAAATGAGACTGTGTGATTAGTAAATGTAGCCATGATAAGATGAAAGTGATATCAATACTTAAATAAATGTGAAAAGAAAAATACATGGCGCTGTCGATACATCATCCTATGGAGATTCATGGTCCCGAACCAGAGCTGTCCATAGGATGGTGTAGCAACAGCACCACTGTACAATTTCAGGCCACTGGGATATTGCCCCTGAAATATTCAAGTTTGAGCTGTGAGACTTTTTGAATACAACACCTTTCAGCAGTGGGGATAACATTGTTTTACTTAGGGGAGAAACCTTACAACATATATTTTCCCTTTCACATTCTGAGTATTACTATCCCTTTAACGGGCTGACAATGGTTAATTTCACCTTGATGTGATATTGTAGGCATTGTAAAAAGATGTGGATCCATGTTAGTCCTATCCCTCCTACCCTCATGGTTAGACAGATATTGCTGTATGTGACAGCTGGAGATATCTGTAATTTGACAACAAGGAGGCTCTTCAGCAGAGCCAAAATTGCCCCATTTGGAGATGAATACTTCATTGGAATGGTCCACAGAGTGTGCTTGAAAACCAGGCACACTTTGTAGACCATTCCAAAGACATACTCATCTCCAAATGGGGCAATTTTGGCTCTGCCGAAGAGCCTCCGTGTGGTCAAATTACAGATATCTCCAGCTGTCACATACAGCAATATCTGTCTAACCATGAGGGTCGGAGGGATAGGACTAACATTGATCCACATATTTTTATAATGCCTACAATATTACATCAAGGTGAAATTAACCATTGCCATTCAGTGCAAGGTACACAGAAAGGAATGTGGTCTGATGTGGATATGTACCTTTCATATGGGTATAAACATATCCTTACAAGATATGAACCCAGAGATCCGTTCAGTACATGTGATTGTCTTACTGCCTTTATCTGTGCACCCATCACAAACCAACTTTTATTGATATCATGAATACAAACATACCTCGTATATCCCATCTAAGTAAGGTGGAATATACTAGGTATGTTTATTCTGATGATATCAATAAGAGTTAGTTTGTGATGGGTGCACATAAATGGGCAGTAAGGCAATCACACGTACTGAACTGATCTCTGGGTTTACATCTTGTTGGGAAATATTTGTACCCATTTGAAAGGTACCTATCCACATACACATCTGACCGTTTTTCTTTGTGTACCTATCTTTTTTTAACAGATCTGCAGTGTGATTCAAGTGGTATTCATCCCTATGTTATCAGTTAATCCTGTACAATGCAAGATTTTGTATTATCGTACATGTCACTCTCTGGTTGTCATGATGGTATCCTATGCATTGCATTGTGATGCATGGGATACCAACCTAGCAATCAGAGATTGATATACTTGACAGGATCCTTTCCATGAGGTCTGTTCCAGTTGAATCCTGAAGGGCAACAATCAAGCCAGTAGTGAAGGATATCTTTGATTGAGGCCTGTGTTTTTTTTCTGGATCAGCCCATCCATCCTTTTGAGTGAGGCAGCCGTACTCAATCATAGATATCCATAATTCATGGCCTGTTCACATTTGGTTCACATATGTATCCTGCAAATAGTGGCTGGTGTACCATCCATCCATGGCATCAGCAATCCTGAGGATCCATGTGTGAATCAAATGTGAGATATATAATTTCAAGTTAGAGTAAATGATTGCATGCGCAACACCACCTTTAATGCTGTGGAGTTGTTTTAGTGATTTGTGACCTGCTCCATCCTTTTTGTGATTCAGTAAGCTGTGAAGTAGACCTGGTGACCTGAACATGATGCTGACTTCTCCATTGATCTAATTTCCCCATTTGCAGTGTTTTCTATGGAGTCTATACAATGGGACCTTTGCAACTTGATTCATGTTATTGGATATTCTCCATAGACTAACAACGGGATTGGCGAAGTGAGGGTATGTAAGTGTTCATTTCTCTCCATCATCTCTTTTTCACAGCTTAGTGAATGTGCCCTGTGTGGTATGTAATCGTTAGCCTATCAAAGGTTAACCCTTTGAGTACCGGAGGAGTTACCAAAGCATTGTTGATCTATGCATTGATAATACCTCTAGCACTCATGGAGTTATGTGCTGGTCTCCCTGTGGGTACATGGGTGACATTGTGTTGGAGCAGTTCTGATGTTTAACATACAACACTTTTCTGAGCATGCTTTGTGTGTATTGTGTGTGGTCAGCACAGCAACATGAGGGTTAACCAGGGAGTTGGGCAGGTTTGGGACTTGTTGAACCTTGTCATTTGTCCTTGTCTTGCGTTCTGTTTTAACCATCAGGGTGCTGTGTTGGTGCAGTTGTGTGGATGAATGATGGGCATATGTTGGGATGTGACTGTGTTTGTGTGTAATGGTTGTGTGGTTTGAAGTGTTGTGTAGTTATGGGATGATGCACTTACCAGTAGTATGGAGGCTCCTCTCATCCCCAGTGTCAGATTCTCCAGAACCCCCTCAAACCGCTGATGGTGATAGGGACAGGGGGACCACCTCCAGTGCCTCAGGCATGCAGGGCAGCATCCCCCATCTTCTTCTTGACCTGCCTTTTGCAGTCGCCCCACATCTTTTTGACTGAGTCCACATCCAACCTGCAGGTGGCCACCCCATTGGCTCTGCTGCAGATTTGGTTCCAGGCAGCTTTCCTCTTCGCAACCAGGCCAGGGACCCTCTCGCTCAGGAACAGAATGGTCTCCCTCTCCAGCACAGGCTCCACGAGGGCCCTGTTCTCCTCCTCGGTATAACGGGGATCCCTGATCCTCTCCTCCTCACCTCCAGCCTGCAAGGAGTCTGAACGAGACTGCCCTGCCTGCGCTGCCCCTGCCTGTGTATGGTGGTCCCCAACATGTAGCCCTCCTCCCACTGCAGGTTCTGTCCCTGTCCTTTGTGTGCCTGTTCTTCTGGACGGGCTTCCTCTCCGCCTTGCAGATCTCCCTCTCCCACCCTTACTCTCAACAGGGATGTCCTTCTCTCCTTCCTCCTCCACTACTCTCCCCATCCCTCTCTCCTGTCCTCCTCTCCTAGCTATCACTCACCCACTCACACCCAGGCACTTGCACAGGCCCTCACAGACACATTCGATCCCACTCACTCTCTGTCACACTCTTTCACTCACAGATTCACACTGTCAAAATAAAAGTTAATAAATGTGCAAGGTGTTGTAAAAACATAAGACTATGTATATGTATGGGTATATGTTTATGTTTGTATGGGTGTGTGTGATATGTGCAAAAGTGTGATATGTGTGGTATTCAGTGCATCTCTCTCCAAACTCCAAAAACTCCTTTTACCTCAAGTGTACACGCCTCTCTCTCTCTCTCGATCCCTAGCTTCCACTCCTGGGTCCTGTGCCCTAGCTCACTAAAACTCAAAACACAGACAGGGTGTGACCATTATTTTGGGGTATATATAGGTGTATTTGAACATTTTTGCAACTTTAGGGCCTTGGCTGTAGGTTTGAATTTTGTTTGTGCAGCTATCAGGATTGCTAGCCAACGCCAGCCATAATGTAACATTTTGACTTAAATTGTGTTTTAACGGGTGATTGGGATGCACTGTGATGTGAAAACAGGTGCAACGCAGGTTTTTGTGTTACGTGTTTTTGTTGTGCCTACGCTAGATAGCTGTTCTTCTACCTGTACCTTTAAATCCGCCGTAAGTCGTTATTTGCATCCAATGTGCCTTTTTTACTTAGCGGCTGGCTTAACGCGAACCTTTAAATCTAGCGCAAAGACTTGAAAACTGAAGCGCTTTTTTAAGCACTCAAAAAACACCCCTCATAAATAGTCTAGTGGGAGTAAGCATGGGATAAATAAAACTTAACTTTTATTATTAGCAATCTAAAAGATAAAAAATGGGCACATTTATAAAAAGATATGATCAGAGCCAACTTCATACACACAACATATCGGATACATAAAGTTGTAAATAGGAAATGATCGTAAACTTTGAATGCAGGTGAAGCCTATTAATTCTGATACACTTTTTCCCTTTTAAATCAGTGACCGGCTTCATATATAGCACTAGTGAAAGGCATGATTAAATTTATCAATATCACTGCAGATATAATGGGACTCTAAATAGGGCAGTATACAAATGAAAAAAATGTGGATGAAGCCCTAATTAATAGCTATGTTGGATAGGTTAAATTCTGTACACACGGATGTAGCCTCTTAGTTCTGATACTGTAAACTCCGTTGAATCAGTATGCATGATAATCTCAAGAGGCAAAGTGAGCTTAAAGTAGAAACCAATTAATTCAAATAACCAGTTTAGCTAATTTAGATATGGCGTGTAATGGATGAAACTTATGGTTTCTAACAAGGTATCTACCATTGAAACACACCCAATTACATACAATCTCCTCAAAAATGAAAATCTACCCCAGGTAATCGCAATGATAAGCAGATAAAAGAAAAAATAGTATTCCTCCTATCATAATTCTTATACGAGTGCTGCAAATTAATTAAAATAAATTGATGAAGCCTCTTAGCTCTGATACGGAAAAAATCTGTTCAATCAGTAACTGACTTCATGCAACCCTAATAGTACAGTGGATGAATTCTATTGGTTCCGACACGGCCATAAGGTCTGCCATTTAATCAGAGTCAGCTTTACATAGGAAAGATTCTTGGATGAAGCCTCTTAGCTCTGATACAGAAAAATACGTTCAATAAGTAACCGGCTTCATACAACACTAACAGTACAGTGGATGAGTTCTATTGGTTCTGATACGGCCATGAGATCTGCCGTTTAATCAGAGCTGGCTTCACATAGAAAGGATTCTGACGCGCGTTTCACCCGCGGCTTGATCACAGAGTGATTGTGCGAAAAAATGCTTAAAGCATCAGGGTTCTTTTCTTCTCTTTGTATATTTAAAGTTATCAACTCCATTGAAATACATCTGTGTACAGATGTAGCACAGCTTGGTGTAGAATATCGGCTGGATTTTATGATATATGTAGCCTAAGTTCCCCTTAGCTTTGTCGTGCTAAAATACTGAAAACATCCTGTTCCCATATTGAGCCTTTTAGATCATAGGCCAAAGAACTCATTGAGGGAGATGCACTAAGAGGTAATCAAGTGGTGATGATGAGCTAACTTATTCAGTGATATCACTTCTCCATAGTCTATGGAGCCTATGCACTAAGGTCTCTCAGACTTCAGGGATCTTAGTGCATAGGCTCTGTAGAATATTATTAAAATTGCAGAAAGGATATCATTGCACAAGTCATCGCCACTTTATGAAATCTTTATCACACCTTAGTGCATTCCACTCTTGTGATTTAGGGGGAGGGCTAAATGGTGCCTTTAGATTCCAAACTCCAACTACCAATTTTTCACTTTATGATTATACTGATTCTTTTGATTTTATATATTATTGGCACAATACATATAAAGGGGTATGTATGTACTAATACTTTTCTGCACTAAAACAAGCACTCTAACCATCTGCCTATCTCCTGGAGTATATGGGCATTTTGGGGTATTCTGTTCCTCTGCTCCTTGTTTAATATTTAACAAATGGTGATGGATTTGCAGATTACACATATAACTGCGTAGAGTGGTAGTTTATAACCCGTAGAGCCCAATCTGTCATTGGCTATTATTGAATGCTTGTTGAGTTTCATTGAAATATTCCAACAACTGCTGAAGGATGGCAAGTTGACCAAGCCTGGCTTAGAAGGAAAATTCCAGGGAGTATACCCCCTTTCCACTTCATATAATCTAGGTTCCATGGTTCAATAAGATTAGCTTTACCATGCACACGAGTTTCAGTACTTATAATGGAATTCCATAGGAGCTGTATTTCATAAATCCTGTTGATAGATGATTTTATAGGTACCCTACCACCAGGGACTTCATGGAATTATATTTTTCATGCATTCATTAAGAAAGTGCAATAAAGTGTGCATTAATATAGGCTACTATGTACATGTGAAAATGTTTTCCCTCAATTGTATCTCAGATTTCACATTGGTGATAAAATTAACACATAAAATAGAAACTAGCCTTATGTCTCATACGCATTGATTGTTTTTTTGTTTTTTTTTAATTTAGTGATCACTAAATGCAATATAGAGAATCAATGATATCAAAACCCAGACTGTGGTGGTTTATTTTATTAGTTCTGAATGGTCTTTTTACTGGTGTCAAAGAAAATAGAATAATTCTCTTTAAAGTTATTGTTCCAATTTTTCTAGGATTCCTCTAATATAATATCACTAGAAACATTGCTCCCTAGATGACTTATTTATGTCTGTTTGTAAGCAACTATACACTGGTATTAATGATAGCCTTCAATATAACTCAGTCTGTTACAATCTCACCTCATCTGTCTTCAGCAATCCCACTATTACCTAGTTGGATAGAAGGCTTTATAGCAGTACTCTTAGTAGTGTACACTTTTCAGTGTCAGAGGCCTCTGCAACTAATTGCTTTGCAATGGAGCAGTTAATTAAAGAAAAAAAATTAAAACTAAGATCTCTGAAGAAATAGCTGCAGATGGAAGCCTGTTATCTATAGATATAAAAGGGGAAATTCTCCATCCATGCTAACCCTACTAATTTCCTCCTTACCGCCTCACCAAGACATAAACAGGGGAGTGATTTTGACAATTTCACCTCCCTTCCATCTTCCTCCATCTTCCCTGTCCTTCCTCCCTTACCCTCCATTTGCCTCTATCATCTCCCCAGTCCTTCCTCACACCCTCCTCATTTGACATTTCCCCACTCCTTTTTCCCCTCACACATGCCCCATTCACCATGTCCTCACTTCTCCTACCCACCCAACCACCCATTTGCTGTGTCTCTGCTTCTCCTTCTTTCCCTCATCAGCAGTCTGGTAAGGTAGGGAGGGAGGTCTGTGTGTATTCCAATGCATTGGATACCTCTTTCCCACTCGAAGGGTTAACCTCCTGCATTGGTGAACCTTATTAAATCCTTTAAGGGCCAGAGAGGTATCAAATGCATCTTTCACTGTTTATGGGTTAACCAGGGCCAGGGAGATATTGCATTAGACAACTATTTGACACTCAAAGGGGTAACCCTTTCAGTCACAGAGAGGTCTCCATTTTTTTTGGGGGGGACTGCTCTGGATGTCTTTCCCATTCAAACACTTAACCTTTCCAGTGATAGAAGGGTACCTAATGCTTTGTTAATCAATGCTTTGGATACCTCTCTGCTACTCAAAGGGTTAAACATCATGGGCAATGCCATGCCACTATTGCTAGTGTATTATGTAGAGTATCACTACATAATCACTATGCCATTAACTTCATCTGGAATTGTAGATGGAGAAGGTGTCAGGCAAACTACCACAAAGTGATGCTAAAACTGCCAGTACATATATATGTCCATGTTTTAATAACATTAATTATAGGGTTACATTATTCTAAATACGGATGTAGTTGTAAATATTGTCCGTGATTTTCCTCTCTTATCTGTAACTCTATGCAAGTCAGTGGAAATTGCTTATCAAGATGTCTTAATTCAGAAAGACAGCAGTTAAGTATGGCTCCATACATATTTAACCCCTTAACAACCCGTGATGGTCCTGGCATATAACAGAATTTTGAGCTGTGATCACAGAACATGTCTAGAGAGCCCCAGCCCTGGACCTCATGGTCCATAAGGGGTTAAAATTGTGTTGAACATTGGATGTTAGAGAAAAGGTTTATCTTATATCTCTGTAGTTTTCAACCACACATAAACACCATTAACCCCTTAACAACCGGATGATCAGCGTGGCTTGGTCAGTTAAGGACCACGGAGTATTTTTTTTTTGTTTCTTCCGGTTCCGGACTCCCCAAACGGTGTGCAGCCGCGGGGGGAGCCTGTAATTCCATGACGGTCATAATACGTCATGGGTTGTTCAGTCGGATTGACCCATGACGTGTTATGTCCGTCAAGGGTCGTTAAGGGGTTAATATTGAAGGTATTCACCAATATTCAGTAAGCTAAGGCGGTGCAATTCTCGAGCAAACCAACTACACCATATGGGTTGTATAAAAGTATCACAATTCCCATTGGGATTTTAATGAATGACAGGTCTTCAATTCATTGCAAAGCAATATGTTGGAGTCCAATCTTTTACTGAAGGGGTTAAAAGTCCCATCTAAATCAAAGGCAATTTTCATTTGTCCATTGTGGTACAGTTAGTTTGCTTCAGAACAACACCATTTAGATTCCTTAATAAGGCTTTTTGTGAAAGCACTTAAGAAGATTAGATCCAATTATAGGACACCCTACTATCCTGTATTATCTGTTATCTACGTAATATACATTAGCATTATTCAATGTAATGTGCATGTACTAAGTGAGCATACTTTTTTGTCTTTTTGCTTCCCTTCAATTTATCCCTGTTCTGCCAGAACAGGTAGTATGATCCAAGTAATGTATGGCTAGAGAAGTTTCCCAGTCTATGAGGAGATCAGGTGCAAAGGTTGGACCCAGTGAAGCAGAATGAGTCTGATGATCCTTAGTGTATCTAAAATAGAGTGAAACACTGAGCTAGGGATGGATTTCCCCAGAGTACTAAATTAAGAATAAAGATTACTCTCAGATAGCCAGCTAGGCAGAACAGGTCTATAAAAGCAGAGCCCAGTCAATGATAATGACTGAGACGAGGGATAAAACCCAGAGGGATTATCAGTAAGAGGTATATAGAATCAAGCAGAGTTGAATGTCTTCCAAAAAAGAGACAAGTGACATCTAGTCTGGAGATAGCCCCTAGCATTGACAGAGTGCCATCTGCAGCTCTTCTAGTTGCCATCTGTATTGCTTTGCAAGCTATCCCTCATCAGAGCAGGGTTTTCCTTGCAGGCAGACATGGACTGTTGAAAGAAATATCAGATCTGTTAGACACCTTTACAGAAATGCACAGATGTGTTACTTTGCCCAGTTATTGGAACTTGTCTTTAGAATCCTGGAAGATAAGTGGATGTCACTGTTATGCTTAGATGCATATCAAAGTGGATACACATTATTTTATCATTCAGAGATTATTTTCTTTATAACTTCCAAAAAATGTACTTAATATTCAACAGTTCTGTAACAGTCACACACACACATCCAAGCACGCATGTGCACACACACACAAACAGATGCATGCACATAAGCACACATCCACACATATTTTAAGAAAGGAAATATGCAAAATATGAATGGCCTAAATTCCATAATATTTGTAGCTTTCCAGTGTGTAACTAAAACAGATCGCAAATTACACATATATCCTAACAATCATGCATGTGAGCTCTCCAGATGCATCCCCAAGACTCTACTAGCTTGGAACTTTATAGCACCACACCTTTGAAGCTCCCTTGTCAGATTACTGTGCCTTAGTGGTATGAATGTTGCTGCTGCCTGCGTGCTGTCTGATATACCTTCCCGGAATATTATCTATTTTACTGCTATTGTTTCTGATCCAGCCTGATTGATTATTCACTCACTTTTTTTAACTGCCTTTGCTGTTGATATTCTGCCTGACTTCCATCTGTTCTACTGCCCTTGTTGCTGTTATATCCTGTCTGACTTCAATCTGTTCTACTGCCCTTATTGATAATATAGCCTGCCTGGCCTCTATCTGTTCTACTGTCCGTGTTGCTGATACAACTATCATAACTGCTCTTTTTTCTGCTACCCTTGTTTCTAATAATTTCTGAGTATAATGATCGTGAGATTTGTTTACCTTCCTTCAATTTTTCATTGGATGATTGGTCTATTGAAATTTAACTTCCTGTTATGTTCTGCCCCTTTTCTGTGCTTTTTTCTTATGATTCCTTATCTGTTTTTTTCAGTTTGTTTTCCTTTTTATCCGGATACTGGTTCTGCACCTTGTCTTGTGTTTGCGCTGAGCCTTTATAGAGTGTCAGTGCTTTAGGGTGGAGCAATCAAATAATTCCAGTTCATAACCCATAGTTCTAGTCTTGTTCCTGAGTGATTCACTGTGTATTGACCCATTATCATGGTGCCCGTGATTCTATGTGCGACATTCTTACTTCCAGGTTTGTGTTTGGCTGTCTCTTATTGGTGCTAGCTGGCTAGCCCCTCCCAGGGCTAGCCTTTATATACGCCCTTCTGTCACTAGGCCGGTGCCCTTTCGTGGTGTTCCTGACCTTACGTTATTCTGTGCTCCTGTTCCGTGTTGATCCAGTTTCCATCTGACCTTGCTACTGTTCTGCTCCTGTGTACCGATCCAGGCTTTGGCTGACCACCGCTTTCTGTGTACAGATCCAGGCTTTGGCTAACTACCGCTCTCTGTGTACCGACCCAGGCTTTGGCTGACTACCGCTCTCTGTGTACCGATCTAGGCTGTGGCTGACTTCCGCTGTCTGATACTGATCCAGGCATTGACTGACTTACGCTATTTACGTTGCCTCGCTATTATTGTCAGTCCTCTCAGATTTGTTGCCTCCGGTTGCGCTACTCTCTGCCTGTGTATCAGTGTGGCTTCCGTTACGTACACCCAGCCTGTAATATCCAGTCACTAGCGGTTACCGTTGCCTACCCACTATATGCTCAGCCTGTGACTATCTGTGGCCTCCGTTTAGTACACCCAGTCAGTGTTATCCGGTCACTAAGCAGTTACCGTTGCCAGTTCATTACCTACACGCAGCCTGTGATTCCCTGTGGCCTCCGTTACATACAATCAGTATGTGCTGTCCGGTCTAGCGGTTACCATTACCAGCTCATTACACTATCTCAGCCTGTGACTCTCTGTGGCCTCCGTTACGTTCTCCTAGTCTGTGCTGTCAGGTCACTAGCGGTTACGTTGTCAGCTCATTTCACTCACTCAGCCTGTGACCCGGTAGAGCTTCCTCAGTTCCTTGTTGCTCCAGATATCAGGCTGCCTTACCCGGTATTCGGTAAGGCCGGTAGAGCCTCCACAGTTCCTTGTTGCACCAGATATCAGGCCGCCTTACCCGGTATTCGGTAAGGCCGGTAGAGCCTCCTCAGTTCCTTGTTGCACCAGATATCAGGCTGCCTTACCCGGTATTCGGTAAGGCCGGTAGAGCCTCCTCAGTTCCTTGTTGCACCAGATATCAGGTTGCCTTACCCGGTATTTGGTAAGGCCAGTAGAGCCTCCCAGTTCCTTGTTGCACTAGATATTAGGCTGCCTTACCCGGTATTCGGTAAGGCCGGTAGAGCTTCCCTATTGTATTGCTATTTGGATGCACTGTCCTGTGTCAAACTTTCTTACTGCTGTTTGTAGAGTTTGGACCCGTGAGGGGTCTTGTTGCACTTTATTTTGCCTAATAAAGCTTTTCTATTTTACCCTACCCAGGTGTCTGAGTGTTCAATAAAACCGTGACACCCGTCTTCTATACTGCTCTACCATCTGGTACTGTGTTATCTAATATGCTTTTACCGACTTTGGTTCAGTTTTTTCAACCTCTCTTCTGCTTGCCACCGTGTACTGCTTTGCCCAATTCGTTTCTGAACTGGGCTTTGTTATTTGACCATTTGTCTGTCTGCTGCTTTGTACTGCCCACTGCTGATCTGGCTTGTGTGACTATCCACTCTCTTCGACCTTGGTGACTTTCTATTCACTGTGCCCTCTGTAGAGCCTCAACCACCAGTCAAACATCGACCTCTAGTCGAACATCAACCATCAGTTGAACATCAACCACCAGTCGAAACTCAACTACCTGTCGGACCTCGAGCACCAGTTGTACTTTGACCACCAGTCAGACCTCGACTGATCCTGTCTTCTGGTTCTTTCAGTCTCCTCAGTCGAGCTTCAGGTCACAATTATCATGGTGCCCATGATTATTACCTGCCTATTATGTTTCCAGTCCTATCTCCTCTGGCTGACGAGCTGAGGCATTGCCAAGTGCTGCCGTCCCCTGCTGGCCTCAATGCTGCTGGCATGCATTTTTGACGTTGCGCTCGCTATTTTGTATCTTTCGGCACTAAATGGCTGATTGTGCCCCACATCCTGTTGTGGCCTTATATACAGCCTGAGAACTGGGCTTAGTTGCCCTCTCATGGTGTATCTGTGCATTACTACTTGCTGTTGCTCTCGTTTGACCCTAGCTTGGTTTCTGTGTATCCTCTGGCTCGATCCTTGGCTTTTATCACGGTGCCCGTGATCCTTTACTGTCACTCTCGGTTGTGGGTGCTCCCATTGGCTGAGCCTGTTTGATCCGCCCATTGTGGCCTTTTTATGCCTAGCCTTTGGCACCTGTTGGGTGCCCTTTCGTGGTGTTCCTGAGCCAGTGTTGCTGTTGCTGTGTTCCAGTGTTCCTGCTTCCTGTGTACCGATTTGGCCTGTTTTGACGACCCTCCTGGTTTCCTGCTCAGTGATCTGACCCGGCCTGGCTGACATTCCTGCTTGTGACCTGACCTGGCTTGTCTGAGAATCCTGCTCCATGATCTGACCCGGCCTGGCTGACGTTCCTGCTTGTGACCTGATCCGGCTTGTCTGAGAACCCTGCTCCGTGATCTGACCCGGTCTGGCTGACTTCCTGCTCTGTGACCTGAACCGGCTTGCTACTGACCCTGCCTCTGTTCTGGCTGCTGCTGCTTGGTGTCACCGAGGCGACACTCTGACTTCCGCTGTGGTTGTGGCAAACAGTTTTTTGCACAGTATTCAGACCATGATTTAACCTCACATCTCTGCCAGTCAAACTGGGGATTATGTAATAGCAGCCATGGGAACCCCAGAATGACTGCATGATGAGGAGATCGAATTATTTGGAAGCATAATTCCTCCTTGTGGAGAGCCCCAACAGACACAGTAATAGGAATCATTTCCATATTGATAAATGCAGGTTCCAAAGGTCTGCCATCAATAGCTTCAATAGCTAAAGGAGACTCCCTTTTGACCAACGGAATTTTGTGCAACTCTGCAAAAGATTGATCCATGAAGTACCCGGCTCAGCAAGTGTAGCGGAAGATCTGGGCAACGGCTCTGCAAGTGTTAATGGAGGCTCAGTGAATGGAGACAGCAGCTCTGCAAGTGTACTGGAGTCTCAGTGAATGGAGACAACGGCTCTGCAAGTGTAAACGGAGGCTCAGGGAATGGAGATAACAGCTCTGCAAGTACAAACGGAGGCTCAGTGAACAGAGGCATGGCTCTGCAAGTGTCAATGGAGGCTATGACACAATCGGCCCTGCCACAACCACAGTGGAAGTCAGAATGTCACCTCAGCAACACCAAGCAGCAGCAGCCAGAACGGAGGCAGGGTCAGTAGCAAGCCGGTTCAGGTCACGGAGCAGGGTTCTCAGACAAGCCGGATCAGGTCACAAGCAGGAACGTCAGCCAGGCCGGGTCAGATCACGGACCAGGATTCTCAGACAAACCAGGTCACAAGCAGGAACGTCAGCCAGGCCAGGTCAGATCACGGAGCAGGAAACCAGGAGCGTTGTCAAAACAGGCCAAATCGGTACACAGGAAGCAGGAACACTGGAACACAGCAACAGCAACACTGGCTCAGGAACACCACGAAAGGGCACCTGACAGGTGCCAAAGGCCAGGTATAAAAAGGCCACAATGGGTGGGTCAAACAGGCTCAGCTAATGGGAGCGCCCACAACCGAGAGTGACAGTAAAGGATCACGGGCACCGTGATAGCTTTGTCTGATTACCTGCTCTGGTATTTGACCAGTGGCTCTGTCTGACTACCTGATCCATGTATGACCTTGGCCTGTCTGACTACCCTCTCTGATCTGACCCCGACATTGGCTGACTACCCGAGCCGGTATTTGACTGTGGTGCTGTCTGACTACCCACTCCGTGCTTATCTCTGGTACTGTATAACTACCACTCTGTCATTATCGGATTCTGTTGCCTCTCGCTCCATACAGCCTAGCATGACATTTACCTCCCTGGTATTGTTGCAAGCTGCCTTCTGCTCAGCAGCCTCAAAGTTAGTCTCATCTCTGGTACTGTCCCGGCAGTCTACGCTCCGTGCATTCCCAGTCTTGCCTACCTTGAGACTATTACCTATCTGTGACCCGGTCCTGCTCTAGTTGCCTGGATTGCAAGCTCTCTAGGTTTCTGCTTACTCACTCTGTGTACACTGGCTGGTGCTTCCTCCAGTACTGCTTTGGCAACCAAGTGGACTCAGGTTACAACTCAGTGTCAGCTCCTGGGTAGTGGAATGTGCACTGTCCTCATGCCTGTTCCTAAGAAAGTTGGGGAAATGTGTTTGCTCCTGCTTATTGATTTTAAATAAACTGGTTAAATACACCTGTGCCTGTGTTGTGTGATTCATTTACCTAAGGTTACTGTGACAGCAGTGTTCCTGTTGCAAAAACTGTCAAGGGGTTCTGCAGGTAGGCTGTCTGTCCTATTATCTAATTTGACCCCAGTGGGTAGCAGCTGTTGTCTGGGTTGTCATCTGGGGTGCGGGCTGACTCCTCCTGTCAGCGCTAATCTAGCCTTGCTGTCAGCATCTCTAACCCAGCCTAGGCCACAGAAAGGCAACTTAGAGAGCACCCACGGCCAGCTAACCTCGAACCCCAGTCATTGTTCTCAAGCATATGGCCCAATGGGGCCTAAGTTGCAATATATGTGTGTTGTTTGTGTGTTTTCTTGTTGTATTTTTATATCAAATAGCAGTCTGTTACCTCTTTGTGAAGAATCTACTTCACAGAGTCTACCAGGCAGCTTACATTGGGCACTTTAGTCTGTAATTTCGTAAAATTTGTATTGCGCCATGACTGATCTGGCAGAGGTCTCTCAGATTGTAGTTCATCAAGGGGCTAAACATGAGCAACACTCCTCTCGGATTAAACAACTAGACTCCAATCTGGATTCCATTGCCACTATGCTACAACATATTCAGCAACATTTTGAGGCAGCCGCACCCTCTTCAGCTGCTTCTACTGAGGTACTGGCTGCTGTTCCTTCTGCTGCTTCAGCTTTGCCTTCCAGACTGCCATTACCAGATCATTTTGATGGCTCTCCTGTGGAGATACAAGGGTTCCTCAACCAGTGTTATCTGCATATTAGGAGCCAGCCAGAGGTGCAATCATTCCACCAGGCTTGTATCACGTTTGTAATATCCCTTTTATGGGGTTTTGCACTGGCCTAGGTCTCACCACTTCTGGACCACCAGCCATTGATTTTGGCTGACTTTGACAACTTTATCTCAGCCTTTTGTTCTGTTTTAGACATGCCTGGGCAACGGGATATGACCAAGTCTGCTATCCTGAATTGTCAACAAGGTTCTAGGACACTTTTTCAGTATGCCATCGAATTTGGCCCATGATACAGAGTGGCAAGACAATGCCTTGAAAGCTGCTTTAAAAGGGTTTTATCTGAGAGACCACTCGACCCATTCCAAGATACACTGTAAGATCTCTTTGATCTTGGGGCTACTTTGTAAAATTGTATACAGGCAAGATGGTATGAAAGTGGCAGGTACTGTAATCGCTGGCCGGTGACCAGACCTCCTGTGCATCTTGTTCTCATGTTACAGACCACAGTTTCCACTCCTGAAACAGATGGGGAACCTATGGAGGTTGGGAAGTTCTCCATCTGTCCATAGAAGAGAAGGCAAGGAGACAGTCTCTCTATTTTAGAGGTAGACATGTCCTAGACAGTGGCTGGAGCTGTTCTGTCCCAGTGATACGCTACTTCTAGAGTTCTTCATCCCTGCTCCTTTTTGTCTAAACGCTTTACATCTGTGAAGATAGATTATGGTACCAGAAGCAGGGAACTCTTGGCAGTGAGGTTAGATTTGGAAGAGTGGCAGTACTTGCTTGAGGTTTCACCTCATGTAGTCATGATTCTGACCAACCACCAGAATCTTCAGTACATAGATTCTGCCAAGTGCTTAAAATGCCCATCAGGGGCTTATTCTTTTACCATTTTGGTTTTGTTATTTCTTATATACCCATGACAAAGAATGTCAAGGCTTACACATTTTCTCTCTAGCATGATTCTACTGGTACCTTTCAGCCCATTCCCGAGCCCATAGTCCCTCCTGTCCAGGTAATCTCTTCTTTGTCCATGGCCTTCCTTACCAATCTCAGGAGATTCCAGTCTGCCTCTCCATCTGGAGTCTCTTTGCCTCCCAAAGTGTACTACATACGAGAAGAGTTTTGTTCAGACATTAAATGATCATTGTTCCATGACTGTCAGAAATCCTGGTCTTCTTCGCACCTTGGATGTCATCTCCAATTGCTTTTGATGGCCAGAGCTAAAGTCCAATGTCTCTACTTTAATTTCTTCATGCCCAGTCTGTGCCGATATGAAGATACCCAGATGACGGCCTCTGGGTCTCTTGTAGCCACTGCCAGTCAAAGTTCTTCCATGGACACTGATCTCCAATGATTTTGTAGTAGATCTGTTCCTCTCCAAGGGCAATACGGTCATTTGGGTTGTCATGGACAATTTTCCAAACAAGGGCATTTCATACTGTTACCCAAACTTCCCACCTCCATAGAGTCTGCCTGACGCCTTTTACTGATTTGCCCGCTTAGTTTCTGACCTTGGCTCCATTGTTTGACCATTCTTCTGTCTACTGCTTTGCACTGTGTCACCCGCCCATTGCTGACATGGCTTATCTGGCTATCCACTTATTTTGAACTTGGTGGGTTTCTAATCCTTGCATACTCTGTAGAACCTGGCCCACCAATCAACCATCAGTTGGACCTTACCCAACAGTCGAAAATCAACTGCCAGTCAGACCTCAACCACCAATCAGACCTCGACAGATCCTGTCTTCAGTCTCCTCAGCCGAGCTCCAAGTCACAGTGTTCCTGTTGCAACAACTATCAATGGGTAGTGCAGATAGGCTGTCTGTCCTGTTATCTACTTTGACCCCAGTGGGTAGCAACTGTTCTTTGTGTTGTCATCCAGGGTGAGAGCCTGATCCTCTGGTCAGCACTAATCTAATCCAGCCTAGGCCGCAGAAAGGTGAATTAGAGAGCAGCCACTGCCAGCTAGCCTTGATCCGCAGTCATAGTTCTCAAGCATCTGGCTCACTGGGGCCTACCTTGCCGTATACCCCTGCATTGTTTGTTGCTGTGTTTTCTTCTTGTATTTTTATATCAAATAGCAGTCTGTCACCTATTTGTGAGATATGTTTTCATAGAGTCTACCAGACAGCTTACATTGGGTGCTTTAGTCTGTAGTATCATAATAATTCCTCTCCTGCTCGTTCTATAATCTGTGTTCCTTATTTCCTGATCATCGTGCTCTTTCACCTGCTGATTGTGTTTGACCCAGCTTTTTTGTTTGACCTTCCCTTCTACTTGCTGATTTGGTACTTCATCCAGCAACTCACTTGCTTTGATCTCCGATCTCCTGAGACAGATCTACTAACTTACCGACTTTGTACTTTGCTTTGAGACTTCAGGGCTTAAACCTCAGCTCTTCTGTGACTCAGCTACTACCTCAGCCGTCTTGTGTTGCGATGTGCCCTGTAGTCCCTCATCCAACCTCTGCCTTCCCTCTTCCTTCTCCCTCAACCTTTAGCGGTCTTTGCCATGTCCTCAATCTTCTCTCTGCTCCACCTCCTGTCTTATCCACCTCTGGATGTCTTCACCATGTCCTTAGCTTTTTCTCCACTCTACACGCCGCTGCCTTCTTCCTTCTACCTCTCTCTCTCTGGAAGTCTTTGCTTCTTCCTCAGTCTCTTCTCCCCCATTCACCTCCTGCCTCTCTTTCTCTCCACGGCTGTCTTCGCTGCATCTTCAGTTTCCTCTCTACTCCACCATTCACCTTCTGCCTCTCTCTCTCTCTGGCAGTCTTCACTGCATTCTCATTCTCCCCTCTGCTCTGCCATCAGCCTTTTGCCTCTCTCTTTGTCTCTGACAGCTTTTGCTGCATCCTCAAATTCCTTTCACCTCTAGCTCTTTTCTTGTTCTCTGAAGGTCACTGGGGGGTGTTTAGGGGTATCAGTAGGGATGGGTGAAAATATTTACCTCAACAAAGAAAAAGGAAAACATTGGCACTTCCCATCTAGTGGGAAATTTCCCATGAAAAGCGCAGTTTTTCTGCTTTTGCAATGATATCTATGTGAATTTACACACAGCACATAGCAGATTTTAGTTTATTTTCCATAGACATAGTAGAAAAGTTTCCCTTTTTATCATGCCTTGTTAGAGGCACAAGCCCTGAGGAACCAGTGATTTGTTGGAAAAAGCCCTGAGAAAAAAAATATGCCCAACTGGACTAATGCCAGCAGGTCATTTTATGGTGACCACTGGTCATTGTCCATTGGCAGATACAGTGGTGACATTGCTGTTGAGTTGTTTAAGCAGCAAGATGACTAGGCAGCTCGAAGGGAATGGAATCAAAAACAGTGACATGAGACAGGTCATGATAGTTCCACTTGCCACTAGCTTCAGTCGTGCTACTGTGGCAGTAGCATCACCACAACTAGCCCTCTCCACTTCAGGTATATGTGGAGAAGAGAAGTTGGCCAATAATTATTCTCCTCCTGCACCTCCTGGAATATATTTTTTTCTCTTGCCAGCAGGAAAGAACTGTGCCTTTCTTCAGAAATTGCAATGTGCACAGTGTGTATGTGTGTAGGAAATAATGGAAGGACTGGGAGCAATGGACACAGCTTCACTCACATCAAACAACTGGCACAACTGAAAGCAAATTACTGGCACAAACACAGTCACTATGCAGTGTCACTATATGTGACAACTAGCAGACTTAATAATAATGATGAATCCTCCCTGCCAACAGCTTAGCATATTCTGTGGGATGGATTCTTCTCAGATGCTGCTTGGTTCCATGCTTGCGATTATAATCCACCACATTTTCATTTGTGGTCACTGTGCCACACAATGTGCAATGGGGGTACACAAACTGCCACATCCTCACATCTACAGAAACGCTATCGCTGGTGGGGAAAGTAATGATGACAGAGGTGGTTTACCAGAAGATGTTGCTTCTCATGCCCAACCCTAGTGTGTGTAGGCGAAAAAGGAGAATTTATTAAAGTGGATCTATCACCAATTGACAAGTTTTTATCAACATGTAGAAGAGTTAGAGAATAATAATAAAACTTTATTATTTAAAAAAAAACTTTTTCGCAAGAAAATTACATTTTAAAGTACGCCCAGCAGCCTACTTCCGGGTACACGGCTCTTGCCGCTCTTCCTCTGCTCCTGTCACTCTCCCCAGCATCCTCCGTTAATGGAGGCATTCTGTTAGTAAGCTGGAGCGATCTGATTGGTAGAGATCGATATCTAGCCAATGAGATCACTCCAGCTTACTAACAGAACGCCTCCATCATCAGAGTACACTGGGGGAAGTGATGGGAGCAGAGGCTGTGCTGCAAACTGCAGCAAGAGCAGTTTAGCCAGAAGTTGGCTGCTGGGCGCACTTTAAAATGTAATTTTCTCACAAATAAGGTTTTTTTTTTTTTTTTTTTTTAAATAAATAAAGTTTTATTATTATTCGATAGCTCGTCTACATATTGATAAAAACTTGTCACGTGGTGATAGATCCACTTTAAGCGGTTTTTCAAGCGAAAAAGGCAATGGTGTGGTTTTCCCTGAATCCAGGATTGAATCTCTGACTCTGCTGTCTAGCCTTATCAGCTAGCTCCCAAGAGAAAACTGTGTTACTGACTGTATTCTGATCTGACACAGCCTGCCAGACTACTCTCTTCTCTAATGCCTTTGTTGCTGATACAGCCTGGATGACAACTCTATTGTACTACCCTGCTTGCTGCTACAGCCTGTTTGACTATTCTCTGTTCTACTGCAGTTGTTGCTGATACAGCTTGCTTGACTGTTCTCTGCTCTACTTCCCTGCACTACAATTCTCTGTTCTACTGCTCTTGTTGTAATTATGGGTGGGCTAAAAGTATGAAATATTTCCCGCATGACTTTTCATGTAAACGTGCCAATTTTTCGATTTTCCCATGAAAAATTTCACCTTTCCACCTATTCAAAAATGTCCTCCTTTTTGCCTATTTTTACAAATTGTCTGCCTATGTTTACACATGTTTTGCCTAGTTTAACACATATTTCCTATAGGTACTACATGTTCCACTGTAATATTACTTCTTCTGAGAGCTGAAGTTTAGAAATAAGTGGCTGAAAGTCAAAGTTGTGAGTCCTACAGCAATATATGGCTTCACAAATATATTAGCATGCAGAATGCATTTGTCTTTTGCTTCATTTTTAAGACTGTTAGTCTCCCAACATTGCTGCTTCATGACTGATAGGGTGACTGTTTGCTTTTTGACATATGTGCCTGTCCAGGATCAGACTTTCCACTGGCTTTCTCAAACAGTTTATAGAAAAGCACAGTGCCCTTTAAAAGCGGTGGAAGATTCAGCCTTTGACTTTCCGCAAACTTTATAGCCCTCTCATCATCCTCACTCTCAACTTCATCTGTATCTGAACAAGAGAAGGATGCTGGAGGGATACATTCTAGATCTGCATCATCATCAGTCATCCTCACCAGCATCAGCATCACTTGAAAGTTCTTGACCACTACTATCGTTATATCCCTCTAAGTTTGTAGAGGTTTAAAACAATTTCTTTTTAATTTTGCTATAACAAAGTTCCCTACTACTTTGAAGATGGGTGTTTTGGTGCTTATTTGTTTCACTATCTGATGCAGCATGCAGTTCAGCTGATACACCTTCCTCTATTATGCTGTTGTCAGCATCATCAACACTTGAATGCGACTTGTTGTCATCTTCAACATTATTTTTATATAGGTCTTTATTTCTACTGGCACTGCTGGTGCTGTAACTAGTTTTTCTGGGTCCTTGACAAACTGCATCATTGATTGCACACACTGCAGCAACCATTGCTGCAGTCAGTTTTTGAACTACTACTTTACTCTCACTTCCCTGCACTGCTCCACCCCTCCCCCTTCCCCTTGTGCATCTGCTAGACATTACGCAACTACACTGTGTTTTTTTACTGTATGGTACACAACACAACTGATGGAGCTGTATGATGCCTTGCCTAAGCCCATTCAGCTGTCTGTCATTGCCACCTAATGCATTGTGTTTTTTATGTATTTATTTTTTAAGTTGTCCACCCTGTTGTCTTATCACAGTCTGTCCAAAAAAATTATAACTGAAAAACAAAATCAACAACATCTTTCCCCAGACGTCCCCACCCAGCCCAAAGACAATAACAGCAAGATCAGCAAGCAAATAGGTCCCTAGTTGCCTGTGTCTTGCCAGTCAGTCACATGGAATTTTGGAGTATTTGGGGTCAACCTCCTTCCTCCCTTCTTCTCCCCAGAGTTCCCCACTGACTCTCCTAACAGAACAAATATCCTACCCAAAAAATTCCCTAAACTAAACTTCAGTTCCCCTCTCTGTCTTCTCTAGCTCAAAAAACTTACTGCTCTCTCCTCTCACAAACACAAAATGGCATGCTGTGAGAGCCTGACAGCCTTTTATATGGCTGTAGAAAACTTGTGTGGTGGAGAAATATTTATCTTCCATTGATTTCAATTGGTGAAAAAGGCAGGAAAAAGCTGTGATACAGCTGGCATGGATACTTTCTACTCTGTTGTCCTTGCTGAGATAAGCCTATATGAGTAACCTCTGTTTTACTGACCTCATTGGTGATGCAATCTGACTGTCTACTCTCTGCTCTACTGACCTTGTTGATACAGCCCAAATGACTATTCTCTGCTCTACTGCCCTTGTTGCTGATATAAACAACCTGATCACTCTATCCGTTACTGTGATTTCTCCTGATACAACCTGCCTGACTCTCTGCTCTTTTGACCTTATTGATACAGCCTGCATGCTTACTAGGGATGGGTGAAAATTTTCACCTCAAACTGAAATCGCCGAATAAAGGCACTTTCAGCTTGGAGAAAAATTTCCTGCGAAAAGTGCCATTTTTTGCTTTTTTCCATATTTTCCACCCACTGAAAGTTTTCTACAGCCATATAAAAAGCTGTCAGGCTCTCACAGCAGCCATTCTGTGTTTGTGAGAGGAGAGAGCAGCATGTTTTTCAGCTAGATGAGATAGGCAAATAAAGGGGAATTGAAGCGTAGTTTAGGAAGTCATTTAGGTAGGACATTTGTTCTCTGTATTAGGAGAGTCTGGAGGCACTCTAGGGGATAAGAAGGGAGGAAGGAGGTTGTCCCCCAAATAACCCAAAATTCCATGTTACTGACAGGCAAGACAAAGGCAACCTAATTGCTTGATGATCTTGCTGTTATTGCCCCTGTGCTGGGTGGGAAAGTCTGGGGAAAGACATTGTTGATTTTCTTTTTCAGTTATAATTTTTTTTGGACAGACTGTGATAAGACAACAGGGTGGACAACTTAAAATAAATAAAATAAAAAAATAAAAATGAAATATCTTTGGTAACAGTGACATACAGCTGACTGGGCTTAGGCAAGGCATCATACAGCTCCATCAGTTGTATTGTGTACTGTACAGTAAAAAAACACAGTGTAGTTGCAGAATGTCCAGCAAACCCACAAGCGGAAGGGGGAGGGATGGAGGAGTGTAGGGACATGAGAGTAAAGTAGTAGTCCAAAAACCTACTGCAGCAATGGTTGTTGCAGCGTGTGCAATCAATGATGATGATCCCTTTACTCCAATGGAGGATGCAGTTTGTCAAGGTCCCAGCAAAACTAGGTCCAGAACCAACACTGCCAGTAGAAATATAGAACCATATAAGAAGAACACTGAAGACGACAACAAGTTACATTCAAGTGTTAATGATGCTGGCAACAGAATATTAGAGGAAGGTGTAGCAGCTGAACCACCTGCTGTATCAGACAGTGAGGCACCAAAACACCTGTCCTCAAAGTAGTAATGAATTTTGTTATAGTGAAAGTAAAAAAGAAATTGTTTGAGACCTCCAAAAGCTTAGAGGAATATAAGGGTAGTAGTGGGCAAGAACCGTCAGGTGATGCTGATGCTGCTGAGGATGACCTAATGGTGACTGATGATGATGCAGATCTAGAATATATCCCTCAAGTATCCTTCTCTTGTTCTGATACAAATGAAATTGAGAGTGAGGATGGTGACAGGACTATAAGGTTAGCAGAAAGTCGAAGGCTGTATCTTTTGCCACTTTTAAGGAGCACTGTGCCTGTCTATAAACTATTTGAGAAAGCCATTGGAAAGTCTGACCCTGGACAAGTACAGATGTCAAAAACACACAGTCACCCTATCAGTCATCCTCAGCATCATTGCCTCTTCAAAGTCCAAGTCCCACTCAGCCACACACACCTGTTTTGAGTACCCAGCAATACAGGTTGTGTTAGATATGAAGAGTACCTCTGGTGCTGCTGCTATAAGTGCTGCACCTTTGACATGTAGTAGTAGTGGCAGTAGAATTACATCAACATCCAGCTCTAGTAGTTGTAGTAGTAGCAGAAACCACACATGACAGACAAAGCCAGGCCAAATATATTAACAGCAGCACAGATGAGGAGGTGGAGAACAGATGTGAAGAAGGGTTGCCACCATCTACCCCACCTGGGAACACTACTATGACCGATAAGTAATATGTGTCAATATTCTGAGAAGGAGGATAGAGTATGACAATGGTAAAAATACATACACAAATCACACCATGCCAGTACCCCACCACCACCATTACAATACATATCTGCCACATTGTAGGTTGTACTTTATTTTTTTCTTTATTACTTGATATCATCATGAATATGTGCCAGCATCACTTAAGCAAGAAAGTGTTCTGGGCAAAGGACAAATGCATTCTGCATGCTAATACATTTTTCAAGCCATATTTTGCTGTAGGACTCACAGCTTTGACTTTTAGCCACTTATTTCTAAACTTCAGCCCTTAGAAGAAGTAATAATACAGTGGGAAATATAGTACCTATAGGAAATATAGGCGGAAAATGTGTTAAAATAGGCAGAACATTTGTTAAAATAGGCGAAAAAGGAGGACATTTTTGCATAGGCGGAAAGGCAAAACTTTTCACGGGAAAATTGAAAAATCGGTAAGTTTTCGCAAAATTTTTAGTGGGAAATGTTTCACTTTTTTCGCCCACCCCTAATGATTAATCTCTGCTCTACTACACTTGTTGCTGATATAGCCTGCCTGATTACCTTCTATTCTATTGTGCTTGTTCCTGATCCAGGCTTCTTGATTACTCTTTCCCTACTGCCCTTGCAGATATAGCCTGTCTGACTACTTTCTGTTCTACTGTGCTTGTTCCTGATTTAGCCTGCTTGATTACTCTCTCCCTTCTACCCTTGCTGATATAGCCTGCCTGACTACTTTCTGCTCTGCTGTCCTCTACTGCCCTTGTTTCTATTACAGTTTACCTAATTACTTACTGTTTTATTGTCTTTTCCTTGTTGGATCATCAGTTTTATTCTGCTCTTTCTAGAAAAATACTCTTAACAGGAGAGAAAAGAGCACTCCATAGTATATTATTTTTATAAGATTTGATGCAACACGGAGAAGGCAAATGGACACTGACAGTATATAGACTTTAAAAACAATGCCATAATAAAATATTCTTCCAAGGTCCCTCCTGTGCAGGTAATACTCTTAGATTCTTCTTTAGATTGTAAGCTTTCGGGCAGGAACTTCACACCCAATGTTTCACTCTGCAAAGCACCTGTAACCCTGTATTGTTCAAACCCTTAAATTGTAAAGCGCTGCGTACAATTGTGGTGCTATATAAGTGAACATATTCATTAACTCATTTACATTTCTTGTCCTCTAAACTCATATAAAACCAGCCTTCCTATTTGGAGAACAATTCCAGTATTAAACTATGAGTAAGGATAGGCAAAACGTTTTGCTTCAAAAGAGAAATTTGTAACAAACAGCATGTTCAGCTGTACGGTGAATGTCTAGTGAAAAGTGCCAATATGCTAGTTTTTATACCTTTCTCATTACATTGGAATCGATCATAATAATATACTTTCCCCATGTAGAATGTTTCTCCTATAAATTACCGTAGTGTTTAAATATTAAAGGGACTGTCTGTTTCCCACATGTTGTTAGTCTGTGATTGGAAGAGATAGAGAAGCAGCTGAATTTTGATGCTAGCAAGTGTAGGCAGACAGGCAAAGAGAGTGAGCTGGAGTTAGTTGATAGGAGTATTGGTGGTAGTCAGTTGTTCTTTGATTGTGGGTTGATGAGAAGCGAGACAGGAACATAAAAGCAAAACATAACATAAAAGCCCTTTTTTAATTATAAGTGACAGAGTCAGACATGCAGGTCAGGTGACTACTTGTGCTAATTGAGTCTGACACTCTGCTGAGACTGATTGACAAATACTGTGCAGGCAGACAAACAGACACAAATACATCATACATTCAAGACAAGCTACACAGCTACAACTTAACATTCTGTATTATTTATACACTCATTCCTACCTCAGTAAGAAGAAGAGGGTCAAGCATATATACTGATTTTTTTTTTGCATTGGGATGCTGTGCTTGCAGATACTGTAGTTGCTTTCAATAATGTAATGGGTATCTTTCTAGCTCAGAACAGTATTGAGATTTATGAAATATGGTTTTAAAGCAGATAGGATGTTGATCCAGGGAAATATCAGACTGCCATTATGAGTCAGGAGGGATTTTTTCGTACCTACTTGAGGCTTTTTTTTTCCTTTCTCTGGTTCAACAGGAGTGATAGGGAATGGGATGAACTTAATGGATACATGTCTTTTTCAGCCTCATCAACTATGCTACTGTGAGGCATGGTGTTTTTTTATTGCAAGCTGCGGAGTATAATAGGTCATTCCTGCACTGTATTGGGAAAATTAACACTGTGGCCGTTGGGAGAGAAAGCAGAAGCTGCTGACATTTTGACAGTAGTTAATAGTGTGTAGAAGCAGACAGACAAAGATGGGGATCTGGATTTGTTTGAATTAATGAGTATTGGTGCTAGTCAGTTTTTGGGATGGTTACAGGAAGTGTAGGTGTGATTTGTAGACAATGACACTGATGGTGACAGGGGTAGTTAAAATACATCAGTTAAAACAACTGATGGTAAGGAGTGCCCTAAAGAAAAATGTAGGCACATGACCATGCCTACAAAAAGGATGTGAAACCTGTGCGCACATTTACATAATGGACAAGGTACCTATATCAAACTCACAATTACACCATAAGATTAATGGTACATTCACCTTAAAATCACCCAATGTAATATAATTCACCATTTGTGCAAAATTCCCAATATCTCTCTACGTTGGTGAAACAGGCCAACAATTACATAAAATGTTTAATTCCCACAGATCCAGTGTTAACAACAAAAATGACAGAGATACCAGTGGGAGAACATTTTTGCCAAAATGAACATGTTAATGGGACTGTATCAGAGGGAGAGAAAATTATGGGAGGCTAAATTAATGCTGTACAACAGACAGCCTGAGTCCCACTGGAAGTATAAATACCATTGACACCTCCAGAGGATGACTGCAGTTTACATCCCATTCCTTTACCATTGACTAATCAAAGAATCTGGGTCTGGACTGAGCTGATCTTATCTGCCTTCCATTCTAAACAATGCAATGTGTACTTGTATTGGAGAGAGATGTTTTCATATTTATTTGTATAACATACCTGATGAAGAGCCCTAAGAGGTCTTGGAATCTTAATCCTAAATCTGCTTTGTTAGTCAATAAGGGTATCAACTTGACTGTACTTGGCTATAGCTATTTCTTTGGCTAACACAATATCCTTCTGCTTTTTTGTAAGTGTAGCATCATGTTGCTATCTGTTGTCTCTGTAAAACGTGAGCAGGGGGGAAAGCAGGTTCCCACCAAGGCGATCCTCAATGAGATCACACCTCAGGTCTGATCAGCACAACACCAGCAGCAGGGCAGACGGGCCATGACTAGCAGCAGTAGAAGTACTTTTAAAGGTGCATAGGGTAAAAAAAAAGCAAACCTTGCAGGAAATGCATTGGCTGTGACAAGAATGCTGGAATTTTATATATTTTCTATGTATGACAATTTTTCAGGGAAAAGCATGAAACTGTTTTTTTTACAAAAATTCCTATGAAAAAAAATTCCTATGAGATAACTGTTAGTGTTGAGCGAGCATGCTCGGCCGATGCTCGGATCGGCTCGAGCATCGCTCTGCTCGGCACATGGCGGTACTCGTACGAGTACCGCATGTGCTCGCCCGCCATGTTCGGGTCTCCTCCCCGCACGTTTTGCGGCTGCTGCGCAGCCAATAAACGTGCAGGGAGGCTCTGACATCGGTGTAATGCCAGCAGCCATGTTGGCTGCTGGCATTACACTGATTGGCTGGCCAGAACCCGTGGTCGGGTGCTGTATAGCACCTGACCATCGAGTTCGGCTCAGTCTGAGCCAGGGAGAGCTGAGGATAGGAAGGGAAAGGCAGTGTAGGGAGGAAAAAAAAAAATTGTGAAAAAAAAGAACCAAAAGTCCTTTTTAGGACTACTGTGTGTGGGGGCAGCAGGTTATTTTGTGTGGGGGGAAAAAAAAAAAAAAAAAAAAAAAAAAAATATTCTGTTTAGTGTGAAAAGTTGCAGATAAGAGCACATTCTGTTTAGTGTGCACAGTTGCAGATTAGAGCACATTCTGTTTAGTGTGCAAAGTTGCAGATTAGAGCACATTCTGTTTAGTGTGCAAAGTTGCAGATTAGAGCACATTCTGTTAAGTCTTCAAACTAAAATATCAAAGTCACATATTCCATTCAGTGTGCGTCGCCGCAGTTTAGCAGCACATTCTGTGTACTGTGCAGAGTTGCAGAATAGGAAGAAATACTGTTAAGTCTTCAAACTAAAATATCAAAGTCACATATTCCATTCAGTGTGCTTCGCCGCAGTTTAGCAGCCTATTCTGTGTACTGTGCAGAGTTGCAGAATAGGAAGAAATACTGTTAAGTCTTCAAACTAAAATATCAAAGTCACATATTCCATTCAGTGTGCTTCGCCGCAGTTTAGCAGCCTATTCTGTGTACTGTGCAGAGTTGCAGAATAGGAAGAAATACTGTTAAGTCTTCAAACTAAAATATCAAAGTCACATATTCCATTCAGTGTGTTTCACCGCCGTTTAGCAGCCTATTCTGTGTACTCTGTACAGTTGCAGAATAATAAGAAATACTGTTAAGTTTTCAAACTCAAATATTAAAGTCACATATTCCATTCAGTGTGTTTCACCGCCGTTTAGCAGCCTATTCTGTGTACTCTGCAGAGTTGCAGAATAGGAAGAAATACTGTTAAGTTTTCAAACTCAAATATTAAAGTCACATATTCCATTCAGTGTGTATCACCGCCGTTTAGCAGCCTATTCTGTGTACTCTGTACAGTTGCAGAATAATAAGAAATACTGTTAAGTTTTCAAACTCAAATATTAAAGTCACATATTCCATTCAGTGTGTATCACCGCCGTTTAGCAGCCTATTCTGTGTACTCTGTACAGTTGCAGAATAATAAGAAATACTGTTAAGTTTTCAAACTCAAATATTAAAGTCACATATTCCATTCAGTGTGTATCACCGCCGTTTAGCAGCCTATTCTGTGTACTCTGTACAGTTGCAGAATAATAAGAAATACTGTTAAGTTTTCAAACTCAAATATTAAAGTCACATATTCCATTCAGTGTGTTTCACCGCCGTTTAGCAGGCTATTCTGTGTACTCTGCAGAGTTGCAGAATAGGAAGAAATACTGTTGAGTTTTCAAACTCAAATATTAAAGTCACATATTCCATTCAGTGTGTATCACCGCCGTTTAGCAGCCTATTCTGTGTACTCTGTACAGTTGCAGAATAATAAGAAATACTGTTAAGTTTTCAAACTCAAATATTAAAGTCACATATTCCATTCAGTGTGTATCACCGCCGTTTAGCAGCCTATTCTGTGTACTCTGTACAGTTGCAGAATAATAAGAAATACTGTTAAGTTTTCAAACTCAAATAATAAAGTCACATATTCCATTCAGTGTGTATCACCGCCGTTTAGCAGCCTATTCTGTGTACTCTGTACAGTTGCAGAATAATAAGAAATACTGTTAAGTTTTCAAACTCAAATATTAAAGTCACATATTCCATTCAGTGTGTATCACCGCCGTTTAGCAGCCTATTCTGTGTACTCTGCAGAGTTGCAGAATAGGAAGAAATACTGTTAAGTTTTCAAACTCAAATATTAAAGTCACATATTCCATTCAGTGTGCTTCGCCGCAGTTTAGCAGCCTATTCTGTGTACTGTGCAGAGTTGCAGAATAGGAAGAAATACTGTTAAGTCTTCAAACTAAAATATCAAAGTCACATATTCCATTCAGTGTGTTTCACCGCCGTTTAGCAGCCTATTCTGTGTACTCTGTACAGTTGCAGAATAATAAGAAATACTGTTAAGTTTTCAAACTCAAATATTAAAGTCACATATTCCATTCAGTGTGTTTCACCGCCGTTTAGCAGCCTATTCTGTGTACTCTGCAGAGTTGCAGAATAGTAAGAAATACTGTTAAGTTTTCAAACTCAAATATCAAAGTCACATATTCCATTCAGTGTGTTTCACCGCCGTTTAACAGCCTATTCTGTGTACTCTGTACAGTTGCAGAATAATAAGAAATACTGTTAAGTTTTCAAACTCAAATATTAAAGTCACATATTCTGTGTAAGATGAAGAAGGCGGGTAAAAAGGGACGGGGAAGTGGACGTGATCCTGAAAGTTCAGGGCGCGGGTCAGGACGCGGAGAAACTGTGCCTGGTGCCAGAGCACAAGAAAGAAAGACATCCACCATACCTAGCTTCATGTGTAATTTTACAGGGCGTCGCAGGACATCACTCTCGAGGTCCGACCACTGCGAACAGGTGGTCGGTTGGATGACAGCTGATACTGCTTCCAGTCGGTTAAGCACCACCCTGTCTTCCACCAAGTCCACTCTCAGTAGCCAAGAGTCTGGTCAACATAATCCTCACTCTGATCATCCTTCCTCCCACCATACACGGTCTGGTCAAAGAAGTGATCCCACACTGGGATATAGTGAGGAGCTCGTCTCATCACCAATCCTTCATTTGACCCTCTCTCCAAGCACGCTTGCAGAGGAACATGACATCTTGTGCCCTGATTCACAACCTCTAGAGGCTACCCAATCACAAGAAGATGACAGATGTGAACGGCATTTAAGGTCAAAGGAAGTAGTGGATGATGATGATGATGATGAGACACAGTTGCCATTAAATCAACCACTATTTCCGTCTCAAGACCTTGTTGAGGAGAATGTTATACAGTTGTCAATGACTGAGTATGTGGTGGGATCTAGACTTGAGGAGGATGATCAGAGTGAGGAAGTGGAGGAGGACTTGGTGGACGATGAGGTGACTGACCCCACCTGGGAAGGTGTAGAGCCGAGCGATGACAGCAGTCCTGAGGGTGAGCCATCTGCAGCACCGCAACAGGCTGGAAGAGGCAGTGGTGTGGCTACAGAAAGAAGGCGGACCGCACCAAACCGGCCCGCAAATGTTCCACGGAGCACCCCCTTGCGTAAATCTACCTTGCCAAGGGGTAGGTGTTCCGCGGTATGGCGTTTTTTTAAGGAAAGTGCGGACGACAAAAGAATTGTAGTTTGCAACCTGTGCCACACCAGAATGAGCCGAGGCATGAACACTAGAAACCTCACCACCACCAGCATGATCCGACACATGGCATCCAAGCACCGTAGTAAGTGGGAGGAACGCCTGGATCGCCCATCTGTGTCTGCAGGCCACACCACTGCCTCCTCTTCCCCTGTTTTCGGTGCTGGCCAATCGCCTGTCGAAGGCGCAGGCCCGCATACCTCCCGCCCTGCACCTGTAGCATCTGAAGCACCATCAGCGACCACATCCACTTCCCTGTCCCAGCACAGCGTCCAAATGTCGTTACCCCAGGCATTTGAGCGCAAGAGAAAGTACCCAGCCACCCACCCACAGGCCATAGCACTAACTTCACACCTTTCAAAATTACTGGCCATCGAAATGCTGCCATTTAGGCTTGTGGACACTGAGTCCTTCCGCAGCCTGATGGCAGCAGCTGTCCCTCGGTACGCGGTCCCCAGCCGCCACTACTTTTCCCGGTGTGCCATCCCCGCATTACACCACCATGTGTCCCGTAACATCACCCGTGCCCTGACCAACGCAGTTACTGGGAAGGTCCACTTAACGACTGACACATGGACAAGTGCTTGTGGCCAGGGACGCTACATTTCCCTGACGGCACACTGGGTGAATGTCGTGGAGGCTGGGAGCGACTCGGACCCTGGGATGGCACGGGTGCTACCCACGCCGAGGATTGCGGGCCCTACCTCCATCAGGGTTTCCACCAGCACCTACGTTATTGGCTCCTCCTCCTCCGTTTCCACCTCCGAATTCTCTACACACAGCGCCACTCCCCCATCAGCCAGTAGCTGGAAGCAGTGTAGCACTGCAGTGGGGAAGCGTCAACAGGCCGTGCTGAAGCTGATCTGCCTTGGGGACAAACAGCACACGGCCTCAGAGCTGTTGCAGGGGATTAGTCACCAGACCGAGCAGTGGCTCTCGCCACTCAACCTGCAACCAGGCATGGTTGTGTGTGATAATGGGCGTAACTTGGTGGCGGCTTTGGAGCTCGGCAAGCTCACACACGTACCATGCCTAGCGCATGTATTTAATTTAGTGGTGCAGCGATTTCTAAAAACCTACCCCAATGTGCATGATCTCTTGACCAAGGTGCGCCGCGTGTGTGCACATTTCCGTAAGTCATCAACAGCTTCAGCCGGCCTGTTGAAGCTGCAGCAGCGCTTACAATTGCCAGCTCACCGGCTGCTGTGTGACGTGAGCACGCGCTGGAACTCCACCTTCCACATGTTGGCCCGGCTTTGTGAGCAGCAGAGGGCAGTAGTGGAGTACCAGCTGTTACACGGTCGTCGCCTCTCCGTTCAACTTCCTGTAATCAGAAGTGAGGAGTGGGAATGGATGTCAGACCTCTGCGAGGTTTTACGCAATTTTGAGGAATCGACACAGATGGTGAGCGGCGATAACGCTATTATCAGTGTAACCATCCCACTTCTGTGTCTACTGAAACGCTCGCTGCTCACAATTAAAACCGACGCTTTGCATGTGGAAGAGGTGGAAATGGGGGAGGAAGAGCTTACACAAGGTGATAGCCAGAGCACCCTCACTTCGTCTTCTCAGCGACAATTGGAGGAGGCGGAGGAGGAGGAGGAGGAGGAGGAGGAAGACACGGTTGCCTCCGCTACAGAGGGTAGCCATGGAACTTTAGTTCCATCTCTTCAGCGTGGGTGGGCAGAAGAGGAGGAAGAGGATGAGGATATTGAGAGTCATCCTCCTGGTGAGGACAGCGAAATCTTGACTGTTGGTACTCTGGCACACATGGCTGACTTTATGTTAGGCTGCCTTTCCCGTGACCCACGCGTTGTACGCATTTTAGACAACACGGATTACTGGGTGTTCACCCTTCTGGACCCCCGCTACAAAGAGAATTTCTCATCTCTCATTCCTCCGGTGGAGAGGACAAGCAAAATGTTGCAATACCAGAAGGTTCTTGTCGAAAAATTGCTCCAAAATTTTCCATCTGACAACGCTGGCGGCAGAGTACGTGCTACCTTGGCCAACCGAGAAGGGGAGAAAAGGGGAGCACACAGCAGTTCCGAGAAAGGCAGGGCAACACTCTCCAAGGCGTGGGACACCTTCATGACACCCCGCCAGCACCCTCACCCTGATGCGCAGCCTAGTGTCACAAGGAGGGAAAAGTTTTGGAAGATGGTGAAGGAGTACGTAGCAGACCGTGTCAGCGTCCTCAATGATCCCTCTGTGCCTTACAACTACTGGGTGTCCAAGCTGGACACGTGGTATGAACTGGCACTCTACGCCTTGGAGGTGCTGGCCTGCCCTGCCTCCAGCGTTCTATCTGAGCGGGTATTTAGTGCTGCTGGTGGCATCATAACAGATAAGCGTATCCGCCTTTCCACCGACAATGCTGATAGGTTGACACTTATAAAAATGAACAAGGCCTGGATTTCCCCTGACTTCTCCACTCCACTGGAGGAAAGCCCCGGGGGAACATAAACTCACTTTATATATGTTATTTACAATGATGTGAATACTCTGTATTCCCATTCACCCCTTCCACCCAAAAAACGGGTATATGGTTGACTCTTAATCTTCTCATCCTCCTCCTCCTCTTCCATATGCCCTGTGCTATAATTTTTATATAGGGCCAGCTCACCAGCGGGCCCTGTGATATAATTTTTATATAGGGCCAGCTCACCAGCGGGCCCTGTTTGACAATTTTTATATAGGTCAGCTCACCAGCGGGCCTTCTCATATAATGTTTTATTGGGTCAGCTCTCTAGCGGGCCCTCTCATATAATGTTTTATAGCGTCAGCTCACTAGCGGGCCTTCGCATATAATGTTTAGGATGGTCAGCTCTGCAGCAGACCCTCACCCATAATGTTTTAGATGGTCAGCTCAGCGCACGTTTCCCTCTTAATCATGGCCTCAGTTCAATAAAATCAAGGAAATTTTTGGGAGAATTTGCCTCTGTGCACGTTTCCCTCTTAATCATGGCCTCAGTTCTGAAAATCAAGGAAATTTTTGGGAGAATTTGCCTCTGCGCACGTTTCCCTCTTAATCATGGCCTCACTTCCGAAAATCAAGGAAATTTTTGGGAGAATTTGCAGATGATATACAAGTAAATATACAGCAAATATTGTTTGGTAACAATTTTTCGCCTAAAGTCGTTTTTATTTTCCTTTTTGTGTGTTTTATGGTCAGTCTGTAAAAATGGCGTACTACGGGCGAAAGATCGTTCCCAGCAGCGATGTTGGAGTCCAAGATGCATCCAGACATCCTCCCTATGCTGTCCCTGAACCATTTCTGTGGTGTTTCCATCCTTTTCTTCCCTTTTCCTATGGACCAGGCACCCTCCCCTCATCAGAGCAGGGGGTGCCTGGTGTAATGCTCGAGTCCTCCCATTGACTTCAATGGGGCTCGGGTGCTCGGCCGAGCACTCGAGCCTCAGGGGGTGCTCGGTCAGAGCACCCGAACACCCGAGCATTGGGGTGCTCGCTCATCACTAATAACTGTAATTCAATACATCACTGACCAGTTTAGTTTCATACCTTGCTGCATTCTCACCTTTTCCATCCCTTACTCAAGATCTTCAATAAATCCTGACTGTTATTGTTGCTGGATTAGGATATAAAGTACACTATATAAACTATGCTATAATAATAATAATCCTTTATTTATATAGCGCACATTATATTACGCAGTGCTTTACACTCATATTGGTCCCTGTCCCCATTGGGGCTCACAATCTAAATTCACATACCAGTATGTTTTTTTTTGGAGTGTGGGAGGAAACTGGGGTACCCGGAGGAAACCCATGCAAACACAGTGAGAACATACAAACTCATTGCAGATGTTGTCCTTGGTGGGATTTGAACCCAGGACCCCAGCGCTGCAAGGCAACAGTGCTATCCACTGAGCCACTGTGCTGCCCACATGGGACTATACTTCCTGATATGTCTAGATTTTACAAGTATTTGATATATTTCTATGTGTTTCATTCAATTGATGGATTATATAGTTAGGAATTACTGACTCATTTAGGCAAACAGGAGTAATTCTAGAGAAAACCATGAGCACTATAGAGAACAAAATAAAATTTGCAAAATACCCACTGAGAGAAATTGATCTTCTAACCCCTTCAATCCTAGTGAGGTCTCCAGTGCATCAATTATCAATTAGAAGTTGCATTTTTCCCATATAGTGCATTTGGTTTGCTCCAGAATTCATCCATTTTGTTAAATTGCACCTTTTCACTGTCAGTCTTCATGGCCCTTATGTATAAAAGGAAACTGGAGTTATTTTGGCATCAACCAACTGCAACATAGGGGGAAAATAAAAAATATTGTTAAATTAATTGGGCTCTTAAATAGGGGTGGGCGAATAGTGAGGAACATTTCCTGCATGACTTTTCACAAAAAACGGACAATTTTTTTGCTTTTTTCACAAAAGTTTTCTCTTTTTCTCCAATGTAAAACTTTCCGCCTTTTCGCCTGTTCCAGCAAATTGTTTGCCTATTCCAACACATTAGTTTCATATTCTAACCCATTTTTCACATATTCTAACACATTTTTCGCCTATTCTAACACATTCTAACACATTGTTCTCTTATTCCAACACATTGTTTCCTATTCCAACACATTTTTTTCCTATGTTTAACCCCATCCCGACAATCGACGTACCTGTACATCCTGCAGAAACTGTCACTTAGTGACAGAGAACGTACATGTATGTCCATGAAGTCGTTGTAAGTAATGGGGAAAAAAGTTTGGCGGGCGTTAAGTGTCAGCCGTGTGCGCGCACCCGGCCGGTCACTAAGGGGTTAATATGGCGCAACATTTCCCAGCACCCAGGGCTGTAGTAGAGAAATAAGTAGTTGGAAGTCAAAGTTGTGAGTCCTACAGCAACATATACATTGAAAAATGTGTTAGCTTGTTGAGTTCCTTTAGAGTGACTTTGTCCTTTGCCCACAACACTTACCTCATGCATAAGTGACACTAGCATGTATTTATGATGATGTCAAGTGATTACAAAAAAATAAAGTACAACCTACAATGTGGCAGTTGTGTATGGTAGTGGTGGTGGGGGACTAGCGTGGTATGATTGGTGGGACCTTGACAAACTGCATCCACACTGGTAGGAGAGGGATCATCATCTTTTATTGCACATGCTGCAGCAACAATTGCCGCAGTCAGTTTTTGCACTAACACTTTACTCTCACACCCCTGTACTTCCTCCACCTTTCCCCCTCTTGCTTGTGCATTTGCTAGACATTACTCATCTACTGTGTGTGTTTTTACTCACTACAGTACACAACTGATGGAGTGTGATGTCTTGCCTTGGCTCTCAACAAAATTCTCAATGTTGTCTGCTGTCTATCAAGTCTGCCTCAGTCTCAAAATTCCCAATCAGCTGTCTAATATATATATTTGTTTAATTAGTTATGTTTTTTATTTTTATTTATTTATTTATTTTTAAGTTGTCCACCATATCTTATCACAGCTAGTCCCCAAAAAAATATATATAGCTAAAAAACAAAATCAACAACTTCTTTTCCCTGACTTCCCCAGCACAGAGACAATAAAAGTAAAATCAGAAAGCAATTTGGAACCCAGCTGCCTGTGTCTTGCCAGTCAGTCACACCAATTTTAGGGGTAGTTTGGGTCAACCTCCTTCCTCCCTTCTTTTCCCCATTGTGCCCCCAGATTCCCCTACTACACAAAACAAATGTGCCATTTTTTGCCGATTTCAGTTTGAGATAAAAATTTTCACCCATACCTACTTTTAACCCCTTGATTGCTAGAGAGGTCTCCAATGTATGGATATTTAGGAATTTTTTTTTGTCCACTATAGTCCAGTTGATTTAGTACAGAATCATTTCAGTTTTCTTTTACAAATATTGTCCGATGTACCCTGCAAAGTCTTTAATTCTATGCTCCTCCATGTCAATCATGCAAGTAATGCAAGCATATTGGCCTAGAATTCAAATATTTGAAAAAGAGTGAGCCTTGCCATTGATTTTTAGGACTAATTCACTGAATAATTCCCTATATATTTACACTTTAGTGGATAACTATAGCGTGTATATTGCCCTCAGCAGATTTGAACCCACAGGATTAGACTACCGATGAAACAGTGGCTGCACTTTGAGCCCTGGTGGACCAATGTTGGGGGGAGGGGCTGAAAATAGACCACCAGGGCTTCCTTATGGTTTCAGTGAAAAGCAAATGACCAGCAAGACTGAGACCATTAATTCCTGCCATTATGTTACACAGTCCAGATAGTCCCTCTGTATGTGGCTTGAAAGCTTGATGCTTTGAGGGTCTACAGAAGCTGTGTGTGCAACCTATGAAATTTGGGCATGAGATATTTCCAAGCTGCATTGCAACAGAATGGTTGTCATTTTTATGATCCCTCAGAATGGCTGCATAGTGTAGCCACAATAGTTTTGGAGCTGTGCAGTACAGCCACTGATTTTTTATTAAATCTTCTCCAATATGAACTGATTTAGTAAATGTGGTTACTGCCTTTACAGCATATTTTATTTTATAAGCTGTAGTTGGCAAAATGTGTACTAGTGCTACTACAATGTTTATTTTTGCAGATTATCTGTGACAATACAATCACACTTTTTTGGAGCCTTTGGAAAATATAACACAGCTTCATCACCTGTAAGTGTGACATAAAACTTAAAACTAAGATACTTTATGAACACCACAAAAGAACAGGGAAGTCTGGTTTACAGTGACATCCCAGGCTTACTTAGTTTTCAAGCACATAAACAGTTTAACCAACATTTTGCCAGCTAAATATTAGTTAAGAGTTTGGCTGTGTTTTACTGCAAGACTAAGCTTCTGTCAGTTGCATAATATAAATGAAGCCCTGTAACCTGTGTAAGTAAATGAGGGTAAATTATCACATGATTCTAGAAAGGCTGTTCTTTTCAAATGTTTTAAATTTATTAAATATTTTTTTTTCTGTAACACCTTCCACCCAATGCAATACAATTCTAAAGCTATACATAGATTTTTCCTCTTTAGTGCCAATTGTAATGTCTTCAGTGTATTTTGAGCCCCCTCCAAAACTGCCTTCTCCATGTGAATGCCCCCCATGAAGACATTTGTTATGTGCTTCAATGCAAAAAAAAAATCTAGTCACATGGAATAAGTGAAATACTGTAACATGATTAATAGTTTTTAGGACAAACAGATTTGACTAATAACAACTTTCATACCTCCACAACTGTAATAACTACACATTTTCCCACCTTCTGCTAAAAGTGAGTGCTAATTGGTTTTCCCATCCATCCACATAGAAAGGTGAGTTTTAAAGGGGTAGTAATGCTTTGTTCCACAAGCAGCTCTGAACGTTCATCAAAGTTAATAGTACCGATGTCTGATTCTCTTACTGTTCAAAACGTGCTAGTTACTAGGGTTGGAGGTAAATTTTTGCCTCAAACCATAATCGGCGAATAATAGCACTTACAGCTTGGTGAAAAATCTGCAGCGAAAAGTAGTTTTTCTGTTTTTTTTCGCCTAGCTCATTCCATTGAAATCAATGGGAACTTTGAATTTACATACAACACAAAGCAAAGGTTATTTTATTTCCCAATAAAATAGCATGAAGTCATGAGGTTACCTGTGTCTGTGAAGTGTGGCAAAAGAATCAGTTGAACAGGGAATGCTGTTTGGGGGTTGTTGACTGATATTGGGGGCAGTTAATAAAAAGAAATCCTAAATAGAATTAAAACAACCATAAGACATGGTACAAAAGGGGTCTGAGGAGGGTATCTGTGTAGGTGGGTGGAGTCTGTGGAAAGAATCAGTTGAACAGGGAATTTGTTTTGGGGGGTTTCTTGACTGGTATTGGGGGGGACAGTTAATAAAAAAATATACATTTGTATGTAAAGTGATAAAGACAGGGACCCCCTGATGTAAACTATCACTCGGGTATACCGATACTTAAAGGGATAGTAATGTTTCATAATAAAAGCAGCTCTAATTAATCATCATAGTATTTGGCCATTGGAGAGTGTTATTTCAATTCTGTCAGAGTTGTAGGTCAAGAGTAATTGAAGAATAAAGTATCCCCCTCCCACCCCTTTTACTGATATAACAATACTCAGCTCAGAGCAGCAGGGAGGTGCCCAGGTAGATTGCAGAGAGGGATAATTTTCAATTAAGATAAGGGAAAAAGCTGAAAATTATGTCAAGGGGGGCAGGGTTTTCATTGTTCTCACAGTAAGAAGATTGTCCCTTGCTGTTATCTGTCTGGTCAAGCAACCAGATTCCACATCTGAGGTGAGCAGTGTTACACTAGGTAAAAGGGGCAGGAGGGGGATACTTTATCATTCAATTACTCTTGAACTACAACTCTGACAGTACTGAAATAACACACTCTATGGCTCAAATATTATGAACATTTATTGGAGCTGCTATTTTTGTGAAACATTACTATCCCTTTAAAGTGACAGAGTATTTTGTAGAGGATGATTTGTAAGATTTATTGTTAGTGGCCCAAGCCCTGAGGAATCATTGATTTGTAAGACTTATACTTATTAGAGGCACAAGCACTGAGGAAACATTGATTTGTAGGACTTAGACTTGTTTGGTACATGCCCTAAGGAAATGTTAATTCGTAGGACTTAGGCTTGTTAGAAACAAACCCCCAAAAATTGTTTATTTTTTTGTAGGCCTGTTTTTTTTCCTTTTAAAGCACAAGCCCTGAGAAAAAAATGCCCTACTGACCTAGTGCCAGCAAGTCTTGTCGTGTTGGCCAATGGCCACTGGTCATTGTCAAATGCCCTGATGTAGATGTGGAATTTGCGAATGCTGTTCTTGCTGCCGCATTTGTTTAAGCAGTAGGATTATTAGGCTGCTTCAAAGGGAATGGGAAAAACAACTTCAGTAACATGGGTGATGGATGATGAAGGTTCCACTTGCCACAACTAACTCCAGTGATGCACCTAAGGCAGTAGCAGCACCACAACTAGCCCCCACCACTTCACGTATATGTGGAGAAAATAAGAAGTTGGCCAATAATTCTTCTTCACCTGCCCCTCCTCCAAAATCATGGGTGTGGTGTTACTAGAATATAATTTTTTCCCTTGAAAGCAGGAACTGTGCCTCTCATCAACAATTGCAATGTGCACTGTGTGTGTGGTAAATAACACCTGGCACAACTCTATCCAAACACCATGACACCAGAAACCAAGTACTGCCGCTGTCACTATGCCTCTTGTTCACATCCCGCTAAGAACACATGACAACTTGCTGACAGTTTAATAGTAATGATGAACCCCCCCTGCCACCAGCTTAGCATATTCTGCAGGATGGGTTCTCCTCAGATGCCACTAGATAACCTGCTTGCAATTTCCTCCACCACACTTGCATGAGTGGTCTGGTCAGTATACCACACATTGTGCAATGGGTGGACCATCTACAGAGTGGCTATCAGGCAACAATGAAGGAGGTTGTTTGGCAGAAGATGTACTTACCCTAGTGCAAGAAGGTGATGGCGAGCTAGTTGTTTTGCTCATCATTAAACTTCCAGTCTCTGCCTGGGTTTCTCTATTCATCCTCCTCTTTGATCTCCACTTTGCCTCTTGTTGCCATTTGGGAGAATCAGGGGGTACAGCAACAGCAGTGCTCAATATCTGTGGTGGGTGCTTGGCTTTAAAATGTATGACATAAATGTCATGGTGTCTGTTACATGTGTATTATCAAGGCTGTTGTGCCAATGTCTGTTCCCTCCTTTCCCCTTCTCAATGACTTGTCACAAATTGTGCACAGTGCCATTGTTGATGACTGCACTGTTCCTGCCCCAAGAGAAAAATAGTCCCACACCCATGACTTCCTTAGTGGAGGACAGCTAAGGGTTTCCACTGCAGTACTTGTCAATGATGGCCACACACACTGCTTTGTTTGCCAGTAGGCCATGGGACCACGTCTAGGAGCTACACTGTGTTCCTGTGTGTCAGTTAGCATCCCATGCTCAGGGAGCAAGTCCCAAAGAGATGTGTCTCCACCACCACCACCACACCAGTTTTGTTTTTTTTGCCACCCCTGCTGAGACCCATGAATTGCCCTGTGTTCAGAATGGGATATTCTGGTTGATGATGTATCTGCTTCTGCTGGTTGAAATGCTTTGCTGCCTTCCTTTTCACTATACTGTCTAGATGTTTTTTGTACCCTCACTTTCTCCCTCTCATCCTCCACAATGCAACCCTCTACTCAATCAATAAGCATGTCTCGATATTCCTTGACAGAATCAGATTCCTAAAGAGTTGCTGCTGATCATCATGACTCCTTGTTGTGACAAACTGCCGATAGCCCTTTGGCAGAAATTCAGAAATTTTTAGTTTGAAGCGAGGGTCCAGCAAAGTGGCAAGAATGTAATCCTCATTGCTTTTAATGGACATTCAAAGCACCTGGTAGGGACCTTGTTATGCTCTTGTATGGAATATAGAGCGTTGCGTGCACTGTATGATTGACTAAAATGGTCAAAGATTTTGTGGGTAATAGAAAGCATCTCTCTTAAGGTTTCGGATTTTGCCAGGAATCTGTTCACAACTAAATTTAGCACATGGGCAAAGCAGGACACATGCACCATATCACCTATTCTCAAAGCAGCGATTATGTTGGAGCTGTTATCAGCAGACACAAAACCAGCTTTTAAGGAGCGGGGTACAAGCCATTCCTCTATCACCTGCTCTAGCTTACTTAAAACATCTATGGCTTTGTGGGACTATCTCTCAAAACTCTGCATGCACAAGGTGACGTGACGATGTTATGGGCTAACCTGCTGCTTTTGCCTTTTAATCACACTGTCAGAACCAGAAGCATGATTACTGGCTGTCACCTGATGCTGTAGACTAGTGTTGCCCACTTTTGGTGCTGGGAGGGAAACCCAGAGAGCAGTCACAGTCATATAGTCTGTGCTCTGCCCACTTGTCCACATATTTGTTTCCAGGTGGATTTTCTTGCCACAAACACTTTTCAGCCTTTTGCCCACCACCTGTTTGTACAATTCAGGCGCAGCTATCCTGGAAAAATAACTGCAGCTTGGGATATGCCAGAGTGGAGCTACACATGACATCAGTTCTCTGAAACCTTGGTTTTCTGCAAAAGAATACAGCAGCATGTCCACTGCCAACATCTTGGCAACCTCGTCATTCCACAGGTGTACTTTGGGATTGTTTTTGTGAAGTTTTTGACTCCTTCCCAAGAACTCAGTCAGTGTGGGTTGGCAGGACATGGCAGAAGAAACCTGGAACTTTATTGCTTTAATAACATGACTAGAGGAGATGGTGGAGGTAGCGACAGCATGCATGGACAGTCTATGACTCTTGCCATCTCCTACAGCAAAGCTAGAGTCACCATACTACTCTCCAGCAAGAATCATATGTGTTATTTGGAGTGAACTAACTGTTGGCAGTAGCACACTCTCTGACACATAAATAACTTCACTACTTATTTGTTTTGCTCTAGAGCCCTGGGAACTTTTTAGCGTGCTTCTGCTGCTGCTAGTTGCGGCACCTTTGGCTCCCAGTCAGACCTGTGGTTGTGTTGCAGGTGGGATCTCATAGAGGAGGTGCCAAGGTATAAGCCTGCTTTCCCCCTGCTCACGTGCTTTTTGCACAGACAACAGATAACAACATTCTTAGCTTTTGGATCCTGATTGAAGCATCTCCATACTTTGGACTTCATGGACTGAGGGGTTCCTGAGGTGCTACTACTGGGGCTAGATGTTGATGCATTTCTACTGCTACTACTACTAGGTGTCAGTCAAAGGTGCAGCACTTCCAGCATCAGCAGCAGCAGCAGCAGAGGCACTCATCATATCTAACATTGTGGATGTTAACCTGTGTTGCTGTTGTTGTTGCTGTTGGGTACTCACAGGTGTGTGTAGCTGAGTGGGACTTGGACTTTGAAGAGGCAATGATGCTGATGATGACTGATAGGGTGACTGTGTACTTTTTTGACATCTTTGCTTGTCCAGGGTCAGACTTTCCAATGATTTTCTCAAACAGTTTATAGACAGGCACAGTGCTCCTACTCAGTGGTGGAAGAGTCAGCCTTTTTCCTTTCTGCTAACTTTATGCCCATGTCATCATCTTCACTCTCAACTTCATCTGTATTTGAACAAGAGAAGAATGGTGGAGAGAGATATTCTAGATCTGCATCATCATCAGTTATCATTAGGTTATCCTCAGCAGCATCAGCATCACCTGAAAATTCTTGCCCACTACCCTTATATTCCTCTAAGCTTTTACAGGTCTCAAACAATTCCTTTTTACTTTTACTGTAATAATGTTTGCTACTACTTTAAGGATAGGTGTTTTGGTGCTTGTTTGTCTCACTATCTGATGCAGCAGATGTTCAGCTGCTGCACGTTCCTCTGTTATGTTATTGCCATCATCGACACTTGAATGCGACTTGTTATTGTTTTCAGTGTTCTTTTTATATATCTTCTTATATGGTTCTTTTTTGTACTGGCACTGGTGGTGCTGGAAGTTTTGCTGGGATAAACTGCATCCTCCATTGGAGGAGAGACATCATCATCATTTATTGCACACTCTGCAGCAACCATTGCTCTCACACCCCTGCTCTCACATCCATGTACTGCTCCACCCTTCCCCCTCCCCCTGTCTCCTGTGCATCTGCTGGACATTTCTCAACTACTCTGTGTGTTTTTACTCTACAATACACAACACAATGGATGGAGTATGATGTCTTACCTTAGCCCAGTCTTCTGTCTGTAACCTAATATATTTATTTGTTTGTTTTATTTAGTTGTTTGTCTGTTTCTATAATTATTTTTTATTTATTATTTTTTTTTATTATTATTTTTTTTTTTTTTTAAGTTGTCCATCCGGTCTTATCACAATCTAGAGGGCTATGTATGTCAGATTGGGCAAACATGTGGAATATGAAGTTTAATGTGGGGAAGTGTAAAGTCATGCATTTGGGAGGAAACAATCCCAAGGCTACTTATAAACTTAATGGAATAATTTTAGGTGACTCGTTGCTAGAAAAAGACCTGGGTATCCTTGTCAACTACAAACTTGGAAACAGTGACCAGTGTCAAACAGCAGTAGCAAAGGCAAACAAAGTCCTGTCTTGCATAAAAAGAGGTATTGAAGCAAGAGTGGATAACATTATTTTGCCATTATACAAATCATTGGTAAGACCTCACCTTGAGTATGCAGTGCAATTTTGGGCACCGGTTCTGAAAAAGGATATACTAGAACTAGAGAGGGTACAGCGGAGAGCAACAAAATTAATTAAGGGAATGGAGGACTTGACATATGAGGAACGACTAAACAAACTTGGTTTATTTACTCTAGAGAAAAGACGACTAAGAGGAGACCTTATCACATTGTACAAGTATATGAGAGGTCAATACAAGGATCTCTGCGGTGAGCTATTTATTCCAAGGCCTGATCAGGTGACCAGGGGACACCCCTTGAGATTAGAGGAAAGGAGGTTTAAACTTCAGCAGAGGAAGGGTTTTTTTACCGTAAGGTCTGTCAAATTGTGGAATTCATTGCCCAGGGAGGTAGTTATGGCAGATACAATGGATACATGTAAGAGAAGATTAGATACATTTCTTTCAAAAGGGAACATACAGAGTTATACTGTTTATCAGTAGGCTGATCAGGAAGGTCTGATAAAGACTAATTTAATTGGTAGCAGGAAAGCTATAAAATTCTCAGTTACTGAGGTATGAAGCGAAGGTTGAACTTGATGGACTTGTGTCTTTTTTCAACCTAATTTACTATGTTACTATGTTACTAATATTTAGTTAGGGCTTGTTGATCCAGGGAAAAATCTGATTGCCATTTGGAATCAAGAAGGAATTTTTCCCCCCATTCAAGGCAGAATTTGAAATTGCTATATTGAGGGGTTTTTTTGCCTTCTTTTGGATCAACGATGGTAAACAGGAATAGGAAAAGGGTTGAACTAGATGGACATAAGTCTTTTTTCAACCTAAATTACTATGTTACTATGTTAATCCGTCCAAAAAAAATAAAAGCAAGATCAGCAAGCAAATAGGTTCCCAGCTGTCTGTGTCTGGAATTTTGGGGTATTTTTAGTCAACCTCCTTCCTCCCTTCTTCTCCGCAGAGTGCCCCCAGACTCTCCTAATACAGAGAACAAATGTCCTACATAAATGACTCCCTAAACTAAACTTCAATTCCCTTTATTTGTCAATCTTCTCTAGCTCAAAAAACATTATGCTTTCTCCTCTCACAAACACAGAATGGCTGCTGTGAGCACCTGGCAACCTTTTATATGTCTGTAAAAAGTAGAAGAAACTTTCTTGTGGTGGGGAAAATTCTTTCTTGCCATTGATTTCAATGCAATAAGCTAAGCGAAAAAAGCAGAAAAATGGCACTTTTCTTGGGAAATTATTCGCCATACGGGAAGTGCCATTATTTGTCAATTTCAGTTTGAGGCAAATATTTTCAATAATCCCTAATTATCTTGTTTAATACAAAACTGAAACATCAGCATTCCCCATGTGTTGACTGATTATTTTGGGTGTCACAGTTTATGCTCTATTAGGCCTTTAAGTGTGAAGAAGTGGATCAGTGCTGGAGCGGTACTATAAGAGACAAATACAAATTTCCAAAATGTCCCTTGATTTTAAAGGAGCTTTAAAATATTTCATTGATAACTTTCTCTCCAATATTTTAGAAAGTAAGCCACTGTAGATCTCTATTTATTGGAATAAAAGCTCAGTTTACATCAAAAGAAAGTTCTGTACCTCCCCTACAATAGTGCAAATGGTTTGTTTGTATGTATTCCCACCATGTTTTTTTCTCAAAATGTTATCAGAATAAATATTATACAAAATATTTCTACTGTGCTTCCCTTATTTCAGGTCTAAGATAGGGACAACACATTTTTGATTTTGATTCCTATTAATGTGAGATGGCAACACCAATTCATTTCTAATCTTTTTATATGTCTAAAATGAAAAATGTATCTAAAGCATAAATAGATGTTTGTTTTTTTTCTTCTAAATCAGTTATTATCTATGAATTTCATTGTCCAAAAACAGTACCTTCCCAATACAGTAACAGGTATGTCTTTTTATTCAGGTAAAATATTCTCACTGATTTTATATCTGCAGTGTGTTATTGTATTGTTCTAAGTTAACACCCTATGCTCTCTTGATTGATTTAAATAACCTTTTTGCTGCCAGTAATGTCTCCACCATCCAACAGATCTCTCCAGGTCTGCATAGAGTTGTTCATGCTTGGACAGAATAATAATTCCTTTGATGGAACCGATGTCTCTGGTAGAGACAGCTCCTTTGGGGTTCCTCTCACATTACCAAAACTTTACATAATATTTGATTCTATTAATTTTGTTTTAATACATTTATCCATCTTTCTCAAATTATATTTTTATTGATCTGCTATGTACTATGGATCTCTCTCTGTCTCCTTTCTTATGACAACCCTTTATTTTCCAGCATATCTGATCCTGACAGCCTAGGGAATGTTACTGTCTTCTCCAAGAAATCCTTAGGAAGGCTCAAATGCCTGTTCAGCCTGCATTTTGAAGTTGGTGGCTGCTGAAGCACCTATCCAGTTTCAAAAATGTACGGTTTGGTTTTGCTCTGAATCTTTAAAGCACTTTTGAGTAATTTAAAAGACCAAATCATTTACTTGAGAGATGAACATGGGAGTCTTTGAGGGGGCTGTTCTTCAGACTGTGACTATGATTTCAGACCTCAGGCTATTGACCTCTCCTCAGAAGAATAAGGAGAAGTCTCAGATAACACTTACCTGTTTCCAGTGGAGGAGGTGGACAGACTAGTATCGGCTGTGCAATATTTCATGAACCAATCCTTCTCTAGCTCCCTGGAAGTGGAATCCATTATTTTAAAGTATTGCTAAATAGGTGAAGGCTTTTCAGGTGCATGAACTTGTATTTTCCTCGATCTCTGATGTAGATTTCAAAGAATAAAGTACCCCTTTCTCACAGAGTACAGCAGCTTTTCCATTTAATGTCCAAATAGTGGGAGATGCCTATGGTAGCTGTGGCTGTGGCCAGAGTATTCAGGCACTTGGCTATACCATTGGAAGATGGCTCTAACGTCTCAGATCTTATGGATATGAAGGCAGAGTCTGCAGCTAAGAAGGCATTTGAAGCTTACACTGTGAGCTTCCTGCCTGGTATTACCTCTGTTTCAGAGACAAGGGTATTGAGGGTCTAACTCTATGAACTTCATGAAAACATGTCTTCTAAAGTTTCCAGGGAACTTTTGAAGAAAGTATCAGCAGTCATATGTCAGTTTACTACTTTGCAGTGCTTCATTGGAATCCATCTGTATGTCTGCCTGGCCTCTGCTTTCTCTGTTTCAGCCCATCAAGCCTTATTGCTTTGATCCTGTATAGTAGACATAGCTTCCAATAATCGTCTTTGCTCTATGCCATTTGAAGGTTCAACACTCTTCAGGTAAGAACTGGAGGCAGTACTTGACAAAGCACTAGAAGGGAAGACTAGATTATCTCAGAGTCATACTTTTCCTCAATTCAGTAAACAATTTTCCCGGGATCAGCAGGACTATGGAAGTGACTCAGGCTTTTCTCACTCTAGCAATGATAGATCATACTCGTATGCCAGGGTTTCCTTCAGAGCCTGAGAAGGTTGATCTGCTTCCTCTGGTCCTCCACCTTCTATGCAGCCCTCTTCCTGATGCCAGAGGATCTCTTGACCACGTTCCTGTGGGAGCCAGACTTCTCTTTTTCCTTTCAGAGTGGGAAAAGATCACCTCAGACCAGTGGGTTTTCAGCATTTTGTGAACAGGATACAATATAGATTTGTCACACCTTCCATTAGGTTCCTTTTGTCCCAATCAATTGCCCGTGGCTGTGGCACGTCTTCTAAGAAAAGTCCTCCGGCATATGGTTCAGTCTTTTTATCATTTGAAAGTGTTGTTCCCAGTTCCTGCACACCAAAAAATGGAAAGGGCACCTACTCAATCATTTTCAAAGTTTCAAAGTCTTCTGGGTTTTTTATCTGGTTGTAGACCTCAGATGGGTCAAACTTTGCATCTGCAAATTCCATTTCAGGATGGAAACTCCAAAATCCTCCATGGAAACCCTCCCTGCGGAGACTTAATGGCTACAATAGATTTAAAGGACACCTACTTACACATCCCTGTGCACCCCGGTGCCAGCAGTTACTAAGGGTGATGGTGTCCAAAGACTTGGATCTTCTGCATCAGCAGTTCAAGGCTCTCATTGTGGCTCATTTTCTCCTTCAAGGCATCTCTTACTTAGATGATTGGATGGTGAAGGCTCCATCTTGGGCCCTGGTTCTTCACCACTTGTGGATCATAATTAGTGTTGAGCGAGCACCACGATGCTCGGGTGCTCGGGTGCTCTGACCGAGCACCCCCTGAGGCTCGAGTGCTCGGCCGAGCACCCGAGCCCCATTGAAATGAATGGGGCAACACCAGGCACCCCCTGCTCTGATGAGGGGAGGGTGCCTGGTCAATGCCCCCTTCATCTCCGCTATGCCCCCTTCATCTCCGAATGCCCCCTTCAGCTCCGCAATGTCCCCCTTCAGCTCCGCTATGCCCGTCTTCCACAATGTGCCCCTTCATCTCCGCTATGCCCCTCTTCCACAATGTGCCCCTTCATCTCCGCTATGCCCCTCTTCCACAATGTCCCCCTTCATCTCCTCTATGCCATAGAGGAGATGAAGGGGGACATTGTGGAAGAGGGGCATAGCGGAGATGAAGGGGCACATTGTGGAAGAGGGGCATAGCGGAGATGAAGGGGCACATTGTGGAAGACGGGCATAGCGGAGATGAAGGGGGACATTGTGGAAGAGGGGCATAGAGTCTATGCCCCTCTTCCACAATGTCCCCCTTCATCTCCGCAATGCCCCCTTCATCTCCGCAATGCCCCCGTACCTCCAGTCCCTGGTGGTCCAGCGGAGCTTCTTGGGATCTGTGCCTCTTCCGGCACAGATCCCCGCCACCCGAACATGTCGGGCGAGCACATGGCGGTACTCGACGAGTACCGCCATGTGCCGAGCAGAGCGATGCTCGAGCCGATCCGAGCATCGGCCGAGCACGCTCGCTCATCACTAATCATAATGACAACCTTACAGAAGTTGGGATGACTGATCAACAAGGCCAAATCTGACTTTTCTCCATCCCAAGAGAAACAGTTCCTGGGGCTGATTTACAATTCCATGTCACAACAAACCTTCCTTTGTCATACCAGACTACACAGTCTATGTCAGAAGATCTGTCATATTTTACTTACATCCAACCCAGTGTCCAGGATCTCATGTAACTTCTAGGTCTAATATTCTCTGCTACACAGGCTGTACCTTGGGCTCTTCTTCAGCTTCATCCCCTTCACGACTTTGTCCTTCAGATTCAAGGCCAGGACTTTAAGGACCTTTCTCAGAAAGTCTCCACAATTTCTACTGATTTAAAACAGTTTAAAAACCTTTCACTACTAGCAATGTCTCCAGTGTTTCAGAAAGTAAGGCTTTGGAGACTTCTATAAGATTTCAAGAGAGTAAAAACTCAATATATATAAAAGATTAAGCTTTATACCTCCCCAACTGTGGTGTAAACTGGATCCTCATATTTAAAATAAAATTGAAATTAGGGGACATAATCAGGCTGAAAAATACCCCCCTCTGTTGACTGATTATTTTACATGTTACAGTTCATACATATTTTTTAGGTGAAGATCTGGAGAAGTGATATGGAGCAAACCAACTGTAACATAGAGAACAAATAAAAATGTCCACATTTTCCCTTGAATTTAAAGGAGCTTTAACATCTTTGAATGATAGAGATGTATTCAGTGTTTTAGAAAGTAAGGCATTGGAGACAACCCAGCAAGTGCCTTTTTCAACAGACTTCTATTCCATTCCTTGGCTACATCATCACCTCTGCAGACATTGAAATGGATCATAAGAAGGCATCTGCAGTTCTAGATTGGCCTCTTTCATCTGGTTTGAAGGCTGTCCAGATGTTTCATCAGAGACTTTTACAAAATAGTGTTCTCATCACTGCTCCTGACCAAAAAGGGGCTGACTCGAACAACCATTCTCCACAGACTCTCGCGGTGACTCAAGAAAACCATTTCTATGACACCTGTCTTAGCTTATCCAGATCCTGCCAATTAGGGATGGAATAAAACTTTTGTCTCAAACTAAAACTGAAAAACAATGGCACTTCTCACTTGGTGAATTATTTCTGTGAAAAGTGCTGTTTTCCTGATTTTTTCACCTAGTTCATTGCTTTGAAATCAGTGGGAAGAAAAATTTTTCTCCATCACATGAAAGTTTTCTGTACTTTTATACAGCCATAAAAAGGGTGTCAGGCTATCACAGCTTACCATTCTGTGTTTGTGAGAGGAGAAAGCAGCACATTTTGGAGTTAGAGAAGATAGGCAAATAAAGCAGAATGGAAGCTTGTTTTAGGGAGTCCTTTAGGTAGGACATTTGGGGTGCGATACAAATGTTGGAGTTAAAACCAACGTGAAGAAAAAAACTACATTCGCGAGTTAACCAAGACTGGGTAATGTGAGATTCAAATCTTCCTTACCCAGAAAGTCTAACGAGCGAAGACCAACAAAATACACGTTCACCTTAAACCTGCTTCGCATAGAAAATCTTCCCTAAAAACACACAACAAAAAAGTTACCTAGCACCACAGCCAATCACAGCACTCCATAGTAGAAAGTTCAGTCAGAAAATCCGAAACGAACGTCGACAGTTCTGAACAGCATTCTCTGTGCTTCCCTACCCAGCCAGTAGGGGAACATAGAGAAGGCTTTCAGCACCATGGACAGCTTTGAATGCCATATGGATGTGCACTGCTCACCCCTGTGGCATTCAAAGGGTTACAATAAATAAAACTACTACACCTAGCACTACACAATGCCCCCTTCCACATCCCCCCCTTAGTATGTCACATATATTGCATATATGCGACATACTAACCCAATCCACATCCACCTCAGGGACTTCCATGTAGTGGACAAATATGTATTTTATTCCACAATTAACCTTTTGAGTATCAGAGAGGTAGGAAAGCATTGCTTAGCATGTTTCCTACCCCTCTGGTACCCAAAGGGTTAATAAGCAAGGTATGGACTACATATCTTGTCTGTATATATGTGTGTGTGTGTGTTTTAAACATTTTATTATTAAAATACAATTATTAAACATGTATTAACTTAGATTCATTCATTTGTGATGCCCTACCTCCTGTGTCCCATTGCTATTAGTACTTATGCTCCACTCTCCAACGGAGAGTGGAGCAAAAGTACTAATAGCAATGGGACACAGTAAGTAGGAATTATGAATGAATGAATGAATGAATGAATGAATCATTTGTAATGCCCTACCTCCTGTGTCCCATTGCTATTAGTACTTTTGCTCCACTCTCATTTGGAGAGTGGAGCAAAAGTAGTAACAGCAATGGGACACAGGAGGTAGGGCATTATTAAAGAATGAATGTAATACTTAAACTATTTATGAAGCAACCCTACGCTGACAGCAGCGCTCCCTTCATCATATTTCTTTATTACTATATTGTTGTGGGCATCAGCATGGCTGGGGACATTCTGGAGGACAGAGGCATTGGAGGAAGCAGATGGAGGGGAGAGAAACATCAGAGGAAGTGGGTGGCAAGCTTGTATTTGCTGCCCGCTTCCTCCGATACCTCTCTCCGCTTCACTAGTCGACATGGAGTCGCACACTGAACGCACACTGCTTCATCAATAGTTTAAGTATTACATTCATTCATTAATAATGCCTTAACCCCTGTGTCCCATTGCTATTACAACTTTTGCTCCACTCTCCAACGGAGAGTGGAGCAAAAGTACTAATAGCAATGGGACACAGGAGGTAGGGCATTACAAATGAATGAATCTAAGTAAATATATGTTAAATAATTGTATTTTAATAATAAAATGTTTAAAACACACACACATATATACAGGCAAGGTATGTAGTCCATACCTTGCCTATAACCCTTTGGGTACCAGAGGGGTAGGAAACATGCTAAGCAATGCTTTCGTACCTCGCTGGTACTCAAAGGGTTAATTGTCGAATAAAAGATTTGTCACTACATGACAGTCCCTGAGGTGAATGTCAGATGGAGTTAGTATGTTGAATATATGCAATATATGTCGACATACTAAGGGGGGGGATGTTGAAGGGGGGGACATTGTGTAGTGCTTGGTGTACTATTTCTGTTTCAATCTTTGAATGCCACAGGGTTGAGCAGTGCACATCCCTATGGCATTCAATGCTGTCCATGGTGCTGAAAGCCTTCTCTGTGTTCCCCTACTGGCTGGGTAGGGAAGCACAGACTCATGTTATCCCTAACTCTCTGTTTTATTTCCCTCGACAATGGTTTTCCACTCTGAGTTGTGTGATGTTCGACAAAAAAATAGGCGTTAGATTTCTGTAGGAAAATGTTGCAATTTAACTTGCGTTAGCCCTAACTCCAACATTTGAATGGCTCTTGGCGTCGCTTGTACATTATCCTCTATGGGTGAGATCCTGCTGTTCTGGCGACGGGCGACGTGTGTTTCAGAACTGGCGTTGCTTCTTACTAGTGGAACATTTGCATTGCTCAGCTGACGTTAAAACCAGCGTTGCCAACATTTGAATTGAGCCCTTGGTCTCTGTATTAGGGGAGTCTGGAGGCACTCTGGGGGAGAAGAAGGGAGGAAGGAGTTTTACCCCAAACACACCAAAATTTTGTGCGACTGACTGGCAAGACTCAGACAGCTGGGGTCCAAATTGTTGCTGATTTTGCTTTTATTGTCTCTGTGCTGGGAAAGTCTGGGGAAAGAAGTTGATGATTTTGTTTTGAGTTATAATTTTTTTGGGACTGACTGTGATAAGATAGGGTGGACAACTTTAAAAAAAATGAATACATAAATAAACAAATAAATATATTAGGTGACAGAGAGCTGACTGTGAGCTCTGTGACTGAGGCAGACTTGATACACAGCAGACAACGTTGAGAATTTTGTTGAGGGCTAAGGCAAGACATCACACTTCATCAGTTGTAGACTGTAGAGAGTAAAAACGCACACAGAAGTTGAGTAATGTCCAGCAAACTCACAAAGGACTGGGGAGGGGGAAAAGTGGAGCAGCACAGGGATGTGGGAGTAAAGTGGTAGTTCAAAAATGGTTGCTGCAGCGTGTGCAATAAATGATGATGATCCCTGTCTTCCCAGGGTGGATGCAGTTTGTCAAGGTCCCACCAAAAGTTCAAGAACCACCACCACCACTGCCAGTACTATAAAAAAAATATATAAGAAGAACTTTGAGGATGGCAATGAGTCAAATTCTAGTGTTGATGATGGCATAATGGAGGAAGGTATAACCAACTGCTGCATCTGAGTAGCAGTGACTTTGTGAAATTAAAAAGACATTGTTTGATACCTCTAAAAGCTTAGAGGAATATAAGGGTAGTGGGCAAGAAGTGGCGGGCAATGCTGATGCTGAGGATGACCTAATGATGACTGATGATGATGCAGATCTAGCATATATATCCCTCCAGTATCTTCCCCTTCTTTAGATACAAATTAAGTTGAGATTGAGAAAGGTGATGACAAGGCCAAAAAGTTAGCAGAAAGGCAAAGGCTCAATCTTCCACCACTGAAAATGAGGACTTTGTCTGTCTATAAACTGTTTGAGAAAACCATTGTAAACTTTGACCCTGGACAAGCAAAGATGGCAAAAAGTACATTGTCATCCTGTCAGTCATCATCAGCATTGTCACCACTTCCAAAGTCCCACTCAGTCACAAACACTTGTGTTGAGTAACCAGCAGCAACAACAACAGCAACACAGGTTATTAACATCCACAACTTTAGCTATGATCAGTGCCTCTGCTGCTGCTGCTGGAAGTGGTGCACCTTTGACACCTAGTAGTAGCAGCATCAGTAGAATTGCATCAACATCTAAACCCAGTAGTAGTAGCAGCCCCTTAGGAACCCGTCAGTCCATGAAGTCCACAGTATGGCAATATTACACTCAGGATCCAAAAGCTATGACAGGAAAAAACAGGCAAAATTTATTAACAGCAGCACAGATGAGGAGAAGGAGGGATGTGAATAAAGGTTGCTACCATCTACCACACTTTGGGCCACTGCTATGACCAAAAAGTAATGTGTATCAGTAATCTGAGATAACTTACTTTTAACACAACCGTGATAATGGTAGAAATTGCTGTAGAAATATATATATATATATATATATATATATATATATATATATATATATATATATATTGTTCATTGCTTATTGTTGTATGCTGAGTTTGACCTCTGCTTGTTTTTTGGATCTTGCTTGAACTTAACCTGCCTTGACTTTTGCCTTGGTATTTGATCAGGATCCTGGTTCTCTCTGCTTTTCCCTGTGGCTAGCTATGCACTCATGCCTCGATTTGTAGCCATGTTTCCTATCATTTGTTCTGCAGAGACTTCCATTCTACCATTTGGATTACTCTCCAGTGTATGCAGTGAAAAACTACACTTTTTGCAGGAATTCACTTAGAAGGCAAAAAGTAAAATTTTTCTCAACTCTTTAAGAGAAAGTTTTCTCTCATCCCTAGTTCTGAGACCTCAAAGTAATTAAATAAATTCATGAACAAATAAAAAAGCATAATAATGAAGATTCTGTTATCTGTTTTTAATATAACTTGACATATTCCTACTGCAGATGGGAATATAAGAAGAGCTAGAAGCAAAATGAACTCCACATTATTTGATTGCAGTAAATGGTATTATGAACATTTTCAAAGCAGTGAGATGTTATATATGATATCTACTAGTATAAATAGGAAAATGAATATATCAACATAAGCAATAGTAAGAGAAAATTCTTACTTTAGTGCCAATATCTTGTAATGAGATCAAACACATCTTCCTAGATGGGCACCTTATATCAATTCTATGGAATCCAAACTAACTATTATGTGTTGAATAAGATGGTTTCTGTTTCAGTCACTGGAGAATGCAGTTAAATTAATGATCCTGCAGTATATTTTGCTTTTGATACTGTCCTCATTTTGTTTATATGTACAGTCTAATAATGCTGCTTCAGTTTTCAATGAAGTAGTAAACATTGCATTAAAATGCATATAATATACAAACCTCTATATTTACATTATTTATTAACACACCTGGAATATGAATATATATATATATATATATATATATATATATATATATATTATTAATTACAAGTAAAAAATATAACAAATGGAAAATACAATATTTTGTGAAAGGGCACACCCTGTCTATGTTGCAATTGACACGAAGAATGACACACTTTAACCCCTTAAGGACTACGTGACGTATTATGACCATCACGGTCCTTAAATACTTAAGGACTGTAGACGGTCATAGTATGTCACGTACTTTTTACTTACAGTGATCCACCGGGAGAGCTGTAAGTAAAAATGGGGCCTAAAATTAACCGCTCCAAGACTGGCCTAAAATTGACCGCTCCAAGACATGTCTGCAAAGATCAAAGCGGTCCTTATGGGACGGAAATGTCCCAGGACTCTGGTTCTTAAGGGGTTAAACTGACATTAGGATACATGTACTAAAGGTGGAGAATAAGTACATGATTTATGGCTTGTGGCAGTATATTGCATTGCAATGTAAGGGTTTTTAAAGTAGTATTTGTATACAGAAGGAAACAAAATCACAATTTTGAAGGAAACCAAGTTCAGTTTAAAGGGATAATAATACTTTGTTTATCTTTATTTTATTTTGTAGGCATTAAAAAAACATGAAGAATGAAATAAGTCTTATCTCTCAAACCTTTATGTTTTGGGAGATATTCACAAGCAAAGTTTCCCCTCCCCGCCCCTTTTACTTAGTGTAAGCCATCTCTTCCCAGATGTGGAATCCAGTCCATAGATCAGACAGATAACAGAAGGGGACAATCTTCTTCCTATGAGAACAATGAAGGCCCTGCCCCCCTTGACAAGTTTTTCAGGTTTTTCCCTTATCTTAATTGAAGATTGTCCCTCTCTGCAGTCTACCTGGGCACCTCCCTTCTGCTCTGGCTGAACAGTGTTACATCAGTAAAAGGGGTGGGAGGGGGATACTTTGTCATTGAATTACTCTTGAACTACAACTCTGACAGAATTGAAATAACACTCTCCAAAGTCCAAATACTATGATGATTAATTAGAGCTGTTTTAGTATGAAACATTACTATTCCTTTAAAGGACAAATTAAGAGATTAGTAAAAACTGTCATTAATTTAAATAATGCCATTAATCATTCTGCTATAGAGGTCTCCATTGCATTGTGAAACAATATTCTAATGTCCTCTTTGGCATTCAAGGGGTTAAAACATTGTTTAAATAAATGCAGTTTGTGGAATTTTTTGTGCAGTTGGTTTGCTCCAGAACTGCTACTCTTTTTCTTTCTGTATATGGCACTAAAAGTAAATAAATAAACCCACAACCTTCTGTTCACACACACAGGGAATTAACAAAGCAAATTCAAATGCTCATCAGACAACAACTGTACAGTAAATAATATAAGAGTTTATAAATACCCTGCCTATATGTCAAATACATTTAAATAATGCATGTATTGACTCTAGAAATTAGTGAAACTTCCCGCCTCAAAAGGGAAACAAGCAAAAAATGTCATTTTCCAATGAGTGAGAATTTTTTAGAAAAAAGTATAGATTTTCAGGGTTTTTTTTAATCTATTACGTCAAAGTCAATGGTTGAACTAAATTTCCCCCCAAAGTTGTGAGTATTCCTGTTGTGCTAGTATAAAAGGGTGTCACATCCTGCAGGTTGTCAGTCTGTGTTTGGGAGTGAGAGAGAAATGAACATACTTTGATTTCTGTCAAATATATATATATATATATATATATATATATATATATATATAGATAGATAGATATACATCAAAACAAATATATAAAGAAAAGGTTCAGCTTAACATTCTGTGTCTTTGTATACCATCCAGACACACAGTTTCACTTCAATATATCCACAAGAAGGAGGGATTTATTGAGCTGTGGTGCTACACTGATGCACCAATGATTAATTTGTGCTTTCTTATGTTACTGTTATAGTAGAATTTTATAGAGGTATATCCATTTGAATGTCAGAGCTAAAGCATGTGCTGCCTTCCCCTCTGGCACTCAAAAAGAGTTAAATGTCCGCACTGAGTAATTAAGGGCTAATAAGGAATAATTATTTATTTTAAGTGTGCACTGAACGCCAAAAATCAGTAAACAAGCCAGATCACTTCTCTCAGGCTAGGAGGGGCTCATCACTACTTATAAATGTTATCAGAACATTTCAGAAAAAAGAGATTTGCATATATATTTAACATAAAAAAAGAAAGAAAGAGCAAAATATAATACAAACATCATGAAGCTAGTTTCCTTCTATATTACAGCATTTATGCCATGTCTAGCAGTAAAAATAAACTGTCTCTCTGTGAGACTGCTCTAAAGACAAAGACTTGTTTTTGACTTACTCTGATCAAGCAACCCAAATCCTTAGACTTAACCCCTTCAGTGCTCAGGCCAGCTATCTCCACTTATTTCCCTGTCTGTTCCTGAGCCCACTACCATAGTCCTCCCTTTTTTACTTCTCTATCCCATAGAGAAGTGGAACATCAATCTTGACATGGCAAATGTTCATTGCAAAGTTTATTTCAAAGCCTAAGACTTGTGGACTCTAGATCTGACCCTCAGGGGAAATGCAGGAACAGCTGAACCCAAGCACTTCCGGAGCAGCCCTTGGATGCAAGAGAAGACAAGAATCAGGACAAGTAGGCCAATTATTCCAATAGTTAATCCATACGCTATCTTAGCACCTTAGTTCCCTACCAGCTTCCATCCTATCAAACTTTCACTTAATTTCTTCACTCCCTTTTGCATGTACTGCAAAGCTAATGAAACATTATGAGAAGAATCAGGAATAAAAGGACAGCATTTAGTATCAATTAGATTGCATACGCCTCCCATTTTCTGCTAAAATAGCAACTAACGTAAGTCTATTTTGGAGGAACCATAGTTCTAATAGCTCGTATTTCAACAGTAAAGGATTGTAAAACCTTAGAGGTTTTATTACTAACAAGTTCAATAAGAGATCTTAGCTTATCCATTTTGTGTTAATTATGTATACAGCAACTTTAGGAAACATTTATTTTGCTAAGTTCTCAGGCCATCCCCATTTGGAACCTCTGTTTTTCTACCAGGTTTTTGGATGGCCTGCAGGTATCTCGTGGCAGTAATTACATATGATAGATAACAAGAGCCATCCTATCTGTCTGGAAGTTTAGGATAAGCCTTATCTCCACAGACCAAATATAAAATTGACATTGTGGGTAGAGGGGCATTATAACAATTCTACCATGACCACACACCTCTCCAATGGTCATGCCAATTAGTATTATTTGAAACCTGAGACAGCCCAGATAAGTATGTGGTCAAGACTTAAAGAACTCTTCCAAACCCTTCTCCCATTTTGCCTCTCAAGAGATTTTGACATTGAGGTATGTTCAGCTATGTAAAATTAGGGGATTGTGGAAAGGAAATAATATAGTTACACTCACTAATCTCCACTAAAATACTTATAGATACATTATTCCTCTGGAGGCAGAGGCCACCCCTAATAGGGAGGACCCTCAGAAAAGGGGCATCCTTCCCCAAAGGAATACTGTAGTTATATTTCTTGTAGATTGGGCTGTGTTTGACCATAGGAGTACACATGTGAGATAACATACTCTGATTACCCTGACACTGCCCAAACAATGTGCTTAATACATTACCTACATTATGCTCAAATAAATTCCTAGAAACTTGCTGAGCAATAAATATCTCACAGACTAACTGTGGTTGTAAATGATAGGGCAGGAAAGGGATACCTAGCTCTGAATTAACAGTTAGCTGGGTGCAGACATAGCAATCCCTTTTCTGGGTTATATATATGTCAGTATTATTTGTTGAAAGGTTTTTCTATGGTAACATGCAACCATGGTCCAGCTGCTAACAAACAGTAATAAATATAGATCATCATCATCATCTCCAACCATTGTCGATGAAGACCTCCTCAGCAAGCATCCAACAACTTCAGTCCTGTGACTTTTGTTGCCACTGTGTACCAACAAATTTGGTAATTTCATCTACCCATCTAGTCAAAAACCATCTCAATTTTAGTTGTTTCTCAATTTCTATCATGGTATTTCCATCTGTTACCATTTCCTGTCCAAGGTAAACATACTTGTCCACTTCTTCTAGTTCTAGTCCATCTATTATGATTTTCCTTGGTATGGAAAATTTGTTAAAGTAACAGTAATGGCCCATAAATATGTTTCTTTTTTTGTAGAGTTTAAAAAAATAAATTATGTGGCACAAATCCTATCACTTAAACCTTTACGGTTTGAGAGAGATATGCATCTAAAGTTTCCCCTCTCCTGATATTAGCTGTAAAAAAAAATACTTCATTGGAACGGTCTGCAAAGTGTGCTTGCAAACCAGGCACACTTTGTAGACCTTTCCAATGAAGTAATTATTTTCCGATATCGCTATTTCGGCTGTGCGACCAAGACCAGGATCCCCTGCTGTCAGCACAGCGCCGACGTCGGGAGACGTGGAGGGAGGGGGAACTTTACATGCGAATATCTCTCAAACCGTAAAGGATTTGTGCTGCACAATTTATTTTTTAAAACTCTTTATTGATATTCATCTTCAGACCAAATTTGTTTGCTTTCCTGTTGTAGTTCTTCAGTGTGGAAAAAGAGAAAAAGAAGGTGCTTCTGGTGCAATATTGTTTGTAAGAAGATGCATTCACCACCCTTCACCTCTTAATGAAATATACTCACAAAATTTGTGATCAGTGCAGCACCTATATGCTCACTGACAATGGCACATAGGGGATGTTCTTTCGACACTGTCCCCGATGCAGTGTTGCTTTCACAGAAGGAATTCCTTATCAGGACTAGGGCTGCTCCTCACATCAACTCAAAATAAGTCAGTACATAGAAAGGAAACAAAAAGGAGGGCACCCAATTGTGCCTGTTATCTCAAGATCACCAATATATGTATACAAAAATAATTATACTCACAAGATAGTTGTTACTTGAGAGCTTATAACCACAAATAACCAAACGAGCTTGCAGAGATAAACACCTGTCTCTGCTCAGGTATCCTCGTTGGTAGAAGAAACCGTGCTGTAGTCGATGTTTATAAGACTTTATTGCAAAGAGTAGTAGTTTTTAAAAAATGCTCAAAAAAGCATTACAAAAATAAATACATTTAAAACCCAACTTATTGTCTCTGCATAATGTTTCGTAGCTCCTAGATACTTTTTGAATGCAGTAAACACTCCGCCTAAAAGTCTAAAAGTCACACCAAGAGGCGCTCCAGGGGACAAACCTCGGGATGAGATCTGCAGATGTCACTATTACTCTGATAAGGAAGTCATAGTCTCTGCTTGCCGTAACCAGGACTCTCTGTCTTAAGCTGGGATTAATATCCAAGTCTACCAAGACCTCTCTCCATATACGATCTACCTTCAATGCCAAGTTAAATCTCTCACTGATCATCTGAGGAAACTGTGATCCAGGATAAGTGGGATTTTCCTTTCTTCTTTCATGCATTGCACAATGGCCAAACCTCTTCTCTGCAGAAGGCAGGGGAGATCCCAGGTTCTGCTACACCCTGGTCGCTCTTCCACCGCCAACACCAGAACCCGGCTGGAGAAGAATCAGAGATTGCACTGGCATCTGGTTGCTGTGAAGCAGAGGAAAAAGAGAAGCACTGCTTGTGACTCTGATTTTGACCTTTAGATTTATTTTTCTGACTCTTGTCCATGCAGAACTGGTCCTTTTCTAGTGAAAGCCTTATCTTGCTTCCACCACTTCTGTGCGGTCAGGTGTCAGGTACCCCCATCTAGCCTCCCCATACAGGAGGCCTGCCAGGTCTCACCCTATTTTTAGTGGATGGTCAAGGGATTTCTTTTCCCAGGAGCCTCCCCTCCATTATTTATTATTTTTCATTGGACTCAGGGGTTTGGGATGTGGTGCTCATGCCTGAGTGTTGGGGGCAACCTCTTTGACATCTACGGCCCTGTTTTTCCCCTCTCCCCATGGAGGGTCTGGGCTGCCACTTGGACGGTCTTCTGGGCCCTCAGGGGTGAGGATTAACAGGTTGCTCCTTGATGTTGTGAGTGGGACTCCTAGATCTTGAGCTTCTACCTGGCATTGGTCATATTGTCCTCCACTTTATTTACACATCTTTTGGAGGGCTCAGCCAGAGCCCTAAAGAATTGAGTGTCACTTCTTATTTGTGTTAACTGTGGTTGAGTTTATTGTATCACTGTCTTGCACTGTTTGACACATTTTGCTACTAAGATTTCTTTGCCTGGTGACCACCACCTACGTCCCTTCACACTGCCCTGTGCTCCCTACTCTTCCCTTCTCCTCACTCCCCATTCTCCTCTACTGTGACCCTATCACTTTATTACCCCTGCTTCCCCTTTCCCCTTGTCCTGATTGTCCCTCAGTTCTCAATTCAGAGATCCCCCCTTCCCTAGTGCCCCCTTTTCTCCTTTCTCCCCAATTCCCCCCTACACACACCTCTCCTGTAACCCTCTCCTCCCACCAGTAATCCTCCCATCCTTCCCCTCATGGACTTTGCCTATTCTGGAACCTATGCTTTACATGCTTGAATCTTTCCTTCCCTCTTCTCCTGGGACTACCCTTATCCCCTGCTTCTGGCCAAAATTCTGGTAACATTCACATCATGATTGCAAAATCCTCCCATGTTCCTTCTCCTTCTCTGAACCCTTCCCCTCCCCATTAACACTAACATGGATGTGTCCTCTCTTGCTGAGCATCCCCTTCACACTGATATCTTTAGACCTTGCCTGCATCGGGAAACAGACCACCTGTGCACTCCCCTTGGGGAGTTGCATTCGGACTTTAATATTATGTACTTGTAATGTTTAATACATTCCTGCCCCTGTTCGTAGTGGCCTCTGCTGGCACTCCCTACTTCTGGGTGGCCGCACCTTTGCCCACTTGTGACTGTAACTGCTTTGGCTGCCTGTTTTAAGTCAACCCCATTCACGGATGGGCTCTTCTCTGCAGGAGTTGGACCTGGAACTTTTATGTTGTATCATGCTCATTAAGATGTTTTTTTACTGTATCATATAAAGTCTTTGGACATATAATAATTGTTTACTATAAAGGTATCTAGAATTGTATTTATAAGACACCATTTTGGTCTTGTTACTTGCCCTGAATGTTCACATGCTCCTGATCTTCTTTCAGCTGTCCCATCTCTTCCTCCTCCCCTTCCTTCCCCCCCTCCTCTTGCTTCCATCCCCCCTCCACTTTTCCTTTCTCCCCCTCCCATCTCCAGTACCTTATTGTTATGACCCCTTCCTCCTTTCAAATCTTCTCTTTTCTCTCTGATCCCCAGTGATGTAATCTGTTTTTCTGCCCTTGAATGCGGGCTTGTGATGTTCATATAGCCCTCACCCTGCTTGTGCTCTTCTGGCATTGCTTCCCTCTCCTTTGGAATCCAAGCTTGTCATAGACATCGGTGATGTGACCAACTGCCGAAGGACCAATGCCGTTGCTCACAGGATGACCACTGTCAAATCTTCTACTTATCCTCTCTGGAACAACTCTCCACTCTCTTTCTTATCTGCTCTCTCCCCCTCTCTTCCCCCTTCACCCCTCTCCTCATGAACCCTTCCTCACCCATGAAACTCCACATGGGCTACTTATACTATTCACCCCCATAACTCACACATATGCCATCACCATCCATCAGGATCTTTTCCTATAATGTGAAAGGCCTGAACAGCCCTAAGAAGAACGCCATGATTATTAAGGAGCTACTAGACTCCCAGGCTGACATTATCTTCCTATAAGAAACTCACTTTAATAGGGCCTCAAACCCCTTTGGACACCCCAACTGTTTCCTTATCTCTTGACAGCTTCTACCTAAAAAGAAAAGAGGAGTGGTGATATTAATTCATTCTAAAGTGCCATGGACCCTCATACATTAGAAAGCTGACACTCAGCTTAATTTTCTTTTCGTGAAGGGTTCAATGAATGACACATTCATCACCCTGGCTAATTTCTATTCCCCCAAATCCTCCCCTCTCTCTTTTTTCACACTGCTGTCTTGACTTCTTTAGGGAAGATGTCTTGGTGTCAGTGAAGATCTCAGTTTGGCATTACAACCTTTACTGGACCACTCTCTTCCCTGCCCCCTTCATTCCCATGCCTCAGCCAGGAAAGTATCTTGCCTATTTCAAGACTGTTGATTAATTGATGTTTGGCGAACCCTCAATCCATCCTCTAGAGATTATACATTCTTCTCCCATCCATATGGTAGTTATTCCCGATTGAACTGCCTTTTCCTCAGTCAGTTACATCTAGGACTGGTCACTCGAGTGGATATCCTTCCTATGACTTTTTCTGACCATGCCCCATTTCAATAACCTTATCCTTGCCTAACCTTCCTAAACCAGGGGGCTCTTGGAGACTTAATGAAACTCTGCTGAGCTAGTCTCCTTCCTGTGGGAAGGTGAGTAAGGGTTTGTACACTTATTTCTCTGTTAACATCCGTAGTATCTTCCTTTCACAGAATGTGTGGTGTCAGAAGCTTCACCGTACTCGACAATCTCAAGATCAATATTATGCATTCCTTGGAATCATGGCATAAGCAATTTGTCAACCCTGTTACTTTGGTGTGCCTCACAGGGGCCAGAAAGGAACTATCCGACACCCTCAAATATCAATCCGTTAAATCATACATGATTTTAAACTCTGATTTGAAGGTTTTTGCAAAGCTTATAGCAGACCGGATTAAACATATACTCCCTCAATTCATGGGCTGAAACCAAGCGAGCTTCATGCCCAGCAGGAAGGCGTATTACAATATATTCAAAGCAATCACATTAATACAGGTAGCCAGCATCTTCTCTATCCCCACAAAGCTGTTTTCTGTGGCTGCAGAGAAAGCTTTTGACAGTGTCAATTGGGATTTCATGAACAAGGTAGTCAATCACATTGGCTTGGGCCCTAGACTTCTCAAGCTATTTCTTCTTTGTATGCTACACCATTAACTCGGATTAAGGCGAATGGTGTTCTCTCTGGCCCTTTCCAGAGAAAGAGCTGCCCCTTGTCCCCTTTAGTTTTTATCCTCTCATTAGAACCGCTTCTTTCTGAGATTTGTTTGGAATGTGGCACTATGCATTCCTGCTGCCGCCAGCGGGTACAGATTTTCACACATTAAAGGGATAGTAATACTTAAAATTTAAAAAAAAATATGTTGTAGGGTTTCTCCCCCTGAGTAAAACAAGGGTACTCCCACTGCTGAAAGGTGTTTCATTCAAAAGTTATTAATTTTCAAAGTTGAATTTTTTAGGTGCAATATCACAGTGGCCTGAAATTGTACAGTGGCGCTGTTGCTACACCATCCTATGGAGATTTATGGTCAATTGACCAGAGCTGTCCATAAGATCGTGTAGCAACAGCGCCACTGTACAATTTCAGGCCACTGTGATATTGCACCTAAAAAATTCAACTTTGAAAATTAATAACTTTTGAATGAAACACCTTTCAGCTGTGGGAGTACTCTTGTTTTACTCAGGGGGATAAACCCTACAACATATTTTTTTTTACATTTTAAGTATTACTATCCCTTTAAAGTGGTTTCCTTAATATATCTTAGTGCTAATGCATGGAATTGAGTAGCATATTTCGGAGTTTTGTTGTGTGTCAATGAGTGAAAACTCCTGCAACATTATTGCTGGAGGTATCATTGGTATTTCTTCGTAGCACTGGTAATTGAGGCCTTAATTCAATAACTTCCGATGTAAAAAAAACAGCCAACAGCAGTTGTTTAATTCATTCACTTAGCAGTCTTATGAACAGTTAATGGCAGTTTTAAAGTCACAATGGACGATAATATTACGTGCATTGAGAACAATGAAACAGCTATCCCCCAAATAATTCAATTGTGTGCAGTAGTGCCAAAAGACAATAAATTGGTACTTTTTATGGATTAAAACCTGCACCCATTTTCTCTGACTGTACAACACACAAATCATCTTAAAAAACACTGTGTGACAAAATATAGCAGAGAAACAGTTGCATGCACACCTGTCAATCCCAACTCAAACCAAGCTCACCTGTGCAACATCACCAGACAATGGAGACAATGTGCACCTTGAACTGTCACATATATACCTAACAGTTATACATCAATTCCAACAGATCAGAATGAAAACAAGAGACTCACCAAAAAACACTTACTTGGACAACAAAACAGCTTCCCATTGGTCACTCCCTACCTTATAACTGCTCCTGCACAACGCCCCACCACAGTCTTAAAAGGACATCTCATCGTCCTCAGATGTGGCATGTTTACAGTGAGACCACTCAGAAAGAGAGAGAGAAAGAGAGAGACAGAGAAAGATATACAGAGACAGAGAAAGATTACAACTAGTATGTTTACATACCTATTCCTGCAAAGACATCGGAGACAAAGGTGTGAGAGGGCTAGGGATCACCTAGACACAAGCCCATCTCCATCTGGAGAACCACACCAGGCAGCAGCACCCCAGCTGTTACAACCAGATCTCCCACAGCTGCCATAGGGACCTGTGGAGCAGCACAGGGATGACAGATTTCCACACAGACCCAGGATATTACAAAGTTTGCGCTCCTGGGAATGACGATGCTGTAGTCAGAGACCGGTACAGGCTGACGTCGCACAGCATTATCCAGTTATATGAGGTGATAAAAGATGACAATGACCCCATTTACAGCACCAACCATGCCTTATTCAGCTTGCAGAAGCTGATACGTGCCATCCATTTCATGGAAAGTGGATTGCTCCAGTCCACAGAAGGCTATGCATGTGGCATGTCTCAAGCCACGTGTTCAAGGGCAATGGCTCAGGTGTTGGCAGCCATCAAGAGGAAGGCCAAGGCCTTCATCCACTTCCCCTCCACTGATATGTATTGGACTTGTGTCAAATAGCAGTTTTACACAAGTGAGTCATGCCCAGGGTCATCATGGGTGCCATAAACTGCATACATATGTGAATAAGAGCTCCAACACACAAGGGACATCTATACATCAACAGTAGAATTTCCAATCCATCAATATACAGATGGCATGTGATGCCACAATGAGGATAACCAATGTTTGTGCCCCCTATCTTGGGCTGTCATGATTCATACATCCTCAGACACTCCTCTATCCATAGGGACTTTGAAAATGGGACCTATACAGGAGGATGGCTTTTGGGTGAGTCACCAAAACAAACATCACACCACAGCCTTAGGTGTACTCACATGTCTAAAGGAAACACAGCTTAGCATGATCATGAACAGAAGTAGTACATCATCCAATAACATGTGCTCCCTGTCTCACAATGTCACTCCCTATCCACAGGTGATGACGGATATGGGTGTAAATCTTGGCTCCTAACACCACTACCCAATTTTCAAACACTGGCACAGGAGCACTACACTGAGGCACGTCAGAACAAGGAATGCCACTGAGTGCACCTTTAGCTCCTTAAATCCAGATTCAGGTGCCTTGATCACTTTGAGGGATCACTGCAATATGCACCAGGAAAGGCATGCAACAATTATTCTGGCATGTGCAATCCTCAACAACTTAGCAGTGGACATTAGGCTAGTAAAGTATATGGAGCCACAACACCTCATCAAACTTCCTGTTACCCTTGCAGAGGATGAGGATACCTTGAGATGGGCAGATATACAAGACAGGCTCATCAGGGACCACGTCACCTGTGAGTATAATACAGGAATCAAACACAATGCATGTATGTCCATGACCAAGCTTGGGGAATGTTTGCAAACACACTCACATAACACATAATGATCTGTTTCAATCCACAGCATGACTGACATAAACTGTAGGTTCTCCCTGTGATTGAGTTCCCGCATATCCATGACTATCATTCCTGTGCTGAATTGCAGGATCTCCGTGGTCAGAATTTCCTGCTGGGAATCAAGGGCACGGATGGTGGCTGTGTTCCTCTGGGCATTTGTTGGTTCTCCTGGACTCCATGAGTTGCCTCCTCTGGAAGCTTAATTACTGTGTGCCCATGAGCAGGTTTTGCCTACTTGTGGGTGGGGATGTGGCCAGAGTTGTTGGTCTTACATGGACTGGTGTTGGCTCCACAACATCCTCTGCCTCCTCCTTCTGGCCATTGGATTCCTCCACCTCCTCTTCTGCTTCTGCTGGTGGTGGTGGTGAGGTGTGTTGTGGTCCTGTAGGTGGGGGCCAAGAATGTGTGGAGCCTGAGGATGCCTGTGCTCCCACCACATTTATGGACTCTGAAGTTTCCACAGATGACTGGCCCACTGGTTGTAGATGTGTTGGGGGGTGTGAGTTCCTCCTGCTCTTGAGGGCAAGCTGATGACACTGGCATGAAAATCCTTGAGTATCAGGATGGTATGGAATGCATTGAGTGGGATACCACCCTGGCAATCAACAATTGATGAGCTTGACAGGATCCCGTATATTGATGTAAACAACTTACAGTAGCTGATCTTTGATAATCACTTGTGTCCTAAAGAGAGTGGATGGCTTGAAATACCTCCTTGCCATTCCCAGACAAACCTATTGCATGTACAACACATAGGCCTAGAAAGCAACAACACTACAGCCGCAAAACACACCAGTTCTCCTCCTTGCCATCCCCACTTCTCAGGATACATATGATTATCAGGATATTTATTCTACTTAGCTGTCATTGTTTTTCAGCTGTGCATTGATTTGCTTTGGTGCCCTGGTGTTCTTTAGTTCAAGGCCTGTGTGTTGCACATGCAATCAGTTTGTCTCAGTAGAACTGTGATGTGTGAACTGATCCCTGTGGACCAGTGCAATGTGACCCTGTTGCATTGTGTTGGTCCTTGGTTAACCATTGGAGTGCCAGAGGGGTAGTCAATGCATTGGTCATCCCTCTAGCACTCAAGTGGTTAGGTGCTGACCTCCCTCTGTCTACATGTTTAGCATTGCGGAGGAACCTAACAGAGCTTCACATGAAAACATGATGGTGAGCATTGTTTGTGTGAGTGGATATTATGAACAACACAGCAAAGAGGGTGTTAAAGATGGACTTGGACAGTATTTGTTATGCTGTGCTTTTTTCATTTTGGCTGGGATTGCCCAGTATTTTGTCCTTGTTTGAACCCTCTCAGCACCGTGTTGGTGCAGTTGTGTGAATCAATGCTGGCCTTGTGTTCAGGTGTCACTGTGTTGGGCTGTACAAGGTTTGAGGGCTTGTGTGGTTATGAACTGATGCACTTACTGGTAGTGTGGAGGGTGCTATTTGTCATCTGTGTCACATACTCCAGGGACCCCTTCAACAGCCATTGACTACAGGTTCTGCCTGAGCATGTCCCACCAGTGGTTAAAGGTTATGTGGACAGAGGGACTACCTCCTGTGCCTCGGGGGATCATGGCAACCTCTCCCATTTTCTTTTTCACAAGCCTCTTACAGTCACCCCTGTGCTTCTTGATGGACTTTGACATGTGGAGACTGTGTTGACCCCGTTGAGCACCTGTCGCCTGGAAGACTTCTTCTGAGCACCCAGACCACCACCCTGTCCCTCAGGAACAATATAGTATCCCTCTCCAGGATGATGTGGATGAGGACCCTGTTCTCTTTGTAGGAGTAATTAGGGTCCCACAGCCTCTACTCATCAGCCCCAGTCTGGGATGCATCAGAGCTGTGGCTTTAATGGTCTGCATGTGCTCACCCTGACTGTGTGTGGTGCTCCCAAGGTTCTACAAATCGTTCTCCACAGGAAGTCAAGCACACTGTTCATTGACTATTCATGGACTATTTTTCTTGATTAAATCAGATTTAGAGTTTTACTAAATATGCAGAATATGGTTGCTTCTATGTTACAGTATAATATTTTGATACATTATTCAAAATCTTACAGATCTTTAGATCAAATGGAAGTAATTTTAAAAGTGTATTGGCTGGTTTGCAAATGTTATATCTAGAAAGTTTATATATGGGGATCCAACTTCATGGGAAAACAACCATAGTTAACATAACTATACATCAAACAAAGTAAGCGGTCTTTAAACAGCTATATTCAATTGTCTTATAGGGGGTACATTTATATATAAACAAAGGCGGAGTTAAACAGATAGACAACGTAGTACACAATTTACTATAAAAATATTTTCATTAAATCAGTGGGTTTTCATTCAAAAATCACAATAATATTATAATTTTATTCCACTTCTGCAGATGTGATACTTTGGGATTTTGATGATTTCAGTTTATGCTTAAAAGACAATGAAAGACAAATATCTCCTGCATAGTTCAAAAACATTTATGCTGTGCTTAATAAAATACCCATTCTGTTTTAAAATGTGTAACTATATAATGTAAAATAGAAATTGCACACTGGCATAATGTTAACACAGATTGTTGATTTTTTTGTAATATATAGTTTTGGAAAAATACACAAGGAGGCTGCTGTATTAAGAAGAACCTGAGCAATTCAAAAGCAAATTCAAGTTAAAGGGATAGTAATACTTCGTTTTATCTTTATTTTATTTTGTAGGCATTAAAAAAAACATGAAGAACGATATAAGTCTTATATCTCAAACCTTTATGGTTTGAGAGATATTCACAAGCAAAGTTCCCCCTCCCGCCCCTTTTACCTAGTGTAAGCCATCTCTTCTCAGATGTGGAATCTGGTTGCTAGACAAGACAGATAACAGAAGGGGACAATCTTCTTCCCATGAGAACAATGAAAGCCCTGCCCCCCTTGACAAGTTTTTCAGGTTTTTCTCTTATCTTAATTGAAGATTTTCCCTCTCTGCAGTCTACCTGGGCACCTCCCTTCTGATCTGGCTGAACAGTGTTACATCAGTAAAAGGGGCAGGAGGGGGATACTTTATCATTCAATTACTCTTGAACTACAACTCTCACAGTATTGAAATAACACTCTCCAAGGTCCAAATACTATGATGATTAATTAGAGCTGCTTTTATTATGAAACATTACTATCCTTTTAAGTAAGTGATGCAGAAAAGTGAGCATAGTGAGTGTAGGAGGGTAGGAGGAAATAGGAAGATGGAAAGAAGTGGAATGTCAAAGTACAGTTTTCAAGTGTGTTGTGTCTTAGTAGAGGACTGCCATAGGAAAAAATTGGCTGAGAACAGGGTCTTCTACTCCTTCTCTGACTTCCCACCAGAAGGATTTGTGTGGTGACCTCTTCAGTGCATTGAAAGCTGAGGAACAGGGCGCATGTGTGCTCATGAGTGCATGAATATATATGTATTCAGGCACTGCAGTGTCAGTATGGATTATCATAAACATGTATGAAAACATCAGAACACATTTCTAATAGTAAGGTGACATTATATCCCTTTAAATCAGTTGCACATACTGCCAGGTTCCATTGATTCCATTGCAGTGCTGTGAAATGATGTTTTCATAATCATCCCAATTTAAAGGGATATGTGGGTTTCTCACATCTCAGAGATGAGTTTCACCTGCATTTCCTCTCTATGCAATTTTCTGCAAAACGTATAATTATAGAACTCTTTCTGTGGAAATTTCCTTTAAAGAGGAAATGCAAACTTTCACAAATTCCTATCTTTCAGATTAAGAGCGGCTGCATAATTGTTGCAGGTCTTTTGCAAATCTGCACAGTGGTTCGAATGAGTCAATATGATTATTTGAAAGAGTACAGTCATTTCGCAAGACAGACTGTATTGATGTCCCAGGCAGTCCTCAAGAACCCTCAGAGACCTGCCTCTGCTATTAGGTGTGTTACTGCAATCTAACCTGGACACACTTACTAGTCCTATTTCAACCCACACCTGAATTGACTCATAGATTTACCAGTATCTTGTCTAGCTCCAGTGTCTTGCCTCTAGCCTTGCAACCTTGTGTCCTTTGACCAGAGCTCTGCCTGCCACCTGTCAAGTGACTCACCCTTTTGTATACTTCCTTCTCTGTCCAGTTATTATCTGCTCCTTCTCCTCCACCATGTTTTCAGCTGTACAACATTCTCATTCCCCACTCCCAAGCATTGCTTTCTTGCTCAGTATGCTGTCTGCAGTTTCACTGTGATTCCATACAGTGGGGAGCAATGGTACTTCAGTCATGAACATCTGGTCATGTTTTGTAGTTTGATGCATATTAATTAGGAAGGGGGATGTTTTCCTCACATGTGAAATATAAGAAATATGTCTTGTGTGGAATTCCTGTGAAAAGTAGTTATTCTGTTTTGTTCCATTCTTTGAAATGAATGATAATAATGTAATTCACTCTCACATGCAGAGTGTCCTCTCTATTGCCACACAATAAATTAGCATAAAAGGAAGTGTCATTTAGTTTTCCACCTTATCAATCTGTTATGTGAGAGTGAAAGTTAATGGAATCACAGGCACCGCAGCTATGTCCAAATGGTAGGAACAGAACCAAACAGACTGACCCCACAGACTTATCCACTGGTAGCCATGGAACCACACAGCCTGCCCTCCTCATCCTTTTCCTACTGGCAGCCATAGAACCACACATCCTGATTCCCCAGCCTTGACCAACTGATATCCACAGAACCATACTTACTGCCCCCCAGCCTCTCTGGCACTCAAAGGGTTAGTTATGTTATCAAATGTGCCTACTGGTTAGCATCTGTTTATCATTAAATAGAAAAATATGATAAAGGTGGACACATATCTACTAACTATAATGTTTTTTGGGGATAAAGTGAACCAAATTATTCTGTAACTCCTGACGCAGAGGCGTTGTATGCACTTGAACAGAATTCACAAGGTCTTTTATAGTGTAACTGACTGTTATCAGTAACTGTATGCAGTGGATAAACAAGATGAACCCCAGGGATTTAGGTAAAAAAATTGCATAACTTTATTTACTATCGACAATCTCTTATATCAGATATGTTTCCAGCAGTCTCACAAGCTGTCCTCTATAAACATATCATAGCAGGGATAGTCAATTTAATAAGTTTCCTTACAACAGATTTTATACTGCTCTTGAGCATCTTTACAAGGATACAGTTCAGAAAGACTGGCAGCTCTCAGCAAGGCTTCCTGCTTACAAATTTTATTCTACAAGTTGACCTTGACTGTTGTATTACAGTACATTCCTAAACTTCTGATAGAGTAAGCAATTTAAGTGTATTCCTGTCTTTTCAATCACTGCTTTTTTATTGCGCTATCTAAATAGAATACTACCACCTTCAATTAATAAACCCTCACTTTAATATGGACAAAACCTTAATGGTCACAATCAATCAAGTTTATGAAGTATACATTTCAAAATTAATCATTAATTAGTACTATATAGCATATAGGAAAACATGATTAGTTTTTTCCTGGCTCAAGGACATTAAGCCCCTCCCACTAAATTGTTCCTTTATCACTTCCTAAGAATGCCTCAGTGGTAGGATGTTTAGGTCCGTGAAATAATCATGTCCACCTCCATAGACATGATAGTGAGTACTGATTAAATATTACATTTGGGAAAAGCATTCCATTCAGAATTAACTGACAAATGGTTTTTAGATTAAGATTAGTGAGAATATAGTATTAGGAAGTGTAAAGACACTGACTCCTAGGACAAAACTGAAATAAATACAGTAGCATGTTAATGTATATTTTCATTTCTGTCCTCACATTTCTTAACTCTTTGAGTGCCAGAGGGGTACACAACGCGTTGCAAAGCAAAAAATCAGAAAAGATTAACAAACTTAATAGAGACAACTTTCACGTACTATGCAATTTATTTTCCAGGATCGTCTGTTAAAGGGCTTAGATAAGATATTAAAGGGCTTAGATAAGATAGCAACCTGTCTGAATGCAAGAACAGTGGCACTAATCACAAGCAATTCACTGATGATAGCTTTCAATACAAACAACACAAACAAGGTTAAATAAATTATCTCTAAATAATTTACACATGGATTAAAAAGCAGTGTTAGGATGATATTTTAGGGTTGTAACTTGTGAATAAATGCGTTGTGTACCCTTCTGGCACTCAAAGGGTGAAAGCTGTATAAAATGTTTTCAATATTTGACACTAGTGTAAAAGCCTGTGTGTACCGGCCAAGGTCTGGGTGATGTTAACCCTTTGAGTGCCAGATGGGTACGCAATGCATTGCATACCCCTCTGGCACTCAAAGGGTTAAGAAGCCGGTCCTGCTCTGCGTACTGCCGCTGCCTCACTGGCAGCACAGTAGATGCAGTCATGCACTGTAGAGACTGCTTGAAAGCACAAAATGCTCCCAGCACAGAACTCCCAGCATTATGTGCGTTTAGTATCTCTACTGTGCATGACTGCATCAGACAAACATTCTAACATTTTATTATATAGAATTAGTGTTCCTTTAACGTTTCTGTCAGTGGGGTTGACTTTGGATCATCAATTGAAGGTGTAACCATTTAGGTTTCAGAAGGGCAGCCAATGTATTGCAAAGCAATGCACTGGCTGCCCCTCTGGCACTCAAACAATTAAAGGAGAAAAGGAGCAGAAAGAAGAGAAAACCAGCTTATGAGATTCAGATAATGTTAAAAGTATGACAAACTAACTGTACATTTGTAATGTCTGTGAGACCACTTATGAGTGTCAGGAATTGGTTCTCCATTGCAGTATATCTTAATATATTTATATATATATATATATATTTATATGCATATATATTTTTTTTAACTAAGAGGTGCTGTCCCTTTAACCCCTTGGCTGTAAGAGATATCTCTAACACATTGTTTTATTAGGTTTTGGAAATGTCACTTAAAGTTGACTATGAAAAATAATTTAGACATCTATGTATAAAACCATCCCATTGAATCCACAAATAAGGTTCTTTCTTTCCTTTTTAGTTTTATGAAATAGTGGATACTAGTGTTATTTTATAGATATGCCTAAGTGTTTTCTGTGCGTTTTAGTCCTGTTATTTTATGAGCTCTTACAGTTTATAATCAGTTTATGTGTTATTATCTGTATGTGGGATACATCTAAACAGCCCATTTAACAGAATTACTTTAACACCCAAAATAAATGTGGGTGGAAGTGGCCTTACCTTACTTGACTTGAATGTGCAGTCTATAGGCTAGATACTATACCCTCATGTAAAACAGGGATCCTATTGAAATGTGGCCATCTACTGGGCAACATACAAAATGGTGATTTTAAAATATCGCCTCAATCAAAACAGCAATATCAGAATGTTGCGTAAATGAAACCAGTGACATTATGATGTTAAATGGTTAAAGGTCGTGATCCTGCCCATACATTGCTCTACCCTCACTTCTTGACATTGTGGTCTGTCTTATGTCTTACCACCACCTATCACAGTGCTGTCTCTGTCCTCATTTATACCACTCCGGATTCTCTTATTTCCCTTGCACTGCTCTGGCTCTTCTTCTCACCCTCTGTTGCACCCCTAAAGAAATGCATTTAAATTATTAGGGATTTTGGGAGAGTTCATCCCCCTATGATGTTGTTGGAATGCCTTAGAATAGCAAGTCTTTAGGTTGCCTGCCCCTGAAAAGAGAGAGAGTAACCCTTCCCTTTCCAGAGGGGAATTAAACAACTGGAAGAGAATCAGCCCTTCAGTCCATTCCTTCCCGGCAGTGAAAGATGCGCAGAGTGTGTGTGTGTGTGTAGCAGAGTGGTAGCCAACCTAGCATGGTCTCTTCTACAGAGCCGGAGCCAAATGCGTACACAAAGAGGGATAAAAGTCAGCACAAGCCACCCTTCTTTTATCCCTTGTCAGCCCCAAATCACTTTAACCACTTGGAATGTAGAGAGGTTCAGAGCTAGATTGGAGGGATAATGTGTGCAACACACTGGGCCTTATGTACAAACGAATGAAGAGCTATGAGAGAGAGAGAGAGAGAGAGATCATTACCAAATATTCCAGTGATTACAATGGGGCTTTAATCTTTGAATGCTAAAGAAATGTAGGCACTCATAGGGTTAAAAGATCCCCTCAGTTAGAAGTTTTATTTGTCCCCTGTGCTGCAGTAATTTGCCACATCATAGTTATACACCCTGCAGGCACTCAAAGAGTGCCGTCAACCCGGAGGGGTGCAACAGAGGATGAGAAGAAGAGCCAGAGTGGTGCAAGACACGTAAGAGGAGCTGGAGCAGCGGAAGGTAGGTAAGGGAAAAAAAGCAAACACTAAACGAGAAACCCACTTTTGTACTGCAGCTATCCTATAGCTGGCCTGCTACATGAAGTAACAAGCATTGGTGGCCAAAACCCACGTTGTGGCCACTCATTTCAGATTTTTGTTCCCACAATGCATGCTAAATAGCATGAATTGTGGGGACATCAAAGGAAAATATTTAACTCTTTGTTTGAGACGCAGTGTCAAAAAAGTAGAGTGAGCTCAAAACACCTTTCTTTTTTTTTTTTTTTAACAAAACAGATTTTAAAGAAGAAAAAGAAGAAAGAAGAGAAGGAAGATTACGGAAGACAAAAGATTCAAGAAGAAGACGGACAGCAGCTGACCAGGGAGCTGAGGATCTCGCTGGATTACAGGTAAGTGTTTGTTTTCAGTGGATGTTGTTAACTTTAGGGGGATTAACCTTGTGAGTGCCAGTGGAGCATGCAATGCTCTGCAATGTGTTGTATACCACACTGGTACTCAAAGGGTTAATATTCTATAGTTTTTAATAACATTTTTATTTCCTTGGATGTAATGATTTGGGGCTTATCAATATCATACATGTGAAACTAGTGTTTCACTGCATGTTAGGGACTCTGCGTCTACGTTTTGATGGTGCAGTTTTATTACCAAAAAAATGTGCGGTCCTTAGTATGTGTTCAGGCCACTGCATATCATAGAATGGCAAATTCAACTAATTTTTAACTGTATCCAATGAGCACATATTTTGTGCGTGTTGGGCATTTTACATGGCTGTGATTTTTGACAGCACAGATAATAGAATAAAAATCTTTGCCTTCAAAACCACCATCGCCAGTTTGGATTTTTACAATTGGAAATAGCCCTATATCTCCTCAACTTCCTCCCCAATATTTCCTCCTCTTGGATTCACTGGATTTAGCTGTTGAGTTTGTGTGAGAGAAAGGAGGAGGGAAACCATAGAGTTCTTGAAATTGGAGAAATGTAGACTCCATTGGAGGAATGTACACATAAGTTTCTCTTCTAAAATAGGAGTAGGAACAATGGGGGAAATTTAGAAAAAGTGTACTTGTTCATTTTTATGGAAGGATTCTTAAAATGTCCTTATTCCTTATTATGAGTGTTGGTATTTATAAAGTATTCTAGATACTAGAGATACTAAAGAATAAGAATAGGTCAGGCATGGCCTTAAATATTTGGTGAAAATTCTAAACTGTAGCAAATAGTGACATTTCTTGATAAATATGCTGCACCACTTTTTACAAACATCCTTACTCCATTTAAACAAAAAAACATACTAGATGGTGTTATGTCCTCCTAAACTGTCGTTAATACTTTTATAATTACCAGAGACAATCTTACAGCCATTTTAAGGCTTCCTTTCATTTAACTACATTTTTATAAATATCCCATTATTTCATGTTGTGTATGCCTATTTATTAACCCCTTAAGGACTGGCCATGCACGCACGCGGCCGGCACTTAAGGACCACGGAACTTTTTTTTTTTTGCGATCCGGATTCAGGGCTCCCCGAGCGGTGTGCAGCCACGCACGGAGACCTGAATTCCATGACTTACATATAAGTCCTTGGTCCTTTCGGGACATCCAACCCGTTATGTACATGTATGTCATTTGTCGTTAAGGGGTTAAGATAGTTAATCTGGACAATTCTCCTTATTACACCTTTTATTATAAGTGAAAGTAAGTAGAGTTGTCTTTCGTGGTTTTCTTTTGCTCTGTTCCTTGTTCATCACCATATACTAACAAGCTGCAGAGTAAATTGACACAAACTTCTTCCTCTTTCTTGTTCATGCAAGGTCATTGGGGAGACTTTAACCCCTTAAGGACTACATGACGTACTATGACCGTCACAGTCCTTATACCCTTAAGGACCAGCGATGGTCATATCACGTCACATACTTTTTACTTACAAAATGTCCAAGGCTTACTGAAAATGATCTATTTAAATGGATTACACACACAGTAGGGAAATGTATCTTGAATCTTGTTCAAAAACTAAACACAGTTACTGTTGCCTGAGCAGTGGTGACAGAATATATAGCCCACCCTGTGGATACAGCAAGTTAACCCGTTCAGCATTGACTAGAGCTCTATGAGAAATGCATCAGTTAAAACATAACCTTTACTTATATTTTTTAAAAATAATAAAAATCTAGTAATTTGTATTTAATATAAGAGCCAAATCTTGCTTTCCTAGTTGTATTGCTAATCAGTGTCAAAGATTTGCCGCTGCTATGAGACAAAAATCAAATACTTGTTGCTAATATGTTATAGCAGAATAGATGAAATCCCTAGAGCTCATGTGTAAGACACACGAGCACTAAATACATCCTGTATTCAAGCCTCACCGGTACAGTCCCTATTCAATAGCAGAAAAAGAAAAGTAAAGAAAGTCCCTAGAAAGTAAAGAAAGTCCCATGATCACTAAATACCTCCCTGTTAGGTTTGTTCCTCACCGGTACAGTCCCTATCTTAATTGGAACTTAAAGAAAGAGGCTAGAATTAAATCTTGTATTGTCTCTATTTATAGCCGTTATAATTCCCTTTTTCCTTTTGTTTGCAACAAGATAATGTCTCACAACAGTGACAAATTAACCCCTTAACTACCCTACGGCGGCTCCATCACGGGTTATAATTACGGGATGCCCCAAATCCACCATATTTAAAGCCTGTATATCAGGACATTCCTAATTGTATCATGGGCCTCCCTCAAAGTCACGTCTGATTGGTCATGACTCTAAGGTTTGTTTCCTTCAATTTTATGGCAACATTTTAGGACAATTTCTTAGCTGATTAGTAATAGACATTTTTGTTTTTATTTTATTTTTTTTGTCTCTATGTGATACAATAATGCGTTTAAATGATACATTAACTGATGTTAGCCGTGAGAAATAGCAATATATCAAGATTAACCCATAACAATCTTACAGTATTCAATAAATAAATATATACTGTTTTGCCATAAATATAAAGCTATGGTATTTATGATTCAAGTTTCCTGATGCCCTTGAATGATATGACTTTCAGATCTCTAGGAAATTTAAATTGAATGAAAGAGGAGGTGACTTGGATAAGGTACTCTTGAAATCAGAGGTGTGTTGGACTTATAGGTTATGTATGAAAACATCCCATGGATTAAATGAGGGGTTAACATATTTGCCCTTCATAAAAGACTAATATCTGATTTATTCCAACAAGCCCCAAAATACAAGTTTATAGGTGATAAGAACTATTCCACCACATATCAGAAATATCTGGTTGACCACCTCTTGTAATGAGTTGCTAACTGATGTTTTTAAAATAAACCAAAATTGATGAACTACAACCATCATCATAGTTTTGGTACTATCATAAATACCATAGCTTTATATTTCTGGATAAATTTACTCTTATCAAGGATTCACATCTTTATGTAAGAAAACTGTTATTAAGAAAGATTTTGATAAAGGTAATTCCTTAACCGAGACTAAGGATTAACAGGATATGGAAATGATTCAGATCCTTCAAGATATCCTGAATGAGTATAAACCAGAAACTAGGCTTAATTAACTCAAGATGAAATCAAAATTCTCTCCTCTATAAATATTTCCTCTCATATAGAGGTGTTTCTGGATTAGTTAGTAGGGAGTTTTTGGAGTGTAATTCTAGGAGTCCAAATTGTAATTTGGAACCATTGGAAATTAAAGCTAACAAAGTAATTTAGGAGTGGAAAGATGCACTTATTAAACCATCAGACAAGGGAGGATATGTAGTGGTGTGTCCCCTTGACATGTACATGGATGAGGTCAAAAGACAGCTACAAGATATTACTAAAACATTTCTTGAGGGCTATAATAAAATAATTGAAGAAGCTAAAAAAAGATCTGATATTGGAGATAAGAAGTATTGTTTTTTGGAAGTAATGAATCCTAAGGTACCAACCTTTTATCTCCTTCCAAAAATACATAAACACCAGTACAGACCAATTGGAAGACCTATAGTTTCCGGTATTGATGAATTTACTGAAAAAGCAAGTCAATATTTGGACTTTAGAAGTCACCATGGATGTGTTACAAAATCTTCAAGAAATACATGTTACTGATGATACCAAATTAATCACATGTGATTTCAAAACACTAAATACCAGTATTAATCACAAAGAAAGGTGCCTAGCGGTGGAGTATTTTCTGAGAAAACAATCATGTGAAGGGTCAGACACTAATAACTTTCTAGTCAGATTACTCAGATATATTCTCACCCATAACTACTTCACATTTAATGATACATTTTATCTTCAAGTGAGGGGGACAGAAATGGGGAGTGCTTGCGCTCCCACCTATGCAAGAAAATTATATCTGCGCTGAACATATTATTTTATTTCTGAGACAGATTGATGACATTTTGATTTTCTTGGATGGTAGTGAAGTTTTATTCCAGCAATTCATTGATAAACTCAATGATAATGAATTTAGTCTGAGTAATAGATATAATATTGACAACAATAAGGTGGACTTCCTAGATATCATCACCTCCACTGGCTCCTCTGGCCATTGCCCGAGTCCGAATGAGGGAATTTTCAACAGAGACTGTTTTTAATATGGCCAGTCTGTTCAAAATGGATTCCAGTCTACAATTGGCTGGGATGTGTGCTTAGATACCTGCAGCCAATCAGCTTCTAGCGGGTTTTGTCATTCCCCACCAAGAAGCTGATTGGCTTGAAGGGGTGGAAGCACAAATCACAGCCAATTGTATGCTGGAATCCATTTTTAACAGAGACTGGGTACTCCTCCACACTCAAAGGGTTACAGGACAGATATGAAAGAAGATAAGGTAGAAGATGGAAGATTACAGATAACAGAAGGAAGATTGAAGAAGATGGGACAGTAGCTGACCAGGGTGCTAAAGACTCCAACGGACATCAGGATTAATGGTAAGTGTTTTTTGTCAGGGGCTGTTTTTTTAACTTAGTCGGATTAACCCTGTGAGTGCCAGTGGGGTAAGCATACCCCAATGGCACTCATATTGTTAATTCTACTAACATTTGACACATTTTGGGATTGCTTTTGATGTTTTAATAAATAATGTCTTAGGGCCCTATTTCACTGGTGACATTTTTTATGCTTATGTTCAATTGCTGCGAGGGCATTTTTGAGATGCGTTGTGCCCAGAAATACTGGGTCCCTTAATGTATCTTATTGCTAACTCATGGAATTGAATAGCATATTTGGTGTTTTGTTTTGTGTTAATGGGTAAAAACACCTGAAACATTATCACCCGAGGTGGGTTTTTTTTTTAGCCAGTATTTCTTCAAAGCACGTGTAAATGAATTGATTACCTTGCTTGAAGAAATGCCATTGGCTGTTTTTGGGGGGAATTGAATTGAGTCATAAATATGTAAATTGCACCTGCCTTCCTGTCTCCTGAAGCTGTATTCAAGAACCCAAGGAGGAGAAAATTTGAAGCAAACCAGCTACACCATAGGGAACAATTAAAATGTCCCATTGATTTAAAGGGAGCTTTCACCCTATGAATCTGCAATGTGTTGAGACCACTCTAGCATTTAAAAGGTTCAAAGCTTAATTTAAATCAATGGGAATGTATTATCTGTTCCCTATGGCACAGATGAGAATAGATGATTTGCCCAGAATTGCATCTCTTTAACTTCCTGAATACAATCCCTGCCAATCCTGATACTATTTTGTTTAAGGCATTGGTGTACAACCTGAGCCCCTCCAGCTGTTCATGACTACATTTCCCACAGTTCTCCTACAGCCAGCCATTGATGAGCTATATTTTATTTGTAGTCACTGGGGCTATTGATTATGATATTACTTATCAATGTATACCATACCAGGGACATAGATATGGGGTACAGAGGGTGCAATTGTGATGAGGTCTGTTATCCAAATGTGACTATCAACCGCAAGGGCCCAACAGGTTTTACTTACTCCAATGGGAGAATATTTTTGTGCTGTAAGCCCAAACAAGTTTGAACAAAGGCTCTCTTTAACTAGTTATGTCACTGTTTCATTCTATATGAATCAAAATTAATTGCAGCACACAGGTCCCATTTCCCACATTCCCACCTCTCATTCTCACTCCCATCTCAATAACCTAGTAGGGTCAGTTCATATAAAAGTCACATCCAATGTGGATAACACTCAATTGTACATGTGTACTCTCTGATAGGCCATACAGCCTCCCCTGTTTTGCATTCTGGATCAGCTGTTTTGCCAGGCCCTACTGAAAGTACTTCCTATATACATAGTGGTTTTATAAAATATTATCATGAAAACACAATACAGACTAATGTATAATCAATAACAGCAATTTAGCAAATATGTTCTAAGATAAATATAATCAAAGCAGTAATTGCCAAAGGAAAGCTTTTGGGGAAAAGTATAGCAGATCCTGGACAAGGAGATAAAGACTGAAAAGCAAAACTGTTCCCAGCATTTTCAGTAAATTGTTGGCATTTATGTACTTCAGTGTGTTAGCTTTTTCTGATGAATTAATCATGTAATTACATTTTTTTCAATTATCTGTTTCTAAGAACAAAAGTTAATTTGTGAAAAGCTGTAATTCCCAAACTAAATTAATATTGATATGTATAGTACAAAATGATGCAATTCGGAACCTGTGCTCAGAAATATACAGATCAGATGTAAGAAATGACTAAGTGAATACTGAGGATGGGGCTGCCTTTTATCACATACAGAGGAACAGTTAGGATTCAAAAATGGAATCTCTGTATGATAACTGAGATTTTTGCCTGAAAGGTTGTTGTAATACTAATCTGTTCTTGGTAATTATAAATTAGATGTAATAAAGGTCATTGTGATCATTATAATTAAGATAAGTGCTTAGAGGCTGGGAAATATTTTTTTAAAAAGATATTGGTATATGTGTAAGATTAGACTTTTCCAAGCAGTCTGGCACAGTCTAATCTAACCACCTGCTCTATCTGCTGCATAAATTAGATGTCTCAGGGGAGACTCTGGAGCTGATTGGTCTATCTTGTTACCATGACAACCATTTTCTCTCCGCTATATGATTTACACAGTGCTTTGCAGCTCATCAGAGATTCACCAGGCACAAACACATGGTGCAGATTTTTTCCCAGGTCCTGTGGGATATCAGTACTTAATATCAGGTTTATTTATTGAGACAAGAATATATGTGTCTAATGTGGCAAAAATGTTGCTAAACGTAAAGCAGCATGGGAACAAATCTGCTGTATTGACAATACAAAATAGTAGTCATAGAGGGGAATATGTTAGGAAATAAATGTAATAATGAAATCTTAGACAAAAATATATTTTTAAAAGGATTAATATATACTTATTTGCACATATGAAGTTATTCATGTTTTACTTTATATACCTTACCATATTTTGAGCAAGTCTCAGTCGGAATATAGTTTAAAAGTGTAGGGGGGAAGTTAAGTTTTCGCCTATTAACAAAACAAAAAATAAAGTAATTAATCAAACCTTCCCTTCTCACACCTAATTTATGTTAACTGGATCCCACATTGCCTAAAAATGTAAGAAGAGCAATGGGGTACATTTTAGCAAGGAATGTACGCATTGCATGTGTATTGGGCAATGTGGGATTCAGTTAACATAAATTAGGTGTGAGAAGGGAAGGTTTGATTAATTACTTTATTTTTTGTGTTGTTAATAGTGGTGGGAAAAAGGTCAAAAAAATCCACGAAAACTACATGGTTTTCTGCTTTTTCACAGGAAAATCTTTGCCATTTTCGTACGCTGGCAAAAATGTTTCACTATTTTTTCAATGGTTAGAAAGTTTTTGCCCCTTTAATCACACGCTTTGTGCCTTTTCTCTATAAAAATGTGCAGTTTTCAGTGAATTGAAACACAATACAAGCAGCTACAATGCGAGAGAGAGAAGTGCTAAGCTGTTATGCTGTGAATTATTAGGGAAATTGAGGCAGGAGAGGCTCATAGTGACTGCTTTCACTATGAGCAAGTTTAATGACAATAAGATGAGGAGCTGGAGCCTTTATGTATCTAGTGAGTCTGAGGAGGAGGAAGTGACCACTACCACCAACATGAAAGGTCTGGATGCCCTGGTTTCCAAAACGCAATGCTGGCCAGTCCTCCTACATCACCCCTAGGGATCATGGGGAAATTTTTGTCAAGGGCAGAGGAAGTAGGGGGTAGTAGATTGAGCAAGGCAGGGCATCAACCTGTGTCTGATGCCAGTGCTGCAGCTGCTGCCAGTGTGTCTTGTACTTCTCAGGAGGGGGGAGGAGGAGATAATTCCAAGTGTGACAGCAGGGGACCCTAAGTCACACTTGCCATCCCCAAGCAGTCCCACCAGTACTACTGCTAAGAAGGTCCAGCAGCTTGTACAGAGTGTTAGGAGTGAAAGAGGGGGTGATCATATTAATAGTGAAGAGGAAGACTTAGGGACTGAGATTGATGTAGTTGGTGTAACAATGATGGTGAATCCGCTGGTGGGACTAGCATTAGGGGAGTGGTAGGGTACATAATGCAGAGCATCCAGGCTAGCAGTCAAGGGAGCCCACACCATTCCCCTAACCCTGTGAGTCCACATTCCCCCCCACGGCATTGCCCAGGTGGAACATGATCCTGAAGAAGCCAGAATAGTTGCCTAGAAGCAGTAATACCACCACCACCAGAAACACAGATCAGCTGCCTGTGTCTGTTGCTAGTACTGCCAGCCTGCCTTCTTTAGGTCACCAAAAAATTGCAAGTGTGACATAAGGGGACTCTCTGTCACATTTCTTATCACCTCCCCCAACCGGACATGTCTGTAATAGAACAGCAGCAGCAGCATGGAGGGACTGACAGTGGTGGGGGTGGTGGTGATGATGATGGTGGAGAAGCTGGTGTTTTTTTATCCCAAACTGAGAAGGAATGGGAGACAGGGATGGGGATGGGCATCACCACCACCATCAGCTGTGAGCTTTTGGAATCTGCAGAGTTTGCTACTATAAATTCTGCTTCTGCTGAGTTGCAATGGCAGTAGGATGCTGAGGAGCAGGCTAGTGTGCCACAGACCACTGTACAGACAATGGGAATGGGGCTAACAAGTGATGCGGGACTAGGACAGGTTCCACTTGCCAGCAGCAGCAATACTGTTGGTCCTAGTTGCAGTGCTGATTCTGAGGCAGTAGCAGCAACAGCAGCAACATCATCCTCTGCTCCAGCCACTGAAGGGGAATGTGGAGCAGAAGGAGAAAGAGGCCATTCTTCTCCACCTTTCCCTTCCCCCCCCTGAAGTCATCGGTATGGGATTATTTTTCTCTTGGGGCAGGTACATTGCAGTCATCAATGACAGCAATGTGCACAATTTGTGACAAGTCAGTAAAAAGGTGAAAGGAGGGAACATGCCTTGGCACAACCTCCCTGATAACAGACATGAAATACAGAGGCCATGACATTTATGTAAAATATGTTAACGACAAACACCCACCAATGAAATTGGATGCCTCTGTTGCTGAACCTTCTGACTCTCCCCAAAGGCAACAAAGGGTGAGGAGAAGATCAAAGTTGAGGAAGAACAGAGAAACCCAGCCAGAGGATCAAAGTTCGATGATAAGCGAAACACCTGGCTTGCTATCACCTACTTGCTCTAGGGTAACTACATCTTCTGGTGATCCACTCCCCCACCAGTTCATAGTCATTCAGCAGATGTCAGGATGTGGCAGTTTGTGTCCACCCATTGCACACTCTGTGGTGCACTAATCACACATGGCAGGGTGTTGGAGAATAACTGCAACCAAGCATAAGGTGGCATCTGAGGAGATTCCATCCCACAGAATATGTTGAGCTGGGGGCAGGGAGGGTTCATCATTACTATTAAACTATTTGCAAGTTGTCATGTATCCTTAGTGGGGAGTGGACAAGGAGCATGGTGACCGCAGCAGTACTTGGTTTCTGGTGGGGGAAAGGGGAGTGTAGCTGGTAAGAATCAGCTGCTCTAGAGATGCATTGCTGCGACCAAGGCTGGATTAAAGGTGCAGGCCATAAAGCCTGATAGCTGGATGACACCTCTAAATACAGACAGCTACTCACTGAGATTGGAACAGAGAGGAGAGCCTACCTATTGCACAATAACAGGAACAAAACACTGCGCACAAGAAGTCAGAACACTAGGGGGCCGAGTGGTAGACTCAATTGTAGTTGAGAGAACTGAAACCGACAAATCAAGAGTTGGACACGTAGGTGTACAACAACTCGGCCTGGACTAGGAGTCAAAGGTGTCAAGCTTGATCAGGACCAGGATAGTCATGGGGAAACAAGGGCACAGGCAGATAATGGTTGACAGGCTGGGTCAGTAACTAGCAGGCAAGGATGGCACCAAGGATGAGTCCCAGAGCAGTCTAACAAGCCGGGGTTGAAGAACCAGTCAGGCAGCGCAGCACACAGGGAGCAGGCAGGATAATAGTCAATAGAATGGATCCAAGGGTTGATAATGGAAAGCACAGCCGTTAGCCAAACTGGATAGCAAAGGGGAAGTCAAGAATAGCCAAATCAGGACTGGATACAGGTTACGGTAGGAACTCTTAGAGGCGGCGGAGCTAAATAAAGGGTAAAGAAACAGGGTGGGGAAAGATAACCAAAGATAATCATATTCCAGAAAAACCCAGAAAAAGAGCATGACACCAAATATCACGACCACCAGGGAGGAAAGTGACGAGAGTGCCAGGAGGCAGGAACCCTACAGAGGGATAGAGGAAAGGGGGAGAAAAAAGAAAAAGAAAGAAGACACCCGCCCCTGAACTAACACAGAACAGGCTCCAACAAACCCATCCCCTCCCAAACATGAAAGAGACCGCATACCAAAACTAGTAGAAAAGAAAAGCCTCAACAGGAGAGTTTGCCTAAGAAACAACAGCATTAATAGAAAATCCACATAAATGTATACAGAGCTAACACATGCCGTAAAAAGTAAAGTGGACACGTGTTTCTGCAGCTAGGCTAGTAGCAAACAAGGAGTAGGGAAAAAAGGAAGGGATACATCCTGTTGCACCCTGGAGTGGAGCCCTGTGCCACCAGTTGGAACAACACAAGCTGTCATCTCCAGAAGAGGGAATCCATCACCATGGGACAAGAATAGGGGGGAAACAGGCACCCTCCCCGCCCAATCGCTCAACCAAATGTAACAGGCAACGATGCCCAGGCCAGCCAAGGAGTAAGACACATGCCAAAGATCACAAAATATAAAACACAGTATATTTGCCCCCGGCATCCCAAGAGCAGTGCATCTGTTTCAAAGACCAGCATGGGTTGCACCATGAATAACAGTGCAGTTCTGGAGAAGCCCAAAAACAGACAGAAATGCACATACATGGTACAGAGGGTACAATTATTTTGATAAAAAAAAAGGTATACTTTGATGACATACTTAGTTCCACTAACCTTAGGGATAACACCCATTGCATGAACAGAATTCCATAAAAAAATACTTGGAGATATGCACATAGGTAGAAAAATGGTATATATATATATATATATATATATATATATATATATATATATATATATATATATATATATATATATATATAACACAAATGGCGAAAGAAAAAATAAATCAGACAACAGTATATTTTTATGTCCCCACTGTTCCCCCCACGCCTTGTAAAATACTTAATTGGCCCTGACAAAACAAACAACTTTATGTTGCACATCATGGTACTGGATGCCCACACACTCTACCATTTAGGATCAAGTTTAGGGGAGTAGAGGGTGGAACGAAGCAGGTGATGCTCCAGGTCTAGACTCCCATGAGAACAACCCATAGAGGTGTCCATTCAGACAGCCAAGTGGAGCCAAGGTAAGTAGACCGGACCACAGGTACTGAAAGAACAGGAACACCAGCTCAGCCGTAGAAAGTCAACAAAGGATCAAGCACAGTCAAGCAACCCTACAGCCTCTCCAACCTGGACATAGCCACCATTTTGGAAGTACAGAAATAGTATAAAATTAAGGGAATATTTGTTATGAGAAACCCAATACCAAGGGTTTAACCAAAACATTCAATTTTAAAAAAGCCAATTTTACAAAGCTAAAAGCAGTATTATAGGATATTCAGTGGAATGTAATTTTCAAAGATAAAAATGTACAAGAATCATGGGATTTTTATAATTCTACAAATATATCAATAACAAAAAGGTTTATATTGGTTCTCTTAAGGCTGAGACAGGTTAATTGATCAGTGAGGATAAGACTATGACTGACTCCCTAAATACATTTTTTGCTTCTGTATTTACAAAGGAAGCAACAATTACAGGCTATGGGCAAATAGACAAAACCACAGAATTTCCATCATGTACATGGCTTACTGATGACAAAATCCAAAAGAAATGGGGAAAGGTTATGGTAAATAAAGCCCCTGGACCTGATGGTATACACCCAAGGGTACTTAAGGAACTTAGTTCAATAATAGTAAGATGATTATACTTCATTTTTATTGATTCTCTTTCATCAGGCATAGTGCTCTGTGATTGAAGGAACGCTAATGTGGTTCCATGGTTCAAAAAGGGGGCAAAATCCAAAACAAGAAATTATAGACCTATGAGTTTGACTTCCATAGTGGGTAAGAGACTAAAAGGGTTACTAACTGACAGTATTCAGAACTATGTGAAGATAAATAGTATTATTGGTAGTGATCAGCATGGTTTTATGAAGAATAGATCATGTCAGACTAATTTACTTGCATTTTACGAAAGAGTAACAATTTGTACAAGGGAATTGCTGTTGATGTAGTATACTTGGGTTTTGCAAAAGCCTTTGATACAGTGCCTCACAACAGGTTACTGCATAAGTTAAAAGGCTTTGGTTTGGGCAGTGTTATCTGTACATGGATTGAGAACTGGTTATTTGATAGTTGCCAGAAAGTTGTTGTAAATGGAACCTTTTCAACTTGTAAGTAGGGTGCCACAGGGTTCAGTCCTGGGCCCAATGCTTCTTAATTTGTTTAGAAGTGGGAATTGAAAATACTGTCTCAATCTTTGCTGATGATGCTAAGCTGTGTAAGGAAATACATATAGAGCTGGATGTTTTTTCTCTGTAAAAGGATTTAGATAAACTGAATTGACAGAAAAGTGGCACATACAATTTAATGTAGCTAAATGTAAGCTTATGCATTTGGGCTGTTGAAAAAACATGCTTCCTATACTCTAAATGGGAAACAACTTGGGGAATCCTTATTAGACAAAGATTTAGGACTACTGATAGACAATAGACCTCACAGTAGTGTGTAGAGTCACTCAGCTGCTGCAAGAGCAATTAGGGTACTAGCCTGCATAAAAAGAGGTATAGATGCAAGGGATGCTAATATTATCCTACCTCTATTTAAATCCTTGGTTAGGGCTCATCTAGAATATGGAGCACAATTTTGGGCACCGGTTCTTAATAAAGACATTGTGGAACTGGAAAAAGGGATCGGAAGATCTGAGTTATAAGGAGAGACTAGCCAAACTGGGTTTGTTTATATTAGAGAAGAGACGTATAAGGGGTGATATGATTACCATTTACAAATACATCCAAGGTCAATACAAAGAACTATCCAATTAATTATTTACACAAAGAGATGAGCTAAGATCAAGAAAAGGAAAGGCGCGTTCAACTAAGGCAGGGTTTTTTTTACAGTAAAGGAGGTAAAGCTATGGAATTCTTTGCCTCAGGATGTTGTGCTTGCAAAAAAATTTAACTGCTTTCAAAAAAACCAATGGATGTCTATCTAGCACACAACAGTATTGAAAAGTAGGACAGATGGCTTCAATGCAGATAGGTTTCTGACCCAGGGAACTATATGACTGCCATTTGAAGTCAGGAAGGGATTTTTTAACCCCTTGGGGCTACATTGGAAATCTCTACAGGGGTATTATTTCCCTTCCTCAGGACCAACAGGGGTGTTTTTGGCATGGGATGGCCGTATGCCTTTTTTCAGCCTCGTCAACAAAATTACTACGTAAGTGAGCAGATCGCATGGGTGGCCCAGAGCCTGGCTGGGTAAAGCATAGCATAAGGAATGTTCAGCTCTTTCAGGAGCCTCTTGACATGCTAGAATTTTTTGGATATCTACTGAGAAGTCAGGGAAGATGGAAACTCTGTGATTTTAATAAAATATTTGACCCTTCAGCCTTGAGAGTCGCAGGATAGCATGTCAGGCTTTGACATTCAGGAGTTTTGCAATTACAGGTCTAGGCGGGGCCCCTGGGGGATGAAGATGGTACTCTGTGGGCTGTCTCAATAACAAAGCAGTTAGAAAGGCCCTCCATGCCCAGTGTCTTTCTTATCCAATTTACAAGAAACAATGCCGTCGATCTTCCTTCACAGCATTCTGCCAGGCCAACAATTAGTATATTGCAGCAGTGAAGGTTATTCTCCAGAACATCTGCCTCACTGGTAAGAGCCTGCACCTCAGATTTCAAGGTGCTCGCCACCTCCTGAACATGTGGTTAAACATTGTCCACTGTGGAGAGCCACCTCTGCACATCCAGGACGTTTTATCTCATTTTGCTGGTCTGTGTTAGGGACCAGGAACCAGACAGACACAAAAAATGTAAAATGCAAAACACCTTTATTAAAATAACAAAAGCAAACAAAGCAAAATTGTGATCCAGGAGAGTAAAGCAAAAGACAAGCCGGAGTCAGGAATACAGAGATCAGTGATGTCAGGAACAAGCCAGGAGTCAGGAGCCAGAAGGGATGTCAGAGGAAGCCAGGTCATGCACAGATAAACAGCAACTCAGGAGAAAGCACTTGCAGCCAGAAGCAGACACAAGAGCAAGGAGGAAGTGAACATAGCTGTTTAAATACCCTGGAAGGGGTTGGCTGATTACAGTCAGGTGAGTAACCATGGAGACTGAGAGGTCAAGGCAGTTCATTAAGCATCCACTGACTCAGCCTGACCCATGGAAGGAAAGGCAGAAGTAATCAATAGGCGAGTGTTAGACCAGATTAGTCAAACCATGACAGTCCACTTGCAAGAGGTTCAGGTCAACTTGGATCAATTTTGGTAGTTAAAGCTGCTTGGCAGTTGGTGATGGCAGCCATGAACTTTGCAGTGTGGAACTTGGCAGAGTCCTCTGTGCCTGATGACTGGGCAGGAGACGCTGGGGTAGGCTGATCTTCCATAATGGCCTGCATTTCATCCTCAGCTGTCTGGCAACTGGAAAACTTGCTGAACTTTGACTTGCATTCACCTGACTTCCTACCCATCTTCGGATCTCTGTGCTGGAAGAAAGTTAGCCAAGAAGAATGAACCAGGTGGTACTGAAATGATTATGACATAAAGAATCTTCTGATCTGCTTCACAGACAAAGACAACCGGCAAATCAGATGTTGCATGTAACAGCTTCTCTGTCAGCTCTTTACATGAATTGACTGATCACCTGTTTGAAGCCCACAGTAGACTATCCATCAATCAGCTGATTCATGTTTTGGAGGGAGAGTCTTGTGCAATGGCATCTAATTTGTTATGTATATGAGCTGCAGAAATCTACTGAGGAGGCTGCCTTGCTGATTAGTCATGTATGGGCAGGAATTAGTGAGATTCTTCGAATGATATATTTACTGCAGAAAAAACTGAGGAGCTCTGAGGGTGCTGGGGTGGGGGGCAATGAGTATATTTTCCAGCACCCAGACCCTATCACAAGAAGAGAATGACTACACAGGTGTACCACTTATCATCAAACTTCCAGGCTGTGTTTCTCTTGCCTTCCTCTGGTATTTTCTGCCCCATTATCTGTGCTCTTGGGGAGTGACAAGGGGCACAGTGACAGTGTATTTTGATTTATTTTTGTGGGTTTTGGTTATCACATGCTTAACAAAAATGTCAAGATGTTTGTGTTGAATGTGCTTATTGAGGGCAGATGTGCCAAAGTGTGTCCCCTCATTTGCCCTTTGTACTACCTGATTACACATACATAGTGCAGTTACTGACTCAAGGGAAAAATATTCCCACAACCATGATTTCAGTGAGGTGACAGATTGAGAAGAATGGCCGCCTTCTTCTCCTCCAGAATTACATTAGCTGGCTAGGGTAAGTGATGCTTCTGCTACTGTCTCAGCATCAGCCCTAAAGCTAGGACTAAGGGTATTGGTGTCAAGCGGAGCCTCTCCTAGTTGCATATCACTACTAGAAGAATCAAGTCCTTTTGTGGCCTCAGTGGTCTCTGGCAGGCACGTGCACACATTGACACCAAGGGAGGCTTGAGCACCTGCCCTTTTTGTCCAAAGTGCCCTCGTGCCCTTTTAACAAAAAAAAAAAAAAAAATGAATCAGTCCGATTTTATCTTATCCCAGTCCGTTTTTCAATTTTGATTACCGGTGTGGGGACTCTCCTCTCCTCTTACGTCCAGGTTTTGAATAAATAATTATGAGAAGTGCCCTTTTTTTCATTTGAGCCCCTGCCCCCCAAAATGTCTGTGCACGTCCCTGGTCTCTGGCACAATAGCCTCCTCATTATCATCCTGAAAGATGAAAGTCCATCCCTGACAACTCAGCAGCTGGAATTAGAGCAGCAGCAAACTTGAAAATGTCACTGCTGGTGTGATGCTGGTGTGATGCCCATTCATTTGAATTTATTTTTCCCATTCCCTATTTCTTTCCACCAAAAATGCTCTCATATTCTCCTCCACACCTTCTTCTACACCACCACCCTCATTCTCATTAACACTACCACCAGTCTCTTACTGCTCTATGCAAGTGGGACTAGTTGTTGATGATAACAAATATGAAAGAAGGTCCCCAGCTGCCACACTTGCCATCTCCTCCACAGACAAAAGCACACTGGAAGCAATAACAATAGACTTAGGCAGCTGAAGTGAACTGCTCATACTTCTTGCAAGTCCTGTCTTCAATATTTCCTCCCAGATCCTAAGGGATTATGTTGGCGGGCAGGACATCATTTGGTCTGGGGAATGTGGACTCCCTTTGGCACTAGTGCTGCTGATTTACTCCTCCTTTTTATCAGTACCATAAGGGTCAATCCAGCTCCTCTTTTACTTTCACTGGTGGTCATTGTGCTATCCAGCATATGAACCAACTTTATTTTTATATTAAGATTTATTTTAAACAGGACATTTCACCAATCCCTACATAAACCAAAAAAGTACAATTCTAGTGCAAAGCAACTTCAATGCAGGGGACAAATTAAAATAACGTTAATTTAAATGGGGCCTTTAACTCAATACAGAGGAATGCTTTGGAGACCTCTTTAGCATCCAGGGGGTTAAAAGTCCCAATTATCCATTTGGCTGCTAAGGATGTTATGGAGAGAGATTTTAGCAAGCCAACCAATACTGCAAAGGATGTTGCCTATAATGTCCTCAGCACAGAGCATATGTGGAGGAGGTGGAGGGTTGTTACTTAGTGGGTCTATGTGAGGGGGATTTCTTTAACCTCATATGCAGGTCCAGTGGTACTCACTGACATCAATGGTGCACATGTGATGATGTCAAACTACACTACAAGTCAGTGGAGGCAGGGAGAAGCTCTAACTGAGCTCATATCTCATCCTCACCTACCCTCTAAAAACTTGGGGTGCTCTTGTTGGATAGGGGTACCATAGGGAATGCTACAGTTTTCAAAGATTTTAGTAAATCTGAAGGGTTATGAATGTAAAATGATACATATTTTGTCCTTTGGTGCATACCGGGTTAGGGGTAGAAATGCAAATATCCCCCTATTTGATGCAGTGGATTGTCTTCTTTCTGAATGGTATACCTTGTATACCTTTTTTTTTTGTCTGCAATTGTTATAGACATTTAAATGAAGGTATGAAATACAAGTAAATATTACAAACAAAATGATGATGATCTGTGCAGTTTTGTGGTCCCGGCACCCACTACAACATGTAAACTCATAACAGTGGGGCACCATTTTACTCAGGAGGTCTCCATTTATGGAACTGAATATAGTGTCCAATGGCTTTCAGCAATTTCAGTAAATTTGAAAGATGTAAATGGGGAAAAAACAAAAACTTTTAATGTAATTATTTAATACATTTTTGGTATAGCACCAAATTCTGGGTATTTCATAGAGAGCTATTCACAGTCCCAGAAATTGGAATGTTGTGTATTTGTTAAAAAATAAATATCATGTATGTGGTTTATTTATTGTTATTATGTGGTTTATTTATTGTTATTTTGTGCCTGAAATGCCTCATTGTGCAAAATGGAAAAAGAAAGAATATTTTGCTGACTTAATAGTAAACTTACAATCATAAGCAGGCACTTGTTATTCTCTTTATTGGAATGTAAATTAAAACAAACCTTTTTGTGTTCTAGAAAACAATTTTTGGTCATTTTATGGATTAAACACTAACCAATCATATCTGTTGGTAAGGTTTGCGCAACCATTCAAAAATTAATTGTTATGCATATGCAAGTGTTTTATGCTTATACTGACTCAGGACTTTGCCACTCATTAAGATGTGCCTTTATAGTTCTTTCATGCCTTGTACCATGTGCACATGTAGATCTTTAATATGTAGAGAGTGCTATTGCCTACATATTTCACAAGAAGATTCAGTTTCTCACTTTTCTTTGTAATATAGGTCAGATTACAGTCTTTATAAATTAACTATACATGGAATAATTGTGCTCAGAAAATATGTGCATATATATTAAATATTAGCATGTTTATACAATAAATGATAATGGCAGGTGTGATATTTCAGTCCTTATGAAACTCCTAGATATCTGTGAATTGTAGTAGTGTTGTTGAATATCTAATCAAGTATATCTGTATCCATACAGTTGTTATTATGATTCCCGTTAATTGATATAATTAGTTTGTTCTCACTAGAAGGTCTGTCAACATAAATCATGTAAGATCTCATGGGTATCCATAGTTTTTCTTATTGCACTTGCCAGAATACACTTTATCACATTTTAATGTGAAAAAGAAAAATATGGCACTGCAGGAATTAATGTTATCATTAACAATAACAACAATAATAATAATAACATTAATAATGATGCTAATGGGCTATGTGTATTTCTGGATTTAAACACAGTTAAATTATTGTTGCATAGATATGTTTTGATATCACAGATTGGTTTAACATTATGTTCAAATACTTACTAGGATGGGGGCATGTATGAATATGGTTCCTGACTAGAAATTTGGCATTCTTAAAGTTATAATCATTGCAATCTACCTGAAACTATGGCATGATGATTTGGCCCTTAAAGCGGAACTACCACCTCTAAGCAACTTAAAAAAACAACTCCCACTTCTCCCTTGGCAATATGTCAGCTAAGAAACTGTATATTTACTGCCATGAAATTGTGTATCCTAAGCACATGTCAGACCTTAAACTATAAGTTATGACACATGCACAGTTTTACCAAGTGTTGCATTAAGTACAAAACTGAGGAAAGCTCATCAATGGTGTAAATCACTTCCATATTGTCTGTCCAGAATGTAACCACCTTAAAGTGAAACTACCACCGCTAAGCAACTTTGTTTCTAATAATTCCCTGATTAGTAGCACTAGTCGCCAGAATTATTACCTGGTAATGGAGAAATATGCATTCATCATCGGCTGACAGGCAGGACAGAGCTCGGACATCTTGCCCTAGTGACGTCCGCGCGCCTGCGCTGTCAGTCCCAGACGGCTATAGGAGGCATTGCTAGGAGCCATTCAGCTCCGAAAGGGACTGACAGCACAGGAGCAAGATGTCTGCGCTCCATCCTGCCTGTCAGCCGAGGATTAATGCATATTTCTCCATAACCAGGTAATAATTCTGGCAAGTAACGCTGCTAAGCAGCTATTCACCAGATAGCGAATTATTAGAAACAAAGTTGCTTAGCGGTGGAAGTTCTGCTTTAAGGCAGTTACATTCTGGACAGACAATATGGAAGTGATTTACACCATTGATGAGCTTTCCTCAGTTTTGTACTTGATGCAACACTTGGTAAAACTGTGCGTGTGTCATAACTTATAGTTTAAGGTCTGACATGTGCTTAGAATACACAATTTCATGGCAGTAAATATACAGTTTCTTAGCTGACATATTGCCAAGGGAGAAGTGGGAGTTGTTTTTTTAAGTTAGAGCAGGAAAATGACGCAGCTCATCTTTTAGTGGCTCACACTCTATTTTTGACGTAAAGAGTATGATATTGCCCAACACTTATATTCACAATTCAGCTTAGACATTTGTGAATTCAGGATAGGGGCATAAAACACCAATGTATAAATATATGATTATCTAAATCAATTTCTGATATATAATATTAACTTATATAAGAATGTTAATACATATACCCAAATAAAAAGAAGATTTGATAGGTGGTCCTTTCTGACCCTAAAATTTCCTCTTCTCCACTAGTCTTGCTATGACAGTGCAGCTGTGCTTGAATAGCAGAACTCATGCAAAAGATATAGGGTGGGCATAAACTTCTGGCTAAGCTAGAAGTAAAATCCTGGGGAATAATGGGATACTGGACCATGTATGGCATGCAACTAGAAAAAGAATGTCACAGTTACCTTAGATCCAGCGTGGCCTGGTGAGTTGATGCAGGTATTTGATGGCCTGAAATGTCACCACTGCGTCATCCCATGCATCATTCCGAGGACTGGGCCTAGGCGAGCTTGGTGTTCTCAGTGGCCATCCATGTCCTTGTGCGAACCGAGCCTGCTCCATAGATTGACGCGGAGTGGGGTCTGGGTTCTGATGCATCTCGTTTCATGCTTCATGCTTTCATGCAACATGTCGCAGGCCTCTGTTTTGTACTGGTTGGGGCTGTTAGCTCCACCCATCTACTTCCTGGTTTGCCTGTTTAAAGGAAACTGTATATCTATCCAGTTACTCTTACGTTGGTGTTCACTGCAGTTCTAGTTCCTGTTGCTCCTGTATCCTGCGTATGACCCAGCTTGTGTAATTATCCATCCAGATGCTGACCTTTGGCTCTGTCTGACCATTCTACCTGTGCACTCCTTTGGCTTTAGACATCCAATCTGGTGCAGACCTGTAGCTCTGGCTGACTGCCCACTCCGTGTATGATCCTGGCTTGTCTGACTATCCAACCTGGTTCTGACCTGGGGCTCTGTCCAACTATCCTCCCAGTGTTGCCTACTACTGTTGGACATCCTATCTGGTGCATACCTGTGGCTCTGGCTGACTAACCACTCCGTGTATGAACCTGGCTTGCCTGACTATCCTAACTTGTGCTGACCTGTGGCTCTGTCTGTTCACTCCACTGTGTGGCTCCGTTCCCCACAGACATCCATCCTGGTGCAGACCTGGGGCACTGGCAGACTCTGTCCTTACTGACTGCAGGTGTGAGTCAGTAGTCTCCATTGTTGCCATCCTTATTGGAGACAATCTCTTTCTTACTGACTGCAGGCATGAGTCAGTAGTCTCCTCTGTTTCCCATTACAGGAGACTGTAGGTTCATGGTCGCGTTACTATTAGATTCCTGAGACTACCAGCTGGCTTCGGCCTAGTCTCCAGCAGTGTGGTTGACCCATCGGCAGGATCCTATTTCTGACAGAGTCTCTAGCCTCTCCAGTCACCCTCTGCTTGTACTGTTGTACTTACTTGCTTTCACTTATTATTATTATTATTATTATTAATAAAGGTGATTTTAACTATACTGTCTGACTCCTTGTCTTGCTTGAGAACCGTAACAAAGAAGCACCATAAATAGGAGTCTTAAGTTTAGAGTTAGCAGGAGTAAGCAATAGCCCCTTGAATAGTCAACACATTCATATGTTGTATATTATGGTACTTGTCTCCCAGATCAATATTAAAGTGGTTCACTTTCAAAATGTCGCCAACTACTGGGTGTCAAAGTAAATGGAACATTAAACATGTCGCTGTAATGAAAAGGGCGATATCAGAATCTTGCCCTTTTCAAAAGAGATTCTGATATCGTGGGCTGAAGCGTTGCACATTTTAATAGTTCACTTTGAAAATTATAATTATAAAATAAAATTATAATTATAACGCTCCACATGTGATTCAGTACAAAGTTTTTAATGAAATTATTCGATACTGCTCTTAGGAATCACACATCCAACAACTGCTAGTGCTTACATCCATGTATGTCAACCCTTTGAGCACAAGAGTGGTTCCAGAGCAAGAGGAGCATGTGTGATTCCTACACGTTTTGTGTTTAATGTGTCGTTTTCTTTATTGTCCAATAGTGGACGACCTTTCGAAAGGATACCTGTTGCAGTAAGGATGGTCCCTTACTTGACGCTCATGTAGAGTCTCTGCATTATTCCCAAAGGATGATGCTCCATCAGAATCTGGTGCTCCTCATCCTCATTTTAAGTTGCTCAATCCTCCTCTCGATTATTCAAGTTGGCAACAACCATCTCTCCACGTGCAGCTTCTATGCGTTTCGGCACTCTGTACGCACCTTCATCTGGAAGTAGCGTTGGACGCATCTCACTCTCTCTAAATTAACAATTCAACCACCAATCAAAATTATAGCAGGGCAGGGCAAACCAAAGGGAATCAACATCAGTGCTGGCATCTGAAATTCCTGTACTCCCAGAGTTAAGCCCTCATGTTTTCAATATGCATGATCGGTTTATATGACCGGTATATACATACAGAGGCGAAAGTGATATGTAATAGGAAAACCTTATATGACAGAACCATCTCATTCAACCAAGTAAGATGTATCTTCCACTGACAGAGAGTACATGTGTAACTATGTTTCAAATATATGCGTGATTTGACATTCTAACTGCAATATTGATTTGGGAGACAAGTACCACAATATGCAACATATAAATATGTTGACTCTTCTGTAAGGGACCATTGCTTTCTCCATTGCTAACTCTAAACTTGTTACTCCTATTTATGGTGCTCCTTTTTCTAGTCAAATTCCATACATGATCCAGTATCCCATTATTCCTCAGAACTTGACTTCTTACTTAGCCATAAGTTTTATTTAGGGTCCACTGCCATAGATGCACTCTAGTGATGAGCGAGCATGCTCGGCCGAAGCTCGGTTTGGCTCGAGCATCGCTCTGCTCGGCACATGGCGGTACTCGTACGAGTACCGCATGTGCTCGCCCGCCATGTTCGGGTCTCCTCCCCGCACGTTTCGCGGCTGCTGCGCAGCCAATAAACGTGCGGGGAGGCTCTGACATCAGTGTAATGCCAGCAGCCATGTTGGCTGCTGGCATTACACTGATTGGCTGGCCAGAACCCGTGATCGGGTGCTGTATAGCACCTGACCAGCAAGTTCGGCTCAGTCTTAGCCAGGGAGAGATGAGGATAGGAAGGGAAAGTTAGTGTAGGGAGAAGAAAAGCGAGTTTGAACAAAAAAAAAACCCAAAAGTCCTTTTTAGGACTACTGTGTGTGGGGGCAGCAGATATATTTTGTTTTGGGGGGCAGAAAAACGTCACATATTCCGTTCACTGTGCCTAGCCGCAGATTAGCAGCACATTCTGTTTAGTGTGCAAAGTTTCAGATTAGCAGCACATTCTGCTTAGTGTGCAAAGTTAGTGATTAGCAGCACATTCATTTTAGTGTGCAAAGTTGCAGATTAGCAGCACATTCTGTTTAGTGTGCAAAGTTGCAGATTAGCAGCACATTCTGTTCAGTGTGCAAAGTTGCAGATTAGCAGCACATTCTTTTTAGTGTGCAAAGTTGCAGATTATCAGCACATTCTGTTTAGTGTGCAAAGTGTAAAAATTAAAAGTCACTTATTCCGTTCACTGATCCTAGCCGCAGATAAGCAGCATATTCTGTTTAGTGTGCAAAGTTGCAGATTATCAGCACATTCTGTTTAGTGTGCAAAGTGTTAAAAATAAAAGTCACATATTCTGTTCACTGTGCCTAGCCGCAGATAAGCAGCACATTCTGTTTAGTGTGCAAAGTTGCAGATTTGCAGCACATATTCCGTGTAATATGAAGAAGGCGGGTAAAAAGGGACGGGGAAGTGGACGTGATCCTGATAGTTCAGGGCGCGGGTCAGGACGCGTAGAAACTGTGCCTGGTGCCAGAGCACAAGAAAGAAAGACATCCACCATACCTAGCTTCATGTCTCAGTTTACAGGGCGTCGCAGGACATCACTCTTGAGGTCAGACCACTGCGAACAGGTGGTCGGTTGGATTTCAGCTGATACTGCTTCCAGTCGGTTAAGCACCACCCTGTCTTCCACCAAGTCCACTCTCAGTAGCCAAGAGTCTGGTCAACATAATCCTCACCCTGATCATCCTTCCTCCCACCATAGAGGGTCTGGCCAAAGAAGTGATCCCACACTGGGATATAGTGAGGAGCTCGTCTCATCACCAATCCTTCATTTGAACCTCTCTCCAAGCACGCTTGCAGAGGAACATGAAATCTTGTGCCCTGATTCACAACCTCTAGAGGGTACCCAATCACAAGAAGATGACAGAGGGGAACGGCATTTAAGGTCAAAGGAAGTGGATGATGATGATGAGACACAGTTGCCATCAAATCAACCACTTTTACTGTCTCAAGACCTTGATGAGGAGGATGATATACAGTTGTCAATGACTGAGTATGTGGTGGGATCAAGAAATGAGGAGGATGATCAGAGTGAGGAAGTGGAGGAGGACTTGGTGGACGATGAGGTGACTGACCCCACCTGGGAAGGTGTAGAGCCGAGCGATGACAGCAGTCCTGAGGGTGAGCCATCTGCAGCACCGCAACAGGCTGGAAGAGGCAGTGGTGTAGCTACAGAAAGAAGGCGGATCGCACCAAACCGGCCCGCAAATGTTCCACGGAGCACCCCCTTGCGTAAATCTCCCTTGCCAAGGGGTAGGTGTTCCGCTGTATGGCGTTTTTTTAAGGAAAGTGCGGACGACAAAAGAATTGTAGTTTGCAACCTGTGCCACACCAGAATGAGCCGAGGCATGAACACTAGAAACCTCACCACCACCAGCATGATCCGACACATGGCATCCAAGCACCGTAATAAGTGGGAGGAACGCCCGGATCGCCAATCTGTGTCTGCAGGCCACACCACTGCCTCCTCTTCCCCTGTTTTCGGTGCCGGCCAATCGCCTGTCGAAGGCGCAGGCCCGCATACCTTCCGCCCTGCACCTGTACCATCTGAAGCACCATCAGCGACCACATCCACTTCCCTGTCCCAGTGCAGCATCCAAATGTCGTTACCCCAGGCATTTGAGCGCAAGCGAAAATACCCAGCCACCCACCCACAGGCCATAGCACTAACCTCACACCTTTCCAAATTACTGGCCATCGAAATGCTGCCATTTAGGCTTGTGGAGACTGAGTCCTTCCGCAGCCTGATGGCAGCAGCTGTCCCTCGGTACGCAGTCCCCAGCCGCCACTACTTTTCCCGGTGTGCCGTCCCCGCCTTACACCACCATGTGTCCCGTAACATCACCCGTGCCCTGACCAACGCAGTTACTGGGAAGGTCCACTTAACGACTGACACATGGACAAGTGCTTGTGGCCAGGGATGCTACATTTCCCTGACGGCACACTGGGTGAATGTCGTGGAGGCTGGAAGCGACTCGGACCCTGGGATGGCACAGGTGCTACCCACGCCGAGGATTGCGGGCCCTACCTCCATCAGGGTTTCCGCCAGCACCTACGTTATTGGCTCCTCCTACTCCGTTTCCACCTCCGAATTCTCTGCGCGCAGCGCCACTCACCCTTCAGCTGGTAGCTGGAAGCAGTGTAGCACTGCAGTGGAGAAGCGTCAACAGGCCGTGCTGAAGCTGATCTGCCTTGGGGACAAACAGCACACGGCATCAGAGCTGTTGCAGGGGATTAGTCACCAGACCGAGCAATGGCTCTCGCCACTCAACCTGCAACCAGGCATGGTTGTGTGTGATAATGGGCGTAACTTGGTGGCGGCTTTGGAGCTCGGCAAGCTCACACACGTACCATGCCTAGCGCATGTATTTAATTTAGTGGTTCAGCGATTTCTAAAAACCTGCCCCAATGTGCATGATCTCTTGACCAAGGTGCGCCGCATGTGTGCACATTTCCGTAAGTCATCAACAGCTTCAGCCGGCCTGTTGAAGCTGCAGCAGCGCTTACAATTGCCAGCTCACCGGCTGCTGTGTGACGTGAGCACGCGCTGGAACTCCACCTTCCACATGTTGGCCCGGCTTTGTGAGCAGCAGAGGGCAGTAGTGGAGTACCAGCTGTTACACGGTCGTTGCCTCTCCGTTCAACTTCCTGTAATCAGAAGTGAGGAGTGGGAATGGATGTCAGACCTCTGTGAGGTTTTACGCAATTTTGAGGAATCGACACAGATGGTGAGCGGTGATAACGCTATTATCAGTGTAACCATCCCACTTCTGTGTCTACTGAAACGCTCGCTGCTCACAATTAAAACCGACGCTTTGCATGTGGAAGAGGTGGAAATGGGGGAGGAAGAGCTTACACAAGGTGATAGCCAGAGCACCCTCACTTCGTCTTCTCAGCGACAATTGGAGGAGGCGGAGGAGGAGGAGGAGGAGGAGGAAGACACGGTTGCCTCCGCTACAGAGGGTAGCCATGGAACTTTAGTTCCATCTCTTCAGCGTGGGTGGGCAGAAGAGGAGGAAGAGGATGAGGAGATTGAGAGTCATCCTCCTGGTGAGGACAGCGAAATCTTGACTGTTGGTACTCTGGCACACATGGCTGACTTTATGTTAGGCTGCCTTTCCCGTGACCCACGCGTTATACGCATTTTAGACAACACGGATTACTGGGTGTTCACCCTTCTGGACCCCCGCTACAAAGAGAATTTCTCATCTCTCATTCCTCCGGTGGAGAGGACAAGCAAAATGGTGCAATACCAGAAGGTTCTTGTTGAAAAATTGCTCCAAAATTTTCCATCTGACAGCGCTGGCGGCAGAGTACGTGCTACCTTGGCCAACCGAGAAGGGGAGAAAAGGGGAGCACACAGCAGTTCCGACAAAGGCAGGGCAACACTCTCCAAGGCGTGGGACACCTTCATGACACCCCGCCAGCACCCTCACCCTGATGCGCAGCCTAGTGTCACAAGGAGGGAAAAGTTTTGGAAGATGGTGAAGGAGTACGTAGTAGACCGTGTCAGCGTCCTCAATGATCCCTCTGTGCCTTACAACTACTGGGTGTCCAAGCTGGACACGTGGTATGAACTGGCACTCTACGCCTTGGAGGTGCTGGCCTGCCCTGCTGCCAGCGTTCTGTCTGAGCGGGTATTTAGTGCTGCTGGTGGCATCATAACAGATAAGCGTATCCGCCTTTCCACCGAAAATGCTGATAGGTTGACACTTATAAAAATGAACAAGGCTTGGATTTCCCCTGACTTCTCCATTCCACTGGAGGAAAGCCCCGGGTGAACATAAAGTCACTTTATATATGTTATTTACAATGATGGGAATACTCTGTATTCCCATTCACCCCTTCCACCCAAAAAATGGGTATATGGTTGACTCTCTTCCATATACCCTGGGATATAATTTTTATATAGGGCCAGCTCACCAGCGGGCCCTGTGATATAATTTTTATATAGGGCCAGCTCACCAGCGGGCGCTGTTTGACAATTTTTGTATAGGTCAGCTCACCAGCGGGCCTTCTCATATAATGTTTTATTGGGTCAGCTCTCTAGCGGGCCCTCTCATATAATGTTTTATAGCGTCAGCTCACTAGCGGGCCTTCGCATATAATGTTTAGGATGGTCAGCTCCGCAGCAGACCCTCACCCATAATGTTTTAGATGGTCGGCTCAGCGCACGTTTCCCTCTTAATCATGGCCCCAGTTCAGAAAAATCGAGGAAATTTTTGGGAGAATTTGCCTCTGCGCACTTTTCCCTCTTAATCATGGCCCCAGTTCAGAAAAATCGAGGAAATTTTTTGCAGAATTTGCGTCTGCGCACGTTTCCCTCTTAATCATGGCCCCAGTTCCGAAAAATCGAGGACATTTTTTGCAGAATTTGCCTCTGCGCACGTTTCCCTCTTAATCATGGCCCCAGTTCCGAAAAATCGATGAAATTTTTTGCAGAATTTGCAGGTGATATGCAAGTAAATATACAGCAAATACTGTTTGGTAACAATTTTTCGCCTAAAGTCGTTTTTATCTTCCTTTTTGTGTGTTTTACGGTCAGTCTGTAAAAATGGCGTACTACGGGCGAAACATCGTTCCCAGCAGCGACGTTGGAGTCCAAGATGCATCCAGACATCCTCCCTATGCTGTCCCTGAACCATTTCTGTGGTGTTTCCATCATTTTCTGCCCTTTTCCTATGGACCAGGCACCCTCCCCTCATCAGAGCAGGGGGTGCCTGGTGTAATGCTCGAGTCCTCCCATTGACTTCAATGGGGCTCGGGTGCTCGGCCGAGCACTCGAGCCTCCGGGGGCGCTCGGTCAGAGCACCTGAACACCCGAGCATTGGGGTGCTCGATCATCACTAATGCACTCCTATTTTCCAACAGAAAATATATGCTATCGCTTTAATTTTTTTTCATACTCTATAGGTCTCTATTACTTTTATATATTTTTTTCAGATATTGCTTTTACATTTTATTTTTCACGTGGCTACGTTTTTCTATGTCTGATTTTAATTCCAGTTAATGTCTATTTAAGAATAAATGTACCTACTACACTTACATGGTTTTTCACTCCACCCTATGTTTTTTTAAGTTAGCATCCAACACTTAGCCTCATGGTTCTGTTGGCATTCTATATTAGCTTACAGGCCACATGCATAGAGTGGTCTCCAAAAGAGATGCTATGCTTCTGAACTAACTCTTGGCCTGACCAGGAAGGGTCAGTGGGATAGCACTCCCCCAAAGCACAGGTTATTGTGCTCAGTAGAAGTGGTGGGTGCCTATAGGAAAGTAAGACTGCCTGGGGGTGGCCCATTTTTGAGGCACATAGATGGTTCCCCCTGCCACTCTGCCAATTTAAGATGTTTTGTAAAGATGTCTGGCCTGCATTGGGGTGGACCATGCCCTATATGGGACACATTCATTTAAGATTATCACAGCATCACAATTGCGGTATGCAAGCTATATGGTAAGTTAGGGGATAGCACATAGCGGCATTTAAAAGATACCTCAGGCCTTTTCAACTAATCCTTCTCACCATTCTACCACAGTTGGAACAAGGAAGAATCCACGTCTGAGTCATGGAGCACTTCTTTGTACACTAGACTGAAAAATATATCTCTGGGAAAGACAATTAAGAATTGCACAGAAAAGCATAAGGATCCATCAGCTGAGAAAGAGTGGGCTACGATGGAAAGTACTATGTGGGTTGCTTGAAGAGACCCATGCCCTATGGGGATACCATGACTCACTAATCCTGCTTGCTGGTAAGATATAACATCCACTGAATCTATGTTGCTTGTAATAGAAATACAGAACACTTGCTGTAGAATATTTGCCCTACTCTTGGGTGCCAGGTTGGTTTGGTCCCACATAATTTCTAAGAATACCTGGTAGGGGGCATCATCCTTGGCAGCTGTGGAAAGGAGGAAGGTAAACTTAGCCATGGATACATTATTCTGTTCCTGTGGGCAGCACTCTGTCACATGTAGAAAAATGAATTTTCCATTCACAATCTGGTATAGGGTGCATTTCTCATTGAAAGGATTTGACAAGTTTTCAAGCTCCATTAAATCAGTGTTTTCTGGTGTAGGAGGCATCATGGTAAGTGGGCCTAAAGGGACCCCTTAGCTAGTTGCCTCTTTAGTTTGTGCCTGTAATATGGAGCTCTGGACACTGTGCACATGTTGCATGCTAGTGGTCTCTAGATGAATACAGGAAAGTTGACTACATGGTCAAACCTGCTGGGTAGTTTTGGCATTTAACAGCACCAAGAGGCATGATGTGCTGATCCGCCAGGGAAAGTTAGGGCAGTCGCATCACCTTTGGCTGGGCACTCTTGGTACTGGCCTATGCCAAGACTTCATGGTTCAGGTAGTGTTATGTTATGCAAAATTTAGCTGCTCTCTCTATCTCTCTCTCTCTCTCTTTCCCAAGCAGAGACTTGACAAGGAACATGGGCAGCATGGCAGGAATAACTGGGGGAAATTATTAACATAGAGGAAATACATTAATATCATTGATTTCAATGCAATTATAAAAGGTATGGAAAAGAGAGGGAAGCCGGACTTTATCTCTGTAATTTTTATGCACGGCATGTAATGCTGCATTTTTGTGTGTTTCTTCTTTGAGGTGAAAGGTTTTGCCCATCCGTACCTTTTTAATGCATATATTTTGTTTTGTTTTGTTTTGTTTTGTTTTGTTTGGAGTAATTCATTTTAGTTGTTTGTATTAAGAGGTTAGATCATTGCATGTAATTAGTTCTTGTAAATACAACATCTTATGTTTACCTATAAGATGATATGTAAGACAGTGTAATGTCACCCATGTTGTCATTATATTTCACTACGTTTACTGAGCAGAGAAAACCAAGTACTGTACATCCTTAAATTTTCATTGGCTTATAAAGTTTATCATTTAACTTTTTCTTTGTTTTCTTGTTGGACTGTTAGGTTGATTTTCATTCATAATTATAATTTCTATATATGATGTACCCTTTCTATTTATTTCAAAAAAATGCTGCATAGTTATTTATCAGATATTTAGGTACTTGTCATATACTATCATATCTGATGTTGATTATGTCATACTATGTATCCCTTGTTTTACTTTGAATAATGTATAAAAATAAAAAAGTGGGATAATATCCCTTTAACTTTTATTCTGTGTGGCCTATAAATATTGTTGAATATAATTCTTATATGGTAACATAAGATTTAAAGTGAGAAAATAAATCAATATTCTTTTATAAAGCTAGTAAAAATGAGCAGCAAACTTGACAAAGATCACGTAGGGAGCAGTAATCATACTGCAGGCTGTGGCTTAATATACCTTAATTTGTAAAAATGTTGCTTTCTTTTATAGCTCAACATGTGAATGTCATTATTGTGTAATTGGTATTCTGCAATACGTCTACATTGCTGCAATTTACAGTACATACATAAGTGGTGACAGGATTTATTTCTACATTCCTTAATGTGCAATGGTCCAGGGGTAGGATTACCAATAAGCACCACATAGACGTCATTTGGAGCAATCACATGTAAGGATTGCTGAAAGAGAGGCTGAAACTGATCACTCCAGTCTTGGAGCAGTGATCACATCGCTTCAGCTGAAGCGATGTGATCACAAAAGCCATGAAGTGCCAGGGCCATCACCGGTCCTTAAGTCATGGACACTGGTGACGGTCCTGGCACATCAATGATCCTTAAGGAGTCATCTCAGTCTATGTTAGCTGGTTCTTCAAGGAATTGCAAGCCGCAAGCTCTTCATAATGGAAGTGTTAAAAAATCATAGAAACATTTAATTTATGTGTCTATGTGTTATCTATATCCTACTAAGCTAATATATCATGATGAGCATGCACTAAGGCTGTTACTTTCTTCCTTAAGGTATTTTGCATACAGATAACAGAAATGTTGCAGACCCCTGTTGGAGTTCTGTTACCTGCGTTCTTACACTCACCTGTCTTCTTCATTCCACTACCAATCTAGATGCAGGAAAGACGTGTCTAATGACTGGCCCATGTGACTTCCAGCCAATATTACTGGCTGATGCCCAAATGAGTTAGCCATTCATTGGTAGGTATGGGCAAACTTTTTCTTTCAAAATGAAACAGTAGAAGAATGGCACTTCCCTCCTACCTGGAAAGTTTTAACTAAAAGTCCAGATTTTCCACTTTTTCCCCCTTCTTGCTCATTGCTTTGAAATCAATGGAAATACTTAATTTCCTCACCACATGACAAGTTTATCTTCTTTTTCTGCTGGGAGAATATAAAATAGGTGTCAGGTTCCTGCACCATTAGATTCTATGTTTGTTAGAGAGAGAGAGAGAAAGCAGCATATTGTGGAGATAAGCAAATAAAGTGTAACTGGTGTTCAGTTAAGGGAGTCGTATGGGCAGGCAATTTGTTATTTGTATAAGGGGAATCTGGGGATCTCTGGGAGAGTGTGAAGGGAGAAAATAGTTTTACCCCAAATATCTGTAGGGAAGGGAGAAAATTTTTGCCTCAAACCAAAATCATCAAATAATGGCACTTCCAGCTTGGTGAATAGTTTCCCTTGAAAATTGCAGTTGTCCTGCTTTTTTTGCCTAGCTCATTGCATTGAAATCAATTCAATGGGAAGAAAAATGTTTCCACAACACATGAAAGTTTTCTCTACTTTTCCTGCAGGCATAAAAAGGATGTCAGGTTCTCACAGCATGCCATTCTGTGTTTGTGAGAGGAGAAAGCAGCACATTTTTGAGCTAGAAAGGATAGGCAAATAAATGGCAACTGAAGCTTAATTTAGAGAATCTTTTAGGTAGGACATCTGTTCTCTGTATTAAGGGAGTCTGGGGGTAATCTAGGGGGAGAAGAAGGGAGGAAGGAGGTTGAACCCAAAAACCCTAAAATTTGGGGTGACTGACTGGCAAGACACAGGCAGCTGGGGTCCAATTTGTTTGCTGATCTTGCCATTTTTGCCTGTGTTCTGAGGAAGTCTGGGTAAAGAAGTTGTTGATTTTGTTTATCAGTTATAATTTTTTTTGGACAGAATGTCATAAGAAAAATAAAAAAAAATAATAAATAAACAAATAAATATATTAGGTGACAGCTGACTGGGACCTGACATTGAGAATTTTGTTGAGAGCTAAGGCAAGACATCACAATCCATCAGTTGTGTACGCCACACAGTAAAACAGGAGGCAAATATAGTTTTTGATACCTTTTATTGGCTAACTAAGCAGATTTAAATGCAAGCTTTCAAGACCTTAGGTCTCTTCCTCAGGCATGTTATATATATGTATATTTGCCTCCTGTATTTATACGGCTAACACGGTACCAACTCTCATCTGTACACAGTAAAACACACACAGTTGTTGAGTAATGACCAGCAAACACACAATGGGTAGTGCCTAAAACTGACTTCAGCCAGTGTTTCTTCATGTACAATAAATAATGGTGGTCCATCTCCTACCAAGGAAGATGTAGTTTGTCAAAGTCCCACCAGCACCAGTACTATTAGTAAACATCTAAAAGCACCGAAGATGACAACACGTCTCATTTCAGTGTTGATGGAATAGTGCAAGACAGTGTAGCAGCTCAACCAACTGTTGCATTTGACTATGAGACACACAAGCACAAAAACACAGTCCTGAAAGTATTAGTGAAAGTTGTGAAAATCCCTCAAGGGGGAAAGTAAAAAGAAATTGCTTGAGCCCTCTAAAAGCCTACAGGAATATAAAAGTAGTAGGAAAGAAGAGGCTGGCGATGCTGAGGATGACCTAATGACTGATGATGATCTAAATTATAACCCTCCAGTATCCTTCCACCACTGACAAGGAGCACTGTGCCTGTTAGGAAACTCTTTGAGAAAACAGTTGGAAAGCAGGACAATCAAAGATGACAAAAAGAACACAGTCATCCTGTCAGTCACCATCAGCATCATCACAACTACTAAGTCCCCCCCACCCCCCTCACACACACACACTAGCAGTGTTGAATAATCAGCAACAACACAGGCTACAAGCAACTGGTATCCTTTTGAATGGTTGCACACAGAAAAGCGTGCAACCATTCAACTGTTTCAGCAGGTTGCATGGTTAAAAGTGCGATGTGACAATCTCACAGTGCATGACAACGCGAGATTGTCACATCGCATAGCCAATGAGCGCATGCTGCAGATACCTGTATTCTTTTATTTTTTTTCCTCTTTGCCATCTTCACATGTCTCAATTCAGTTTGTTTCCTTCCCCTGGTTCTAAACCTATTTGCTAAGCACACAGAGGCAGCTGGAGTGCCTCCGTTTGCTGCAGATAATACTCCATCCAGCAGAAGGCATAGGCTAGCAGACGGCAAGAAGAGGATGGACTATTATCTGCAGCACATGGAGGCTCTCCAGCTGCCTACGTGTGCTTAACAAATGGGTTCAGAACCAGGGGAAGGACACAAACTGAATTGAGACATGTGAAGATGGCAAAAAGGACAAAAAAAATAAAAGAATACAGTTATCTGCAGCACACGCCCATTGGCTATGCGACACGACAATCTCGCACTGTCATGCACTGCAAGATTGTCACGTCACACTTTTTAGCCATGCAACCTGCTGAAACAGTTGAATGGTTGCACACTCTTCTGTGTGTGACCATTCAAAATTGAAGCCCAGCATCTATTGTCTTAGCTTTGATGAGTGTCTCTGCTGTTCTTGGAAGTGCATCACCTAAGATACCTAGTAGTAGTAAAATTTCAGCAACATCTAGCCCCAGTACTAATAGTAGCAGCCTCTCACAAACCCCACAGACTATGAGGTCCAAATAATGGAGACACTTCACTCAGGATCAAAAATCTAAACATGTTGCTACTTGTTGTCTATGTCAGAAGCATGTGAGCAGGAGAAAGCAGACTCACACCTAGGAACCTCCATATGAGTTGCCATCTGAAGCATAACCACGGGTCTGACTGGGAGACACATCATCAACAGGTCAGAGGTGCCACAACTATCCATAGCAGAAGTACTCCTAAATACTCCAAGGGGTCTGGGGTACCTATTAGAAGTGTTGTTGATGTGTTAGGGAGTGTAAAAAGACTTTCTACTCCTGCTGGGGAGGAGTATGACTCTGAGTTGGTTTTGGAGATGACAAGAGTCATAGACCTAGATTCACTAAAGATCGATGCTGTGGTGATGTGATCTTGCCCATGTGTTCAAAACACTTCGACATTGAGTGCCATAGGGATGTGCATTGCTCACCCCTGTGGCACTCAAAAGGTTAAAAAAATAGTACACCAAGCACTATATTATCCCCTTACTTTGTATCATATATTATACATTTTGTGCACTCCCGGGGGAACAAAACTGGGGGTCATGCAACATCTATGGGGCTTTGTGGCTACCACTGCCCCCAGCCTTGTTCCCATTCCCAGTGGTAGCAATAGAATACCATATAGACTGCTTGGCCCCCACATTTGTTCCCATGACCACTGGTAACCACAGATCACCATGTACACTGTCTGACCTTCTCTATCCTTTTCCCCTTTCTCACTGCTAGTCACAAATCCCCATGGGTACTGACTGGGCAAAGGAAGAAGGCTGGGGGTGTCAGGCAGTGTATATTGGGCCCCCCTCTGACATTCTACTTCCCCATTTATAATTTGACACACAGTGCCCAACTCTGACATTCTTATTTTCCATGTGTACTTTGACATACACTGCCCTGCCTGCTTACTGCTCCATCCGGTATCCGGTTAAGGGCCAGTCTCCGATCTCTCTGTCTACGGACAGATCCGTTGTTGCCTCTGTTACTGCTCCGGCAGCCTTGTACTGTTACCCGACCAGTATTGTGCCTCGTTATTCATCCGGTGCTCGTAGCACCCATTCGGTAGCACCACGGTACGCTTGACCTATACTGCCCACGCTGAGGTTGGGTTATCTTGAGCGCCTCAGGCGTCATCTATTCTGGCAGTCAACTCTGGCAGGTCTGAGCATTCGTTAACCCCTTGTGGGTTGGTGCTTGGCACGTTGGGTACAGTTGTTACAGTTCCTGATTGGCGTTATTCCGTGGCTCTGTGGCAATCCTCCTTTGGAAGCTCCGGTAGTCTACCGCTTGTCCAGGGCCTCCGTTGCTTTTGTGGCCTTAGTCGCCATTGTGTCACTCTCTGCGTAGAGAGTGTACTAAGGGCCATTGTACTATTAGGGCCTATCTGTCCTCCCGGCCTAATAGTAACCACATTTATCTTTCTAAGTTTGGATTCACACGAACTGTGCCTGACCTGTGTCAGTATTGTATTGTGTATTGTATATAATGGATCTGTGTGGGTACTTATAACTGTAACCTGACCTGTGTCAGTAGAGTTCTGTCTTCATACCTACTGGACCTGTGTGAGTTATTCTATTACTGTGATTCTTTAATAAAATTGCATTTTAACCTAAGCCTAACGTGTCTGAGTGTCCGTAAAACCATTACAATACGAAAGGGCCATGACCTCAGACGATACAGGTGAGGGCAATACACAAAGCATCCATTGGAGGATGGATGTACATGAGCAGCGTTTGGACCAGTTGGCCTTGGCCGTACAAACTATACTTGAGCGCACCGCTCACCTAGACAAACCAGTACAACCCACGGTGGTCTCCCCCGTTACGACACTGGGAGCTCAATCCCTATTGCAAGCCGGCTCGAGTAGAGGGTTAACTGCCACTGGTCCATTACCACTAAGATATGATGGCGATCCCACCCTGTGCAGAGGGTTCGTTAACCAATTGGGGATTTTCCTGGAGTTAACTCCTCAAGCCTTTCCTAGTGACCGAATTAAGGTGGGCTTTATGATCTTGTTGCTAACGGGCCGAGCATTGGCATGGGCCAATCCCTTGTGGGAATCAGCCAAACCATGTACTAAGAAATTCAGGGAGTTCTTAAGGGCATTTCCTAGAGTGTTTGAGGTCCCTGGAAGAGCCACCTCTGCTGCCAAAGGATTAATGGAGATCCAGCAAGGGTCTCGCACAGTTGCTGACTACGCCATTGAATTTCGTACACTGGCAGCAGATGTAGGCTGTGTGATCGTATTAAGGATGAGATGGCAGCTAGAGACTTGCCAAACGATCTAGACAATTCATTGATTTTGCCATACTAATTGATTCCCGCATAAGAGAGCGAATGGCGGCCAAGGACCGTAGGCAGCGGGCCAGAAATTTGGGACAGACAAATCAAAGCCTCCCACCCATGCCTTCCTCACATCCCATGCCTCCAGAGCGTAATCAAGAGAGTGATGAACTGATGCAGTTAGGATTCACTAAGCTAACAAAGGAGGAATGGTCTCATCGCCGCAGACAGGGCCTCTGCCTATATTGTGGCCAAGCTGGGCATTTACTATGCACCTGTCCTGAATGGCCAAGAAATGGACGCACCTAGGGTACCTTGGGGGACAGGCCCTAGGTGGCATTCAGAAGTCCCTAGATCTAATGAATCAGAAACCCATTATCCAGGCTGTAATTTCTTGGCCAGATATCTCAGTGGAGGTTCTGGCTCTGGTGGATTTCGGTGTAGCTGGATATTTTATGGACAATTCTTTTGCTGCGTTACACAAGATTCTGCTGGTCGAAAGGGAATCTCCATTGGCCATTGAAGCTATCGATGGCAGATCATTGTTGCCAGCACAGATTACTATGGAAATGATACCTCTATCTATGCATATTTGGGCAATCCACACAGAGAAACAGTGTTTCCAGATTATCCAGTCTCCTCACCATGCGGTCATCCTGGGGTTTCCATGGTTACATCTGTACAACCCTAGGTTTGACTGGCAAACCTGTGAGATAACGGCCTGGTCTGAATACTGTATTAAACATTGTATTTCTCACCCTACCATGATCATGTGTGCCTCTCCCTCCGTGCCAGCTGAATACCATCAATTCAGCAACGTTTTTATTAAGGGGGAGGCTAGTGCTTTGCCACAGCAGAGGACCTATGATTGCACTATTGATTTGCCTCCTGGTGTCGTTCCTCCTCGGGGTTGTACGTACCCGTTGTCTTGCGAGGAGAATAGGGCAATGGAGGAGTACATTTCGGATGCCCTGGAGAGGGGTATTATCAGGAAGTCATCCTCGCCTGCGGGGGCTGGTTTCTTCTTTGTTAAAAAGAAAAATGGCGAGTTACGACCCTGCATCGATTATCGTGGCTTGAATAAACTCATGTCTAAAAAAGCCTACCCTATACCACTCGTCACGGAACTGTTTGACAGGTTGAAGGGCTCCTCTATTTTTACCAAGTTAGACTTACGTGCGACATATAACTTATTCAGGATAAGAGCCGGTGACGAGTGGAAAACGGCGTTCAATACCAGATCTGGACACTATGAGTACCTAGTAATGCCTTTTGGGCTATGTAACGTTCCTGCAGTGTTCCAGGAGTTTATCAGTGACATCCTCCGTGACATGCTCCAGTCTTGTGTAGTAGTGTATCTCGATGATATACTCATTCATTCGTCCAACTTGTCTCAACACATCAGGGATGAGTCCGCAGTTTTGCTTAGACTCCGTGAGAACAAACTTTACTGCAAGATTGAGAAATGTGAGTTCGACAAGTCCATGGTGCTTTTTCTGGGCTTTGTGATCTCTAAGGATGGCATTGCAATGGACAAAGAGAAGCTCGCAGCAGTTCTGCAATGGCCACGTCCCAAGGGGCTCAAGGCTATCTAACGCTTTCTTGGCTTTGCCAACTATTATAGGAAATTCATTAAAGACTTTTCCACGATTGTAAAGCCACTGTCCGACCTCACGCACAAGGGTGCTAACCCCTCCCAATGGTCTCAGGAAGCGGAACAAGCCTTTGTGACTCTGAAATCCGCATTTGCTTCTGCTCCTATACTGTCCCACCTGAACCCCACCCTTCCATTTACCTTGGAGGTTGATGCTTCTGAGACTGGGGTCGGGGCAGTATTGCCACAGCGCTTGGAACCCGGGAGTATGCTAAAAGCCTGTGGCTTCTTCTCAAAGAAATTGTCTAGTGCTCAGAGTAATTACGAAACTGTGGACAGAGAACTCTTGGCGATTATTCTAGCACTTAAAGAATGGCGTACACAGAGTGCTGGTGTCGGACCGAGGGAGACAATTTGTGTCCAGGTTTTGGAGGGCATTCTGTGATCAGATGGGCATACAGTTATCCTTTTCTTCTGCCTACCATCCCCAGACCAATGGGGCAGCCGAGCATGCCAATCAAGAACTGGAACAATTTCTACGCTGTTTTGTGTCCGATCATCATGATAATTGGGCCGACCTGTTGCCGTGGGCAGAGTTCGCCAGGAATTGTGCGGTTGATTCATCGTCCGGGAGCTCCCCATTTCTCATCGATTATGGGTTACGGCCATGTTTGCTCCTGGACTCATTTCAGATGCAGCAAAATCCAGCTCTGGATGAGCATATCGAGCAACTCCGCTTCACTTGGGCACAGGTACAGAGGACCCTCAGTGCTTCGTTCCAGCGTTATCAGCGTCACGCTAATCGCAGACGGTTGCCGGCGGTCTCCTTCCAGGTTGGGGACAGGGTATGGCTATCCTCCAGAAACCTCAACTTGCAAGTCCCATATAATAAATTGGCTCCTCGGTTTGTTGGTCCCATTAAAGTTATGCACAAAATTAACCCTGTTTCGTATGCCTTGGATCTCCCAGCATCCATGCAGATTCATAATGTGTTCCATGTATCCCTTCTGAAGCCCAACCGTTATACTACCACTCCTGCGGTCCCAGGTCCCATTCAGGTGCAAGGTCAGGAGGAGTACAAAGTCCAAAATATTATTGACTCTCGTAGGTTCAGAGGTACATTACAATATTTGGTCCATTGGAAGGGCTATGGCCCTGAAGAGCGTTCCTGGGTTGACCAGAAGGACCTCCATGCTCCCAGGTTGCTGCGTGGATTTCATGCTAAATACCCCTAGAAACCGGGCCCCTCTTCACGTGTGGGGATTTGAGAGGGGGGTACTATCACGGTGCCCGTGTTATTACTGGCGACATTTTGCCAGTGCTTCTTCCTGATTCAGTTTTATTGGCTAACGTGGTGTTGCTCCGCCCAGTGATAACTCTTAAATACTGAGCCCTGTCATTTCAGCTTTGCCCTTTCGTGGTGTTCCCGTTACTAAGCGCTGTCTCCAGTATTTGTGTGTTTCCCATGTGTGACCCGGCCTGCCTGACTACTCTGCCTGTATTGTTCCTGCCCTGTGTACCAAACCAGATTGGCTGATGTTCCTGCTCTGTGTACCGACCCGGCCTGGCTGATGTTCCTGCTCTGTGTACCGACTTGGATTGGCTGACGTTCCTGCTCTGTGTACCAACCGGGCCTGGCTGACGTTCCTGCTCTGTGTACCGACCCGGCCTGACTGACGTTCCTGCTGTGTGTACCGACCCAGCCTGGCTGATGTTCCTGTTTTGTGTACCGACCCGGCCTGGCTGACATTTCTGCTCTGTGTACCGACCCGGCCTGGCTGTCGCTCCTGTTCTGGGTGCCAGCCCGGGCCTGCTTACTGTTCCATCCGGTATCCGGTTAAGGGCTTGTCTCCGATCTCTCTGTCTATGGACAGATCCATTGATGCCTCCGTTACTGCTCCGGCAGCCTTGTACTGTTACCCGACCAGTATTGTGCCTCGTTATTCATCCGGTGCTCGTAGCACCCATTCGGTAGCACCACGGTACGCTTGACCTATACTGCCCTCGCTGAGGTTGGGTTATCTTGGGCACCTCAGGCCTTATCTATTCTGGCAGTCAGCTCTGGCAGGTCTGAGCATTTGTTAACCCCTTGTGGGTTGGTGCCTGGAACGTTTGGTACAGTTGTTACAGTTCCTGATTGGCGTTATTCCATAGCTCTGTGGCAATCCTCCTTTGGCAGCTCCAGTAGTCTACCACTTGTCCAGGGCCTCCGTTGTTTTTGTGGCCTTAGTCGCCATTGTGTCACTCTCTGTGTAGAGAGTGTACTAAGGGCCATTGCACTATTAGGGCCTATCTGACCTCCCGGCCTAATAGTAACCACATTTATCTTTCTAAGTTTGGATTCACATGAACTGTGCCTGACCTGTGTCAGTATTGTATTGTGTATTGTATATAATGGACCTGTGTGGGTACTAATAACTGTAAACTGACCTGTGCAGTAGAGTTCTGTCTTCATACCTACTGGACCCGTGTGGGTTATTCTGTTACTGTGATTCTTTAATAAAATTGCATTTTAACCTAAACCTAACGTGTCTGAGTGTCCATAAAACCGTTACACCTAGTTATCTCCGCAAAATGTTGCACAGTCATATGCGTGCAACATTTCAAAGGTGAACCATGCTGAATTACACATGGGGAAAGAAGAATGTCAAAGTTGGGCACTGTGTGTCGAATTTCAGTTGGAGAAAGAAGACTGTCAGAGTTGGTCACTGTATGTTGAATTATAAATGGGAAAGTAGAATGTCGGAAGCGATCACTGTATTTCAGATTTAATAATAATAATAATAATAATAATCCTTTATTTATATAGCGCACACAGATTCCGCATCGCTTTACACTCATATTGGTTCCTGTCCCCATTGGGGCTCACAATCTAAATTCACCTATCAGTATGTTTTTGGAGTGTGGGAGGAAACCAGAGTACCCGGAGGAAACCCACGCAAACACAGTGAGAACATACAAACTCATTGCAGATGTTGTCCTTGGTGGGATTTGAACCCAGGGCTGCAAGGCAACAGTGCTAACCACTGAGCCACTGTGTTAACATGTTGGGCAGCATGGGGAACAAGACCATTGTGTGTTAGCCCTATATACACTGCCTTACACCCCCAGCCTTTTTCCATAGCCCAAGCAGTGGTCATGGGGATTTGTGGCTAACAGTGGGCAAGGGGAAAAGGCTGAAGAGGGTCAAACCGTGTACATGGTGATCTGTGGTTACCAGTGGTCATGGGAACAAGTGTGGGGACCAAGCAGTCAATATGTGGTTCTATGGTACTATTGGGCATAGGAACAAGGCTGGGGGGCGATTGGTAGCCACAGATCCCCATAGATGCCCCAGTTTTGTTCCCCTGGGAGTGCACAACATGTATAATATATGATACATAGCTAAGGGGATAATTGTCTAGTGCTTTGGGTACTATTTGTTTTTATTTTTAAACCTTTGAGTGCCATGGGGTGAGCAATGCACATCCCTATGACACTCAATTCTGTCCATGGTGCTGAAAGTATTCAGTTAACTCCCCTACTGGAAAAGTAGTGAAGCAGAAAGAATACTTTTCAACTTAATTGTCATACTGTTGGTGATGTGTGAAAGGAGAAAATCCCTTCCAAACTGACAACAGTTCACAGCCCTTCCTGCCTGTGATTGCCTGAGGGCTCTTACTGCATAGGAAAGTACAGGGAGATGCCAACTTTGACAACCTCAGGTAGCTGAAGTTGAGACTGTGAACTCTGACAGCTGAGGCTGCTTTCGGAGTTTAGAGAATGTGTCGAAGTGTCACATTAACTTATCAACACATCCCTTGCATAAGAAACTGTTTCATTATTGAGAATTTCCATAAGGAAATGAGTCATTATGCTTCATTTATATATGGAAATAGGCCATTGTCGATGTGATGAATGAAAATTTGTAAACCATGTCGGATGGATGTTGATGTGAGATTGCTGGTGATGTCATGGACACTTTAGTCAGTACTATCGATGTGCCTTCAGCACTGCTCCGACAGGACATAGACATATTCAGCCCTCTTCGAACTTTAGTGAATCTAGGCCATAGAGTGCCTACACATACCGCCACCACCACCACCTCCACAAGTCATGTCATTAAATAAACAAAGTTACTGTCACGGGAGACTTGTAACTAAACACTCAGACAGGTACATACAATCAATTTCCACTTTATTAAGAATAATCACAAGGAGATAAATAAGACACTTCACCAACCTTCCGGGGTCAGACGTGGGGACAGTGTACAGTCCACTACCAGAAGCTGACACTGAACTTTATCCAAACAGAGGCACCAGCTAGGAGCGAACCAGAGCGAGAGCAGAACCACTGAGGTAGAGGAAAGTGGTAAGCTTGCGCTAATAACACAACCACAATACCCTAGAACGCTAGGGTAACAGAACACCATGCACCCTAGAACGCTAGAGGAACAACAACCCCGAAGGACTTAGGTACTGCTGCACTACTGAGAGGACTTACCCGACCAAGGACTGAGAATGAGAGCCTGCAAGGGGCTTCCAGGCCTCATAAAGCAACAGAGACTATATAGCCAATGGTCAGGTGGTATCAATGTGCCCATGCTCTGGGTTACAGGTGGCGACATTATGACTTCTATTTTGCATTACTGCATGCTGATTGGCTAGGCACCTTTGTCACCACCCAATGATGGCCTTTAAATACCCTGTCATGTCTACCTATGGTGCCCTTTCATGGTGTACGAGTTCCTGACGTGTATTTGTGCTTATCGCTTATCATGTATGATCTGACCTGCCTGACGAAGTTCCTGTGTTCCTGTGTGCTGCCGTTCCGTTGCTGACTGCATTTGGCTGAGAACCTGCTCTGTTGCTGACCGTATCTGGATCAGGACCTGCTCCGTTGCTGACTGTATCTGGCTGAGAACCCGCTCTGTTGCTGACCGTATCTGGCTGAGAACCCTCTCCGTAGCTAACCGTATCCGGTTGTGTACCAGTCTGTGGCTAGCTGCACCGGCCGAGTATCTACTCCACATTTTACCGTGTCCGGTTGTACTGCTTGGTTGCCCCGTGAGGTCACGGATAACTGCTGGGCCGTTGCAATACTATTGTCGGTGTGCGCCGTGTGGCGCTATTACTTTGTCGACCAAAGGCTGAGCATCCGTGCTTAAGCTGCTCTCTGAACCCACTCCGGCGGTGTGCACAAGCGAAGTACCGGTACAGTGTTCTAGCACTGACTGTGTTACTCTGATCACTCTGTGTCCACTACCCTATCAGCGCTGGGCCTACTCCCTTTGGGAGTTGCAGTTATTCTCTGGGCGTTACCTATTAACCCTGTGAGTACCTGGATCATCCAGGTAAGGGGTTGAGTTCCATCTATATACCGATCCACTCCTAACGTTCTAGGGTTTTGCCTCCGTAGCAGTTTCCTTGGTCTCCTGGTGACCCTTTACCTAAGGTCAGTGCTGTCCACTACTCGGTTGCCTCATTATCTGTGGCCTAGGGCCAGGGTCAGTGTTGCCTCACTCCGGTTTGTTCTGTGCCCAGGCATCTGGGTTGGGCCACACTTCCATAATTGGACCACCTATCACCGAAGTCCTGCTGTCAGCTCCTGGACTGTGTGCCTTCAGTCTCTCTGGTTCTAGCCAGAACCTTCATTGCCAGTATTGTTTCCAGTTCGTCCAGATTACCTATGCTGGTTGCTATTGTTGTACCCAAATATATATTTATATTTATGTTTGTACTGTGGGTCTAAGGGCCTATATTCGTGTATGCACTTTATTCTAATAAAGTCATTTTTACCTTACCGTTCTGGTCTGAGTGTTCATCTAAAAACCGTGACAGATGACTCGGGTAGTCAGACAAGCCAAAGTACTTAGCACAGAGAGGGAAGTCAGCCAGGCCAGAGGTCATACATGGAGTGGCTAATCAGACAAGCCAAGGTCAGCACGGAGAGTTTAGTCAGCCAGGCCAAAGGTCATATACAGAGCAGGTAGTCAGACAAGGCCAAGGCTGGTACACAGCTAGACAAAAGTTTCAGGCACAAATCGGTAGTCAGACAGAGCCAGGGTCATACACAAATCTGATTCAGCTGCCAGGAACGGATCACAATGGAAGACTCAGAAAGCTCTCAGGTACACCATGAAAGGGCACTTAGGCAATGATGGAATGCCTAGCATATAAGGACTCTCTAGGAGGAGGAGTCACGGAAACCTGATAACTGACACACACCCCAGAAGTATACCAAACCAAACAAAAGCTTAATCAGACAATACAAAATGAATCAAGTGAATACATCATATCAATTAAAAGCCAACTAGCACAGTCATGAAGACATTTCAACATTGAATAATGCCTCTATGGACTGAGAGCAAGTATGTGTAAAGCAAACGTGCAATACCATGTAGCCACAAACAATTTGAGGTGGCCCATTAGCAATGTGCAATATTATCATACATATAAAGTGCAAAGTGATAATAATGAATCAAGTATGAATACACATCATATACTTATCCCTATGACTCCAGGAGTTGCACAGTTTGATCTTTCCCTTGTGCTCTTACTTATATTCATAGAGATAGGTATATGTGCATATGTGTATTCATATGTGTTTCAGAACTGCCGTTATTTCTTACTAGTGGGAACATTTGCATTGCTTACTTGACGTACCAAACCACTGTCCCCAGTTTTTTCTGCCTACGCCAACATTTGCATCGAGCCCTCAGTGCATAGGGTCTTTAGAATAACATAGGAACTGGAGAAGTGATATTACTGGAGAAGTTATCTCTGTGTTATCACCTCTTTATCACACCTTAGTGCATAACCCCCTAGGTGTTCTTAGCTCCATCCATGGCTACCTCTCCACTCCACACATGGTCTTAACCCATCCCCTGTTTCCTGGTACAGAAAATACCCTTGGACTATAAAAAGTTAGAACAAAAAAAAAAGCTTCAAGCCCTTGGTAACTAGTGACACCTCCAACTCTTTGCTCCGTAATGTGATAGACATCTCTCTAGCATCCACTGAGTTAAAGGAGTATATGACTGGTGCAGAGACATTGAGACTGCTCTGTTCACGCCCACAATTCAGAATAAGGGTGAGGGCAGCACAGCTGAGGCACCTCTCAAAAATTAGAGCTGTAGGCAATTGTCTACTCTGCCTGTTGGGAAATTCTTCCCTGCTCTGATCAACTGTTTTGAACGTGTAAATTTCTATTTGTCATTTAAAAAAAATTAATAAATAAAAAAAAAAATAAATAAATAAATACAATTCTGTTTGTCCCATTTGGTGTAGTTGAATTCCTCTCAAAGTCTGGCCCATTTCTTTGTGCATACAGCCTCAAATATTCCAGTTCCAATTATTTGCAATGCAGTAAAGGGCATCTGAGAGATGATCTGTAAAGTAATGAGCCCTTTAAGTCTGAAGCAAAACCACCACCTACTGGTGAACAGAAAACTGACTAAAATGCATGCTTACTTTTTCTTTACAGTGTAATTTTATGATTCCATTTGAATTGCTCGTTAACTATTCAGTAAGCAAGTTCTATTATTTTGTGAATATTGCTAGTGATTATATGAAAGAGAACACCACTGAACTGAGGTTTGACAATCACATCCAGAGGTCTTTCTGGTCAAAAAAACAAAATTGCTATTTCATTAAACTAAGTCCTGTATTCCGTTGCAGTTGATAATTTTATTAATGGTTTAACCTGCAAATTTCTCCATAAACTCCAGTGTGCATCTATTAACCATTTGGGTGGAAGAGGGACATGCAATGCATTGCATACCCATCTCTTTTGCAAAGGGTTAAAAAAGTTGATAACATTTATCGAGGGGTTTACATTCAAATTCTCCATAAACTTTAGCTGGATTCCATTAACCCTTCGGGTGGCAGAGGGGTTCTTAGCTCCACCCATGGCTACCCCTCCAACTCTGGCATGCAAAGGGTTAACTAAAATCAGTTGATAAAATGTATCAGATGCAATGTAATAAAATATATGGCCTGAGAGACATGTCAACAACAATAAGGCAAACCAACTGCATCATAGGGTACAAATAAACAATTGCATATAATTTACACAGGGTTCTTAAAGGGATAGTAATACTTAAGTATTACTAATCCCTATATTAAAGTCCTATTAAAAATAAATGTATTGCCCCCAGTGTCATCTCTCACACCTTTATGGTTTGAGAGATAATCGCTCCTAAAGTTGCCCTCTCCCTCCCCCTTCCCTGAAGTCAGCATTGTAGCTGACTGAAGGGAAATCCAGTCTTTGATCATCAGGCGACTCTGCAGCAGAGCCACAATCGTGTTAATAAAAAAAACTCTTTCACTGAAATGGTCTTCTACGTGTGCTTGGATTTAGCACAAGTAGAAGACCGTTTTAGTGAAAGAAGACTTTAGGATTGATCATCTCTCAAACCATAAAGGTCTGAGAGATGACACTGGGGCAATACATTTATTTTTAATAGGACTTTAATATAGGGATTAGTAATACTTAAGCATTACTATCCCTTTCAGACCATAGACTTTAAATTAAAATTCCAATTGACTGCAAAGGGACTTTAAACCCCTCAAATGTTAGGAAGGTGTCCAACTTCTCTATCACTCAATGAGTTTAACCACTTGAGTGCCAGACGGTTATCCAGTGTATTTATTTGCAGTGCATTAGATACACTCCTGGCATTCAATCAATCTGATTTTCAGGATTTATCTGTCCCCTACTATGCAGCTGATTTACCGATGGGTGGGTTCTAGTTTTGGTATATTCCTTTATTTTCCACACAGGCCCCTAATTAAATCAGAGAACAAACGTTTGCTATTTCCCTGCAAGGTTTGAACCACGGACTGTAGTTAGTGGCCGCCTATTCTGGTAGGAGCATATGCTTCATAGTATTATGAATAAACTAAGTAATTGAGGCTATTAATGCCTCACATGAGCTATGTGAGAAATGAGAAACGGTAGCCCTAAACCTGTCCATGGTGGTGAAATAATCAGAATACATATAGTGATGGAACCCAGATTATACAGTCCTATGAATACGTCTCATTGATATGTAGAGGTACAGTATGCGCTGGGATTTGAAGTACTAAAAAGGACTGGAGCATTTCTGGATCTATTCATCTGCATCATGGGAGAAAATAAAAAAACCTTTTGATCTAAATGGGGCTTTCACCCTCTTGAATTGTAGTGAGATCTCCAGTTCATTGTTTTAAGTACCCTATTTAACCTTTTAGATGTACACTAACACCTATACAGAAAGGTGTCCCTATTATCTTAATATAAGTTGAGAAATATTCTGTAGGAACCTAAAGTGTTTTGGGGGGGGGCTGCATGCACCAGATGGAGCACCCTACAGGAACCCCAATTAAGCTCAAATCAGCTCTTTTGTTTGGACTCTCAGATTCCACATTGGCCTGATAATGCATGGTAGACATGCGTGACCTTTTCAAGTCTATGGACATGCTCCCAAAATAGCTGTGTGTCCAGGAGCATGCTGCTTTTTTTCTAGAGGATAGGGAGGCTGCCTTTCAAATGACTGTCTCGTCTCCCAGGAAAGCAGTGGATGTGAGGTTCCAGAGAGGCGCTGTGTCTATTGTACAGAGATCCACAGACAAGTGGTTCCAGGAGGAATCTCTGCTTGTATTAAAGTAATTGTGACATCTCTGCGTATAAGTATTAGTGTTCCTTTAATCCTTTGAGTGCCAGAGGGGTATCCAACTCAATGAAAAGCAACAGGTTGGATACTCCTCTGGAATGCAAAGATTTAACCCTTTGAGTGCCCTGGAGGTTTGCAACACATTGCTCTGCTCTTAATCCAAGGGGTTAAGGCCAAGAGAGGTGAGCAAAGCATAGCTTCACAATGCATTACACACTCATCTGATCCTTAAAGAGTTAAAGTGCAGCCATTCTACTTTTTTTATCAGAAAAGTGGCACTATACAGGTGGCTCTATACAGGTCTGTGTGTTTAGATGATGGAGTGAGAAACATAGAAACATAGAATTTGATGGCAGATAAGAACCATTCAGCCAATCTAGTCTTCCCATTTTCCTACTGTAAAAAACCTCAACCCTTATTTGGTCCTTGGTCTTGTCTTATGTTCAGGACAGCCTTATGCCTATCCCATGCATGCTTAAATTCTGTCACCGTATTAACTTATACCACTTCTGCTGCTAGGCTATTCCACTTCACTACTTCTCAGTAAAGTAAAACTTTCTAACATTACATCTAAATCTTTTTCTCTTTTACTCCTTTGAAATGCACTTCCCTCCTGCACTTTGCTGAATTCCTTCATATATTTAAATGTCTCTGTCATATCCTTTCTCTCTTGCTTCTCTCCTCCAAGCTATATGTGTTCAGATCCTTTAATCTGGCAAGACCACTTCCATTTTTCTGCCACTATGCTATATAATTCAGCACCCTGCTTGCATTCCCCGCTGCTTTGTTACATTATAAGCGTACCTTTAAGTCATCAGAAATAATTACTCCCAAATCCCAATCCCTTTGCTTGGTAGTGTCTGACAACACAGTACTGTTAATACTTATTTCTAGATCTTCTCCCTGCATATGTATAGTTACATATTTTCATAGCCTAAATATATGGCTAGTACTCATTTGATAATAAATAAAGCACAGCAGATAATTGTGCAGTTAGACACTATAAAACCTGCATTGATTAATGACTGAGATTAAATCAATTATAAGCTCAGCTTGGCTGATTAACTGATTTCTAAATCTAAGCTATACAACTGAGAAGTTACAAGAGAGCATTATGAATGTACTGGAGGTACCGGGAATTTTGGGTGGGTGCAGAGATACTATAAATACTACCTGGTAAGCTTGCACTTTCTGTCTAGATATGAGTTAAAAGAAAATGTGATCTTAAAGCTCATTTAACTTTTTCCCCAAATTCAGTTAGTTTGTTGTTAATGAGACTTCCACCCCTATTTGCCACTTGATTTGCATATGTAAATGGCCCTAGCTTCACTCTGGAGCACTGGTACATGTTACTCCCTAGGCAAGAAAAGTGGAACAATTCAGGGATAAACCAACTGCACTACAGAGGACACATAAAAGCTCTCCACATTACTGTTAATTTAAATGGGGCTTTTGACCTCTTGAATAGGGGTGAGCAAAAAGTGTGAAACATTTCCTGCATGACTTTTCGCAAAAACTTGCCGATTTTTTGCTAAAGTTTTCGCCTGTGCAAAAATGTCCTCCTTTTCGCCTATTTTAACCAATTTTTCCTATGGGTACTACATTTCCCACAGTAATATTACTTCTTATGAGGGCTGTAATTTAGAAATATGTGGCTGAAAGTCGAAGTTGTGAGTCCTACAGCAACATATGCCTTGAAAAATGTATTAGCATGCAGAGTGCATTTGTCCTTTGCCCACAATACTGACTTCCTTCTTAAGTGACACTGGCACATGTTCATGAAAGAGATATATAAAAAAAATACAACCTACAATGTGGCAGATGTGTATTGTAATGGTTGTGGTGGGGGACTGACTGGTATGGTGTGATTTTTGTATGTATATAGTTTTTAACAATTGTCATGTTTGTGTCAAATCACTGTCCTCCTTCTCAGATTATTGACACACATTACTTATCAGTCATATCAGTGGTCCAAAGTGGGGCAGATTGCGGCAACCCTTCTTCACATCCCTCCTCTACCTCCTCATCGGTGCTGCTGTTAATATATTTGTCCTGGCTTTGTCTGTCATACTTCTCTGCAGCAGGAGCCATAGGTGTTATTTGGACTGAACTAAATGTTGGCACTGGCAGTAGCAGACTCTCTGACACATAAATAACTTCACTACTTCTTATTTCTGCCCTAGAGCCCTGGGAACTTTTTAAAGTGCTTCTGCTGCTACTAGTTGTGGCACCTTTGGCCTGCTGATTGTGTGTCTCCAAGTCAAACCTGTGGTTGTGCTGCAGGTGGGATCTCATAGAGGAGGTGCCTCGGTGTGAGGCTGCTTTCCCCCTGCTCAAGTGCTTTTAGCACAGACAACAGATAGCAATATGCTTAGCTTGAGGATCCTAAGTGAGATATCTCCATGCTGTGGACTTCATGGACTGAGGAGGTGAGCTACTACCGGGGCTAGATGTTGATGCAATTCTACTGCCATTACTACTAGGTGTCAAAGGTGCAGCACTTACAGCATCAGAAGCAGAGGCACTCATCATATCTTCACTGTGGAAGTTAATAACCTGTGTTGCTGTTGCTTCTGCTTGGATCTGGATTTTGAAGAGATGATGCTGATGATGATGACTGATAAGGTGACTGTGTGCTTTTTGACATCTGTGCTTGTCCAGTGTCAGACTTCCAGCGGCTTTCTCAAACAGTTTATAGAAAGGCACAGTGGTCCTTTTCAGTGGTGGAAAATTTAGGCTTTGCCTTTATGCTATCTTTATTGCCATGTGATCCTCACTCTCAACTTCATCTGTATCTGAACAAGAGAAGGATACTGGAGGGATATATTCTAGATTTGCATCATCATCATCATCAGTCATCATTAGGTTATCCTCAGCAGCATCAGCATCACTTGAAAGTTCTTGCCCACTACTACCCTTATATTCCTCTTTTAGAGGTCTCAAACAATTTATTTTTACTTTTACTGTAACAAAGTTCACTACTACTTTGAGGACAGGTGTTTTGGGGCTTGATTCTTTCACTTTCTGATGCAGCAGGTGGTTCAGCTGCTACACCTTCCTCTATTATACTAATGCCATCATCAACACCTGAATGCGACTTCAGTGTTCTTCTTATATGGTTCTTTATGTCTACTGGTGGTGCTGGAACTAGTTTTGTTGGGACCTTGACAAACTGCATCCTCCCTTGTAGGAGTGGGATCATCATCATTGATTGCACATGCTGCAGCAACTAATGCTACAGTCAGTTTTTGAACTACTACTTTACCTTCATGTCCATGAAATGCCCCACCCTTCCCCCTCTCCCTGCCCCTTGTGCGTTTGCTGGACATTACTCAACTATTGTGTTTTTACTCTACACAACACAACTGATGGAGTATGACCTCTTTCCTAAGCCCCTTCAGCTGTCTGTCAGTCACTGTCACCTAATATGTTTAGGTCTTTATTTCTTTATTCTTTTTTAAAAAAAAAAAATTAAATTCTTTTTTATTTTTTTGTTTTTTTTAAGTTGCTCACATTGTCTTATCACTGTCACAGTCTGTCCAATAAAAAAATTTATAACTGAAAAAAAATATCAGCAACTTCTTTCCCCAGACTTCCCCACCCAGCACAGAGACAATAACAATAAGTTCAGCAAGCAAATAGGTCCCCATATGTCTGTGTCTTGCCAGTCAGTCAATCGTAATTTTGGGGTATTATTTAAGGTCAGCCTCCTTCCTTCCTTCTTCCTCCCGCTGACTCTCCTGATACAGGAAACAAATATACTACCTAAAAGATTCCCTAAACGCAACTTCAATTACCCTCTCTTCTCTAGCTCAAACAACATGCTGCTCTCTCCTCTCACAAACACAGAATGGCATGCTGTGAGAGCCTGACACCCTTTTATATGGCTGTAGAATACTTTCTTGTGGTGGAGAAAAAAATTTTTTCCCATTGTTTTCAATGCAAAATCAGCTAGGCAAAAAAAGCGGGGAAAAGCGGAAAATCATCACATTTCGCTGGAAATGTTTCACCAAGTGGAAAGTGCCATTTTTTGCTGATTTCAGTTTGAGTTGAAACATTTTGCCCATCCCTACTCTTGAATGTTAAAGAAGTCCCCACTGGATTGTGGAACAATGTGTTAGGGACTTCTCTAACATTCAAGGGGTCAAAATTCCACTTTTGTTATCAAAATATATATATTGTGGGTCTTTTCCTGTTAAAGGGATAGTAATGTTTCATAATAAAAGCAGCTCTAATTAATCATCATAGTATTTGGACTTTGGAGAGTGCTATTTCAATTCTGTCAGAGTTGTAGTTCAAGACTAATTCAATGACAAAGTATCCCACTCCCACCCCTTTTACTGATGTAACACTGTTCAGCCAGATCAGAAGGGAGGTGCCCAGGTAGACTGCAGAGAGGGATAATCTTCAATTAAGATAAGGGAAAAACTGGAAAAACTTGTCAAGGGGTCAGGGCTTTCATTGTTCTCATAGGAAGAAGATTGTCCCCTTCTGTTATCTGTCTGGTCTATGGACTGCATTCCACATCTGAGAAGAGATGGCTTACACTAGGTAAAAGGGGCAGGAGGGGAAACTTTTCATGTGAATATCTCTCAAACCATAAAGGTTTGAGAGATAAGACTTATATCGTTCTTCATGTTTTTTTAATGCCTACAAAATGAAGATCAAATGAAGTACTACTATCCCTTTAAATGAAACAAGGATACTCCCACCTCTGTTACTTCAGTTTAAACTCTTGTTTTTTTACATTAACATTGCCCTCTAGTGGTCAGATCACAATTAATTATTATGTTGTATTTTTTAGGAGAGGCAAGTGACTGAATGTCATATAGAATATGAGAGAACCTGCTGAGTAATGCTGTCAGTTTGAACTTTCAGGAAGTAATTGCTCTGTAACTCACTTCCTGACAGTTTGAACTGTAATAACTTTTGAATAAAACAACTGACAGTAGTGGGAGTACCCTTGTTTTATTCAGCTCTATCGCAAATATGTTTTTACAAGAACTTTTCTTCTCCTTTAAATCAATGTGTATTTGTATTTATCCTCTATTGTGCAGTTAGTCTCCCCCACAATTGCTTCACCTCTTTTGCATATGACCCGCTTTTACAGTTAACCCTTTGAGTGCCAGTGACACATCCAATGCATTGTGTTGCAATGTGTTGGGTACCTCTCTGGAATGCAAAGGATTAAGGGAATAAATGCTCCAAGTCATTAAGAATTTGTACCAAAAATAACATTAAGCCATATAATTAACATCTGCTTCATCAACAATCCCTGTATTATTCCAATTTTCCATCAGCCCTTCTGAAGCTGTACATTGATCAACAAATGCAATTCCAGTAACTGAACCTACTAAAGACTTCTGTTCAACAAAGATTTTCAAACAGGGCTGCAACAACAGAATAGTGTGCTTAAACGGCAATTAAGTTTGCTCATATGAGAGCAAACTTAGTAACAACATGGACCCTGGTGTTGTACAGTGCTGCCCCAAAACATATCCTATAAGCTACTGAGGGAGGTAGAAAACTGACCCCTTTGACTGGAACATCACCTGGAAGTCTCTGGCTCTGGGTTTTTTTAGGTCCCCATAGACCTGCCGTGTCTGGATATCAAGCACAATACCATACCTCCCAACATTTCAAATTGCCAAAGAGGGACACTTGTGTTTTAGGGGGTGTTGCTGGAGGCGTGTCTGGTGGGTGTGGCGTTACCAAGAATTTTTAGGCTATTTCATGACCTATTGACACCTACTTGTGAAACTTAATAAATGATTTAGAACAAGACCAAAGTATTTTATTTACACAGACTAATTTATAAACACATACACTGACATTTATACAAACATTAGTGTGAGTTTTATTGCTGTAGAGCAATGTGATACACTTATATACACACCACACAGTCTGATCTCCTAAAAAGAGGGACATCAGGGTGGGAAAGAGGGACAGAGGGATTTGGGTCTAAAAGAGGGACTGTCCCTCCTAAAGAGGGACACTTGGGAGGTATGCAATACAGAGATCTTAAGTCTCTTAACAGCAATATAGGTGGATCAAAAAAGCTATCAGAGAGAAAAATATAGAAACTATGTTATATGTATCAAATAAACAACTCAGTTGAAATCAATCAGTGTCTTATTCAATACATGCTGAGATTGATGTACTAAGAAGATCTGAAGTAAAGTAAGTGCAAGTAAACATTCCCCAAAAATCTCATTGACTTAAATTGGGCTTTTAACCCCTTGCAAGCAAGATGTGCCAATGCATTGGTGATTAAAATCTGGAGCACCACTGAACAGTATCTGTCTCAACCCACTTGTATATTGCAGGTCATATGGATCAGTGGCTGGACCTTATTCATCAAACTGTAGTGATGCAATTCTGTAACAAACCAACTGCTCACTATGGGGAATGAAAATTCCCTACTGATTTAGATTAGGCTTTTAGCCCCTTGAATGTTAGAGAGACCAGTGTGTAGGATACTGCTCTAAAATTCAAAGGGTTAAAAGCTCCATTTAAATCAATAATAATTTGTATTGATTTAATCCAGAACTACTTCAGTTTTACATATCATATCTGTCTCATTGTACACTATGGAACAGTTGCTTTTCCACATAATTCCTCCAATTCTGTCTTGAAACATTTGGGTCTTTTTTCACTAGGATTTTGCATCAGGTTTGAATCCAGGAAATCAAGAGTAGTAAGAATAATTAGAGGTATTCTGGTGCAAACCAACTGCACCATAAGGGACAATTAAAATAATTCCCAAATTATCTTTTATTCAAATGGTACTTTTAACCACTTGAATTTTTTAAGGTTCACCAATGCACTGCTACACAATGCATTAAAGTTCTCTTCACTATTAAAGGATAAAAAAAATCACATATAAATCAAAAGGATTTCATTCCCAGATGGTGAAGTTAATTTGCTCTAGAATTGTTTCAACTCCTAACTGTATGCAGGGATCATTCACCTCACACACCACTCCTCAGCTAATGCTTTTCTATATACTGGTGTTTAGAGCAAGGGCTAAGCAAGCTTAGGTTCACAGTTATCTAGACATATTTCTTGTATTAGGTCAGAGAGAGAGAGAGAGAGAGAGAGAGAGTAATTGTGAGAGTAAGAGAGAGATCTTCATCACCTCAATAATGAAAAATACTTACCACTGTTTTGCTCACCAAGACTGGGTCACCTACATCTCTCTAGCTGTTGTTGGACATCTGTTCCCATCACTCTTAGCTGGCCAATGTCTGGCAGAGACAGGGGAGGTGTAGTCCAACAACAAGAATACAGTTTGCCTATAATTGGTAAATATACTTTCACAGAATTAAAAACATATAACATCTTTGCATCATTACTGAATATTTATTTTATTTTTGGAAAACATTCTTTGGGAAACTGGTATTTGTCCCTGATTGAGTGAGCTGTTCAATGAGTGAATTGCAAAATGTTTAAGAGACCCATTCATAAGTTTCAGGTGCTTTGGGTTAGTTAAAAACTGACCATAAATAAAGAATGAAAAAGCATCACAACTTGACTGGTTCCTACAGGAGTGTGAGTGCTAAGTGATGAAGACTAGAGAGTGGGTGACCGTGTGTTACAACTGCTTTACCATGCTGTGGACTCAGCTGTGCTGCAGGCCATGCTGTGGACTTGAAGCTGGATAACACCCACCAGAGAAGCCAGTGAATGTTCAGGATGAACAAACAGTAGTAGTGGAAGCTCTCCTGTGGGGATAGTAGAGGCTAAAGTGCAAGGCTAGGGAGAAAGGTTGGCAAGGAGAGCCACCAGGAGGTGGACAACTCTCCTAGGAAAAACTACACCTCAAGTGACTGACGGGGACACAAGAGGATGCCACTAGCACAAGGACAGCAACGGGTTCTAGGTAGGTAAAAGCAGGAAGAGGATCCACAATCCAGATGGTAAGGGTAGTCGTACAGTCCAGGTCAAATACAGAAAGATAATCAAAACAGCAAGAATCAAGGAAATCTGGCACAAAGCATGGGCACACTAGACTAGGCATGGGAAAAACACCAGATAGCACGCCAGTAGAAGAAAAAGATAGGCTTATAAACTCACAGAGAGACAGGAGAGAAAATGAAAAAAGAGGCTGCACACAGGCACAGCACTGACAGAGAGATCTTGTTAAAACAAAATAGAAAATATTTTCTGTTTCCCCTATATAAACATAGATTAAACCTATTAGTTGAGATAAGAGAGCCCACCTTCATAGCTGTTAACTAATTAAAGAAATCCACAGTGATACATATTAGGACCCTACATGATCAAGACTAATTAAAACTTGATTTAACCTATAGAACAGGCCAACAATTCCTAAATTATTCCAATAAATAGATACAGATACATATCAGAATACATTGTCAAATATCTTGACATTTGTTCAAGTTAATGATTACAGAGCAGACATTTGCATATTCATATCAGTCTAATCCTGCCCTCACATACAGTCCATCCCTGAAATGTTATACAAATGTATGAGAACAACAATCCTCTGACATTCACTTTGACCTTTATTGTACCTCACCAGTGAGTTGTGACTTAAAACCACTTGGCAGGATGCACACAAGGGGCCATATCTTCCACTTAGGAAAAGATAACTGGGGAGTTGGAGCAGTAAAGGTTATGGGTAAAGGAGCATGCCATTTAGAGGGATGACTGAATGGTTGCATTGCTCTTCTGAATCATCTGGTTATTAACGGAACCACTTTTGTATTACTAAACCAAGTAAGGCTAATTGCTATGTGGGCCAGTCAACTTTTTCAAATTTATAGCTCCCACATGATCAGCTTGCAGGGTGAGAACTGTGTACAAAACATGGATAATATGAACATAGGAGCTGTGTGATTTAATACTCTATTAATAAAATGATCCTTCATCCCAGCATACGTCCCACTGAAATAATGTTGCCTCTACACATTCTTTGCTGTCTTCTGTATCATTCTGAGGTACCAGCCATTGCCCTAGGCATTGAAGCACACCTGTTTTACTTCAACACACTGTTGAGTAATAATTACTTCTCCCTTTTTTGTTTGATATCAACACTATTAATGATGTTTTTATCGATAGTGGATTTTTTAAGCTGGAATATGCAGCTTTTCTTTTTGCTGCTTTCTTTTCTTGATTCCACTGTTTTTTATATTCTGTCTTGCAATGTACAGGTGTCTTGTTGAATCATCTATGTCTTTTATGACTCAACAAAGCATTTTATTAAGTGTTGTGTCTATTCATGACATTTCCAGACAAGGAATAATGGTATAAATGGGGTATCCAAAGTACTATGAACTGGAGCAATGCTCGAGCAATTCTGGAGCAAACCAATTTCACAGTAGGGGACACATAAATCTCCCACATTTCCAATTGGTTTAAGTGTGGGTTTTAGCACTTCACATTCTAGAGAGGTATCCATTCAAGTGGTTAAAAACCCCACTTAACTTTTGAGTGCCAGAAAGGTATCCAATGCATTGCAATGTATTGTATAACTCTGACATTCAAAGGATTGAATCAATGTACATTTTACCCCCCCCCCAAGCTACAGTTGTTATGCTCTACATTAGCCTCACTGTGATTTGCTCACAATGTCTTTACTCATGAAAAATACAGCAATATGATAGATTCTAAAACTGGAGTAAATTACAGTTGTTACAGTGTCAATACCTAAATCATGTTTGGTCATTAAATTAAATGTGATAACAGATAAATCCGACAAAATGATTACATAAATGTATTCATAATCATTAATCTATATTTCTGACAAAATTTTTGATGTTTTATCAATAGTAGTAACTTTCAGAGAATCAAGGAAAATATATCCAAACAATTTACTTTAAATGCTAGTTTCTATGGTAACTAAATGGAGCAATTGCATAGTTTTTCTTGCATCATTCCATGAAGTTAGTTGCCTAGACAACTACACTGTAGCTTCATGTAATAAAACATGACTGTCTATGACACTGTTTAACTATCTGAGTGCCTGAGGGGTGTACAACGCAGGGCTCTAAAATGCATTGTACACCTGTTTGCCACTCAAAGAGTTATATATGTTTTGTTTTTTGTTAAATTCCAGTTGTATTTTGAAAAGAATATTATGGCATCAAAATAAAAAAATGAGGTGTTAAATTCAGGAAATAAACCTATATACACTGCTCCAAAAAATAAAGGGAACACTAAGATTACACATCCTAGATCTGAATGAATGAACTGACAACAAAATCACACAAAAATTCTCAATGGCAATCAAATTTATCAACCCATGGAGGTCTGGATATGTAGTCACACTCAAAATCAAAATGGAAAACCACACTACAGACTGATCCAACTTTGATGTAATGTCCTTAAAACAAGTCAAAGTGAGGCTCAGTAGTGTGTGTGGCCTCCACATGCCCGTATGACCTCCCTACAACACCTGTGCATGCTCCTGATGAGGTTGCGGATGGTCTCCTGAGGCATGTCCTCCCATCCGCCAACTCCTGGACAGTCTGTGGTGCAACGTGTCGTTGGTGGATGGAGCGAGACATGATGTCCCAGATGTGCTCAATCGGATTCAGGTCTGGGGAACGGGCGGGCCAGTCCATAGCATCAATGCCCTCCTCTTGCAGGAACTGCTGACACACTCTAGCCACATGAGGTCTAGCATTGTCTTGCATTAGGAGGAACCCAGGGCCAACCACACCAGCATATGGTCTCACAAGGGGTCTGAGGATCTCATCTTGGTACCTAATGGCAGTCAGGCTACCTCTGGCAAGCACATGGAGGGCTGTGTGGCTCCCAAAGAAATGCCACCCCACACCATTACTGACCCACCGCCAAACCGGTCATGCTGGAGGATGTTGCAGGCAGCAGAACATTCTCCACGGTGTCTCCAGACTCTGTCACGTCTGTCACATGTGCTCAGTGTGAACCTGCTTTCATCTGTGAGGAGCACAGGGCGCCAGTGGCGTATTTGCCAATCTTGGTGTTCTCTGGCAAATGCCAAACTTCCTGTACGGTGTTGGGCTGTAAGCAGAACCCCCACCGGTGGACGTTGGGCCCTCATACCACCCTCATGGAGTCTGTTTCTGACCATTTGAGTGGACACATGCACATTTGTGGCCTGCTGGAGGTCATTTTGCAGGGCTCTGGCAGTGCTCCTCCTGCTCCTCCTTGCACAAAGGCGGAGATAGCGGTCCTGCTGCTGGGTTGTTGCCCTCCTACGGCCTCCTCCACGTCTCCTGATGTACTGGCCTGTCTCCTGGTAGCGCCTCCATGCTCTGGACACTACGTTGACAGACACAGCAAACCTTCTTGTCACAGCTCGCATTGATGTGCCATCCTGGATGAGCTGCACTACCTGAGCCACTTGTGTGGGTTGTAGACTCCGTGTCATGCTACCACTAGAGTGAAAGCACCGCCAGCATTCAAAAGTGGCCAAAACATCAGCCAGAAAACATAGGAACTGAGAAGTGGTCTGTGGTCACCACCTGCAGAACCACTCCTTTATTGGGGGTGTCTTGCTAATTGCCTATAATTTCCACCTGTTGTCCTTTCCATTTGCACAACAGAGTGTGGAATTGATTGTCAATCAGTGTTGCTTCCTGACAGTGTGATTTCACAGAAGTGTGATTGACTTCGAGTTACATTGTGTTGTTTAAGTGTTCCCTTTATTTTTTGGAGCAGCTTATATAAAATACTAAAAATATATTCACTGCATTTTTCCTTGGGTACCTGCAACTTAATTAAAATAAATAGTACAATTAAATGGTATATTTACAAACAGTTCAATTGAGAATATGCTGTTTTTGAAGATGCTTTATAATTGTTTTTCCTGCAGTGGAGAACTAGATCAGAATTTTCCCCAGAAATACATTTGACATTCATAATGCAGTGCTTGTTTATTTATTACATTACAGATGTTTAAAATATGCAAATTTGTACTCATTTGGTTCAGACAGTCAAATTCAGAATAAGTCATTAAGGGAAATGTACAAATGTACATTATAGAATACGTAAACACAGATATTGTACTTATCCTGCCTAACCCAAATCTACAAAGATTTTTGCTTGAGAAAATGGCTGCTTTGTGCAGTGAGCTCCAAGCGGTGGGCAGTGTAGATGTATATGTGGGTTTCAGAATGTGCCTTTCCTTTACACATTAACTATACTCACTAAAATTCATAGAAAAAAATGTTCCTTTTCCTGATGTCTCTTAAAGGGATAGTACTGTTTCACAAAAACAGCTACTCCAATTAATCTGCATAGTATTTCAGTACTGTCAGAGTTATAGTTCAAGAGTAATTGAATGATAAAGTATCCCACTCCCACCCCTTTTAAATAGTGTAAGCCACCTCCCCTCAGATGTGGAATCTGGTCTTAAGACCAGACAGCTCGCAGCAAGGGACAATCTTCTTACTGTGAGAAAAATGAAAACCCTGCCCCCCTTGACAGGTTTTTCAGGTTTTCCATTATGCTAATTGAAGCTTGTCCCTCTCTGCAAGCCATCTGGACACCACCTTGCTGCTCTGAGGTGAGCAGTGTTATATCAGTAAAAGGGGCGGGAGGGGGATACTTTATCATTCAGTTACTCTTGAACTACAACTCTGACAGTATTGAAATAACAATCTCCATGGCCCAAATACTATGAAGATTAATTGGAGCTGCTTTTATTGTGAAACATTACTATCCCTTTAAGGCTTTAGTAAGAGATTGTTCTCATTAAAGTTTGCAGTGCATTGGAGCAGCTACTGGCCAAAATGTACTGAATGCACCTGTATACAAGTGCTTGTGCAAGCACAGGTTTAACAAAAGTACAGTTTCTACTTTATTGGAACTCAGTTTTACACTCACGAAAAGATGCAATTAGTTAGGCAATTTCATTAACCATTTTTCAGTTCAAACTAACTGTACCAGGGAAAAAATAATTGATTTAAATTGGATACAATGGATACTTATTTGGAACTCAAGGGGTTAAAAGCCCCTTTTGAATCAATGAGTAATTTGGGAAATGTTTATTTTTCCAACAATGTGCAGTTGGTTTGTGTCAGAACCTTTGCATTCTGCTGAACTCATCTATTTAAGATTGCTTTGATTAACCCTTTAAGAACCAGAAATATTTGTAATAAACTGCATCTCAAGTGAACTGAAAGGCATACCTAGGTAGTCAGGCCTAGAAATATTCCTTAGTTATGGTAACATATGTGTGGAAGCATGTGGCATGTTTGTTTTCAGTGTTCATGGTCCTTTTTGGGCCCTGCGAGGAAGGAATGGAGCAATATGACTTCAATGTTATTTATTCAATCATGGTGCCAACAAACAGTGTTGTTTTGGTGCTAGATATATATCATCAGGCAAAAAACTGTGTCTCTAGCACTGAAACCAATATATTCAGAGATAGGAGTAGGCACTGACATACTTTAGCTCAAGTTAATGGCCACTTAAAGAGTGGGGTGCACTCTGGGACTTTGAACACAAGCTCATAAAAAATCTTAGCGGTAGAAAGCCATAGAGGGGTGACTGCTCCAAGAAAACAGCAGGTTCCATGAATGTGGCACTCACAACAAGAGTACAAATATAACAAATTAAATTTTAGTGGTAAAAAGGATATCAAATGAAAATAATAACAATTAAAGACAAGGCAGAGGAGGCTATACAAGCTTGAAGTCTGCAGAAAAATAATGCATGATCACAAATACATAGCTTCTGATTGAAGATGATATCAGACACCATCAACACATTATTAGTCATATAACAACATGGTTCATGAAAGAAAACAATTTAGATAGCAGACATGTCTGTCAACAAACAATAAACTCCCTCCTATGTGAGAGCACAGTGTATAAACACCATAAGTGGTAATAGAGACCTGACTAAATACAACCTAAATAATGAAAAAAAATGAAGAGCCCTCAGCACAAAAGTGAAAACAAGATTATAAATACAAAAAAGGTATACTCATCACAAAAATGGAGGGATAACACAAGTACAAGCAGGAAGCCTCCTCTGTGTACAGATCCCGTTGCGTATCACCTATTACAGGCTTCATCAGGGAATAAATAACATTTGTCAGTTCAAAGTATTTAAAATCTCAATGGTCCAATGAGATGACAGATTTTAATCATGTGATACAAGAAACCACATGTACTAGTTCTAGCACTGAAACCCTGACAGTTCATTTAGTCTGATACTGAATCAATTACATTGAAGTCAAGTTGTGAAGTGCAGCGATACATTTATTTGCTGGATTTTAAGGGCCAGCAGTGATCATCACCACTAGTACACATGAATGTTATCTATAGGGTGCATACATTACCATCTGGAACTTGAGATACAGAATCTATCAAATAAAATGTGTGAATGGTTAAACATGCAGAAATATTTGTCTAATTCTACATGTGCTTAGCCATCCACTCTTTGCTAAACAGGCCCTTCAGCTATTCTGGTTCATAGGAACGTAATAGTAGCAAAATTCTCAAATTCTTGCAGCTGAATTTCAAACTTATTGCTATGTTTACTAAACAACCTTATTGCAGTTCTACTGTAGAAGAAACCTGGAGTGTGGATTTGTGTCCCATGACCACCCATTCCCTTGATTGTTTCTTCTGGTAACCCTTTGAGTGCCTAAAAATGTCAATGCATTGCAAAGTAATTTACTTGACACCTCTGGCACAAAAAGGGTTAAATTTTGGATGCGTATATTCACCAAAGTAAGGAAGATATAAAAGAAAGCAATGAAATGGGAGAGACAGAAAAATTGGTAACAGGAAAGTCCATATCTCTATCAACAGAGGCCAGATTAATAACTAGAGATCATCATGTGCCATAGTTCTTATTCAGTAACAAATTACACTTTATCAATTTTTTTAAACGTAACTTTACTCAATAATTCTAGGTCTATACAGTGACTTGATTATAAAAGTATCTAGGCTGAAGAATGCCCATCCAGACCCCATGATACTATCCTAGTAGTAGGGACTCTTTCTCACTCTCCCTTTGAGTTATATAGCATGGCACCAATCCCCTTACACTAAAAATTATAATCAGTGGACATGGAGAGGCATTTTCCCTATAGATAGTTTTTAACATAATGTCACTGTAGAGGCCAAAAATTATTTGGCCAATTTAATTTAAAAGTAAATTACTAACGATACTTTTTTACATTGAATAAGATGGATGATGCATAAATAATACTGGTCAGTGATCTGGTTTCTATTAGTAAAGATATGGATTTTGATTGGTAACAAACACTAACTTCTGTCTTATGCTACTTGTTTTTCTGTTGTTCCTATTTCCCTTCTTTCTTTTTTGCTTTCTCTTCTTTCTGAGCAATATAATCATACTTAAGGTCTGTGGTATGATAATGAAACCACAATTATACATTTTATTAAAACTAAAAGATGCTCCTGTACAGGACTCAAAATTTCCATGGCGAGTGAAAATTTAGCTCTGGCAAGTAGAAATTCAGCCCTGGTTGGTATGTTTTGGCTTGCAGTGGCGAGTAACTTTTCAGTTCTGGCTAGTAGAAAAGGGCTTAAAATTATAAGGCCTGCTCCTGTATATCATTGATGGTCTCACATAATGGGGTAATGATCAAGTCCATCATTTCTTAAACTATATATATTTATTAGATTTTTATTCACAATACATTGATTTTATTCAATCCTATTGTGAGACAAATTAATAATTGTATATTTATTTATTTGAACCCCTAAATTTATATATGTATTTCTTTAGTTAGAAAATGTTTTATCCTTGACAAATGATATATAAAATGCAAGGGGTACCCACACTGCCTTAAGCAAAAAAACAAAACAAAAAAACATTACAACCATAATAGTCTTGTCACATCAAATGGTTTTGCATAATAGTCTGGTCTCATACAATGGTCTGATCTTATGTAGTGCTCTGATCTCATGCAATTTGGAAATTGTCTTGTTTAATTGAATGGATTAATGGTCTGGTCTCATATAATGGGATTTTGTTCTTGTGTCATGTAATGGGGTAGTGTTATTTTTTATGTTATGGGGTGGTCTGTGTTTTTTTATTTTTTTGCCTGAAGCCTTACATGCCACACTTCAAGAAAGAGATTCTCTTTTTTTTGCATTCTTGTTTAGTAGGTTTCAGATTGGTAATCTGGCTAGGACTCTGCTAATATGAAAGGTTTACAGGTAGCCCCATAGGCTGCCACTCAGACCTTCCTTATTTCACCTTTATTTTATTCCTGTGGAAATGCAGTAAGAGTGCAGTATGCTGGAGACTGGTAGATTCACAAGAGGCAATAGTCGACCATTTGAAAAACACTGGTGCATTTCTGAAATGGTGTTGCCTGTGTGAAAGGGGTGAAACATGGTAACTGGTGACCCTGAATAAGATTAGTGGATCTCCATCGAAAAGTATAGTTTCTGATTTCTGTTGGCAACTAAGACTTCACGCCTTGACAGAAATAAATGGGATAACATCTTAATCATCATCAATTTGTTGGTGTAATACTTGCATGTTTAGGTCAGCATTTTAGGAGTGTTGGCATACGTTTTTACTGTTTTTTTTAATTTAAATGTATTTATTCTTATTACTTTGGCCACTATGTCAAGTTCCTATACGGAAACAGGTTTGGAATGCATAAGCTATTTTGTATTACAGTATACACAGGCCACCATTACAAGTGAGTCCATTATTAATTGTATGCTGTTTGCTGCATAATAATATATTGCTATAGCACCTTCGTTCTTTTTTTGGATTTGTTGTCTGGATTTGTTGTCATCTATTTTGAGGGGATCTTTGGCTATCCAAAGGGGAGCAAGTCTATCTGTGTGGAAGCCAATACAACAAATGGATGTACTCATATATAAATGACAATCAATGTATAAATATTTATTAAAAATAAATTTAAAAAGCGATAGATCACCAAAAATGTTAAAATCACACCTCAATGCATTAGACTATAGCATATATTATTACAACAATCACTGATCATATACAACAGGCATTTTGGGAGTACTACTTTTTGTCGCATATGATCAGTGATTGTTGTAATAATATATGGTTATCTCATTGGTTATCTCATTGATTATATGTTATTATTACCCTAAGAGGTGCACTCTTCTCCACCAATCTCTTTTAAATATTAAGGAATTTTGGGAATGCTTATTTATTCCTTAAGGTGCAGCTTCAGAATTGTTCCCCTAAGCATGTTAGATAAATCAGTTATTTGTAAAGTCATAATGTCTACTTTGGGAAATATTTATTTTGCTCCCTATACTGGAGTTGATTTGCGCCAGTATTGTCACAAATTTGAATCTAAAAAATGACAAATGAAAAATGATGTGCAGGATGTCGCAAAAGCAAAGGTTTAGTAATAAGCTCTTTGCGCAGCTCATTCTATGGATAAACAGTTATAAAATAGTTAACATATGAATTAGTTTGTTTGGTGGAAGAACTCTTTGTTATTTTGATTTTTTAGACTCAGCAGGCAACATTTTCTTTCTGCTTCCAACTTCAGCTCATCAATATCACCAATCCGGCTCTGGCTGTGAAAACCCACAAAAGACATAATCAAGGCTAGCAGGGCATTAGTAGAGTCTTTGTGAACTACTGCAGCTACTACCGGTTTTGACAGTCATGATAAGATTAACAGCATGAATATGCATTCAGGGAAACAGTGAGCTCTATGTATGGCATATGTAAAAGTAATCTCTTTATGTAACAATGGGATCATTGTTACCTACTTGCAATTAATAATTTGTGCCTTGTTATTTTCCTTATGACTTAATGCAAAGAAGAAAAAACATTTTGGGTTATATTTATTATGCTAAAAAGGAGCAGTTCTGGAGCAAACCAATTGTACCATGGGGGAGGATGAAAATTCACATTCATTTAACCCTTTGAATGCCAGAGGGGTACGCAACGCGTTGCAAAGCAATGCTCTGTGTGCCCCTCTGAAACTCAATTGTTAAAGGGACTTTTAAACCGCTTGAATGTTAGTAATGTCTCCAACGCATTGATTCACAATACATTGGAAAACTCTCAATCATTCAGGGCTTCAAAGCCCCATAAATAAATGTGAATTTAGGGAGTCTGTATCTTCCCATCTCACAGTGCACTTAGATTGCACCACTCTTGAACATCTTTAGCTTGATGAATACGGCCCTTAGTTTCAGATTATGTTGAATGTTTCACAGTATTGCAAAGTGCATATTGCTTCCATAAACTTCATATTAGACTTAAAGGGATAGTAATGTTTCACAAAGAAAGCTTAGTATTTGGGCCATAGAGAGTGTTATTTAAATACTGTCAGAGTTGTAGTTCAAGAGTAATTAAATGATAAAATATCCCCTTCCTGCCCATTTTGCCTAGTGTAAGCCACCTCCCCTCAGATGTGGAATCTGATCTCTTGATCAGACAGGTCACAGCAAGGGCCAATCTTCTTACTGTGAGCATAAGCTTTCATATTCTTTTGTTGAAAACTAAGGATTTAGAGAATTGATGTCATGTGTTGCTCCTCGTTGGCATATGCAACAGCCAATAATCTTGCCTCTGGTTCTGGTAGTATGATTAAAAGACAGCAAAAGGATTGTCCATGGCATCAGCATTCCACCTTGTGCATGCAGAGTTTTGGGACACAGTCCCACAAAAGCCATAGATGTATTAAGTAAACTAGACCAGGTGATAGGGGAATGACTTGTACCTCACTCCTTAAAATATGGTTTTGTGTCTCCTGGTAATGGCTCCAAAATAATTGCTCATTGAGAATAGGTGATATGCCCTGCTTTGCCTTGCCCATGTACTAAATTTAGTTGTGAACAGATTCTTGGCAGAATTCAAAACCCTCAGTGAGATGCTAAATATTTCCAGCAAAATATATTCCCATTTTAGCCACTCCTACAGTGCACACACAACCCTTTATGTTCCATACAACCTTCCCCATCACCAGCTAAAAATGGAGGTCTCTACCAAGTGGAATTCCACACTGTACATGCTAGAGCATTTGCACAAGCAGAATAAGGTCATTAGTGAATACATTAATGTGAAGGCTTCGGAGGGATCCTCTTTATCACCTGGGCAATGGCATCTAATGTGTGATGTATGTGAGCTGCTGAAACCATTTGAGGAGGCAACCATGATGGTTAGCCACAGAGGGGCATGAATACTTCTACTGATATATTTATTGCAGACAAAACTGAGGAACTTGGCTGAGGAATCTTATGATAATGAAAATACACACATGCACCAGCTGGTGAAGGACATGTTAGCAATATCCTAGCATAGTGTCCTTTAAAAGCAAGGAGGAAAACATTCTTGGCACTTTGTTGGACCTACACTTTAAACACAAAATATCAGAATTTCTGCCAAAGCATGATCAGTGTGTCACAGCAAGGAGTCATGATGATGATCAACATCATCTCTCTGAGGAATAGGATTCTGTCAAGGAATATAAATATATGCTTATTGATTGAGTGGAGAGTTGCATTGTGGAGGATAAGAGGGCGGCAGTTAGGGCCAAAAAACTGCTAAAAAGCACAGTGAAAAGGAAGGTAGCAAAGGGTTTAAACCAGTAGCAACAGCAGCTAAATCAACCTGAACACTCCATTCCCATTCTGAACACAGGGTGATTCATGGGTTTCAGGGTCAGCAAATATTCCACACTGGTGGTGATGGTGGCAGCACTGGTCACAGCAAATCTCTATATTACTTGCTCCCTGAGTATGGGTTGTTAACTGATACACATGAACAATGTGTAGCCCGTGGGAGTGGTTCCACTGCATGTTAGATGGTTTCAGTATACTTGCAGGATAGCTATGTTCTGGGCAGAAACTTTGATGCAATGGACTACTGGCAAACAAAACAGTGTGTGTGGCCACCATTGACACACACCACGGTGGAAACCATTAGTTGCCATCCAGCAAGCGTTGAGTCTGAGTGTGTTTTAGTGCATTGGATTATATTGTAAATGACCGCAGGAAAAGGCTATCAAGCAGCTGAATAACATTCTTAAAAATTAACCAACATCTAACACCGTCTGTGTATCAGGTAGCAGAAGTGGGCAAAACCCACACATGACAGCAAAAGCCAGGCCACATGTATTATTAACAACAGCAGCACAGAGGATTTTGATAATAAGGAGGAGGAGGAGGGATTTAAAGAGAGAGAGAGAGAAGGAGAGAGAGAGAAAGAGAGATTCATACATTATCATGTCTGTAATGCAAATGTAAGCTATCTTTCTTAGTTTACTGATACACATTACTTATTGGTCATAGCGTTTGTTGAATGGTAGCAACCCTTCTTCACATACCTCCTCCTCCTCATCTGTGCGGCTGTTAATTCATTTGGGCTGGCTTTCTGCTTGTACAATTCAGGCACAGCCATCCTGGAAATATAACTGCGGCTTGGGATATGACAGTGTTGAGCTGCACATGACATCAGGTCTCTGAAACCTCGGTTTTCTACAAAAGAAAACAGCAGCATGTGCATTGTTTTTGTGAAGTTTTCCCATGAACTCAGACAGTGTTGGTTGGCCAGACATGACACAAGAACCCTGTAACTTTATTGCTTTAATAACTTGACTAGAGGAGCTGGTGGAGGTAGAAGCAGTATGTAAGGGCAGGGTATCACTCTTGCCATCTAATATAGCAAACCCAGAGTCATTATCCTTCTTTGCAGCATTAACCATACGTGTTACTTGGAATGAACTAACTGTTGGCAGTGGCACACTCTCTGATACATAAATAGCATCACTACTCCTCTTATCTGCCCCAGAGCCATGAGAACTTTTTGGAGTGTTGCTGAGTTGTGGCACCTCTGACCTGCTGATAGTATATTTCCCAGCCAGACCAGTGCTTGTGATACATATGAGATATCATAGAGAAGGTGCCTAGGTGTGAGCCTGCTTTCCTCCAGCTCATTTGCTTTTTGCAAAGGCAACAGAAAGCAATGTGCTTACTTTTTGGATCCTGAGTTAAGTATCTCCATACAGTGGACTTCATAGACTGAGAGGTTCCTGAGGGGCTGCTACTGCAACTGGGGCTAGGTGTTGATGCAATTATACTGCTACTATTACTAGGTGTCAAAAGTGCAGCACTTCCAGTAGCAGCAGTTGTAGTTGCTGCTGTTTACTCAACACAAGTGTTTGTGGCTGAGTGGGACTTGGAAGCAGAGATGATGATGATAACAGACAACATTTTGCCATTTTTGCTTGTTCAGGGTCAGAGTTTCCAGTGGTTTCCTCAAAGAGTTTGTAGAGGGGCACAGTGCTACTTTTCAATGGTGGAAGATTGAATCTTTGCCTTTTTGTTAAATTTCTGGCCATGTCATCATCTCTCTCACTCTCAGCTTCATCTGTATCTGAAGAAGAGGAAGGCGCTGAAGGGATATATTCTAGATCTGCATCATCATCATCATCGGTCATCATCAGCATCACCCGCTGCTTCTAACCCACTACCCTTATATTCCCCTAAGCTTTTAGAGGTGTCAAACAATTTCTTTTTACTTTCACTTTCACAAAGTTCGCTACTAATTTGAGGACAGATGTTCTGGTGCTTGTTTTTTTCACTTTCAAAAGCAGCAGTTGGTACAGCAGCTACACCTTCCTCCTTTGTGCCATTGCCATCATTAACACTAAAATGTGTCTCATTGTCATCTTTAGTATTCTTTTTATATGTTTTATTTTGTACTGTGGTAGTGGTGGAGTGTGATGTCTTGCCTTAGCCCTCAATAAAATTCTCAGTGTCATCTTCTGTCTATCGAGTCTGCCTCAGTTACACAGCTCACGTCAGGCTCCCAGTCAGCTGACTGTCACCTAATATATTTATTTGTTTATTATTTTTGTATATTTATTTTTTTTTTTTTTTTAATCTTATCACACTCTGTCCAAAAAAACAAAAAAAATCATCAACTTCTTTCCTCAGACTTTCCCAACACAGAGACAATAAAAGCAAGATCAGCAAGACAATTGGACCCCACTTGTGTCTGGCCAGTCACACCGATTTTTGGGGCATTTGGGGTCAACCTTCTTCCTCCCTTCTTCTCCCCCAGAGTGCCCCCAGACTCCACTAATATAGATACCAAATGTCCTTGCTAAAGACTCCCTAAACTAAGCTTCAATTCCCTTTTATTCGCCTATCTTCTGTAGCTCAAAAATGTGCTGCTTTCTCCTCTCACAACAACAGAACGGCATGCTGTGAGAGACTGACACCTTTTTATATGCCTGCAGGAAAAGAAGAGAAACCTGCCATGTGGTGAATTAAAATTCAGTCTTCCCATTCATTTTAATGCAATGATCTAGGCAAAAAAGTGGGAAAATGACACTTTTTGAAGGAAATTATTCACCAAGCGGGAAGTGCCATTTTTAGCCGATTTTGCTTTGAGGCAAACATTTTCTTCTATCCCTAATGATGATGAATCCTCCCTGCCACCAGCTTAACATGTTCTATGGGATTAAATCTCCTCAGATGCTGCTTGATTTTATGCTCCACCATATTGTGGTGTGTGGTTAGTACACCGCACAGTGTGCAATGGGTGGACATGAATTACCACATTCTTGCAACTACAGAATCTTTATCATTTAGTGGGGAGAGGCAAAAATGACAGATATGGTTCACCAGAAATTGTTGCTACGTCTTCCCATAACCGGCCTCTAACACAAGAAGAAGATAACAAGGCAGGTGTTTCACTAACCACTGAACTTTCAGGCTCGGGCAGGGTTTCTCTATTCTTTGTCCTCTTAGATTTCTGCCTACATTCTTGGTGCCCTTGGGGACTCTGGGGAGAGACAGGGGGGTCAGCAACAGTGGCTCCTCATAAACATCCTGGTGTCTGTATTTCATGTGTGTTAAGAGGGAGGTTGTACCAAGGTGTGTCACCTCTTTCCCTCTTTTCATTGACTTGTCACACTGACTGCACTTGACTGCACTATGCCTGCTCCATGAGAAAAATAGTCTCACACAAGTGTGACTTAGAGGTCCCCTGCTGTCACAATTGCCATCATCTCCTTCTCCTCCTAAGCATCACAAGGCACATTGGCAGCAGTAGCAGCAAACACAAGCAGCTGACCTGTCCTGCTCACACTGCAACCAACTTCTTCCTGTGCTTTGCTGAAGTTGACACTATTTTCCCCCAGCCTTAGCCTTTATCATGCACCTGCACTTTGTGTTGGAGCAAGATCAAAGCATTTCTGTCATAACCTGAGTTCAAGGCTTGTTCTAGTGATTCCTGGGTATTGACCTGGCTTTCCTTCAACTCCCCTTCCATTATATGATTTTGTTTCATGTTCTTGTTTATCCAGTATATGACCCTGGCTCCATTCCTTAACTTCTCTTCTGTCAGCTCCCTGTCTACTGCCTCTGCCCAACTGGATTGTGATGTTGGCTTGTTCAACTATTCTTCATCTCCTCCCTGGTACTGCGTTGCCCACATGTTGCTGACTTGGCCTGTCAACTTCCCATGTTATCTCCTGTTCAAGCTGATGAAATGTTCCTCTTCCTGGATCTCAAAATAATGTAAATAATGTCAACAGAGACCCTCTGAACTTTTTAGCATCTGGGATTCTGGAAAGATTCAAATTGTGAGGCTGATCATGCAAACCTTGACAAATCTGATCCTCTCTGTCTAGAGCTCTCATGAAGTCCCCCTTTGAGAGTTCATCCAGCAATACAAACCAAGCACTACTTGGCCAGTAAGGAACTATAAATATTATATATGCTCTTACTTTAGGGAAATTGTGATAAGTCTCAAAGGAGGAAAGATAGATGCAAAGGGAAAATCCCACATCCACCGACAGAGAACGAATCTGGGGAAACTGAAAGAAATAATGGAGATCATTGGTGTTTTTTCTCCTAGCCATGAGGTCTATCATTAGCATCTCACATTTCTCCATAAGTTCTAGGAAGACCTCTGGATTAAGTGACAATTCTTCCTGCCAGATGGTCCTGTGACTCAGAAAGTCCACCCTAGAATTCATTTTCACCAGAATATGATTATTTGAATTGGCTTCCATATTGCACTCAGCTCACTGGAGAATAGTACTAGATAGGTGATGAAGGACCAGATTTATTGTGCCCCTGGCAAGCCATATAGGCTACTGCAGTCAAATTGTCTGACCTGACCTTTACAGCTTTTCCAGCTTGGAGGCAACCTTTCAAGCTCTCCAGAGCTCCAGTAAATATAGGTGATTAGAGTGCAACCTGGCCTCAGAAGGAGACTAAGTCCCATTGAAGGACCTCTGAATTACTACTCCCAACTGTTCTTGCTGGCATCTGTAGTTAGGAAATTCCAATCTGTGGACACCAAAGAAAGACAGTTCTTTATATTCCTCCAATCCAGCAATAATTTGACTTGAAGAAGGATCTTGATCTGATGATGAAGATCCTTTGGATTCCTGTTCCTTATGAATAGAATGAACTGTTGGAGAAGTCTCATGGTGTGCCTTGCTCATGGAATTACATCTATATCCTCCATCATGAGGCAGAGAACACACATATTGACATTGAGATAAAGATATTTCCAGGATCTGATGATTGTCAACTCCTGGAGAAGAATTAATATCTTGGGAGTTATACACTAAGGTATGATAAAGAGGTGAACATGTGGAGATTACTTTTTCAGCGATATCATATCTCCAGTTCCTATGTTATTCTATGCAGCCAATTCACTAAGATGTCTCCAGCATTGGAGATCTTAGTGTATACTCTCAATAGAAAAACATAAGAACTAGAGAAATTATATCACTGAAGAAGTTATCTCCTCATTATCCAAGTTTCTTCGTGATCTGGCTCTTATCTCTGTCCTAGGGGAGTCTTGGGAAAGAAACAGTTGAACAGGAAGTGTATTTTTTTTGTTGACAGTGATAGGGATAAAGAGGATCGTTAATTAAAATAAAATTAAAAAAATTACAGGTGACAGAAACAGGGACCCTGATGTGAGCAGTCACTGGGGCAGACTGATACTACTAGGGTTCACTTTTAAAAGGTTGCACGCAAAAGAGCGTACAACCACATGTCTCATTAACTATATCACCATGATAAAAATGGTGACATGAGAATCTCTCACTACATGACAGCATGAGATTCTCATGTCGCTTACTGAACATGGACATACATGCCAACTATGTCCCAAGTCATTAAGATCATTGTTCAATCTAAGCTAGTCCCTGTTGCTGGAATTCCTGCTTCTTGCCTCTCTGAACTGGGGAGAAGACTTTTTGTGCAGATTTGTATATCCAGTTCAGTACTGAAAGTCGCATTCAGTAATTATAGAGCCAGTAGCTGAGTTAGTAATAAGAAACAGATGGCAAGAAGTCTAAAGAGCAAACTGAGGTACTGGCTTTTCTCACACATATTCCCTGCCACACATCAATTATATTACTGTGTGTATGAAGGGGAGAGAGAGAGCCGAGATTCTCACGTCGCCATTTTTATCATGGTGACATTGTTAATGAGACATGTGGTCGCGTGCTCTTTTGCGTGCAACCTTTTAAAAGCATACCAGTTATGCTATATGATACGCTTCAATCACCAGTCTAAATTTAAACCTGCATCTTGCTGAAATGAATGCTTTTCACCTGTTTCAGGAAAAAACATCTATTTTTGAGAATGGGTATAAGGTGGGTAAAGTCTTGGCACACTTGGTCAAATTTAATAGGGGCTCCACTGGTATTTCATGCATTAAATACTCTAAGGGACACGTGCTTACTACTGATGCAGTAATTAACTGACAGTTTTTACTATGAATTTTATATGAATCTCGATTGAGTAGCACTAGGTCAGAGATTACAACATTACTGGTAGACTGTGATGTCCCTAGACTTACCCATGATGACAGACAAATGATGGATTCACGGCTGATACTAAGGGAGGTCGTTGAGGCAATAGAATTGTTCCCTTCGAGAAAGACTCCAGGACTTGATGAATTTCCCTCAGAGTAGTATAAAAAATATGCTTACATCATTGTTCACCATCTCTGCTTTTTTGTTGGTCTTTGACAATGACTCTCTTCTGCCTTCTAAGATCTCAGCACCTATTGTACTCATCCTGAAGCTGGGGAATGACACAGGATTATGTGACACATCCTCCTACATTTTGCTCTAAATTACTGACACTGAAATATTGGCAAAGATACTGGCAAACAAGCTAAGCCTGGTTTTGAAACTGATTCATTCTGACCAAATGGGCTTCATGCCAGGTAAATCCACAATGCACAATCTTAGGAGAAATTGTACTTATTTATCTCTCACATGAAAATGTGGGAGATAAAGCCATCACTTTGCTTGATGCTGCTAAGGCATTTGACTCAATAGAATGGGCATATTTGTGGTAAGTACTGAGACGCTTCAAGTTTGGCCCCACTTTTCTCCAATAGATTCAGACTCTATACTGGGAACCCCTAGTTAGTGTACTTACAGGTGGACAGGCTGCATCATCATTTGCCCTACAAAGGAAGAATATGAGAGGTTGGTCTGCTCTCACCGGGCCTCTTCACACTGACACTAGAACCACTTGCTTCTTTGTTTTGAGTGGACCCTGAGATCTGTGGACTTTGGGAAGGAAACGTAGAAGACGAAATTACAGTCTACGCAGATGATATGCTACTGTTCTTAGGAGATACTCAAAGATCCTTAAAGAGATTGCTTGAGTTGGTAGATAATTTTGGTTGCTATTCTGGACTCACAATTAAATGGTCCAAGTCATCCCTGCCTCTTCTGGACCAAGTTCAAGACCCTCCCCCAATAACCTTATATGGTCTTGGAATTTGGAGCTTCTATTACCAAATTCCCAAACTTTTTCCTCACTGATAATTTACTAACCATTGTGGAGATGTTTCATGAAAAAACACACTTATGGTGCAATCTTCTGCTTAATATAATAGGGCGCTCCAATTTTATAAAATTGGTATTCCTCCGTAAACTTCTTTATATTTTCCAGAGTACCCCACTGTATTCTCCTAAATCTCTGTTTTTAGAGATTAACAAAATAACCACAAAGTTTGTTGCTTACAAACTCTACAGAAGTCTAAATTTCTCTTATGGATTTTTGTTTATATTTCTTGGCAGTACAAGGCCAGTACACCCTTGCTATTGCTGCCGCCCACAAAAAAAAACTTTGTGTTTATGAATCTGGAAAATGTGGTTCTTCTTAGAGCATATTCCCTGCCCAGATATTTCTTGTGGGTTCTGATGCTAGTGTTTATGTGACTCTTCCCACCTTGACAGTATATGAAAGGACTAACAGACCATGTCGAGGTATGTGGATCCGGACCCTTATACATCTCTTTGTAATAACAAAATACTGTCTCACCTTAGTAAACTTGATTTTAGCAATGCTTGAGCTAACTTAGGTATCTTTACTCTGGGTCAGCTGTACAGTGACCACAGTCTTAAAACCTCTGAACTATTACATATAGAATTTGGACTGCCGAACCATCTTTTTTACTCTTACCTCTGTCTCCGCCATGCATTACAGACACAGTGGTCTGAAAGTCCATTTGCCATTGCAGAATTTAAATTCTAGACCACTGCCAGAGGGAACTGGACAATGAGGCCACTTTCCTTTATATAATTGACTGACTACTCATGTACCAATAGAAAACAGTTGTTGCCTTATCTACCTGACACCAACTATCTCAACTTAAGGTACCACATAGGAATTACTATATCCCTGTGCAATTGAGAGTCATTGATGAGGCGAGGAGTGGTTTAAGTCATATGGATTGGAAATGCCCAGGGGTTCTCTCAACACTGGATGGCGATTTTTGACATTTTAACAGATGTGGTGGGTAGAAAGATCCATTGTCTCCTAAATTGAGTATCCTTTCAATCATTTGACCATTCCTAAACTCAACCTGCTTAAGACATTTATAACATGAAGCACTGGTCATGGCTTGCAAGATTATAGCTATGACATGAATGTCTCCTGTATCCCCCTCAGACTCCCACTGGCTAAATCTTATTAAACAAAACATGCCACACTACCAATTAATCTATGTGCATAGAGGCTGCCCAGAAAAATTTGACAAAATATAGTATAACTGGATTGATCTGTTGGTGAACTGTTAACCTCCCTACTTTTAAATCTTGAACTGATGGGACTAGCTGTGATGGTGCTCGTAAACATGTGCTCGCTGTTGTGAGTGGGGCCTGCTGGGCTCAGGGGGGGTTGGTCCCCCCTTTTTTCTCTTCCCTTCCCCAAAATCAGACATGCTAATGAAATTGTTGCTACTAGATATGGATCAATGGCTTATTAACATGATAATCTACAATATAAAATCCTATACCTAAGCAAAACCACTGTAAATGAGCACATACCTACAGTATGTATCTAACATGTCTAACAGTATAGAATGTACCACATTGCATTTAATCAAGTCATTTCTTTGTCATAAAACCCATGTAACACTTGCCTCTCTTCATATCACTTGCCTGATGTGAAGGCATGTCATAGCATAACTCCCAACTATCAGAATGTCATAATATGCAATATATTGGGAGGCTGCAATAGTAAATGCAATAGTAAATATCACAATGTTTGTATTGAAATTTCTTAGCAGGAACTCCTTTCTAAATGTTTGATTGAACTATGATGCACGTATCTCCTTCATGCAATGTTATGACTTTTGTACTTGTAAAGATATAACCTTTAAAAAATATTAAAAATATTAAAATCTAAAAAAAATAATATGAAAGGGAACTAAGAATCCTAGTAGTCAATTGAAAATGTAAACACTAAAAATATAAAATGAAAAAATGAATTTTTACAGAAGAATTCAATTATCACATTATCACTAAGCGCTGGAATAGTTTGGTGGCAAACCAACTGTACCAGTTAGGTAATATAAACATTCTTATAGATTTAACTGGGGCTTTTAACCTTTTGGATGCTAGAAAGGTTAAAAGCCACAGTTATAAATATGTTTATTTTACTTAAATAATAAAAAAGTCTGATAACAAGTATAATATTTTTTCACAAAATGCCTATCCTTTACCTATTATTAAAATATAACATTTATTTCCCCTTTAAAGTCAAAAGATTCCTCAAATCTACTGGCATTTGGCTAGTGTTTCCCACATACCATCAGACGCTCCCCCAGCCTTCAGATGAGCTTGAAAACTCACCTGTTCATGGAAGCCTATCAACTAGCCTCATAACTAGGGGTGGGTCTTCGTGTTCCCGCTGGAAATTTCACAAAAACCACGTTGTTATCCACTTTTTTGCTGGAAAATTCGCTTAAAAACTAGCGGTTAAAATTTGTGCATCTTTCTCCCATTGGCCAAAATTTTTTGCCATTTTTTCAATGGCTATAAAGTTTCTGCTCATTGATTTATGTTGTTTTCTCACTTCTGCTACAAAAAGGTGACGTTTTCGCTGAAGGCAGACACAATAGAAGCAGCTACAGAGCGAGATAGACATGCTGTGGTGTTCTCTTGTGATATTTTGCAAAAATTGAGGCAGGAAAGGCTCATAGTGACTCCTATCACTATGGACAGGGTGAAAAATAATCAGTGGAAGAGCTGGAAGGACCCTTATGTGTCCAATGAGTCTGAGGAGGAGGAGGAAGTAACTAACAGTACTGAACCAAAGCTGTTCAGTCTCCCTAAATCACCCCAAGGGAATTTAATGGGAAGGGAGGGATAAAAGAGAATAGGAAAGGAGGGAGAAAAGGGTAGTACTAGTGAGAGCAGGACTGGTCTGCTGCCTGTGCCTGCTGCCAGTGCCACCATTGCTGTACCTGCAGCCACTAGTGGTGTACCTGCTGCCAGATGTACTGCCACTAGTGTTGTACCTGCTGCCAGTGCTGAACCTGCTGCCACCAATAATTTGCCTGCTGCTAGTGTTTCTTGTAGTACTCAGGGAGGGAAGAAGAAAATTATGCCAAGTGGGACTGCAGGGGACCCTCTGTCACATTGCTCATAACCTCCTCCAAAGAAGCAGTGAGATGTCTGGAATAGAGCAGCATCATGTAGGGACTGGTGGTGGTGTTGAAGAAGCTGAGGTGGAAGAGAACTTGATGGCCTTTATATTAGAAAGTGAGAAGGAATGGGAGACAGGGATGAGGATGGGCATCACCACCACCACTATCAATCAGCATTTGGAATTTGCGGAGTTTGCAACTGGTCTAATTCCTGCTTCTGCTGAAATGAAAGGGCAGCAGGGTGCTGAACAGCAGGCTAGTGTGCCACAGATCACCATGGACACAGTGGGAATGGTATCAACAAGTAATGAGGCACTAGGACAGGTTCCACTTGCCAGCGCCAGCAATACTCCTGGTCCTAGTTGCAGCAGTGCTAAATCTGAGGCAGCAGCAGCAACATTATCTGCTGCCACAAAAAGTGAAGGGGAATGTGGAGAAGAAGAAGAAAGATGCCATTCTTCTCCACCTGTTCCCTATCCCTCCCCTCAGAAGACATGGGTGTGGGGCTATTATTCTCTTCCGGCAGGCACAGTGCAGTCATCATCAACAATGGTACAGTGCAAAATTTGTGACAAGTTAGTGAAAAGGAGAAAGGAGGGAACATACCTTGGCACAAGCTCCCTGATAGCACACATGAAACACAGACACCATGACATTTATGTCAAACATGTTAAAGCCAAAACCCATTACAGAAATCTAGCACCACTGTTACTGGACCCCCTGACTCTCCAGAAAGGTGGAGATCAAAGAGGAGGAAGAATAAAAGACAGACACTGGAAGTTCCATGACGAGTGAAACAACTAGCTCACCATAAACATCACCTTCTTCCTCTAGGGTAACAATTACATCTCCTGCCAATCCACCTCGTTCATCGTTACCTTCTCCGCCAAATGATAGCCACTCTTTTGATGCTAGGATATGGCAGTTCATCTCTACCCATTGCACACTGTGTGGTGCACTGACCACACATGCCAGTGTGGTGGAGGAGAATCGATACCAGGTCATCAGGTGGCATCTGAGGAGATTCCGTCCCGCAGAATATGCTAGGATTCTGGCAGGGACGGTTCATCATTACTATTAAACTGTCAGCAAGTTGTCATGTGTCCTTAGTGGGGTCTGGACAAGAGGAACAGTGACAGCGGCAGTACTTGTTTTTGGGTGTCATGGTGTTTGGATACAGTTGTGCCCCCAGATGTTATTTACCACACACACACTGTGCACACTGCAATTGCTGATGGAAGCCACAGTTCCTGTTCTCAAGGGAAAAATATATATTCTAATAACAATGCACCCAAGATTTTGGAGGAGGGGCAGGTAGATAAGATTTAATGGCCAACTTCTTCTTTTCTCCACATATACTGGGGGCTACTTATTCTGCTGCTACTGCCTCAGGTGCATCAATGGAGCTAGTCGTGGCAAGTGGAACCTTCATCATCCATCTTCCATGTTACTACTATTGTTGATCCCATTCCCTTTCAGCTGCCTAATCATCCTGCTGCTTAAACAACTCAGCAGCAGCAGTACGAACAGCAGTTGCAACTCAGGACTCAGGAGGACATTTGACAATGGCCAGTGGCTACTGGCTAACATGACCTGCTGGCACTAGGCCAATAGGGCATTTTAATTTTTTTCTCAGGGCTTGTGCTTTGAAAAATAATAAATAAATAAATTAAAAAAAACATAGTCCTACCAAAAAAATAAACAATTTTTAGGGGGTTTGTTTCTAGCAAGCCTAAGTCCTACAAATCAATATAGCAGTCAAGAAACCTTCCCAAAACAAATTCCCTGTTCAAATGATTCATTCATTCACCAACACAGACACCCTCCTCAGACCCCTTTATACCATGTTTTATGGTTTTTATTTTATTTTATTTAGGATTTCTTTTTTTAAATTGCCTCCCAATCCCAGTAAACAAACCCCCCAAAAATCATCCCCTGTTCAACTGATTCTTTCCCTCACCCCACCAACACAGGCACCCTCATGCCCCTTTTATACTATGCTTTTGGGAAATTAAATAATATTTATTTTATGTTGTGTGTAACTTCTATGTTCCCATTGATTTCAATGGAATGAGCTAGGCGGAAAAAGCAATAAATCAGAAAATCTGCACTTTTCACTGGAAATGTTTCACCAAGTGTAAAGTGCCTTTTTTCGCTGGTTTCAGTTTGAGGCAGAAATTTTTGCCCATCCCTACCCATAACGTTTATGAGCAAGGCCAAATAAACAGCCTGTCCAACCTCTTTTCAATCTCTCTTCCTTTTACAATCACTCTTATTCTCTTCTACTACAATCCCTCTCCCATGTACAACCCCATCACCACTTCACCTACAACCACACTCACACAGAATGCTGAGTTCTCCCAAACTGACCCACTGCTTGACTGGACCACTGCACTGAAAAAACACTTCTTTCTCCTACCCACTGTCCAGCAGTTTATGTGTCAGGAAGCACTTACACCCCATAGTACTTACACCTTCTGTGTCCCACCTATCTTCCTCTAGACTGTAAACTCTCATGAGCAGGGCCCACTAATCATTTTGTTTTCTGTGTTCTATTAGTACCGTTTGATATCAGTGGATGTATGCTCCCTATTGTACAGCACTGAGGAATAAGTTGATGCTATAAAAATAAAGGATAATAATAATAATGTAATGTCACAGCAATTTTGATCTTTCCCAAAAGATGATAGCATTTTGAATGCTAGGTGGGTATCCAGCACATTGCTTCACAATAGATTAAAGCTGCCAATTTAAATAACTGAATGCTGCATGCAGGTCACATGCCTTGATAAGACATTCAGTTAAGCTCTACATATTTCTATCTTGAGATGGGAAAACTATCATGATGATTTGGTACACAAATCCACTTCTTAAATAATGAGAAAATCCTGGTTTATTCAGTTCATAATTAATCTATACACACAAACAAATACACAACTTACTTTTCCAATATTGTTCACGTGAGTCGTCACAGGGGCAAGAACCTGTTTTGAATTTATCGCCTTTTTACCTTTTTGCTTGTCTTGAGATAACATTTAAAACTAACCAGTCTCAGTAATAACCCCTCACTATGAAAATAAAATACCAATGACACCTGTGACTTTTGCCCTTGTGTCTTTATTTAAGAGGTATCAGGGGTTATTCACTAAGGTCTGATAAAGATGTAATAGAGCAATGATGACTTCTCCATTGAAATCACTTCTCCAGTTCCTATGGAGCACTGAGCTCTCCAGAGTTGAAGAAATGTTAGTGAATTGGCTCCATAGAACAACACAGGAATTGGAGAAGTGATATCACCGGAGAAGTCATCTCCCCTTTATCACCACTTTATCACACGTGAGTTCATCTCCCCCATCATCTTTAGTCAGTCCTAGATGTCATGTACATGGTTGCATGACGTTTTTTTCAAACTGAAGCAGCAAAGTGCATGAGCCTACTTAAAGGGATAGTAATACTTAAAATGTAAAAAAAAATATGTTGTAGGGTTTATCCCCCTGAGTAAAACAAGAGTACTCCCACTGCTAAGAGGTGTTTTATTCAAAAGTTATTAATTTTCAAAGTTGAATTTTTTAGGTGCAATATCACAGTGGCCTGAAATTGTACAGTGGCGCTGTTGCTACACGATCCTATGGACAACTCTGGTCAGTTGACCATAAATCTCCATAGGATGGTGTAGCAACAGCGCCACTGTACAATTTCAGGCCACTGTGATATTGCACCTAAAAAATTCAACTTTGAAAATTAATAACTTTTGAATGAAAGACCTCTCAGCAGTGGGAGTACTCTTGCTTTACTCAGGGGGATAAACCCTACAACATATTTTTTTTTACATTTTAAGTATTACTATCCCTTTAACACTTTAAGTCCCAGAGGGAAACAAAACTCAGACATTAACAGGTGCATTGCATTTTGGAACATATGCACAAAAGCAAAACTTTATCAATTATGTGGCAAGCCAACTTTTATGGAGATTGTATTCCTTTGAACACTAAACATTGAATTGAAGGCTTCTCTAGCATTCAAGGGGTAAATAGCCCCGTTTAAATTAATATGAATGTTTTATTTGCTCAATAAGGTACAGTTGATTTAACATTGAATCATTCCACTTTTGTCTTTGTGCGTGCCTCTGTTTTTTGTAAATGTAACTTGTCCTGATATACCAACTTGTACTGGATTTTATTTTTGAGAAATCATGTTCTTATAAATAACTCTATTGCAAAGAAAAAAATCTATTATGAAGTACTTACAAGCAAACATTGAAAAGCATTGCATTTCTACATGGACCCAATAGCTTCTTTTCAGAGCCCACACAAATATTATTCCAGTAGAGAAGCCACAAGGCAAAGAGAGCAGTAAGTGCAAACCTTTGGATGTAGAACTGTCCATCATCATTATCACGTCATGCTACAGAGTGCAGAGAGAACTATGAAGGCAGCTGGGAATTGATAACTCTGCCCCTAAGAGGTTTTACAATATCTGTATCCTTTCATTTCCCCAGTCTCACAAAACTGAATTAACTAGGGGGTAGTTAAGCCTGTCTAACTACAGAGTGAACATATTCTGGCTAATACATAAAGGATGTTAATATTTATTTTAATGCAGTACAAACATTGCCAGCCTCACTTTAGTCATGCTTGTTGGTTAGAAAGATAGATAGATAGATAGATAGATAGATAGATAGATAGATAGATAGATAGATAATGTTACTTTCTCATACCCAAATCACACTGCTTACTTCTGAGATTAAGCACAGAGTATAAGCCATTTTCACTTTATGTGCATGCATTCCAGCTAATAATGTAATCCTAATTATACTGAATGGTGAGTTTTCTAATGCCATTGGCATTGATGGTTGCGCTTACAAAAAGTGGGCTTTTGAGAATATTATGTCTATTTATGCCTAGTCTCTTATTTATTTGTCTAAAGGAGTGTTACTAGAACCAGATGGGCACTGGTGAAGAATCTGAGGCTGGGCCCTCCTCCCAACATGATCTGGAGCAAGTTTGAATCAAGGAAAGGAAATACAACTGGTTTGCTGTGTCAAGGAGGTGCTACTTCCAGGTTCATTACCCACATGCTGACAATTATCCCTTTTAGTGCCAGAGGGGTTTCCAGTGCATTGCTTCACAGTGTATTGGACACCTCTCAGGGTTAATGTATGAAAGGAAAGAGGCTTACTGACCCTCTTATCTAACTGGCTGGTAGAGGTGCTGTGTGGTGACGATGATTATAAGCAGTGGTGTCCGTAGACATTTTCCCAGGGGGGGGCAAAGCCATAATAGGCCAGCCCATCTAGCCCCTTTATTTATATGGAGGAGGGTAATTGTAGGGGGGGGCAAGTGCCCCCCTTGCCCCCCCCTCCGGACGCCCATGATTATAAGGGTCCCCTTAGATGCAGGCCTCATCACAACTCCACCCTCTGCACCCCCTGTAGTTTCTCCCATCTCTCTTTGTGCTTATATGTATCTAAAATTTTGGAATATCTTCTTTATGACTGAGCATTTTACATGGCTCTATAGCGGATTGTGAGCATTTTTAAATAAAATGAGCTTGAACCACTCAAATTCTTCATAGCACATCAGCGAATAAACAACTGCTCCATGGAGGAGGGGGGAATTAAAACATTTCCATTGCATTAAATGGGGTTTTTAACCTCTTGAATGCTAGCTAAGTCTCCCTCAGATTGTCAAGCAATGTATTGGAGACACTTCTGGCATTGAAGGGTTTAAAAGCTCCATTTATATAAATGGAAAACTGGGGGATTTTTATTCTCTATGGTTCATCTTATTTGGTTCATAAATGCTTCAGTCCTATTTAGTACATTAGCCTCGGTGTGTTTATTGCAGTTATGATAATAAAATAGAAATAATTCAAGAGGTCCTGATACTACATACATCTGATTAACTTTAATGTTTGTTTTCATTAACTAAAAAGTCAATTACACTATATTTTCTTCATAATTCTATTATGTTTATGATAACAATCTAATTGCTTATGTCTTCATAGTTTTTAATTAATTGCATGGCTGTAAAATGTGTTGCTAAATGAATTAAAAGCAGCCATGCCTGCTATGTGATCAGTCCCAATTATGTTAGGGTAGAATCTACCCTAGTGTACCCCCATCCTGCTGGAGGTGTGGTTCCAGATTGGGCAGTCTGCTTCATATTTGGCGGGAGCACCCCAAAATGTCCCCCCTTATTAGCCCACTATATTTGACTTATAGTCAATAGTTTTACAAGTGCATATCCCAGCATCGCCTGATCTTATAATCCTGATTGTGCCTCCTCAATCTCTGGGTCTCACACCGGCTAAAATTAAATTTTATACACATATGTTGAATGCAGCAAAATTGTTTGTTCCCAAAAACTGGAGATCCCTTACCCACTAGATCACTGATGAATGGATGACTCTTTCATCATACATTATGACAATGGTGGGGGGCCACGCTAAAAGTGTTTCATTATTCATGGAGATGGGTGAATCGTGGTCAGATCTTTGTAAACTGTTTCAAACTTAAAGGGGTATAGCCCACTCATTGTATAAGTGATGTAATGGTATAAATGAGGGTCCCCTCCCATTTCTCCCTCCCCTCCCTTCCCTCCCCAATGGTCCATCCCTTCCACCTCTTCTTTCCTCCTCCCCCTCCTTCTTTTTCTCTTCCCCTCCTTCTATTGTTAAAACTTATGGTATTAATGTCCTACCTCTAGATAAGGTCTGGTACTACCTCTTATGTTGCTACAGATTGTTATGGTTGAATTACTTTTGAACCAATCGCCACCGTTTATTTATACATTATGATACTGTACTCTTCTGTAATTTTCTTACTTAATAAAAACTAAAAATTACGAGCAAGATGAAATTGCATTCTACTCCATATTATTTTCCCCAGACGGGCTTTAGTCTAGGCAGATACTCAGTGTCAAGCAACCTCACAGCCATTGCGGCTATCTTAAAATAATCTGACTTTCCAAATAATACAGATCTTCTTTTTAACCTTGGTGTGGAAAAGGCATTGGACAATCTCTTAGTCCTATGTATTCTACTTGTTCAATGTCCAAGGTTTTGGTCCCCTTTTCCTAAATTGCATCAAACTATGATCACAATGAACAGCTTAAATTGCCCAATTTTTTAGCTTTTTAAAGGTACCAGACAGGGCTGTCTACTATCCCCACTACTATTTAACATTGCGCTGGACATTCTTCTCTGCAAGTTTCAATACCTTGAAAACTTTCGGGGTATTGCCGTGGGGCTACTGAGGTCAAACTCTCTGCCTTTGTGGATGACCTCATACTCTATTTGAGAAATTCTCATGGCTCCCTCCCTTTGGTCTTCAGGGTCTTCCCTGACTCTCATAGTATAGCAGGCTTTAGGATAAGTCAGAGGCTATGTGGCTGTCCCCTCCCCCACCCGTACCTCTGTATTGTTCTTTTTGCTGGGCATCCTTTGTTATGCAGTTGATTGGCTTTTGGTTTCCTACGGATATTATTCGACTATACGACTTGAATTTTTCTCCTTTGATCACTCAGATCTGCTTCCCTCTCTATAATGTTACTAGTCTGCTACGCTTTGTGATAGACAGGATTAATCAAACTGAGATCTACATCAACTCTTATAGGGATCATTGTTTTGTCCCCTATTTGAACCTTGCCAACTTGCTTCACACTCCCCGTACCATATTCTCTCTCACTGTCTTTGTAATCCCCTCCTTTTCACCACTATCAATGCTTGGCAATATGTTTAGCAGTTGTGGTTTGGCCAAAAATATGTCTGTCTTTTCCTCCCCCCTGACTGGCAATTTGGCATTTCAAGGGGGTGAATGTGACCTGTGGTTCCAACTTTAGAACTTGAACGAATTGTCTTTCCTGGGCAATTTACTTGATCAACACACTGAATGTTTCTCACATTTAATGACCTCCAATGTCAGTATCACCTCATTTTTAACCATCTGTTTGCATATCTTCAGGACAACCACTATGCCCATTCCCACTACACCCTCAGCTTCATAACAAACCCCTTGACTGTCTTCTCAAATACACCCAGATCTTGCACTTTAAGATTTTTGTGACCTACAAAATTCTTCTGCAGGTCAGCACTGTCCTGTCCAGCCACCCCATATTACTTAGGGATTTCTGATATCCCGGTTATCACTGGTGAATCTATACTTTTGCATCTGACCTATTTACCACCCATGCGGGCCCACTTCATAGGGCTTTCTCCCTCGGCACAATACCTGAAATTCTCCCACCCACAGGCATCTTTACTACATGCTTTAGTGTCTTGCCCACATATCCAGCCATTCTGCCATAAAATTCTCAAGATTTACTTGCTTCATCCCCCAGCTTCTTTCTAGGGATTTATGACTTCTCTTCCCCACTAGTCAAGCTGCAACACATACTGTTGGTCCTTCTTTTGATGATTGCCATCAAATGCATCATTACTCACTGGCTATTACACACTTCCCCTTCCTTTTCCTAATGGAAATCAAAAGTGCTTCACTTTACTACTCTTCTCTGGTCCATCACTCTGACTGACAAGGAAGCCCTAGGGGAAAAGTTCTTGCTGACTTGGGACACTTTTATTTAGACGTTACCAAAGGCTCACCAACTGGAATTCTATGACTGTTTTAGGTATACAAGGTGGATGGATGAGAGAAACCTCGAGCTTACAAAACCTCCTTTACTTCCCCTCCATTCTGACTCTCTATTCCTTTTCTCTGTCAAGATCTACCTCCTCTGTTGGTGGGCTGGCCAGCTGGGGCCCAGTCCCCAACCCCCATCCCTACACACACACACACACACACACACACACACACATGCTGGCATCTTCTGAGACATGATGTTGTTTGTTGCCCTTTGGGAACTGTGAGCTTGTAGTTTATTCAGTTCTGTTTTTGTTTACTTCTTCTTTCTGCTGTTTCTATACTTTTCTCTCTCCCCTTATTTTCTTCTCCTTGTTTTGCTTCTCTACCTTTTCTCTCTCTGGTCTCAGCTCTGACTCTCCCAGTCTTTTCCCCATCACTATCAGGTCTGGTGCTTTCCTGCAGCTACCTCATCTTTATTACCTCTGCTCTACTGCAACATCTGACAGCTCCTACTTGACCATTGTGTGCGACATCACACATGATAAAACTTTAATGAACAGTTTCTGAAAAAAAAACTGCGTTTTTCAGAAAGCTTTGAAAAATGTACACTAAAGTTACAAAATACTGTATAACATCTTAAAGGGATAGTAATGTTTCATAATAAAAGCAGCTCTAATTAATCATCATAGTATTTGGACTTTGGAGAGTGTTATTTCAATTCTGTCAGAGTTGTAGTTCCAGAGTAATTCAATGACAAAGTGTCCCCCTCCTGCCCCTTTTACTGATGTAACACTGTTCAGCTAGTCAGAAGGGAGATGCCCAGATAGACTGCAGAGAGGGACACTCTTCAATTAAGATAAGGGAAAAACCTGAAAAACTTGTCAAGGGGGGCAGGGATTTCATTGTTTTCATACGAAGAAGATTGCCCCCCTGCTGTTATCTGTCTGGTCTTACAACCAGATTCACATCTGAGAAGAGATGGCTTACACTAGGTAAAAGGGGCGGGAGGGGAAACTTTGCTTGTGAATATCTCTCAAACCATAAAGGTTTGAGAGATAAGACTTATATCATTCTTCATGTTTTTTTAATGCCTACAAAATAAATAAATGCTGCTGGCATTACACTGATTGGCTGGCCAGAACCCGTGGTCAGGTGCTGTATAGCACCTGACCATCGAGTTCGGCTCAGTCTTAGCCAGAGAGAGCTGAGGATAGGAAAGGAAAGGCAGTGTAGGGAGGAAAAAAACCAAAATTGTGAAAAAAAAGAACCAAAAGTCCTTTTTAGGACTACTGTGTGTGGGGGCAGCAGGTTATTTTGTGTGGGGGGAAAAAAACAAAAACAAAAAAAAAAAAATATTCTGTTTAGTGTGAAAAGTTGCAGATTAGAGCACATTCTGTTTAGTGTGCACAGTTGCAGATTAGAGCACATTCTGTTTAGTGTGCAAAGTTGCAGATTAGAGCACATTCTGTTTAGTGTGCAAAGTTGCAGATTAGAGCACATTCTGTTAAGTCTTCAAACTAAAATATCAAAGTCACATATTCCATTCAGTGTGCGTCGCCGCAGTTTAGCAGCACATTCTGTGTACTGTGCAGAGTTGCAGAATAGGAAGAAATACTGTTAAGTCTTCAAACTAAAATATCAAAGTCACATATTCCATTCAGTGTGCTTCGCCGCAGTTTAGCAGCACATTCTGTGTACTGTGCAGTGTTGCAGAATAGGAAGAAATACTGTTAAGTCTTCAAACTAAAATATCAAAGTCACATATTCCATTCAGTGTGCTTCGCCGCAGTTTAGCAGCACATTCTGTGTACTGTGCAGAGTTGCAGAATAGGAAGAAATACTTTTAAGTCTTCAAACTAAAATATCAAAGTCACATATTCCATTCAGTGTGCTTCGCCGCAGTTTAGCAGCACATTCTGTGTAGTGTGCAGAGTTGCAGAATAGGAAGAAATACTGTTAAGTTTTCAAACTCAAATATTAAAGTCACATATTCCATTCAGTGTGTGTCACCGCCGTTTAGCAGCCTATTCTGTGTACTCTGCACAGTTGCAGAATAGTAAGAAATACTGTTAAGTTTTCAAACTCAAATATTAAAGTCACATATTCCATTCAGTGTGTGTCACCGCAGTTTAGCAGCCTATTCTGTCTACTCTGCACAGTTGCAGAATAGGAAGAAATACTGTTAAGTTTTCAAACTCAAATATTAAAGTCACTTATTCCATTCAGTGTGTGTCACCGCAGTTTAGCAGCCTATTCTGTGTACTCTGCAGAGTTGCAGAATAGTAAGAAATACTGTTAAGTTTTCAAACTCATATATATTAAAGTCATATATATCGTGTAAGATGAAGAAGGCGGGTAAAAAGGGACGGGGAAGTGGACGTGATCCTGATAGTTCAGGGCGCGGGTCAGGACGCGGAGAAACTGTGCCTGGTGCCAGAGCACAAGAAAGAAAGACATCCACCATACCTAGCTTCATGTGTAATTTTACAGGGCGTCGCAGGACATCACTCTCGAGGTCCGACCACTGCGAACAGGTGGTCGGTTGGATGACAGCTGATACTGCTTCCAGTCGGTTAAGCACCACCCTGTCTTCCACCAAGTCCACTCTCAGTAGCCAAGAGTCTGGTCAACATAATCCTCACTCTGATCATCCTTCCTCCCACCATACACGGTCTGGTCAAAGAAGTGATCCCACACTGGGATATAGTGAGGAGCTCGTCTCATCACCAATCCTTCATTTGACCCTCTCTCCAAGCACGCTTGCAGAGGAACATGACATCTTGTGCCCTGATTCACAACCTCTAGAGGCTACCCAATCACAAGAAGATGACAGATGTGAACGGCATTTAAGGTCAAAGGAAGTAGTGGATGATGATGATGATGATGAGACACAGTTGCCATTAAATCAACCACTATTTCCGTCTCAAGACCTTGTTGAGGAGAATGTTATACAGTTGTCAATGACTGAGTATGTGGTGGGATCAAGACTTGAGGAGGATGATCAGAGTGAGGAAGTGGAGGAGGACTTGGTGGACGATGAGGTGACTGACCCCACCTGGGAAGGTGTAGAGCCGAGCGATGACAGCAGTCCTGAGGGTGAGCCATCTGCAGCACCGCAACAGGCTGGAAGAGGCAGTGGTGTGGCTACAGAAAGAAGGTCGGACCGCACCAAACCGGCCCGCAAATGTTCCACGGAGCACCCCCTTGCGTAAATCTACCTTGCCAAAGGGTAGGTGTTCCGCGGTATGGCGTTTTTTTAAGGAAAGTGCGGACGACAAAAGAATTGTAGTTTGCAACCTGTGCCACACCAGAATGAGCCGAGGCATGAACACTAGAAACCTCACCACCACCAGCATGATCCGACACATGGCATCCAAGCACCGTAGTAAGTGGGAGGAACGCCTGGATCGCCCATCTGTGTCTGCAGGCCACACCACTGCCTCCTCTTCCCCTGTTTTCGGTGCCGGCCAATCGCCTGTCGAAGGCGCAGGCCCGCATACCTCCCGCCCTGCACCTGTACCATCTGAAGCACCATCAGCGACCACATCCACTTCCCTGTCCCAGCACAGCGTCCAAATGTCGTTACCCCAGGCATTTGAGCGCAAGAGAAAGTACCCAGCCACCCACCCACAGGCCATAGCACTAACCTCACACCTTTCAAAATTACTGGCCATCGAAATGCTGCCATTTAGGCTTGTGGACACTGAGTCCTTCCGCAGCCTGATGGCAGCAGCTGTCCCTCGGTACGCGGTCCCCAGCCGCCACTACTTTTCCCGGTGTGCCATCCCCGCATTACACCACCATGTGTCCCGTAACATCACCCGTGCCCTGACCAACGCAGTTACTGGGAAGGTCCACTTAACGACTGACACATGGACAAGTGCTTGTGGCCAGGGACGCTACATTTCCCTGACGGCACACTGGGTGAATGTCGTGGAGGCTGGGAGCGACTCGGACCCTGGGATGGCACGGGTGCTACCCACGCCGAGGATTGCGGGCCCTACCTCCATCAGGGTTTCCGCCAGCACCTACGTTATTGGCTCCTCCTCCTCCGTTTCCACCTCCGAATTCTCTACACGCAGCGCCACTCCCCCATCAGCCAGTAGCTGGAAGCAGTGTAGCACTGCAGTGGGGAAGCGTCAACAAGCCGTGCTGAAGCTGATCTGCCTTGGGGACAAACAGCACACGGCCTCAGAGCTGTTGCAGGGGATTAGTCACCAGACCGAGCAGTGGCTCTCGCCACTCAACCTGCAACCAGGCATGGTTGTGTGTGATAATGGGCGTAACTTGGTGGCGGCTTTGGAGCTCGGCAAGCTCACACACGTACCATGCCTAGCGCATGTATTTAATTTAGTGGTTCAGCGATTTCTAAAAACCTACCCCAATGTGCATGATCTCTTGACCAAGGTGCGCCGCGTGTGTGCACATTTCCGTAAGTCATCTACAGCTTCGGCCGGCCTGTTGAAGCTGCAGCAGCGCTTACAATTGCCAGCTCACCGGCTGCTGTGTGACGTGAGCACGCGCTGGAACTCCACCTTCCACATGTTGGCCCGGCTTTGTGAGCAGCAGAGGGCAGTAGTGGAGTACCAGCTGTTACACGGTCGTCGCCTCTCCGTTCAACTTCCTGTAATCAGAAGTGAGGAGTGGGAATGGATGTCAGACCTCTGCGAGGTTTTACGCAATTTTGAGGAATCGACACAGATGGTGAGCGGCGATAACGCTATTATCAGTGTAACCATCCCACTTCTGTGTCTACTGAAACGCTCGCTGCTCACAATTAAAACCGACGCTTTGCATGTGGAAGAGGTGGAAATGGGGGAGGAAGAGCTTACACAAGGTGATAGCCAGAGCACCCTCACTTCGTCTTCTCAGCGACAATTGGAGGAGGCGGAGGAGGAGGAGGAGGAGGAGGAGGAGGAAGACACGGTTGCCTCCGCTACAGAGGGTAGCCATGGAACTTTAGTTCCATCTCTTCAGCGTGGGTGGGCAGAAGAGGAGGAAGAGGATGAGGATATTGAGAGTCATCCTCCTGGTGAGGACAGCGAAATCTTGACTGTTGGTACTCTGGCACACATGGCTGACTTTATGTTAGGCTGCCTTTCCCGTGACCCACGCGTTATACGCATTTTAAACAACACGGATTACTGGGTGTTCACCCTTCTGGACCCCCGCTACAAAGAGAATTTCTCATCTCTCATTCCTCCGGTGGAGAGGACAAGCAAAATGGTGCAATACCAGAAGGTTCTTGTTGAAAAATTGCTCCAAAATTTTCCATCTGACAACGCTGGCGGCAGAGTACGTGCTACCTTGGCCAACCGAGAAGGGGAGAAAAGGGGAGCACACAGCAGTTCCGACAAAGGCAGGGCAACACTCTCCAAGGCGTGGGACACCTTCATGACACCCCGCCAGCACCCTCACCCTGATGCGCAGCCTAGTGTTACAAGGAGGGAAAAGTTTTGGAAGATGGTGAAGGAGTACGTAGCAGACCGTGTCAGCGTCCTCAATGATCCCTCTGTGCCTTACAACTACTGGGTGTCCAAGCTGGACACGTGGTATGAACTGGCACTCTACGCCTTGGAGGTGCTGGCCTGCCCTGCCGCCAGCGTTCTGTCTGAGCGGGTATTTAGTGCTGCTGGTGGCATCATAACAGATAAGCGTATCCGCCTTTCCACCGACAATGCTGATAGGTTGACACTTATAAAAATGAACAAGGCCTGGATTTCCGCTGACTTCTCCACTCCACTGGAGGAAAGCCGCGGGGGAACATAAACTCACTTTATATATGTTATTTACAATGATGTGAATACTCTGTATTCCCATTCACCCCTTCCACCCAAAAAACAGGTATATGGTTGACTCTTAATCTTCTCATCCTCCTCCTCCTCTTCCATATGCCCTGTGCTATAATTTTTATATAGGGCCAGCTCACCAGCGGGCCCTGTGATATAATTTTTATATAGGGCCAGCTCACCAGCGGGCCCTGTTTGACAATTTTTATATAGGTCAGCTCACCAGCGGGCCTTCTCATATAATGTTTTATTGGGTCAGCTCTCTAGCGGGCCCTCTCATATAATGTTTTATAGCGTCAGCTCACTAGCGGGCCTTCGCATATAATGTTTAGGATGGTCAGCTCTGCAGCAGACCCTCACCCATAATGTTTTAGATGGTCAGCTCAGCGCACGTTTCCCTCTTAATCATGGCCTCAGTTCTGAAAATCAAGGAAATTTTTGGGAGAATTTGCCTCTGCGCACGTTTCCCTCTTAATCATGGCCTCAGTTCTGAAAATCAAGGAAATTTTTGGGAGAATTTGCCTCTGCGCACGTTTCCCTCTTAATCATGGCCTCAGTTCTGAAAATCAAGGACATTTTTGGGAGAATTTGCCTCTGCGCACGTTTCCCTCTTAATCATGGCCTCACTTCCGAAAATCAAGGAAATTTTTGGGATAATTTGCAGATGATATACAAGTAAATATACAGCAAATATTGTTTGGTAACAATTTTTCGCCTAAAGTCGTTTTTGTTTTCCTTTTTGTGTGTTTTATGGTCAGTCTGTAAAAATGGCGTACTACGGGCGAAAGATCGTTCCCAGCAGCGATGTTGGAGTCCAAGATGCATCCAGACATCCTCCCTATGCTGTCCCTGAACCATTTCTGTGGTGTTTCCATCCTTTTCTGCCCTTTTCCTATGGACCAGGCACCCTCCCCTCATCAGAGCAGGGGGTGCCTGGTGTAATGCTCGAGTCCTCCCATTGACTTCAATGGGGCTCGGGTGCTCGGCCGAGCACTCGAGCCTCAGGGGGTGCTCGGTCAGAGCACCCGAACACCCGAGCATTGGGGTGCTCGCTCATCACTAGTTCCATGGACTCCATCTTTCTTTAATTAACATGGGGACTCCAGACCCCATATTGTGTTTTTTAAGGAACACTACCACCTAAATATTAATTAGTGCTTTATATCCTGTACTTCATGCTAGCATCTGTAAATCTTCTCTATTTGTTTTCTGAGGCTTAAAATCTAGTCTTAGGTCTGTTTTAATGGATCAGACATTCCTGCCTTTTCCAGGACTCAGGGGCTCCAGGCATCCCACTGATTGTCCAGGATGATCTGTGAAAGGGATGATATAAGATAACAGCCTTTCTGAATACAAGAGTAATGGCCATGACTCACAGCACAAATAACTGACTTTTGGTCTTATCTCTGAATACAAACAGCACAAACAACATTAAATAAATGATGTTTGAACAGGACAATTTACAAATACACTTTAAAGCACACTTACAATAATAATATACGAAATGTGAAATAAGAATAATATTTATAAATGCAATCTGTAAGCTCATGATATTTCAATTTGTATTAACTTATTTCATTTTTTGGCTTTAGTGTTCCTTTCAGTTTACTTAGCCAGTGTATGATTCATTACAGGGCTGCAGGCACCATACGGATTTCCTTCTTTGTGTTTTGTTCTTTTCACTAGGTTTTCATTTTAATGGATTAATATGGGGTATATATATATATCTCATATTAATGCATTTAGTTACATTTCTAACTTTAACCTTTGAGTGCTAGGGAGGTATCCATTGCATTTCTCTGAAATGCTTTAGATACCCCTCTGGCACTCAAAGGGTGTAAATCTACCCCACTTTTTTCATTTCACTTGGGAAAGGAGGAACTGAAAGTGCCCCCCCTTATAAGAAAAAATGGGGGATACATTAGGAGGTGATAAAGTGGAGATGACTTCTCTAGTGATATCACTTCTCCATTTCTATGTTATTCTATGGAGCTCATGCACTCTGATTTCCCAAATGGGACAGATCTTAGTGAACTGGCTCCATAGAAAAATGTAGATGTTATCTCCACGTTATCACCTCTTTATCACACCATAGTGCATAAGCCGGTAAGTGTATTGAGAACTCTCCATCTTTATCTATTCAAAGATGGAGACTGGCTTTCAATGAAACAAATTATTTTGTTTTATCAAGTCTAACACCTCCATCGCTGGGTCAGTTACAACACGTTGATTGCAAAGTGTTCTCAGCAGAGTAGTGTATGTGGAATTTTTTGCTAATTAAACTCTTGGATGTCAGGCAGTTTACAACACATTGCAAAGCAATGCAGAACAAGCTGCTTACTGTTAGTGGGGTTAAGGGGTAAGGGGGACTTGTGTGAGTGTTGGGAGGGTGCTTGAGTGCATATGGGTGCACTGAGGGGGTTATAGTGATTTTGGCTTTTGTCAGCTGCATATACCTTTTTCCCAGTCTAGGCAGCCCTGAGCTACTTAGTCTGAAAAGTCCTACTCAGCTGGGCAAAGAAGTGTTGCTTGACTGTATGGCCATTTGCAATGCTATTCTGTGCCATTTTTGTAAAATTGTTATTCTGGGACAATTTTGTATGAGTGTCATGTGGTATATACAGTGTACATACTGGCTGGAATGTAATACCAGAAGTAGGAAATATGCTAAGAAAAATAATTTTTTTCTACAATTTTGCTGGCTGAGTTTCCATTCTAATGGAATAGAATTTTGGCCTCAGTGTGATATCTGTCTCAAGTGTTTATGTTGAAATCTATCATTGTTTTAGCCTTTGCCCCCTTTTTGTCAGGCTGTTACATTACTATATTATACCATACTACATTCTCAAATTTCCTTAAATTGATGCTGTCTGGATTTGTGAGATTTCTGCATCATTGATAAACTGAAGAGTTGTTTCTGTGGCAGCATGAAGCTTAACAGAAGAGGTCAGGTAGAGATCTTGTTCATGAAAATTCTATCTGTATTCTATTGGTCCTAAGCTGGACCAATGATAAGCGAAGTTATTAGGTAACTGCTGAATATACCAAAATGGTGAAGTTTTCTGACCTGCAACAAAAAATAACCAATGTAATAAATATAACCCTTTGATGTACCTGGATAGAATTATGTATATTAGAGAATTATTAGGACAGCTTACTGGGAGCAATTCTGGAGCAAACCAACTGCAATATAGGGACATTCCTCATATTCCCATTGATTGAATTGGCTCTTTTAACCCCAGGAATTCTAGAGAGGTCTCGAAAGAATTGCAAAGCAATGCATTGGAGACTGTTGTAATAATCTACAGGTTAAAAGATTAATTTAGTTATTCCTCTATGATGCAGGTGGTTTGTTCCAGGACTGAACCCAAGTTTCCTGTTAATTATTTGAATACTAGCTGAAGAGCCCGTGTACAAAGGCCACAGTGCCACCCAGCAATAGCCATGGTGCAGTCATGCACAGTAGGAGACTGCCCGTGCATCGGCTGATACGGAGCGGGGCGCTCTGAATTCAGTCCGTAGTCCTCTCTGTGCACCATCCTGGGACCAAGTGGTCCCAGGAAGGTGCGCAGAGAAGACTCCAGTCTGAATTTGGAGCGCCCCGCTCCATATCAGCCACGGTGCGGGCAGTCCCTACTGAGCATGGCGGCTTCTGACAAACATCCTTAGCAAATTATTATATAGGATGCTTTACCTTTAATTTTGAAATGTGCACTTACATGAAAATAGTTTACAATATGCAGAAAACTATACTTTATTTAATACAGTTTGACATTTTTAGGGATTAGTGGCTTATAATTGATGTGCAAATTAAATGCAGCAAATCTGATGGGAAACATGACAAGGGAAGATTATTTTTAGATGGTTGAATAATCTTGGCAAAATATGTAGTTCTGTTAAAGTAAAAGAGACCCTAATCTCTCAGCCTTGAAATGACTGAATCACAGTTGGTAATGACGATTTGATAATGCAAGTGATCGCTGTAAACTGGACACATTAACCCTTGAGAGGGGCACACAAAGGGTTAAATCCTTGAATGCTAGGAATGTCTCCATTGAATTGTTGAATGTGTTTGATAGATCTCTAGCATTCAAGGGGTTAAACTTTCACAGTGGCCACAAAAAAATTCCACAAAATTAAACATACTACAAAATAATGTCACTTTAAACTTGGTATAATTATCAGGACATGTTAGACATTTTGAGATCTGTGTATAGAAAAAACCAATTGCAGAATTAAAAAAATGCTAAATATACCATGAATTGAAACAGGGATTCAGGGCTCAATCCAAATGTTGACGTTGACAGAAAAAACTGGCGACAGTGGTCAAGTCAAGTATGCAATGCAAATTTCCTACAAGTAAGAAATAAAGACAGTTTTGAAAACACGACGCTCGTCGCCAAAATATCAAAATCTCGCCCATTGAGGACAATGTAAAAGCTAACCCCAAAGGAATTCAAATGTTAGGGATAACGTGAGTTAAATTGCAACATTTCCTGACAGAAATCTAACACCTACTTTTTTAGGCGCACAGCACACCACCGTAGAGAAAAACAAAACAGAGAAGGTCATGTAAGTACACAACCCAAGCATACGGAGGTCAGATATTAACCCCTACAATGCCTAGCAAATAAATCAACAAGGCCTAGACCATCCAAGACACCCCTATCATGCAATTCTGATGTTCCAGGACACCCCCACAAGTCACAAGGAAATTCCCAACAAGAAAATAACATATGCTTAACCCCTTAAGGACCGGGAAAATCTGATGTCGTTTTCCCTTAAGGACCGGAGCAATTTTGACTTTTTTGACTATGTCTTTGTTCAACCATATTTTCTCTTTAATTCCTTTTGTGCACCCACATAAATTATATACTGTTTTTTTAAGCACAAGTAGGGCTTTCTTTTGATACCACAATTATATGAATACCTCATTGTTTAATTTGATTAAAATAGAAAAAAAGAGGAAAAAAATTGAAAAAAACCAACATTTTGCTTACATTTTTCTGTCAGGATTTGCATACTATTAGTTAATGAAAAAAAAATACCCCTAAATATATTCATTTGCTTCTCCTGAATATAAGAATACCCCATATGCCTAGTATTTTAGTCCTTTACTCACATTTACAAGGTAAATATTACAAGATGGCTGTCGTTATTTCCAACTTGTGATTTCTCAACAATTGGCATGTGAGCATCATAGCTTAGCTGACGGTGCCAGAACCAAAAATGTCCCACAAAGGTATATGTTTCTGAAAACTAGACAACATAAGGTAAATAATCAGGAGAATTTTGGAGTTTTTCATGCAGCTATTTTTCCAGAAAAAAATTGTGGTAATATTTTGTCTTTTTGCAGTTTTCACACTTACATTTCAATACTACTGTTGATATCAAGCACATGATAGTTGAAGATTTTTAAAAATGCATTGTTTAGTGTTCAGCTCCTTCTTCTGAGTACGGCAATACCCCATATGCATAGGTTTCTCAAGGTTTGGGAGAGCTACGGGGCCCAAATTGGAACATGCGCGTTTCCAGTTTCACACTTTGAATTTTCACAGCTTGCATCACTGGTGCCATGTCTCATTTGGGGCTGTGTAACAGTGCTCCACTCTAAGATTTCCCCCCAAAAGTATATATTTTTGGAAAGTAGACACCCCAGGCTTTCATTTTATGTATGTTTTCAATTTTTTTACGCATCCATTTTACCACCAATCGCTCTTAAATCTTGACATAAGTTAAAAAAACAGCGTTTTTCACACTTGCACTTCAATGTTGATGTGAATTTCAAGCACATGATAGGTGAAGATTTTTAGAAATGCATTGTTTAGTGTTCAGCTCCTTCTTCTGAGTATGGCAATACCCCATATGCATAGGTTTCTCAAGGTTTGGGAGAGCTACGGGGCCCAAATTGGAACATGCGCGTTTTCAGTTTCACACTTTGAATTTTCACAGCTTGCATCACTGGTGCCATGTCTCATTTGGGGCTGTGTAACAGTGCTCCACTCTAAGATTTCCCCCAAAAGTATATATTTTTGGAAAGTAGACACCCCAGGCTTTCATTTTATGTATGTTTTCAATTTTTTTACGCAGCCATTTTACCACCAATCGCTCGTAAATCTTGACGTAAGTTAAAAAAACAGCGTTTTTCACACTTGCACTTCAATGTTGATGTGAATTTCAAGCACATGATAGGTGAAGATTTTTAAAAATGCATTGTTTAGTGTTCAGCTCCTTCTTCTGAGTACGGCAATACCCCATATGCATAGGTTTCTCAAGGTTTGGGAGAGCTACGGGGCCCAAATTGGAACATGCGCGTTTCCAGTTTCACACTTTGAATTTTCACAGCTTGCATCACTGGTGCCATGTCTCATTTGGGGCTGTGTAACAGTGCTCCACTCTAAGATTTCCCCCCAAAAGTATATATTTTTGGAAAGTAGACACCCCAGGCTTTCATTTTATGTATGTTTTCAATTTTTTTACGCAGCCATTTTACCACCAATCGCTCGTAAATCTTGACATAAGTTAAAAAAACAGCGTTTTTCACACTTGCACTTCAATGTTGATGTGAATTTCAAGCACATGATAGGTGAAGATTTTTAGAAATGCATTGTTTAGTGTTCAGCTCCTTCTTCTGAGTACGGCAATACCCCATATGCATAGGTTTCTCAAAGTTTGGGGGAGCTACGGGGCCCAATTTTGAACAAATATTGAATTTTCACATCTTGGTTAACTGATGCCATTACTCATTTTGGGCTATGTTCCAGTGCTGCACTTTAGAATTCCCCCCCAAAAGTGTATATTTTTGGAATGTAGACACCCCCAGCTTTCATTTTAGGTGTGTTTTCAAATTTTTTACACAGCCATTTTACCACCACTTTCTCATAAACTTGACGTAAGTAAAAAAACAGCGTTTTTCACACTTTGCCTTCAATGTTGATGTGAGTTTCAAGCACAGAATAGGTGAAGATTTTATAAACTGAATTGATTAGTGTTCAGCTCCTTCTTCTGAGTACGGCAATACCCCATATGCATAGCTTTCTCATGGTTTGGGGGAGCTACGGGGGCCAAGTTGGAACATGCGCGTTTCCAGGTTCACACTTTGAATCTTCACAGCTTGCGTTACTGGTGCCATGTCTCATTTGGGGCTGTGTAACAGTGCTCTTTTTTTAAGATTTCCCCCCAAAAGTGTATATTTTTGGAAAGTAGACACCCCAGGCTCTCGTTTTAGGTGTGTTTTCCAATTTTATACACAGCCATTTTACCACCAATCCTGGGAAAATTTGACGTAAGTAAAAAAAATTCAGCATTTTTCACACTTTGCCTTCAATGTTGATGTGAATTTCAAGCACAGAATAGGTGAAGATTTTATAAATTGAATTGATTAGTGTTCAGCTCCTTCTTCTGAGTACGGCAATACCCCATATGCATAGCTTTCTCATGGTTTGGGGGAGCTACGGGGGCCAAATTGGAACATGCGCGTTTCCAGGTTCACACTTTGAATCTTCACAGCTTGCGTTACTGGTGCCATGTCTCATTTGGGCCTGTGTAACAGTGCTCTTTTTTTAAGATTTCCCCCCAAAAGTGTATATTTTTGGAAAGTAGACACCCCAGGCTCTCGTTTTAGGTGTGTTTTCCAATTTTATACACAGCCATTTTACCACCAATCCCTCGTAAACCATGACGTAAGTTAAAAAAAAAAAACAGCGTTTTTCACACTTAGGGTTGGCGGCAGTATATTGGGCTGCATACAAATTGGTTTGGGAAACAATTTCACCTAAAATGTCTTCCCCCAAAAACAAATCAAAAAAATGATCATGGGTAAATCCTTCCACATCAATTTGAATCCCTGGGTTGCCTGTGAATTCTGAGATTTGTGGGCATAAATTGATACCCATTCATTAGGATCCGGAGTGGCAGGTGTTGGGGCATTTCTTTGGGCAGGTCTTTTGGCAGGTCTTTGGGCAGATCTTTTGGCAGATCTTTTGGCAGGCGCTGGGGCAGTTGCCAGGGCAGCTCTTGGGGCAGCACTTGGGGCATTTCTTTGGTAGGTCTTTGGGCAGATCTTTTGGCAGGTGCTGGGGCAGTTGCCAGGGCAGCTCTTGGGGCAGCACTTGGGGCATTTCTTTGAGTAGGTATTTTGGTAAGTCTTTGGGCAGTTCTTTTGGCAGGTGCTGGGGCAGTTGCCAGAGCAGCTCTTGGGGCAGTGCGTCTTTTCTTGACAGAAGGCCCAGCGTCATCACTAGAGCTGCTCTCACTTTCTGAAAACTGCGCTATGTCAAAATCTGACGCAGTGTCTGTTGCCTCAGAGTCAGACGCCAAAAAGGCATATGCCTCTTCAACGCTGTACTTGCGCTGCATTTTGCCCACTAAAAAAACTTTTTTTTTTTTTTATTTTCTTACGCTATCCCTAAACCTAAATCTAACCCTAAAACTTACCCTAGCCTACGTATATCCTGAACCTACCCAACCCAAATGAACTACCTATCTAAACTGCACTTATTATATATATATATATTTTTTTTTTTTTCTTGGGGGGGGTTTGGGGTTTTTTGGGTTTTTTTTTTTCTTACGCTATCCCTAAACCTAAATCTAACCCTAAAACCTAAATCTAACCCTAAAACTTACCCTAACCTACGTATATCCTGAACCTACCTTACCCAAGTTAACTACCTATCTACCTATCTAAACTGCACTTATTATATATATATATTTTTTTTTTTTTTTTGGGGGGGGGTTTTGGGTTTTTTTTTTTTCTTACGCTATCCCTAAACCTAAATCTAACCCTAAAACTTACCCTAACCTACATATATCCTGAACCTACCTAACCCAATTGAACTACCTATCTAAACTGCGCTTATTATATATTTTTTTTTTTTTCCCTTAAACCTAAATCTATCCCTAAAACTTTCCCTAACACTTCTACACTAAACCTACCCAACTACCTACCAAAATACCTAAACTATATTTAGTATTTAAAAAAAAAAAAAAAAAAAATTAAAAAAAATTTAAAAAAAATTTAAAAAATTTTAAAAAAATCTAAAAAAATTCAAGGGGGATGGGGGGTGTCCCACAGATCAGAAAACACTGATCTGCAGCAAATTGATCACTCCAAGAGTGATCAGATGGGGGGGCACTTATTGATCACTGCAGAACAGTGATCAAAGGGTTAATTTTCTTTATTTAAACTTTTTTTTTTAACTTTTTTTTTTACAGGAACACTGGAACACCATCTCCCTCTGTCTCTCTCCACCTCAGCAGTATGCAAGGTGGAGGGAGGCAGAGAGATCTGACAGGGACAGTATTTACAAATACTGTCCCTGTCATTCAGGTTTTGCAACATGTGATTCGCTTTTGAAGCGAATCGCATGTTGCAACAATGTTTCTGCCGCTTGTTACTAAGTGTCCCGATACCGGGACACTTAGTAACAAGTGTCTTGAACTCTTCCATCGCTCCGTGCGGCCGCGATGGAAGAGTTTAACCCATGACGGTGCAGGACCGTCATGGGTCCTTAACGGGTTTGCAACCCATGACGGTCCTGCACTGTCATGGGTCCTTAAGGTGTTAACATCCGGTCTCACTGTCTCAATGACAGTGAGGAGAATATAGTGCATTATATATCCCATACACACATCTCCCCAAAAATGTGTAAAATTAATATTACAAATCACTAATGCAGAGTATAGCAATATGGGAAAAGTGACGCACCCTGAGCTGGTGCACTTGGCACACCAACATGCCATGACACCTGGATTGTGAACCACTGTCCCACACCATACAAACAAATCACAGACAAACAAGAATCCAGCAACCACACAGGGCCAGGGGGGACACAAAGAAGCACAACATAAGCCATCACAACAACAGGGGTTAACACACAACACAACATGCACACCTAGCACTCAAAAAACAATTCAACTCAACTATGTAACCTCAGCAGCCAATGGAGACAAAACACACACCTGACAGATACATACCAATTACAACACATCACACCACCAACTACAGACACACCAGCAAAGAATTACCTATACAACACCCGCCTTAGCATTGGTCTATTGGGACCACATGACTGCTCATGGACAACACCTTACTGCTGTTGAAAACTGACAGTCCACCCTCCCCAGAGGTAGTGTGAGAGAGAGACTGGGATGTGCCCCATTATATAACATTGATGTGGACATACATCTCATGGAGGATGTTGAGCCACAACAGCCCATGGAGGTCCCTGTTCCCACTGATGGAGAGGAGGTTATGTTGAGCAGGACACAAATGTGAACCAGGATCATCAGGAATTACTTCACCTGTGAGTAACATGCATGTGTGAGCATGGTTGTGCTTGTGGAATGCATGCAAACACAGGCAATCAGGCAATCAGCTGGAAGACATTAAACAGTCCCCATGACAGATAAAATGCAAACACGCAGCAGACATGGGTTTTGCAATACGATTGGAGATTACTTCTACTTTTTCCTATGTTATGCTATGGAGCCTAAGCAATGAGATTTCCCAGGTTGTATAAATCGCAGTGCATTGGCTCCACAGGCTAACACAGATACTGCAGAAGTGATAACACTGCAGTTGTCATGTACACATTGTTATCTCTTTCTTCCAACCTAGTGAATGTCCCCTCCCCATCATGGTTGAGCCTTGTGAATCACATATGTCCTGCAGAGTGGTGATGGCGGTGAATGCCCCATGGGCATCCACACTCTGCAGGATACATATGGTGCAGAAAGCTGATCCTTGACTATTCCACTTGGACTAACTACCTACATTACAATGCCTAGCCCTGAGATGCAGTACCAATACTCCAAACAACATGTCATATCCCCTCCTTGCTATCTCCCATAACCCTTTGATTGCCAGGGGATTAGCCAATGTATTGTGAAACAATGCATTGCTTATCCCTGTGGCACTCAAGGGGTTGTGTGTTGACCTCTTTGTCACTGTATGTATGACATTGTGATACATGTAATAGTCATATCTTTGTCTCAAACATGATGGTGTGCATTGTTTATGTGCTGTGCATGATTTTGTTGTAGACAGCATTAAAGGGGTTCAACAGGGACTTGACCATTACCATTCAGGCTGGGTTTGTCAAGTATTCTGTCCTTGGTTGACGTCCATCCAAGCTGTGTTGCTGAATTGTGGTGTGGAATGCTGTCCATGTGTTCAGGTGTCATTGTGTTGGCCTCTGGTGGTGTCAAGATTTGTGTAATGTGTGTGTAGGCCTTGATGCACTTACCGGTGGACTGGAGGCTCCTTTCATCACCGGTGTCACTCTGCCCTGGGATTCCCTGCACTGCTGTTGTGGACAGGGTCCTCTGCACTGCCTCCTCCCACTCCGTGTAGTGCATGCACAGGGGAGGACCACCCCCTGTGCCGGCAGCATGCATAGCCTCCTGGCCCATCTTCTTCTTGACCCTGGCCTTGCAGTCGGCCCACCTCTTCTTCATGGCATCCAGTGACCGGCTGCAGCTGGACACTGCGCTGACTGCAGCCAGGATCTCCCTCCATGCGGCTTTTCACTTGGCACCCATGTCAACAACCTTCCCCCCTGGGGAACAGGATCTGATCTCTGGAGATGGCTGCCCCCACCAGGATGAGGTTCTCCTCTTCAGTGAACTTGGGGTCTCTCACCCTGCCCTCCTCCTCATCCCCAGAAGTTCTGTGAGAGCCCTGACTGTGGCTCTCCAGCCCTGCCTGCGATAGCCCTGACTGTGTTGGGTGATCCCCGTGATGTACCCCTCGTCCCACTGCCATCTCAGGCCCTGCACTAGGAGTGCCTCTTCTGGTGGTACTCCCCCTCCTCCTCAGGGCTCTCCCCCCCTATCCTGACCGGGGATTCCCCCTGCTCCTCTTCCTCCTCTCCCCACCCCTCTGCCCTGTCCTCCTCTCTTCTCCATTTCTCTCACCCACTCACACACAGGCACTCACTCAGGCCCTTACACACTCACTCACTCTATCACTCACTTGCACTCACTCACACTGTCAAAACAAAATATAAAAGTGTATGTGTTTTACTACAAAAAAATATGGGTTATGTGTGTGTTTCTGTTTGGATGCATGTTATGGGTATGTGCAAAAGTTTGTTATATGTCGCAAGGTGTATCAGTCCTCTCCAACTCCTCTAACTATGTGTATATGCGCCTCTCTACTACTTGTCTCCTTATCTAGCCTCCACTCCTGGGTCCTGTGATCTAGCTCTTGGAACTCGAAACACAGACAAAGGTGCGTCAGTTATTTTGGCTATATATAGAGTTTATTCGACTGAACTTGCTACTTTGGGGTGCTGTGATTGGCTAGGGCACTAGGTAACGTTGGACGTTCACTTGTTTCTTTCATTAGGACGTTCCTCCGTTATATAGCGTGCATTTTTCAACAGAGATGAGGTCAGATTTTTGGCGACTCCAGTTTTGTAGTTTTTGTGTTTTGTAGGCCATCACCCTTAACCTTTCCAAGGAAGGAAGATTTGAATCTCGCGTTACCCGGTCTTGGTTAACTCGCGAATATATTTTATTTTCTTCTCATTGGTTTTAACTCCAACATTTGCATCGAACCCTCAATCCCTTGATTACCAGAGAGGTATCACTCTCAACCATAAGAAATCGCTAGCTTTTTCTGGTTTAAAAGCCCAATTTAAAGTGTAACTATCTCCAGGACAGTGCCCCATTAGCAGATCTTATTCCTTTCGAGCAGATCTACTGATGAAGCCTGAACTACAGTTTTGGTGGGCCAACAGGGGTCTGAATAGAGACCAGCAGTCTTACAGTTCAGTTTATTATCCTGTGAGATGCAGTTCCAGACACAGATGGTCTATGTAGGCTGAGAGTATAACCCTGATGTTGAGACTGAAATAAGCATACTTCCAGTTTGCCTTCCAGCTGAGGGGGTGGGGGCAGTGGGGAAGACATCTAAAACATTATAATTATCATTTAATGGGAGTTATAAAGCTGTTTCAATAACATTCTATGAAGAACTGGACCCCGGTGAAAGATCTGAGACTGTCTTCTCCCCCCATTTATAACACACAAATGCTGCATTACAAAGCACAAGTGTCTTCCTGTGGTAAACTTGGTTCTGAAGCTTACATTTCTTTTTGACACTGGTAAAAATATTCACATGTACTCAAACCCTGTGAACATTTCAATAATTTGCACCTGCAAAGTTAACGTTTCTGGACATGCATGCAAAATCATAGAACTCTTTGTAATCCAGAGCCTCTCTCACCTTCATATTTTTTTTTCTCTTCAGTCTTTTTTCCACCTTCAACCCTTACTGCCCCTTTTCTCTAATCATTTTGATCTCCTCTTTTTCTCCCCCAGTTGTTTTCTCTTTTCTCCCTGGTCTTTATGATCCCCTCTGTCCGCAAGTCCCCTCTTTTTTCCATCAGGGTAACAAAAGAAAAAAAAAAATTGTGAGGCCCCCTCTCACATTCCATTTTATGGCAGAGAAGGGGGATGTCATCCTTGGTGGTCCAATGAAATGAAGTCTATGCCTCCTCAGGTACAGACCTCTGTATTAGCACTCCACTGTGATCCCCATATGGCCTAATGATAAAGAGCATTGGGATACATAATTATACTCTAATCACATGAGGGCTGGGATGGATTGCAGATATAGAGGTCAACCCCAGAACTGTGGAATTATGCATCCCATAGTTAAGAGAAAACTACTTCTCAAGCAAACCATTTGCACCAAAGGGGACAAAAACAAATTCTCCAAATTGCCATTCATTTAAAGGGGCACTCAAGGGGTTTAAAGTTCCATTGAAATGAATGGGCCTTTTAATTTTTCCTATTTGACACAATTGATTTACCATAGAATTGTTCCAATTTTGTTTTGAACATAGCACCTATTTTTTTTATTTTTCTTCCTGTTTACTTGTCATCTTTCACTTAGCTATCTCCTTTGATGCTAGAAATATCTGTAATGCACTGTGAAGTCTCCAGCATCAAGGTGGTTAATAAAAATTATGTATCAACTTTGTAGTATTATAGTAATATAATATAGGGCAGGAGTGGGTAACCTGATGCTCACTAGCTATTCTGAACTGCAATACCATCATTCCCAGACAGCCAGAGGCTGGAGATGATGGGATTGTAGTGCACAACAGATAGAGGGTGCCAGGTTACTCACTCTTGGTACTAGATAGGATCCTTAGGGCATAAATAAGAGGAACAGAAACAAACTAGCATGTGGATAATTATAGTATAGTTATGTTGCCTTTTCTGGACTATAACCAGGTTTGGGCAACCTGAGGACCTCCAGCTATGGAGGAGTACAACTACCATTATCTCCAGCCATCCTATGACCATCAGTGAATGATGAGAATTATAGTTATTCACAGCTGGAGGGCTTCAAGTTGCCAACCACCGCACAATATTGTGTAGTGCAGTAATACACTTTGGTAGTAGAAAATCATACAACATCACAGCTGTGCTCTGATAGGTAATTTCAGAACAAGTGCAGGGTACGTTCCAGTTGCTATGACAACTGCTGACAGACCTCCAAGTTCAATTTTGAATTGCTTTCTATTATACCTCAACAGCGAGCAAGGTGATGTCTGCATTTAAGTGTAGAGTACTTTCATCCACTGAAACAGCAGTGCATTTAGAACTTCAGAATATTAATTAACTTAAATCTTTTGATGATTTTTGATGTTGCCTATATGTTTTGCTATTCGTTGCATTGTTAATGTATAAAAATGTATAATTACATGCAAATATTTGCTGTAGTCAAATGTGATTTAACATCATATGGAGTTTATTTATAAATAATTTTCATACATTTTGCCTTTGAATTGCCTATGAATTTACACTTAAGAATTATACACTCTATATACAACACACCAGACTCATTACTAAATGCAGCATATTATTAATTACTCCTGTATTAAATTTCATTTGTAATGTTTATGTACAAAGTATATTTCAATTGCAATTTTGAAAAGTGGAGTAATTCTGGGGTAAACCAACTGCTCCATAGGGTAGAAATAAAATATTCCATTTTATTTAACCCTTTGAGAGGTACGCAACATATTGCATTGCAATGCATTGCGTGCTCCTTTGGCAGTCAAAGGGTTAAGTGTAACTTTTAACCCCTTGTGTGCTAGAGAGGTCTGCATTGCATTGAAAATAATGGGGGTTATGCACTAAGGTGTGATACAGACATGATAAAGTGGAGATGACATCAGTGAGATCACTTCTCCAATTCCTATGTTAATCTATAGAGCCTATGCACTAAGAAATATCAGTACATTGACTCCATAGAATAACAACAGAACTGGAGAAGTGATATCACTGGAGAACACATCTCCATTTTATCACCTCTTTATCACACCTTAGTGCATCTCCCCCAATGTGTTGGAGACCTCCCTAGCATTTAGGGGATTAAAAGCACCTTTTAAATCAGTGAAAATGTGGAGAATTATTATACCTTTCCTATGATGTCGTATTGCCCCCAAATGACTCCATTTTCTTTTGTACATAAGGCTCATGAATGCATATTTTCCTGTTAATTAAACATTTTATAACCCTTGATGGTCATAGCATGTCATTGGTTGTTATACCCTTAATGACCCATGACGTGCTATGACCTTCATGGAATTCTGGGCTCCCCCCACGGCTGAGAACCGCTCGGGGAGTCTGGAATCCGAATAGCCGAAAAAAAATGCTCCGTGGTCCTTTAGTGACCGCAATGTGCCTGCGCGGCAGGTCGTTAAGGGGATAAGGAAGGTGGTAAATAATTTTTCATCTGAAATTCATGCTAATGTGACAAATGTCTGGTACAGTCATTTCTCCTTCATTACAAAGGCTGCCAATGAATATTTAGAGAGAAAGATATTCCTGTCATCACATGTATACATATATATATATATATATATATATATATATACATACATATATATGTATTACAATCCATAGGAAGATACATCCAATATTGAGAAAACACTCACAGGTCTTTTTTCAAGTGAAATCAAGTGCAAGTTTATTCATCAACGTTTCGGCCTAACTTTAGGCCTTTGTCAAGATGCATCTTGACAAAGGCCTAAAGTGAGGCCGAAACATTGATGAATAAACTTGCACTTGATTTCACTTGAAGAAAGACCTGTGAGTGTTTTCTCAATATTGGATGTATATTGCTATTAACGTGGAGGACTGCACCCAGGCAAATGCGGATTTAACAGTGAGTGTATATCATGGGACATTTCAATCCATAGGAAGAGATATAATAAACAAATACATAAAGGCTCCCTCAGACTCCTTTCTACAATGTTGTTCAGGGTTGTCGAAACTAATTCCCAGATAGTAAAACTCCTCAAGAAATGTTCATAGAAACTTGCAGTGTTTAAGGTTCCTGCCATACCAGAGCAGAAAGACAAGCCTGAAGGTCAGGATATGTGTTTCTATAGCTATTAGTGCAATTGGATAAGACTGGAAGTCAGCATGTGTCATTAAAATGACTACTGTGAGGCAAGGCTATGAGGGGAGGCAGTATATATGGTTATATGTCTACTGTAGGTGAAGGCTGGAAGGTTAAAATACCTGGTTTTATGGCTACTGTGGAACAATGTTGAGGGGATTAGAATGTGTGGTTCTATGACTACAATTGGGCTGGTGGTCACAGCACTAATAGGCAACATAAGGGCCCTCCAGCTGGAGGGCCTCACATTACTCTTTTCAGCTAACAGACAGAGGCAGAAGGCTGAGTGATCAGTAAATGTGTTTCTATGGATACTATAGGATAAGGCTGGAAGGTCAGCATGTGTGGTTTTATGGCTACCATGTGGCAAGGCTGGGGATCAATATGTGTGTACAGATGATGAGTTATTCTTTCCAAATTCCTTTCCAAGTCATGTTCGGTGCTACTTCAGTACAAAACGAAATGAGAAATATGCAAGCAATATAATACCAACTGTATAGCTTCAATGAATATAAGTATCCGCTAGGTGAATTATGGAACTCTCAGCTGACACTGAGCTTTTATTTCTTTGTCTACATATGTGAGTTTATTTTATGTTAGATTGTAATAGTATCTTCTGATGCCACTATAAAAACATTCTTTAGTGAAAGGAGGGATTCTAGACACAAATTGTAACCCTTTGAGTGCCAGAGGGTTACTCAACTCATTGCATTGCAAACCTCTCTGGCATTCAAGGGGTTAAGTGATTATATCCAAGTGTAGTAATTAATTTAATCATGTATCTATATATTTATTATTATGATGATGATTATTATTAATAATAATAATACACAATTCCAATGGTTTAGCCCCTTAAGGACTACATGACATACTATGACCATCATGGTCCTTAAATACTTAATGACAGATGACGGTCATAGTACGTCACATACTTTTTACTTACAGTGCTCTACCGGGACTGCTGTAAGTAAAAATAGGGACTAAAATTGATGACTCCAAGACTGGAGCGATCTCTTTCAGGTCAAAAAGCGGTTCGCCGATACATGCAACAGGTCATGTGTACCAGAGCATCAGCAAGGATCAAAGCCGTCCTTATGGGACGGAAACGTCCCAGGACCACTGGTCCTTAAGGGGTTAACTAAAGGCTATGATCTCAAAAAAACATCCCCATCCATTTCCTAGCATGCGCAAAGTCCCCACATTTCCCCACTTTTACTTGTCCTATGTTGCCCAGTTCCTAAGTATCTTCCATCAGGGCAGGGAAACCCAGCGGCCAAGAAAAATCTTTTTGAGGTGAAAATTCACCAACCGTCCCTCCAGAGCATTTCACTCAGGGACATGAGCTTCCCTGCAAACTTCCTCGGTTGGATACTTATTCTAACATCTGTCTCCAGTTGCTAAAACATCTATACAGCACTGTGACCATGGCCAGTTCATGTTTTTATGGATAACTGTAATCAAGTTATCTGTCTCTCATCACTTTGTTCAGGGTCGGTAGATTTCCTACAGTTGAGGCCCATGATATCCATTTAAATCAACATCCCAGTCATGTTGCAACTACTCCAGAAATGGTTCCTTGTATTCCCAGTTTCCTTGGTTTTGGACCACTCTTGCATCTTATTCCCTTCGTGGTCAGCAAAATGTAGTAATTAATTTAATAATGTATCTGTTTATATATTAATAATAATAATACACAATTCCAATGGTGCATCTACTTTAGACAGTATTTATAAGAAAGCTAAAATACAGAGATTTAAATTCAAGAGTGCAATTCCTTCAAAGCTATATCAGGCAACCCATTTCCCTGTCCGCCATCCATACTGCAAACACTACAAACACACCAATATTGCCTGAGATCCCAAGATTCAGCAAACATGTAGGATTCCAGGCCAGCAAAATAAAAGGGGTGAGGGCTAGGCAGGAAATGATGGAGGGACAGGGAGAGAGACAAAAGGGAGAGAAGCAGGCTGGAATCCCAACACCACAGGATAAGAAAATTTAAACCAGAGCAACTGTGCTCTATACTGTTATGCCCTCTTTCTAGCCCTTCCCTCCTTCTTTCCTATTGGCTAAAGGCTATGATCTCACAAAACCCATGCAAATCCATTTCCTAGCATGTGCAAAGTCACATACCAAGTACAGTACATAAAATGCAAGATAAGACAGGAGGAATCCAAATACCCATTTGGCTGATATTGTTTTACTTATATGTAAATGGATGTTATATTTCCAATTAATTACATACTATGACATTATATATCCTACCTGTTTCTGTTACAGATATTAAATGAGCAAAAGTTGGAGAAAATTACATTACAGAAGAGTGAACTTATAGTCATATGAGAAAATAAGTACATTCTACAACTGATGAGTGGAAGAATCCTTTCTTACATGTAAGGGTATACTTATATTTGATTTTCTCCATATTGATGGCATTATTGCCTCCCTTTTCCCTGTATTGGAGCAGTATTTCAGAATAATTGTTCTCTGGGCATTTCATCAGGACAGGTTTTCAGGATAACCTTGATTGATCACAAGTGAACAATCAGTGTATTAGTTACTGCGTTTGATCTGTTTGTGCATTAAGGAAATCTTTGAAGTCAAACCTACTAGTGCCTAGTGTAGACTACATTTTAGAATCACCGTGTAAGTGCAACACTAAACATTATACCTTTTCTCAGCTCCTTTTGTGTCTATAGCCTTCTCACGCAAAAACCTCTCTCTCTCATTGCTCCTTATCTGTGGAATGCTCTACCTCCCACTTTGTGCCACTGCACCTCTCTGATCGTCTTCAAATCATGATTGAAACTACACTTTCTTAACAAAACTTGGCACTCACTTTGTATATTACTTAAAGGGATAGTAATACTTTGTTTTATCTTTATTTTATTTTGTAGGCATTAAAAAACATGAAGAACGATATAAGTCTTATCTCTCAAACCTTTATGGTTTAAGAGATATTCACAAGCAAAGTATCCCCCCCCCCCGTTCAGCCACATCAGAAGGGAGGTGCCCAGGTAGACTGCAGAGAGGGACAATCTTCAATTAAGATAAGGGAAAAAGCTGAAAAACTTGTCAAGGGGGGAAGGGCTTTCATTCTTTTCATACAAAGAAGATTGTCCTCTTCTGTTATCTGTCTGGTCTTACAACCAGATTCACATCTGAGAAGAGATGGCTTACACTAGGTAAAAGGGGCGGGAGGGGGAAACTTTGCTTGTGAATATCTCTTAAACCATAAAGGTTTGAGAGATAAGACTTATATCGTTCTTCATGTTTTTTTAATGCCTACAAAATAAAATAAAGTTAAAATGAAGTATTACTATCCCTTTAATTTATGTCGCCTATCCTAATTGGAACTCTGGCACTGTATACAGCACTTGACCCTCATGTACTCTGTATGTCTCCCATTACCACTTTAGATTGTAAGCTTTTGGGCAGGGACCTCACTTCCAGTGTTTCACTTTGCAAAGCACTTATAACCCTGTATTGTCTAAACCCTTAAATTGTAAAGTGCTGCGTACACTTGTGGCGCTATATAAATAAACATATTCATTCATTCATTATACCTGTCTTCAGAAGTACATTGAGGGTGGGCTATTACCTGCATCCCCAGCCAGTAAAATATATATATTTTAAATTAGTGAATCTGAAATAATTTTGCATCAGTTCTTCTCTAGTTAGATTTGTGATTGTTTTTAAATGCAAAAACATAAATTTTACCAGCAAAAATGCGCATTGATATGGACCTCTGCATCCCCACTTCCATATTGGCCACATTTTCAGCATTGATGTTTTGCTTTTTTGGATCTAAGGTCACCGTTAATATGATGACAAAGGGGATTTTTTAATAGCATATTTGTAAAGCACACACAAAGCCGTAATCATCTGATTGACCTTCATTAGAGAGAAGAAGCAAATACACATCATACAATATTTATAGAATCACTACAACCATGGTTTTAACAATCCACTGTGTGCTCAGTCACAAAAAATGTGGGCTTGGTTACAGCTGCTCTCTTCAGAACTGTGGGCATTCATCAAATATGTCAATAACCAGAAGCCACAACCATATCATATATCTCCAAAAAAAAGCACATTTCTAAAAAGTGTTTTGGTCTTCATGATGTTTATATGTCGTTTTCATATATATTTTAAAACTATGTTACTGTAATGATCTGCTGGGATCTAGTGTGGTTTTTACTACTGCCTAAATCTAGCACCAGTAGAGTTAATTCCACCACTTCTCTTTTAAGTTAGGGCCATAGTCAATAAACTGAGGAAATGCAGTTATGGAGAAATCCAGCTATGCCATAAGGAAGAAGTTAAAATTCCCAATTAATTAAATGGAGATTTTAACTCTTAGAATTTTAGACAGTTCTCCAGTACATTGCAGGCATTCAACGTGGGAGGTGCACTACAGGTTGATGCTGTGGAGATGGGATTTTGGGGATTTGTGTAGAGACACATAGCCATATGTGCTAAACTTGGTGATGTACTAAGGGGAGTAGTCCTCTTGATGAAGACATGTCGGATTGCCCTCCCCATCTTGCTCATTGACATCTTCTCTATAGAGCTGCCTACAATACAAGTGACATGGCGATATGATGCCTGTGCACTTTATTTTGTATCTAGATCAAACGAGTATTTATTTTGACTAGGATGGGTTATATCTGTGATTGTATCCTATTTGAAGCTTAGATATAGATCCTTCAGTGCCTCAACTTTGTTGTATACTTGGTGTCTTTTAAATAAAATGTAATATTGTAGATTAGGGATGGGCGAAAATTTTCACCTCAACCTGAAATTGTCGAAAAATGGTACTTTCTGCTTGGTAAATAATTTCCCACAAAAAGTGCAGATTTTCCACTTTTTTTTCGCCTAGCTCGTTCCATTGAAATCAATGGGAACTTTGAATTTACACACAATACATAATAAATATTATTTTATTTACCAAAGGCATAGAATGAAAGGGGCATGAGTGTGACCATGTTGGTGGGGTGTGGGAAAATAATCAGTTGAACAGGGAATGTTTTTTGGCGGGGGGAGGTTGTTTACTGGGATTGGTGGCACTTAAAAAAATACAATTAAACCCATAAGACATGGTATAAAAGGGGTCTAATAAGGGTGTCTGTGTTGGTGAGTGGAGCCTGGGGAATGAATCAGTTGAACAGGGAATTTGTTTTGGGGGGGTTTCGTGACTGATTTTGGGGGACAGTTAATAAAAAAAGTCAATAAAATAAAATAAGAAATGTGCATGTAAAGTGTTAGAGACAGGGACCTCCTGACATAAGCTGCCACTGGGGTGGACTGATATTTGACTTGATAGAGTATTTTGCAGAGGAGGATATTTAGATTTGTTGTCAGAGGCCCAATCCCTGAGGAAACATTGATTTGTAGGAATTAGACTTATTAGAGGAACAAGCCCTGAAGAAGCATTGATTTGTAGGACTTAATCTTGTTTAGCACAAGCCCTAAGCAAGCATTGATTTGTAAGACTTAGGCTTGTTAGAAGCAAACCCCCAAAAATTGTTTATTTTTTGTAGGACTATGATTTTTTTTTTTTTAAAGCATAAGCCCTGAGAAAAAAAAAATTCCAGCTGGTGATGTCCTGTTGGCCAGTGGCCACTGGCCATTGTCAAATGCCCTGATGTAGATGCAGAATTTGCAACTGCTGTTCTTGCTGCTACTGAGTTGTTTAAACAGCAGGATGATTAGACATCTGAAAGAGAATGAGATCAACAACAGCAATAACATGGGTGATGGATGATGAAGTTTCCACTTGCCACAACTAGCTCCAGTGATGTGCCTGAGGAAGTAGCAGCACCATAACTAGCCCCCACCACATCAGGTATATGTGTTGTTGCTGGCAAGTGGAACCTTTCCTAGTCCCAGATCACTTGTTGACCCCATTCCCACTGTGTCCATGGTGGTCTGTGGCACACTAGCCTGCTCCTCAGCATCCTGCTGCCCTTGCAACTCAGCAGCAGTAGGAATTAGAGCAGTTGCAAGTTCCGCAAAATTCCAAATGCTCACTTCTGGTTGGAGGAGGTGACAAGCAATGTGATAGAGGGTCCCCTAATATCACACTTGCCATTTCTTGGTGACCTGAAGAAGGTAGACTGGCAGCAGGCACAGGCAGCTGATCTGTGCTCCTGGTGGTGGTGGTGTTATTGTGGTGGTGACAATTCTGCCTTCTTCAAGATCATGTTCCACATGGACAATGCCATGGGGGGAAAGGGGCTCCCAGGGTCAGAGGAATGGTGTGGGCTCCCTTGACTGGTAGTTTGGATGCTCTCAATTGCTTCCCCTACCACTCTCCTAACACTAGTCCCACCGGCTGCTTCACCATCACTGTTACTACTACTAACACCACCACATCAATTTCAGCCCCTGAGTCTTCCTCCTCACAGTCACAGCAGGATATTGATTACCTCCTCACAGTCACAGGAGGATATTGATTACCCCCTCCTTCACTCCTAATGCTAACAAGCTGCTGGGCCTTAGTAGTAGTAATACTAGCACTTGGGGAAGGCAAGTGTGACTTAGGGTCCCCTGCTGTCACACTTGGTATAATTTTCTCCTCCCCCCTCCTGAGTATTACAAGACACACTAGCAGCCTCAGCACTGGGGGCAACAGGTTCATCACTGGCAGCAGGTGCAGCACTGCTAGAAGCAAGGGCAGTACTGGCAGCAGGCACAGCTGGTGGAAGCAAGGGCAGTACAGCAGCAGACACAGCAATGATGGAAGCATGGGCAGTACTGGCAGTGGGCACAGCACATCTTACAGCAGGTGCAGCAGTCTGGCATCAGACTTATCACGTCTTGCAGCAGGCACAGTACATTTTGCAGCAGGCACATGCAGCTGACCTGTCCTGCTCTCACTACTAGTACTACCCTTTTGTTCCTCCCATGACAGTAATTGCCCCAAAAACCCTAGGTATGATTTAAGGGGACTAACCAACTTTGCTTCTGTAGTGCTCACTTCCTCCTCAAACTCAGACTCAGTGAACACATAATGGTTCTTCCAGTTCCTCCTTTTGTTATTTTTAATACTGCTCATAGCGTTAGCAGTCACTATGAGTTTCTCCAGCCTCAATTTTGCCTCAAAATCATAGCAGAACAGCACAGTAAGTCTACCTCACTCTGTAGCTGCTTCTATTGTGTTTGATTTCTACAAATATGTCACATTTTTAATAGCGAAAAGATGAAAACAACGTAAATCAAAAGGCAGAAATGTTCTAGCCATTGAAAAAAATGGCAAAATATTTTGGCCAATGGGCAAAAAATGCAAATATTTTAATCGTTAGTTTTAAATAGGATTTTCCCTACTAATAAGAGGACAACAATATGGTTTTCGCTCTTCAGCAAGCCAAAATACTGCTATCTAAAACCAAATACTTCACTGGAATGGTCTACAAAGTGTGCCTGGTTTGCAAGCACACTTGTAGACAGTTCCAATTAAGTATTTATTTTTAGATAGTGGTATTTCGGCTCTGCTGAAGAGTCGCCGGCTTGTTGCAGGACCAGGATCTCATGCTGTAAGCTAGAGGCTGAGATCTGTGAAAGGAGAGGGAGGGGGAGAAGTTTAGCATTGTAAATCTCTCAAACTATAAAGGTTTGAAAGACGGGACTTGGATCAGTTCGTTTATTTTTGTAATATCTACAATATTACATTTTATTTAAAAGAAACATTACTAACCCTTGGGTTGGGGGACATCACCAATGGATGCCTGTCACATTCTACTCAGAATAAGTTGATGAACATCGCCTCCTACACAGCATAGGTTTGGAGACATTGCCAACCCATGCCTGTCACATTGTATTCAGCGTAAGTTGGAAAACATTGACAGCTCATACCCAAGCATAGGTTGGCGGACATCACCAAACATGCTTCTCACATTCTACTCAGCATAAATTGGTGTTAATCGCCAACCAATGTATGTCACCTCCTACCGTAGCATAGGTCTAAGCTAACACATGGGTAAAGGTTTCATTTTACCCTACCAGTCTCCTACCCTAGCACATGATTACCTAACATGTGTCATCTTTGAGACCCAAATCCCTCTGAGTGGCTTTGGATGCAAGCTTTCAAGACAGCTAGGGCTCTTCTTCAGGCATAATAAGAATGAAGGCTAAATGCACAATACATGATTTTAAAATTTAACCCCTTGACTGCCAGTGAGTCATCCACCACACTGCAACACAATGCACTGGATACCACTGTGGCACCCAAATGGTCAAATTCAAATAACTGAGTTTTTTATCATTGTGTACAATAAATTATATAATAGCTCAGTGATGGCGAACCTTTTTGGGCCCGAGTGTCCAGTTTGCAACATGGGGAAAAGGTTGGAGATAGCAAAGTGCCAGTACTGAAAATGTATCATGGGAAGGATGTTTTTTGGTGTAGACATATGTAAAAAGACAGCTATATACAGTTGTGTGTTCTCTTTATGTTATCAGACTTATGGAAACTGTTTTTTCTAAGAATCAAAACACATGAAACAAACATCTTAGAACTGTCATTAACCCCTTAGTGACAGCCGTGTTCGTACACGGCTGTCCCCTTAACGCCCGCCGAACATTTTTTTTTTTTCAAAGAAGTCCGGAGTCTCCGAGCGGCGTGCAGCCGCACGGAGACGCGGACTTCCGTGACTTACCAGGTACGTCCTCTGTCACTGTCTATGGAGCTATAGACAATACCACAGAGCTTACATCTGAATTGGAGGTACATCAGGAATATCAAAGACCCTACAATTAAAACAAAACTAAACTAGTGTTACCACCAAAATGAAACTCTACTAGCGATACCACAGTGCTTACAATTCTATGACTACCAATGATGCCTCAACAATTGGACCTTTAGGTCTCTGATGCACACATCACCTCCACTGGCCCACTGGACACAATGACCTGATAAGAAGCACATACTGCTGCATGAGAAGCAAACAATTGACACTGATAAGGGCAGTGGGAAATGCAAATAGAAAGTGGGAATCACTACTGCTGGGCTGGTATCTAGCATGCATGTACAACTGTGGTGGGCAGTCTGAGTCTCTTTAGCTGTTTAGGACCACAACTAACATCATCTGCAGCCAGCCATTAGTTGGCTGTAGAGTAGATCATGGGAATTGTAGTCATGAATATCCGCAGTGCTTCAGGTTGCCCATTGCAGTAAGATTGTGTCTCACAAAGCTAAGTACTGTCATAATCTGCCCTCTGTTCATACAAACACAATATGTATGTGCTGACTTGCCTGCTGATATTGTGCTCTTCTTCTTCCTGGCTCAGATCATCCATGAGAATTAGATGGTGATGAAAATTCAAGATTTTGAGTCCTGCACAGTGACACAGGGATGTCAATGTCCCAGAGCAAGAGGTGTGTGGGGCTTTTCTCCCTGATGCCTCTCATTGCCTCCTCTCTCAATCACAGGCCTCCACATTTCCACCTGCTCTCTCCCTCACAACCCTCCACATTGCTTAAGGAGGAAAGAATTGGAGAAAGAGAGAGGCAAGAGGGGGATAGAGAGAGGCAAGAGGGGGAGAAAGAGAGAGGCAAGTGTGGGGGGAGAGATTGAGAGAGAAAGGCAAGGAGGGGGGAGAGAGAGAGAGGCAAGAAGAGGAGAAATAGAGAGGCAAGAAGGGGAAATAGAGAGAAGCAAGAAGCGGAAGGGGAGAAAGGGAGGCAAGAAGGGGAGAAAGGGGAGGGAGAAAGTGAAATTGGAGAGGAAAGAAGGGGAGAGAGAGAGAGGCAAGAAGGGGAGCGAGAGAGGCAAGAAGGGGAAAGAGGAGCAAGAAAGGAAGAGAGAGAGAAGAGGGTAGAAAGAGAGAAGCAAGAAGGAGAAGGGAAGAAAGGGAGGCAAGACGAGGAGAAAGGGGAGAGAGAAAGTGGAGATGCAAGAAGGGGAGAGAGAGAGGCAAGAAGGTGAGAGAGAAAGAGGCAAGATGGGGAGAGAGGAGCAAGAAGGGGAGACAGAGAAGGGGAGAGAGAGGGACAAGAAGGGGAGAGAGAGAAGAAGGGAAGAAAGAGTGAAGCAAGAAGGGGAAAAGAGAAGCAAGAAGGAAAGAAAGGGAGGCAAGAGGGGGAGAAAAAGGCAAGATGGGGAGGAAGTGGAGAGGAAGAAGGAGAAGAAAGAGACAAGAGGGGAGAGAAAGAGGCAAGAAGGGGAAAAAGAATCTAGAGGAGGGCTAGAGAGTCATGGGGGAAAGAGGCAAGAAGGTAAAAAAGTGGGGCAAGAGGGGAAGAGAGAGGGAAGCGGTGGGTTAAAGAGAAAACTGACGGAGAAAGATAAAGGAGCAAGAGGGAGAAAGAGTTAATAATGGAAGCTAAAGATAAAGAGGTAAGAGGAGGAGAAATACTATACTACCCCTTTTACATCCATCTCCCTCCTCTTGCCCCTTCTTCCCTTTCTCCATCTTGTCCCCTCTTTCCTCTTTCTACCCCATCTGGCCCCTTTCTCCTGCCCTTTGCCTATTTCTCCCTCCTCTTGCCTCTTTCTGTCCCCTCTGGCCTCTTTCTCCATTCTCTTGCCCATTCTTGCCTCTTTCGTCTCTTTCTCCATCTTCTTGCCTTTTTCTCCTTCCTCTTGCCCCCTTTGCCTCTTTCTCACTTCTCTTACCCCTTGGGTGCTGCTGAAAACTCAAGATTTTAAGTCCTGCACACTGACACAGGAATGTCAACGTCAAAGCACAAGAGGTGTGTGGGGCTTTTCTCTCTGATGCCTCTTGTTGCCTTTTCTCTCCCTCACAACCCTCCAGATTGCATAAGGAGGCAAGAGGGGGAAAAAGAGAGTGGCAAGGGGGATGGCGAGATACAAGGGGGGAGAGAGAGAGAGAGAGAGGTAAGAGGGGAGGGAGAGAGAGAGAGGCCCTCTTTTTCACTCCTCATGCCCATATGCCCTTTTTTCACTCCTCTTGACCCCCATGCCCTCTTTTTTCTCTTCTAGCTCCCCATGCCTCTTTTTTACTCCTCTAGCTCCTCATGCCTCTTTTTCACTCCTCTTGCCCTCCTATGTGCTCTTTTTCACTTCTCTTGCCCCATGCCCATTTTTCACTCCTCTTGCCCCCCATGTTCTCTTTTTCACTACTCTTGTCCCCCATGCCTCAATTTCACTCCTCTTCCCCACATGCCTCAATTTCACACATCTTGCCCCCCTTGCCTCTTGATCCCCCCCTTGCCTTGTCCATTTTGCAAGGTTGTATGCTCTGTAATGCCTGCATGATCTTTCTGTCTCTGTGCCCCCCACTGACCAAGCGAGGTGAATGCTGGGACTTTCTTCCTCACCCTGAGCGGTAGTTTTTTTTTTTATAAACATTTTTATTGAGAGGACAGTAATAAAACATTACAAAATCACAGATAATGCACAAGATACATACTGTAAACAGACAAGTAGATATCGTAACTTAGAGATACAGCTGTCCCATTTTTTATTTTAGAAGTGAAAAAATAAACTAAACCTAAACTCCCCTCCCCCGACTACAACTCCCACCATATCCCTACTAAAACCCAATCTACCCACCCTCCCTCCCCGAGAGACGAGCGCAATCTTTCACTCAGTAATTATTATTAAGCATAGCAGGTAGCAGCATAGGCATGAGTTAGCGATAATTATACAAATAGATAGATAACCAGAGTCTCCAGGGGCACCACCCACGGCACAGAGAATGACAAGTATTTATTCCACAGCCCTCACTGGTAAAGAGTTCTAGCGTTGCAATAAGAGGTCCAGGAACCCCAAATTAGGTTGAATTTGTTCAGGGTGCCTCTATGCAAATAGAGTCCCTTATAGTGAGGGAGATTATTAGCCACCAGGGCCATCCACTGTTCATGATTAGGGGGATGTTCTGACATCCATGTTTGTGCCACCACCTTTTGTACCATAACCAGCAGCTGTGAGTGGTAGTTTTAAACTTGCACTTTCAGATTAAGAAAACCCCAGCATTCACCTTGCTGCATCACCGTGTGTCATTCAGTAGCAGCTGTTATCAATAAGTGCAGTGTGGGGTGACCAGACAGAAAGGTTTGAAAGGAATCACTTAGTGCAAAGCCTTGAAATTTGAACCATGGCCACATGCCACCAGAAAGGGCTCTGGGTGCCAGGGGTGGAATGAGTGCCATAGGTTCTCCATCGCTGCTCTAGGTTCTGTTAAAATGCTTTAAAGTGGACTAAAAAATCCAACCAAGATTAATTTCACGATTCAGTGAAATTGACTAGAACTAGGCCTAACCCGCCAAATGCCACAGGGGTACATAACCCATCACTTACAATGAGACGTGCAGCCCGCTGGCATCCAAAGGGACAAAACAATTTATATCTTGTGGGATAATGTAACATCAATTCCTTGTCACGGTTCAAACCACAGTTCAGAGTGTTAAGCTTAGTCATCAGTTTATACCCCCAGATCTTTCTGTCTCTCTGTGTTTTAAATAGGAATGGGTGAAAATTTTTACCTCAAACTGAAATTGGCGAATAATGTCACTTCCTGCTTGGTGAATAATTTCCTGGGAACAGTGAAGTTTTTCTGTTTTTTTTCCACCTAGCTCATTCCATTGAAATCAACATTGAATTTACATACAACACATAGCAAATATTATTTTATTTCCAACAGGCATAGTATAGAAGGGGCATGAGGGTGCCTGTGTTGGTGGGGTGTGGCGAAAGAATCAGTTGAACAGGGAATGTTTTTTGGCGGGGGATTGTTTACTGGGATTATGGGCAGTTAATAAGTAATAAATCCTAAACACAATTTAAAAAACCCCATAAGACATGGTATAAAATGTGTCTGAGAAGGGTGCTTGTGTTGGTGGGTGCAGTCTGGGGAATTAATCATTTGAACAGGTAATTTGTTTTGGGGGGGTTTCTTGACTGATATTAGGGGGACAGTTAAATAAAAAATTAGAAATTTGTATGTAACTTGATAGAAACAGGAACACCCTGATGTAAGCTGCCACTGAGGTAGACTGATACTTGACACCACAGAGTATTTTGTAGAGGATGATTTGTAAGATTTGTTGTTAGAGGCCCAAGCCCTGAGGAAACATTGATTTGTAGGACTTAGACTTATTAGTGGCCCAAACCCCAAGGTACCAGGACTTAGACTTGTTTGTCACAAGACCTAAGGAAACATTGAATTGTAGGACTTAGGCTTGTCAGAAACAAACCTCCAAAAATGTTTTATTTTTTTTGTAGGAGTATGAGTTTTTTTATTTTTTTTGTATTTTGTTTTTTAAAGCACAGTCCCTAAGAAGAAAATGCCCTACTGGCCTAGTGCCAGCAGGTCATGTCATGTTGGCCACTGGCAATTGCCAAATGCCCTGATGTAGATGCAGAATTTGCAACTTCAGGTCTTGCTGCTGCTTCTGAATTGTTTAAGCAGCAGGATAATAATAAGCAGTAACATGGGTGATGGATGATGATGGTTCCACTTTTCACGACTAGCTCCAGTGATGTGACTCAGGCAGTAGCAGCACAATAACTAGCCCCAGTATATGTGAAATAAAGAAGAAGTTGTTCAATAATTCTTCCCCACCTGCCCCTGCTCTAAAATCAAGGGTGTGTTGTTACTAGAATATAAATGTTACCCTTTAGAGCAGGAACTGTGCCTCTCATCAGCAACTGCAATGTGCACAACATGTGTGGTAAATAACACCTGGGGGCACAACTGTATCCAAACATCACAACACCAGAACCTAAATACTGCCAGTGTCACTATACCTCTTGTCCAGAACCCACTAAGGACACATGACGATGAACCCTCCCTGTCAGCATCTTAACATATTCTTTGGGATGGAATCTCCTCAGATGTATCTTGATGCTCTGCTTCTGATTCTCCTCTACCACAATGCCATGTGTGGTCAGTGCACATCACAGTGTGCAATGGGTGGACACGAAGTGCCACATCCTAACATATACTGAGTGACTATCATTTGACGAGGGAGGTAATAAGGAATGAGGTGGATTGACAGAAGATGTAGTATCACGGCGCCCGTGATTATGCAACATTTTGACAGGCTTATTTTACTGGTGCCTTCTCATTGGCTGCGCTGTACGGCTCCTCCCAGTGACAGCCTTTGTACACCCTGGGCTGTCACTTAGAGTTTGCCCTTTCGTGGTGTACCTGATGCCTAACGCTAGTTCCGTTTGTTTGATACCAGTGTATGACCCCGGACTGCCTGATTACGCTTTTGCTACTGTCCCTGCTTCTGTGTACCGATTCAGATTGGCTGACGTTCCTGCTTCCTGTTCTGACCTGGCCTGGCTGACATTCCTGCTCCGTGTACCGACCTGGCGAGACCGATGACCCTGCTCTGTATACCGACCTGGCAAGACCGACGACCCTGTTCCGTGTACCGACCCGGCTTGGCTGACATTTCTGTGCTGTGTACCGAATCGGTTTGGCTGTAGTTCCTGCTTCCTCCGTGCCCGGCTGGGCGAAGAATCTGTCAGTACCTGCTGCTACCATCCATGCACATCTTGCACGTTATTGTGCATCCCAGAGCTATGGTACTCCGTTACCGGTTGTAATCCAGTGCATGGGTTTGAGTCTCAGTGTGTCATTACTCCTCCACACCGTTCACTTGATCGCTTGGTCTTCCGCTTTGGGTTCAGTTGGGCGCATCCGGGAGTCTTCCGTATCCTGACCATAGCGTTCATTAACCCCTTCGGGGGGGTGCCTTGTGCCGCCACATGTTTCACCAGTGTTGTTCTCATCTCCGTTATACTTGTGCGCTTGGTCTTCCACTCTAGGTTCAGTTGGGCGCTTCCGGTTGCCTTCCATCTTAAGACCATAGCTTACATTAACCCCTTCGGGGGTGGCACAGGCACGCAGTGGTGGATAGTCTCAGTTGGGCGTCCTTTCCTGGCACAAGCTCTGACTCACACAGTTGTAGTTTCCGGTGGGCATCCACGGTTGCAACCCTCCGTTCAGGTGAACCTTGCCTGTTTGCTGCTGCCAACCTGTCACTGTCGCTTCCCCTGTCTATAGGCGACATTGGGCCTCCGTTTATCTGGGCTTTTGAGTCAGTGGCTTCACTGGCATTGCTGGACTCTATTACACTGTATCTATCATATTTACCTGACCTGTGTCAGTATTGTATTCTGTAGTACATACTGGACCCGTGTGGGTTAACTTGCTGTCCTGTGTCAGTTATTTGCTGCTATATGCTGGACCCGTGAGGGTTACATTATTCCTTGTGTGCTTAAATAAACTTGTGTTTTTACCAACATCTACCGTGTCTGATTGTACTGAACCGTAACATGTAGTTACCCTAGATGAAGAAGGTGATGGCGAGCTAGTTCTTTCGCTCATCACTGAACTTCCAGCCTCTGGCTGGGTTATTCTATTCTTCCTCATCTTTGATCTCCATTTCACCTCTTGTTGCCTTTCTGGAGAGTCAGGGGTAGGGATGGGTGAAAATTTTCACCTCAATCTGTAATCGGCGAATAATGGCACTTTCCGCTTGACGAATAATTTCCAGCGAAAAGTGCAGTTTTTCCACTTTTTCCCACCTTTTCCGCCCATTGAAATCAATGGGAAGAAAAGTTTTCTACAGCCATATAAAAGACTGTCAGGCTCTCACAGCATGCCATTTTGTGTTTGTGAGAGGAGAGAGTAGTAATTCGTTTTTTGAGCTAGTAGAGAAGACAGAGAAGGGAACTTTAGTTTAGGGAATCTCTTAGCTAGGACATTTGTTCTGTTTATTATTAGAGTCAATGGGGCACTCTGGGGAGAATAAGGGAGAAAGGAGGTTGACCCCAAATACTCCAAAATTCCGTGTGACTGACTGGCAAGACACAGGCAGCTAGGGATCTATTTGCTTGCTGATTTTGCTGTTATTGTCTCTGTGCTGGGTGGGGAAGTCTGGGGAAAGATGTTGTTTATTTTGTTTTTCAGTTATAATTTTTTTTTGGACACACTGTGATAAGACAACAGGGTGGACAACTTAAAAAAATAAAAATAATAAAATAAAAAAAAATATATAAAAATAAAAGAATAAATTATTAGGTGACAGTGACAGACAGCTGACTGGGCTTAGGCAAGGCATCATACAGCTCCATCTGTTGTGTTGTGTATCGTACAGTAAAAAAACACAGTTGCATAATGTCCAGAAAACGCACAAGGGGAAGGGGAAGGAGGAAGGGGTGGAGCAGTGCAGGGACATGAGAGTAAAGTAGTAGTTAAAAAACTGACTGCAGCAATGGTTGCTGAAGCGTGGCAATAAATGATGATGATCCCTCTACTCCAAGGGAGGATGCAGTGTGTCGAGGTCCCAGCAAAACTAGTTCCAGCACCACCAGTGCCAGCAGAAATAAAGAACCATATAAGAAGAATACCGAAGAGGACAACAAGTCACATTCAAGTGTTGATGATGCTGGCAGTAGCATAATAGAGGAAGGTATAGCAGCTGAAGCACCTGCTGCATCAGATTGTGAGACAAAGCACCAAAACACATCCTCAAAGTAGTAGGGAACTTTGTTACAGTAAAAGTAAAAATAAATTGTTTGAGACCTCCAAAAGCTTAGAGGAATATAAGAGTAGTGGACAAGAATTGTCAGGTACTGCTGATGCTGCTGAAGATGACCTAATGGTGACTGATGATGATGCAGATCTAGAATATATCCCTCCAGCATCCTTCTCTTGTTCAGTTACAGATGAAGTTGAAAGTGAGCATGATGACAGGGCTATAAGCTTAGCAGAAAGTTGAAGTCTAAATCTTCCACCATTTTTAAGGAGCACAGTGCCTGTCTATAAACTGTTTGAGAAAGCCATTGGAAAGTCTGACCCTGGACAAGCACAGATGTCAAAAAGCACACAGTCACCTCAGTCATCATCAGCATCATCACCTCTTCAAAGTCCAAGTCCCACTCAGCCACACACCTGTTTTGAGTACCCAGCAACAGCAACACAAGTTAACATCCGCAATGTGTCACAGTACCTAGTTACCCACAGGATGTTCCTGGCGATACTGCACCCTGACCCTGCATGCATATGGCGTGGGGCCATTGTTAACGTCCTGCGGGAGGCCTGGCTGTAAACTACTGCTGATTCTCTGGTGACCATGCCCACGAGATGGGCTGTAGTAACGCTGGACTGCTGCTTGCGGGTTTACTGGCATAGCGTCATGCGCAAAACTCTAAATGTCGCTTGTGTTAGTTTTATACTTGTTGCTCCTTAAGCTCCACCTTGCTACTTCCTGTTTTCAGGGGTTAAAGGGCAGCTTCTACATTCCCAAACTGCCCTTGCGTTGGTGTATACGGTGGCAGTTGCTACTTTCTGTATTCCTATTGGGCTGAGAGTATCGTTCTGTGTATGACCCATTTTTGGCTGCAAACCCACTTTGTGTATGACCCTGATTGGCTACAAACCTGCTCTGTGTATGACCCAGTTTGGCTGCGAAACCACTCTGTGTATGACCCAGTCTGGTTGCGAACCCTCTCTGTGTATGACCCAGTTTGGATGCAAACCCGCTCTGTGTATGACACGTTTCTGGCTACGAACCCGCTTTGTGTAAGACCCAGTTTGGTTGCGAACCCAGTCTGTGTATGACCCAGTTTGGCTGTGAAGCCGCTCTGTGTTGACTCGTTGCTGAGTAACTTACTTGTGGTACTACACACTGGCTAGTTGTGACTGCCTAACTCATGTGATAACCACAGTGTGTGTACCTGGGCATCCATTATCTGACCTTGTGTCAGAGGGTTCTGTAACTTTCTGTGTGTCCCAGCCTGAGGGTCTTGAATCTGACTGCAGCAGTAGTCATAGGGTTCTGTAACCTCCTGTGTGTCCAAGCTGAGGGTCTTGGTCTGACTGCAGTGTCAGTCTGAGGGTTCTGGAGCCTATTGTGCCTAGTCTAGTGGTTCCCACCAGATGATAGGTGGAGTGTGAGGGGTGCCTTATAAGCCTAAGGGTTCTCACTATCTTCAGTTGTGTACCTGTGACCCACTTATACTGCCACTGACTTGGAGCCAGTCTTCTGTTCCTGTGCATCCTGGTTTCCTGTTTGTCAGATCAAGATTGCTGTCCCTGGTGCTATTCTTTACATGTCCTTATACTGTAGACTACCAGTGGCCTCGGCCTAGTCCCCAGCAGGGAGGTCTTGGACCCAGCCTATTATTTCTGTATTGGGTTTGCTATTATTACTCTCTGCTTGCTTATTGCCAATTTCTTTGTTTGTTTATTTCAATAAACTTGATCTACTATACCATACTGACTCTGAGCCTCCCTGGACAGCCGTGACACAATGTTAGATATGTTAATAACTGCCTCTGCTGCTGCTGCTATAAGTGCTGCACTTTTGACACCTTGTAGTAGTGGCAGTAGAATTGCATCAATATCTAGCTCCCGTAGTAGTAGTAGTAGTAGTAGTAGTAGTAGTAGTAGTAGTAGTAGTAGTAGTAGCAGAAGCATCACCTCAGGAACCCCTAATTCCATGAAGTCCACAGTATGGAAATACTTCACTCAGTATCCTCAAGCTAAACATTAAGGAAGGGCAAAACTTTCCTCCTCAAACTGAAACTGGCATAAAATGGCACTTTACGCTTGGCAAAAAATTTCCTGTGAAACGTACAGATATTCCACTTTTTTCCGCTTTATTCCCCCATTGAAATCAATGGGAACATAGAAGTTACACACAACACATTACAAATAATATTTTATTTCCCAAAGGCATTGCACAAAAGGGGCATGAGGGTGCCAGGGTTGGTGGGGTGTGGGGAAAGAAAATAAATAAAAGAAAAGAAAAGAAAAACCATAAAACATGGTATAAAGGGGTCTGAGGAGGGTGCCTGTGTTGGTGAATGAATGAATTGTTTGAACAAGGAATTTGTTTTGGGGGGCTTTTTTGACTGCTATTGGGGGGGACAGTTAATAAAAAAATAAATCAATAAAATCAATAAAATAAAATAAGACATTTGTATTTAAAGTGACAGAGACAGGAACCCCCTGAGGTGGACTGATACTTGACTTGATGGAGTATTTTGTAGAGGATGATTTGTTTGATTTGTTGTTAGAGGCCTTTGTAGGATTTAGGCTTATTAGAGGCCCAAGCCCTGAAGAAACATTGATTTGTAGGACTTAAGCTTGTTTGGCACAAGCCATAAGGAAACATTGATTTGTAGGACTTAGGCTTGTTAGAAACAAACCCCCCAAAAATTGTACATTTTTTTATAGGACTAGTTTTTTTCTTTTCTTTTTTTTTTTTTTCAAAACACAAGCCTTGAGAAAAAAATAAAAATGCCCTACTGGACTAATGCCATTTTTATTCAATTACCATTATTATCAGTTCATCCATTTACACACATTATTATTTCGTTTTGTTTCACATTATTATCCACAACACTATTATTTCACAATTTTTTATTTCATTTTATATCATTTCATTTATCTTTATTCACGTTCTATATAAAAAATTCTTCATTTCATATTTAGCATTTTCACTGGTTTATTTTTTATCCACTTTCCAGCTATTAATTGTTATATCCACTGGGGATTCTCTCCTAAGCAGAGTTACTTGTGTATGTATCATTATGAAGGGACATTTTTTTCATTTGGATACTATGGCCACCGGGTACTCCATTAATATATTGGGAGCACTCGTTACCAGTTTTAAATTGACAATTTATTTTGGACATGCTCCTCATTGTGGGACTGCCGTGGTTTTTTCTACAGGAGATCCATGTGTTATGTGCAATTTAAGTTGTATTCGCGGATTTATTTTCATCTTTGTATTTGAACTAATCAAATCATGTGTTTTTCTGTGACGTTTTCTCCTTTCAGTTTAATTCTCCATTCAGGTGGAACTTAGTTTAGACGCTCCATAGAGGGGAGCGTTTTTCTGTTACACCCTAGTTCGTATCTCTTTGAGATCGTGAGGTTTATATCTTCAATTGTTATATTGGACATGTATATCAACAGATCTTTGAGAGCTTTCCTCTGAAACCCTATTGGGATTATTTTTGGTGCTCAATCATGAAAGTTTTTTCTGTCTCCACTCTATCATATACATTTCTATACATCAATGTCACTTTCAGTTTCTATAACGTTCCATTATCCTTATATTCGGTATTATATTTAGGATGATTAAAATAAGAAATGCCATTTCAAAATAAAAACACAAGTTATTCCATCTATTTGCTTTATCATCAGTTTGAATCTTTTAGTTAACTAGATAAGTTCTATATGAATATTGAATAGGGCACTCATAGGGTTAATATTAGTTTTTTATATCTTGACCCTTCAAATTAGTTGCTTACTCTTTCACTGTATGTCAATTGTCGATTTACAATTTATGTTTTATGAGACTGGTTTTTATTTTATTTATATCAATATCAGTGTGACTAGATATGTAGTTTGAGTAACCTTTTTATTTATTTTTAGAGATTTGTCATACTGATATTGATAGGTCATCTATCAAAGTTCTTATCTAATGAGCTCTTAGGGATGGAAATTTAAATGTATGTTTGTTGAAGCTGCTCTGTCTTTGTCTATTGTTATTGCTAGCCAGTTGATTTGATAAAGCGGCCTGTGTGCCGCAAAACATCATTATAGCCTCACAATTGGCTTGGTTCTTTTATATATTTTATAATTTAATACATTTTTATGACAACTTAGTTTGGAGCAGCTTGTGTATTTTTGTTTTTTCCTGTGATACTTTTGGAAGATTGGCTCTGGAGATTACATGTACAGACTTCAGGATCTTTTTGGAGAGACCTGAGCCGGGACAAGCATAATTTCCCTGCAAGCTTATTTGCTGGTTCTTGACATATGCCATTTACCAGCTATTTTGAAATGTGAGTACCATTTCTATTAATACTTTGATTATTATATAAAGGCTTTATAGGCACTATTGGGGCACCCTCTGTGTGTTCTTTTTTTTCTTCTAATGCCAGCAGGTCATGTTGGCCAGTAGCCACTGTCAAATGTCCTCCTGAGTTGCAACTGCTGTTTGTACGGCTGCAGTTGAATTGTTTAAGCAGCAGGATGATTAGGCAGCTGAAAGGGAATGGGATCAACAATAGTAGTAACATGGAAGATGGATGATGAAGGTTCCACTTGTCATGACTGGCTCCAGTGATGAGCCTGAGACAGTAGCAGAAGAATAAGTAGCCCGCAGTATATGTGGAGAAAAGAACAAGTTAACCATTAAATCTTCTCCACCTGCCCCTCCTCCAAAATCATCATGGGTGTGTTGTTATTAGAATATATATTTTTCCCTTGAGAACAGGAACTGTGGCTTCCATCAGCAACTGCAATGTGCACAGTGTGTGTGTGGTAAATAACATCTGGGGACAAAAGTGAATCCAAACACCATGACACCCGAAACCAAGTACTGCCGCTGTCATTGTACCCCTTGTCCAGACCCCGCTAAGGACACATGACAACTTGCTGACAGTTTAATAGTAATGATGAACCCTCCCTGCCAGAATCCTAGCATATTCTGCGGGATGGAATCTCCTCAGATGCCACCGATGACCTGGTATCAATTCTCCTCCACCACACTGGCAACACAGTGAACAAATGTCCTACCTAAAAGATTCCCTAAACTAAACTACAGTTCCAGCTCAAAAAACATGCTGCTTTTTCCTCTCGCAAACACAGAATGGTGTGCTGTGAGAGGTTGACGCCTTTGTATATGGCTTTAGAAAAGTGGAGAAAACTTTCAAGGGGTGAGGAAAAATGTTCTTCCTATTGATTTCAATTCAATGAGCTAGATGAAAAAAGTAGAAAAATGGCACTTTTCACGGGAAATTATTCGTCAAGTGAGAAGTGCCATAATTCGCTGATTTTGGTTTGAGGCAAAAATTTTCACCCATCCCTTCTGATGAGACTGTGCATGCCCATTCAATGTATGAGTGGTGTTTGGATAGTGTTGTGCCAGGTGTTTCATGGGAGTGCAGATGTATCTAATGTTCCACTTCCCAGTCCTATCCTTATTTACTCTGTGTACATTGCAGTTAATGATTTGAGAGGTACAGTTCCTGCTCGCAATGTAAAAATTTCTATTCTAGTAACAACACACCCATGATTTTGGAGGAGGGACAGGTGGAGAAGCATTATTAGCCAACTTCTTCTTTTCTCCACATATACCTGAAGTGGTGGGGGATAGTTATGGTGCTGCTCTTGCCTCAGACGCATCACTGGAGCTAGTCATGGCAAGTGGAACTGCTGTTGTTGATCCAATTCCCTTTGAGCTGTCTAATCATCCTGCTGTTTAAACAATTCAGCAGCAGCATGAACAGCAGTCGCAAATTCCATAATTACATCAGGCATTTGACAATGGCCATTAGCCAACACGACATGGCCTTCTGGCACTGCTAAAATCCTTTCCCCACACTCCACCAACACAGGCATCCTCATACGTCTTTTATACTATGCATTTGGGAAATAACATAACATTTGCTATGTTCTGTATGTAAATGAGCTAGGCAAAAAAAGTGGAAAAACTGCAATCAGAGAGCTTGTGCCTAGACTTGTGCACGGGCAAAATTTTCGGTAAAATTCGAATTCGGACGAATTTTTTTTTTTCTAATTCGGATGATCTTAATTTCGGACCGGGCCTATTCGATTCGGACGAAATTCTGATCCATTCCGAATTATTCGGCCGAATTTAACATGGGTTAAATTATAGCAGTGCGCCTCCGTGCACGCTGCTATCATTATTTGCAGACAGGGTGTGCATTTAGAAAAAGATCCATCCCAAAAACGGACATTGTCGTACATTGAAAGTCTGTGCATGTCACCTCTACTCTAGCATGGGATGCCAGTCACAATGCAAACGTCAAACATCGAAAACCCATGCCTGTCATTCAATTTAGCATGTTCGAACATCGAAACCCCATGCCTGTCCTTCAATCTAGCATATGTTTGAACATCGAAACCTCATGCCTGTCATTCAATTTAGCATATGTTCGACATCGAAAACCCATGCCTGTCACATCCTACTCAACATAAGTGGTCGACTCGAACATGGACAAACTACATGTCACATTCTATGTTAGTACATGGGTAAAGATTAAGGTTTCATTTTCTGGTACCAGCCTCCTACCCTACTGTCCCTCTTTAGTACCCAAATTCCTCTCTCTCGTTTTCCTATCCTGATTTCCCCTCATATCAGATAACTCTATGTGTATATACATTGTAGAGTTTCATACTACATCAAGAATAAACATCAATGATTGTAATGTGATAGATGTAATGTGTTAACCCTTTGAGTGCCAGAGTGGTACGCAATGCATTGCAAAGCAATGCGTTGCATACCACTCTGGCATTCAAAGGGTTAAAAAGAAAAATTGAGACATTCTGTTGTGAACAAACTGCAACACAGGAGAGAAATAAAAAAAAATGCTTGACATCTATACTGAAGAGGGGTCCACAGCATTGTCTTAGTATAGCAATATCACCGTTTTCCGTGAGTGTGCAATACAGGGCTCTACGATAATTGCTGGGCATTTCCCAATGTCATAATCAGGGGATGATGGGAGTTGTATTCTAACTACTGTTAGGAAACACATAAGTGATGCACATTCATCTCCCACCTAGAAATTATTTACACACGAGGCAACTCCCCCAAGTAATACCTAGCCCCTTTCCAAGTGAAAGGACTTCCAGAAAGGCTTCAGATCTCTTAGTGACTCACCTGTTATTGCCAGTCAGCGGGACCCGGAGAGTAGGAGGGGGTGATGCTATGGCTGCACGGCACGGTGCTCTTAGTTGGTCACTTGTCACAATGTTGAAGCCAGCACCTTCTGGGTGGAGACACCTCACAGCAATCCTGTTCAGGACACATCATGCACTGTTGTGCACTCATACTAGGGATCCCAAATGTTTAGACTCATTTCGTACAGGGGGCACCCTCCTGTATTTGTAAAACCTCTCTAGCAAATCTGGGACGGTAGACCTATTTACTCAAGTCTTGACTTTAGGTGGGCGATAAACAATACAAAATAGGCATAATGTTTCACTATCACATAATTCACGTCACTGAAGCAGCCAGCAGGCATCGCCACTGAGTGAGCATAGGGCTGCCCGGCTGCTGACAGTCACACTGATGGGATGGGACACCCTGCAACACAGAAATGGCGGAAGAGCACAACATAAACATGCTATGGGACGGTAAATTGCCGCCCCTGTCAAAGTGCCGCATGGGTCCATGGACCCACTGGGACCCATGTAAGGGCCGGCCCTGTATTCGAACAAATACCTAATATTTTTTTATATTTTGCACAGGAACAAATATTACTTGCTCTTGCAGTGGCAATAACTGGAACTAATGCTGGCTGCCTACCTATGCCTAGCCTAATGCTACCTGCCTGCCTTCTCTCTCTGAGCTCCAACAACCCAATGAGGAAATGCAGGCTGTCTGTCTGTGTGACTGTGTCATTAGTCCAACCCCCATCATGAAACGAAGAAGGCTATTCGAATACAGACAAAAGAGGGAAGTAGTGCATGAAACGGAGAATGGAATTGGACTAGAAACATGGAGGGAAAATTATGGAGGGAAAGTAATTGAGCGCGCACAGGAAGTACAAAAAAGTCCTGGTCAAAAGTAGTCAAAACTTTTGGAAATGTGTCGATTGCCGAAACTTCCGAAAGTTTCGACGAATTTCGGACCTGGGCTGTTCGGAGTCGGATCATTTTTTCCGAATGACCCTTGAGTTTCGGATTGGCCGAATGTCTCCGAATAACCCCATTTTCGACGAAATCCGAATGTCTCCGAATGAATTCGCACATGTCTACTTGTGCCTACTTCTATCAACATGGAAAATGTTACTCGGGTTTCCTTTGCACCTTGTTAGTTCAATCCATGAAACATGACAGTGGAAAAGAACACCTAGATATGCCCATCCACTTCTCCAATGCCCTCCCCACAGGTGTAGGTGGTGCAAACAATTTAGTATATAGGCATTAGTCATAGTCTTATGTTCCCCATTATGTGCAACAGTCAGATGTGGTGACAGAAAAAACAGAAGCAATGTATTGTGTATATTGGGGAGAATTCGTTTTTTTCTAACTTTAATAACCATTCAATTTTTCATTCAGATCTCTATATTTTTAGTTGTAAATTAGTGAACCTGAGCATTAGATTTTTACCTCCTAATAGAAAATGGAGTTAACTACATTAAAATGTTATGGGGAAATAAATCAGATATGCACTTTTATTTTTGTCCTCAAATCATTTATTCATATACAAAAACTGTTTAAACAAACCTCTTGAATTTCTATGACAATGTGCAAAGTTTTTCCTCTCAATTCCTCTTATTCTGGTGAGTTCAGCCACTCAGATCTCACCCATCCATACCAGCTCATGATCTTATCTCATATTTCCATCAGCAAGTTTGCTTTTCATCATCAGTGGAAGGTAAACATAAAAGAGCATAAGCAAAAGAAAACCAGTTGAATTTAAGGACCGTAAAGAAAATATATAAAAAAGAAAAATATGTTTGGGAGGCCATGTAAAGTGTTAAGAATGATAGGGAGAATTCATGGATGTCCTGAAAAGCTGACCTTTTGGTGTGCCTGGAGGCCCAGCTCAAGGAGGCACTACCACTTTAAATGTCTCTAGGCATCTGTGCAACTGAATGAAGATTTAACCTTTCATATTTATTAAGATTGACAACTCATTTGTGTAGCATTATATTAATGTCAAGGGGCACATAAACCTAACTCACTGTGTAATGATTTTTGGGAAGTTAACAGATCATAAAGATAATTCTAAGAACATTAAAGTTAATGGACAGAAAATATATCTCTTTGCAGCTTTCTGTTTTGAGTATCCATTAAGATTTTCCTCTGTCTGAGCAAAAGATATTCTTGTAGTGTTTTGAAAGCCATTGCATTACCAGTTCAGTTCATGATTCTGAAAAAAAAAAATTTATATAATTTATATATCAAATTAGTTTGGCAAGAAGTCAGAGATGAGCATTTATTGATTAACTCTACCCCTTACCACCAATCTACATGTGAAATGGTCACAGGGGAGAGAAAAGGCAGGCAACACAATGAAGATCTTACAGTGTGAAGAAACTATACAAAAGGCTTTCATAGCTTGCAGTGGTGACCTGCTATGCATATGTCTGTAGATGCCAATTTATAAAATAAGTATACCTATAGGAATAAGTAAGACTAATGTACTATGAGACAAAACCAACCTAATGATATAGGAGAAATATCTATTAATTTAAATGGAGTATTTAAGCTCTTTAGTGCTAGAGAGCTCAATGTGTTAAAAAGCCCCATTTAAATCCATGGGAGTCTGGGGATTGTTTTTTTGCCTATGATTAACCCCTTAAGGACCGGGAAAATCAGAGGTGGATTTGACTTGACCAGAGCAATTCTGACCTTTCTGACTATGTCTTTGTTCAACAGTGTTTTCCCTCTTAGGCTTTTATACCACCCCCATAAATGCTATACTGTTTTTTTACAAATAGGGCTTTCATTTGATACCCCACTTATATGGATAACCCACCATTTACTTTATTAAAATTAAAGAAAAAGGTAAAAAAAAGTAAAAAAACCCACCATTTTTGTTTTTTCTCTTGGGATCAATTGGCCGCAAAGGGTTAAATTTTTATGGAGACTGCATGAAAGGTATGACCGGTCAGTTATACCTACAAAATGCGCAGTTTAAAGTGGCCACTGTCCCCCCTGGGTGAAAATCCCCATGTCCCTTTTTCCCACCCTATTTTCCCACTTTTTTGTTCATTACATTTGGCGGTGTGTGTAAGTGTATTACATGACTCTACAACAATCACACTTCCAATTTTGTTTCTTGAGATGTTTGTTTTTTTTTAAATAAAATATTTTATTTGTAAAAAAAAAAGTGTGGTGTTTTTATTTAAAAAAAAAAAAAAAAGTGTATTTAGCAGGTCAGAAATTGACCTGCATCTAGTCATCCTCCTGCACCAGCAGTGAAGGGGTTAACACCCCCAGCTGCTGTATTTTTTATTTCCACTAGGTGTCTCCTCCCTGCTTCTCTGTCCCTTACTTTGATGTAAGGGACGCATTGGCAGAGAGGAGACACTAGAGGCAGTAAGTAGCACTGCCTCATTCATTGTTTTAGAATGCCGGTACATGTGATCGCTGACGCAGCGATCACATGACCTGGCACAACCGACGGAGGCTGAGACTGAACGGTCCGGTACTGGACCGCTCAGTCTCAGCCTGGATTGAATGGTAGCAGTGTGCACGGCGGCGCGCTGCTACCATTTAACACTTGTCGTACCAGGACCGTCACTGGTCCTTAAAGCAAATTTACCCTTGACGGTCCTGGTATGTCAAGGGTCGTTAAGGGGTTAAGTGTTCCTCTTTAGGCTATACACGAAAAGCGTTAGGCGTACGTGTTTGTCACCACACTTTTTGTACATAGATATGTTTGATGTTTTTAATGTGGATACAATAAATTTGGAACATTTTAATATAATTGGAGTGGTTACATTGTGTCAAGGTGGTTCCGTGAGCACTCCTGTCCAGTGGTCCTCCTGTATTCCCTATGGTGCAGTTGGTTTGTCCCAGTGTTTTTCTGGGTCATTTAATACATCGACATCTGAACCTCTTAATTAGTTTGAAAAGAATTTACATATAAGTCATTCACAGACAATTCTGGTGTGCACCTATTTCCATACTGTTTGCATTGTATCTGCAGTTTAGTCACTCCTCCTCACAATAAACAATAAGCTTAAACAGTCTGACTTAAAATTCTTAGCTATAAGACCCGCCAATATTTCATAGAAGCATTTCCAGATTGTAACATGTTTTAGTCCAGGCAAGAAAAACAGAGAGGTTGGGGGGAGAGGCAGAAATGCCCCTGACTGCAATATAAAGATCTCTTTATATATGTCATTCTGTTGATAACAAAAATAATGATTATAGACACACATTTAATGCATACAGATTATATTTAACCCTGCTTTAATTGGACAGAAATACAGTGGCCTGAAATTGTACAGTGGCGCTGTTGCTGCACCATCCCATGGACAGGTCTGGTCAGTTGATCATAAATCTCCATAGGATGGTATAGCAACAGTGCCACAGTAAAAGTTCAGGCCACTGTGATACTGCACCTAAAAAAAATTAAATTTGAGCTGTAATAATCCTATATAATAATTTGCTAAATCGTGTGTAACGCCGCGACATGCGCAGTAGAGACTGCCCACGCCGTGGCTGATACAGAGCTGAGCGTCCAGCTCCGTATCAGCTGTGGCGTGGGCAGTCTCTACTTCGCGTGACTGTCCCGCGACCGGGTTGCAGTGGGACTGTGGCCCGTGTAACGGGCTGTTCAACTAGTTTTGAATAAAACACCTTTCAGCAGTGGATGTACCTTTGTTTTACTCAGGGAGATAAACTGTGCAACATATATGTTTTTACATTTTAATATTACTGTCACTTTAAGATTTCAGTCTTGTCCAATTATTGTAGTTTCTGTTGGAAACTAAAATATTTTACTTTATGTACCAGTCCCTGTCTGCAAAAAATGAATATTTTGTGTATCTATCCCTTTGGGTATCACTTTTGGCTTACTACAAACACCCTTTGTCATTGCATATTGTGCACTGGGTCCAGCTTGGCCTGATTTCTCTCTCTCTCTCTTTCATTTTTGAAGCACATAATTATTGTTTGTAAATGAAAGTCATAGTAGAAACAAATAAACAATCACAGACTCACTTATTGTAAGCCTGTGATTGTTAGTTGTTTTTACTATGTACTCCACTGAGAAAAGAATAATCTATGTTACTAAAGGAACAGGACAGAGTTCACTGGTGTTAATGATACCACTTTTAACCTAGAATTGCTAAGCCTATGGCAAATGTTGGGGAAAGGGTAATATTGAGCTCAATTTTTATATTTTAACCCTCCTCAGTTCTAAGGAAATGGGTGAGAATTAGAGGGGGATATGGAGACTAATGACCAAAAATATTAATATATTAACTGATTCCACCCAAAGTATCCAGAATTATGACATAGGGTTGTAGGTATATTAACCACAGAGATAAATGTAGAACTCCCAAGATACTAGGGAGCACCACTGGTGAGTGAAGATGATTTTCATAGGAAGATGCTGAGGAAGGGGACCCAAGCTGGACCTGCAGAATTGAACACTGGCTGTAAGATGTAGTGGTTGGATGAGGAACGTTCAACTCATGGAATGCTGTAGTGGGTGGTCAACCACTGGTCTGATAACGAGGACTCACTTTTAAGAAGTTAGACTAGCTGTTGGGGAACGGACACTGGTCATATGGTGAGGATTCACCATAAAAAATTTCTACATTTCAATTTAGGCACCATAACATTAAGAAAATTAACTTCTTTGATTATCCGCACAATTCACGACGGCTCAGGATCAGCATATAGCACAGCACTCTCTCCTAGAGTCACCAAGCCAGGGGAGCCAGCAGGAGTCCTGCTCCAGTCACATCAAATTCTCTACCCTCCCGTAATAGTCACCTCAGGGACAACTTCACCTTGGATCAGCAAGCTACTGATCATAGAAGCATCATTTTAATCACCCTCCAGTATGGCAGGTCACTTCCATGGCACATGCATCTTCCAGGAAGCCTTTCTGGCCTCCAGTTCTTCAACTCTAGGCCATAGTCACTACACCCCGCATGTATACCTCACTGATTCCTCAGTAGCATCCTTCCTCATTGGGAGGGCCAAGTCACCCACCCATTCCAAGCCTCTTCATAGAGGTTAAGATACCCAGTATCAAACCTCACCTCTTCGTACAGGACGAAGGTACCCCTAGTATCATACCTCACATCTTAGCAGAGGCTGAAAGTACCCCTAGTATCATATCTTACCTCTTTGTAGAAGCTGAAGGTACCCCTAATATGATACCTTACCTCTTTGTAGAGGCCGAAGGTACCCTAGTATCATATTTTACCTCTTTGTAGGGGCTGAAGATACCCCTAATATCATACCTTACCTCTTTGTAGAGGCCGAAGGTACCCTAGTATCATATCTTACCTTTTTGTAGAGGCTGAAGCTACCCCTAGTATCATACCTTACCTCTGTGTAGAGGCCGAAGGTACCCTTTTATCTTACCTTACCTCTTCATAGAAGCCAAAGGTACCCTAGTATCATACCTTACCTCCGAGGCTGAAGGTACCCTTGTATCATACCTTACCTCTTCATAGAGGCCGAAGGTACCCCACTAGCATTAAAAAAAAATAAAAAAAAAAAAAATAAATAAATAAATATATATATATATATATATATATATATATATATATATAGAGAGAGAGAGAGAGAGAGAGAGAGAGAGAGAGAGATTTAGTTGATAAAGATCCCTAGTGAGGGATCGAAACGTTGATCTCAATTAAAGAATTGTTTATTATGTGAGCAGACCTGAGAGTGCTGATTGTGAGGATGTATATATATATATATATATATATATATATACAGCTTCCACTCTTATCTCTTTTAGTGATGAGCGAGCACCCCAATGCTCGGATGTTCGGGTGCTCTGACCGAGCACCCCCTGAGGCTCGAGTGCTCGGCCGAGCACCCGAGCCCCATTGAAGTCAATTGGAGGACTCGAGCATTACACCAGGCACCCCCTGCTCTGATGAGGGGAGGGTGCCTGGTCCATAGGAAAAGGGCAGAAAAAGATGGAAACACTACAGAAATGGTTCAGGGACAGCATAGGGAGGATGTCTGGATGCACCTTGGACTCCAACATCGCTGCTGGGAACGATCTTTCGCCCGTAGTACGCCATTTTTACAGACTGACCGTAAAACACACAAAAAGGAAAATAAAAACGACTTTAGGCGAAAAATTGTTACCAAACAGTATTTGCTGTATATTTACTTGTATATCATCTGCAAATTCTCCCAAAAATTTCATCGATTTTCTGAAGTGAGGCCATGATTAAGAGGGAAACGTGCGCAGAGGCAAATTATCCCAAAAATTTCCTTGATTTTCAGAACTCAGGCCATGATTAAGAGGGAAACGTGCGCAGAGGCAAATTCTCCCAAAAATTTCCTTGATTTTCAGAACTGAGGCCATGATTAAGAGGGAAACGTGCGCAGAGGCAAATTATCCCAAAAATTTCCTTGATTTTCAGAACTGAGGCCATGATTAAGAGGGAAACGTGCGCAGAGGCAAATTCTCCCAAAAATTTCCTTGATTTTCAGAACTGAGGCCATGATTAAGAGGGAAACGTGCGCTGAGCTGACCATCTAAAACATTATGGGTGAGGGTCTGCTGCAGAGCTGACCATCCTAAACATTATATGCGAAGGCCCGCTAGTGAGCTGACGCTATAAAACATTATATGAGAGGGCCCGCTAGAGAGCTGACCCAATAAAACATTATATGAGAAGGCCCGCTGGTGAGCTGACCTATATAAAAATTGGCAAACAGGGCCCGCTGGTGAGCTGGCCCTATATAAAAATTATATCACAGGGCCCGCTGGTGAGCTGGCCCTATATAAAAATTATATCCCAGGGCACGCTGGTGAGCTGGCCCTATATAAAAATTATATCCCAGGGCATATGGAAGAGGAGGAGGAGGATGAGAACATTAAGAGTCAACCATATACCCGTTTTTGGGGTGGAAGGGGTGAATGGGAATACAGAGTATTCCCATCATTGTAAATAACATATATAAAGTGAGTTTATGTTCCCCCGGGGCTTTCCTCCAGTGGAGTGGAGAAGTCAGGGGAAATCCAGGCCTTGTTCATTTTTATAAGTGTCAACCTATCAGCATTGTCGGTGGAAAGGCGGATACGCTTATCTGTTATGATGCCACCAGCAGCACTAAATACCCGCTCAGACAGAACGCTGGCGGCAGGGCAGGCCAGCACCTCCAAGGCGTAGAGTGCCAGTTCATACCACGTGTCCAGCTTGGACACCCAGTAGTTGTAAGGCACAGAGGGATCATTGAGGATGCTGACACGGTCTGCTACATACTCCTTCACCATCTTCCAAAACTTTTCCCTCCTTGTGACACTAGGCTGCGCATCAGGGTGAGGGTGCTGGCGGGGTGTCATGAAGGTGTCCCACGCCTTGGAGAGTGTTGCCCTGCCTTTGTCGGAACTGCTGTGTGCTCCCCTTTTCTCCCCTTCTCGGTTGGCCAAGGTAGCACGTACTCTGCCGCCAGCGTTGTCAGATGGAAAATTTTGGAGCAATTTTTCAACAAGAACCTTCTGGTATTGCACCATTTTGCTTGTCCTCTCCACCGGAGGAATGAGAGATGAGAAATTCTCTTTGTAGCGGGGGTCCAGAAGGGTGAACACCCAGTAATCCGTGTTGTCTAAAATGCGTACAACGCGTGGGTCACGGGAAAGGCAGCCTAACATAAAGTCAGCCATGTGTGCCAGAGTACCAACAGTCAAGATTTCGCTGTCCTCACCAGGAGGCTGACTCTCAATATCCTCATCCTCTTCCTCCTCTTCTGCCCACCCACGCTGAAGAGATGGAACTAAAGTTCCATGGCTACCCTCTGTAGCGGAGGCAACCGTGTCTTCCTCCTCCTCCTCCTCCTCCTCCTCCTCCTCCGCCTCCTCCAATTGTCGCTGAGAAGACGAAGTGAGGGTGCTCTGGCTATCACCTTGTGTAAGCTCTTCCTCCCCCATTTCCACCTCTTCCACATGCAAAGCGTCGGTTTTAATTGTGAGCAGCGAGCGTTTCAGTAGACACAGAAGTGGGATGGTTACACTGATAATAGCGTTATCGCCGCTCACCATCTGTGTCGATTCCTCAAAATTGCGTAAAACCTCGCAGAGGTCTGACATCCATTCCCACTCCTCACTTCTGATTACAGGAAGTTGAACGGAGAGGCGACGACCGTGTAACAGCTGGTACTCCACTACTGCCCTCTGCTGCTCACAAAGCCGGGCCAACATGTGGAAGGTGGAGTTCCAGCGCGTGCTCACGTCACACAGCAGCCGGTGAGCTGGCAATTGTAAGCGCTGCTGCAGCTTCAACAGGCCGGCCGAAGCTGTAGATGACTTACGGAAATGTGCACACACGCGGCGCACCTTGGTCAAGAGATCATGCACATTGGGGTAGGTTTTTAGAAATCGCTGCACCACTAAATTAAATACATGCGCTAGGCATGGTACGTGTGTGAGCTTGCCGAGCTCCAAAGCCGCCACCAAGTTACGCCCATTATCACACACAACCATGCCTGGTTGCAGGTTGAGTGGCGAGAGCCACTGCTCGGTCTGGTGACTAATCCCCTGCAACAGCTCTGAGGCCGTGTGCTGTTTGTCCCCAAGGCAGATCAGCTTCAGCACGGCCTGTTGACGCTTCCCCACTGCAGTGCTACACTGCTTCCAGCTACTGGCTGATGGGGGAGTGGCGGTGTGTGTAGAGAATTCGGAGGTGGAAACGGAGGAGGAGGAGCCAATAACGTAGGTGCTGGTGGAAACCCTGATGGAGGTAGGGCCCGCAATCCTCGGCGTGGGTAGCACCCGTGCCATCCCAGGGTCCGAGTCGCTCCCAGCCTCCACGACATTCACCCAGTGTGCCGTCAGGGAAATGTAGCGTCCCTGGCCACAAGCACTTGTCCATGTGTCAGTCGTTAAGTGGACCTTCCCAGTAACTGCGTTGGTCAGGGCACGGGTGATGTTACGGGACACATGGTGGTGTAATGCGGGGATGGCACACCGGGAAAAGTAGTGGCGGCTGGGGACCGCGTACCGAGGGACAGCTGCTGCCATCAGGCTGCGGAAGGACTCAGTGTCCACAAGCCTAAATGGCAGCATTTCGATGGCCAGTAATTTTGAAAGGTGTGAGGTTAGTGCTATGGCCTGTGGGTGGGTGGCTGGGTACTTTCTCTTGCGCTCAAATGCCTGGGGTAACGACATTTGGACGCTGTGCTGGGACAGGGAAGTGGATGTGGTCGCTGATGGTGCTTCAGATGGTACAGGTGCAGGGCGGGAGGTATGCGGGCCTGCGCCTTCGACAGGCGATTGGCCGGCACCGAAAACAGGGGAAGAGGAGGCAGTGGTGTGGCCTGCAGACACAGATGGGCGATCCAGGCGTTCCTCCCACTTACTACGGTGCTTGGATGCCATGTGTCGGATCATGCTGGTGGTGGTGAGGTTTCTAGTGTTCATGCCTCGGCTCATTCTGGTGTGGCACAGGTTGCAAACTACAATTCTTTTGTCGTCCGCACTTTCCTTAAAAAAACGCCATACCGCGGAACACCTACCCCTTGGCAAGGGAGATTTACGCAAGGGGGTGCTCCGTGGAACATTTGCGGGCCGGTTTGGTGCGGTCCGCCTTCTTTCTGTAGCCACACCACTGCCTCTTCCAGCCTGTTGCGGTGCTGCAGATGGCTCACCCTCAGGACTGCTGTCATCGCTCGGCTCTACACCTTCCCAGGTGGGGTCAGTCACCTCATCGTCCACCAAGTCCTCCTCCACTTCCTCACTCTGATCATCCTCCTCAAGTCTTGATCCCACCACATACTCAGTCATTGACAACTGTATAACATTCTCCTCAACAAGGTCTTGAGACGGAAATAGTGGTTGATTTAATGGCAACTGTGTCTCATCATCATCATCATCATCATCCACTACTTCCTTTGACCTTAAATGCCGTTCACATCTGTCATCTTCTTGTGATTGGGTAGCCTCTAGAGGTTGTGAATCAGGGCACAAGATGTCATGTTCCTCTGCAAGCGTGCTTGGAGAGAGGGTCAAATGAAGGATTGGTGATGAGACGAGCTCATCACTATATCCCAGTGTGGGATCACTTCTTTGACCAGACCGTGTATGGTGGGAGGAAGGATGATCAGAGTGAGGATTATGTTGACCAGACTCTTGGCTACTGAGAGTGGACTTGGTGGAAGACAGGGTGGTGCTTAACCGACTGGAAGCAGTATCAGCTGTCATCCAACCGACCACCTGTTCGCACTGGTCGGACCTCGAGAGTGATGTCCTGCGACGCCCTGTGAAATCAGACATGAAGCTAGGTATGGTGGATGTCTTTCTTTCTTGTGCTCTGGCACCAGGCACAGTTTCTCCGCGTCCTGACCCGCGCCCTGAACTTTCAGGATCACGTCCACTTCCCCGTCCCTTTTTACCCGCCTTCTTCATCTTACACGATATATATGACTTTAATATATATGAGTTTGAAAACTTAACAGTATTTCTTACTATTCTGCAACTCTGCAGAGTACACAGAATAGGCTGCTAAACTGCGGTGACACACACTGAATGGAATAAGTGACTTTAATATTTGAGTTTGAAAAATTAACAGTATTTCTTACTATTCTGCAACTCTGCAGAGTACACAGAATAGGCTGCTAAACTGCGGTGACACACACTGAATGGAATATGTGACTTTAATATTTGAGTTTGAAAACTTAACAGTATTTCTTACTATTCTGCAACTCTGCAGAGTACACAGAATAGGCTGTTAAACGGCGTTGAAACACACTGAATGGAATATGTGACTTTAATATTTGAGTTTGAAAACTTAACAGTATTTCTTATAATTCTGGAACTGTACAGAGTACACAGAATAGGCTGTTAAACGGCAGTGAAAGACACTGAATGGAATATGTGACTTTAATATTTGAGTTTGAAAACTTAACAGTATTTCTTACTATTCTGCAACTGTGCAGAGTACACAGAATAGGCTGCTAAACGGCGGTGAAAGACACTGAATGGAATATGTGACTTTAATATTTGAGTTTGAAAACTTAACAGTATTTCTTATAATTCTGCAACTCTGCAGAGTACACAGAATAGGCTGTTAAACGGCGTTGAAACACACTGAATGGAATATGTGACTTTAATATTTGAGTTTGAAAACTTAACAGTATTTCTTATAATTCTGGAACTGTACAGAGTACACAGAATAGGCTGTTAAACGGCGGTGAAAGACACTGAATGGAATATGTGACTTTAATATTTGAGTTTGAAAAATTAACAGTATTTCTTATAATTCTGGAACTGTACAGAGTACACAGAATAGGCTGTTAAACGGCGGTGAAAGACACTGAATGGAATATGTGACTTTAATATTTGAGTTTGAAAACTTAACAGTATTTCTTATAATTCTGGAACTGTACAGAGTACACAGAATAGGCTGTTAAACGGCGGTGAAAGACACTGAATGGAATATGTGACTTTAATATTTGAGTTTGAAAACTTAACAGTATTTCTTATAATTCTGGAACTGTACAGAGTACACAGAATAGGCTGTTAAACGGCGGTGAAAGACACTGAATGGAATATGTGACTTTAATATTTGAGTTTGAAAACTTAACAGTATTTCTTATAATTCTGCAACTGTACAGAGTACACAGAATAGGCTGTTAAACGGCGGTGAAAGACACTGAATGGAATATGTGACTTTAATATTTGAGTTTGAAAACTTAACAGTATTTCTTATAATTCTGCAACTCTGCAGAGTACACAGAATAGGCTGTTAAACGGCGGTGAAAGACACTGAATGGAATATGTGACTTTGATATTTTAGTTTGAAGACTTAACAGTATTTCTTCCTATTCTGCAACTCTGCACAGTACACAGAATGTGCTGCTACACTGCGGCGAAGCACACTGAATGGAATATGTGACTTTGATATTTTAGTTTGAAGACTTAACAGTATTTCTTCCTATTCTGCAACTCTGCACAGTACACAGAATGTGCTGCTAAACTGCGGCGAAGCACACTGAATGGAATATGTGACTTTGATATTTTAGTTTGAAGACTTAACAGTATTTCTTCCTATTCTGCAACTCTGCACAGTACACAGAATGTGCTGCTACACTGCGGCGAAGCACACTGAATGGAATATGTGACTTTGATATTTTAGTTTGAAGACTTAACAGTATTTCTTCCTATTCTGCAACTCTGCACAGTACACAGAATGTGCTGCTAAACTGCGGCGAAGCACACTGAATGGAATATGTGACTTTGATATTTGAGTTTGAAGACTTAACAGTATTTCTTCCTATTCTGCAACTCTGCACAGTACACAGAATGTGCTGCTAAACTGCGGCGAAGCACACTGAATGGAATATGTGACTTTGATATTTTAGTTTGAAGACTTAACAGTATTTCTTCCTATTCTGCAACTCTGCACAGTACTCAGAATGTGCTGCTAAACTGCGGCGACGCACACTGAATGGAATACGTGACTTTGATATTTTAGTTTGAAGACTTAACAGAATGTGCTCTAATCTGCAACTTTGCACACTAAACAGAATGTGCTCTAATCTGCAACTTTGCACACTAAACAGAATGTGCTCTAATCTGCAACTGTGCACACTAAACAGAATGTGCTCTAATCTGCAACTTTGCACACTAAACAGAATATATATATTTTTTTTTTTTTTTTTTTTTTTTTTTCCCCCCACACCAAATAACCTGCTGCCCCCACACACAGTAGTCCTAAAAAGGACTTTTGGTTCTTTTTTTTTCACAATTTTTGTTTTTTTCCTCCCTACACTGCCTTTCCCTTCCTATCCTCAGCTCTCCCTGGCTCAGACTGAGCCGAACTCGATGGTCAGGTGCTATACAGCACCTGACCACGGGTTCTGGCCAGCCAATCAGTGTAATGCCAGCAGCCAACATGGCTGCTGGCATTACACCGATGTCAGAGCCTCCCTGCACGTTTATTGGCTGCGCAGCAGCCGCAAAACGTGCGGGGAGGAGACCCGAACATGGCGGGCGAGCACATGCGGTACTCGTACGAGTACCGCCATGTGCCGAGCAGAGCGATGCTCGAGCCGATCCGAGCATCGGCCGAGCATGCTCGCTCAACACTAATCTCTTTCTATTTTCTAGATTAACACGGAGAACACCTGTTACGGTTTATTAGACACAGACACAGAAGGTTTGGTAATGCACAGTTTTATTAATAGCACAATGATCATGTGACCCCCGCAGGTCCAGTACATACAAATATACAATACTGACACAGGTAAGGCTACACAAACGAATAGTAACCCCCACAGGTCCAGCACATACAGATGTTATGATACTGACATAGGTCAGGTCACAAAGGGTGTAGTAACCCACTCAGGCCCAGCAGGTACCAAAGGTACAATACTGACACAGGTCAGGTCGGAGTTCGTGTGAATCTGGTACACAAATGAGCAATGACGCTGCTAGGCCAGGAATGCCAGCAGGCCCTAGTAGTGCCACAGACAACGGAGACTAGGCAAACGGAGCAAACGTAGGCCCGGAACAGATGACCAGCGGACAAATACCTTCGCAGTCTAAGGAAGGCTACAGGCTGTACGATATTATAGGCAACAAAGGCGGATTGCCGTGTAATGAGGACAAACGGTACCAACAGACAGAGAGTCACAGGAAGCTCCCGGACAACAGAGCAGAGCTGTGACCCTGACTCGCTGTAGCACCAAACCATGAAGGTAAATGGACGCTCAGACCTGGACAATACTGCCTAGAACCAGAGGCTAACCGAGTCGCCCAGAAATCACCCAACCTCGGTATGATAGAACAAGCAGGTCAAGCGTACCGGGTGCAACCACAACACCTAACACCGTAGTGAAAGGATAACAGCGCAAGGTAGTAACACAGAGTCTCGACCAGTGCTGCAAGTAGATACATGGAGGCAACAGGGAGTGTCAGGGACAGCAACGATACGGAAGAAGGACCTCCAAATGGCAGGCAACTGGATAGTATAGTATCAGGAGGTATACAGAGCAGGAACATCAGGCTAAGCCGGGTCGGTACACAGAGCAGGAACGTCAGCCAATCCGGGTTGGTACACTGAGCAGGAAGGTAAATCAGGCCAAATAGTCAAACAGTCCGGGTCATACACAGGATTCACACGCATAACAGGAACATTCACTGGCAACTGGTACACCACGAAAGGGCAACACTAAAGTGACAGGGCTCAGTATAAAAAGACTAGGGCTGGGCGGAGACAATCCACTGTGGCCAATAAAAGAGAATCAGGAAGTAGTTTGACATAACAATGTCGCCAGTTAAAGCACAGGCACCGTGATAGTACCTCCCCCTGAAAGGCTCTCTCCTTGCGGACTTGGTTTCTGGGGGTATTTAGCAAGGAATCTGCGCAGCAAAGCAGGAGCGTAAAGGTCATTCATGTTTACCCAGGAGCGCTCCTCGGGGCCATAGCCCTTCCAATGCATGAGATATTGTAACCTTCCTCTAATCCTTCATGAATCAATGATACTTTGAACTTCGTACTCGTCCTGGCCTTGAACCTGAATAGGACTGGGGACCACAGGAGTGGTTGTATAACGGTTGCATACCAACAGCTTTATAAGGGATACGTGGAATACATTATGGATCTGCATGGATGCTGGAAGATCCAGGGCATAGGTAACTGGGTTAACCTTACGGAGGACTTTAAAGGGACCAACAAACCGGGGAGACAATTTATTACATGGGATTTGCAAATTAAGGTTCCTGGACGATACCCATACCCTATCCCCAATCTGGAAGGAGACCGCAGGCAACCTTCTGAGATTAGTGTGACGCTGATAACGCTGAAACGAATTACTGAGGGTCCTCTGTACCTGTGCCCATGTGGAGCGGAGCTGCCTGATGTGCTCATCCAGAGCTGGAATCTGCTGTGTCTGAAATGAGTCTGGGAGCAAACATGGTTGGAACCCGTAGTTGATGAGAAACAGGGAGCTCCGGACGAGGAATTAACCACACAGTTCCTGGCAAACGCTGCCCAAGGCAACAGGTCGGCCCAATTGTCATGATGATCAGACACGAAACAGCGTAGGAATTGTTCCAATCCCTGGTTGGCATGCTATGCTGCCCTATTGGTCTGGGGATGGTAGGCAGAGGAAAAGGACAATTCTATGCCCATCTGATCACAAAATGCCCTCCAAAATCGAGATACGAATTGGATCCCACGATCAGACACCAGTACCCTGGGTCCACCATGCAACCAAAAATACTTCCTTGGCAAATATAATGGCCAACTCCTGGGCAGAGGGAAGGCCAGGAAGAGGCACAAAGTGAGCCATCTTAGAGAATCTATCGACCACCATCAGAATAAATGAATACCCCTTAGACACTGGCAATTCACCCAGGAAATCAATCGATACATGGGACCAGGGACGCTCACCGTTAGGTACCAGTTGAAGCAAACTAACTGGGAGGTGTCTAGGAGACTTGGCACGCGCACATGTAGGGCAGGCTGCCGTGAAGGCGGTACAGTCAGCACGTAAGGAAGGCCACCAGAACAACTGCGAGAGAGACCAAATCAATTGGTCCCTACCTGCATGTCCAGCCGCCCGAGATGCATGGTATATTTTTAATAAGCGTGTACGATAAGGCTCTGCTACAAAACATTTCCCCACTGAAGTGTCAGGGGGATTGGCCGTTTGAGTAGCCAGGATTTCCTCCCCCAGTTGTGAGGTGATGCTGGTCCTTAGGGTAGCCAAAATACGATCAGGCTGAATAATGGGTGCAGGAAACTCATCCTTCTCAATCTCGAGACCAAATTTTCTGGAAAGGGCATCAGCCCTAACATTCTTAGATTCAGGTAGGTAAGATACAATGAAATTAAAGCGAGACAGGAATAAGGTCCATCTGGCCTGTCGAGAGGACAGTCTCTTGGCCTCAGAAAGGTATGTTAGATTCTTATGGTCAGTCAGGATTAACACCGGAGCCCTTGTACCTTCCAGCAGGTTTTACCATTCTTTAAGGGCCAGAATAATTGCCAAGAGTTCTCTGTCCCCAATTTCACAGTGACTCTGGGCAGTAGTCAACTTTTTTGAGAAAAAGCCACATGGTCTGAGGGTGCTCCCAGGGTCTAAGCGTTGGGAAAGTACTGCCCCTACCCCAGTCTCTGAGGCATCTACCTCCAAGATGAAAGGGAGAGTGGGATTAGGGTGCGACAATATAGGAGCAGTCGCAAAAGCGGATTTCAATGTCACAAATGCTTGTCAGCTTCCTCAGATCAGTGGGAAGGATTAGCACCCTTGTGCGCACGATCGAAAAGTGGCTTTACAATCGTGGAAAAGGCTCTAATAAATTTTCTATAATAATTGGCAAAGCCAAGAAAACTTTGGATAGACTTGAGCCCCGAAGGGCGTGGCCATTGCAGAACTGCTGCAAGCTTATCCTTATCCATAGCAACGCCGTCTTTAGAAATCACATTTCTCAATCTTGCAGTATAATTTGTTTTCACTTAATCTGAGCAATACTGCGGACACATCCTTGATGTGTTGCGACAAATTGGACGAATTAATAATTATATTGTCAAGATAAACAACTACACAAGACTGTAGCATGTCACGGAGAATGTAATTTATAAATTCTTGGAACACTGTGGGGGCATTACTTAGTCCAAAAGGCATCACCAGGTACTCATAGTGTCCAGATCGGGTATTGAACGCCATTTTCCACTCATCACCAGCTCTGATTCTGATCAAGTTGGTGAAAATGGAGGAACCTTTCAACTGGTCAAAAAGCTCTGTGATGAGCAGAATAGCGTAGGCGTTTTTGGACATAAGTTTATTAAGACCTCAGTAATCAATACATGGTCGTAACTCGCCACTTTTCTTTTTTACAAAGAAGAAACCAACCCCCGCGAGCGAGGATGACTTTCTGATGATGCCCCTCTTCAGGGCATCCGAGATATACTCCTCCATGGCCCGATTCTATTCACAAGACAATGGGTACGTGCGACCCTGAGAAGGAACGGCACCAGGGGGCAAATCAATAGCACAATCATAAGCCTGATGCTGCGGCAAGGCGCTAGCCTCTAGCTTTCTGAAGACATCACTAAATTGTTGATATTCATCGGGCACAGAGGGAGAGGTACACATGATCTTAGTGGGTTGAGAAATACAATGCTTAATACAGAAGTCAGACCAAATGTTGTGCAAATGTAACCAGGGAAACCTCAAAATGACAGCATGGGGAGGAGACTGGATGATCTGGAAACATTGCTTCTCCGTGTGGAGAGCCCCAATGTGAAGAGACAGCACTATAGTTTCCATAGTAATTTGTGCCAGAACCAACGGCCTACCGTCAATGGCTTCGATGGCCAATGGAGATTCCCTTTCAACCAGTGGAATCTTGTGTAATGCGGCAAAAGAATTGTCCATGAAAAACCCGGCTACACCAGAGTCCAACAGGGCCAGAACCTTCACCGAGAGTTCTGCCCAAGAGATTACAGCTTGTACCGTGGGTTTTTGAGTCACAGGGTCTGGGGACCGCTGAATGCCACCTAGGACCTGTCCCCTAAGGTAACCTAGGTGCGTCCGTTTCCTGGATATATGGGACAGGTGTGCAGTAAATGCCCAGCTTGACCACAATATAAGCAAAGGCTCTGTCTGCGGCAGTGGGCTCGTTCCTCCTTAGTCAGTTTGGTGAACCCTAACTGCATTGATTCACAATTCTCCTGTTTACGTTCAGGAGGCATGGGAGGTGAGGGAGGCATGGGTGAGAAACTTTGATTTGCCTGCCCAGAAATTCTGACCCGCTGCCTGCAGTCCTTAGCCACGATTCGCTCTCTAATGCAGAAATCAATCAAAGAGTTTCTGATGAAGAGTATTCTCTTTGTACTCACCCATAATTTGTTTGTCTATCAGGATAGATTTTTCCTCCAGGTCTGCGGGACTGCCATGGGTACCAAGTTCGCCCCCAGCTATGCCAATTTGGCCATGGGCCTCTGGGAGGCCAGGCATATATGGTCAGGCAATCGGTGGGGGGAGAGTATGGTATACCAAGGGAGATATATAGACGACATTCTTGTTGTCTGGAAGGGCTCCTGTACAGACCTGGAGGAGATGTGTCTATCCTTTAATCAAACACAAGTAGGATTACAGTTCACCTGGACCATCAATGATTCAGAAATTGATTTTCTGGATCTTAAGTTGAAAATAGATGAGGATTACAACATTGTGACAAGCACCTACAATAAGATAGTTATAGCTACCTGAGAGCTGAGAGCCGTTATAGCTACCTGAGAGCCGACAGTAATCACAATCCCAATTGGATCAATAATGTTCCCTATGGCTAGTATCATAGAATATGTCGCAATTGTAATCGGATAGAACAATTTGATAGGGAAAGTAAGGACTTGAAAACTAAGTTCCTAGAGAGAGGGTATCGGGAGAAGCAATTGGATGATGCTTATAATAAGGCTAGACTCCTCGATCGAAAAACCCTATTAAAGTCGAAGAAAATGTCTAGGGCAGAAGGGACCAAGAAAAAAGGAACTGGAAAGCAGGGTAGGGACCTAGATGGAGTCAGTTTTATAACCCAATATAGTTCTCAGGCTAAGAATATCAAAAAACTGATTAGGAGATATTGGACCATTTTGGCACAGGATCCGTTGCTGAATTCCCACATTTCCAAAGACCCCTCGGTAGTATTCACCAAGGCTAAGAACATACGTGCCTTTGTGGCCAAAAGTAGACCAAAAGTAATATCAAGTTGGACTGCCAGTGGATTAATGTCCAATGCCATGGAGAAAATTCAAGTCTTTGGAAATGTGGGAATAAGTACCCCATGTGTTGGGAGTTTCAAATGTGGGTTGGGAAGATGTTTAACATGCCCTTTTATAGCCAATAAGTCCATTAGATTCAGTAGTTCCATTACTGGCATTATGTACGATATAAGGAGTTTTATCAATAGTCAAACCAAATTTGTGGTTTCTCTCATAATGTGCGGCTGTGGTTTCCAGTATATTGTTCGAACAACGAGAAGTTTGAGGGGCAGGATAGGGGAACACCACCGCAATATTGTGAAAAATTATAAGACTCATAGTGTATCCAGACATTTTGGATCGTGCCCCAAGGGTGGCATAAAGAATCTTAATGTAATGGGGATAGAATCCATCCCAAGGAGTAATAACAATAGGTTCCGCCTCCTGCGTCGTAAGGAGGCTGAATGGATTTTCAGGTTGAATACACTGGCCCCTTTAGGACTCAATGAAAATATCGATATGAGTCAGTTAACATGATTTTTTTTAATATATATATATATATATATATATATATTTTTTTTTTTTTTTTTTTTTTTTTAATAAGGGAAAGCAGTGTGTTCAAGACCTGGTTTGAGTTCACTAGATATTATTCAATTTGTTAGGTTCTCCTTTGGGATGAGAATTGGGATTTAGTCAGGAGTTGTTTTGGAATAAAATCAAGTAATTAACCCATGTATTTCTCGGGTTAGAGTGTAATATAATGGCACTTTTGATGTGGGATAGTGTGGAGCTAATATTGTGAATTTAGGAATTATATGGTATATAGATCAGATCATATTCTGTTGTATTAGTGGGCTTCTATATAGCAATATATATGTTCCCCATAAGAAGTAGTCTGGATATGTAGTTTGCAATATGTGATGAATGACAAGGTCAGACGCAGCGATATAGATGTATTGAGATATATCCACATATACGGATGATATATTGGCTGGATTCGGTCACTATGACAACTGTGTCTTGGCCCCGGAAGTAAGCGGGAAAGCATGAGGCAACCGGCAACCGGTTTTTTGACACACAAGGCACATCCGGAATGTGGAACGCATGACGTTTGTCTGGAGTCAGGTCCGCGGGAAGAGGATGCAATGGGGTCGGTGAGTCTCTACTAGTATAAAAGTGGGGGTTTTAATGGTCAAATATCACCTCTGATGAAGATACAATAGTAACGAAATGCGTCAGGTGCGTGTTTTCTTTTTATGTGGAATTTTAGTACACTTGTTGTACATGCGTTTTAAATAAAGCAGTTTATACATGAAGACTACCTACCCGAGTAGTGTCGGTTCCTGATACTGAGAGTTGGAGAGTGGAGGTTGTATCAAGAATAAACATTACTTGCTGATTCACCCAAAGGCTGGGATAGCCTCTGATTCTAGTATCACCCTGAGGAGATTTCTTCAATTTAATAAGGAACAGTCCCTTTAACAAAAGGATTACTCTTAGATGTGCATTTGCGCTGGGTCTTTTTTCTTGTCTTCTCCTCCACCTCAGTCAGATCCTCATGCTAGGGCTGTTTTCCTTCTATCTGTTACAAATTAGGGAGGATAATACACTATTTGGGGAATACCCCAGTTTGCAACTATATTAATTCACGGGGATGCTTCTTTAGTGGATGTTGGAAGCTACATATTTGCTTCAACTGTAGGGATTCCCATTCCAGGGCTATTTGTCCCAGGCTCAGTTCCTTCAATAAAAAATCTGGTGGAATCTATGTCACTAGGTTTCAGTCTCTTCTTATTACACATCACAATAGGTCTCTCACCACTTACATCATCACAGGCCTTGCAGAAGGCTTCCATACTGGTATTGTAGCCTGCTCAGCTACATCATTAGAATTTCCAAACCTAGCTTCAGCTCTGGCCGATCCAGATAGGTCACCTCCCTGCTTGCCAAAGAAGCTGAGAAAAAGTTCATCATAGGCCCCTTCCCCCCTTTCCCATATGGTGCATTAACCCCATTGGTCTCGCAACATAAATTCTCAGGCAAGAAATGGGTGATTATTGACCTCTCAGCTCCCCACTCCACTCACACGCCTAGCATAAATGAATTCCTCCTGAATCATTCTCCCTCCATTAGGCTACTATTGATGACGCCATCTGCCTGATTCAGCAATCACTTCCTAACTTCCTAACTGCTGTCTCTCCAGAACTGATATTCATGATGCATTCAAACTCCTCCCCTTCTACCCACCACTCTGGCATCTCCAGGGCATTAAATGGTCCGGTCAGTATTACCTTGCCACTACATTCACCTTTGGTTCACGTCCCAAGATTTTTGACAACTTCACAGAGATCTTGTGTTGGCTGCTACTGAACCAATGTCGTTGTCCAGGAGTTCTGCACTACCTGGATGACTTCCTCCTTATAGATAACTCTTCATCCACACCCAATAGCCTACATAAACTAACGGAATTGTTTAACTCACTCAACATCCCCTTGTCCCCAGGTAAGGCACGCGGCCCTACCAAAGAACTAGAATTCCTGGTTATCATACTCAATACCATTCCCCTGGAAGCCAGAATCCCCAAGCCAAACTAGATATGATAATTCCCATAGTGATCAAAAGCACTAATCAGGTTTCTCTGACCAAACTGGAACTTTAGGCTTTAATAGGACATTTAAGCTTAGCTATGAGAATCCTCCCCCAAGGTCGAACGTTTCTTTCTCACCTACTTACACGCCTACCATCAGACCCCCATTCCTATTCCACTATTCTCATCAGCGCCGCAGCTAAATCTGAACTGCGCATGTGGGTCAACTTCTTGTCTCATTGGAATGGCAGAACCATGTTTCCTCCCTACCCCTCCCCAGCCAGCCCTGTAGTATTCACCAACACCACCACCGACTCTGGCTTTGCAGAAGTTTGTGGCCGTCAATGGTTCACCAACCCATGGCCAACTGAAGTCAGATCCTCAGATGACCTCCTCTCCACATCAGGTATCACAGACATCTACCCCATGGTGGCTGCCGCCACTTCATGGACCCACCAATGGCAAGGGCAGGCAGTTATATTCCATTCCTCATACACATACTCATTAAATCTCATTCAAAAAGGTAGATCCCCTTCCACAGTTATCATTAATCTACTAAAGAAACTCAACTGGTTATCCCTCATACACAGATTCAGATTCCATCCTTCGCATATTTCCATTTCTGATAACTCAGCCACTAATTATCTCTTCCGACTTCAATTTCAGAACTCCATCGACCCACATCCAGAAGCAGCCACACCTCCATCATTTGCAGAGCTAACATCAATCTAAACTACCTGCTCTCAGAAGCCTCTACATTTATCCAGCACATACTAGCCCCTAATACTAGGAAATTGTATGATGGAGCCTGGAGGTCCTTCCAAATCTTTTTAGCTAACACCAGATCACTTCTCACCTTTTCTCAGTCCACCATTCTAGCCTTCACTTCTCACTGTCACTTAGGTCTTAAGCTCTCACCCCACACTATCAAAACGTATCTAGCCGGTATTCAACACCATCATGCATTAATGCACCCTTTCTCTCCTTCCATTCTCTCTTTATATACTGTTAGGCTCTTCCTTAAGGGCTTAGCACATCTGCAACCCACAGCACCACGCACTAGACTATCGATCATAGGTAACATATTTAGGAGCATGTACAACCTTTTAACATCCAGCCCCTTTTCTCACCAGACTAGCACCACTCTCTTTGCAGCCACTTCTTTGGCTTTCTTAGGCCGGGCGAGTTCTCCTGCTCCTCAAAGACTGACGTCTTTGTACGTCAAGACCAACTCGTTCAGCACTCCAGCCACTTCACCCTTTTTCTTGCCCATTCAAAAACAGACCAAGCTCGAGAAGGCCATCACCTCCCCTACTTTACCACTCACGACCCCTGGTATCGTTATCAAGCTCTGGTCAACCTCACTTCTATTCACCAGTACCATGCTGCTGACAGCCCTCTTCTTCCGCTTCACTCCGGTCCCCTCACCTCTTCATAATTTATTTCCTACATTTGTATCATCCTCATACGCTTGGGCTTAAACCCTGATCAATTTTCTGGACATTCGTTTAGAATAGATGAGGCATCCACTGCCTCTAAGAACAATATCCCAGTGCACATCATTCAGCGACTAGGCAGATGGCAGTCTTCCTGTTATTCCCACTACATACACAATCCTATCGATGAGATTTGTAAAGCCCTTACAGAATTAGCTAAATAATGTCACCTTTGTGCAAGTTGAATAAACACTTGAATCAAAATGTCTTTTTGCCTCTATTCAGGCCTATCACGTCGATATTATACATTACCTTACACTGGAAGCCCAGACCACAAATACTAATATTGGGTTGCTGTTCTTAAAGTTAAGGACTTGTAAGCCATATAGTTCACCTTTTAAATCAGATCATTTATGTGACCAAAGTATGCAGCATGTTCTTTTTTTGAATATTGATTTTAAACATCATGGTATCACAAGAACTGTTCCTGATGCTTGTATATTCTGCATATGCTGCACTTGAAGAGTGTCCCTTGGATGATTTTCCCAGTGAGCTTTGAAAAGCAGTTTTGTTTCCTTTAGTATACTGAATATACCATCACAGAAGGCCAAGTTCTGTGGAATGAGGAGAACATATTTGCCACTTATACATTTGTGGGAGGGGCTGCAGGCTTAAATACCGTATGCAGCCTCTCCCATGGGGTGCACCTTCTCTGTCACCCCCTCCTTCACCCCTTTCTTTCATATTTAACCTAAGGTGGCCCTCTATTCAGGCCTACCACGTCGATCGACACCCGAGCTTCCGGTAACCTCAGGGTTATGGCACACCTAATACATTACCTTACGCTGGAAGCCCAGACCACAAAAAAATATAATATTGGGTTGCTGCTCTTAAAGTTTAGGACTTGTAAGCCATATAGTTCATCTTTTAAATCAGATCATTTATGTGACCAAAGTATGCAGCATGTTCTTTTTTTTAATATTGATTTTAAACATCATGGTAACACAAGAACTGTTCCTGATGCTTGTATATTCTGCATATGCTGCACTTGAAGAGTGTCCCTTGGATGATTTTCCCAGTGAGCTTTGAAAAGCAGTTTTGTTTCCTTTAGTATTCTGAATATACCGTCACAGAAGGCCAAGCTGTGTGGAATGAGGAGAACATATTTGCCACTTATAAAAGTTGTGACTGTCCAGTGGCTGCTTCTGTAAACTGTGCAACATCATCCCAGAATGTATCAAATATGTTCTGCTGGGCAAAGAAGATGAGTAAATCAGGGCAAATCTGATAGCATGTGAACTCCATATGCAATTGGCCAGCATTGTTAGAAGGAAAAACACCAGGAAATGTTGCTAGCAATACTTTGATCATTGACATATTAAATGTACCTATAGATGATAGGTTAAATGCATGAACAGCTTTAAGTACAGGATCAATAAAGGGGAACTTTAATCTGATACTTCCAAAGTCTTCTCATATAATCTTATTTACGGACCTCATTTGAACCAGAAATGCTCTTTATTTATCAGCTGAGCTGCAGAAAAACCAATAAAAAGATCCGTATCTGCCTTCTATATATAATGAATGACATTTATGAGAAATTGGACATCTCCATTTTTCATGATCACAGATGGACTTTTTAGGACTCCTAATGATTACTGATATGGCTTCATCATAGCTGAGTGGTCATATTGAATCAGAATATTAAATGTACCATACTATGGCAGAATTGCATATAAAAATATGTTCAATTTGTACTCTGGATTTTTTAAAACCTGAACCAGACTTTTCTCCTTGAACCCATAAGTGGTACCTTCTGTTTCATTAGTCTTTTGCTTGGAGCAGACTCAACACTGAAGTCAATTTCAGATCCCAAAGACTCTTTTGTCTTTTTGTTCCCTGATTTGCAGCCAAATAAGTAAGATGACAAGGGCAACCAACACATTAAATGTCTCCATCTGTACATTTTTCTTACTGTAATGTGAGGATTCCTTTATGAATTCAGCATGAATGATTCATTAAGGGACACAATGGGTGCAGACCTGTTAAGTTAATCTGTGATTTAAAAATTCTGCAACCTACACAATGATTTTTGCATCAGCATTATTTACTGAAAGCATGCCAAGGAGTCAAGTCCATATCAAACCATCAGCATCTTAACATATAATCAATACTGGCAAAAACATATGATCTGAATCAAAGCTTCCATCAGTGCTTCATATAATCTCTCTGTAGGTTCCACAAATAAAGAAAAAATCTTTAGACATACTGTGCATGATGTGGCTGCCCTTTGTGTGCACAAATTCATAACAAGTTCAAATCTTACTTGTTATTTTGTAAAAATTATAGGCAACAGCTTTTTAAAGCTAAGTTGTGCTATAAGTTCAATACCTGTGGCCTCGTAGAGGTATTCATCAAAACTAGTTAAACTTATATTCTTCTTAAGGTCAACAGTGGACTTGTGCTTGGTGGTTTTTGGTTGTTGTTTTTTTTTTTTTACATTATTCATACAACCATGGGTCATATTGAAATCACAGGCACAGTATCCAGAAAATGCATTCTTCACTCAGTTTACCACATGCTGTCATACTGACAGTGACAGTTTAAAATTAATAAAACAATACTTTTGACTTATAAGTGATAGGAACAGGCAGGAGTTCCAAGAAGAAAAGAGATCACTCCATACTTAGACAACAGAAAGACAAGCATATATTGACTTAATTGTACGGTTGAATACAGCCTTTCTATTCCCCAAGCATTTGTCTGTTGTTTCAAAGCAACCCATTACAGATCACCACTGGTTTTCTGCCACTTTTTCTTTTTACTGTAAGCATGTGTGAATTTGTTCCTTAATACCCGGAAGCATATTTATGGATTATGATATGGGCAATCCCCTTTTGCTGTATTGCCAGATAGCTGTAAATCAGGGGTAGCAAACCCTGGCCCTCAAACATTATCAACAATGCATGTTTGCAGGATATCCCAGCTACAGCACAGGTGAACTAGTTAGTGGCTCAGTCATTTAATTGGTCCACTTGTGCTCATTCAGGGTTATCCTGAATCATGCACTGCTGGTAGCTCTTGAGGGCCGAGGTTGGCTACCAGTGCTCTAAAGCAGGGGTGTTCAATTCTCAAGGGCCACCAAAAGGTCATGATTTAAGGATCTGCCTGATTAATCATAGGTGAGTTAATCAGTAACTCATTCATTTTGATTGGCCCACCTGTGTTTAAGCATGGACTGATACTGGTAGCTCTTAAGGACAGAACGTGGGCACTACTTCTCTAAAGTATCCATTTGAACCTTTGAGGAGATCCTATTAAATTGATAACATTATTGGGCAGCTAGTGGGCAAATGTAAATTTGTGCGCATGCTTAATTATATATTATAAATATTCCAATGCATTATTAAAAAGAAAAATAAGGCCTAAAATGGAAATTAGCACATATATGTTCATATATTAGTTAATATCCCTAAACACAAAAATATATATATTAGCTATGTTGGTAAAGCCTGAACCGCCGCTTCAATAGTTTTTTTCTTTGCTCCTGTGAATTGCCCTTATGGTTATGGTTCACAGCAAGTACATGTGAGAGCACTGATCGATGGATATACCCATTGCACAGAGAATGCTGTAGTTACATACACGTTCATATGAGCAAGCCATCCCATGATATGATTGATCAGAAGGTACAGAGGCCACCAACCAATGAGAGGACAGGCTGTAACCATTGGCTAATTGGATTTGTACATATAAACAACAACAAAAAAAAGCTGGGAGAGCTTTCTGGATTTATTTAGGGGTATTTTATGAACACTGCACTAATTCCGTACAAACAGCAAGGCGTGAAATCCTGAAAATTTTTTTTTTGTATTTTGTATATACTTATCAATAAAAATAGCAAGCATATAGCTTGACACAGTTTGTATGGATACACTAAACAATAAACCTAAGAAAAATATTTCCACAGAAACATAATAGGAAACACATTTGTCTTGGTTCAAAAATCCTTAAGGACTAGGGATGGATGAAAGATTTCACCTCAAATCAAAACAGGAGAAAAATGACACTTTTCACCAAGCGGCAAATATTTGGCAAAAAGTGCATTTTTTTCACTTTTTTTCATTTAGCTCATTGCATTGAAATCAATGGAAAGACAGAATATCTCCTCACCAAATGGCAAGTTTCTCTTCTTTCCCCATTGGCATATAAAAGAGTGTCAGGTTTTTATAGAATACCATTCTGTGTTTGTGAGAGGAAGGGAAATCAGCACATTTTTGTGCTAGAGAACACAGGCTAATAAAGAGGAGTTGAAGCTTAGTTTAGAGAGCCTTGTATGCAGGAAATCTATTCTCTATATTAGAGGAGTCTGGGAGACTCTGGAGGACAGGAAGGGAGAAAGGAGTTTGACTCCAAATACCCCATAATTCTGTATGACTGACGGCAAGACACAGGCTTGGGCCTAACACAAATCTAATTTCCTACAACTAATCAATGTTTTCTCAGGGCTTGTGCCTCTAATAAGGCACCCTCATACTCAGTCTTTGGGAAATAAAATAACATTTGCTATGTGTTGTGTGTAAATTCAGTGTTACCATTGATTTCAATGGAATGAGCTAGGTGCAAAGTGCAGAAAAATTGCACTTTTTGTGGGAAATTATTCACCAAGAGTGTAGTGCTATTATTCACCAATTTTGGTTATTCATGTGCCATGATCTTGCTCCACCCAATCTAGTTTTTAGTATGCAAAGAAAAGTTCTAGCAAACATATCAACATTTGTAATGGTTCCTCTATGAGTCAACCATACTTCATGTTACACTAAACAATAAACCTAAGAAAAATATTTCCACAGAAACATAATAGGAAACACATTTGTCTTGGTTCAAAAATCCTTAAGGACTAGGAATGGATGAAAGATTTCACCTCAAATCAAAACAGGAGAAAAATGACACTTTTCACCAAGCGGCAAATATTTGGCAAAAAGTGCAATTTTTTCACTTTTTTCATTTAGCTCATTGCATTGAAATCAATGGAAAGACAGAATATCTCCTCACCAAATGGCAAGTTTCTCTTCTTTCCCCATTGGCATATAAAAGAGTGTCAGGTTTTTATAGAATACCATTCTGTGTTTGTGAGAGGAAGGGAAATCAGCACATTTTTGTGCTAGAGAACACAGGCTAATAAAGAGGAGTTGAAGCTTAGTTTAGAGAGCCTTGTATGCAGGAAATCTATTCTCTATATTAGAGGAGTCTGGGAGACTCTGGAGGACAGGAAGGGAGAAAGGAGTTTGACTTCAAATACCCCATAATTCTGTATGACTGACGGCAAGACACAGGCTTTGGCCTAACACAAATCTAATTTCCTACAACTAATCAATGTTTTCTCAGGGCTTGTGCCTCTAATAAGGCACCCTCATACTCAGTCTTTGGGAAATAAAATAACACTTGCTATGTGTTGTGTGTAAATTCAGTGTTACCATTGATTTCAATGGAATGAGCTAGGTGCAAAGTGCAGAAAAATTGCACTTTTTGTGGGAAATTATTCACCAAGAGTGTAGTGCTATTATTCACCAATTTTGGTTATTCATGTGCCATGATCTTGCTCCAGCCAATCTAGTTTTTAGTATGCAAAGAAAAGTTCTAGCAAACATATCAACATTTGTAATGGTTCCTCTATGAGTCAACCATACTTCATGTTTTTTTATACCTTGTGGACTAATATAGTTTAAAAGGGCACATTGAGCAATTGAGTTTTATACCATGTGAACAAGTCTCTCTTAGCCCAAATATCAAATTCTACTATCCATGGCATAACAATAGGGGTAGCACCTGCAACCAGGCCCGTCACTTCAGGGGCACAGCCGCCCCCTGCCTGTTGTTCGCAACCCACAACATGCTGAGGTCTGTGCCGTCTTCTGCACAGACCTCTAGCAGCTGAGCTCCCTCTTCAGCACTCTAGTAATGCAGAGCACTGGGAGATGACATCATCTCCCAGCACTCTGCATTACTGAAGAGAGGACCATGCGGGAGCTCCGGCTGTATAGAGGTCTGTGTGGAGAAGGATTCACAGATCTGTCCTGCCATGCCACTGGACCAACACGGTGGTAGGAGATGGACACTTGGGAGGTCATTAGGGGCAATGTTGAGGTGGAGATTGGGAGCAATGTGGAGATTGAAGGCAGTGTGGATGCAATGTGGACATTGGGGGCAATGTGGAAATTGGGGGCAATGTGGAGGTGGCCAATGGAGATGGCCAATGGGGGGCCAATGTGGTCAGGGGGGTCCATGGCAATTTTTGTACCAGGGCCCAGTGGCTTCTAGTTAAATTGCTACCTCTTATTCAACCTATTCTGCTGCATATTCTTACTACTCCTTAAATGTACCACCTGCTCTGTCTCCAGTCTAGCCACATATAAAAGCAATAGGATTATTTACCTCATGTGATGATGTAAATTACATAATCAAGCCCAATAAAATACACAAATTTAAATAATTTTTTAAATGGATAGGAATCTGAGACCCTGAGGGGACTCTAAGAAAATGACTTACCAAGATTTCCAGATTTGCTGCAAAAAAGTAATGAAAAAAAAATAGATTATTTTGATCGCATTTAAGGGATTTGTAAAACATGTTTCCTGTAAATATCATATGTGTAACATTATTTCCAATTTAGATATCATAATTGTCAACATTAATCTACTCCATTCCTATTCCATTGGAACCATACAAATTACAAACTAATACACATAATTTATGCATTGGCTCACATTGAAGTACATTTGAACATTACCAAGTGACATCTGTAACTAAAGCAAATGTGCAGCTATTTTGCTCAAACACTGCCTGGAAGCATATCTTGTAAAATCTATCAATGTGTTGAAGAAAGAAAGAAAGAAAGAAAGAAAGAAAGAAAGAAAGAAAGAAAGAAAGAAAGAAAGAAAGAAAGAGCTGAACATGAGCTGAAACATTATTTCATTCTCTATCTCCTTCTCTCTTCCTTTCTTTCTTTCTTAAAATATGTGTATGTGCATTTCTGTTAAGTATGAGTGTGTTCCTTTTTAATCACTGTGTGCTGGTAGCTGCTGGATTATAAACATTCAGTCCATATTATACAGGTCTTTACCCCATAATGAATGAACTAAAATGTACAGTGGTAGCCTCGTTCATATTCAGTGTGCAGGAGGGTGTGATGTCCAAGCAGCAAATAGGAATTGTCAGCTACCTCTCTGCAGCTCATTGCACCAGCACCAGGGAGGAGAAAACCAGGTAGAACTTGAACAGTTTTGGGTTTGAATTTAAAATGCAAATGCTCTCTGGGTGGGAAAAGCAAATAGGGTTAACTAGTAAAATACTACATTTCAACATACATATATATTTTTTTATCCTTTTAGTTGCCATTTAAAGAAATGTAAAAGAAACACAGTTAAATGTTACTATATTACTTATGTTTTCACAAACCAAATCTGTCTTTTCATGGACACAATATAAAAAAAAAGTGCTGGGAGTATAGAGTTTTTAATCACAACGTAAATGAGCATAGTGAGATTGGAGTGACAGGATTAGGGTGACTTTTGTATCTGGGTAGGATAAAAATAAAATGTTTATATTGGATGTTTTCATGACCTATATCTGCTGCTGTCTTATCCATTTTTGGATGCTAATCGACTATATACCTACCATATTCTCCTCCTATTAAGGCAGATCAATGCTTAGAAATACAGGGCAAGTTTTAGGAGACCTTGACTCTTTCACTACACAAAATTGGCATCCCCTTGACATCTCTAATGATATAAGGGGGCTCCCCAAGCCAGATGTTTGGGTGCAAACACCACTCTTGCTATTACAAACCGGTTGGTTGTACTTTAGTTAAATGAAATACTCCCATTGGAGGATTTGCATGGGGATGTAGCACACAGGGTTTGTCCACAGTACTATGCAACATCAACAAAAAAACCTCATTCAACTGATTCAAAACTGTGCTTGTACAGCAGAGCATAATGATAACAATACGAAAAATACTACATAAAATAATATCAATAAGCAATATACTCATGTTGAGAGCTCATAACCTTTTCATATCAAGCACACAGATTATCAGGCTACAAATATATAAAAAGCAGCAGTCCTAGAACTATGGGGAGCAAGGTTATCACTCAACAGTGGGTCGATAGGAAAATGTCGAACTCGACTAGGGGGTCGACAGCATTTAACTTGACTAGGTGGTCCACAGAGTGGAACATGACACACTGGGCACAGGAGAACCCTCGGGGTCAAAGATAGAGTAGTCGACGAGCCAGGTCAGTAACAGGTGGGCAAAGATGGCACCAGGGATAAGACAGAAGAATAGTGGAACAAGCCAGGGTCAAAGCCAGTCGAGCAAAGTGGTACACAATCAGCAGGCAGAAGAGAAGTTGAATAAACAGGCCGAGGTCAGAACAAACACAGGAAGTCGAAGCCTAATCAGGAGAGAAAGATGAAGTTGAGTTATATACTGGAAACAATGGAACTAACAGGAACACAAGATATTCTATACCATCAGGAACACTTTGATCTCACACTCACACAAAAGTGCCAGCACTTGATAAAGGCTCAAAACAGAGTGTCAAAACAAAGTAGGGAAACAAGAACAAGGGAAGGGCAGAAAACCTGGCAATAGAAACCAGCAAAACCTGGAGGAACATGACATTACCCCCCCCAAAGGAATTACCTCCAGGAAGGCCACAGAAGGCTTGTACAGAAAGGAGTGGTTAAACTGGTGGATCAATGACAGGGTATGGATGTCTAAGGCTGCCACTTATGAACACTCCTCTGGTCCATAACCCTTCCAGTTCACTAGATACTGGAGAGTACCATGAGAGATGTGGAAGTCAACAACCGTGTCTATGACATACTCATCGGAGTCGTCTACAGAAACAGGAGGTGGAGGAGTGGAGGGAGGATGAGAGGCATGAGCCTTGATGTAGGGTCTGAGAAGGGAGACCTGGAACACTGGATGGATCCTCAGAGTCTCTGGTAGGGTCAAAAGTTAGGAGACCGGGGACAGACGAGTCTCAACCTTGAAAGGCCCTAAGTATCAGGGACCCAATTTGTCCAAAGGCTGTTGGAGATTCATATTTTTGGAGGAAAGCCAAACCAGGTTTCTGGGGTCAAACCTGGGTGCTAAGGATCAGTTGCGATCAGCTGCCACTTAATGTTGCATTTTAAGAGGAAAGAAGTGAGAGACAAATGATCTGCTGATGAGTTGCTAAGTCACGGGCACAGGACCCCGCAGAGAGGGTGTCCAACACTGGTGAACAGAGGGTAATGGCCGGAGGATTGTTCCCCAAGGCCACAAAGAACAACAAGCATTTAAGAGAGGTCTGCAACAGAGAATTGTAGGAGAACTCTACCAATGGCAAGAGATGAGGCCAGTTGTCCTGCTGATGGGAGCAGTAGCAACGGATAGAGTGCTCCGTGTTTTGGTTAAGCGATTCCATTTGGCCGTTTGTCTGTGGGTGATACGCGGATGAATACTGTAAGTTTATACCCAACCTGGAACAAAATGCCCTCCAGAAGCATGAAACAAACTTGGAGCCAAGGTCAGAGGTGACATGCTGAGTGATTCCATGCAGACGGTAGATATGTTGAATTAATAAATCGGCCAATTCTGGGGAAGTTGGCAGTTTGGCAAAAGGAACTAATTGTCCCAGTTTAGAAAACCGGTCCACTGCAACCCATATCAGAGTGGGTCTCAGAGTGGGATGAAACCATCCCCAGAGTAAGGGGAACGGTCGAGAGGGCCCCCCAAAGGAGAGCTGTTGATAGTGACAATGCGGCGGTTCACCCGCTGGGCATCTGGTGTAATCCCTATCATGTTTCGAGCAACATTCCTGAATCCAGTGCTCCAAGGTGGCACATAAGGCTATAAGGCCCTACAGAGAATCAGGAATAGGAAGGGTGGTAAGCCTTCAGATAAGCCCTTCCTGAAGGTAGCCTTAAGTGCATTGTCCTCAGACTCTTTATCATGTGCCCATGTACAGAACTTGACGCGTATTGCAGGAGAGAACCCTGCTGTCAGCCCAGGACACTGCTCTTGCTTGTCGCCAAGGGGTATCAAACACAGGACGAAATGCTGAGATAAAGGACCCAAAATCCTCTAATATGGGAGACTGGTGGACCAGGAGAGGTAAAAACCAAGCCAGGGAAGGACCATGAAGCAGAGAGATAAGAACATTATGCGGCATAGGCATCCAGCTGGTTCCGGAAAAGTAGGTAGCATTAATTTAAAAGCCCTCATAGGTCAGTAGGGGACCCATCATTCCGGTCTAGGAAAGCAGTGTACAGCGCAAAAACACAGAGGGTGATGGGGCAGTAGTAGGAGACCCTGCAGGAGGACTAGGTGGGGGTGCAGCTGCATCAAACCACTGCTGCATATGTTGAAGCATGGCAGCAATTGAGTCCAACTTAGAGTCAATCGGTGTGATCTGTGCAGTATGCTGGTTAAGTCTGGCACCCTGATGGGCCACAACCCGGGACATATCCACAGGTGATGATATCCGCATGTGATGATCTGACCGGGAGTGCCCAATGTAAGCTGCCTGAGATGTACCTCGCAGAGGGAAATCCCCACAAAGCAAAAACAGACTGCTATTTAATATCTAAACAATGGACAACAGGAAACATAACAGTAAATACACACATGGTAGGCCTCAGAGAGCAAGGGGCTAGAGTTTTCTGGTTGGTGAGCGTATCTAGCAAGCCGCGGCTGCTCCAAGGAGGCCTTGCTGTGGCCTAGGCTGTGTTAGAGGTGCTGGCCATGAATCCAGATAACAGGATGACCACCCAGGACACAGAGAACTACTCACTGAGTCAGGAATTAGCTTAAGTAACCTACCAGTGATATAGTTGTGGGGCACAAGGTTATCACTTGATGGAGCGTCAATAGGAAAACATTGAACTCGACTAGGGGGTGGACAGTGTAGAACTTGACTAGGTGGTCGACAGTGTCAAATACAACACACGGGGCACAGTGAACCCTCGGAGTTGAAGGTAGAATATTCGACGAGCTGGGTAGGTAACAGGTGGACAAAGACGGTATTCCGGATGAGACAGAAAAAAAGCAGAACAATCCAGGGTCAAAATCAGTCGAGCATAGTGATACACAATCAGCAGGCAGAAGAGAAGTTGAATAAAAAGGCCGAGGTCAGAACCAATACAAGAAGTCGAAGCCAAATAAAGAGACAAAGGCGAAGTCAAGGAAAGCCTGGTCAAACACTGGAAACACTGGAATTAAAAGGAACACAAGATACTCGATACTCAATACCAACAGGAAAACTTTGACTGTGCACTGACACAAAAGCACCAGCGCTTGATAAAGGCTCAAACAGAGATTCACAACAAGGAGGGGAAACAAGAACAGGGGAGAGCCATAAAACCTGACAAGAGAAACCAGCAAAACCTGAAGGAACATGACACTACATTTTAAATTAGGGGCAAAATTAGTGACAGCAAGACAAAAACAATGGGCTCTTCCTGGATTCTATGAGAGGTACACATTAGTTGCTAGACTATAATCATAGACTCTATTTGTAGTCCAACAGCAGCTAATGAGCTGAAGGTTCTCCCTCCCTCCGCGCTTCTAAAACTGAACAAATTCTGAAGGATTGTATTGGACATCTTTCTGCTGTTCTAATACAACACTGCAGCATGAATATTACAGGAGTTACTTTTTAGCAATTTAACCATTTGCTTGAAACCAAATAGTACAGCAGCCAAACAATTGATATAAACTCAATGGTACTCAAATGGTTAAATTGTTGAAGGAGTGAAATATAATGTAAAAAATAATTCTGTAGGCTTCTATTGGATCAGCAGATGGATGTCAATACAGCCCTGTTGAATGGATGGATTCTAATTTTTCAGTATGTTTAATATTGGAGCAGAACAATATCAGATCCAATGACAGGTGAGGATGGGAGCTGCATACTGGGAGTAGCTGAATCGCATCATTTTGCCAGTCCCAATGGCTATAAGTTCAGAGGGGTAAAGCTGGTGATCGGTACATTTTACATGTCTACTTTGGGACAAGCCAAGGGAGTAAGTGTGGTTTTACAGCTACTGTGAGGCAAGGATAGGGGTCACTGTGAGTGGCTCTATGGCTAAAGTGGGACAAGGCTGGGGGACAGTATGTGTGGTTCTATGGGATGTTCAGTTCTTGGCCAGGGAAAGAATAGTTTTTACCTGTCCATTTTACACTGACACACGAGCTACAAGGAAGAGGACAGGTGGCGCTTCTACCAATACACAGAACTGTTACTTTCCACCATGTCAAATCTTCAGGAGCCACTTTACTCATGCACACGTGTCAGAACAAGGACACAGAGTCCAGGTAATTTACATATGCAAAATACTGAGTTTTAAGATCATAAAAAAAAGAAAGCCTAATCTACTCCCTTACAATCTGGGAGAGGGGGAGGTACTTGTCTTTCTCACCCCCCTTCCCAGTCCTTGCACCCTTGTGTGTTTATAGGATCCTTCTAAAATCATAGTATTGGAAAGAATAAGCAATCATTTACATCAAAGCAGGCACTGAAGAAAGGTCACTGGATTTTGCATCTGCAGTTCTATATTTGCTCATGTTGCTAGGCAACTGAAGAAAATCATAGCCCTGGGTCCCAAGATTGTCTTTCCAGACATCCATTATTAAAGAAAAATCAGTCAACACTTTGTACAGTTAATAAGAAATAATTATTCTCAGAAAATGCAAAATGTAAGCTGTTGATTTCAGAATGTTAACCAAAATAAGGCAGCAAGGGTACTTCAATTACACATTGAAAATGTCACTATTATGTGTTTTCCAGAGTTTGGTTTGCACATTCATGTTTCAAATATCATTTATACAGGTATATATAATTCACAAATAATTAATTAATAAATAAAGGAAAACTGACAACAAAATGTAAACTAGCACCTGGAATGAACATGGGTTAGATATTATTAAAGGGATAGTAATGTTTCACAATAAAATCAGCTCCAATTAATCTTCATAGTATTTGGGCCATGGAGAGTGTTATTGCAATACTGTTCGAGTTGTACTTCAAGAGTAATTGAATGATAAAGTATCCCCCCCCTCCTGCCCCTTTTACCTAGTGTAACACTGGTCACATCAGAGCAGCAAGAGTGTCCAGATTGATCTCAGAGTGGGACAATCTTTAGTGAGCATAAGAAAAAATCTGAGAAACCTGTCAAGGGGATCAGGGTTTTCCTTATGATCACAGTAAGAAGATTGTCCCTTGCTGTGAGCTGTCCAGTCAAGAGACCAAATTCCACGTCCGAGGGGAGGCGGCTTACACTAGGTAAAAGGGGAAGGAAGGGGGATACTTTATCATTCAATTTCTCTTGAACTACAACTCTGACAATATTGAAATAACACTCTTGATGGCTCAAATACTATGAAGATTAATTGGAGCTGATTTTATTCTGAAGCATAACTATCCCTTTAACACTATAGGTTTGGAATTTATTTACCTACAAGGCAAGCACATTTTCAGCATTTACTCAGGGTTTTTTTTTCCCTTGGATAACTATATAAGGAAAACTAAATTCATCTCCAGGGAGCATATTTAAATCTAGATTTTTACAAAGACTAGCATGGAGTAAAAGACATTTAAGTATACATAAACACAAACCATTTTTAGTTGTTAGTGTTCCTCTATTATCCCCAAATATCAAAATAATCATCTAAAAGCACACATTTCCTGAAAGTAGATATCTGAGAGTACTTAAAACTGACTTAAATGTTTATCAAGCAAATAATAAAAAAATCAACACAGCACAGAATCACACACACACACACATGTTTAGCATAACAAACAACAAAATTATGACATATAAATGCCACTTTTCTCCTAAGTAAACTGACAGCCTTACATTTATGTTCACATATGTATATCATCCACTTCGTCCCCAAACTGATAACAGCACACAACAGAAATTACAAATAATTTTTTCATGGAAATAACCTTAATGCATAAAAATACCTACATTCCTCCTGATCGTTATTGTGTAATTCTTTATTATCATCATTCAAATTCTTCGTTTGCTTTTCTAATTTGTATGAAAAGCTGTTGTAAATTATTTTTGCATAGCCTGCTTATTTGTGTATTCACAATGTTGTATTTTTATATTTGCATTGCATATCTTTATTCTGATTTCATAACATTTAAATAGTTTAGAAGACCATCAGAGCACTCTTCCCTGCAGGTGTGCAAATAAGGTAAGAATGGTGGCTCATGTGGGCTTTGGCCATCGGAGATAGGCAGGTACCCACATGGGCCAGTCAGTGACTGGATGTTTGAGATGAATATCTTAATAACACAATCACTTTTGTAAAAAAAATAAATAATGGCTTGACCACAATGTGTATTAAAAAAAGTACAAATGTATTACAGCTCAAAAGGGAACAGTTATAGACTATATTTTATCCAGATGATGCATATATATAGTTAAGTATTACACTTCTGTCTCAATATATGGACATAGATGAATATAGATGAATGTAAACATTCCTTTTATATGTGGTCATATAATTTTGTTTTTTAGCTATACTGGCTTTTCTATATTTCTCTTGTTAAAGTTGTATACTTTAGTAGATAGACTGGTGTCAGAGCCAACTACATTATACAGAATCTGCAAGAGAATGATACTCAAATGCCTCTATGAATTGGTAGAGATAAGATAAAACACATTTTGAATCTAACTGAATAGGATAAGTAGAGACCATTAATGGAAATATAATTATTATTATTTTAACTTTATTGCTTTATACAAGTAAGTGTAAACAAGCTGTTTACTCATTGATGAGAAAGTGGGAAATACCAACACAGTGTTGTTGTGCTAGTGATTTTACCCTTAGTGAAAAGTACAATGCTGGACTTTAGCTCCTTCCACATGGGTAACCACTGTCCATCATGAACTGCTGCATTACTATATTCAGTCAGGAATGCTGTAAAGATGCAGCAGGGGAGAGTCACACATAGGCCTATGGGCTGCCATCAGATTTTCCATACAAGCAATGTTGGAAATTGTGATGCTCATCTTAACTTTCAGTCAGTGGCTAACCCCTTAGCATTGGCCAACAATATTTGACTAGCGTTCTCATAAGCAGGCTATCAACAATGGTATTTGGGGGGGGGGGGTGCACAGAAGAAGGTCAGTGAAAGAATGGTCAACAGTTATGTTGCCTGTGTGAAATAACCCTTAGTGTACATTTTAGCGCTTCTGCCCCATATGTCAGTTGAAAGCAAGAACTCTTCCTTTTGCTATATTAACACAAGCAGAGAATAATATGTGAGGGTAAATGCAAATATACATACAGGAGCACTGAACGGTAGTAAGAAATGGTCTTATAATTAAAGGCAGTTGTCTAACAACTATGGGACCCGAGTGCCCATATATTAAAATGCTCACTTTCACTCATTTATCATCCAGGACTGGGTGACGGCAGGGTACTCTCAGTACTTATGGGAGATTTCTATTCCCTATGTGGAAACACATTGTCTGCAGATTCATTGACACAGAGCTTTTATGGAGAGGGTAGTAATGTTGCTACCTTTACAACAGTCAATTTTGAAACCCTCTACATCACAGTAATGTAACAACCTCTATCCAGATATACTACCAATAAATAAACACAATTATAGAAAGGCAGTGCTCTAATGTTGAATGGAACAACTATACAAAGAGGAGAAAAACAGACTAACCCCGAAATTACCAGCAAAAAGACAATGCCATGACTTTAAAGGGATAGTAATACTTCGCTTTAACTTTATTTTATATTGTAGGCATTAAAAAAACATGAAGAACGATATAAGTCTTATCTCTCAAACCTTTATGGTTTATGAGATATTCACAAGCAAAGTTTCCCCCTACTGTCCCTTTTTCCTAGTGTAAGCCATCTCTTCTCAGATGTGAATCTGGTTGTAAGACCAGACAGATAACAGAAGGGGACAATCTTCTTTGTATAAAAACAATGAAAGCCCTTCCCCCCTTGACAGGTTTTTCAGATTTTTTCCCTTATCTTAATTGAAGATTGTCCCCCTCTGCAGTCTACCTGGGCACCTCCCTTCTGATCTGGCTGAACAGGGGGGGGGGTACTTTGCTTGTGAATATCTCTTAAACCATAAAGGTTTGAGAGATAAGACTTATATCGTTCTTCATGTTTTTTTTTTAATGCCTACAAAATAAAATAAAGTTAAAACGAAGTATTACTATCCCTTTACGGCAGAGAGTATGTAAAACACATAACACTTGGATAATTGAAGAATAACCAGGAATGATAATCAATCCAGGATATCCAAAATATTTAATAATTTGAAATGTAAGACCTCAGGGGTGGTCTAAAGATACCACCACCTAGGGAAGATCTGGACTCTTATTAAGTAAAATTTAGATGAAAAGCAATGTGAATTGCAAGTTAAAGTGTATAAATGTACAATTAAGTAAACAGTAGATCACAAAAAATGGTAAACATAAAGCAACATGATCAGTAAATGTGAAGTGCTCTGGATCAATTCATCTAATTTATCAAAAAAGGCTGATAACCCGGCAATGAATAAAGTCATGCAATAGCCTCAGCTAGAAAGATAAATCATGTCTGTCATTGATCCAATGTTGCTACTTTTCCTTAAATGATGCTTGAGGTTCTGTAACTGTGCAGATGAAGGAGATTTATACAGAGATAACAGAGTGAGAGGAAACATTTTAAGCTATGAGTAGTGATGAGCAAGCACCCCAATGTTCGGGTGTTCGGGTGCTCTGACCGAGCACCCCCTGAGGCTCGAGTGCTCGGCCGAGCACCCGAGCCCCATTGAAGTCAATGGGAGGACTCGAGCATTACACCAGGCACCCCCTGCTCTGATGAGGGGAGGGTGCCTGGTCCATAGGAAAAGGGCAGAAAAGGATGGAAACACCACAGAAATGGTTCAGGGACAGCATAGGGAGGATGTCTGGATGCATCTTGGACTCCAACATCACTGCTGGGAACGATCTTTCGCCCGTAGTACGCCATTTTTACAGACTGACCGTAAAACACACAAAAAGGAAAATAAAAACGACTTTAGGCGAAAAATTGTTACCAAACAATATTTGCTGTATATTTACTTGTATATCATCTGCAAATTCTCCCAAAAATTTCCTTGATTTTCTGAAGTGAGGCCATGATTAAGAGGGAAACGTGCGCAGAGGCAAATTCTCCCAAAAATTTCCTTGATTTTCTGAACTGAGGCCATGATTAAGAGGGAAACGTGCGCAGAGGCAAATTCTCCCAAAAATTTCCTTGATTTTCTGAACTGAGGCCATGATTAAGAGGGAAACGTGCGCAGAGGCAAATTCTCCCAAAAATGTCCTTGATTTTATTGAACTGAGGCCATGATTAAGAGGGAAACGTGCGCTGAGCTGACCATCTAAAACATTATGGGTGAGGGTCTGCTGCAGAGCTGACCATCCTAAACATTATATGCGAAGGCCCGCTAGTGAGCTGACGCTATAAAACATTATATGCGAAGGCCCGCTAGTGAGCTGACGCTATAAAACATTATATGCGAAGGCCCGCTAGTGAGCTGACGCTATAAAACATTATATGCGAAGGCCCGCTAGTGAGCTGACGCTATAAAACATTATATGCGAAGGCCCGCTAGTGAGCTGACGCTATAAAACATTATATGAGAGGGCCCGCTAGAGAGCTGACCCAATAAAACATTATATGAGAAGGCCCGCTGGTGAGCTGACCTAGATAAAAATTGTCAAACAGGGCCCGCTGGTGAGCTGGCCCTATATAAAAATTATATCACAGGGCCCGCTGGTGAGCTGGCCCTATATAAAAATTATAGCACAGGGCATATGGAAGAGGAGGAGGAGGATGAGAAGATTAAGAGTCAACCATATACCCGTTTTTTGGGTGGAAGGGGTGAATGGGAATACAGAGTATTCACATCATTGTAAATAACATATATAAAGTGAGTTTATGTTCCCCCGGGGCTTTCCTCCAGTGGAGTGGAGAAGTCAGGGGAAATCCAGGCCTTGTTCATTTTTATAAGTGTCAACCTATCAGCATTGTCGGTGGAAAGGCGGATACGCTTATCTGTTATGATGCCACCAGCAGCACTAAATACCCGCTCAGACAGAACGCTGGCGGCAGGGCAGGCCAGCACCTCCTAGGCGTAGAGTGCCAGTTCATACCACGTGTCCAGCTTGGACACCCAGTAGTTGTAAGGCACAGAGGGATCATTGAGGACGCTGACACGGTCTGCTACGTACTCCTTCACCATCTTCCAAAACTTTTCCCTCCTTGTGACACTAGGCTGCGCATCAGGGTGAGGGTGCTGGCGGGGTGTCATGAAGGTGTCCCACGCCTTGGAGAGTGTTGCCCTGCCTTTGTCGGAACTGCTGTGTGCTCCCCTTTTCTCCCCTTCTCGGTTGGCCAAGGTAGCACGTACTCTGCCGCCAGCGTTGTCAGATGGAAAATTTTGGAGCAATTTTTCAACAAGAACCTTCTGGTATTGCACCATTTTGCTTGTCCTCTCCACCGGAGGAATGAGAGATGAGAAATTCTCTTTGTAGCGGGGGTCCAGAAGGGTGAACACCCAGTAATCTGTGTTGTTTAAAATGCGTATAACGCGTGGGTCACGGGAAAGGCAGCCTAACATAAAGTCAGCCATGTGTGCCAGAGTACCAACAGTCAAGATTTCGCTGTCCTCACCAGGAGGATGACTCTCAATATCCTCATCCTCTTCCTCCTCTTCTGCCCACCCACGCTGAAGAGATGGAACTAAAGTTCCATGGCTACCCTCTGTAGCGGAGGCAACCGTGTCTTCCTCCTCCTCCTCCTCCTCCGCCTCCTCCAATTGTCGCTGAGAAGACGAAGTGAGGGTGCTCTGGCTATCACCTTGTGTAAGCTCTTCCTCCCCCATTTCCACCTCTTCCACATGCAAAGCGTCGGTTTTAATTGTGAGCAGCGAGCGTTTCAGTAGACACAGAAGTGGGATGGTTACACTGATAATAGCGTTATCGCCGCTCACCATCTGTGTCGATTCCTCAAAATTGCGTAAAACCTCGCAGAGGTCTGACATCCATTCCCACTCCTCACTTCTGATTACAGGAAGTTGAACGGAGAGGCGACGACCGTGTAACAGCTGGTACTCCACTACTGCCCTCTGCTGCTCACAAAGCCGGGCCAACATGTGGAAGGTGGAGTTCCAGCGCGTGCTCACGTCACACAGCAGCCGGTGAGCTGGCAATTGTAAGCGCTGCTGCAGCTTCAACAGGCCGGCCGAAGCTGTAGATGACTTACGGAAATGTGCACACACGCGGCGCACCTTGGTCAAGAGATCATGCACATTGGGGTAGGATTTTAGAAATCGCTGAACCACTAAATTAAATACATGCGCTAGGCATGGTACGTGTGTGAGCTTGCCGAGCTCCAAAGCCGCCACCAAGTTACGCCCATTATCACACACAACCATGCCTGGTTGCAGGTTGAGTGGCGAGAGCCACTGCTCGGTCTGGTGACTAATCCCCTGCAACAGCTCTGAGGCCGTGTACTGTTTGTCCCCAAGGCAGATCAGCTTCAGCACGGCCTGTTGACGCTTCCCCACTGCAGTGCTACACTGCTTCCAGCTACTGGCTGATGGGGGAGTGGCGCTGCGTGTAGAGAATTCGGAGGTGGAAACGGAGGAGGAGGAGCCAATAACGTAGGTGCTGGCGGAAACCCTGATGGAGGTAGGGCCCGCAATCCTCGGCGTGGGTAGCACCCGTGCCATCCCAGGGTCCGAGTCGCTCCCAGCCTCCACGACATTCACCCAGTGTGCCGTCAGGGAAATGTAGCGTCCCTGGCCACAAGCACTTGTCCATGTGTCAGTCGTTAAGTGGACCTTCCCAGTAACTGCGTTGGTCAGGGCACGGGTGATGTTACGGGACACATGGTGGTGTAATGCGGGGATGGCACACTGGGAAAAGTAGTGGCGGCTGGGGACCGCGTACCGAGGGACAGCTGCTGCCATCAGGCTGCGGAAGGACTCAGTGTCCACAAGACTAAATGGCAGCATTTCGATGGCCAGTAATTTGGAAAGGTGTGAGGTTAGTGCTATGGCCTGTGGGTGGGTGGCTGGGTATTTTCTCTTGCGCTCAAATGCCTGGGGTAACGACATTTGGATGCTGTGCTGGGACAGGGAAGTGGATGTGGTCGCTGATGGTGCTTTAGATGGTACAGGTGCAGGGCGGGAGGTATGCGGGCCTGCGCCTTCGACAGGCGATTGGCCGGCACCGAAAACAGGGGAAGAGGAGGCAGTGGTGTGGCCTGCAGACACAGATGGGCGATCCAGGCGTTCCTCCCACTTACTACGGTGCTTGGATGCCATGTGTCGGATCATGCTGGTGGTGGTGAGGTTTCTAGTGTTCATGCCTCGGCTCATTCTGGTGTGGCACAGGTTGCAAACTACAATTCTTTTGTCGTCCGCACTTTCCTTAAAAAAACGCCATACCGCGGAACACCTACCCTTTGGCAAGGTAGATTTACGCAAGGGGGTGCTCCGTGGAACATTTGCGGGCCGGTTTGGTGTGGTCCGCCTTCTTTCTGTAGCCACACCACTGCCTCTTCCAGCCTGTTGCGGTGCTGCAGATGGCTCACCCTCAGGACTGCTGTCATCGCTCGGCTCTACACCTTCCCAGGTGGGGTCAGTCACCTCATCGTCCACCAAGTCCTCCTCCACTTCCTCACTCTGATCATCCTCCTCATGTCTTGATCCCACCACATACTCAGTCATTGACAACTGTATAACATTCTCCTCAACAAGGTCTTGAGACGGAAATAGTGGTTGATTTAATGGCAACTGTGTCTCATCATCATCATCATCATCCACTACTTCCTTTGACCTTAAATGCCGTTCACATCTGTCATCTTCTTGTGATTGGGTACCCTCTAGAGGTTGTGAATCAGGGCACAAGATGTCATGTTCCTCTGCAAGCGTGCTTGGAGAGAGGGTCAAATGAAGGATTGGTGATGAGACGAGCTCCTCACTATATCCCAGTGTGGGATCACTTCTTTGACCAGACCGTGTATGGTGGGAGGAAGGATGATCAGAGTGAGGATTATGTTGACCAGACTCTTGGCTACTGAGAGTGGACTTGGTGGAAGACAGGGTGGTGCTTAACCGACTGGAAGCAGTATCAGCTGTCATCCAACCGACCACCTGTTCGCAGTGGTCGGACCTCGAGAGTGATGTCCTGCGACGCCCTGTAAAATTAGACATGAAGCTAGGTATGGTGGATGTCTTTCTTTCTTGTGCTCTGGCACCAGGCACAGTTTCTCCGCGTCCTGACCCGCGCCCTGAACTATCAGGATCACGTCCACTTCCCCGTCCCTTTTTACCCGCCTTCTTCATCTTACACGGAATATGTGACTTTAATATTTGAGTTTGAAAACTTAACAGTATTTCTTCCTATTCTGCAACTGTGCAGAGTACACAGAATAGGCTGCTAAACTGCGGTGACACACACTGAATGGAATATGTGACTTTAATATTTGAGTTTGAAAACTTAACAGTATTTCTTCCTATTCTGCAACTGTGCAGAGTAGACAGAATAGGCTGCTAAACTGCGGTGACACACACTGAATGGAATATGTGACTTTAATATTTGAGTTTGAAAACTTAACAGTATTTCTTCCTATTCGGCAACTGTGCAGAGTACACAGAATAGGCTGCTAAACTGCGGTGACACACACTGAATGGAATATGTGACTTTAATATTTGAGTTTGAAAACTTAACAGTATTTCTTCCTATTCTGCAACTGTGCAGAGTACACAGAATAGGCTGCTAAACTGCGGTGACACACACTGAATGGAATATGTGACTTTAATATTTGAGTTTGAAAACTTAACAGTATTTCTTCCTATTCTGCAACTGTGCAGAGTACACAGAATAGGCTGCTAAACTGCGGTGACACACACTGAATGGAATATGTGACTTTAATATTTGAGTTTGAAAACTTAACAGTATTTCTTCCTATTCTGCAACTGTCCAGAGTACACAGAATAGGCTGCTAAACTGCGGTGACACACACTGAATGGAATATGTGACTTTAATATTTGAGTTTGAAAACTTAACAGTATTTCTTCCTATTCTGCAACTCTGCACAGTACACAGAATGTGCTGCTACACTGCGGCGAAGCACACTGAATGGAATATGTGACTTTGATATTTTAGTTTGAAGACTTAACAGTATTTCTTCCTATTCTGCAACTCTGCACAGTACACAGAATGTGCTGCTAAACTGCGGCGAAGCACACTGAATGGAATATGTGACTTTGATATTTTAGTTTGAAGACTTAACAGTATTTCTTCCTATTCTGCAACTCTGCACAGTACACAGAATGTGCTGCTAAACTGCGGCGAAGCACACTGAATGGAATATGTGACTTTGATATTTTAGTTTGAAGACTTAACAGTATTTCTTCCTATTCTGCAACTCTGCACAGTACACAGAATGTGCTGCTAAACTGCGGCGACGCACACTGAATGGAATATGTGACTTTGATATTTTAGTTTGAAGACTTAACAGAATGTGCTCTAATCTGCAACTTTGCACACTAAACAGAATGTGCTCTAATCTGCAACTTTGCCCACTAAACAGAATGTGCTCTAATCTGCAACTTTGCACACTAAACAGAATGTGCTCTAATCTGCAACTGTGCACACTAAACAGAATGTGCTCTAATCTGCAACTTTGCACACTAAACAGAATATATTTTTTTTTTTTTTTTTCCCCCACACAAAATAACCTGCTGCCCCCACACACAGTAGTCCTAAAAAGGACTTTTGGTTCTTTTTTTTCACAATTTTGCTTTTTTTCCTCCCTACACTGACTTTCCCTTCCTATCCTCAGCTCTCCCTGGCTAAGACTGAGCCGAACTCGCTGGTCAGGTGCTATACAGCACCCGACCACGGGTTCTGGCCAGCCAATCAGTGTAATGCCAGCAGCCAACATGGCTGCTGGCATTACACCGATGTCAGAGCCTCCCTGCACGTTTATTGGCTGCGCAGCAGCCGCAAAACGTGCGGGGAGGAGACCCGAACATGGCGGGCGAGCACATGCGGTACTCGTACGAGTACCGCCATGTGCCGAGCAGAGCGATGCTCGAGCCGATCCGAGCATCGGCCGAGCATGCTCGCTCAACACTAGCTATGAGAAATCAGTTCCCATATGTCTTAGACAACTTAGTTAGAAAGCCACCTCCTATTTTCCTTTACTGCCCCTTTAACAGTATACTGTACATATCTAAATTTTGTCTTTGGAGGCGCTGCCCCTTCAGATACCTCTGTCACTAAAACAACACCAATATTGGCCCACAAAATTAATTACATTCCTTCATAAATAAATCAAACCCTATGTTTTCTACTGTCCAACTTCAAAACCAAGATTCATGTTAAAGGGATAGTAATACTTCATTTTATCTTTATTTTATTTTGTAGGCATTAAAAAACATGAAGAACAATAAAAGTCTTGTCTCTCAAACCTTTATGGTTTGAGAGATATTCACAAGCAAAGTTTCCCCTCCTGACCCTTTTACCTAGTGTAAGCCATCCCTTCTCAGATGTGGAATCCAGTCCATAGACCAGACAGATAACAGAAGGGGACAATCTTCTTCCTATAAGAACAATGAAAACCCTGCCCCCTTGACAAGGTTTTCAGGTTTTTCCCTTATCTTAATTGAAGATTGTCCCTCTCTGCAGTCTACCTGGGCACCTCCCTTCTGCTCTGGCTAAGCAGTGTTACATCAGTAAAAGGGGTGGGAGGGGGACACTTTGTCATTGAATTACTCTTGAACTACAACTCCGACAGAATTGAAATAACACTCTCCGAAGTCCAAATACTATGCTTTTATTATGAAACATTACTATCCCTTTAAGTATTGCAACACAATACACTGAGGAATGCTTTTAAAGTTAAAAACATACAAGAGATCAGGTTGAGCTCTGAATCATCAGATTATACTTATATACAATTTGGGGCTAGGTTCTATTGCAGGTGCTAATTTTATTTCTGCTTTTAACTCCAGGTTTCCCTATAGACTTCAATAGGAAATTTTTTGATAAAACAGAAAGTAACATTATCACCTGCAAATGAATCCAGCCCCTGTTTGGTAAATTACCAGAACTAAGTAATAATTATAATAATAATACGTTTTCATGGAGGCTTTAGCCAGGAAATGTTCAATGTTAAAGGGACATACATAAATTTTTATACATCAGGCTTATTTACTGTATTGTTGACAGGATAAATAAAACAATAAGGATGATGTACTAAGCTGAATTCAAGCAATTCTGGGGCAACAAGCTAACTGAGAAGTAGTGGGCAAATGCAAATTCCCATTGAGTTAAATGGGGCTTTCAAACACTTTAATGCTAGGGAGGTCATTAAAGCATTAACCTCTTAATGTCCAAAGACATACATGTACGTCATGGGTCAATGTGTGATAAGGACCAGTGACGTACATGTACATCATGGCTTTAAGGGCACACCACTAGCTCCTTGTTCCTTAAGTGCTAGCTGTGGACATGCACGCCAGTCCTTAAGGGGTTAAAGGAGTTAATGCCCCACTTAAATCAATGGGGATTTTGGGAATTATAGGAACATAGTCTCACTGTTATTTTGAAATATTTCAAACCATTGTTCTTCTTCCATTTGAAAGATATAGTGCAGATAAGATTATTAGTACATGAAACGGTGAACAAGAATAAGGATTAAAATGTGTTGACATTTTCCACAAGGTCAGGGTAGAAAGGTTACATCCAGATGTTTTTTATTCAGTAGATAAACAATAAAGACATTTTACATGTATTCATAGGGCTTCAAATCTTGTCATGCTTATTTAATTGAAAACATAGCTACAGTATCCAAGGGTGAAGTAATGCGATGCATACCCCTCTGGCACTCAAAGCGCTAACCCTTTCATTGGAAAAGGAGAGAATGATACATTGATAAGCAATGCAATGGACACCCATCTGACCCTGAAAGTGTTAAAGCTGAAAGATCATGTGTACATAGACTTACAGTCCTTGGCAAATTTTAATTAATACCGCCACCAGCTTGTGGTTGATTTACTCTTTCAGTTTGCTCTTTTTTAAATATCCTATATTATAATTCACTAAGGATGTTTGTCAGAAGCCGTCATGCACAGTAGTGATGGCTGCGCACGCTGCAGTCATGCACAGTACAGACTGCCTGCTCCTCGGCTGATACTGAGCGGGGCGCTCCGAATTCAGACCGTAGTCCTCTTTGCACACCTTCCTGGGACCAAGCGTCATGCACAGTACAGACTGCCCACTCCACGGCTGGTACGGAGTGGGGCGCTCCGAATTCAGACCAGAGTCCTCTCTGCACACCTTCCTGGGACTGCTTGGTCACAGGAAGGTGCTCAGAGAGGACTACGGTCTGAATTCGGAGCTCCCCGCTCCATATCAGCCACGGCGCAGACAGTCAGTACTGTGCATGACTGCAACGCCACCAGCGTTGGCCCGTGTACAAGAATAAATGTACAATGTAAAACTAATGCATTATGTTTTACTACAGTTTGTAATTTACGTTGCTGATTTTGAATTAGTTTAATTGCCAGTTCTAGTCCTAACTAATCAATAAACAAATGATCTAACTAACTGTGTAGATTATCAATATTTACCAAGATGTACCTGTGAATTCACGAGGGGTGCCTCATAGTTGCTAGTCAAGCCCTTAGTAAATTGTTGTCCTGTCTGATAATCCCAACACACCTGCATCTCAGAGCCACTTCTATTTTTTATTGGTTGATTTATTTACACATTGATATAGTTCTGTAATGTCCACTTTCATCTGAACATTAAATAAAGCCAGTTAATTATTATTTTTCTGTATTATAGTTAAAGTGTATATTCTGTGCCTGGCAACAGTAATTTGGGAGGGGCACGTAGTCATTGTTAGAGTAAGTTATGAACATAGCTAAGGTCAGGGACATATTGGGGGTTAAACACTAAAGATGATAAATGGAGATGACTTCTCCATTGTTATCACTTCTCCAGTTCCTATGTTATTCTATGGAGCCAATGCACTATTATCTCAAAAGGTCTAGTAATCTTAGTGAATTGGCTCCTTAGAATAACATAGGAATTGGAGAAGTTATCTCCTCTTTATCATGCGTTAGTGAGTCTTCCCCATAGAGTTTATTTCTTAGACAGTCCCTGAACTGTAAATCAGACAATGCTTTCCATCAAGAGTGTAACTACAAGGGGTGCCATGGGTACAGTTTGTGATATGGCCCAGTACTCTGCACTAATCTGAGACCCCTTGCAGTTAGACCAGTTTCTTATCTTTGCTGGAGTGCATAAACATTATATGACACATAGCTGCTTCCAGCCACTAATCAATAACTTCTTGGAGCCCTTTATCTTTTTGTCATTAACCTTCAGAACACCAGTGAGGTGTTCAAAGTAATGTATCAGTCACCCCTATGGCATACTTTAGATGTATTAGCCATAATATCTAGCTTTATTCTACAATTTCGTTTGCTTTAATTTGTGAATTTCAATTAAGGGTATGGAAGAGACAAAATAAAGGAAAATTGGTAACAAAATGTAACATGATTCTAAACATTAAGGGCTTTATTTATCAAACTAAAAGGGTGCAATTCTTGGGGCAAACCATCTGTACCATAAGTAGGGAAAGCCTCTGTAACCCTCTGCAAAGCAATGCATCAGAGATTTCTCTAACATTCAGGTGGTAGGGAAGCATATATAATTCAATGTGAATTTTAACTTCTACCATATGTTTCAACTGGTTTGCTCTTGAACTGCACCTATTTAGCTTCATGATTAAGCATTCAAGGGGTTAAAAGCCCCATTTTTTAAGATTCTTCTTGCACACATGTGTAACAGAAGAACACACTGGATATCATGCACATTCCCCTTGGTGTCATATATTTAACCCTTTGAGTGCCAGTGGGGTATGCAACGCATTGCAAAGCAAAGCATTGAGTACCCCTCTGGCACTCAAAGGGTTAAGGAGATTCACTCTCTAGTGAAAGTGACCAAGCAGCTGAAGTCATGAAGCTAAATGATACCTGGTATTTGTTAATTTACAAATTGAAAACAAGCAATTCACCCTTTAGTGACTCTCAGAATTTTTAAAGCATTGGAGACATCTCCAGCATTCAATGGGTTAAAAGCCCCATTTTTTTTTAAGATTCTTCTTGCACTCGTGTAATACATGTGAGCATATATTAGAAAGGCAGCACCTGTGGAACTTTTGTAAAGTTGAAAAGCAAGCTTTAACCCTTTGAGTGCCAGCAATGCATTCTGTACCTCTCTGGCACTCAAAGGGTTAATGTATCAATATTCTAGTCCTCCCCAGGACCTTTATCAAGATGTTGACCCATGAAATACACGTTGTTGCTTCCTATTTATTCTCTGTATATAGAGAAATATCACATTATGTTGAAGATACACTTGCCATATTATGATCATAAAAGCCTAATGACCCCTCAGAGTTTTTCTTTGTTCCAAAAGATATTATCTGGATATCATACACATGGAGATGAACATGACAGTTGCTATCAGGACCACACCAGACAACTCTGCTCACTGCCCAGAGAGGTGTAAAATTACATAGTTACATATATATAGTTACATAGTAATTTAGGTTGAAAAAAGACTTGCGTCCATCCAGTTCAACCCTTTTCCTATTCCTGTTTACCATCGCTGACCCAAAAGAAGGCATCTGACTTCAAATGGCAATCAGATTTCTCCCTGGATCAACAAGCCCTAACTAAATATTAATCCCAATACTAACGTACATAGCCCTCTATATTATGCTCTTTTAAATAAGTATCCAGGCCCCTTTTAAAGGCATCTAATGTATTTGATAGCACCACCTCCTCCGGAAGTGCATTCCATACCTTTATTGTCCTTACTGTAAAGAAACCCTTCCGCTGTTGTAGATTAAATCTCCTTTCCTCAAGTCTAAGCGGGTGGCCCCTTGTCCTGTGTACTGTTCTGTTAATGAACAGGCCTTTTGAAAGCCCTTTATATGGGCCTTGAACATATTTATATAGTGTTATCATATCCCCTCTAAGACGCCGTTTCTCTAGTGTGTACAAGAATGCACTGTACACCTGTCTGTTCCGTAATTGGTTAACTCCTTAAGGACCCATGATGTGACAGGACCATCATGGGTAAACTTGCGTTAATGACCCATAATGGGCCTGTCACTTCCTGGAATTCAGGGGTCCCCACATGGCTGCACACTGCTCTTGGACTCCTGATCCCATTTCGCAAAAAAAAAAAAAAAAGCTCCGTGGTCCACCCGTCGTTAAGGGGTTATGTACACATTCAGTATACTTTGTCTTGAAAAAGCTTCTGTGGGCATGACACCCAGGATGTATTGATGATGTTGTCTCTTGAACAAAGACCATTAGGATTTTCTGACCATAACAAAGTATATGGGTGTTATTATTATTGCCCCTTTAAAATTTTGCAAACATTAGTGCTGCACCCTCCTGTGCTTTGTTAAACACACCCTTCTGATCCATAAAGAGTGCAAACAAAACCCAGAAGGCTGCAGTGGTAGGCATCCCTAAGAAGGAAAGCAGAGGTCACTGCACTAGAAATCCATACTAATTCAATATTTTCATATGTTTGTTATACTGCAGTGATGTAATATATTTTTCAGTATTAGGCATTTATGTGGACTACATTTTATTTTCTCATATTATTTTGGACTTTCTTATTGACAATGCAGTGACCTTTCTCACAAAAATTGTATAAGGTGAATATGTTTACTGTTCAGTAGTCTTTATATCCATATCTCTTGCTTTAGCAAGGAAACAGAAAATTTGTAAGGATGAATATGTTCTGTTGTATCAATGTAAATGATACTCTTCATATGAAGAATATAAAGAATGTTTCCCTTTTATGTCAATCTCTTTTGATTATACCCTTGTATGATGAGGCCTAAAATCTAGTTGAAGAGATGCTCTGTGGGGGTATCTATTTCATACTTTGTGCATCACCCCCTTTAGAACAGCAGTCTTGATAGGTGTCTCAGAAATTACAGTGCAATATTTTCGGTATACTGTCAAAGATAAAAGCTTTCCTGAATAGAAGAAGAGTGGATTCTAATCTCACATAGTTCTTGCTACTGATTGATAACAATGGAATTAAAATGAAGTGGTGTCTACATATTCATTGAAAAAACAAATTTAGAATTAGATTGTTGGAATCTAAAAAAATGTAGGCATTACACCAGAACTTCTCAACCAGGGTGCTGTGGTACGTTTATGTTCTATGAGTACCAGCTTAGTGTCACTTTTCTCTTCAAAGATGTCGGCAAAATGTGAATGTTCAGTTTCAGATTTTTATTTATGGTAATTGTTAGTAGCAATATGCTAGTTTTTGGCATTCTGATTTTAAGACATATGAATAACTCTATATCAGTGTTTTTGTCCCCCTTTAACACTCCATTGTCAAATGACTTGTAAAATGTTTGGGGTAGCCTGAAAATTCAAAATGATACATTATGGGTACCTTGAGCAACAAATAATCAGAATCACTGCCAGAGGCATAACTAGAAGAAATAGGGGCTACTGGGCTATCATGTACAAATTTTAACCCCCCACCCCAAATATCTCCCCAAAGTCAAGTATCTATAACACCCTTTCCTTAGTATCTCTTCTCACAGCAAGGTATAGATAACCCCTTCCTCCACATCAGGTATCTAACCCCTAAGCCGACAGTGCCACCAGTGTGTGTGTGTGTACATAAACATCTAACCCCCTACACAATACCATCTCTCAGTCTGTACTGTCCCCAATGGCACCAGTAAGTTTTTACTGCTTTCCAAGCCAGCACTTTTTCCAGCTACACCTCCTGAGTGGGTTATGAGTTATTTTTACTGCTATACCCCAATGCATTGCCTGGCAAGAAAAAAGGGACAGGCTAAGGAGTGCCACCAGATGGTAGAAATGTAGAACACAATGTGGTTGGTTGCTTCTCTTGGTATACTCTTCTCTCTGCAGCTGTGCTTAGCAGAAAGGAAGTATATGACAAGGTGAGGCGCTAATCTACAATGTACCCTGTTCCGTGGCTACAATTAACCCTTTGAATTCCAGGGTGATATCCAACACATTGATTTTCAATGCATTGAATACCTCTCTGGCACTTAAAGGGTTAAAGCATAATAAGGCTGGAAAACAATCATAAAAATGCCATTTTGTTCTACATTTTTACTCCTGAAATTACTTGCTGAGTGCATCCAGCTCCAACTGAAAACAAAACAGTATATTGTTGTCTGAGCCATAAGTCAGGCCACACAGCTATAAACAGGGCCAAATTAAAGTGCTATGATTGAGTTTGGAGTTAATCTCATCTGGGGAACCTAAACCTTTCCAAGCTTTCATAATTATATTTTGCCTGTGAAGCTGCCCACCCCGAACATCACAGTTACAGAATACTACATACTGGTTATAGATGCAGATCTCCTGTGTCCTCTATGTTCAATGCATGCTGCTCTCTCACTACCATGTTGTGTCAAGTATGAGAGTCACCAGGGAAGTTACAGTCCCATCCACCCCTCCTCAACGCATCCTAATAGCTGGCTAACTAAACCAGCAATAGCACATCATGTTCTCTCCCTCATACATTTCAGAGGCAATGCTCAGGTTCAGCTGCACCTCTGCACCCCATGTAGTTATACCCTTGATAACTGACTTAAAGGGATAGCAATACATAAAATGTAAAAAAATATATGTTGTGGGGTTTATCCCCCTGAGTAAAACAAGGGAACTCCCACTGCTGAGAGATATTGTATTAAAAAATTATAACAGCTCAAACTTGAATTTTTTAGGTTCAATAACACAATGGCCTGAAAATTTACAGTGGCGCTGTTGCTACACCATCCTATGGACTGCTCTGGTCCGTAGGCCATAAATCTCCATAGGATGGTGTAGCAACAGCGCCATTGTAAATTTTCAGGGCACTGTGATATTGCACCTACAAATTTTAAGTTTGAGCTGTTATAATTTTTTAATAAGATATCTCTCAGCAGTTGGAGTACCCTTGTTTTATTCGGGTACATAAACCCTACAACATATATTTTTTTTACATCTTAAGTATTACTATCCCTTTATAGGGTGAATGTATTACAGATGAAAGCAACTGGCAGGGGAGGGGGTTAAGTACTTTATTAAACAAACCAAATTTGAAAAAATGCCATGACCCTTATATCTTAGAGTATTTTGTTGATTTGGTTTATAGAAATCAGAAGATTACATCTTGCGATAACCCAACAAAATGGAATCAGAAAAGACAACATATTTTGTTTATTTAATTCAATTAAATTACATTTTGCAGAATAATTTCCTTTTGATATTGTAATACACTTATTTAATACTATGCATTTTATCTGTTAAATTTAATATTTACTTCTGGTAAATATGACTCTGTCTAAAAGTAAGGAAATTAATAGAAGAAACAACTTAAAGGCAGGGCTGGTAGCAGTAGGGTACTTGCCAGTTGCCACCCTAGGTGAACTTGCCCCAATGATCTCTGTTACAATCCACTGCATCTTTCTCCTCTGAGCAGCAGAGGTCAGCCTGACATATTGCACTGTAATGGGCTAGATACCTCTTGGGCATGCAAAGGGTTAATGAGCTTTCAAAAATAAATAGTGCCTTAGTAGGCATTCTAGATTAATATTTTTATTTGAAAACAAAAATGGCAATATGATTAAAAGAGAGCAAATGGCCATCCAACTAATTCTTCCACCCTTGGCTGATTCCTAGTTTGCATAGTGGTTGTACCAGTTCTATTTAAAAGCAAAAACTGAAATAATATTGAAACAGTATATACCCAAGCATCTGTAAGACAATTTAATATTGAAAACAATAGGAAATTCAACATATCTCAAAAGCCATGGCACATGCCACAAAAAATATTTTAAAAGGAATTATAAGAGAAAATACTTTAGTAGTTTACAGCGAATGCACAATCCTTCAAAGAGAAATATTGGTGCTTAGTTAATGGAAATTCAATGAGCAAAAGATAAGGACCAACATTTTTTGGACTACAGATAAAATGCTTGCATTAATGTAGCAAATGTACATTGTGTAAACAAGAAAAAAGTATGTTACATATAAAGGTCATTTAATGGTTCATCTGGCCATATAATCTATGCATTGGATTAGAGTGTCATTTTGGCCTCCAATATGTAAGAAAAACAAACGGAAAGTAGATATATACATGGGAGAATATAGAGGGGCAAAAACATGAAAGGGAAAGGGTTCAAACAAAGCTAAATCTTAATATATACACTTTATGTATAACTACTGAACCATCTTTTTGGGGATATTGTATTCAACAATGTTATACCTTCAGTGTTCTTTTTGGCTTTTCTTTAGTGTCCGTGTGTCCCAGAATACATATGTTCATGGTTCAAAAAGGTTTTTTCTACATACTATTTGCCACATGGGCACTTAGACATTTTCAATACATTTAAAGACATAGTTTATATGTTTTAATGGTGTATTGTATTTTTATGCTATTTAACCTCAAAATTGTTCACTTGTTAATGTTATTCTGTTCACAGGATTATATTTGAAGCATCCAAAGAAACCATCTGGTGTTGATCTTGTTAACTAATTGTCTAGTTTTTTTCCTTATGGTGCTTAGAAACACTTGGAGCTAGCAGGTGTTTGAAGTTGAACACTTTTTAAAATAATATTTTTATCTGGTTATATTTCCTGAAAGAGTTCATCATTTAAAGAAGTCCTAATGATTTCTAATTGTTTTCTCAATTTTTGTCACAAAGACTTATTAATCTTCATAGTATTTGAGCCATAGAGAGTGTTATTTCAATACTGTCAGTGTTGTAGTTCAAGAGTAATTGAATGATAAAGTTTCCCCCTCCCGCTCCTTTTACCTAGTGTAAAACACCTCCCCTCAGATGTGGAATCTGGTCCACAGACTAGACAGCTCACAGCAAGGGACAATCTTCTTACTGTGAGAACAATGAAAACCCTGCCCCCATTGACAGGTTTTTCAGGTTTTTCCCTTATGCTAACTGAAGATTGTCCCTCTCTTCAATCCACTAGGACACCAACTTTTTGTTCTGAGCTGAGCAGTGTTACATCAGTAAAAGGGGGTGAGAGGGGGATACTTTTTCTTTAAATTGCTCTTGAACTACTATTCTGACAGTAGTGAAATAACACTCTTCATGTACCAAATACTATGAAGATTAATTGGAGCTGCTTTTATTGTGAAACATTACTATCCCTTTAAATGATTAATCTGTTTCCTACAGGATAATCAGCAATATTGTGCTGGATTCTGAAGGTCATTCTTTCTAATTTTCCCATTCTGTTTATGTGTAATTCATAATGAAGCAAATGTAGGATGCAAAAGTATTATGAAAAAGGTCTTCATAATATATTTTCAGTGCATCAGACAGATTTGCACATCATATACATTTTCTGGTTAAACTGTTGAGTCAATGACATTTTACTAACCATTTAAATCAATTAGATTTGTCAATTTTACTCACTTAGCTTTATTTGCATATGTCAGACTTCAAAAATAGCTCAAGAGTAACATCCACTGTGCAATGGATGGAATGTATTATGGGAGATCCAATTTGTGATGTACTGGAGACATCATCCAAGGGGTTAAACATCTTGTTTTATTCTGTTTGCATCTTCTTGGCTTTCTACATAAGGACCTTTGATCCAGTGCACTTTGCACTCTGTTTCAACTCTGAAAGGCAGACCACTTATAGATAATGAAATGAAATACAAATCAGACCATTCACTATATGGCATTTTACCTACTTATTGTGGCAGTGCAAACACAGTACAGCACAATGTTGTTTTTCATGAGGCTAGCCATGTGTCCATCAAGTCAAACCTTTACAGCATTACCTTGTTTTTGTTGTCCATATAAAAGAAGAAAAAAAAATCTAGAAGCCTTTTCCAGTTTTGTGACAAGGGAGGAAGGAGGTTGATCCTAAATACCCCAGAATTTGGTGTGACTGACTGACAAGACACAGGTAGCTGAGGTCCAAATTGCTTGCTGATTTTACTTTTATTTTCTCTGTGCTGGGGAAGTCTGGGGAAAGAAGTTGTTGATTTTGTTTTATAGTTATATATTTTTTTGACTAAATAATTAAACAAATAAATATATTAGACAGCTGACTGGGAACTCTGTGACTGAGGCAGACTTGATAGACAGCAGATGACATTGAGAATTTTGTTGAGGGCCAAGGAAAGACATCACAAGCCATCTGCTCTGTACTGTAGAGAGTAAAAACACACACAGTAGTTGAGTAATGTCTAGCAAATGCACAAGCAGGAGGGGGAAAGGTGAAGGAAGTGCAGGGGTGTGTGAGTAAAGTGGTATTAAAAAACTGACCGCAGCAATGGTTGCTTCAGCATGTGCAATAAATGATGTTGATCCCTCTCCTCCCGGGGTGGATGCAGTTTGTCAATGTCTCACCAATCACACCACTCCAGTCCCCCACCACCACTACCATACACATCTGCCACATTGTAGTTGTACTTTATTTTTATTTTTTTACATCATCATGAATACATACCAGTGTCACTTAAGCAGAAAGTAAGTGTTGTGGGCAAAGGACAAATGCACTCTGGTATATTTTACTGTAGGACTCACAACTTTGACTTCCACTTACGTATTTCTCCATTACAACTTTCAGAGGAAGTAATATTGTGCTGCAAAATGTTGCAACATATTAAACAGATGACAAAAATATGTTGGAATTGGAAAGAATGTGTTGGAATAGGAGCAAAATGTGTTGATTAGGCAAAAATATGTGGGAACAGGTAAAAAATATGTTGGAATAGGAGAATAATATGTTAGAACAGGCAAAAATGAGGAACATTTTGCATTGGAAAAAAAGAGAAAACTTTCATAAAAAAATAGAAAAATTGTCCGTTTTTCGCGAAAAGTAATGTGAGAAATTGTTCTCACTTTCCACCTACCCCTAATTGGGATTATGCCTAATGTCACTGACACTGCCATGGATTTCCATGCAGTACTTAACAAGCATGTTTATGGTGTTAGCACCCTCAAAATGATGGCACAAAGGCCCCTTCACACTCATTTTAACTATAAATGAATTCTCAGTTTTAATATGCAATCACTTCAGAATCATAAATAACTATAAAAAGTGATCCACAAGGCACAAGTGATTCAAATATTGATGAAATCAACATAGGTCAAATACAGCATGAGTATGCTGAGTTACAGCTATAAATCATCAAACCAAAAATGAAACAGCACATTAACCCAATTTACACATTTTTTCTGTGGACACATTTTAAACTTATATCTATATTTAACCCATTTGAATTAGCAGTATTTTGTTTGTATACCGATTTGTCAATTTAGACTTGACAGTATATAATCATGCAATATAGTGTATCCAAGTGAAAACAATGTAAACCAGTGTGTAAAAAAACTTTTACAGTTGTACAAAAATCTGTACAGTGAGGAGATGCACACAGGGGAGGCCTAATATAACTAATATGTCAAGTCAAAGTTAGCTTTTAATCAAAGGAATGCCTAACAACAGAAGAATAAAATTACAAAATTATAAATTGAAGTGCTTTTCCAGATGAAAGATGCATATTTCTGCTAGAGACTAGTAGAGTAAACATTATACCTTTATTGGATAAGTGATTGGCATTGGACACAAGCTTTCAAAACAACTATGTCTCCTCTTCAGGAATAAGAAGAGACCAGAAGCTTGATTCATTTAGAGTCTGTAAAACATTAGTTAGGGCCAAAATGAGTTCTGGCCTGCACACACATAGTTGTACCATTGGAATTCAATTGCTTGACTAACATGAACTACAGTGAGAGTTGGTCTCCAAAACTTGATTTGTAGCCCAACATTCCACTCAGCTACATGTTCCCATAATGCAAGCTAAATAGCATGAATAATGGGAACATCAAAGGAAACTAACGCTCGATATTTGACATAGTGTCAAACATCGAGCATGAACTTAAAACACAATTACCTTCCCCCACCATCCTAAACACTAGCCCAACACTACACCTAACATCAACAATAAAGTTAATAACTACTAGCTCTAATGTTATCCCATGACCCATGCCCCACAGGTGTTACACTTACCTTGAAGTCAAAGGTCCAACGGGATATTCTGCACCCTGGTGGTCCCCTGTCTTCTTCTTGAAGTCTTCTTTCTTCTTCTGTAAGTCTTCTTTCATCTTCTCTAAACTTTTCTTCATTTTCTTCTTCTTTAAGCTTCTTCTTCTTTAAAGTTAATTTCTGTCGCTGAAAACAAAAATAATTAATCAAATTAAATGCCCCCATTAATGCTCTCCTCTGCCGCCAGAGAGAGAGAAAAAAATCACCATTGCTGTACCTTTTTGGGCCATTGCCTGAGCCAATGTGAGGGAAATCTGAACAGAGTCTGGCTTTTTTGTGAGCTGTTTGTTCCCTGCTTTGTATTGATTGACGGGAGTTTTTAACCTTCCTTGTGTGCTGTACGCCACACAAAGTAGCCACATGATTACAGTGAGCTAATGTATCTTTTTAACGTTCACTGGCATTCACCACACAGAAAGGAATCGCAAATGGGTAGAGCTGTTTCATTGTTCTCAATGGACAAATTTTTGGGGGAAATTGCTGTTAAGGGAGGAACAAAAGGGTAGTACTAGTTGTAATGAGAGTAGGACAAGTCAGCTGTCTATGCCTGTGCCTGCTGCAAGATGTGCTGCCCCTTCCAACCACCAGTACTGTGCCTGTTGCCAGTACTGCCCTTGCTGCCACCAGTGCTGTCAAATATAATAAGTCAGAAATGCTAAAGTAAACTCATGAGCTTGCAAGGGTATGCAGGAGCTCACTGAAACTGTGTCCACATGCATCATAAACTTTTTTGTCTGACAAAAACCATACACAGAGAAAAATATTCTGAAGTGTATTTTATAAGCTCTGTCAAAATGATACCCAGCCATAAAATGACACACAATTTTTCACTAAACAAACAAACAAACAAACAAAACAGCTAGCCCTAAATATACATTTTTGCTTTGCTGGTCCTCATACATACAGTGCAGCTACTCCTTCGATGTCCCTGTGAGCAAAGGGTCCACATTTGAATTCCACCATTACCCTTAGGGTGACTAAACCCAAGAGCAGGTAGGCTCATGAGTGTGCAAGGGTATCGAAGAGCTCACTGGGACTGTGTCCACGAAATCTCTTTTAGCTCACAAATGCCATACACAGAGAAGAAATATTCAGAAGCATTTTATACAGGTCCTGCCAAAATGACAGTCGTGGACTCCTTGCTCACAGGTCCCTAGAAGGATCAGCTGCACCTCCCAGACGAGACCCAATAAGGCCAAAACATACGTGTGGGGTTAGATGCTTCCCTTGTTCAGAGAAGAATTGTCTGGCATTTCGTGGATGGAATGCCATTTTGGCAGGACCTGTAGGATAGACTTCAGAATATTTCTTCTCTGTGCATGGCATTTGTGAGCTGAAAGAGATTGCACCCTGGGTGCGAGGACACAGTCCAACTGAGATCTTGCATACCCTTGCAGGCTCATGAGCCTGGTTGAGCATCTCTGACTTCTTCTATTTCTATGCAAATTGCTCTTAGAGTTAGTCACCCTAACAGTAATGGGAGAATACAGACGTGGACAGATTACTCACAAGCACCTTGAGGAACCAATTGTACTTTGCAAATAAGACTCAACAATGCTAAAATGTATATGTGTAGGATTGGTTGCTTCCCTTGCTCAGAGAAGAGCTGTCTGGTGTTTTGGCAGGACTTGAAGGATATACTTCAGAATATTTCTACTTCTCTGTCTAGTATTTGTGAGCTAAAAGAGATAGCACCATGGGTGTAAGAACACAGTTCCACTGAGCTGTTGCATACTCTTGCAGGCTCAAGAGCCTGGTTGCGCATCTCTGACTTCTTCCATTTCTATGCCAATTGCTCTTGGAGTTTGTTGCCCTAAGGCTAATGGGGGAAACCAAATGTGGACCCCTTGCTCACAAGTGGTTATTGGGAACAGCTCCACATCACTAATGATGCCTAACCAGACTGAAATTCTTCTCCCTTGTTCAGAGAAGAATTGCTTGGCATTTCATGCTGTCATTTTTGCAGGACATGAATGATATACTTCAGAATATTTCTTCTCTGTATATGGCATTTGTGAGTGAAAAGAGATAGTAAGATGCAAGAACACAGCCCCAGTGAGCTCTTGCAGGCTCATGCGTCTAGTTGAGTATCTCTGATTTCTTCTATTTCTATGCAAATTGGTCTTAAGGTTAGTCGCCTTAAGGGTAATGGGGGAATCCAGACATGGACCCCTTGCTCACAAGTGCCTAGAAGGAGCAGTTGCAGCTCACCAATGAGGCATAACAAGGTCAAAATGTATGTGTGGGGCTAGACTCTTTCTTTAGCCAGAGAAGAATTGTTTGGCATTTTGTGGCTAGGCTGTATGATATGCTTCAGACTATTTCTTCTCTTTGTATGACATTTGTGAGCTAAAAGAGATTGCTAAGTATGAGGAAACAGTCCCAATAACCTTTTGCATACAGTTGTAGGCTCATGAGTAGTGATGAGCGAGCACCCCGGTGCTCGGGTGCTCTGACCGAGCACCCCCTGAGGCTCGAGTGCTCGGCCGAGCACCCGAGCCCCATTGAAAAGCATGGGAGCACTCGAGCATTAAACCAGGCACCCCCTGCTCTGATGAGCGGAGGGTGCCTGGTCAATGTCCCCCTTCATCTCCGCTATGCCCCTCTTCCACAATGTCCCCCTTCATCTCCTATGCCATAGAGGAGATGAAGGGGGACATTGTGGAAGAGGGGCATAGCGGAGATGAAGGGGGACATTGTGGAAGAGGGGCATAGAGTCTATGCCCCTCTTCCACAATGTCCCCCTTCATCTCCGCAATGCCCCCTTCATCTCCGCAATGCCCCCGTACCTCCAGTCCCTGGTGGTCCAGCGGAGCGTCTTCGGATCTGTGCCTCTTCCGGCACAGATCCCCTTCACCCGAACATGTCGGGCGAGCACATGGCGGTACTCGACGAGTACCGCCATGTGCCGAGCAGAGCGATGCTCGAGCCGATCCGAGCATCGGCCGAGCACGCTCGCTCATCACTACTCATGAGCCTAGTTAAGCATCACTGACTTTTTCCATTTTTATGCAAATTGCTCTTAGGGTTATTCACCCTAAGGGTAATGGGGGAATGCAGAGGTAGACCCCTTGCTCACAATTTCTAGAGGGATTAGCTTCACCTCACTGATGAGGCCTAGCAAGGCCAAAATGTATGTCTAGGGTTAGTTGCTTCCATTGTTCAAAGAAGAACTGTCTGGCATTTTTGTGGCTGGACTGTTGTTCTGGCAGGACCTGTATGATATGCTACAGAATTTTTTTTTCTCTGTGGATGGCATTTGTGAGCTAAAAGGTATTGCACTGTTGGGGAAGGGACCCAGTCCCAGTGAGCTCTACCATACCATTGCAGGCACCTGAGCTCAGTTGAACTTCTCTGACTTCTTCTATTTTTATGCAAATTGCTCTTAGGGTTAGTCACCCTAATGGTAATGGGAGAATGTAGAGGTGGACTGCTTGCTCACAAGTATCTAGAGGAATCAACTGCACCTTATTGATAAGGCCAAACAAGCCTGAAATGTATGTCTGGGTTTAGACACAAGGACACTACATAGATGGCAATTCAGAGGGGTCTGTGTCTCAGGTCATTCATGCATGCAAGGAACCCATGCAGGTATAGACACTGCTCTATAATGCATGGCAGAAAAAACTGTCATGCATGTTTTTTTGGCAGTGCACCTTTGCCCAAGCTTTGTTGGATGCCCTGCAAAACTCAAAGACTCTGTTCCAAAGAGACACTTGTTGTACCACTCGGTACTGTATGGACTATTTCTAGGGAGATACTCGTATGCTGCTATCATGGAAGCCTGGCGCATCATGTGCTGTGTCAAAGACGCTCTGTGGTTTGCAAGGAATCGTCTGGTGCTGAGGATAGAACAGGTGACAACACAGGACTGTTGCAGACTGATCCACAGTCTGCTAAGAGACTATAACATATTGGACAGCCCTGAAGAGAAGGATTAGCATCCCCTCCAATGGCTTAATATCACTGTTACCTCCCCTTGGCCCCCGACCCACCCTGACCCATGCCCCATATCCCACCCCCTCCCACACACACACACCCAACCCCCCAGGCAAATGTCTACAGAGACTTTAATACAGTGAAATAAAGTGTTGAGTTCAATAAAGTGATGATACAATAAAGTTCAAATGTACCTGTGTGCTGCCAAAGTGCACTGCGTTGCAGATGTTAAGAATGTTATTGTTTTAAATGTATGAATGCACTCTGTATTGGAAAGCATAACTGTACAAAGAAATTTTGTATTTTCCATGTCAAAATAAAGATTATTTAAAAAAAAAAAATTAAAAAAAAGTATGTCTGGGTTTAACTGCTTCCCTTGTTCAGAGAAGACTTGTTTGACATTTTGTGGGTGGACTGTCATTTTGGCAGGACCTACATGATATGCTTCAGAATATTTTTTCTCTGTGTATGACATTTGAGAGCTAAAAAAAAATTGTGAGGTGAGAGGACACTATCCCAGTGAGCTCTTGCATACCCCTGCAAGCTCATGAGCCTAGGTAAGCACCTCTGGCTTCTTCTATTTCTATGCAAATTGCCCTTAGGTTTAGTCACTCTAGGGGTTGGGGGAATCCAGACATGAACCTCTTGATCACAAGTGCTTAGAGATATCAGCTGTATCTCCCTAGTGATGACCAACAAGGCTGAAAGGGTCTTATGAGGTTAGCTGCTTACCTTGTTCAGAGAAGAGTTGTTTGGCATTTTGTGACTTGGCTGTCATTTTGGTAGGACCTGTATGATATGCTTCAGAATGTTTCTTCTTTGTGTATGGCATTTGTGAGCTAAAAGAGATTGTGCTATGGGTGTGAGGGCACAATCCCAGTGAGCTCTTGCAGGCTTATGGTCCAAGTTGAGCATCTCTGACTTCTTCTGTTTCTATTTAAATTGCTCTTAGGGTTAGTCACCATAAAGGTGATGGGGGAATCCAGACATGGGTCCCTTGCTCAAAAGTGCCTAGAGGGATCAAATTCACCTCACCAACAAGACCAAAATGTATATGTCTGGGGTTAGTTGCTTCCCTTAGTCAGCAAAGAATTGTCTGATATTTCAGGGCTGAACTGTCATTTTTGGTAGGGCCTGTATGATATGCTTAAGAATATTTATTCTCTGTGTATGGTATTTGTGAGCTAAAGGAGATTGCACCATGGGTGTGAGGACACAGTCCCAGTGAGCTCTTGCATACCTTTGCACACTCTGAAGCCTTCTATTTCTATGCAAATTGCTCTTAGGGTTAGTCTCCCTAAGGGTAATTGGGGATTTCGGATGTGGACCCCTTACTCACAAATTCCTGGAGGAGTCAGTTCTACTGCACTGAGAAGGACCAAAAAGACTAAAATGTACATCTGGGATTAGCTATTTCCCTTGTTTAAAGAATAATTGTCTGGCATTTCATGACAGGGTTGTTATTTTGACAGGGACCCGTATGATGTAAGGTATTTGTGCGCTAAAAGAAATTGCACCCTCGGTGTGAAGACCCAGTCCCACTGAGCTCCTGCATACCCTTGTAGGCTCATGAACCTGTTTGAGACTCTCTGACTTCTTCTTTTTCTATGCAAGTTGCTCTTAGGGTTAGCCACCCTTAGGGTAAGGGGGGAATCCAGACGTGGACCACTTGCACAAAAGCACCTAGAGGCATCAGTTGCACCTCACCAATAAGGCCCAACAAGGCTGAAACATAATGTGTGTGTGGTTAGTTGCTTGATTTGTTCAGAGAAGAATTGTAATTTTGTCAGGACCTATAGGATTTGCTTTAGGATATTTCTTCTCTGTGTATGGCATTTGTGAGCTAAAAGATATTGCAAGATGTGAGGACACAGTCATAGAGAGCTTTTGCAGGCTCGTGAGCCTAGTTGAGCATCTCTGATTTTTTCTATTTCTGTGCAAATTGCTCTTAGGGTTAGTCACCATAAGAGTAATAGTGGAATCCAGATGTGGACCCCTTACTCACAAGTGTCTAGAAGGATCAGCTACAGCTCACCGATGAGGCCTAACAAGGCCAGAATGTATGTCTGGGGTTAGCTGCTTTCCTTGTTTAGAAAAGATTTTTTGGCATTTTGTGGTCTAGCTGTAGTTTTGACAGGGCCTGTATGATATGCTTCTGAATAGTTCTTCTCTGTGTATGGCATTGGTGCAAGGAAACAGTCCCAATGACCTCTTGCAGGCTTGTGAGCCTAGTTAAGCATCCCTGACTTTTTCTATTTCTATGCAAATTGTTCTTAGGGTTAAAAGATAATTGGGGAATACAGAGGTGGACCCCTTGCTCACAGGTTCCTAGAGGGATCAGCTGTACATCACTGATGAGGCCTAGCATGGCTGAAACATATGTTTAGGGTTAGTTGCTTTCATTGTTCAAAGAAGAATTGTCTGGCATTTTTGTGGCTGGGCTGTTGTTTTGGTAGGACTTGTATGAGATGCTACAGAATATTTATTCTCTGTGTATGGCATTTGAGAGCTAAAAGAGATTGTGAGGTGTAAGGACACAGTACCAGTGAGATCTTGCATACCCTTGCAGGCTTACAAGCCTAGTTGAGCATGTCTGATTTGTTCTATTACTAAGCAATTGCTCTTAGGGTTTATCACCCTAAAGGTAATGGGGGAATCCAGACGTGGACCCCTTGCTCATAAGTGCCTAGAAGGCCCAATTGCACCTTTGCAACAAGGCTGAAATGTATATGTCTGAGGTTAGTTGCTTTCCTTGTTCAGCAAATAATTGTCTGGTGTTTCAGGGCTGGGCTGTTCTTTTGGTAGGACGTGTATGATCTGTTTAAGAATGTTTATTCTCTGCGTATGGCATTTGTGAGCTAAAAGAGATTGCACCATGGGAGTGAGGACACAGTCCCAGTGAGCTCTTCCATTTCCTTGCACATTCATGAGCCTAGTTGAGCATCTCTGATTTCTTCTATTTCTATGCAAATTGCTCTTATGGTTAGTCACTGTAAGAGTAATGGGGGAATCCAGATGTGGATCCCTTGCACACAAGTGTGTAGAGGAGTCAGTTGTACTTCACAGACGAGGCTTAACAAGTCTGAAATTAATGTCTAGGTTGAGCTGTTTCCCTTGTTCAGAGAAGAAATGTCTAGTTTTTTGTGGTTGGGCTATTATTTTGGCAGGACCTGTATAATATGCTTCTGAATATTTATTCTCTGTGTATGACATTTGTGTGTTAAAAGAGATTGCGAGGTGTGAGGAAACAGTCCCAATGACCTCTTTCAGGCTCATGAGCCTAGTTAAGCATCTCTGACTTTTTCTATTGCTATGCAAATTGTCATTTTGGCAGGACCTGTGGGATATGCTTTAGAATATTTATTCTCTGTGCATGGCATTTGTGAGCTAAAAGAGATTGCAAGATGCGAGGACACAGTCCCAGTGAGCTCTTGCAGGCTCATGAGCCTAGCTGAGATCTCTGATTTCTTCTATTTCTATGTAAATTGCTCTTAAGGTTAGTCACCCTAAGGGTAATGGGGGAATCCAGATGTGGAACCCTTGCTCACAAGTGCCTAGAGGTATTAACAGCATCTACCTAATGATTCCATACAAGACTTCAACCTACATCTGGGGTTAATGGCTTCCCTTGTTCAGAGAGGAATTGTGTATTATTTTGTCGTTGGACTTTCATTTTTGACAGGACCTGTATGATATGCTTCCGAATATTTCTTCTCTGTGTATGGCATTTGTGAGCTAAAAGAGATTGTGAGGTATAAGAAAACAGTCCCAGTGAACTTGTGCATACGCTTGCTGGCTCATGAGACTACTTAAGCATCTCTAACTTCTTCTATTTCTATGCAAATTGCTCTTAGGATTAGTCACCCTAAGGGTAATGGGGGAATCCAGCTATGGACCCCTAGTTCACAAGCGTGTAGAGTTATCAGCTGCACTTCACTGATTAGGCCTAACAGAGCTGAAACATATTTGTGGGGTTAGCTGTTTCCCTTGTTCAGAAAAAAAATTGTCTTTCATTTTGTGGCTGGGCTGAAATTTTGGAAGGACTTGTATGGTATGCTTCAGAATATTCTTTCTCTGTGTATGCAATATGTTAGCTAAGAGAGATTTCACCCTGGGTGTGAGAACACAGTCCCAGTGAGCTCTTGCATACCCTTGCAGGCACCTGAGCCCAGTTGAGAATCTCTAATCTTCTATTTCTATGCAAATTGCTCTTAGAGTTAGTCACCCTAAAGGTAATGGGGGAATGCAGAGGTGGACCCCTTGCTCATAAGTGCCTAGAGAAATAAGCTGCAGCTCACTGATGAGGCCCAATGAGCTTCTCCTTGTTTGGAGAAGAATTGTTTGACACTTTGTGGCTAGCCTGTTATTTTGGCAGGATCTATATGATGTGCTTCAGACTATTTCTTTTCTCAGTATGATATTTGTGAGCTAAAAGTGATTGTAAGGTGTGAGGGCACAGTCCCAGTGAGCTCATGAGCCCAGGTAATGTCTCTGACTTCTTCTGTATCTATGCAAATTGCTCTTAGGGTTAGTCACCCTAAGGGCAATGGGAGAATCCAGACATGGACCCCTTGATCACAAGTGCATAGACAGATCATTCTTTGTACATTTATTATTCATCCCTGAAGAAGTGTCCGGTTGGCACGAAATGCGTTGGAGAGGAGTGGGGCCACTACATTATCTAATAAGCCCACATGTGTTGTAGCGCTTGTGGAACATAACAACTGTATTTATCAGATTTTCCCTCCGTCTGCTATTTTTGCTACTTTGATTTGGTTAGTGACCCTAAGGTAATGGGGGAATGTGACAAGAGTCAAGAGACAAGAGGAGATTGTAGAGGAGCTGCGGGGTGCTTATAAAATGTGAAAACTAGATAAAGTGTACTTCCCCACCGTGGCCCAGTGGTGGGAGTTTATGAAAGTTAAATTCCGTAGTTTCTTTCAGGCGAAAGGCAGACGCCAGAAGTGTGAGAGGAGGAGTGAACTCAGGAGACTTCAAAAGAAACTGCACTTCCTGCAGGACCTCCAACTCTGTGGCTGGGATGTGAGAAAGGAGTTGGATGAGACCAAAGAGGGCCTGAAAAGGCACTTTGAGGAGGAGTCCAGACGCATTATCTTCCGTTCCAAGGTGGAGTACCTGGAGAAGGGTGAGAAATGTAACTCTTTCTTTTTCAGGAAGCTCCACTCTGCACACACTCCCCTGATAGAACTGAGGGACAGAGATGGCAGAATCCAAGAGGGGAAGGAAGGGGTCATGAAAGTTCACAGACTTCTACAGAGACCTCTACTCCCCCAAAGGCAAAGATACAGACGAAGCTGATAAGTTCCTGTCAGGTATCACTAGCTCTGTTGATCCCGCAGGTAGAGCAGCTATGGACCCCCTGGCATTGGAGGAGCTGTTCTCTGCTGCCAGATCCTTCAAGTCGGGCAGGACCCCGGGCTGTGATGGTCTCCCAGCTGAATTTTATATAAAGCTGTGGGACCTCATAGGCCCGGACCTGCTTGAACTATACGAGGAGATGGTGGCGGAGGGCAGAATGCCTCCGAAGCTAAGGGAGGGGATGATCACGATCTTGTATAAACAGAAGGGAGAGAGATGCAACCTTAAAAATTGGCGGCCCATCTCTCTCCTGAATGTGGACTACAAGATCCTTGCCAAGGTACTAGCCAACAGGCTAAAGAGGGTCATTGGTCAGAGTGTTCACCCAGACCAAACCTGCGGCATTCCTGGTCACAAAATAGCAGATAACCTTGCCCTAATCAGAGACACGGTCCACTATAACAGAGACCGCCGTATAAAGGCGGCCCTGGTCAGCCTTGATCAGGAGAAGGCCTTTGACCGTGTCTCTCATGAATTCATGGGCAGGGCACTGCGCAGATTTGGGCTGGGAGAAATGTTCTGTTCATATGTTAACCTAATGTACCTTGACATTTTCAATACAGTGCTGGTGAACGGCTCGAAGAATGACCCCGTTTATCACGGTGCTGCAGTTCCTTGTCTGTCACCAGTAGGGGGCTGCTATTGGCTGTCTGCAGATAGCCCGCCTTTCATTGCCTATTTAAACCTGGATTGGGCACCCTTTGGTTGCCCTTTCGTGTTGTTTCTGACCTTCTTGCTATCACTATGCCAGTGATAGCTGGGCCACTGTTCCAGTGTTCCTGAGTTCCTGATCTCATGTGTTCCTGAGTTCCTGATCTCTACTGTTCCAGTGTTTCCTGCATGCTGAAGTACTTCCAGTCCTGGTTCCGGCCTAGTCTCTGGTGTTGCAGTTCCTGCTGAACTTCTTCTCTGCGGTTTCCTGACCTGACTGATCGTTGCTGGTTCCTGTCATCGCATCGCCTGTCTCCTGTATCCTGGCGACCTCCTTCCTGGTTGCGTCGGCGACATTGCTTGTTACTCCAGTGTGCGGTCACTGGTTTGCTCCACAGCCTATTGGCTATACAATTCTTTGTTGGTCCCAGCGTGCGGACGCTGGTTTGCTCCAAATCCTTGCGGCTAGTCAAACTCGCTTATTACACCAGTGTGCGGTCACTGGTTTGCTCCAAAGCCTAACGGCTGTACTATCTTGTGTTGGTCCCAGCGTGCGGACGCTGGTTTGCTCCAAAGCCTTGCGGCTATACAAACTTGCTTGTTACGCCAGTGTGCGGTCACTGGTTTACTCCAAAGCCTATCAGCTATACAATTCTGTGTTGGTCCCAGCGTGCGGACGCTGGTTTGCTCCAAAGCCTTGTGGCTATACAAACTCGCTTGTTACACCAGTGTGCGGTCACTGGTTTGCTCCAAAGCCTATCGGCTGTACTATCCTGTGTTGGTCCCAGCGTGCGGATGCTGGTTTGCTCCAAAGCCTTGCGGCTATACAAACTCGCTTGTTACATCAGTGTGCGGTCACTGGTTTGCTCCTAAGCCTATCAGCTATACAATTCAGTGTTAGTGCCAGCGTGCGGACGCTGGTTTGCTCCAAAGCCTTGCTGCTGTACAAACTCACTTGTTACACCAGTGTGCGGTCACTGGTTTGCTCCTAAGCCTACCGGCTATACAATTCAGTGTTGGTCCCAGCGTGCAGACGCTGGTTTGCTCCAAAGCCTTGCGGCTTTACGATTCCCCTGTTAGTCTCAGTGTGTGTACACTGGGTTGCTTACGATCCTGTCAATTTGCTATTACCATCTGACTGCTGCTACTAACTCTGGGCTGCCCTGCCCGGTATTGGTAAGGCCGGTAGAACCTTTTGCCACATTCCATCTGAGGTTGCCTTACCCGGTATTGGCAGGGCTGGTAGAGCCTACATTATGAATCTATTGAGGCTGCCTTGCCCGGTAAATTGGTAAGGCCGGTAGAACCGTTATGCGATTCCATCTGCAGGTTGCCTTACCCGGTATTGGCAAGGCCGGTAGAGCCTAACATTCTATTACTTCAGACTGTCCGGTCCGGTATATTGACAGGACCGGTAGAGTCTGCCTTCTGTCTTGTTATATTCTGAATATATCTGTATGTATGTGGTTGCCATCCTACGTTATCAATTTATTATTTCAATAAAATTGATTTTTACCTAAAACTTGTGTCTGAGAGTCATAATAAACCGTGACACCGTTCCAGTGCTTTCTGGGGTCAGACAAGGTTGCCCTCTCTCACCTCTCCTTTTTGTCTGTTGTATGGAGCTCTTCGCTGAATGCACCAGATGGAATTCAAAAATCAGGGGCATCAGTGCACCGGTACGTGGCAGACAAGAGGCAAAGTGCTCGCTGTACATGGACGATGTAACCATCTTCTGTGCTGACCAGCAATCAGTGAAAGAGCTTGTCCAGACATGCAAGGACTTTTGCAAAGCTTCGGGTGCAAAGGTCAACTGCGGGAAGTCAGAGACCATGCTCTTCGGGGAGTGGCACCTGTCTTCTGACCCCTTCCCCATCAGGAAAGGGCTCATCAAAATCCTGGGGGTCTGGTTAGGTGGAAAAGGAGCCTCAGGGACCTCACCATAGAGGGAAAAATACTGGTACTGCAGAATGAGATCCTTCCAGTTCTGCAGTATATGGCCCAAGCTTGGCCACCCTTGGCAACAATTTGCAGAGCCATCACAAGGGCAGTGTTTCACTTCATCTGGGGCTCCAAAATGGACAGAGTGAAGCGTACAGTTATGTACAAGGAGCCCCACAAAGGAGGAAAGGGGGTGCCAGACATCCCCACCATGTTGTGGGCCTTCTTTGTGTGCAAGTGTGTGCGGAGGACTTTAAGAGAGAGCGACCAAGGATCTGCCGGTAATGCCATGTCCCATTTCTTCCTGCTTCCTCTTTGCAGGGTACTTGGTTGGGACAGGTTGGACAGCTCCATCCCTTACAACTGGGCTACCTGGTTCTACCAGGATGTTAGTAGATTTGTGAGGGAGAACCAACTGGAGGATGTTAAACCAGAACTGTGGACCCCAAAGGTCATATATAAGCTCATCAGAGCAAAATACATTATAGGGACAGTTTCAGGACTCCCAGCTGCCACTTCCAAGATTGTATGGCAGAACGTGTCATCAGGGAGACTCAACAACAGACACAAGGACACTGCATGGATGGCCATTCAGGGGGGTCTGTCACTCAGGTCATTAATGCATGCAAGGAACCTAGGCAGGTATAGACACTGCCCTAGAGGATGCGTGGCAGAAGAAACTGCCCTGCATGTTTTTTGGCAGTGCCCCTTTGCCCAATCTCTGTTGGATGACCTGGAAAATGAACTCAAAGACTCTGTTCCAAAGAGACACTTGTCGTACCACTCGGTACTGTATGGACTATTTCCAGGGACACACTCGTATGGTGCTATCCAGGAAGCCTGGTGCATCATGTGCTGTGTCAAAGATGCTCTGTGGTTTGCAAGGAATCGTCTGGTGCTGAGGAGACAGGTGACAACACAGGACTGTTGCAGACTGATCCACTGTCTGCTAAGAGACTATAATATCTTGGACAGCCCTGAAGAGGAGGACTAGCATCCCCTCCAGTGGCTCAATATAACTGTCACCTCCCCTTGTCCCCCTGACCTACCCTGACCCATGCCCCATATCCCACCCACCCACACACACACCCAATCCCCCAGGCGAATGACCACAGAGACTTTGATACAGTAAAATAAAGTACAAGTGTTAAGTTCAATAAAGTGATGATACAATAAAGTTCAAATGTACCTGTGTGCTGCCAAAGTGCACTGCATTGCAGGTATTAAGAATGTTATTGTTTTAAATGTATGAATGCACTCTGTATTGGAAAGCATTACTGTACAAAGAAATGTTGTATTGTATTTTCTATGTCAAAATAAAGATTATTTAAATAAAAAAAGGGGGTAAGAGGAGAAGAATGTCTTTTTTCTGCATAATCACTTTCCATGTCTATGACAGGTGATATTGACTTTAAGTGGAGCCATGTTACATTGTGGCCAAGGTGGGTTGTTTCATACTATTCTGCTCATAATCATCCTGCTGCAGTGACAGATGAATGCCCATCTTTGACAACCCAGCAGCATCAAACAGAGCAGCTGCAAACTCAAAAATGTCATTGCTGATGATGGCAATACTTCCCATCCCCATTTGCTTCTCTTTCTCACTTTACCTTTTGCTTTCCCCCATAAATGATCTCATAGTCTCCTTCACATCAAGTTCTTCACCACCACCACCACCACCACCACCCTCACTCTCATCACCACCACGACTAGTCTCTTGCTGCTCTGTGGGAGTGGGACTTGTTGGCGATGATGTTAAATGTGACAGCAGGTTACCTGCTGTTACACTTACCATCTCCTCCTCAGAAGAGGGCACACTAGCAATACAGAGTAACACTGAGCAATAGGTGATGACAGGAAGCAGAGGTACACAAGGTATATAGCTTATACAAGTGTATGGCTTGTACAGGGTTAAACGGAACAGTCTGCTGAAGGCAGTAGGCATAGTTATACAGGTGTGTAGCTTATGCATCATTAAAGCTGAACAATCTTCTGAAGGCAGCAGGCAGTGGTACATATGTGTATAGCTTGTACATGGTTAAAGCTGAACAGTCTTCTTAAGTCAGTAGGCAGAGGTACACAGGTTATAGCTTGTACAGGATCAAACCTGAACAGTATGCTGAAGGCCGTAGGCAGAGTTACACAGGAATGTAACTTGTACAGGGTTAAAGCTGAACACTCTGATGAAGGCAGTAGGCATAGGTACATAGGTATATAGTTTGTACATCTAGATGAGACTTACTCAGAAGCAGATCAGTCAGAGACAAATATCCAACAAACAAAGTCAAAGGTGGAAATCCAAAAGAGTGGTCAGGCAGTCCAAGGTCAGGGGCAGAAAGCACAGGATCAAGGTCAAAAGGGAAGCCAAGGATCAGGAACCAGGAACAGAGATAATGACTCACTATTAACACCACTAAATGCCCAGTACAACTAAGCACTGAACTACTGGAAGCTTCCGCTATAAAAACGTATATTGTCTGATGTCATTATGTGTGCAACGTGATCGACACCTACCAATTTTATAATTGTAAAGTAAGTAAAATTATGCCACAGAGCTTAGAAATGAAATGCCACAGCTTACAATTGAAATATATCTACTAATTGATACCACAGTGCTTACAGTTGAAATCAGGCTATAGTAATGATATCACAAGTTTACATTTGATATGGAACCACACAAGTACCACAGAAACCAAAATGATGCCACCCAAGTGATACCACAGAGCTTACAATTGAAGTGGTGCAACACTAGTGACACAACAGAGCTTAGTTGAAAAAATTCCACACTTGTGATATCACAGAGCATAATCGAAATTATGCCATACAATTGATACCACAGAGCTTCTAACTGAAGTGTTGCTACACTACCAAAACCACAGAGTGTACAACTAAAATGGTACACTAGTGGTACCCTGGCCCATCAATTTTTTGCTTTGTTTATAATTATATTTGATGCTCAAAAATAATGCCTAGACATTACAATCCAAAAAGGAGCTACATCAGAGAGTTTGCATTCTGTAGAGCAGGGTGCCAGGATTTTAGGGTTCTATTTTTTTGTTTGTCATCCTAACACCATCTACTGTTGTATCAATATGACATTGGAGTCAATGGCCACTTTTCAACACATTTTTGGTCTCTCAGGGCGCATAGCTCAGTTGGGTGATGTTTTTATTTTGTGGAATCTGTTCAAATCTCAGGGTCTCCACAGGTTCTAGTCTCCAGGGTCGAATATCTGTCAACCTACAGTTGACCAGTATGATAGAATATTGTCCATACCCTCAACTTTGCTTGTTGTGCAGGCCTTCATCCTGCTGTTATTCAAGTGCAGGACTGGATTTACATCACAGGTGCCCCCAGCTCTGCCCATGTCTACAACTGCACTCTTCACAGGATCTTGCCCACGGTGCAATCCACTGTGCTCTATCACAGAAAACACCCAAAGCATTCAAAGGGTTAAATAACAGCCAGTAAAATTATATGTAAACCGTTGAATGGACAATGAGTTTGTACTGGCCACACCCATAACTTGGAATGTGGGTGTGGCCTACACAACTAAGGTGCCTCTCTAAATGTGGAGCTCTACACAGTTGCCTGCTCTTCCAAAGTAGAAATCTAGCACTATTCAAGTGATTTACCCTTCAAGAACATCCTCACTTTTACTCAGGTGTCTCTGTCATTAATACAGGTGGAATAATTGAGCCACTTACATCTCTTAAGGGAAGATTGTTCGAGAATACGTGCACTGTTGGTGTGATTTGAGTGTTAAGCATGAGAATCTATGACTTTGAGCTTACACCATTTCTCTGTATTACACCATTACATATATTATACTTACTTTGAAACTGAGAGTTTATGTTAATGTTTTTTCTTTATATACTAATGTAGTCAAAATTGCTGCACTTTTTTCCTCTTCTGTATTGTAATTTGGTTGTTGTGTAGGACTAGCTAAAATCTCTGTTATAGCAATTTGTTGTTAATTAGAAGATTCCCTGTTGACAGTCTGGTGGCTGATGCTGATGCCTGATGTATGCAATTAATCATATCCCATAACAGAACATAAATGACAGGAGGTAAACAGGAAATCTCTCTACTGTATTGGAAGCACACAGTAACTTGGAATAATTTTGTTGACTAACCTCTAAGCTTTAATAATAATTTAACCCCTTAAGGGCAAGTGATGTGTGAGGATGGATGATTGTCCTGGTATGTCATGGGTTAATGATCACAGCACAGCTCAGTCTGCATTGCGTCACTGAAAGAAGGCTGTAACTAACTGCTTCAGAATTGGAGCAGTCAATTTAGGTCATTTCCCAGTGACTGGGCACATGGAATTGTAGCTACAGTGATCATGTGTCAACTGAGCCATAAGACCAAAGGTAATGTATGTAAACATTACATTTGTCACTTTTCTCTGCCTCTCTCCTCCTCACTTTGATCATGATTCATGAGGAAGACAGAAGTGGGGAACAAAGATCCCAGTGCCCCAAGTGGCAAAAGATGAGGCACATTTATTGTTCTGGGAGCAGGACTTTGGGGAGCTATTATTAAATAAATGGTCAGGACATATTGACCCCTCATTGTGCAACTGAATTAAAGTTTTAGAGCAAGACCAAAGTATTTATGCTTAAAATATATACTGACATTTTTAAGAAACAATGTGAATTTTATTGCTTTGGATACACTTTGATACATTTATATGCACATACACAACATAAATCACCTAAAAGAGAGAGACCAGGGTGAGAAAGAGGAACATAGGGATTTTCAACTCAGAGGAACAGTACGGCCCTAAAAAGGGACATTTTGGGGTATATGAGAGAATGTTCCTACCTTTTATCCAGTCACTGTCCTAAATGTACTAACTGAGTGCAAATCACCACAGGAGAACGTACAAATTTTTTTTTTCTTTTTTATATTATTATAGAATTAAATGATAGGCATCAGTGTGGCATCAAAGCCCTACTTATCCTTAATTGAATGGTATATAATTTGTGAGGGTATACTAATTACATCTGAGTGAAAATATGTTTGAACAAAGGCATACTAAAAAGGCCAAAATTGTTCTTGTCCTCTAGTGTAAAAAAAAAGCCCTTGTCACCAAGCGATTACGTTTTAGAAAATGTTACATGAAAAATGAATTAAATAAAGTTAATTAACCCTGTAAGTGCAAGATAGGTATGTGTTGGATACCTCTCTGGTACTCAAAGGGTTAAAAAGGGACTGTAGTCACTAAAATAAAAACTATTGTTATTTTGTGACTATTTTTCACATTTTTATCGTATTTAAATTTGATTTTTGCTCCATTTATAAATTACCAGGAAGCTACATGAAGCTATGTGAAAGTGGAGATTTAGCATTGTTTAGTGTATCTTCCCCCTTATGTCTTTAGACATTCACTTTATATATAGATGTGTGTGTCTGCATTGATGCATTGGCGTTACCCATATGAAATGGGCCTAATCATGGCTGTAGGTGATTCTTCAATAATAATAGCCAAACAGTCCCTTAAGTGGAGAGATGATTGCACACTCACTGTTATGAAAAAATGGGCAAATCATATATTTCTATGTTTCTAATTCTATGATGCAGTGTAGCTCCAAAGGCATCACTAATCTGAGCAATAGTCCAGAAAACAGTAAGAAAGAACATACTCTTTTAAAGTATCTGAAAGAAATGCAGAATAGCCAATCATATGATTCAGAGGTCATTGATCTGCAATGCTTTGGAGTCATCACTACTATACATCATTCCTGAAGTGCATTCAGCAATACTTTCCTCAGCAATGTTTGCACTTTGATTTTGCTACTTTTAATATAACTATATATGTATTTATTCATAACTTGTAAAAAGCATGAACTTTATCACGGCTTTTTAGATTCAGACATATGTATAGACTGTATGGCTACTGTAAGGGTGGGCACAAATTTCAGACCGAGGGGCACATTTAGCTTTAGAATTTGGTGGGTTGGAGAATTCATCTTGCTCACATGCACACATTCACAAACACACACTCATTCACGTTCACATACTCATACAGGCTAAGTCACATACCTACTCATATACACACACTCTCACACACACACACACACACACACACACACACACACACTAATACAGTTTGTCTCGCTCTCAAACATGCTCACACATATACTCTCTGATGCACATATACTTTCTCACGCACACACAAACATACACTTATGCTCACATACACATACACTATTACAGACACACATACACCCTCACACACATAGACATATACCCTCTAGATTGTAAGTTACCATTTGTTTTGATCAAGTTGGTTATCTATGTCATTGTATATTTTACAAATCCACTGTACACTATTATTCTTCTGTGCAGGTCCTGTTTTGCAAAGTGCAAGAGCACACTATGCTTCTGGATGGGCACTCTTTAAGGTTGATGTACTGAGAAGTTCCAACTGATTTAAATTTGAAGCATTAAATTAATGGATTTTTTTTCTGTCCTCTGCTGTGGTTTTTTTTTTTGCTTGTCCCAGAATTGTTCTGTTTTTTTTTAATTCTTAGCACATCAGCCTTAAAGTGTGCCTAACTGGATGCATACTAATTAGGACTATGTATGTGAATAGAAACACAGATGCAATATACGCCTCATTAGGTGACCTTTGTGTAGGTATCAGGCATCTACTGTTCTACCTTGAGCAGCAGAGTGTGGTCCAGACTAGGAGCACAAAATACATTGTGACTGATTAGGTGCTCTGCATGCGTATGGATTCACTGAACTGTATCCATGATGCACTTCTCTTCTCTCATGATTCCTCTCATACCTCAAGTCACAAGAAATCACAAAATGTTATCATAACACTTGCTACACATTTATAGTTTAATGTGCAATTTTCTACTCTTGCACTTGTAGTGCACATTTCCCTCACTATTATACTATTCCTTGCATGATGGCGATGTGCAAATGAGAAGTAATATTTCTTTCACTACAAATATTTAAATATGGTTAAAAACTGCAACCCATCCAAAACGATCTGTAATTTCGGGGCACATTCATTCAAATTTACCTCCTTTCCCACTGCACCTCCAGGGAGTTGGCCTTCAACATCACAATAAATGGCTGCAGTTGCATCCCTGCAGTTTCAACTCTGACAGTACTCCTGCTGTGTTGTCTGCTCCTCCTGCCACCGCCTGCCACGTATCTGACAGTCGCACCAGTTGGATGGGCTGCTTTGCCATAGAAAACCTTCTTCCCTGCTGGAATTTGGCTCCAGTTTCCTGCAGAGGGGCATCTGCCCTGCCAGAGAGGTGGTTACCCTTTGTTGTCCTCTTCAGCCTAAGTTGCTGGTTGCTGCAATGGATACCTGAATTCCAAGCCTGCACTGAGGGCTGGCCTAGGCCACATGCAGTGATATTTGCCATCCTTAGAAGCATTATCCTATGTGTTATCACGTAAAACAACACAACTATGCTTTGTCTGCCTATTTCCATTTGTATATTCTACTAAGTCTAAGTATAAACTTAGCAAATTTGCCAAATGGTGGAGGAGGAAATAGAGGCAATCCTGGAATCCCCATTGACTTTGAACTCACCATCGCATTTCTCAGGCGGAGGAATCTGTGAGCCTCACAAATTGCTAGAATGTTTTGACAACCAAGACTAGATTCAGTCCAGACAGAATTAAATCTACTGAGAGCAGATCAACAGGCAATGTAAGAAAGGGTTGTTGACACACATAGACGGGTTTCAACTGTGGAGGACTCACTGCCACCCATGACTGAGTCCATTGAATTCCTTTGGCAACAGGTTAAAGCTCTGCAACATAAAATAGATGATCTGTAAAACAGATCTGGGGGTGCAATATTCAAATCTTGGGCTTCCCAGAGTGAGTTGAGGGGCGGGAGCCTAAGGAAATCTCAGAAAGGTGGATAAGAGATGCTCTGGGCAGAGAAAACCTGTCAAATACCTTTGTGTTCCTACCAACTCTTCACCGACAGGAGCAACACCTCAACCACTAATAGCCGAGTTGAGAATGGTCGAATTTAAATTACTTTTGAGAATCACAAGATATCCATTCACCCCAATTTCTCCCCAGAGGTTCCAAGCCAAATGAGTTCTTCACCAAAAGCTGTGAGTAGTAGATAATGGAAGCACTAGTTTCTGTACAATGGATGAAAAGGCTAGTCGTTGGTTGGATCCCATTTAAATTCCCCACTTAGTACACTCCCCAGCAAAGCTAATGCATCTGCCCTGTGTTAACTCTCTACATTTTCCCCACTGGGAGCTCCCAGATATATTTACTCTATTACTGTCCCTTACTGGTTACTGGAGATGTCCTGAAGGACTGAACTTTGTGTGTCTTACTGCTTGGAGGGACTTGCTCACCCTACACCTGAATGAAAGGTGATCCTGATTGCAGAGGGGTCAGAGGAGCTGGATTCCAGTTTTGGTCTCCCCTCAATGGATGTGGGGATAATGCCACTCTAGGGACCCTGTGTATCAAAGCCTTCACTGCAGTTGAAAACCCTTTGAGAGAGACACATTGTGAGATGTGTCTCCCTGTTCTCCCTCCCCTCCCCTTCCTTTTTTTTTTCTCTTCACCATTATGAATATCATGCCATTGTGGGCCACTGTGGGGTTATACTGCTGTGGCACATAGTGGGAAGAGAGTCTTTAGTTTTTTTAAGGGGAGGAGCTCATACAGGTGGTGGTTTAATGGCGGCCTTATTATCCTGCTCACATTTCGATAATGCTGGATCAACTACTTCATGAATGTTACAATTCCCATGCAGAGTGACTCCTGGGGGGTTGGTACTTTATATGTTCTTTCAATGTATATGTAACGGATCCTACCCATTACTTGAGCCCCTTGTCTGGACCTCGAACTATTTATCCAAAGACTATGGACATTTATTACTGTTTGGACTTTGTGCTGTGCCTTGGCGTACAAACTGGCCAGCTATTCCCTAAGAGAAAGACTTAAATTCATAGACTTTGGATCACATACTATGTTTAATGTATGGCGAACGTTTTAGTTATTGTATGTGGTATGTTTGAGGGTTTACTCCAAGGGAATAGGCAGTGAGGGGTTAATTATTTCAATATGTATTGCAGACTCACAAGCCTTTTGCTTAATTATTCAACCCCTGGCCATTGTTAAGGGAATGTATATTCTAGCCACTCAAGTCCTTGGAGTGAGAACTGTCCTGAGACCCCCTGCTGTGTCTGTTAATCCATTCACACCCCTCAGTCTGTGAGTCACCTATTGTATAACCTGAAACTCTGTTGCCAGCCCTTTGTATTATATGTTGTGAGTTGATTACCTCTGTGAATGCTCCCATTGTGTCAGCCCTTACCATCTGCTGCTGGCCTTTTGTCTGATGTGTTATGATTTAATCATGTTCCCTATTGTATCAGTTTTCCCATGTGATCCAATGTACTGTACTGTATATAAATATCTGTGGTTTGTGACAATAAAGAGAGTTCTGTTTTGGAGTGAACAAGGAGTCCTGGAGTCTTGTATTGCTTATAGTCTAAAGTATCCACTCTGATACTCATCTGCGCCAAGTATCCTGAATCGCCATCCGCCTGCTGCCAGTTTCCTGCGACCTACTTCGTGGACTGTCAGGCGGCGACGTGGACTCCTCCCTGCTTCCCTGCTTCCAGCGATCCTGCGGCTGTTTCCAGTGACTGTTCATACTTCAACTGGTGCATCCGACGGCGCTTATCTGCGTCGAGAAGGAGAGACCCAGGAAAGACGGCGGAAGGCGACGCGGTCCCTTCCCAGCTTCCGTTACAGTATAATACTCTATGCTTAATGTGGGTCATAACAGACAAGGGGTACTAAAGTCTGATGAATAAGACATGAACTCGAAATTCCCCAAATTCTACTCATTACTATAATAGTCCTTCCAAAACCTTACAAGGATCCACAAAGCTATGAGTCCTATCTTCCTATTTCTAACCTTACAGTCGTTGCCAAAATCCTTGCCATAATTCTGGCTACCTAATTAAATAAGGTTCTTCTCTCTCTCATTCATCCAAACCAGACCAGGTTTATACCAGAGAAATCAACATTCCATAATCTGAGACATCTCCATTTGCATTTGGAAACAAACCATTCTAATGCCGGTAATAGGGTAGTATCATTATATGCGTCAGGCATTTGAATCTGGGGTGGAACTATTTATTGTGCACACTCAAACCAGTTTGGCTTGGTCCAACCTTTATTAGATACAAATCTTGTACTCAGCACCTCAGACTAGTGTGCTGACTGGCAGTCCAAATATTTCTCACTATAGAGGGATACGAGACAAGGCTGCCCATTTTAGCCTGGGCTTTTTGTGCAGTCCAAATCAGAGCAGACCAGGAAGTGTGGAGGTTCCAGCTGGTGGAGGAAGAGAAAAGCTAGCATTATATGCTGACAACATTCTCCTTTTTTGGGGAGCTCAAGTGAATCGCTGTCCAGAGTACTGAACCTAGTTGATCAGTCTTGAGCGTATTCGGGACTCCCGAATTAACTGGAATTAACTGTAATAAATCTTCTTTTCTTGAGGTTGACCCGATAAGGGAGGGAGGGGTGGTTGCTGATACTCCTATGCAGTGTCAAGATTCAGTTACCTACTTAGGACTAAAGGTTGCAGCTTCATTAGATCTGTTCCTAAGGGACAACCTGGACCAGTTAATTGAACTGTGTCCTGGCTTAACCTTCCATTCAATGTCCTAGCTTGAGCCAATCTAATCAAAATAATAGTCCTACCTAAATTTCTTTATACGTTTCAGGGGGTGCTATACCCAAACGCCACCATAGATAGGATTATTACCCATTTACTGTAGTTTGGTGGCCTTCTAGGCCCAGCACTCCACACTTAAGTGACTGGCAGGAGAGTGGGGTATTTCAGACATATTGTATGACAGAACAGGGATAATGTGCATTTGCGTAAATTCTGCCTCATAACACGCACGTATTCCCTAAAATCGAGGAACCCTTTCAAAAAAGCAGATACACACTCTCCCGTGTCTCCCTGATGGGTACCACGATATGTTTGAGTCCCTCAAAGACAAAACAGATGATCTGCAGTGTCTAGTTCTCCTTACAACAATTATCAGGATATACTGCTAGAGATCCACACTCACCCCCTGTGGGGTGGAGCGGGTTTAGACCAGCTACAAGTACTCAACTTTGGACACAGTTGGAAGGGACATAGTATTACCACCTTGAGTCATATTTACCAGGGTAACAAACTTGACCTTCTGAGTGACAGAGGGGTACATGATTCATTGTAAAGCAATGCACTGCATATCCCTCTTGAACTCAAAGGGTTATAACCTTTGAAAGCTTACACACTGAATTCGGCATACTAAATAAACTTTTGTTCTTATACTTGTGCCTACTGCTTTCAGGCCAAATGGAACAGTGGGAACTCGGAGTTACTGGAATTTCCACTGATCACCCTGGCATCCAAACACCTTATCCTGAAGCCAATATTGTTGATATACACATGGATGAAGAAGTGTACATTCACGGAGGGGGCAACACTCAGATCTAAATAGGAGGAAGATGTAGGGAAATTGGAGGTTTGGGAGTGGGGGGAGTCTAGGTTGGGCCTCAAGGCAGTGTCTGAGACTGCTACATATCAGTAACTCCAGCTTAAAATCTTGCACATGATGTATTACACCCCAATAAGGTTACACCAACTTTACACCAACAAATGTAAAAGCTGTGGGGAATAGGGGCCGCTTTCCTGCATCTCATATGGGACTGTTCAGCAGTACTGATGTAATGGAGGGAGGTGGTAGCGGTAATGTCGACACTGGTTCAGTGGAGGGTGCCTTTTTATCCTAAGATATGTATCTTGTCGACTTTACCAGACCAGATACACCCTTTTACCAATAACGCCCTGGTTAGAGAGCTGCTGGTTATGGTGAGGAAGGTGGTGGCAATTTTGTGGATGCTGGAGAGATCTCCTAGTTTTGTGGTTGGATTAAGCTGGTCAACCACAACCTCCCTCCCTAAAAAGGCCTTTTTCTCCATAGAGGTTCTCTTAACAAATTCCATTCTATTTTGGAAGCATGGATATTCCGCAACAGGGCTAATGCCAGTGTTAGTGTTATTGCCAATGCTGGCGACACTATTGTTGGCACTGCTGTTGCCAGTGGCACTGACACAGTTTAGTTAAACAAAACAAATTTAGATGTGTTTAAATCCCAATAATCAGTTTATTGTGCTATTATATTTACATAATTATCCTACAGCTCATCCCCTGGGGGGGGTGCTCTACCTGCTTGGGAATGTTGGTTAGATAGAGGGTGGGAGGGTTGGCTAGGAAAGGTTTTAGATTAGGATAGGTATTGTTTTTCTTTGTTTAGAAAATATATAGTCTTTCCATTAAGATGATACTTGGATGTTAATCATATTTAAAGGGATAGTAATACTTCGTTTTATCTTTATTTTCTTTTGTAGGCATTAAAAAAACATGAAGAACGATATAAGTCTTATCTTTCAAACCTTTATGGTTTAAGAGATATTCACAAGCAAAGTTTCCTCCTCCCGCCCCTTTTTCCTAGTGTAAGCCATCTCTTCTCAGATGTGAATCTGGTTGTAAGACCAGACAGATAACAGCAGGGGACAATCTTCTTTGTATGAAAACAATGAAAGCCCTTCCCCCCTTGACAAGTTTTTCAGCTTTTTCCCTTATCTTAATTGAAGATTGTCCCTCTCTGCAGTCTACCTGGACACCTCCCTTCTGATCTGGCTGAACGGGGTGGGGATACTTTGCTTGTGAATATCTCTTAAACCATAAAGGCTTGAGAGATAAGACTTATATCGTTCTTCATGTTTTTTTAATGCCTACAAAATAAAATAAAGATAAAATGAAGTATTACTATCCCTTTAAAAGAATATATGGATACTTTTCCTGTAAATTGTTTTATGGCCATGTGTTTGTTGCGTTGTAGTCCTGTCTTCAGTAAAAACAATGAATAAAAAAAATATGGTTAATGACAAAAATGACCATCACACTCATTTTCTCATGGTCAGTGTACTTCTCAGTCAGTTATGGCAAACATAGCACAGATTGCAACATATGCCTCCAAGTGTCAGTTACAAACAGAATCCTTACCTAAAAATACCTTGTAACCAATTTTGTTGTTCCCGTTTTGCTTGTTTTAACTATACCAGTTAATGCAAGTAAACTTAGATGGGTAAACCTTAACTCTCACTTAAATCAAAATTATAAAAGGTGAAACTAAGCATACAAAACAGAACTATATAGCGAAATGTATGGTAATTGGTACATTTATGTAACCTGAACAATGTTTTACTTTCATTGCTTGCTTATTCTCAATTGTTTCTTTTTATACTTACTTTATTTCTTCAATAGAGTGTGTTAATAATCTAAGAAAAACATCTAAAGCACTTTAGAGTTAAATGTGTATGAGTAAGTAAATCCTATAAAAACCTATTTGCACATTCCTGTACTTTATAACTGCATAGTAACCAGTTTCAACTAATCATTTCAAGTTTGGCAAAACAAATGTGAAATATTTATGAACCCTCTTAATATATAAGTCAAATGGAATTCTAAATTGGTAACATTGCAGCTCATGTTTACACATTGTTTTTCTCAATTCAGCAAATGCAGCAGAATGACAATTACTTTATCAAAGCAATCATTCCCTTGCAAGAGCAAAGTGGCAAGTGCATCATAAATTTTGCATTTCAATAATATTTGACCCAGACAATAGATGATTTTTTGCACTTTCATGTGTTAGGAAGCATTCCTTTTTATGTTAGAAAACAATGTTTCTCTTTGAAAAAAAAGAGGTAAGAATGGTAAATATATGAACTGATACATATAAATACATTACAATGTATCAGAAGGCATACTGATATTTGTTTGTTGGTGTTTACAATGATATCAAGCCAATAGGAATTTTTGTGAACCAAAAGAAAAGTGCAAAGTAAATGTGGCTGCTCCTCTTCAATTCATAGGGCTCTATTTAAAAGAATGCACCAAAATCTTTGTAAATGTAAAAAGGCCCAACAATTTCTAATAATACATGATTTACATCGTATTCGAGAGGTAGTCTACAAGAATAGCAAGTGAGCGTAGGCCCAACAAATAAATGTAATACAAAAACCTGTGTCGCACCTTTTTGTGCATCACCATGCATCCCAATCAGCTGACAAAACACGCTTAAGGTCAAGTGAAAACATAAAGGTCAACGATAACTAGCAACCCTGATTGCTGGCCAAACAAGAGGAGTATTTGTCGGGGAGCGCCCCACAGAGTCAGGGTCTGTGCAGGCAGAACATTCCAGCCATAGCTCCAACTCCTTGCAGGCTGGAGCGGAGGAGGAGAGGATGAGGGATCCTCGTTACACCTATAAAGGGAACAGGGCCCATGTCCAGGGTATCTTGGAGAGGGAGAGTATCCTTTTCACAAAGGAGAGGATCCCTGGCCTGGCTGCTAGGAAGAAGGCTGTCTGGAGTCAAGTCTGAATGCAGAGTCCACCTGCAGCCAAACCATGGAATCTAGTAAAAAGCGATGGGGAGACTACAAGAGAGTGTTGAAGAATAAGATGGGGGAGGCACTGGAGGTGGTCCCACTGCTTAAATCACCTTTAACAGCTGGGAGGAGATGCTGAGGCAGAACCTGATGGCCACCTCTGTTGAGGGGGTCCCTGGAGGACTGAGCACTGGGGAAGAAAGCAGCCTCAACACTTCCTGTAATTGCATCATCACATAACCACACACCACATCAACCAACACAAATATCACACACAAACATAGTCACACCTCAATACATGGCCATCATTGAGCCACACAGCTGCACCAACACAGCACTCTGAGGGTTCAAACAAGGACACGATACAAGCACAAATGGGAAGGTTCAACCAGGCGCAATCCTGTCCAAGTCCCAGTTTAACCCTCTTGTTTCTGTGCTGATCAGACATAATCCAGACAAACTATGCTTGCCAAAAATTGTCTGTTATAGATAATTACTGTTCCTCCACAATGTCAGCCATGTACCCACAGGGCAGGCACCACACAACCCTTTGAGTGCTAGAGGGATCCTTAGTGCATCGCTCCACAATGCATTGGCTACCCTTCCAGCAATCCAAGGGTTAACCGACAACAAAGACAGGTTGACAGGGTTACATTTAAATGCTCCAAGGGGGACAAAAATCAGTGACAAAGAGATAATGAAGTGGAGGTAATCTTTCCATTTTATCACTTCATCAGTTCCCATGTTATTCCATGGAGACAATTCAATAACATATTTCAAGTTATTGAGATCTCACTGCATTGAATCCCTAGAAAAACATAGAAACTGGAGAAATTATATCACTGGAGAAGTAATCATCTCCACTTCACCTCCACTTTATCAACCCTTAATCACCACTCAGTGAATCTCAATAAAGATGGATCAAGTCACACATCGCAGTGCCACTAAGACAAACTGGATGTATGTGCAACACAAGGGCCTCAAAATAACCAACACTGTTGGATTAAATGATAACAGAGTAGATTAAACTTTCTGTGAAGCAAATGTATACTGAAGAGTGGCAATGGCAATAAGGGGACCAGCAGGTGGTTGCCATCCCCACCAGCTGCACCAGCTCCACCAGCAGCACCAAAATACAGGCATCACCCCACCTCCCATACCGAGTGGATGCATCAGGAGAGGTGGATGTATGCCCACCTCTGGACATTACTATACAGCACCCCTAGCACCACAGGAAGGCACTGGATGCCAGGCACAGTGCCCACACTCCAATATGGGAGAAATGGTTCCGCTATGAGACAACAACTGCCATCCTGGATGGCTCCCCAGCATGGCCCCAGGTATGACCCAAGGTCGGAGGGTAGCAGCTACCAGTGTCCATGATCTATGGCCGTGTATTATAAACATCTGGGGTTGACTGGGGAGCCCCAGCTTCCCCAGCAACATGAGGACTTTACACCTCCACCACATCCACATCAGGAGGGCCAAACATCTTTGGCTAGCTCGGATTCTCTGGATGTGGTGGGGACGCAGCCATTGTCTGGATCCACATCTGCTGGGATACAAACACAGGAGCAGCCATTCTCAGCACCAGCCTCCCCACTACCAACAGCAGCCTCAGAACCAGCAGCAGCATCCTTAAAACCAGCACCAGCAGCTTCACCTGAACAACAACCTCAGCTTAGCATAACAACAGGTGCCACACTGTCAATATTCAGGTGCCTCAATTGTTGCAGTGTAAGGGGGTTATCCAAACAGTTATTTGACTTAGCTAAGTAACAGGCAAGACAGAACATCTAGCCAAATAGTCTGTGATTCACACTCTGATCATGAAACTAACAGCACACACATTGAAATTAGTGTTGACCGAGCACCCCGATGCTCGGGTGCTCGGGTGCTCTGACCGAGCACCCCCTGAGGCTCGAGTGCTCGGCCGAGCACCCGAGCCCCATTGCATATAATGGGGCGACACGAGCATTACACCAGGCACCCCCTGCTCTGATGAGGGGAGGGTGCCTGGTCAATGCCCCCCTTCATCTCCGCTATGCCCCCTTCATCTCCGAATGCCCCCTTCATCTCCGCAATGTCCCCCTTCATCTCCGCTATGCCCCCTTCATCTCCGCTATGCCCGTCTTCCACAATGTCCCCCTTCATCTCCGCTATGCCCCTCTTCCACAATGTGCCCCTTCATCTCCGCTATGCCCCTCTTCCACAATGTCCCCCTTCATCTCCTCTATGGAGAAGAGGGGCATAGCGGAGATGAAGGGGCACATTGTGGAAGAGGGGCATAGCGGAGATGAAGGGGGACATTGTGGAAGACGGGCATAGCGGAGATGAAGGGGGACATTGTGGAAGAGGGGCATAGAGTCTATGCCCCTCTTCCACAATGTCCCCCTTCATCTCCGCAATGCCCCCTTCATCTCCGCAATGCCCCCGTACCTCCAGTCCCTGGTGGTCCAGCGGAGCGTCTTCAGATCTGTGCCTCTTCCGGCACAGATCCCCGCCACCCGAACATGGCGGGCGAGCACATGGCGGTACTCGACGAGTACCGCCATGTGCCGAGCAGAGCGATGCTCGAGCCGATCCGAGCATCGGCCGAGCACGCTCGCTCAACACTAATTGAAATGTTAGGTTGATCATTGGGTTCAATATTGTATTTGGATAGAAGTAAGACATGTCATAGCTATTATTGTGGTCAATTGATAAGAGCAAGCAAGAACAACTTTGTGGGTTAATGTAAGGTGTATTAATGTGTTGATAAGGTTGAAAGTGACTCCAGTGATATCACCCTGGTTAGTCTGTTTGTCAATGGAGCCTATGTACTGAGATATGTCAAACTAGAGCAATCTCAGAACATTGGTTACACTGACCAACATGGAAACAGTGGACAGGAGATCACATTGAAAGTTATGTCCCCTGTAGCACCTCTTTATCACTCACAACACACATTAGTGTATCACTGCCATCATCTCCTTGCATTAATACATCACAAAGTCCACTCATGGTCAAACAATCAGTGGACTCTTGTGATCAAGGCCATGCCTTCCTAGGTATGAGGGATACTCAAGCCACAGGTATGGTTCCACATTGAGATGTATCTAATCCAACATTTAATTTAGCAGACACATATTGATTAGTGATGGCTCTCCTTTAATGTGTCTAACACTACTTTAAAACATACATGTGTTTGTATATTACCAATATGCATTGAACATTTGTATGAACACCCAAAAGGTACATATTATCTCAGAATCAGTAACGGATACTGTACAAACACAGCTGAACATTTCATGTGTTGTTAACAAGGTATTGTAACTCACATGATGAGCATTCTTACTATACAGGTTTGAAAACCAAGATGTTAGGCAGACATATATTTGGGTGTTATATGGATATGTTAATGTTACAGTAGAAGTTGCTATAAACATCAAGATAAACATTGCATCACCAACACAAGCACTTAAAACATCAAGGGGGAGCTACATGGAAGTGTTTTCAAGGCTTCAGTACAATCAGATGGAAAATCCTCTGTTCCAGGATGGGTCATGCTATGGATGCATGTGGGACAGGATGACAGGAATTTTGACATCACCCTCTAACTGATTGTCATGCAACAGCTACATCATAATTATCCCATTAATCGTTTGTGTTTCAGGGGAGTACACAAAGCATTGCTTTGTAATGTGTTGTCTACTCATCTGTAACCCATTATGATGGAAGCAAGGGGATGTCAACCAGCCATATGGATATGTTTCCATGACATAAAATCAATACATAAACAAGGGTTCCATGGTTGCTATGGCTATGATCATGGCAATTCATATTATTTGCTGTCAATTGAACCTAGGAATATGATGAACCTGACTAATGTGTTGTACCTTGGTGCACATGGGGGATGAATGATAACCTTCAAGTATCAATGTCAACATGGATGAAAGAATAGCAAATGTTAATAGACTCCTCAGCCACAATATGACACGTCCATGGAATGGATGCACGGGTTCCATACTGCTGCCAGTGTCAGGGTTGTGAGTGTCATTGATCCTGTGGGGTGAAGCAGAAAATCATGTGTGGTGTGGTCAGTATGTTTGCACAAATTTCCAGGGCTGATCATGGACATACATGGATTGTGTTAATGCCACTGTTATACTCACACCTGAAGTGTTCCCTAATCAGCCTGTCTCATATCTGTGCCCCTCTTAGGGTCTCCTAATCCTGGACTCTACAGGTACATAAACCATTGGTGGGGGCTGTATATCATTCAACAGTCGTGCGTCACAGCGATGTTATGTAATATTGCACATGCCAGGATGATTTCACAAGCCTTGCCTGGGGCATATTGTAGTGCTCCCACTTAGTGATCCAGACATTTGAATCTTGTTTCTAGAAGGCTGAATGTGAGCTCAGTGGCATTCCTTATTCTTGTATGAGCATCATTGCAGTGCTCCTGAGCATCTGTTTGTGGATTTCTGGCTGTTGTGAGGAGCCAAGATTTACACCCATAGCCTGAATCACCTGTGGAAAGTGCATGACATGGTGAGACAGGGAGCACATGTTGTGTGGATGATGTTGTATTAGGTGGACGTACTACCTGTGAGTCATGAGCATGTTGAGAATTGTTGTAGGTACACCTGTGGATTTGGTGTGATTTTGTATTTTTACCTACCCAAAAGCCATCTCCCTGTATATGTTCCATTTTCGAAGTCTCTGTGTACAGATGAGTGTTGGAGGATGTAAGAATCATGACACCAACCTGGATATTTTGCACAGGCATTGGTGATCCTCATGTTGGAGTCACACACCATCTGCACGTTCACGGAGTGGAAGTTCTTTCTGTTGATAAAGAGATGTCCCTCACATGTTGGAGCTTTGATACGAACATTTGTGCAATCTATACCACCTATGACACTGGACATGCATCTTCTTGTGTAAAAGTCCTGTTTTACACGTGTCCACTCCATGTCGGTGGTAGGAAAGTGAATGTACCTGCTGGCCTTGCTTTTGAGGGCTGGAACACCTGAACGCATCTTTGGAAAATGTGGGCTGTGACATGCCTGATGCGCAGCCTTCTGTGGACTGGAAGGCTCTACTTGCCATGAAATGTATAACACACATGAGTTTCTTCAAGACGGATAGGGCATAATTGTGGATGCATACAGGGTCGAGCTCATCTTTGATGACCTTATATAGGTCAATGATGCTGTGCACCATCAACCTGTAGAGGTCTATCACCTCATCATCGGTCATTCCCAGGAGAGTGACCATTGTGAGGTATACTCTGGGCCTTGATGGTCATCTGTGAACCCTGTGCTGCTCCAGGGGTCCCTGTGGCAGCTGGGGAGCATCCTGTTGCTGTAGCTGGGGAGCTGCAGGCAGGTGTTGTCCGACAAGTAGGGATGGGCTCCTGTGTGGCTCTTCAGCCAGAACCTCCTCACATGCAACAGGTGAAGGCTGTTGAACAGGTGTGCTTGGGAGTTGCTGATGATACCTAGCACTCCTACTCCTTCTCCACAGTCTTCCCATCAATATTTGTACAAATATACATGTTCTCTTTGTCTCTGTCTGTCTCTGTCTCTGTCTCTCTCTCTCGTTCTGTCTCTCTCTCACTCTCTCTGTCTCTCCGTCTACTCTCTGTCACTGTCTCTCTCCCTGAGTGGTCTCAGTGTAAATATACCACATGTAAATATTATGAGTTGTCCCTTTAAGACAATGGTGGTGTGTTGTCCATGTGCGCTTATAAGATGAGAGATGACCAAAGGGAAGGTGTTTGTAGTCCAGGTAAGTGTTTGCCAGTGTGTTTGTTATTTAAAATCTGCTGTGTTCTGATTGCTGTGTCACTGTCAGGTGTGAGTGTGACATTGGGGAGTGCAGGTTGTGTCTCAGTTTGCTGGTAATGTTGCACAGGTGAGCTTGCTTTGTATTGACAGTTGTATGCTGTGTGTTAACCCCCGTTGTTCCGTGATATATTGTGATGGCTTGTGTTGGTCTGCTTTTTGAAGCCCTTGTCCCTGTGGTGTTGCTAGGTTTTTGTGTTTTGTCCGACAGTTATTTGTGGGGCATCAGCATTGTTTGTGTGTTATCTTGCCTTTGCAGGGGTAAATGTTGCCATTGGTTTACTTGTGCTATATGTTCTGTGGACAGCTGTTCTCAGTTTTATTTTGTGCAACGGTTGTTTTTTTTGCCGCTATATGTTTTACACCTAACAAAACTGGGTCTTAACTTTTTGCCATTAAAAGTATCAGTTTATCGCTTGCTAGCAGTACCACACTCCTTTAAATGGCTTTGGAGAGCTTTGTTCTATAGGTCTCAATGGACATAAGTTTAACATCCATAATGATTTTAGAACTGCTGTTAGCTGTTCATAAGAAGGCTTTTTAAATGGCTTACTGTTAGTGTTGAGCGAGCACCCCGATGCTCGGGTGCTCTGACCGAGCACCCCCTGAGGCTCGAGTGCTCGGCCGAGCACCCGAGCCCCATTGAATATAATGGGGCGACACGAGCATTACACCAGGCACCCCCTGCTCTGATGAGGGGAGGGTGCCTGGTCAATGCCCCCCTTCATCTCCGCTATGCCCCCTTCATCTCCGAATGCCCCCTTCATCTCCGCAATGTCCCCCTTCATCTCCGCTATGCCCCCTTCATCTCCGCTATGCCCCTCTTCCACAATGTCCCCCTTCATCTCCGCTATGCCCCTCTTCCACAATGTCCCCCTTCATCTCCGCTATGCCCCTCTTCCACAATGTCCCCCTTCATCTCCTCTATGGCATAGAGGAGATGAAGGGGGACATTGTGGAAGAGGGGCATAGCGGAGATGAAGGGGCACATTGTGGAAGAGGGGCATAGAGGAGATGAAGGGGGACATTGTGGAAGGGGGCATAGCGGAGATGAAGGGGGACATTGTGGAAGAGGGGCATAGAGTCTATGCCCCTCTTCCACACTGTCCCCCTTCATCTCCGCAATGCCCCCTTCATCTCCGCAATGCCCCCATACCTCCAGTCCCTGGTGGTCCAGCGGAGCATCTTCAGATCTGTGCCTCTTCCGGCACAGATCCCCGCCACCCGAACATGGCGGGCGAGCACATGGCGGTACTCGACGAGTACCGCCATGTGCCGAGCAGAGCGATGCTCGAGCCGATCCGAGCATCGGCCGAGCACGCTCGCTCAACACTACTTACTATACTTACAAAACAGCTGTCGGTTGTTCTTTTTGATTTCGGGTACCTTTAAATCGAGCCAGTACATACAGAAATATAGGGGGTGACATCTGATGGCTTACAGAAAGTACAAATTAATTATGTTTTAAAAGGAGCTACTCACTCATTTTCTGACTTTCAGATATAAGTTTATATAGATTCACATTTATTAAATGAATCCCAAACAATAAGTGTCAAGGTCCCTAAAATAGCCTCCACTCCCAAACGTTTCTTCCCTTCAAGTAATGATGACTGAAGCCAAATCTACATATCCAGACTAGAAAAAGATCTAAAACAAATTATGGGTGATATAGACCAGTAGAACATAATTGCAGTAGAAGATAAAAGTTAAAGGATGTTATGGACTATGTTACAATTAAGAGGTGATAAAGTGGAGATGACTTCTCCAGCGATATTACTTCTCTTGTTCCAGTTCCTATGTTATTCAGTCGAGCCTATGCACTAAGATCTTTCAACCATGAGAAATCTTAGTGCATAGGCTCCATAGAATAAAATAGGAATTGAAGAAGAGATATCACTGGAGAAGTTATCTCCAGTTTATCACTTCTTCATCCCCTAGTGCATAACACCCATGGTATCTTCAGACAGTGTCACAACCTACAGCAAGTGGCTGCTGAATAGCAACACTATTGCACCATGTTGAGTCATTTAAATCACTCAAACAACAGAGTAGGGATGGGTGATTTTTTACCTCAAACAGAAACAGGCAAAAAATGACACTTCCTGCCGACTGGGACATTTTTCCAGCAAAATGAAGATTTTATACTTCTTCCCATTTATTTCATTGAACTGAAATAAACATTAAGACTGAAATTCTCCCCCATATGGCACGTTTCTCTTTTTTTCCCAAATGGATAGTATAAAATTGGTGTCAGGTTCTCTCAGCATAGCATTCTGTGTTTGTGAGAAGTACAGAAAGCAGCACAATGTTTCAGTTAGTTAAGATATGCAAATCAAGAAAAGTTGGAGTATAGTTTAGGGTGCCTTGTAGGCAGAAATGTATTCTCTTTATTTGGGGAGTCTGATGGTACACTGGGGGACTGTGGAGAGAGAAAGAAGATTTGCCCAAAATAGGCAGCTATGATTCAAGGTCCTTCCTGATTTGGCTGTGAAGAGAGCAAAGGAGATTTACCCCAAGTCACACTAAATTTTGTGTGGTTGAGAAGACACAGGCAGCTGCAATCCAAGTTCCTTTCTATTGGCAGCTCTCTGTGTTAAGGGAGTGTGGAGGGAAGAAGTAGCTGCTAAAGGAGTATTTTTTTTTAAACACTGATAGGAAAAGTAATGAAAATAGGTAACAAGGACCCTGACATGAGCTGTGACTGAGGCAGACAGATAATAGAAGTGATTTCTGTAAAAAGACAGACATCACACACAGTCAGTTCTATTGTATACTTCAGAACTGTCCAGCAAACTTACAAGGGGCAAAATGCACAGTAGATGATGATCCTTCACCTCCTGAGGAGGCTATTTGTCAAAATCACATACAAAGTTCCACCACCATTAGTAATATTAATAAACCATGTAAGAACACTAAATATAACAATGAATCACTTTCTAGTGTTGATGACATAACAGAGGAATGTGTTGCAGTTCAACCAACTGCTGTGCCTGACAGTGAGAGTAAAACACCAGTCCTCAAAGTAATGGAGAATATTCTGAAATTTCCTCTAATGGTAAAAGTAAAAAGAAATTGAGTCTTCAAAAACCTAAAGGAATATGAAGTAGTGGGTAAGAAGAAGTGGACACTGCTGATGATTATCTAATTACTGATGATGATGATGATGACGATGATGATGATGTTGAACTAGAATATATCCACCACGGTCTTCCCCTTATTCTGATACAGATAAACTTGAGAATAAAAGCAATGATGACATGACCATCAAATCAGATGAAAGGAAAAGGCTCAATCTTCCCTCCATGAAAAGGAGAATTATGCAGGTGATTAACTGTTTAAGAGCGCAAATGGAATGTCTAACTCTGGACAAATAAAGATGCCTAAAAATAGACAATAACTCAGAGACATCTCTGTCCAGAATTCTTTATCTTGTAGAGCAATTTGGGGCATTCTTTGAATTCACATCAACTGACATAAATCACTTACCTGGGATTGAAGGTTGCAGCCTCAACTAATCAGTTTCCTAAAACTAACTTAGACCCATTAATTCAGCAGTTCAGATTTAAATCCTTGTTTTGGTTCAACCTCCCAATCAATGTTTTGGAGCGGGTTATCTCCATTAAAATTATTTTTCTGCCCAAATTCCTTTATATCTTTCAGGGAGCTCCAGTATACATGTATACGTACTTCTAGGCTAGCTCTTTCCCTTGTTCAGAGAGGAATTGTCTGGCATTTTGTGGCCGGGCTATCATTTGACAGGACCAGTATGATATGGTGAGCTAAAAGAGATTGTACTCTGGGCATGAGGACCCAGTCCCAGTGAGCTTCTTGCATGTATTTGATAGCTCATGAGCCTAGTTGAGCATCTCTGAACTTTCTTTCTACATATGCAAATTGCTCTGGGGATTAGTCACCCTAAGAGTAATGGGGGGAATCCAGACATGGACCCCTTGCTCGCAGTATGTAGAGGGATAAGATGCCCCTCACTGATGAGGCACAATAAGGAGAGAGAAAAAAAAAAAAAAAAAAAAAAAAAAAAATATATATATATATATATATATATATATAAATATAAATAAATAAAATAGTATGTAGGTTTATAGTTAGCTGTTTCCCTTGTTCAGAGAGGAATTGTCAGTCATTTTGTGGCTGGGCTATCATTTGGCAAGACCAGTATGATATGCCTCAGAAGATTGTTTCTCTCTGTGTATGGCACTGGTGCACTAAAAGAGATTGCACCCTGGGAGTAAGGACATACTTCTTGCATATATTTGCTAGCTCATGAGCCTAGTTGAGCATCTCTGACCTTTCTTCCTACATATGCAAATTGCTCTTGGGATTAGACACCCTAAGAGTAATGGGGGAAATCCAGACGTAGACCTCTTGCTCACAGTGCCTAGACGGAACAGCTGTATCTCACCGATGAGACCCAATAAGGCCAAAACGTACCTCTGGGGGTTAGCTGTTTCCCTTGTCCAGAGAGGAATTGTTTTTGTTTTTTTTGTAGCTGGACTGTCATTTGGCAAGACCAGTATGATATGCTTCAGAAGATTTTCTCTCTGTGTATGGCACTGGTGAGCTAACAGAGATTGCACTCTGGGCGTGAGGACACAGTCCCAGTGAGCTTCTTGCATGTATTTGCTAGCTCATGAGCCTAGTTGAGCATCTCTGACCTTTCTTCCTACATATGCAAATTGCTTTTGGGATTAGTCACCCTAAAAGTAAAGGGGGGGGGGAATCCAGACATAGATCCCTTGCTCATAATATCTTAGAGGAATCAGCTGCACCTCACTGACAAATCCCAATAAGGCTGAAATGAACATCTGGGGTTAGCTGTTTCCCTTGTGCAGAGAGCAGTTGTCTGACATTTCTTTGCTAGACTGTCATTTGGCAGGGCTGGTATGATATACTTCAGAAGATTTTTTTTTTTTTTTCCCCCATCCCTTCCCCCTCTGTGCATGGCACTGGTGAGCTAAAAGAGATTGCACTCTGGGTGCGAGGACACTGTCCCAGTGAGCTTCTTGCATGTATTTGCTAGTTCATGAGCCTAGTTGAGCTTTTCTGACCTTTCTACATATGCCAATTGCCTTTGGGATTAGTCACCCTAAGAGTAATGGGGCGAATCCAGACATGGACCCCTTGCTCACAGCAACAAGAAGGATCAGCTGCACATCAACAAGAAGGCCCAATAAGGTCAAAATGTATGTCTGAGGTTAGCTGTTTCCCTTGTTCAGAGTGGAATTGTCATTTAGCAGACCAGTATGATATGCTTCAAAAGATTTCCTCTCTGTGTATGGCACTGGTGAGCTAAAAAGAGATTGTATTCTGGGTATGAGGACACAGTCCCAGTGAGCTTCTTGCATGTATTTGCTAGCTCATGAGCCTAGTTGAGCATCTCTGACCTTTCTTTCTACATATGCAAATTGCTCGTGGGATTAGTCACACTAAGAGTAATGGGGGGGAAATCCAGACATGTACCCCTTGCTCACAGTGCCAAGAGGGATCAGCTGCACCTCATTGATGGTCCTAATAAGGCTGAAATGTACATCTGGGGTTATTTGATTTCTTTGTTCAGAGAGGAATTGTCTGGCATTTTGTGGCTGGACTGTCATTTGGCAGGTCCAGTATGATATGCTTCAGAAGATTTCTTCTCCGTGTATAGTACTGGTGAGGTAAAAAAAAAAAAGATATTGTACCCTCGGCACGAGGACACAGTCCCAGTGAGCTTCTTGCATTTATTTGCAAGCTCATGAGCCTAGTTGAGAATCTCTGACCTTTCTTTCTACATATGCAAATTGTTCTTGGTATTAGTCACCCTAAGAGTAATGGGGGAATCCGGACGTGGACCCCTTGCTCAAACTCTTTAAGAAAGATTAGCTGTACCTCACTGATGAGGACAAATAAGGCTGAAACAGCCGTCTGGGGTTAGTTGTTTTCCTTGTTCAGAGAGGAATTGTGTGGCATTTCTTGGCTGGAATGTCATTTAGCAGGACCAGCATGATATGCCTCAGAAGATTTTCTCTCTGTGTATGGCACTGGTGAGCTAAAAGAGATTGCACTTTGTGTGCGAGGACACAGTCCCAGTAAGCTTCTTGCATGTATTTGCTAGCTCGTGAGCAAAGTTGAGCATCTCTGATCTTTCTTTCTACATATGCAAATTGTGCTTAGTATTAGTCACCCTAAGAGTAATGGGGGGAATCCTGACGTTGACCCTTTGCTCACAGTGCCAAGAGGGATCAGCTGCACCTCAACGATGAGGCTTAATAAGAACAAAACGTACAGCTGGGGTTAGCTGTTTTCCTTGTTCAGAGAGGAATTGTCTGGTATTTTTTGGCTGTGCTGTCATTTGGTAGGACCAATATGATAATCCTCAGAAGATTATTGTTTTTTTTGTTTTTTTTTTTTTTGTATGTGTAGGGCACTGATGAGCTAAAAGTGACTGCACCCTAGGAGTGAGGACACAGTTCCAGTGAGCTTCTTGCATGTATTTTCCAGCTCATGAGCCTAGTTGAGCATCCCTGACCTTTCTACATATGCAAATTGGTCTTAGGATTAGTTACCCTAAGCGTAATGGGGGGGAGTCCAGATGTGGACCCCTTGCTCACAGTGTTTAGAGGGAACAGCTACACCTCATTGATATGTCCTAAATGTACATTTGGGGCTAGCTGTTTCCCTTGTGCAAAGAGGAATTGTCTGGCTTTTTGTGGCTGGACTGTCATTTGGCAGGACCAGTATGATAAGCCTCAGAAGATTTTCTTTATGTGTATAGTACTGGTGAGCTAAATGAGATTGAACCCTGGGCGTGATGATATAGTCCCAGTAAGCTTCTTGCGTGTATTTGCTAGCTCGTGAGCCTAGTTGTGCATGTCTAACCTTTCTTTCTACATATGCAAGTTGATCTTGGGATTATTCACCCTAAGTGTAATTGGGGGAATCCAGACATGTACCCATTGCTCACAGTACCTAGAGGGATCAGCTGCACCTCACTGATGGGCCCAATAAGACCGAAACCTACGTCTGGGGTTATTTGATTCCTTTGTTCAATGATGAATTGTCTGGCATTTCGTGGCTGGACTGTCATTTGGCAGGTCCAGTATGATATGCTTCAGAAGATTTCTTATCTGTGTATGGTACTGGTGAGCTAAAAGCAATTGCACCTTCTGAGCTTCTTGCATTTATTTGCTAGCTCATGAGCCTAGTTGAGCATCTCTGACCATTCTTTCTACATATGTAAATTGTTCTTGGTATCAGTCACCCTAAGAGTAATGGGGTGAATCTGTATGTGGACCCCTTGCTCACAGTGCCAAGAGGGATCAACTGCACCTCACCCACAAGGTTGAAATGTATGTCTGGGTTTAGCTGTTTCCCTTGTTCGGAGAGGAATTGTCTGGCATTTCTTGGCTGGACTGTCATATGGCAGGACCAGTATGATATGGTTCAGAAGATTTTCTCTCTGTGTATGGCACTGGTGAGCTAAAAGAGACTGCACCCTGAAAGCGAGGACACAGTCCCAGTGAGCTTCTTGCATGCATTTGCTAGCTCATGAGCCTAGTTGAGTATCTCTGACCTTTCTTTCTACATAAGCAAATTGCTCTTGGGATTAGTCAGCCTAAGAGTAATGGGGGGAATACAGAAATGGACCCCTTGCTCACAGTGCCAAGAGGGATCAGGTGCACCTCACCAACAAGGCCGAAACGTGTGTCTGGGGTTAGCTGTTTCCCTTGTTCAGAGAAGAATTGTCTGGCATTTCTTGGCTGGACCAGTATGATGTGCCTCAGAAGATTTTCTCTCTGTGTATGGCACTGGTAAGCTAAAAGTGACTGCACCCTGGGAGCGAGGACACAGTCCAAGTGAGCTTCTTGCATGTATTTGCTAGCTCACGAGCGTAGTTGAGCATCTCTGACCTTTCTTTCTACATAAGCAAATTGCTCTTGGAATTAGTCAGCTTAAGAGTAATGGGGGGGGAATACAGACATGGACCCCTTGCTCATAGTGCCAAGAGGGATCAGCTGCACCTCACTGACGGTCCTAATAAGGCTAAAACATACATCTGGGGTTATTTGATTCCCTTGTACAGAGAGGAATTGTCTGGCATTTTGTGGCTGGACTGTCATTTGGCAGGTCCAGTATGATATGCTTCAGAAGATTTTCTTTCTGTGTATGGCACTGGTGAGCTAAAAGAGATTGCACTTTGTGTGTGAGAACACAGTCCCAGTGAGCTTCTTGCATGTATTTGCTAGCTCACGAGCCTAATTGAGCATCTCTGACCTTTCTTTCTACATAAGCAAATTGCGCTTGGGATTAGTCAGCCTAAGAGTAATGGGGGGAATACAGACATGGACCCCTTGCTCACAGTGCCAAGAGGGATCAGCTGCACCTCACCAACAAGGCTGAAACGTATGTCTGGGGTTAGCTGTTTCCCTTGTTCAGAGAGGAATTGTCTGGCATTTCTTGGCTGGACTGTCATTTGGCAGGACCAGTATGATGTGCCTCATAAGATTTTCTCTCTGTGTATGGCACTGGTGAGCTAAAATAGATTGCACTCTGGGAGCAAGGACACAGTCCCAGTGAGGTTCTTGCATGTATTTGTTAGCTCATGAGCCTAGTTGAGTGTCTCTTATCTTTCTTCCTACATATGCAAATTGCTCTTGGGATTAGACACCCTATGAGTAATGGGGGGAGTCCAGACATGGACCGCATGCTCACATTGCTTAGAGGGATCAGTTGCACCTCATTGAAAAGGCTGAAATATACATCTGGGTCTAACTGTTTCCCTTGTTCAGAGAGGAATATGTCTGAGATTTTGTGGCTGGACTGTTGTTTGGTAGGACCAGTATGATATGCTTCAGAAGCTTTCCTCTCTGTGTATGGCACTGGTGAGCTAAAAGAGATTGCACTCTGGGTGCAAGGGCACAGTCCCAATGAGCTTCTGGCATGTATTTGCTAGCTCATGATCCCAGTTGAGAATCTCTGAACTTTTTTTTCACATATGTGTATGGCACTGGTGAGCTAAAAGAGGTTTTAACCTGGGTGTGAGAACACAGTTCCAGTGTGCTTCTTGTATGTGTTTGCTAGCTCATGAGCCTAGTTGAGCATCTCTGACCTTTCTTTCTAAATATGTAAATTGCTCTTGGGATTAGTCAGCCTAAGAGTAATGAGGGGAATCCAGACGTGGACCCCTTACCCACAGTGCCTAGAGGGATTAGCTGCACCTCACTGATGAGGCCTAATAAAGTTGAAACGTATGTCTGGGGTTAGCTGTTTCCCTAGTTCAGAGAGGAATTGTCTGGCATTTTGTGGTTGGACTGTCATTTGACAGAACCAGTATGATATGCTTCAGAAGATTTTCTTTCTGTGTATGGCACTGGTGAGCTAAAAGAGATTGCACTTTGTGTGTGAGAACACAGTCCCAGTAAGCTTCTTGCATGTATTTGCTAGCTCATGAGCCAAGTTGAGCATCTCTGATCTTTCTTTCTACATAAGCAAATTGCTCTTGGGATTAGTCAGCCTAAGAGTAATGGGGGGAATACAGACATGGACTCCTTGCTCACAGTGCCTACTGCACCTCACTGATGGGTCCAATAAGGTTGAAATGTACATCTGGGGTTATTTGGTTCCCTTGTTCAGAGAGGAATTGTCTGGCATTTCTTGGCTGGATTGTCATTTGGCAGGTCCAGTATGATATGCTTCAGAAGATTTCTTTTCTGTGTATGGCACTGGTGAACTAAAAATGGTTGCACCCTGGGCGTGAGAACACAGTCCCAGTGAGCTTCTTGCATGTGTTTGCCAGCTCATGAGTCTAGTTGAGCGTCACTGATCTTTCTTTCTACATATGCAAATTGCTCTTCGGATTACACACCCTAAGTAATGGGGGGAGTTCAGACATGGACCCCATGCTCACAGTTCTTAGAGGGATCAGCTGCACCTCACCGACAAGGCTGAAATGTACATCTGAGTCTACATGGTTCTCTTGTTCAGAGAGGAATTATCTGGCATTTTGTGGCTGGACTGTTGTTTGGCAGGACCAGTATGATATGCTTCAGAAGAGTTCCTCTCTGTGTATGGCACTGGTGAGCTAAAATAGATTGCACTCTGGGAGCAAGGACACAGTCCCAGTGAGGTTCTTGCATGTATTTGTTAGCTCATGAGCCTAGTTGAGTGTCTCTTATCTTTCTTCCTACATATGCAAATTGCTCTTGGGATTAGACACCCTATGAGTAATGGGGGGAGTCCAGACATGGACTGCATGCTCACATTGCTTAGAGGGATCAGTTGCACCTCATTGAAAAGGCTGAAATATACATCTGGGTCTAACTGTTTCCCTTGTTCAGAGAGGAATATGTCTGAGATTTTGTGGCTGGACTGTTGTTTGGTAGGACCAGTATGATATGCTTCAGAAGCTTTCCTCTCTGTGTATGGCACTGGTGAGCTAAAAGAGATTGCACTCTGGGTGCAAGGGCACAGTCCCAATGAGCTTCTGGCATGTATTTGCTAGCTCATGATCCCAGTTGAGAATCTCTGAACTTTTTTTTCACATATGTGTATGGCACTGGTGAGCTAAAAGAGGTTTTAACCTGGGTGTGAGAACACAGTTCCAGTGTGCTTCTTGTATGTGTTTGCTAGCTCATGAGCCTAGTTGAGCATCTCTGACCTTTCTTTCTAAATATGCAAATTGCTCTTGGGATTAGTCAGCCTAAGAGTAATGAGGGGAATCCAGACGTGGACCCCTTACCCACAGTGCCTAGAGGGATTAGTTGCACCTCACTGATGAGGCCTAATAAAGTTGAAATGTATGTCTGGGGTTAGCTGTTTCCCTAGTTTAGAGAGGCATTGTCTGGCATTTTGTGGTTGGACTGTCATTTGACAGAACCAGTATGATATGCTTCAGAAGATTTTCTTTCTGTGTATGGCACTGGTGAGCTAAAAGAGATTGCACTTTGTGTGTGAGAACACAGTCCCAGTAAGCTTCTTGCATGTATTTGCTAGCTCATGAGCCAAGTTGAGCATCTCTGATCTTTCTTTCTACATAAGCAAATTGCTCTTGGGATTAGTCAGCCTAAGAGTAATGGGGGGAATACAGACATGGACTCCTTGCTCACAGTGCCTACTGCACCTCACTGATGGGTCCAATAAGGTTGAAATGTACGTCTGGGGTTATTTGGTTCCCTTGTTCAGAGAGGAATTGTCTGGCATTTCTTGGCTGGATTGTCATTTGGCAGGTCCAGTATGATATGCTTCAGAAGATTTCTTTTCTGTGTATGGCACTGGTGAACTAAAAATGGTTGCACCCTGGGCGTGAGAACACAGTCCCAGTGAGCTTCTTGCATGTGTTTGCCAGCTCATGAGTCTAGTTGAGCGTCACTGATCTTTCTTTCTACATATGCAAATTGCTCTTCGGATTACACACCCTAAGTAATGGGGGGAGTTCAGACATGGACCCCATGCTCACAGTTCTTAGAGGGATCAGCTGCACCTCACCGGCAAGGCTGAAATGTACATCTGAGTCTACATGGTTCTCTTGTTCAGAGAGGAATTGTCTGGCATTTTGTGGCTGGACTGTTGTTTGGCAGGACCAGTATGATATGCTTCAGAAGAGTGCCTCTCTGTGTATGGCACTGGTGAGCTAAAAGAGATTGCACTGTGGTCGCAAGGGCACAGTCCCAATGAGCTTCTGGCATGTATTTGCTAGCTCATGATCCCAGTTGAAAATCTCTAAACTTTCTTTCTACATATGTGTATGGCACTGGTGAGCCAAAAGAGGTTTCAACCTGGGCGTGAGGACACAGTCCCAGTGAGTTTCTTGCATGTGTTTCCTAGCTCATGAGCCTAGTTGAGCATCTCTGACCTTTCTTTCTACATATGCAAATTGTTCCTGGTATTAGTCACCCTAAGAGTAAGGGAGGAATCCAGACGTGGACCCCTTGCTCACAGTGCCTAGAGGGATGAGCTGCACCTCTCTGATGAGACACAATAAGGTCAAAATGTACATCTGGTGTTAGGTGTTTCCCTTATTCAGAGAGGAGGTGTCTGGTGTTGGGACTGTCATTTGGCAGGACCGGTATGATATGCTTCAGAAGATGTTCTCTCTGTTTATGGCACTGGTGAGCTAAAAAAGATTGCACTCTGGGAGCAAGGACACAGTCCCAGTGAGGTTCTTGCATGTATTTGTTAGCTCATGAGCCTAGTTGAGTGTCTCTTATCTTTCTTCCTACATATGCAAATTGCTCTTGGGATTAGACACCCTATGAGTAATGGGGGGAGTCCAGACATGGACCGCATGCTCACATTGCTTAGAGGGATCAGTTGCACCTCATTGAAAAGGCTGAAATATACATCTGGGTCTAACTGTTTCCCTTGTTCAGAGAGGAATATGTCTGAGATTTTGTGGCTGGACTGTTGTTTGGTAGGACCAGTATGATATGCTTCAGAAGCTTTCCTCTCTGTGTATGGCACTGGTGAGCTAAAAGAGATTGCACTCTGGGTGCAAGGGCACAGTCCCAATGAGCTTCTGGCATGTATTTGCTAGCTCATGATCCCAGTTGAGAATCTCTGAACTTTTTTTTCACATATGTGTATGGCACTGGTGAGCTAAAAGAGGTTTTAACCTGGGTGTGAGAACACAGTTCCAGTGAGCTTCTTGTATGTGTTTGCTAGCTCATGAGCCTAGTTGAGCATCTCTGACCTTTCTTTCTAAATATGCAAATTGCTCTTGGGATTAGTCAGCCTAAGAGTAATGAGGGGAATCCAGACGTGGACCCCTTACCCACAGTGCCTAGAGGGATTAGCTGCACCTCACTGATGAGGCCTAATAAGGTTGAAACGTATGTCTGGGGTTAGCTGTTTCCCTAGTTCAGAGAGGAATTGTCTGACATTTTGTGGTTGGACTGTCATTTGACAGAACCAGTATGATATGCTTCAGAAGATTTTCTTTCTGTGTATGGCACTGGTGAGCTAAAAGAGATTGCAGTGTGGGCGTGAGGGCACAGTCCCAATGAGCTTCTGGCATGTATTTGCTAGCTCATGATCCCAGTTGAGAATCTCTGAACTTTCTTTCTACATATGTGTATGGCCCTGGTGAGCTAAAAGAGATTGCACCCTGCGCCCGAGTACACAGTCCCAGTGAGCTTCTTGCATGTATTTGCTAGCTCATGAGCCTAGTTGAGCATCTTCTGACCTTCTTATCTACAGCTCTACTATACATACCTAAACGTTACTTCAACACGTTGATAGGATTACTGAATGTTTCTTGTGGTCGGGTGGCCTGTCTAGAATCAAACGCTCAACACTTAAAGGGATAGTAATACTTCATTTTAACTTTATTTTATTTTGTAGGCATTAAAAAAACATGAAGAATGATATAAGTCTTATCTCTGAAACCTTTATGGTTTAAGAGATATTCACAAACAAAGTATCCCCCCCCTGTTCAACCAGATAAGAAGGGAGATGCCCAGGTAGACTGCAGAGAGGGACAATCTTCAATTAAGATAATGGAAAAAGCTGATAAACTTGTCAAGGGGGGAAGGGCTTTCATTGTTTTCATACAAAGAAAATTGTCCCCTTCTGTTATCTGTACTGTCATACAACCTGATCCACATCTGAGAAGAGATGGCTTACACTAGGTAAAAGGGGCGGGGAGGGGAACTTTGCTTGTGAATATCTCATAAACCATAAAGGTTTGAGAGATAAGACTTATATCATTCTTCATGTTTTTTTAATGCCTACAAAATAAAATAAAGTTAAAACGAAGTGTTACTATCCCTTTAAATGCCCAGTGGATGAGGGGGGTATTGCTCTCCCCAGCTTCCAAAGATATTATATGGCTGCATAAGGATGATATACCTTTGTTTATGGCCTACCTCAAAGCATGCACCTGTTCCCCAATATAGAAAAGCCATTCTTAAAGAAGGGATATAACCTCTCCCATATGCCTCTGCTAAGGACTGGGGTTTGTTTGAGCCCCGTGAGAGCCATACAGGGCCTCCCTTCAAAAAATATTGGGCTACAATGATAGGGATCCAAGCACCCCTTTGTGGGGTGGAAAGGGTCTAGAATAGCTGAGGACTCTCTGGACAGAGCTGGACACAGTATAGAATTACCACCCTGGGTCATATGGGTCATATATTTCAGAATAATACATTTAAATTCTTTGAACAATTACATAATGAGTTTGGCATACTGAATAGACTCTTCTTAACATACTTACATTTTTGCCACTCTTTTCAGATTGAGTGGCAAGGAGGAGCTCTAGAGTTGATGGACTTCCCTCTGCTTACTTCGGCTTCTAAGCAAGCTAATCTCAAGCCGATCTCTTTTATTTATACATGGCTGGAAAAGCATACATTCACAGAGGAAGCGACACTTAGATCTCACTAGGAAGATGACATGGGGAGACTGGAGGACTGTGAGTGGAGGGCAGCCAAGTCTGGACCCAAAGCAGTGTCTGTTACATCTGGACACCGGCTGCTTCAGCTTAAAGTGTTACAGAAGGTATACTACGCCCCAATATGATTACATTTTACACTGATGAATGTAGAAGATGTGGGGCATCTGGGGCACATTCCATACATCTTATATGGGACTACCTGCAGGTTGCATAGTATTGGAGGTGGTGGACATAATAACAAGGGCAGTCAGATGGAGAGTACCATTCAACCCTAAGACATGTATCCATATTACCAGATCACATACACCCAATAATTAATAATGCACTGGTCAAAGAGCTACTGGTTATGATGCAGAAGGTGGTGGAGTGGGTGTGGATGTCAGAGAGACCACCCATCTGTGGTAGATGTATAGAACTGGTTAATCAAAATATCCCCCATTACAAATGTCTATACCTTCATAGTGGTTATCCTGAGAAGTTCCATCTCATTTGAGATACCTGGATGTCCCATGACACGGTCAGTGGTAGCAAGCTACTATTGCTAGATATAATGGTGGGTAGGCAGCTGATGTAAATAGAGGTGACACAGTCTAGAAGTTCCTTCATGGAAATATTGGAACTTTATTTAAAATTCTATACAGTTGGCCAGCTGACTTGCCACCATAAATGTGCCACTATCCTTTTGCCTGTTTCCTGGGATGGGGGTGCTCTCTGCCCACTGGGGTGCATAGGTTAGTTAAAGGGAGGGTGAGCTAGTTAGGGTCAGGACTGGTTTAAGTTAGAAGGGGTTTAGTTCCTCTATGTTCTGAGGAATTAAAAAATAAAGTGAGAATGAATGTTTACTGTGATTCTCCTTGGATGTATTAACCCTTTAAGTGTCAGAGGGGTACGGAATTCATTCACTCAAAGGGTTAATAATGTTATGTATATGCAGATAATATTTCTGTCACTTGTTTTACAGTTATGTACTGCTAACTTTTCTGTCTTCAATAAAAAGATAATTTAAAAAAAGACAATAATACTGTCATCATCATACTCATCATCATCACCACTATCACCCGCCTGAAGCACAAACACATGCCTGACTGAGAGACAAAAGTGTCAGAGGTGTCACAACTAACAGCAGCAGAAGCACTCATAAAAGTTCTGGGGGCTATGAGTAACATAATCTAAGTATTGATGTTGAAGTGTCAGAGAGTGCAACAAGATTTTGTTCATTTGAAATAGCACTTATGGCTCCTTCGGCAGAGGAGTATAACTCAGTGTCTGTTGTAGGAGATGGCAAGAGTCATAAGCTGCCCACACATGTTACTGCCACCCCTACCACCTTCTCAAGGCATCTTGTAAAAGCAATAAAGTTACCCAGTTCTTCTGTGATGTACTGTCAACTCACACTTTCTGAGTTCTTGGAGACGGGTCAAACACATCAAAAAATAATTCAGTCACAAGCCTCTAGAATGGAAAAGTTGGCAAGCTGTTGGCAGTCGACATGCTGCCTTAGTCTTTTCTTGAAAACAGAGATTGCAAAGAACCAAAGTCAAGTGTTGCACCCCATTAGCATATCCCAAGCAGCAGTTATTTTGCGAGGATGGCCAGAATTGTACAAGTAGAGGGTTTAATGAGGTGGGCAAAAACTGGAAACTTCATATGGAAAGACAACTCACCTGACAACAGATAGATGGGCAAGTGGGCATAGTACAGATGATATAACTGTGACAGCTCATTGGGGTTTCCTCCCACCAGTGGCCAACAATAACTTGCAGCATCAGGTGACAGCCAGTATTCTTGCATCTGATTCTGGCAGTATTATTAAAACAATAGCAGCAGGATAGCCATACCATTGGCATGCCACTTTGTGCATGCAGAATTTTGAGAGATAATCCCACAAGGCCAGGTGTATTAAATAAACTATAGCAGGTGATAGATGAATGGCTTGTACACAGCTCCATGAAAACTGATAATGGCTCCAACATAATAGTTGCCTTAATAACAGGTGATATGGTGCATGTACCCTGCTTTGCCCATGTGCTAAATTTAGTTGTGTCTGTGTCCTTCTTCCTGTCCATTCCCATCCACAACCTGCCCTCTCACAGGAACATGCACCTCTTCTTCCTGCGCTCTCACAGAAATCTCCATTACATCCTCCCATTGCCCACTCACAAGAGCATCTCTCTGGACTACTACACCTGCCACCAATTATAGTCAGTCATTGTCATCATCACTCCCAATTCTATTCCCTCTCTGTGCCCCTCCATGCTTGTCTGGTGAAAAAAGCTTTGGAGTGCACTGAAAGACTCTCAGGAATCATCACCACCATTATCTAGGTTGCTTGCTGACAAGGTAGTGCACCTTAGTGCAGGTGGCTGGGGCTCCAGTGCATTGCTGCTGTTGGTGATGGCAGCAACATTAAAACTGCAGCTAACAATTCCTGCCTCTTCTTCCTTCTTGGCAAGTGAGAGAGCACCCAGATTTAGACATAATCTATGCCCCCCCCCCATGAGGATGATTCCTCCCTGTCCCCTCCAAACCTTACTGCTTATATATGGAAAAATATATATTTTAATGAAAAATAAGTATTATAATAAAATGATACAAGGCCCAAAAAAACACTTCACTTACCCTCACTGCGCTAACACTAGTTCACACAATCTGAATGACCCTCACTGCCTTAACAGTAACTCACAATTTGAATGACCCTCACTGCCCTAAAACTAACTCACATTATGAATGACCCTCACTGCCTTAGCACTAACTTACACAATCTGAATGTCCCTCACTGACCTAAGACTAAGTCGCAATTTGATTGACCCTCAGTAGCCCAGCACTAACTCACACATACCTCACAAACTTGAGTTATGGCAATATTTTTTAACAACAGCTCTCTTCTATTCTTCTCCCTCTACTAAAAAAAACACAGTGAAGTAGGGGAATTCTTGACTTTTATAGTACAGGCTGGCAGGAAATTAAGGGGTGAAAATTCCTGCCTTCAAAAATCAATAGTATAGTGCTGAGGAAAATACTATGTTGTGAGAAACTCCCACCTGAATCAACCAATAGGGTGGCAAAAGACAAACAAGGGTTTTTTTCTAATCAGGAAGAAACTTGGATCATGTTTGCCTGTGTTTTGCCAGTCAATAACTCAGACTTATGTGGAATTTGGGGTAATTCTCCTTTGCTCCCTTCTCACATCTTCCCTAGGACAGAGATAGCAGACAGATGAGGAAGGAACGTGCATCACAGCTGCCTGTGTCTACTTGGTCACACATAATTTTGGGGTATGTGGGGTAAATCTCCTTTGCTCCCTACCTACACACACACACACACACTGCCCTAGCATAGAGATAACAGTAAGTTCAGAAAGGAACTTAGATCATGGTGGCTGCTTGCCAGTCACACAAAATTTTAGGAAATTTGGGGTGAATTTCCTTTGCTCCCTCCTCACACCCCCTAGACTCCACTAGGACAGAATGAACAGCCAGATAAAAAGGAATCTTGGATAACGGCTGCATGTATCTTCCCAGTCAATTACAAAGAATTTGGGGGTATTTGGGGTCAACCTCCTTTCTTCCCTTTCTCCCTTTCTGTCCACCAGATTCCTCTAATACAGAGTGCAGATTTCCTGTCTACAAGACTTCCTAAATTGAGCTTCAACTCTGCTTTATTAGCCTCTCTTCTCTACCTCAAAGATGTGCTGCTTTCTGTTCCTCTCACAAACACAGAATGGTATGCTGGGGGAACCTGATACCCTTTTTATACATGGCCTGTGGTAAAAGAAGGGAAACTTGCCATGTGGTGGTAGGGGGGAAATTCAGTATTCCCATTTATTTCAATGTAAGGAACTAGGTGGAGAAAAGCAGAAAATCTTTTTTTCGCAATAAATTTCCCACTGGGCAAGAAATACAAATTTTCTACTGTTTCACTTTTGAGGGGAAAAGTTTCACCCATCCCTAATCATAATTGCTGAGATTAGCAGTGCATGGTGCGTATGTCCTACTTCGTCTACGTCCTCATCCAAGTAGTCATTCACTTTCTGTCAGAATCTGAAACCATCTGTATAGTGATGAATATCACCTGCAAAATCTATGTACATTATAGCCGGGCCTACAGTTCTTGATATGTATTATATTCCAACCACTTGCACCATCACAAGCTGAAAATGGAAATCCATACTAGGTGATATTTCACATTGTACATACGAAAACGTCTGTATGAGCATAACTCCATAAGCAAATGTATAGTGTTTAACTGGAAGACTGTGGAGGGAGGTTCTTTCTCACCCAGTCAATGACAGCTGAGCTTACGTCAGTGGCTCAGGCCTTGTTGGTTAAATGCATTGATGCAGGGATAAGGGAAATACATCCACTTATTTATTTATTGCAAAAAACTACAGAACATGGCAGACAATTCTGTTCCTAATGACATGACAGATATGAACCAGATAGATATGTTAGCATGTTTTGAGCAGAATCCTATAATATTGTCTATAAAAAGCAATGAGGAATACATTCCTGTGACACTCCTATAACCCCACTGTAAACATAACATATGAATTTGTGCCAAACGTGATCAGCATTTCTTTTGTCATATCAGATATCTGTAAAATTATTTAAAGAAATCCTTATAGATAAAGTTGAACATTGTGGAGGAGGAGATATGGAAAACTATGGATCCAAAAAGAGTAGAAAGCAATGGGAAATCATAAAAAAATGATGCCCTCAAGGTGTTAATAATAGTGGGTCAAGCATGAGAATTTTATTGGAGGTGACAAATTAAGAATAGAGGAGAGATCTGGAAGGTCTGGTTATCATCAGCATCTCCCCCCACCAGTAATACTGACATTATTGTGTTAGCTGCAAGTTTGGTTCCTGATGCAGAAATGTTTTTGATATTGTTGATGATGATCATATATCCCAGGAGCTGCAGCAGTTGATGGAGCATTGTCCTCATTAGCTTTTGATGATGCATCCATCTTGCCCACTATGGGTGCAAATATTAGTGATGGGAGTGGTGAAGATAATAATGGATTTTGACTAAGTGGTGGTGACATGAGGCAGGTAGCAGTGGAAGATATTGTTCCACTTTTTAGTATTAGCCATAGTACTAGTGAGGCATCAGCAGGTGCAGCAGCCGCAGCACCAGCAAGTACAGAAGTGACAGCACAAAAGGGCACTTCAGGTGGTTATAGTTAACAGCCTAATCCCGCTCCACCTTACCTTGCCTTTAAATCATGGGTATGGGGTTATTTTGCTTTGGGGACAGGGACTATTCAGTACCCAACAGCATCTGCTTTTGCAAAATGGGTTGCTTTTCCTTCTATGACAATAGGAAACCCTCCCCCATAGAGACATATTTCAAGAGTTAGCACAAACAGAGGAACAAAATTACTTTTCTGTGAGCAGAATTTCCCACAGGAACAAAACTTGACTTTTCTCCCATCCCATCCCTACCCAATGCTAAATCCTCCTACACTGTGACAAGATCATTATTCTTATACTTTGTAGTACTACTACTTGTAGTGCAAATTAACACATCAGTTTTACTAATGGATTTCTTCTCACAAGGAAGAGGTTCATCATCATTGCTGCTGAAACAGCTGCTGCTTCCATGGCAGCACTCAATTTTTGGAGTACCACTTTACTACCACCAACATGTTTATGCACTCCTCCTTCTCCTCTACTTCTTTTACCCCTGGCCTGTGGTGAAGCAATTGTAATCTGATAGACAGAGACAAGCAGGATTTTTTTTTACATGAGCTACAATGACCGACAGTAACAGTGACAGAGGCAGACTGTAACAGTGACATAGATCAACAGAGAGAGGTAAAACATTACACGTATCACAACCAGCCATGTACTAACTATTATTTACCAACAGTACTATTGCTATATCCACCAAAAAGTGCCAAGGAGAGTGGCAAAGGAAAGAAGAGAGTGTAAGTATAGGGGAGTCTGTGATTTAGTTTGTGTGTGTGTGTCTGTGTTTATACATGTATAAGACAGTCTGTGATAATGTGAAAGAAAGAATGTGTGTCTGAGTGTGTCTGTAAGAGTGTGAGTGTGAGTATAGATACACATATGTCAGAGAGCTTGTGATTGTTTGATAGTTTGAGAGAGAGAGAGAGAGCATGTCTTTGTACAAGTATGTTTGTTAGTGCATATTTGTATGGTGTGTGTGTATAACTTTGAATCATGCAGATGCGTAAGTATGTGTGCATTAGTATCAACATAAACAATACAGACTGCCGTTCCAACCCGCCATGGAAATAAGTTAACTATATGAACAATTATAGTCCACAGACATTAAACTCTGGGGTTCCTTAAACACAATCATGTTACTAATCTTTCTTAGGTGTGTGCTACTTTATAGATTCATCTTACTCTCTTTGCACAGATACTTTAATCGAACAGTGCACTACGCTTTTATATGTATTCAGAATGCAACTCCGTTTGCGGTGTAAAAACATCAATATTTATTGACTGGTTAACACTGAACACATGAACAATACCTTGAGTTCATCCAGCTACTGGGAACCCTTCTGCAGACATCTCTTTTAACCCTCAGTCAACATGTTTTGCGTACAAACACGCTTACTCATGCCCAACTCATGACCAATTCATGACCAACTCATTGGTCATGAGTAAGTGTGTTTGTATGCAAAACAGTCAATAAATAGTAATGTTTTTATACCGCAAACAGAGTTGCATTCTGAATACACATAAAAACGTGGTGCGCTGTTTGATTAAAGTATCTGCATTAGTAACAACACCTAATATTTCTCCAAAAAGGCAATAAATAGTTACACACATACTCAAACACACTCACAAGAACCCCCCCACACAAACACATATACATTTAAAAGAACACCACCAGTCTGACCCTCCAGTTTTAATTAATTCACAATTACTGAAGCAGAAACATTTTTTAAATTTTGAACAGTTAGAAATATGGGTGAATAGCTTTAAGACAAGTGATGTTATGGAATGACATATAATCATTCACTTATAGATTTAATTAAAAAATGTTTTGGGGATTCAAACTGATGGCAGCATTTGATACAATAAAACAAGACTCACTTGGGGAATACGACTGATGTTTCAAGATGACATTTAAAATCTAGTTTACATTTGTATTTTTACACTAATGGATTATGCAACAAATCTGTGGAGACCCATGAAATCTTCAATCAAGTGTATCCATCAGCAGACTCCAAGACAGCTAATACCATTTATGTAATTTGTGTTTCATTGTTTAACTCCCTGGATATTTTTCTATTTGCATCACATCTGTTTGATCATCTTACCCCCCTTGTTTCATATTTTCTCATTTTTGTATTTTATATGCTATTTTGTGTACCTAGTTACTAGTCTTTATTATGTATGCATGGAATCCTAGAATTATTATTGCCTAGAAAAGGGATCTTACTGTCCAGATTGCAATAACATATTTTTTTTTTACTTTCACAAAGTTGCTACTACATGGAGGACAGGCATTTTGGTGTTTGTTTGTCTCACTGTCAGATGCAACAGTTGATTGAGCTGCTACACCTTCTTCCAATATGCCATAATCAGCACTAGATTGTGACTCATTGTCATCTTCAGTGTTTTTCTTACATTTTTTATAGTACTGGTGGTGGTGCTTCTGGTGGAACTTTTGGTGGTACCTTCACAAACTTCATCCTCTCTAGGAGTAGAGGAATCACCATCATTTATTGCACATGCTGCAGCAACCCTGGATGCAGTTTTTTTTTTTTAACTACCACTACTTTACTGCCCCTTGTGCATTTACTGGACATTACTCAACTACTGTGTGTGTTCTTACTGAAAAGTAAAAAAAGAACTGATAGAGTGGCTAGTGTCAATCAAGTCTGCCTCAGTCACACAGGTCACATGATTTTTAGTAATTATATACTGCAGCTATCAAGTAGCAATATTGGGACAATAACATTCTTAAAAATTAACATCTAATGCCATCTGAGTATCAGGCAGCAGAAACCACCGCAAGTTAACACCAGCACAGATGATGATGATGATGATGAGGAGGAGGAGGAGTGATATGAAGGGTTGCTACCATCTACCACTGCTATGACCTATAAGTAATGTGAATCAATAATCTAAGAATAAGGATAGCTTACATTTGACACACACCTGATAATGCTCTACAATTACCCCTTTCACTGCTGCAAACATACCCAAACCCTGAACCACTCAAAGAACTTAATCCCCACGGGCAACACCGTATCCCTTTTGCTAGTATATATATATATATATATATATATATATATATATATATATATATAAACACACACACATACATACACACATCAAACCACACCAGTTAACCACACCAACACCACTACCATACATATCTGCCACATTATAGGTTTAACCTTTTTTCTTGTGACATGTATCCTTTTCTTTTGTTGAAAATAGAGACTTTAAAGAACTGATGTTATGTGTTGTACCTTGCTGGAATATCCCAAGTCACAGTTACTTTTCAAAGATGATTGTGCCAATGTTACTTAAGCAGGAAGCTAGTGTTGTGGGCAAAGGACACTCTGCCAGCTTACAATTTTTTCAAGGCATGTATTACTATAGGACTCACAACTTTGACTTTCAGCTATTTTTTTCTCCACTTCAGCCCTCAGAAGAAGTAATATTGTGCTGGAACATGTTACAGTCATAGAAAACATAGGCAGGAAATTTATTGGCAGTGGCCAAAAGAAGAACATTTTACTTATTGTTTATGGGCGAAAACTTTTGTGAAAAAAAGTGGGAAATTATTTTTTCGTGAAAAGGCAGGTGGAAAAATGTTGTGACTTTTCACCCATCCCTAGCCCCAGGGACCCAATCGTCTATCATCATATTTTTTTAAACTGTTGTCCACCCTATTCTATCACTGTAAAAAAAAAAAAGTTTGACAACAACTTCTTTCCCCGGACTCACCCAGCACAAAGATGGCAACAGCAAGATCAGCAAGAAACTTGTACTACAACTTCCCTTGTCTTTCAAATCAAATACATCAGACATAATGTTTGGGCATTTGGGGTCCACCTCCTTTGCTCCCTTCTCACTCACACCTCCAGACACATCTAACACAGAGATAATAACAGCAATATCAGCAAGGAAATTGGACCACAACTGCCTATGTCTTTCAAATCAAATCCATCAGACATAATGTTGGGGAATTTGGGGTCCACCTCCTTTGCTCCCTTCTCACTCACACCGCCAGACACATCTAATGCAGAGATAATAACAGCAAAATCAGCAAGGAACTTGGGTCACAGCTGCCTGTGTCTTTCAAATCTGTCAGTCAGACTGTTAGAGTATTTGGGGGTCAACCTCCTTTACCCTCTTTGCACAACCCCAGACACGTATAATACAACTACAATAACTGCAAGATCAGCAAGGAACATCGACCACAGCTGTTTGTGTCTTTCAAATCAAATTGGTCAGACAGATTGTTGGGGTATTTGGGGTCAAACTCCTTTGCTTCCTTCTCACTCACATCCCCAGACATGTCTAACAGAGATAATAACCGCAAGATCAGCAAGGAATTTTGACCTCAGCTGCCCTTGTCTTTCAAATCTGATTGGTCAGAGAGACTGTTGGAGTATTTGGGATCAACCTCCTTTGCACCCCTTCTCACACTCCCAGACACATATAATACAGATATAATAACAGTTACAGCAAAATCAGCAGGGAACTTGGACAACTGCTGTCTGTGTCTTTCAAATCAAATCAGTCAGACAGAATGTTGGGGCATTTGTGGACCACCTCCTTTGCTCCCTTTTCACTCAACCCCTCAGACATGTCTAACGCAGAGATAATAACAGCAAGATCAGTAACTTGAACCTCAGCTCAGCTGCCGTGTCTTTCAAATTAGATTGGTCAGACAGAATGTTGGAGTATTAGGGGTCAAGATCAGCAAGGTATTTGGACCACAGCTGCCTGTGTCTTTCAAATCAAATCGGTCAGACAGAATGTTGGGGTGTTTGGAATCAACTTCCTTTGTTCCCTTCCTGTCTCCAAGACTTTCCTAATACAGTGAATATATGTCTTACTAATGTCTAAACTAAGCTCCACTTTCTTCTCTAGTTTAAAAATTAGCTGCTCTCCTTTCTCAAACACAGAATAGCATGCTATGGGAACGTGCTACCCCTTGTATAGGATGCTTGAGGGAAAATAAGGGAAACATATCATATGCTGGTAGACATTCAGTTTTCCCATAGATTTCAATGGCATAAGCCAGGCAAAAAAAACAGGGAAAACTGCACTTTTTGCAAAAAAAAGTTGCTGCTTGGTGAGTAGTGCCATTTTTGTCCTGTTTTGCTTTTGAGTAGTGTTGAGCGAGCATGCTCGGCCGATGCTCGAATCGGCTCGAGCATCGCTCTGCTCGGCACATGGCGGTACTCGTACGAGTACCGCCATGTGCTCGCCCGCCATGTTCGGGTGGCAGGGATCTGTGCCGAAGGAGGCACAGATCTTACACAGACGCTCCGCTGGACCACCAGGGACTGGAGGTAGGGCACATGTGGAGATGGAAGGGGGCATTGTGGAGATGAAGGGGGACATTTTGGAGATGAAGGGGGACATTGTGGAAGGGGGGCATTGCGGAGATGAAGGGGGACATTGTGGAAGGGGGGCATTGCGGAGATGAAGGGGGCATTGCGGAGATGAAGGGGGACATTGTGGAAGGGGGACATTGTGGAAGGGGGGCATTGCGGAGATGAAGGGGGCATTGCGGAGATGAAGGGGGACATTGTGGAAGGGGGACATTGCGGAGATGAAGGGGGCATTGCGGAGATGAAGGGGGCATTGCGGAGATGAAGGGGGACATTGCGGAGATGAAGGGGGCATTGCGGAGATGAAGGGGGCATTGCGGAGATGAAGGGGGACATTGTGGAAGGGGGACATTGTGGAAGAGGGGCATTGTGGAGATGAAGGGGGGCATTGACCAGGCACCCTCCCCTCATCAGAGCAGGGGGTGCCTGGTGTAATGCTCGTGTCGCCCCATTGAATTCAATGGGGCTCGGGTGCTCGGCCGAGCACTCGAGCCTCCGGCGGTGCTCGGTCAGAGCACCCGAGCATCGGGGTGCTCGCTCAACACTACTTTTGAGGTGAAAACTTTTGCCCATCCCTAGTCAAATGTACCCCCATCCTTTGCCATCGTATATATGGATGTGTGATTGCGGGACAACATTTTTGTCTAATTTTCAGATCTAATTTTCTGCTATTTTTTCTACATAGAGGAGATGAAATCTTGTTTAACACTTTCATTTTGGCCTTCATCCTTTTAGACTCTCCTATCAAATTCATGTTTGAATGCAGCAAGAGCAGTGTTGATTTTTTGGACCTTACTCTCAGTGTGTATGTGGTCAGTGTCTACATACTGCTACTTATCGAAAAAGCACAGTTAGGAACACATTTTTATTGTGTTCTAGTTGCCAACCCAAAACACATGAAGCTCAGCATACCATATTCCCAGATGCTGCATGTCATCAGAAACACTCGAATGCAAGGAAATGCTAAGCAAATTGCAGGACCTGCTGTCTAGGTTTTATGATAGGGGATTATTGTGTCACTAATTGGAGACCAAAGTCAAAAAAGGAGAGATTGTTCAGCAGGAATCACCTTCGTAATAAGGATCCCATTAAACTCTCTGGTGAACATTTTATATTCCATACCAAATTCACTCCTCACATTATAGGCATGACAGATTCCGTTAAGAAAAATTTGTCCAATCTCAGTAAAACAAATCTTTGCCTCCACTATTTAAGATATTACCCTTGATCTCTAATACACATGGGAAAAATGTACGTGACGTACTGGTCAAAATGCATTCTTCTCATTGTTACCAGCATAACTGTGCTATCTGGCTGCCAGACAATACCATGGGAGGCTACAAATGTCCCCAATGCACTATTTATGCCTTTTTATCACAGAGAAATCCTTTGAACATCCTCACAGCAACAGATTAATTGAAGTCAAATATTTAGCATGTACATAGACGTTTGTGATCTATTTAAGAGGGTAGTAGATAAGTGGAAAAGCCTATAAGCAGAAGTGGTAGAAGTTAATACAGTGAAAGAATTTAAACATGCATGGGATAGGCATAAGGTTATCCTTAACATAAGAAAAGACCAAGGACCAAAAAAAAGGTTTGAGGTTTTTTACAGTAGGAAAATGGGCAGACTAGATGGGCTGAATGGTTCTTATCTGCCTTCTAATTCTATGTTTCTATGTTTCTGTGTTTACTTTATCATCTGTTATTGTGCTCGCATGTATGTGGGGAAAACCACAATCACATTTCCTGAAAGGATGAATAACCATCGGGCATTGCTGAGATTGGCTTTCAAATAGGGCTTTAGTGAAAAACCTGTGGCAAGGCATTTGCTGGAAGCCAAACATCCTATTTCAGCACTGAAATGTATGATAATTTATCATGAACCAAAGAGGCAGACGGTAGATTAATAGACTTAATACTCTGTAGTCATATGGAGCAAATTAACGTTTGGGATTGAATTGCTTCAACTAAGCTTTATCATTATAGGATGATTGAATGGTGGCTCCTGTTGGATAGGGATGAGCAAAATTTCAAGTTGTTTTCTTACAAGAAATGCTGAGAAAACATGTGGTTTTCTGACTTTTATGCAAGAAATTCCACCCTCAAAAAAACCTTAACACATTTCTCCATTTCACCTACACCAAAAAATATTTGCTTATGTCTTTCTATGGGTACAAACTTCCTGCCCATTGACTATGTGTATTTTGTACTTTCACATCAAAAATGCAATGTTATCAGGAAACAAACAGGAAAAGTAAGCAGCTGGAGAGATACAGCATACAAAATTGTGAGAGGCTGTGAGGATGAACATAAAACAGAATGGCATGCTCTACGGCTAGTCATCGCTCATCAGCATGGTGTTTTAGTTCTCTAGTGCCATTACAGAGGAGACATTTCCATGTAAATATTAGACTAAAACTGCCCAAAAGGAGGTACAGTTTTAAAATGACAGCAAGTCCCTTCTGCTTGAGAACACCATCTAAACTTGTTGAGCCTCATCAGTAAGGTGCAGCTGGATCCCCTATGCACTGAGAGCAAGGGGTCCACATCTGGATTACCCATCACTCTATTCAAAATACATATAAAGTTTTGAAAGTCTGTAGGGAAGAGAATAAAGCACAATGGAATGTTCTAGGGCTAGCAGCATTATGTTTTAGCTCTCTAGTGCTTGCCTAACATTTTGGAACTTGACCACCCTTTTGGGTGAGATTAGTCTAATATGTACATGGAAATTTATCATCTGTAATGGCACTGGAGAGCTAAATCGTGTTGCTGCTGAGCAGTGACTAGCAGGAGAACAATCCATTGTGCTTTATGTTTACCTTCTCACATTTTTGTATGTATAGAGAGCTAGAGATGGCAGAAGGTGATTTGAAAGATAGTTAATTAGTGAAATAGATGGCTAATACCAGGGCTCAAAATTTCAAGTCCTGAGCTACTAGCCAGGCTTGAAAAGTTACTCGCCACCAGTTTCCACATCTAGCCCCACCCATATCCATGCCTTTAACCCCACCCATATCTCCGCCTTTAACCGCACCCATCTCAAGTTCTCTTTGATGAAATGACACTGCTGCCCACACCCTATCCACCTTCACATACTGCTTCCCCCCTGTCCACACTTTGCCCACCCTCACACCCTGTCCACACACTGCCCACCCTCACCACACACACTGTGTTCACACAGCCCACACTGTCCACCCTGCCCCCTCCACACTGTCCACCCTGCCCACCTCCACACTGTCCACCCCCACATTGTCCTCCTCCCCACACTGGTCACACCGTAGTCCTCCACACATTACAAACAAAAGAGAGAGTAGAATATCTGAGAGTAGCTGTTTAAATGCACTTACTAGAGATAAATTTGTCTCTCCAGCGCCTCTGTGTGCATCATTGTCTCCTTCCCCATCCCCTGTGTCACTGTCCCCTTCCCCAGCCCCTCTCAGTGTCTGTGTCCCCTTCCCTAGCCCCTCTATGTGTGTCATTGTCCCCTTACCCTCTGTGTGTGTGTCACTGTCTCCTTCTCCAGCCCCTCTGTGTGCATCGTCTCCTTCCCCATCCCCTCTGTGTCACTGTCCCCTTCCCCAGCCCCTCTGAGTGTCTGTGTCCCCTTCCCTAGCCCCTCTGTGTGTGTCATTGTCCCCTTCCCCTCTGTGTGTCACTGTCCCCTTCCCCTCTCAGTGTCTGTGCCCCCTTCCCTTGCCCCTCTATGTGTGTCATTGTCCCCTTACCCTCTGTGTGTGTGTGTCACTGTTCCCTTCCCCAGCCCCTCTGTGTGTGACTCTGTCCCCTTCACGAGCCCCTTTGAGTGTCTGTGTCCCCTTCCCCAGTTCCTCTGTGCTTGTCGTTGTCCCCTTCCTCGGGCTCTTTCCTGTGTCTCTTGCCCCCTTGCGCTCCTGCTCCCCTCCCTCCTTGTAGCGTGGCCGAGCGAACCGCGGTAGAAGATCTTGTGTATCCTATACCCAGTCTGACAGGAAGCTGTTCATTGCTCCTAGTGAGCGCTTCTTGTCAGACTGGGTAGAGGATACGGAAGATCCTCAACCCGCGGTCTGCATGTTCATGCCACAAGAAGTGATTGGCAGGAGGGGAGGTGTTGTGTGCTCCCCTCCTACCAGTTACCTGGAGCCCGGACATTGTGCCCCCTGGGCCTGTGCACCGTAGGCGGCTGCCTAATTTTCTGGACGCGGGGCACAGACCTGTCGGCACTCAAAGGGTTAATGTACACGCTGTGCTGCTGCTCTGCAATATAATGTAAAGTGAAGGCATTCTTCAGTCTGGCTTCTTATGATATTTACACACTATCACACAAACATCGTAAGAAGCCATTCTAAAGAATGCCTTTACTTTTCGTTATATTGCAGAGCAGCACAGCGTGTACCTTAACCCTTTGAGTGCCGTTTTATTTTGTTTTGTTTTTTTTATGGTTTCATCTTCTTCTCCTCCTGGCGGCCTGAGGTGGGCGGGACAGCAGGGCTTCAATTTCCACTCGCCCCCACTCAATTTCTACTCGCCAAATGCGAGGAGGCGAGTGGAAATTTTGAGCCCTGCTAATACTATGAGCACACATATTTATAAAAGACGGAGCTGGAAAGGTTGTGATGCATCCAGTGAGTCAGAGAAGGAAGAAATGATCACTACCAGCATGGAAGGGTCTAGGAGTCTAAATATATTCGCTAGATCCAATGATGCCATCCCCTGACTTCTTCAATTGTTATTTGTGGGAATATAGTATCAAAGAAGACACAGGAAGAACTGGGTAGCAGTGTGAGCAAGAGAGATCAGCTGTCTGTGCCTGCTGGTACTGCTGCAAGTGTGCCTTCTGATTTTCAGGATTAGGTGTAGGAGAGGTTGGAAAGTGTGATAGCATGGGACCCTAAGTCACACTTGTAGTCTGCAAGCAGTCCCATTGCCACTCTGCAGCTAGAGAGTGGTGGGGGTGAGAGTGGGGGTGGTGATTGTGAAGCAGCTGCTGGGACCCTAATGCTTAGGTGGAAGGGGAATTGAGCAGCCAGATTAGCAGTCAAAGGAGTCCACAAAATCTCCCTGACCCTGTGATTCCCATTCCCTTGGCATTGTCCTCTGGGACATGATGATGAAGAAGGCAGAACTGGCTAGTGTAAAGATAATGGACAATCTTGAGGGTAGGATGCTAAGGAATGAAGCTAGTGAGTGAGGCTCAGAATCAGTGCCAGACACTAGATTCCTTCGCTGCTGCCAAAGCCATATTAAAGTTGCTGGCCACAAAGACAAATGTCTGACCCCAGTTATGCTGGGCCCTGACAAGGATGAGAGAAAGGTGTTACAGGGTAACTCCAGAATGCTCCACAGGTTAGAACCCTAGATGCAGAAATCTCTAAAAAAAGAATGCCAAGGATCGGGCAATGATCGCTTAGTAACTTGAGAAGAGAAAAGAGGAGAACCAGATATTCAAAAGGGTAACAGGCAAGGTATGTATGAGGTTACACCAAATAAACTGGCTGAGACCGCTACAGGGAATAGAGGACTAGGACCACAATGGGGGTAACTGTTGACCTAACATTTCCTAGCAGAGTAAGACCACTTGCGGAAGGGAGGCAGATGAATATCCAAAGACCCAAAAATGTGTGCTAGGCTGAATAGGCAACAGAGTAAGACCACCCGACTATCACCATGACACCCATAGGGGGTCTCACAGAAGCTAATTTATGTTATTCAGTCCTTGCACTAATTCCTCTAGGTGTGAAACCCTACTCATAGATGAAATGGTAAGCATGCCAATGTCTAAAGTCCAAAGGCAACCTGATGTAAACGAGTGATTATTAGCAAACTGTTCCCGCTGTCACAGGTACTAGCTCTCTAGCTTCCTGGGAATAAGAGCCATTTATTTTGACATGATGCCATGCTGAAGGAATTGCGATAATCTACCTTGGTGGTCAAGAATAGATGATGTATACAGTTGGTCTCATTTCCTCTCATTCTTAGATATAGATTATTTAATTATATAAATCTGGAGTATTGTGGGGGTTTTTTAGAACTTTCTCTAGGTAGACTTCACAGATAATGCCCTTTATTTCAAAAAGCCCTATGTAATGATTCTTAGTTATCCTGCACCCAAAGTTAGCAGAAGCTCAGATCTATCTGATGGTTCAAGACAAACTTGTCACTGAACACTAACATGTCAACCATGTAAGTATACACATAAATGCTTGAGAGGATACAACTGAATAAACTAGATGATAATAAAACTCAGGCTATATATAATCACATTGTTAGTTCTACATATGAACAAATATAAAACAGCTTACTTTACTTGCAGAATTGAAGAATTGTAATCAAAGCATTAAATTCTACTTAATTTTAACAAGATATTGGAAAGCTTAATTTTTCACAAGGAGAAACAATTCCAAGAAGTATGTACTAATAATTAAAGGAATTAGTAGTGTTAATTAGAATCACACAGGGCTCCCATCTTATTGCCCTTCTCGAAGAAAACCAGTTTGGTCCTGCAACATAACTTTTATGTGTTTGCATGAAGAATTTAAGTTGAAATTGGGGTTGGATAAGTTGGGATAAAGTATCAAATGATATGAAAACCTTATGCTGAGTCTCTATTTTATTTCTTTCTATTGTTTTATCAACTCACCATTCTGGGTGGATGCAAGCAATTTCTTCCTAGCTGCAAGTTTAATAAGTTCCCAAAAAAGAGTTTGTTTGATACATTGCTCAACATCGGAGTACAGAAGAAGGCATTCATCTAGCATCCAAATTCGAGACTGTGAGCAATCTTCCTTGTTTCTGAAGGACAAAATGACATGGGAATTATCTGCCCAAGTGATATTACTGATGTTGAATGAAATAAGAGTAATTTAGAATGGGATATAAAGGCATTATTGATTCTAGAATGCTGACCATGGGGATCAGAATAGAAAGTATAGCCAGCTGTGTCAGGATGTTCTAGTCTCCACGTATCCATCAGTTGATGTTTGTGTAATATTTCAGAATATGTGGTTCAGCCTGAAAAGCAATGTAGCTTTGGGCGCAGCAACATATTTGTCACTTCCCAATATCAAGATGCCTTCAGGGTAGCCAAGTGATCAAATGGGGGTGTATAAATTAGCTAATGTGTAGGGTTTGTTGTTGATAGAACCCTTCACAAAGGCAAATCTATTATTATTATAATTATTATTATTAATCTTTATTTATATAGCTCCAACAATTTCCTCAGCGCTTTACAGTAGGGAATAGACATACAGAGGTATTAAATAGTACAATCAAATGTGGAGAACAGAATGATCAGAGGACCCTGCTCATGAGACCTTACAGTCTAGAGGAAGGAGTTACAGTCTAGAGGAAGGAATCTACCATTCTTGCGTTACTCAACATCACTGAGTAAGAATATGTTTGATAAAAATGAAAACAACCCGTTCTTCTTAGATTCCGAGGATTTTTTGGAATTATGATAGCCAAAATGTGCCTCTTGAATTATAACAACATCACCCTTCATTGTAACAGTAATGTTCAGCAAATGCATAAGCTGGAGGGGGAAAGGTGGATCAGTGCAGGGACGTGGGAATAAAGTGGTAGTTCAAAAACTTACTGCAGCAAAGTTTGCTGCAGCATGTGCAATAAATGATGATGATCTCACTCCTCCCAGGGTGGATGCATTTTCTCATGGTCCCACCAATCACACCACATCAGTCCTCCACCACCACTACCATATACATCTACCACATTGTAGGTTGTACAACAAGAGCACATAAATCTAATTGTATAGCAGGGGGGGATTTAAGTTACTTAGCCTGACAAGGAGAAGGAAGATGAGGAGCTGCAGGGTCCCTTGCATACAAATAGCAAGAAACTGTACCTAGGCATTTGAATATCTAGTTAAATGAGAGATTTAACAAAAACACATTAAAAGTAAGTGAAATGAGTGAGAACAAGTTAAACCCATCAATGGTCCTGAAACCACTGGAGTATTCACCAAAGAAAGGCTCCATAGTCAACAGATGCCCAGAGCAGATGGAGTGCAAAGTATAGACTGAGACATAGGTTATCCACTTCCCGAGGAGCATGTGGTGGAAACCTCCACATCAGCTTGTTCGGAGCTGGTTTCCAAGAAAGTCTATTTTTCAAATATATAGAGGAAGCAACAGGTTGAGAAATTTGTAGCTTCAAATCAGCAGCAAAAGCTTTGCAGTAACCCTGGTATCTCAGGATGTAATACCCTCCATGGTAGCTGTAAACATTAAGGGGGAAAAAACCCTCAGTATTTTATATTCCTTAGGAGAAGTGTTGTGGTGATAAGTTTTAGCGCATGTCTCTGAACTTAGTACCCTCATAATTTACTGTTGTCTGTAAATGTAAAAATCTTGCTTTCTATACTTTTCTCCAGGTCATTAACAAATGTTAAAACCAGCGCACCAATGACTCAACCCTTAAGAATGCCAAACGTTACCTGTATTGGAGAGTACTCCATTGACAACAACATACTGCTTCCTATCCTTCAACCAATTATCTACACAGTTATAAAGGTTATCAGGTTATCACCAAGACCCAATTACCTTATTTTAAATGTCATCCTGTGTAGCAATGTATCAAATGCCTTTGAAAAAACTAGATATATTTATCTATTATTTACCATTATCAGAGATGCAACTTACTTTTTCATACATCTATTCCTCATTAAGCCTTATTGATTCCCGCTAATATTTTTTTCACATATAATCCTAAATATCATGGCTTATTATCCATTAAAGCAGTTTTCTTACTACCAAGGTCAAGTATATTATTATTTCCAAGTTTTGTTTTAGTTCCGTTCTTAAAGGGATAGTAGTACTTTCTTCATGCAAGCTTTAATATAATCCTTCTTAAAATAAATAAATCAAATGATCTAAGTCTTTTTTTCAGAACTTGTATAGTTCTAACCCTTTGAATGTCAGAGGGGTACCCTTCTGGCACTCAAAGGGCTAATATAATATTTATATATATATATATATATATATATATATATATATATATATATATATATATAGAAGATTGGTTCAGCTAACCTAACTGGGCTCTATATAATCTATATTAGATGATAATAGTTCTCCCATATTTTGCCTCAATAAGCGACCTCCTAGTCTATCAGTGGGTGATACTGGGAGAGGTGACCAATCCCCAGTATAACCCCACAATTCTAAGACAATGACGAGGATTGCCAAAAGAGTACCAGAGGGAGTAACAATGAAGAGACCACCTAAAGAAAACCCGTCCTGGGGTTTATACCATAGGAACAGATTCAACTGAGAGGCAGTTTATAAACCTCTCTAACAAGTGAGTAGCATCTATAAGAGCACCGGGTGTTGGTGGAGATTTGCCCAATTTAAAAGATACTATGCTTAGAAGGACCTCTGCGTTGTTGTCTTGTTCTTTCGTTTTCTCTACTACGTTGTGACCCTAGGAAGTCCCTTCCCAACACCAATAGCTGCAACGACTGAGCACATCTGAATTTATCCCTTGTCCACCATCCTTTAAAGACTGTAAGTCTATCATACATATCCATGTGTGTATATATATATATATATATATATATATATACGTACATGGTTCTAGAATATATTTAGTGTGTCTATCATTATACTATATACTACATTGTACACTGTGTGGCTCTTTCCTGTGTGTAGTGCTGAGAACACTGGTTCATAGTGTGTTTCAGCACCCCACAATATATATATAAGAAAAAAAGACTTACATCATTTGATTTATTTTTAAAAAGAATTATATTAAAGCTTCTATAAAGAAAGCATTACTAACCCTTTAAATAAAGGTATAACGTTGGCTTTACATCCGTCTTGTGGTACTACTGACCCTATGGAGAAACAGCGTTTAAAATTACAAAATATTGGTCTTGATAACACTCTACTGAGTTACAGAAGAACCTTTGGATGTATTCTACTAGACCCCATGTTTTGTCAGTCTTAATTTTGTCCAATGTTTTCTTGATCTCTTTAGTGTTAACCGCATAACAGATAATAGTATGATTGTAATAGTTATTTGTTTAGTCTCCTCTACCACTGTTTGTTCCCTTGTATATACCAAAGAAAATAACATTTCCAGAATATCACCCTTTACCTTATCCTCACTAATCAACTCACCCAACTAATTTTGGAAAGGTCCAGTTCACTCCCTCTTATGTTGTTTTTTTTTTTTTTCTCTTTATGGATTTGAAATATTTTTTGGATTAGTCTTGCTTTCCTTTGCAATTCAAGCTTTTTTTCTATTTTTGATACCTAAGTGCCTTTTTACAGTCTTTGTTGTACCCCTTTTCAAGTAATAGTTCTCTGTTCGTCAGACTTAAATAGTCTGAATGCCTTTTAGCTTTGCCATTTCTTTTTTATATTCAACCGCATTGTTGGTGATCTACCTCTCTATATTTTTCCCCAACCAATAGTATATGCTGTTGAATATATTTCTTCAATTTAAATTGAAATTTTGTCCATTTTCCTCATTAATTTTCGCTTTCAATAATTAAGCCGTCTGTATGTTGCATTGATGCTTTTAACATTTTTGAAGTTTATATTTTTAAAATTAAGGATCTTTGTTAAAACTATACAGTTTTGAATACATGTTGTGGTCACTGTTTCCCCAAATATTCGCCAACTCTAATACTGGAAACCATATCTATGTTACTCAAAAAGGTCTCAATAAGCCAGTTTGTATATGGATAGTTAAAATCTCCTATAATTATAGTATGCCCAAGCTTTTTTCATTTGCTGTAATATTTGGGCCTCATCATTCTTAGCAATATCTAGTCATTTGTAGTATATATCTATCAACACTGTTTTTTTAACTTTTATGTCACAGTTAGCTTCACTTTTTACCCACAACCACTCCACATTAGCACCAGTTTCCTTACATATATCTCTTCTTAAAATTATATCTGATTTTACATATAGTGACACATCTCCCCAACGTCTGTTAATCCATTCTCTCCAAACAGACGATAGCCATCATTATTTATAGCACAGTCATGTGTATCTTCCATCATGTTTGGTTCGGCAAGTTATGTCCAAAGCTCAATAACCACAAGCATCTCCAATGCTCCAATTTTGTTTACTATATTTCTTACATTTGCCAACATACAATTCATTTTGTTTTCTCTCATTACACTAATTACATATTTTACCTCCAACATGTCTTTATTCTATATCTGAATATCTCTTTACTATAATTATCTCCCCCCCTTCTCCACCTCCATGTTCCTTTACTTGCACCCATTTCCTATCTACCCTATTTACCCCATGTTTGTTAGTTATGCCCCTCCATCTTAGCTCCCTTTACATTTAGACACAATTCATCACTACCATAAAGATTGTGCCCAAGTTCAGAATCAGCCCTCTGCTCTAAAACCCCCAAGCCCTCTTCCTACCTGTACTGGTGTATGGCACTGGTGGTATTTAAAAAAATAATAAATCCCTGAAATAATTTTAGGGACAAGCATCTTCCTCCAACTTTATCATTCATGCCAATATTATTGGATAGAAATATATTTATAAAATCCTAGAAGCAGACACAGGTTCATGGTGCCACATAGTACAATAGAGATAGCCACTCTAAATTATCTTAAATATTAACCACAGTATCAAGTGTGATTGGGACACTCCCTCTTTTAAATGAACCTTCACAGCTTGTTGACCCTCTCCTCTTGCTACTTGGTCTCTTCATTCACCATCATACTGATCAAGCTCTCCATACAAATCATTGTAGAATTATAACGCAAATCATAATTCAACAACCGATCAGAATACATAAGGAAGATGGATCTATTGATTAAAAAGCTGCAAAACTCACCTTTTTCTGGGGTCATCCAATTTTGGTAATTTTTACATTAAGGCATTTTACAAATTTTAATTATCCAAGAAATTCAGAATATACAATTTAATGCTGAAAATCATAACATGTTATGATAAGATAGCTTGTATTCTTGGCAGCAGAAACGCACCATTAAATGGTAGATTAACTTCCATCACTTTTGTCCAAAAATGTCAAAAACTGTAAATGTATCTGAAACATTTTCTCTCAAAAGCATCCATTTTAATAGGCATACTAAACATGTTTGTTTGCAGGATGCCCTAATTATGACACTTAATAGTCATCAGTGTTGACATTATTGTAAGGAGAAAAGTAATGCCATTTTTTAGTCTGCTGGGCATCGTGACACATTTTCATTTCAGAATCACTAATACTTTCCATCAACTGATCGTCATATGAAGGTTACTTTGAAAGGTTCTGTCATAAGCTACATAAAACATATCTTAGAGATTTAAATAAGAATGTATATAGAAAAGATACACCAGCGCACTCGATCTCTATATCTGATAACTCATAATTACTTAGAAGAAACAACGATAGAAATGTCTGGTGCTGCAGGAAATGATCAGAAAGTAAAAGACATACACAGACACCCTGCCTAAATAGCACTCAAAGACATAATTTCTATATCGTTGATAAAACTATGAGTGAATGGGAATAAAACTTAACCTTTATTAAACATATAACTAAAAACAGAAAGGCGAAATGATATTACTGGGATGATGTTCTTTTAATGTATCATTGAAATTGATAATACATATAATTCCTAAAGGTAATAGAAAAGCAATTTGGAGGCTATCACAGCACAAAAGATGAATTGCTTTAAATGAGGATAGTTTTCTATCAACTAGTATGTAAAAGCTATACTTAATACACCTCCAATATATATACTGCACAAAAAAATGAACCTATCACAGGTTCAGCTGTAAGTGTGCAGAGCACCTCAGCAAAATCTGATGAGGCTAAATAAACAAAAAATGTAGCTATTCTTACACCGGGGCACAATCCGGCTTGCCAAAAATGTAGCTATTCTAACACCGGGGCACAATCCGGCTTGCCAAAAGAAAAAAAGAAAAAAAGATCTCCCAGTAAGAATACCAGCCCTAAAAAGGGCCTTTTTACCCAAAAAAACCTAAATACCAGCCCTAAAAAGGGCCTTTGATTACCGACCTATTACCAGCCCTTGAAAGGGCCGTTGCAAAAGGAGGCTAAGAGCGGAGCTAAATCCTCCATTCAAATAAATGAATAAATAGATCTGCCTGATGAAATTCAAATGAAGCAGCAGAGAATAACTCCTGAGAAGAAGCTAGGGCGAAACGCGCGTCGGCGTTCCTTTTTATGTAGAGAGGAATGTTTCTTTTTTGTTTTTCTATTAGATTACCTTAGGGCTTAGGAGTTAAAAGTGTGAAAAATTTCCCGCATGACTTTTCACAAAAACCTGCCGATTTTTTTGGTTTTCCTGGGAAAAATTTTGCCTTTCCACCTATGCAAAAATGTCCTCCTTTTCACCTATTTTAACAAATTTACCACCTATGTTAACACATTTTCATCCTATTTAATAAATTTTTCGCCTATATTTCCTATAGGTACTACATTTCTCACTATAATATTACTTTTTATGAGGGCTGAAGTTTAGAAATAAGTGGCTGAAAGTCAAAGTTGTGAGTCCTACAGCAAAATATGACTTGAAAAATGTGTTAGCATGCAGAATGTATTTGTCCTTTGCCCACAGCACTTTCTTGCTTACGTGACACTGGCACATATTCATGATGATATCAAGTAATAAAAAGAAAAGTACAACCTACAATGTGCAGATATGTATTGTAGTGGTAGTGGGGGACTGACATGGTGTGATTTGTGTATGTATTTTTACCATTGTCATACTCTATCCTCCTCAGATTATTGACACACATTACTTATCGGTCATAGCGGTGGTCCCATCTGTCCTCCACCTCCTCATCGGTGCTACTGTTAATATATTTTTCCTGGATTTGTCTGTCGTGTGTGGTTTCTGCTAATTCTACTGGAGCTAGATGTTGATGTAATTCTTCTGCCATTACTACTAGGTGTCAAAGGTGCAGCACTTACAGCAGCAGCACCAGAGGTACTTGTCATTTTTAACACTTCATTAGGTCATCCTCAGCAGCATCAGCATCACCTGACAATTCTTGCCCACTACCCTTATATTCCTCTAAGCTTTTGGAGGTCTCAAACAATTTCTTTTTACTTGACAAACTGCATCCTCCCTTGGAGTAGAGGGATCATCATCATTGATTGCACACGCTGCAGCAACCATTTCCGCAGTCAGTTTTTGAACTACTACTTTACTCTCATGTCCCTGCACTGCGCCACCCCTTCCCATTCTCCTTGTGCATTCGCTGGACATTAAACAACTACACTGTGTTTTTTTTACGGTACGGTACACAACACAACTGATGCAGCTGTATGATGCCTTGTCTAAGCCCAGTCAGCTGTCTGTCACTGTCATTTAAGATATCTAGTTTTTTATTCCTTTTTCTTTTTTTTCTTTTATTTTTTTTTTTTAAGTTGTCCACCCTGTTGTCTTATCACAGTCTGTCCAAAAAATATTATAACAGAAAAACAAAATCAACGTCTTTTCTCAGACTTCCCCACCCAGCACAGGGACAATAACAGCAAGATCAGCAAGCAAATAGGTCCCTAGCTGCCTGTGTCTTGCCAGTCAGTCACATGGAATATTGGAGTATTTGGGGGTCAACCTCCTTCCTCATTTATTATCACCTAGAGTGCCCCCAGACTCCCCTAATACAGAGAACAAATGTCCTACCTAAATGACTCCCTAAACTAAGCTTCAATTCCCCCTTTATTTGCCTATCTTCTTTAGCTCAAAAACATGCTGTTCTCTCCTCTCACAAACACAGAATGGCTGCTGTGAGAGCCTGACAGCCTTTTATTTGGCTGTAGAAAACTTTTGTGTGGTGGAGAAATATTTATCTTCCCATTGACTTCAATGGGCGGAAAAGACGGGAAAATGTGGAAAAACGGCACTGTTCACGGGAATTTATTCGCCAAGTGGAAAGTGCCATTAATATCACACCGACATTCACATCATACTACCTAGGGGTCAACTTCAACTGCCCTAGTCTTCATTCCCCACATTCAGTGAATCACCAACTCATACTCTCTCCATCTTAGGGTTGGGTGAAAATGTTCACCTCAGAGTAAAATCGGTGAATAATGGCACTTCACTCTTTGTGAATTGTTTCCCGCGAAAAGTGCAGTTTTTCCACTTTTTTTGTCTAGCTCATTCCATTGAAATCAAAGGGAACATTGAATTTACACACAACACATTGCAAATATGTTTTTACTTCCTAAAGGCATAGTATAAAAGAGACATGAGTTTGCCTGTGTTAGTGGGGTGTGGGAAAAGAATCAGTTGAACAGGGAATGTTTTTTGGGGGGATTTGTTTACTGGGATTGAGGGGCAGTTAATAAAAAATAAATCCTAAATGCAATTTAATATACTCCATAATACATTGTATAAAAGGAGTATGAGGAGGGTACATGTGTTGGTGGGTGGAGTCTGGGGAGAGAATCAGTTGAACAGGAAATTCATTTTGGTGCTGTTTTTAACTGGTATTGGGGGGACAGTTAATAAAAAAAAAAAAAATATATATATATATATATATATATATAATAAAATCAGAAAATTATATGCAACATGATAGAGACAGGGACCCCCTGACATAAGCTGCCACTTGGGTTGACTGATATTTGACATGACAGAGTATTTTGTTGAGGATAATTTTAAGATTTCTTGTTAGAGGCCCAAGCCCTGAGGAAGCATTGATTTGTAGGACTTTGGCTTATTAGAAACAAATCCACAAAAATTGTTTATTTTTTTGTAGGTCTATGTTTTTTGTTTTTTGTTTTTTTAAGCACAAGCAGAGGGTCCCCTAATGTCACACTTGCCATTTCTTGGTGATCTGAAGAAGGCAGACTGGAAGCACTAACAGCAGGCACTGGCAGCTCATCTTTGCTCCTGGTGGTGGTATTATTGTTGAACCTGCTAGCCATCAATTCTGGCTTCTTCAGAATCATGTTCCTCCTGGACAATGCCATTGGGGGAACAAGACTCCCAGGGTCAGGGGAATGGTGTGGGCTCCCTTGACCGCTAGTTTGGATGCTCTCAATTGCTTCCCCTACGACTCCCCTAACGCTATTCCTACCAGCTGCTTCACCATTACTGTTACTACTACTAACATCAACCACATCAATTTCATCCCCTCAGACTTCATCCTCACAGTCACTAGTAATATGATGATTATCCCCTCCTTCACTCTTAGCATTAACAAGCTGCTGGACCTTCTTAGTAGTAGTACTAGCACTAGCGGGACTGCTTGGGCATTGCGAGTGTGACTTAGGGTCCCCTGATGCCACACTTGGCATCATCTTCTCCTTCTCCCCTCCTGAGTATTACAAGACACACTGGCAGCAGGTTCAGCATTGGCAGCAGGAACAGCACTGGTGGCAGCAGGGGCAGCATGTCTGACAGTAGGCACAGTACTGGTGGAAGCAGGTTTAGCACTGGCAGCAGGCACAGCAATGGTTGTAGCAGTAGCAGGGTCAGCATGTCTGACAGCAGGCACAGCAATGGTGGCAGCATTGGCAGCACATCTGGCAGCAGGCACAGGCAGCTGACCTGTCCTGCTCTTACTACTACCTTCTTCTTCTTGCCTTGACATTAATTTCCCCAAGATCCCTAGGGGTGATTTAGGGGGACTGGCCAGCATTGGTTCTGTAGTGCTCACGTCCTCCTCCTCCTCAGACTCAGTGGATACATAAGGGTCCTTCCAGTTCCTCCTTTTATTATTTTAAAATTTTCTCATAGTGATAACAGTCACTATGAGTCTCTCCTGCCTTAATTTTGCAAAAAGATGACAGCAGAACAGCACAGCACAATCTACCTTGCTCTGTAGCTGTTTCTATTGTGTTTCACTTCCTGGAATATGTCACATATTTATAGTGAAAAATATGTAAATCAATAAGTGAAAACGTTCTAGCCATTGAAAAAATGGAGAAGAATTTTTACCAATGGGTGAAGGGCAAAGATTAATCCAAAGATCATAAGTAAGCGTTATCTACATGAAACACGTGGATCTGCCTGAGATGCTTTTCTTCACATCTGATTGCATGTACCCATAATTTACCAGTCTCTCCGTTTACTATCGATGTTGACAAGAGATTACTGCAGAGGTATGCATAGAGTTACCAATAAAGTTTGCTGTTTTTATTCATGGTTCATTCATGTGAATCTTCTTGGTGGTAGTGCATGATATTGTCATATTTGTCCTTATGTACCAGAGCTTAAAGGAAGGCTCTTTTCACAACACCTACATTTCAAGTGATCCATTTTGTCCTACCTTGAGTGCCCATATACATGAATGGAATTGGCTTGAAGAGTGATGCCATCATAATCTGACAACAATTGAGTGCATTTAAGAGTGAAGTAAGAGCTGCTGAATTCACATTTCTATTACAAGATATTTGATCCTACTGGGAACTAGGATCCGCAACCCTGAGGTTTGTATATATATACAGTATATATATATATATATATATATATACACACACACAAACCTCAGGGTTGCAGGTCCTAGTTCCCGGCAGGGTCAAATATCTGTCAACCCACACAGGAACTGTTTGGCAGATTACAGTCCATACACTCAGCTTGATGAGGAGTCCTTTATCATGCTGTGGATTGACAATGGCTGCAGATACATGTATAAATTAAAAGAATATATATATATTTATTTATATATATATATATATATATATATATATATACTAGTTGAACAGCCCGTTACACGGGCCACATTGCCACTGCCACCCAGTCGCGGGGCAGTCACGCGTAGTAGAGACTGCCCATGCCACGGCTGCTACAGAGCTTGAAGTGCCTTCGAAGCACCCAGCTCTGTATCAGCCGCGGCGCAGGCAGTCTCTACTGCACATGACTGCAGCACGCGCAGCAGTGTCTACATATGTCTATATATATATATGTTTCTTGCAAAATCTTATCTGTGTTTTGATCATCATTTACATTTTGTAGGCAATTTCATACTCTTTGCCAGTAGTTCTAAAAAAAAAATTAAATAACACATTGAAGAACAACAACAGGAAAGCAACAATTTTGGTCTGAAGATAAATATCAACAAAACGCAAGTCACATTTAACATATTTACTATACAAAGAAAAATGGACAAGAACTAGAAGTGGACAAGGTAATGTCAACAGATGGAAACACCATGATAGAGATTGAGTGATGAATTAAATTGGGATGGCAAGCATTTGGAAAACTTAGTAGTTCTGTCTTTAACACAAATTTACCACTCTACCTCAAGCAAAAGGTTTTTTACCAATGTGCCCTCTCAGTCCTTATGTATGGCTGTGAAACATGGACACTAAATAACGTAGCTATATGAAAACTTAAGGTTATTCAGAGAAGTTTGAAGAGTCAAATTTTGAGCATAGCAAAAAGAGATAGAAAAACATATGCATGGGTTTGTCAGCAAACAAAGGTCTATAACACCATTGAAAGTGTAAAGAAGATCTGATGGTAGATGGACCAATCACAAAATCTGGAATGGATTCCACTCGACATTAAATGTCCAAGTAGAAGCCCAAAGGCAAGATAGGCTTGCATATTGAAAAAAACACTCTCAGAACTTTGCAGATGTGTGAAAAAAAGAGTTTTATTCACAAGTCAACGTTTCGGTTATCTGATTGTAACCTTTCTTGAGAAAAGTTACAATCAGATAACATAAACGTTGACTTGTGAATAAAACTCCTTTTTTCACACATCTGCAAAGTCCTGAGAGCACTTTTTTCAATATGCAAACTTCTTCTATGAACTGGCAAGAATTATAGCACCCAGGCAATCATCTCTACTAAGCAGGAGTGTTTCCCACAAACAAGATATCATATAGATAGATAGATAGATAGATAGATAGATAGATAGATAGATAGATAGATAGATATCCTATATAATAATTTGCTAAATCGTGTGTAATGCCCGACATGCGCAGTAGACACTGCTGCGCGTGCGGCAGTCATGCGCAGTAGAGACTGCCCGCGCCGCGGCTGATACAGAGCTGGGCGCTCCGAAGGAGCATCCAGCTCTGTATCAGCAGTGGTGCAAGCAGTCTCTACTGTGCGTGACTGCCCCACGACCGGCTGCCAGAGGCACTGTGGCCCGTGTAACGGGCTGTTCAACTAGTAGATATATAAATGCATAAATTGCAGCCAAGCTAGTTCTACTCACCTGTCTGCATTGCAATGCAAGAAGTCTCGTTTTAACTTTCTTTTTAAATTACTCCCAGATTGCTAAATTTTGCCACCAGCATCTACAAGTCACTTTCTTGGGGATCTTGGATTGATGGTGGCCTGGATATTTCCCTAAGTTGAGAGTGAGTCATTTGGATGCTCTAGGATTTCCCCAAAATTCAAATGTTTCAGACTGACCTTTGAGACCCTCCCACACCCAAAGCCTGAAAGCCTTTATCTTGTCCTGATTGGACTGAAAAGCTTGCCAGTCAGAGTCTTTGCTGGTAATTTCTTCTGATGGGATTTTACTATATCAACTAAACAGTGAGGGACATATAAAAGGCAGTAGGTACATTTCTAATTAGTGGAAGGTTTTTATAGTTTTTACAGCAGTTTGCATAATGACGACTGCAATAATAATTACCTTTTTGTGTTGATGATATGCATTGCACTTTGGCATTCAAGCATCAGGAATGAGTGTTGAATTTTTCTTTCATTAAAATGTTTATTTTACTCCCCTTTACATATATTTATTTACCTCTCCTTCTCTGGCTACTTCTCTACTCCTGGGGTTAATGTTGCTGTCCATATTTTATTTAAAGCGTCCACGTGTCTGTTTATTCATTCTACATACCATTGTTTATTTTATAATACATTTCCTCTATCAAAAGTATAGTTTGTCTTCAAATCAAGGCAACTGTCTAATCATCCAATCAGAATAGATGATGAAATATCCAATCAAGCTGTGTGAATAACTGTCATGGAACTTCATCAGCCAGGTGCTAATGAATGTCCTGGGTTCAGTAGTTGTACAATGCTTAAAATGACAAGTTGAGTTGACTGTGTTGTTATTTATAATGTTTGCAAGTTGGATTGCTTTTAAGCAGGGTCTGGTAAAAAAAATGTTAACTTGTCATAATATTCAGTCAATAATTTCTTATTCTATTATTGCTTAACACAAAAATGTGTAAGAAATGGATCTGCACATGACCTATGAAAATTGTAGAACATATAATCATAAAAATTTGCATTAGAATATGTTGGTGGTGGAAATCTACTTTTCCCAAATTTTCTACCCACTATAATTTATATTATCTTATGCATTCTTTAATATTCCAGATAGCTTTAGTAATGTAATATTTCCCACTACATTTCATTAACTTTCAAAGCCAAAAAGGAAAAAGCTGACCTCCTTAAAAATTTTTCTCTTATATTTTGATTTTGTAAAGTTTGTTACAAGCATCAATCAATGGAACAGTAAGGGCAAATAAAGCAATATCCATAACTGGGGCTTAAAGGGATAGTAATACTTCGTTTTAACTTTATTTTATTTTGTAGGCATTAAAAAAACATGAAGAACGATATAAGTCTTATCTCTCAAACCTTTATGGTTTAAGAGATATTCACAAGCAAAGTTTCCCCTCCTCGCCCCTTTTACCTAGTGTAAGCCATCTCTTTTCAGATTTGAATCTGGTTGTAAGACCAGACAGATAACAGCAGGGGACAATCTTCTTTATATGAAAAGAATGAAAGCCCTTCCCCCCTTGACAAGCTTTTCAGGTTTTTCCCTTATCTTAATTGAAGATTGTCCCTCTCTGCAATCTACCTGGGCACCTCCCTTCTGCTTTGGCTGAGCAGTGTTACATAAGTAAAAGGGGCGGGAGGGGGACACTTTGTCATTGAATTACTCCTGAACTACAACTCTGACAGAACTGAAATAACACTCTCCAAAGTCCAAATACTATGATTATTAATTAGATTATTAATTATGAAACATTACTATCCCTTTAAACTACATTTGTCTCCCAAAAAATGCCTATAGGCTACATATTTCAGCTTTAATTTAAGCATTCTATAGTGAAAACAATATATTCTCTAATTTAAACAGTTCTTTTTGACCATATACAGCATTCAACCAGAGTAGTAAATTTATGGATCCAGATGGCTAATGAATGTCACACAAAAAAATCTAACATACGTGTATTCTGTCTTCAGAGGTTGTTTTCTTGTCTGGTACTGCTTTGAATCAGACAGGATCTATCAACTAACTACTGTACGGAGAAGAATCTTTGTTTTGACACTTGTAAAGTCTCATGAAAATTACAAGTTGTGGAAAAAAATACATTTTCTTGGGTATCAGATAATAAATGTGTCTCTTTTTCAGCAATATGTACACTTTGAATTTAAGTACTTTTAAATGTATATAGTAACACATAATTCATTACATTGCCTTGCTAGTTTAAATGATATGCATACATTTTATTTTTTTCTTAAGTAGATTCAGTGTATCTTATTAATTTATTAGGGTGATGCTACAATGCATGGAACAAAGGCCTTAGCTGTGTATTAGTAGCATTTGGTAATTATTAGTATTTTTGTTATGTAATAGTCATGGGGATCAGCAGAAAATGTTGTGGGGGGGCAAAGTCATAATATGACTTCCCTAAATCCTATCCTAGCCTAACATACCCATCCCCTATGTTTATCCATGGGGGGTTCTATTGTCCCCTCTTGAACGCCCCCTTCACGGCTGCACATGGTAATAATTATTAGTTTATGGCAATTGGCTTTACTTTTGTTCCATATACAATGAGACTGGTGTTTTAAGAAGAACTTGAGTAATTATGGGACCAAACATATTCATTATAGAGGGCAAATAAAAATTCCCATTGAAGCAATAGGGCTTTTAACCATCTGAATTCCAGAGAAGCCTCCACTTTGAAAATGCACTGAAGCATTCACTAGCTTTCAAAGTATTAAAAGCCCTTTTTACATCAGTGGGACTTTTAACAAATATTATTTGGCCCCTATGGTACAGTTGGATTGGCCAGTTCTTTTTAGCACATAATTTTTATTATAGTTGTACATTGATGGTTGACATGAAATAATAAATGAGGGGTTATTAGAATTCTCACCTGTAATTATTAAATACAAAGCGTACTTTCTAAAATGATAAGATGCAATTTTGCATAAATGAAAATGTCACCTGAATACTGGATCTCTTTGTATATACTGCAAAGCCCACATTATCCTAATCTTTTGGTGACATATGAGATATACTCACTGAACATTCATACTGTTCATAAAGCCCTTTCATTCTCTATTCATTTTATTGGTATTATAATCCCAGTCAAACAGGGACAATGCTGGGGGAGGATCAGTATGTGTGACTCTATGGGGGAGCCTGGCTGGGGTTACACTGTGTTATTCTATGGTTAACATAGGGCAAAGGTCGGGGGAAGTGTGTGTGTGATTCTATGGATAATGCGGGACACTGCTGGGGGGACATTGTGTGGTTCTATAGATAACATAAGCAATGCTGGGGAACATTGTGCAGTTCTATTAATAACATGAGGAAAGGGTTGGAGACAGTGTAGGGTTCTATGGCTAACTTGAGACAAGGCAGGTGAAACAGTGTGTGGTACTTTGGATAACATGGGCCAGTGCGCGAGGACAGTGTGGGGCTCTATGGGTAACATGAAACAGGGCTGGTGGACAGTGTGTAGTTTTAAGTATAACATGGGCCAGTGCTGGGGTTAATATGTATAATTCTGTGGATAAAGTGGGGAATGCTATAGGAGCAGTATTTAGTTGTATGGATAATGTGAGGCAAGGCTGGGAGACATCATGTGATTCTGTGGATAATGTAGGGCAATGCTGGGAGGCAGTGTGTGGTTCTTTTGGATAATGTGAGACAAGGCTGGGGTGACATTGTGTGGGTCTATTGTTACTTCGGGGCAATGCTGGGGGGAAGGCATGTGATTTTATGTTAGTTTTTGCAGATAAAAATACAATTTGCCTATTTTTTCAATAGAAATTACAGTGCACAGAAAGTACATCAACTCCCTGCTTTTACACTACCACCAATTCATTTTTCATAAGAACTTTAATGTGCTTTGTATGTCCGAGAAACTTTCTGTACTACTCTTCTACTGTGGAGAAGTCCTGTACTAACTGTACTACTGTACTTTGGAGAAATCTACAGCTGAATGTAAATGTTGTAAACCTTGAAAAAATGCCTTGGCCACCTGCTTATAGAACTATGGCACAGTCTTTCTTGAAAGATAACTGCAACTTGGGGTATGCCAGTGGGGTGCAACACATGTTGTCAGTTCTCTAAAACCTCTGATTTTAACAAAAGAATAATGCTTTTACTGCTGCTAGTCCTCACAGCACAGTGATGTGCTGCTGCTGCGTCTCTCAATCAGGCTTGTGGTTGTGCATCAGGTTGTATCTCAATGAGGATGTGTCTAGATGGTCCTGTGATCATGATTTCCCCCTGCTCAATTTTTTTTTTCTTTTACAGAGACAACAGATAGAAATATGTTTAGTTGTTGATCATTAGTGATTAGTGAAGTATCTACTTACTGGAGATTTCATAGACTGAGGAGTTATTGAGGGACTACTACTACTATTATCGGGGCTAGATGTAGCAATAATAGGTTTTAGTGGCAATACACCTTGAACAGAAGCACTCATAGTTAGGATAGTGGATGTGGACTTGTACTATTGCTTAATCAATAATAGTGAGTATAACCATTGGGGTTGGACCAAGAAGTGATGGTGATGATGATGATGATCACAAAGATGATTTGTTGAACATACTGATGGCAGTGTTGATTATTACTAATAAGTACACAACAGAGTTGTAAGTGTATGGGGAGAAAATAATGTATGATGCCTCTGTCATCGTCACTCCTGTTCAATAATGTCTCTTTTAAAACCTGGTCCCCAAAACTGTACTCCAAATTCCAGGTAAGGCCTAACTAAAGATTTAAATAGAGGAAGAATTATATTTGCATACTGGGTATCTATACACCTTTTTATATAAGATAGTACCCTATTAGCTCTTGCAGGAGCTGAGCAATACTGCGCACTGCTGTGAAGTTTATTGTCTGTCAGTATTCCTAAAGCTTTCTCTAATTAGTATTTTCCCATTTAGTGTATATTTACTATGTTTGTTTCAGCAGTCCAAATATATAACCTTACATTTATGTGTATTAAAACTCATCATCCACCAGCCACTTTTTAACCTAATCAGCCAACTCTTTCTGAGAAAAAAAAACATCCTGCTGTATATGTATTGCCTTATACAGCTTAGTGTCATCAGTAAACACTGAGATAGTACTTTAAATACCCACTTCTAAAAAGTTAAAAAGCAATGGGCCCATGACTGAACTCTGTGGCACTCCACTTACAACTTTAGACCAACTTAAAAATGTTCCATTTACAACAACTCTCTGCCACCTATCATTTAACTAGTTCTCTATCCATGCACAGATATCTCCTCCTAAACCAAAGCCTTTAAATTATGCAGTAAACTGTTGTGAGGTGCAGTATCAATGGCTTTTGAAAAACCCAAGTATATTACATCAACAAGAATACCCTTGCCCAACTTCCTACTTACACTTTCAGAAAATGCAAGTAAATTATATTGATATAAGCTATTCTTCATAAAATCATTTTGGATCCTACTGATAATATTGTTGGTCATCTCATAGTTCAGCATATTATCAGTTAGTTACCCTTCTAATATCTTACCCACTCCAGAAGTTAGTCTCACAGGTCACTCAGTAGAATCACAGGCTTAGTGTCACATAGCTCCACTCATTGCAGTGCTGTGCTGCTTTGCTCAGTGTTTCTATACTCCTGTCCGGCTTCCGCATTGTGCACCGTTGTGCCATGCAAATTATGACATCATTATGTGGCATGCTCTTAAGGCCACTGTCCACTTCCTTGTTCCCCCGGTAGACTTTCACTGTGTTTCTGTGTTTATAACACCTTTAATCCTTGCTCTTAGTTCTTGTTTCTTCCCTACCTCCTGTTGTCATTTTGTGCTAGCCCTTGACCATTCTAATGGCTGCTGATTCTGGTCCACCATTGATCCTGCCATTGCTGCCCCTGCCAAGTCCTTGAACATTCTATTGCCTGCTGATTCTGATCCACCATTGCTCCTGTCATTGCTGACCCTGCTAGTTCTTTACCATCCTACTGTGTGTTTATTGTACCAGTCCAGTACCTGAAACTCTTATGCTACATCTAGAAGTCTTCCACCGACCAGACCCTCTGCTTACAGGTATGTTCTTCCCCTCTTTGGGAGTATTTGACTCTCTACTGGTGTATTGTGGGTGTGCCATTAGTATCTTGCTCTAGGAGCATTACAGCTGCTATCTGGCAGTCTCCGTTCCCTATATCAGATACCTAGTCCTCTCTCCCTAGCCAGCACTCTCCCCCACAGGAGACAATGTGCTGTTTACTGTGGGATTATCCCGGGCTCACTTCCAGCTCATCTGGGGTTTATCATCTGGCCTTGCGGCTGGCACCTTTATCCTACCATAGCCACAGCACAATCTCCCAGTAGGCAGTCTACGTAATACCAGCTCCGCCCTCTAACAGTGATCCATAACACTCCCTCTCCCACGGGTTATCTCTTGCAGTGTCTCCCTAGCCTGGGTTTCGCATACATCTGACACTCAGCTAGCTCAGGTAGGAAGGATCACTTCCGCTTCCTGTCTGACTCACTTACCAAGGGTTTATTTTTTTAATTTATTTCTTTTGTAATGCTCATTTTTCCTTTACACCCAGAGAGCAATAGGTAGTGGCTACCACCAATACTCCTATAAAACAACTCCAGCTCCCTCTCTTTGCAGACAGATTGACAACATGCAGTAAACTAACACCCTTTTTATACTGTTGCGTGATAAGATTATGGAGTCATCAGTGACATGAGACGTGCAGTGGTATGATGATGCTTCCACTTGCTGCTATCCTAATGCTGCTGAAGCAACAGCAACACCCCAGCAGGCCTCAACCAATCCAGGTGCATCTGCTTAGATGAAGTTGGACAATTATGCTTCTCCTCTTGCATCTCCTCCAAAATTATGGATGTTTTGGAATATTATTATTTCTTTTGAGAACAGGAAGGAACTGTGCATTATCATCAGCAACTACTATGCACACAGAGTGTGGACCAGGTGATGGACTAGGAAGAATCAAGATTAACACATCTGCTCTCATAATAATCAATAGGTAGTGGTACAACTGCAACCACCACCCAGTTCAGTAATGTTAAAGCATCCTCCAATAAATCAAGTACTATTGTCTCTATATCTTATGCTCACTTCAGTAAGGACAAGTGAGGAATAATCTTCCCTGCCACAGCCTTGACATATTCAAGGGAAGAAGTGTCTGCAGATGTTCCCTGAAAACTTGCATTTGATTCCTCTCCACCACATTTCTTTGTGTGGTCAGTGCACCACACAAGGTGCAATGGGTGGAGACAAACTGCCAGATCCTCTTACCTACAAACTTACTATCAGCTGTTGGAGGAGGTAATGGAGGCAAAGGTAGCACTGCTGAGGAAGAGGATGTCCAGGAGGTTCCAAGGGGGCAATGAGTATATTTTTCAACACCTGTATCCTATCAAAAAAAGATGATGATGATGCAGGTGTTACAGTCATCATCAAACTTTCAGACCAGTGGGGGGTTTCCTTTGTCTCTCGCTGATATATTCTCCCCCATTCTTTGTGCCATTGGTAGGGTAAGGGACACAGTGACAGCAGCACTCAGTTTCCTTTCTGGAGGGAGGATTTCATATGCTTAACATAAATGTCAGAGTGTTTATATTACATGTGCTTAATGAAGGCAGACGTGCCAAGGTGTGTCACCTCCTTTCTGGTTTTCACTACTTTATCACACATATTGCTCAGTATGGTTGCTGATGATTTCACCGCACCTGCGCCAAGGGGAGTATATTCTCACACCTATGACTTTAGTGATGGGGAGGTGGGGAACAATGGACTTCTTTTCCAGAAGCATCTGCAATAGCAGGGGCAGGTGCTGCTGCTGCCATTGCTGCTGCTGTCTCAGGAACATGAGTAGTGACAAGTGGAACTACATTGACTAGTCTCACATCACTGCTGGTTGAACCCAGTCCCATGGTGGAAATGGTGGTCTGTGGCACACTAGCCTGATCTGCTGCTGTGGCAGATAAAAGTTTATTAAAAAAATTGTTTGAGACTCTAAATGTCTAGAAGAAAATAAAAGTGGTGGGAAAGAAGCAGAGGGTGATACTGGGAATGACCTAATTACTGATGATGATGAGATGATGAAGATCTAGAATATATCCCTTCAGCATCCTCCTCTTCTTCAGATACAAATGAATTTGAGAGTGAAAGATATGATGACATGGTCAGAAAGTTAGCTGAAAGACAAAGGCTCAATCTTCCACCACTGAAAAGGAGCAGTGTGCCTGTCTATAAACTGTTTGAGAAAACAATTGAAAGGTTTGACCCAGTACAAGCAAAGATGCCTAAAATACAAGTCCAAGCCCCAGTCAGCCACACACACAGCAACAACACAGGTTATCAACATCCACAACCTTAGCTATGTTGAGTGCCTCTGCTGCTGTTGGAAATGCAATACCATTGACACCTAGGAGTAGAAAATTGCAGCAAAATCTACTCCAGTAGTGGTAGCAGCCCAGCAGTAACCATGCAGTCTATGAAGTCGACCGTAAGGTCCAAAAGCTAAGCATGTTGCAATCTGTTGTCTGTGTAAGACGCATGTGAGCAGAGAGAATGCAGGCTCACTCATAGACTCCACCTCAGTGAAATTTCACCTGCAGCACAACCACAGATCTGACGGGGAGACACACCATCAACAGGTCAAAGGCGCCACAACTATCAGCATCAGTAGTACTCTAAAAAAATCTAAAAAGAGAGGGAGGGGTAAAAAGCTAAAGAGTTATTCTTATTGCAGATTGTACAAGTGGCCAAAATATTCGCTATATGCAGATGGGACTTCAACAACCCATTCCAGTGAGGAGGTGGTATTAACACCTCCGTCAAAGGACCCGCAGGGAGGTGCCTATACGTTTTATTAATATTTTTTTCATCTACATGTTTTTTTATGTAATCAATCAATAGGTGTAGATGAAAAAGCATAGATAATTTGACTGAATATGTTAAGTCAAAATGGAGGTTGACTGAAAATTTATATATATTCATTTTAATTTGTTGGTATCTTGAGAAATATCTTAGAAAGGACCAGAGTCTCAGGTCATTCTTTCTGGTTGAATAAAGTCAACCACAAAGACAACCACAAAGGCTTGATTCTTAACCCTGTGAGTGCTAGAGAGGTATCCAATGCATTGCATTGCTTTGTTTCCCTGGCCAATCCAGTCACAATTGCTGCCCTGTGATAATTAACTGATGTGGACGCACTCATCCCCCTGTCGGGGGAGGGGTGGAAACAGAACCAGAGACAGATAGATTTTTATATATGTAGATGTAACATGACATAAGTCTGATTGCAGTGCTAGTATTGACTCTTAACCCTTGGAGTGCAAGAGAAGTAGATAATGCATTGCAATGAATTGCCCTTACAGCTATTCCTGTCACAATTGCTGCCCCATTCTGATTCATTGATGTAGATGTACTCCTCCCCCTGCCACCCTGGGGAGGGGTATATATATATATATATATATATATATATATATATATATATATATATATATATATATATGTGTGTGTGTGTGTGTGTGTGTGTGTGTATGTGTGTGTGATATGATATAGGTATGATTGCAGTGCCAGTATTATTCCATTATTACTAACACAATTTTATGGTAGAACATCTATTTTTCTATTACTGTTTTGTTGACCAAACATTTACAGCAGATCAATTTTAAAAGAGAAGGGTCCCTCTTTAAATATAGTCTACCTTACATTGCTATTAGCTTAATACAAATACTTATTAATTTAGAATTTGAGATTTACCTACTGGTGTCAGGTGAAGAATGTGATAAATGATAAAAATAAATGAAAAGGTTAGCAAATATAGTATATACATTATGTACTGTATTCTGTAATAAACCCCTCTGCTGTTTAGTATGTTATGTAGAGACATCATTTGTAGTATATTTGCACAGTACACATTGTATATGTCCTCAGTAAAACTGAATGCTTATATTTTATAGGGAGTTAAAATAAACTATGCATTATTTATAACTGAGAATTATGGGAACTACTCATGTTTATTAAATCAATTTATTATCTATAAAAATGCATGTAAGCATTGTAAACAATAACTGTGCTTTAAAAATACAGACTAATATCCAAGTAATTTGCAATGCTAAAATATGATTCCAAATTATTTAGATTCTTTCTTTCCTTATCCAGGATAGTTTCAGGGTGATATGCTTTTTATATTATGCACTTGCAGAATATTTAGTCAAAATAAATACTACCCCTTTAAAAACATAAAAAACCATTGAACATTTTGTTCTGCTTCACTGTTGAGGGAATTGGAACTGAGACTGCCCATATATAAAGGCAGTCTCTGTTCAAATTCCCTCAGTGTGTAACGGGCATCAGTCCATGAGGGAGAAGATGGGGAGGGGGCTTTGCTTTGCAATGCATTGCGTACCCCTCTGGCACTCAAGGGGTTAAACTATGTATTAGTTTGCAAGATATTTCAGCATTGTATTTATGCCTTTCTTTTTTTATTTACAGATACAAGGAAGAAGAATGAAGAGAAGACAGAAGATACAAGAAAGAAGAGAAGAAAGAATGACAGAAGATGACCAGCATGCTGAGGACTCCCCTGGACAGCATGGTAAGTGTTACTTGTAATGGGATGTTGCTTTGTTACTTAGTCGGGTTAACCCTATGAGTGCTGGCAGGGAAATTATACCCCACTGGCACTCATAGGGTTAATTATACTAACTTTGAACATATTTTAGGACCATTGGATGTATTGATATGGGGCTTTTAAAAGCTGCTTCGGCTGACTAAAGATCCAACAAGGGACTTTAGTAAAAAAAAAAAAAAAAAAAAAAAACTTTTTATGTGCTAAAGTGATTCCATTATCGGATCTTAACAGCCAATGCAGTCCATTAAATGGCAACTTGTAGCATTTTTTTTTATTTTCACTGGGCGAAAACATGTTAATTTAGTGGCCGATAGGAGTTTTTTTTTTGCTGGCATTTTTTCATAGCATTTTTTTCTATCTATCTATCTATCTATCTATCTATCTATCTATCTATCTATCTATCTATCTATCTATCTATCTATCATACACACTACACACACAACTCCCAGCCCAGTCTTTCAAACCCTATTTGCCCTATGTTTTTATTGATGGTCCAGTATGGGGAGTAAGAGGTTTGTGCAGGGCACCAGTATATGACATCATATCCTGGTACCTAGCAATAGTAGTCTACACCAGGACTATGATAAAGTAATGATCTAGAGGTCTGTGGTAGAGAGTGCTCACACCACCCATGCATCAGATATTGTGTCAAAGGAGATAGTCTGATCTCCCGAACTGGCCCATGACCATGAAGCCAACTGGGAGATGCACCTGTAGTGCAATCCACCCCTGAGCAAGTAGGTAGTGTGAAGCTTCTTAAATGTTTGCTCTGAGGTAACCTTTTTGAGAAGTGGCGAAAATGTAGAACAATGTACTAGAGACTATCAGTCCCCTGTGATGCAGTTGGTTTGTTCCACTCCTTCTTAGATCATCATTCTCTAAAATGTTATTATTGAAATACAAAGGTAAGTTAACAGGAACTTAATTTGTATATGCTGCCAAATAAACTAGCATTACATTGTCTTTACCAATTTTGGTTGGATGAAATGGTATGTTTTATTCTGTAACAATTCTTTCATAAAACCCCAAATTTGCTGCTTCTTCTGTGAACATTCCAAAGCATAGAAATTCCAAAAAATGTCTGCCTTTTTGCTAACCTTTGCATCAGTATATAATGGTAGAAGAGCCTTATCAAGTAACAAATAAAACAATACAATTATCAGATATTAGGTTAACTCAAGAACATGTCATGGGAAGACGGAACAAAATTAAGACTGACAAAGCACCGATCCTGCTGGTATACATCCAAGGGTTCATCAGGAATTCAGTGCAGTGTTAGCAAAACCCCTATATTTACTCTTTAAAGATTCTTTCACCACAGGCTCAGTGCCACAAGACTGGCGAAGAGCCAGTGTAGTGCCTCTATTTAAGAAGGGAACTAAAACAGAACCTGGGAATTATAGTCCTGTGAGTTTGACCTCTGTAGTGGGTAAACTTTAAGAAGGGATAATAAGGGACTACATTCAGGATTACAACACCAAAAATAAGATCATTACCAGGAATCAACATGATTTTATGAGGAATAGATCATGCCAAACTAATCTTTTCAGCTTCCATGAGGAAGTAAGTAGCATCTTAGATAATAGTAACACAGTTGATGTAGTATATCTAGATTTTGCAAAGGCATTTGATACAGTGCCACACAGACGGAAATTGGGGCTAGGGAATAACCTCTGCAATTTGATACAAAATTGGTTGAAGGATAGGGAACAGTGTGTGGCTGTAAATGGACAATTCTCCAATACAGTTAAGGTGGAGAGTGGAGTTCCTCAGGGTTTAGTAGTGGGACTTCTGTTTTTTAACATGTTTATAAATGACCTGACAATAGATATAAAAAGCAAACTATCAATATTTGCAGATGACACTAAATTATGCAGGGTAATTCATTCAGAACAGGATATTTGCTCTCTACAGAGGGGTTTACATAAAATAGCAGATTGGGCAAACAAATGTAATATGAAGTTTAATGTGGGAAAGTGTAAAGTCATGCATTTGAGAGGAAATAATCCCAAGGCTACTTATGAACTTAATGGGATCATTTTAGGGGACTAGTTGCAAGAGAAAGACCTTGGTATCCTTGTAAACTACAAACTTGGAAACATTAACCAGTGTCATATAGCAGTAGCAAAAGCAAACAAAATCCTGTCTTGCATAAAAAGGGATATTGAAGCGTGTGGAGTGTGGAGAACATCATTTTGCCATTCTACAAATCATTGGTAAGACCTCACCTCGAATATGCAGTACAGATCTGTGCACCAGTTCTAAAAAAGGATGAACTAGAACTAGAGATAGTACAGTGAACAGCAACAAAATTAATTAAGAGAATGGAGGACTTGACTTATGAGAAACGACTAGACAAACTTGGTTTATTTACTCTAGAGAAAAAATGACTAAGAGGAGACCTTATCACATTGTACAAGTATATGAGAGGTCAATACAAGGATCTCTGCGGTGATCTATTTATTCTAAGGCCTGATCAGATGACAGCCCTTGAGATTAGAGGAAAGGAGGTTTAGACTTCCGCAGAGGACGGTTTTTTTTTACAGTAAGGTCTGTTAAATTGTGGAATTCCTTTCCCAAGGAGGTGGTTATGACAGATACAATGGATACATTTAAGAGAAGATTAGATACATTTCTTTCGAACATACATGGTTATACTGTATATTTGTAGGCAAATCAGCAAGGTCTGATAAAGACTAACTTATTTGGTAGCAGGAAAGCTATACATTTCTCATTTCACTAGGGTATGAGGCTTGAATTTGATGGACTTGTGTCTTTATTCAATCTAATTTACTATGTTACTATGTTACTAATCTCAATAAGAAAAAAGTGGAAATATTGCACTTTTCATGAGATGTTCCATGGAATGTAAAAAGTGCCATTTTTCCTCATTTTTCACCTTTTGAGACACAAGTTTTTGTCCATTCCTATTACCAACACACTGTACAAGGCCATACATACCAAGTAAAAGATAAAACCAACTGCATAATAGGGATAAATATATTTAGTAAGATCACTAACATAGTGCAAAACAATGCACTGGAGACATATTTAGCATTGAAACAGGGTTATGAACGAATGAAAGTTTGAAAAAAGAGGGGATCGCTTCTCCAGTTCCTATGTTATTCTATGGAGCTGATGCACTAAGACCTCTCCGATTTAAGAATTCTTAGTGCAATGTCACTGTAGAATAACATAGGAATTGGAGAAGTGATATCACTGGAGAAGTATCTCCTCTTGATAACCAACTGATCACACTTTATTGCATCTCCCCCAAGGCATTAAAAGATCCATTTACATAAATGGGAATTTAGCATTTTTCATTAGTCACCTATAGTGCATTTGGTTTGCTCCAGAAATAATTAAGTTTTGCCATGGTATATAAGGTCCACTGTGTTCTGAAACTGGATAAATGCCAATAGTACACTCATTTCAAAAGTATAGTTCTTTAAATACATTTCTTTATTTAAACTTGTAAGTTCCTTTTATGCCAGCTTGACTACTGTTGCATAAATAATTTCAATTTATGCTGTCTTTTGCTTGCTTTTTTTTTTGGGGGGGGGGTTGAAAGTGAATATCTGTGAAGTCTCAGATAATTAAAATAAATGACACTAATAAGAAATTAACCATAGCTTGTATTCTTAAATAGATAAGGAATATAGCAGTCATAAATCAATCTATGACCTAAAATTAGCATTTTGAGAAAATGTGCCAGTCAGAAAAAAATGTTCTCCTTTCTTCTGCATTATTATGTAGAGCAGAGATTGTCAACTTATGGCTCTCCAGTTATGGATGGACTACAAGTCCCATTATCCTCTGAAGATAGTCATAAATGTAGTCCAACAACAGTCCACCTCAATGTCATCATCACCATCATCATCATCCTCAATTGTGCAAAATCTTACCCAAAGTGAATTTGGCATCAGAGTATTTTGCACAATTTTTGGAAAAGTATTTCCAATAAAATAACAATAAAACCATAGGCAACAATACAGCTTAAATACATTATTTTAGTATTTGCAAAGAAACCATGAATAAGCCAAATGAAAATAAATTAGCCTTGGCCTAGCTCATAAAAACACTGAATATTTTGAGCCTTTTGAAAATCTAGTAGCAGAATTTTCCAACTTCTAAGAGAAAAGTACAACCAATGAGATTTCAATAACAAGGTTCGGATACAAAGCAGTATAGAGTGAGGGGGGATAAAGCATAGCTTTGTTAACTCTTAGTTGTGGAAGAGGTTTTTTTATGTTTACTGGTAGGATTCCCTGAAAAGTTGGGTTTGGAGGAGAAGTAGATGATCTACTTTTTCAAAATCAGTGGAGAAGTCTAAAGTTAGTCAGCAACGGGGAAAGCACTGTTTTCCGATGAGATGAAGATGGCCAGCAACTACATATTCACGATCAAGCACTTTAAAGAAGCGGCATGACAATCTTGTACTGATATGCAATGCGAGATTGTCATGCCACCCTTTTGAACATTGTGACCACTGAATGCGCCAAACAGCAGCGCAATCTAAAAACACACCACTTCAAAAGTAAACTCTTTAAGGGGCCAAGAGATGAGAGATGAAATAGAAACATGAAACAAACCCTTTGTGGCCAGAATGGGGTAAACAGAATTGCCATTGCCTCTTCCTGTCGCAACTTCTTTAAGACTTGCAGAAATGCATCCACCACCTTGGGATGGTCCTTTGCATGAAGTGAAAAGAGCACTTGGGATTTGGTATTCTGCTTCATTTGCATTATATCAATGTCTGGAATCCCCCAGGCCTGGGTGATCATGTGACAAGCTTGTAGATTCAATGACCATTCTCTGTTGAGCGGTGAGGGAATGACTCTTGCTGCTCCCTTGAAGGATCACAGACTGGTTGTCCGACTGAAGTTTAACAGCCATCCACTTCAGAAGACTGTACTAATGAATGAGGGCTTCCATACTTCCATACTGCCTGAAGAATCTTGACATTGGATGGTCTCTTGTTCCATGAGGCTTGAACTGATAGAGTGAGAATGTGGGCTCCCATCTGTGGGGATGATATGATGAAATGGAATGTGCCATGGAAGGCCCTGATGAGTGTTCCAGTGAATCAGCCACCACTTGAGTGATCTTTTGACTTGAATCAGTAGACATATTTTCCAAGAAAGGTTGCTAGAGTCCTGGCCTTGAACTTGAAGTACAAAGGCTTGAAGGGGACGATGGTGAAGAAGATCCCAAGGGACAGAGTGCATAGCAGAGTACATTAGAGCTACATGAAATGCTTGATACTTAGTTTGTATATATCTAGAATATGACGTGTCTTCTGTGTAGTCTGGTATGAGAAAAGAAGTTTTGTTGTGTTGAAAATCAGCCCCAGGAACTGTTCCAATTGGGATGGAGAAAAGTGTGATTATTCCCTGTTGATCAGCATCCCAACTTCTGTAAAGTTGTAATTTTTGATTGACAAGTGGTGGAGAAGCAGGGCCCAGGATAGAGCTCTCACAGTCTAGTCATTTAAGTAAGGGATGACTGAGACACCTTGAAGGAGAAAAAGAACCGCCACAACTGCCAGCATTTTTGTGAATATTTATGAAGCCATGGACAAACAGACGGCCTGGAACTAAAGATGTAAAAGATCTGAGTCTTTGGACACAGCCAACATTAGAAGCCGCTGGTACCAGTGGTGGACATGGATTTATTAGTAGGAGTACTTTAAATCTATCATCACCACAAAGTCTCTGGGGGGGTTCATGTTGGATTTTGGAATTTCCATCCTGAAATGGAATTTGTGGAGGCAAATATTGACCCGTCTGAGGTTGACAACCAGACGAAAATTCCCTGAAGATTTGGGAACTACAACAAGAATAGAGTAGGTGCCCTTTCATTTTTGTTATGCTGAAACTGGGAGCAAGACTTTAGAATGATAAAATGACTTAATTAGATGCTGGAGGACGTATCTTAGAAGAGATGGAGTGGGACAAATGAAGCTTGGAGGGAGGTGAGAAAATTCTATTTTGTATCCTGTTGCCAATATGCTGAGAACCAATTGGTCCAAGGTGAACTTTTCCCATTCTGTAAGGAAAAAGCAAAGTAAGGCTATCACAGGCAGGGGGGTCAAGAGATCCTTTGGCATCAGGAAGATGGCCTCACAGAGGGTGGAGGACCAAAGGAAGCAGATACACATGCTCGTGCTCTGAAAGAACCGCTGGCATGAGTGTATGATCTATCATTGCTAGAGTGAGAAGGACCTTAGTCTCTTCCATAGCCCTGCTGATCCTGGGAAAATTGTTTCAGGAATTAAGGAAAGGTACGCCTCTGAAGTAGTCTAGCCTTTCCTTCTAGCACTGTGTTAAACAGTGTTTAAAATTCTTGCCTAAAGAGGGTAGAACAAAGATGGATTTTGGAAGCCTCATTCATTATCCAAGATTTGAGCCATAAGGCTCCACTGGCTGAAGCAGAGAGAGCAGAAGACCGGGACATATGGATGGATTACAAGGAAGCACTGCATAGGAAGTCATCTGCCAGGTGAACTGCGGATAATTTCTTCAAACTTCATCAATGGAATCTTTAGAAGAGATGTCCTCATGAAGTTCAGGGAGCCAGATCCACAATGACCTGGCCACTGAAACAGAGTCAATACCACGTGGGAAGCTCACAGTAGAAGCTTTGAAGGCTTTCTAAACTACAGACTCTGCCCTTCTGTCCATCGGGTCTGAAAAGTTAGAGCCATTTTCCAATGCTATAGCTGAGCGCCTGAGTACTCTGGTCACCACTGTATCCACCTTTAGCACCTCCCACTGTTTGTAGTCTTTGACATCAAATGGAAGAAGCTGATGTACTCTGTGAGAAATGGGTCACTTAGTCTCTGGAATCTTCCATTTATCACAGATCAAGGAAGACGCAATTTCTTGCATCAGAAAAACCTTCAACAGTTTGGAAATACTTTGAAATGATGGATACTTTTCTGGGCAGTCTCAGAAGGGTCATCTAAGTTTGAGATAGACCATACAGCCTACACTAGTCTGTCCTCCTCCCCCACTGGAAACAGTTAAGTGTCATCTGAGACTTCTTCTGAAAAGAGGTCCATAGCCTGAAGTCTGAAGAGCAGACCCCAGAATTACTCCCATTATCATATCTCAGTAAATAATGTGGCCTTTTAAATTGCTCAAAGGTACTTTGAAGTTCAGAGTGAAACCAAACCATTACTGGTTAAATGGTTTAGCAGCTACCGACTTCTGAATGCAAGCTGAACAGAATTTGCCCTTAGAGGAGTTGGGCAATGGCATGTCACAGAGTTAGCAAGATAGGTGTTTGAGCTTTCCTGATGAGCGATGATTTCTTGGAGGAGATGGTAACATCCCCTGGTTTATCAGTCCAGATCAAAGATATAAGTAGTCAAATCCCAGAGAACAGCACAGATACTTACATGGGGCAGATAAAGAAAATCCAGGAAGACCACTTGCAGGAACACAGCAGTGCCCACAAAATAATCCTACATAGTGGTGATAAGTAAATACAAAGTCTTCCTGTTCAGCCACGTGCTTCATTTAAAGAAAGTCCATGGTTAAGGCAGCTCCCAGGATACCAAATCATGCAGATGTTGATGATGTTATCCTATTGAGTCCTCATCACTAGGGATAGGTTAAAAAAGTCACAGTACTTTCCTGCATGACTTTTCAAGAAAAACAACAATTTCATTTTTTTTGCAAAACTTCCCTCCCATAGAAATACGTAACATTTTCTCCTTTTCACCACTGCCAATAAATTTCCAGTGATAACTTTGCCAGATTTTACTATGTTTTCTATGAATTCAAGATTTTCCAATGCACTATTACATATTCTGAGAACTAAAGTGGAGAAAAAAATTGCTGAAAATAAAACTTGTGAATCCTACAGCAACATATGCCTTGAAAAAACACAGAATGGCATGCTGTGAGACCCTGAAACCCTTTTATATGCATACGGGGAAAAAAAGGAAACTTGCCATGTGGTTGGGAGAAATTCTGTCTTTCCATTCAATGCAATGAGCTATCTGAAAAAAAAGTGAGAAAATGTGACTTTTCCTGAAATATTTCCCACTTGGTGAAAAGTGCTATTTTCTCCTGTTTCTTTTTGGAGGTGAAAACTTTGTACATCCCTATTCCCCAGTTCACAATCTATATTCCCACATAGACCACTTTTTTATTGACTAGTACTACCTAGACCTACTAGTTAAGGTGTGAATAGGCATTCAAACCATACCAGATCATAACCCCATGTTTATCACCTTTCAACCGTCTAACCACATGAAGAATAAACAAATTCCTGGTTAGCAATGCATATATTCGCCAAAAGATTACCACAGAACAACAACAATTCCTAGTAGAGAACCTTACTTCAGAACTCATTTGCCTAGGATCTGGGAAACGCATAAATGTGTACTATGTGGCCTCTATATTAAAATGGGTTCCCAATATAGGAAGGAAGAGACAGAGTTAACCACCTCTTGTAGAACATCCCCCTTGTAGAGACCAGGCACAAATCCAGTTTATCTCCAGATTTACTACAACAATTAACCCAATCAGGTAAAGAGCTCTCCCATATTCTCCAGACCATAAGTCTGAAATCCTATTTGTGGTACAAATAGCTACACTACATACCAGGGAATACGTCAGAGAATGTTTTGGTGTGAATAGCAAAGATCAAACATCTCACAGATTAAGAATAAGAACTCTTAAGTGCTTGAAACACCTTCTAAAATACTAGAAACTTTCAGAGATTATTATGACCCCTTATACTATTTAACATCCTCAGACCCATCCATCACAACTTCCCAGCTCTGTTAATACATCAGTTTTCGGCAAATGCTAAAATGCCTAAAGTCCGGGTCCTGATGGATTACCAATCACTTAATGTAAAACTTTCAAATACATACTCATGCTAAACCCATTTAATGAGGTGCTGTCTGGAGCTGCAAAGCCCACCCAATCTATCCAGTCTCACATAACAGTCATTTGCAAACATTTTAAGGACCCATTGTTGTGTAGAAGTTACAGACCAATTTTCACCAAACTCATAGCCAACAGACTGCAGGGATTCATTCCCTCTCATACATAGTGATCAGGTGGATTTGTTACTGGTAGAATGGTAAGAGACAATACCCTAAAATCGCTTTCCCTGTTACATCAAAACTTAACTTCAACAGGGCAGGCTGGGCTTACATACAAACAGTTTTGGATTGGATAGGACTGGGACCCAAAATTCAATCCTCTATTCTCTCACTCTCCACAACCCCCTCAGCCAGTGTGAAAGCCAATGGCTCATTATCAGAGAGTTTTCCAATAACCAATGGAAGCAGACAAGCATGCCCTCTATCCCCTCTTATCTTTATTCTTAAATTAGAACCTTATCTATTCACCATTTAGAGCAGTCAATCTCAGGTACTAAGGTAGGTGCTCAAGAATTCAAGCTTGCGGTCTTTGCTGATAGTCCTGATCATTCTAACAGACCTACCCATTCTCTTACACCACTAGTGGATCTTCTGAATTGTTTCTCGAAAAGTCTCCAACTTTAAAATCAACCTGACAAAATCAGAAATCTTAAGTCATAACCTCTCCCAATCAACTCAGCGAAAGCTCTTTCCCATCTCTCTGGGCACACCAAAAAATTAAATATCTGGGGATTTTTCTTTCCCCTATATTAGGGGATGTAGTGGGACTCAACTTCTCTCAACTTATCTTGACTGAAATCAGACCTACAGAGATGGTATTCCCTGGACATATCATGGTTAGGTAGATCTCAGTTAAAAAGATGATCACACTTCTAAAAATTATTTTCCTCTTACAAATAATCCCACTGCAAATCCTGACTTCTCTGATGACTGAACTGCAGAGACTCCCCATTTCACTTATCTGGTTCTTCATAAAACCCAGAATTCCTATGCATGTACTTATGAAACGTTCCTCGAAAGGTGGGATGAGAGCCCCAGAAATTACATCGTGCTATTGGTCATGTAACTTAGCTAACCTGTTTAGCATCTTCTCTGTCAGTGAAGGTGAAACTGGATGGATTCATTTGTTTCAGGGGCTGTTTCTCTGAATCAGTATTGACAAGCTCATCTGGTGTAATTGCTTGGATATCCAACCTAAATGTCTAAATCATCCAATATTAAGGAAGTTTCTATTTGGTTCTCATGAAATGCTCATCACACTTGGGCTCCCGTCCCATCTTCACTATTCTCTATTGTGGACAACCCAAGTTTCCCTCCAGGTTTAGATCCCAATTCTTTTAATCTATGGACACAAGCTTATATCTGCACTCTGGGCAAACTCTCCATTCCATCAAGAGTCATTCCTTTCTAGGACATAGCCTATGAATTGTCTCTTCCTTGTAGTGAATGATGGAGACATGGACAAGTACACCACCTCCTAAAGAAATACTCCAGAAGATGGTGCCCTACTAATTCACTCACCTCTTTTGAGGAAACCCTGCAGAAGGACTAGTTTTGCAAGAAGTCAATACTCCTGACGGAGTAACCCCCATATAATAAATGGAAATTCCAAAGGTATCGGGAGCTAGAACTGTATACACTATTTTAGCTCCTGGCCATTTTCTTCTCATGCATGGATCAAATCCTGCTCTGTAGCAATGTCATAATTGCCTAAGCAACCCCCGCACATCAAGGATGTCTTTTGCTCTTCCAAGATGTGTTTGTTCCTGCTGCTTCATGGATAGCAGTTCTGAAGCTTTTTCATGATGCTCCACTGGCAGGTCACCCTAACATTCATCAGACCAAAGACCTAGTGTCTCTTCATTTTTGGTGGCCTTCTATGATAAAGGAAATTAAATACATGTACAGATTGTGCAATGTCCAAATGTACACACAATAAACCAGCAGGTGAACTAATGCCACTGTCTATTTTGACAATCCCTAGGTTAACGGTCTCCCTGGACTTCACTGTGGAACTACCACCAGCTTAATCCTACATCCTAGTGTTAGTTGGCATATTGATCAAAATGGCTCATTTTGTTCCTGCCAAGAAATTGCCAACTGCTGCAGAGACTGCTTCTTAGTTTATTCCAAATGTTATCCATCTTCATGGTGTTCCTGATGTGAACATGTGTTCACAATTCACCTCAAAGTTCTTCAAGGTATTCTGTTTGTCTCTGCATATCCAAGCATCCCTGTTTTTGGCTTTTCACCCTCGGTTCAATGGCCAGATGGAGCAAGTCAACTAGTCCCTGGAAGAGTACTTGAGATGCTTTACATCATGCTAACAGGATGATTGGATTGATTTTCTTCCCCTCACTGAATTCTCACTCAACAACCAAGTCCATGCTTCTACACTTATGTTTCCATTGCCAATTATGACATGCATCTAGCTTCCTTTCCTGGATCAATACCCACGTCACAGGTCCCTGAGATGACTTCAAGGCTTTGTGTCCTCACTTTCATCCTTCAGTCTTGAAGACCAATTTTAAATTTGCATAAGCAGCATACAAGTCAATGGCTGAGCGTCTCTTGTGTCATTTCAGCCTGGTGAAAAAGTGTAGCTCTCCACGAAGCACCTGAATTTGTCTTTGCCCAACAAAAAAATGGGGGCCTGTTTTATTGTCACTCTTCAAATCCTGCAGTGTATCATCCTGTGAGTGTGACATAAAACTTGAGCTTCCTCCTCATGTCCGTTTTCACATTTCCCTACTTAAGCCTGTTATTCCCAACCTTTCTCCGGGACATATTCCTTCTCCTCCTTCTGCAATTGATAGCTAAATGGAATATGAAGTTGAAGTAATTCTGGATTCAAATTTACATAGGGGTCACCTTCAGTATTTGGTGCAGTGGAAGGGTTATAATCCAGAAGAGATATACCATCAGTGACACAAACAGAAATAAAAAGAATGCACTGGTAATGCCAGCATACAATAAAAATCGCTGCAATAATCAAATAAAATAAAACGCTACTCTAGTCCCTTCACTAAGCGTTACATGGTTGAAAACCACTTCCTCAGCGGTATATCTCCTCTTGTTTTATTTTATTTGATTATTGCAGCGATTTTTATTGAATGCTGGTATTACCAGTGCATGCTTTTTATTTCTGTTTGTGTCACTGCTGGTATATTTATTTGATATGCAACAATAAATATATATTTGTTTTTAAAATTGAGAAACAAGTCCCAGTGTATGGTTCATTCCCATAAGGTTACACTTTGTAATATATTGATGTGTTTAACTCCCTGTGTTCTGTATTGAGTCCCATATGAGCTGAGGCTACAGGATAGAGGTAGTTCACTCACTGGATATAGAGCCCCATAGTAGATTCCATTGGATCTGAAGTGCCAGCGGTTGGATATCAACAATATTGCTCTGGGTGAGGTGACAAGCCGGATTCTAGCCTGAGGGACATTTAATGGAGGAAGGAGGGAGAAACACTGATACCTGCACTGGGGGTAATCCAGTGGATGTTGTCATACTGTGAGGCTAGTTTTTACCTCAGAATTAGTCAAAAAATGAATCTAGAGTTCTACTGGGAGGTTTAGTAATTCTAAAAAAAGATTGAGAGCTTCTTAAGTAAGAAAGTTGGAGAACCATCTTAGCATATGAGAGAATCAATCAAAATCTCTAAGCCTTTAGGGTACAGTTTAGCTCCTGTGACAATACTATCAATTACAATTGCTGTAGGTAGCTAATCTTACAAGCTTTAGTAATTTGTAGAGGAAGTACTAGAAATTACTACACCAATATACAGTTATATGTGATTGATTTCAATGGAATGAGCTAGGTGAAAAAAGTGGAAAAACTGCACTTTTTGCTGGAAATTATTTGCCAAGTGGGAAGTGCCATTATTTACTGATTTCAGTTTGAGGTGAAAATGTTCACCCATCCCTACTGGTGACAGATTACCTTGTCCATCTTCCTAATTATGGAATCTCCTACAACCACCATGTGTCTCAGTCTGCTGGACTCCCAGACCTCATAAGTAATAGAGGGGCTCTTCTCTCGGCTGTTAGAGAGAACAGTAAAACTCAGCAAGGGTAGTCCTGTGCCAACACCCCAGCATCATCACTCAATGGTGCAAATCTGTTATGTGAATAAATTAAGGAGTGTCTTCCCTAGTCTTCTGCCCCTTGTTGCTATGTCTAATTTTAATGTATCTACCCGCTCCGACTTTGTGCAGTCTCCACCCCAAAACTATCCCAGCTGCCTTATGCTCTGTGAGCAGTAAAGCCCTCTTAAATTTGACTGTATCCCTCAATACTAAAACTTGCCTCTGCAGATCTCTAACTTCCAGAGCAGCTACTGGCTCATATTTGCCGCTATTATTCCAGTTGTGCAAACATATGGCAGCTTGTATATTGAATGAAACAGACAGTTATGCTAACAATCATATCCCAGTTAATGCAAGTAAAAAAGCAGGCAGAAACAAAAATATGTGCACAGTTAATTTAATAAATGTTTGTTCCCATGTGTAAAACCTTGCGTTTGAATTTCCTATTGTTTAAATTCCCAACACTTACTTTACTGCTGCATTTAGACTCTGATGCAAGAGTCACAATTTCGAGTATTCACCATCCCTCTGCTTTATATAGGAGAAAGCCACCAATTATACCCCAGCAATCAAAGAGAAGCACCCCCACCACAGACACAGACTGCAATCACTTGGACACCTGCATTGGCTGGCAAAAAATGGTTTCTTAATACAGAAAATATTGTTATACGGTTAGTTCACAATAGAAACTCCACAACATAGCTTATATCAGCTCACGCCTCACATGTAATAATTAGTGTACATGAAAACCCACATTTATTTGGACGACTACAAGCCTAAATTGGAGGGATTGCATAAAATGTTTTCTAATTTCTGAACTTTTTAACTGGTAACATACAAATGCGCATATAATTGTCAACTAAGTTAAATTATAGTGCCACAAGAACATATACAGCGTTGTATTCAAAAACAATTTTGCAAGTGACACCATCTGTTCCACAAGAGCCCTAAACCAGGAATAGTAACATATTTATAAAATAAATAAAATAACTGCACCATAGGGGACAAATAAAATTCCTAAATTTCCATACATTTGAATAGAGCTTTTTAACCCCTTGTTACAAAGGACTTTGCAATGTATTGTAGACCTCTCTGGTATTCAAGGTGTTTCAACTCTATAGTAAATTTGGTTGATCCAGAAATACACTTCTATAACTTGGAGAATAAAACCCAGAGTGTCATGGATTATGTTTCAGAGAAACAAATCTAGAGGTCAGGCCTGCATTTAAATTTCAGATGCCACTTGGCACTGAATCCCCTGGCACTCTTAGCCCTCCTTTGGCCACACCTCATATTTAACCACACCCTCTTTTGTGGCCAAGCCCATTTTTAGACTTACTATTCTCAGTAATGTGATAATTTTCCTGAGGTGGATGAAAATGTTATAGATGGGGTATATAAAGAAGTGGACTTGCAGTCATTGCAGTATTTTTAATAAAATCCTCAGTTAACACCACAAACATGGAGACAAATAACAAATATTACATTTTTAAATTAACTAATAAAAGCAGAATTTTAACACTCTTTGGGAATTAAAATGAGAACAATGATACAGTGCTGAACAGGTTTATGGCTGTCCATGTTTTAGTAGGCATAAAATAAACTGTTGGTCAATCTCTTAGTCAGCACGTTTTGCTATTTTGATTTATCCAAGTCACAATCTGGACAATGCAGTTAGATTACTATAATTGGGCCCTGCTGCCCCTATCTTGTAAAGTGGAGCTGGTGTCCACCCCCAGTTCCTAGAATGTTCCATCTTTTAATTTTCAATAAATATTTGCTGAAATTCCTAGTTATTTTAATGTCCCTCAAAAACACCAGATTTAACAACCATAAATAGAAACTCCCACACAAGCTTATTTGAAAGTATGAGGAATACTAATGAGATATCCCCTGTGTAAATTACTGCTATTGTTTTTACATATGTCTGTGGGTAGTACAAACTTAAAAATGGTGACATTTCATTTGGTATGAACTTCACTAAAAAGAATTATACAAACATGAATATTCACAGATTTGTTTTTGGGGCACCTTTTAGTGCATCGAAATATAAATCTATCTGAAAATGTAATTATACCACAAGAATATGGGGCTCTTAGGCTGGGATTCCACTGCAACCAGAAATATATACAGAATGGTTATTTTTAGCTTCTTCTGATTTTTCCCAGCTGCTCAATTTAGCAATCACATGCTGACTGAGAGTCAGAACTAGATTGCTAGATTGTTTTATATTTTATTTATTTTTTTAAAAAATGCATTCTTGATTGGAATCATTTTGGGGGAAAATGCTCCAAAGTACCTCAATTTTAAGCTAAGAAGACCAAGGAAAGCATCCAGATTTCAACCTCTTTCCTTGGGCTGGGGAAACCAGGGGAGACAACAGCATTCCAAGCCACCTTCCATATCCCCCATGTACCTGAGCACCTTCCCCACATCCCTGCCATCTGCAGTTAAACCATTTGGTGCCTGATCACAATGATCTTGCCGTACCATCAATGGAGAGGTTATTCACCCAATAAAACACATGGCCAACTCTTCCACTACAGAACATGAACCAGTTTATGTACCAGTTTATTCTTGAAAAAGTGGTGGGGGAAGTGCTGCATTGCATGTGGAATGTAGATTATACATATACTTTTTAGCACATATTTTGCCCATTTTATATATTATTCTACTCTCTCTGCACATGGATTGCTATAGCATGAGCATTGACAAGTTTATCATACAAACCCGTAAACATGAATAACACCTTTGTGTATTTCAGCACCAGCGAGACCAATTTTGTATACATATATATTATATGAATGCTGCTGATGCACTCCATCTTCTAGAATTGCTTCTTACACCTGTTTTTGTTTCTGAACTGGTAAACTCCACCTCCCAGCCAATCATAGATGAGGGGAAGGGGTTAGGCATGTGCCTTACATAAGCCAATCTATCTATCTATCTATCTATCTATCTATCTATCTATCTATCTAACTATCTATCCATCTATCTATCTAAGCAAAGCAACTGCAAGTTCCCATTGATGTAAATGGAGCTTTAACCCCTTGAGTGCTGGAGAGATCCACAATGCATTGTTTTGCAATGTGCTGGAGACCTTTTCAGCATTCAAATCAACGGGAGCTTTTATTTGTTGAAAAAGTATACTGCCGCTCCAACCTGCTACAAAGACAAATAAACAATACAAGACACTTCTAATAAACGGGCATACGGGCAAGTATGATGCTGATATTTCTTTAAGTGTGTGCTACTTTAGAGGGTCCCTTGTATTCTCCTCACTTTAACAAATACATTGATTGAAAAGGGCACCACGCCTTAAAATTGTTCAGAATTCATCTCCATTTGCAGTATAAAAGCATCAATATTTATTGATTACCAATAGTTGGTCATGAGTAAGCGTGTTTATACGCGAAACATGTTGATCCAAAGTTTATAAGAGATATCTGCAGAGAGATGACCACTAATTTTCTCCTATACTACCTGGATGATTCAAAGGTATTAATTGTATACAATTGTGATATGTTCAATAAATATTGATGCTTTTATACTGCAAATGGAGATGCATTCTGAACAAATTTAACGGCATGGTGCACTTTTCAATCAATGTAGCTTTTATTTGTTCCCTACAGTGTAGTTGGATTACTCCAGAATGTAACCTCTTTAGCTTAATGCATACGATTCTACCTGTTTGCCTGTCTGTCTGTACATGTAACTTGGTCAATCAAAACAAGCATATTATGTTATATCATTAAAAATACTGATATTTAGATATCTAGTGGTGTCTATTTAATTTCTCATATCACTGTGCACAGTTGTTTTTGCTAAAATCATGCCACTTCATACCGAATATGGTCTGATACCACTGCTTAATACAGAATGCGTCTTTCTCTATTGAATTTTCACAGCGTCACTTCCTTAGCAACAGTGGTTGTTTCCATAGCAACTTTAAAAAAAAATGTACAATCTTTCACACTCAACAGCTGCTAGATTATCATTTAATACAATAAAAATATGTTACATTCTGTAGATGAATTGCACTGATAATTAAGATAATTAATTTATTAAAACAACCATAAATAAATTATTGGACACCCTCATATGAGACATAAATTGACAATTTCGAATATACATATATATACATTGGTATTCTTGAGGTACATGCCTGATTTAATGAAAAATATTTGAAACATTTTGTTTTTCTCAATGACAGCTGAAGTGAATGGCATGAATTGAAAGTGTATCACACAAAATATTGGTTAGCAGGGCCCTTGTGAATGTCAAAAGCTGCTGTGACTACATCTGCAAAACCAATTAGTGTCAGCTCTGAGCCATTTGGTGACAGTCCAGTACGCATAAGGAAGACCATCATGCAGAATAATAATTGAAAAATTAGGAAGGACAATTGTGTATTTTATTTTTTCTCTCTTCTAGTGCTACTTTGATGACAACAGTATCTGAATTATGAGTATTGATTTTTTTTTCTCCCCAAAGCAATGTCTATGATGTTTTAAAAAATAATTCTGAATACAATGGTTCTATCTTGTGGAAGTAATGTGTATTACAACTGTGGGTATGAGAAACCAGAGCTAATCCAAACACTAGGCAAATTAATCTGCTGGTGGAATTAATCCTTTGAGTGCCATTGGAGTGTCCGGTTCATTGCGTTGTAATGCATTGTTGGGCACCCTATGGCACTCAAAGGGTAAAGTGGGTAACAGCAGGACAGTTTCTATCAATAGGCAGGCAACATAGCTCTTGGGTTCGTATATAATAAGCTAAAGGACTATTCTATATCACACCTACCGCACTGTAAGGGGAATTCTGGGGAAAGAAGTTGTTGATTTAGTTTTTTAGTTATATATATTTTTGGGGCTGACTGTGATAAGATAGGGTGGACAACTTAAAACAAATAAATAAATAACATTTAACATTTTTAAAAAATAATACATAAATAATTAAACAAATAAATATATTTGGTGACAGACAGCTCACTGGGAGACTGATGTGATCTCTGTGACTGAGGCAGACTTGATAGACAGCAGATGAACATTGAGAATATTGTTGAGGGCTAAGGAAAGACATCACACTCCATCAGTTGTGTACTGTAGAGAGTAAAACACACAATAGTTGAGTAATGTCCAGCAAACACATAAAGGGGAGGGAGAAAGGTGGAGCAGTGCATGGACATGGGGTCAAAATGGTAGTTCAAAAACTGACTGCAGCAATAGTTGCTGCAGTGTGTGCAATAAATTATGATGATCCCTCTCCTCTTGGGGTGGATGCAGTTTGTCAAGGTCCCACCAATCACACCACGCCAGTCCCCCATCACCACTACCATACACATCTGCCACAACGTAGGTTGTACTTTATTTTTCTTTATCACTTGACATCATCATGAATATATGCCAGTGACACTTAAAGGGATAGTAATACTTCATTTAAACTTTATTTTATTTTGTAGGCATTAAAAAAACATTAAGAATGATATAAGTCTTATCTCTCAATCCTTTATGGTTTAGGAGATATTCACAAGCAAAGTTCCCCTCCCCACCCCTTTTACCTAGTGTAAGACATCTCTTCTCAGATGTGGATCAGGTTGTATGACAGGACAGATAACAGAAGGGGACAATTTTCTTTGTATGAAAACAATGAAAGCCCTTCCCCCCTTGACAAGTTTTTCAGCTTTTTCCATTATGTTAATTGAAGATTGTCCCTCTCTGCAGTCTACCTGGGCACCTTCCTTCTGATCTGGTTGAACGGGGGGGGGGGGATACTTTGTTTGTGAATATCTCTTAAACCATAAAGGTTTGAGAGATAAGACTTATATCATTCTTCATGTTTTTTTAATGCCTACAAAATAAAATAAAGTTAAAACGAAGTATTACTATCCCTTTAAGCAGGAAGTTAGTGTTGTGGGCAAAGGACAAATGCATTCTGCATGCTAATACATTTTTCAAGGTATACTCCCAGCTTTGACTTTCAACTACTTATTTCTAGGGACGGGCAAAACTTTCCTCCTCAAACTGAAATCGGTGAAAAATGGCACTTTCCGCTTGGTGAAAAATTTCCAGCGAAACGTGATGATTTTCCGCTTTTTTCACCCACTGGAATCAATGGGAACATAGAGGTTACACACATTACAAATATTATTTTATTTCCCAAAGGCATTGTATAAAAGGGACATGAGGGTGCCTGTGTTGGTGGGGTGTGGGGAATGTATCAGTTGAACAGGGAATGTTTTTGGGGGGGTTGTTTACTGGGTTTGGGGGGCACTTAATAAAAAAGAAATCCTAAATAAAATAAAATAAAAACCATAAGATATGGTATAAAGGGGTCTGAGGATGGTGCCTGTGTTGGTGAATGAATTAATCATTTGAACAGAGAACTTGTTTTGGGGAGCTTTCTTGACTGCTATTGGGGGGGCAGATAATAAAAAATAAATTAATACAATAAAATAAGACATTGTATTTAAAGTGACAGAGACAGGAACCCCCCTGACATAAACTACCACTGGGGCGGACTGATACTTGACTTGATAGAGTATTTTGTAGAGGATGATTTGTTTGATTTGTTGTTAGAGGCCTTTGTAGGACTTAGATTTATTAGCGGCCCAAGCCCTGAAGAAACATTGATTTGTAGGTCTTACGCTTGTTTGGCACAAGCTCTAAGGAAACATTGATTTGTAGGACTTAAACTAGTTTGGCACAAGCCCTAAGGAAACATTGATTTGTAGGACTTAAGCTAGTTTGGCACAAGCCCTAAGGAAACATGGATTTGTAGGACTTAAGGTAGTTTGGCACAAGCCCTAAAGAAAACATTGATTTGTAGGACTTAGGCTTGTTAGAATCAAACCCCCCAAAAATTGTTTTGTTTTGTTTTTTTTGCGCAAAACACAAGCCCTGAGAAAAAAATAAAAATGCCCTACTGGCCTAATGCCAGCAGGTCATATTGGCCAGTGGCCACTGTCAAATGTCCTCCTGAGTTGCAACTGCTGTCCGTACTGCTGCTGCTGAGTTGTTTAAGCAACAGCAGGATGATTAGATACCTGAAATGGAATGGGATCAACAATAGCAGTAACATGGAAGATGGATGATGAAGATTCCATTTGCCATGACTGGCTCCAGTGATGAGCCTGAGGCAGTAGCAGAAGAATAAGTAGCCCCCAGTATATGTGGAGAAAAGAACAAGTTGACCATTAAATCTTCTCCACCTGCCTCTCCTCCAAAATCATCATGGGTGTGTTGTTATTAAAATATATATTTTTCCTTGGGAACAGGAACTGTGGCTTCAATCAGCAACTGCAATGCGCACAGTGTGTGTGTGTGGTAAATAACATCTGGGGGCATAACTGTATCCAAACACCATGACACCCGAAACCAAGTACTGCCGCTGTCACTGTACCCCTTGTCCAGACCCCGTTGAGAACACATGACAACTTGCTGACAGTTTAATAGTAATGATGAACTCTCCCTGCCAGAATCATAGCATATTCTGTGGGATGGAATTTCCTCAGATGCCTTCTGATGACCTGGTATCGATTCTCCTCCACCACACCGACATGTGTGGTCAGTGCACCACACAGTGTGCAATGGGTAGAGATGAACTGCCATATCCTAACATTAACAGAGTGGCTATCATTTGGAGGTGGAGGTAATGATGAATGAGATGGATTGGCAGGAGACATACTTGTTACCCTAGAGGAAGAAGGTGGTGTTGATGGCGAGCTAGTTGTTTTGCTCTTCATGGAACTTCCGCTGTCTGTCTGGGTTTCTTTATTCTTCCTCCTCTTTGATATCCACCTTTCTGGAGAGTCAGGGGGTACAGTAACAGTGGTGCTAGATTTCTGTAACGGGTGTTTGACTTTAACGTGTTTGGAGTAAATGTCATGGTGTCTGTGTTTTATGTGTGTTATCAGGGCAGTTGTGCCAAGGTGTGTTCCCTCCTTTCCCCTTCTCACTAACTTGTCACAAATTCTGCACTGTACCATTGTTGATGATGACTGCAGTGTGCCTGCCATAAGAGAATAACAGTCCCACATGCATGACTTCTGGGGGGAGGGATTGGAAGCAGGTGGAGAAGAATGGCCTCTTTCTTCTTGTCCTCCACATTCCCCTTCACTTTCTGTGGAAGCAGATAATGTTGCTGCTGTTGCTGCTAATGCCTCAGATTTAGCACTGCAACTAGGATCAGGAGGAGTATTGCTACTGCTGGCAAGTGGAACCTGTCATAGTCCCTCATTACTTGTTGACCCCATTCCCTCTGTGTCCACAGTGGTCTGTGGCACACTAGCCTGCTCCTCAGCACCCTGCTGCCCTTTCATCTCAGCAGCAGCAGAAGTTAGAGCAGTTGCAACTTCCACTAATTTTAAAAGCTGACTGCTAGTGGTGGTGGTGATGCCCATCCTCATCCCTGTCTCCCATTCCTTCTCAGTTTCTGATAAAAAGGCCATCAATGTCTCTTCCACCCCAGCTTCTCCAACACCACCACCACCACTAGTCCCTATGTGCTGCTGCTCTATTCCAGACATCTCACTGCTGCTTGGAGGAGGTGACGAGAGGGTCCCCTGCTGTCACACATGGCATAATTTTCTCCTTCCCCCCTGAGTACTACAAGAAACAGTAGCAGCAGGCAAAGTATTGGTGGAAGCAGGTTCAGCACTGGCAGCAGGTTTAGCAGTGGCAGAAGGTTCAGCACTGGCAGAAGGTTCAACACTAGTGGCAGCACATCTGACAGCATGTACAACACTAGTGGCTGCAGGTACAGCAATGGTGGCACTGGCAGCAGGGGCAGCACATCTTGCAGCAGGCACAGGCAGCTGTCCTGTCCTGCTCTCACTAGTACTACCCTTTTTTCCCTCCCTTCCCATTGCATTTTCTCCCTTCCTTTCCATTCGCTTTTCTCCCTCCCTTCCCACTAAATTCCCCAAGATCCCCTGGGGTGATTTTGGGGGACTGGACAGCATTGGTACAGAAGTGGTCCCTTCCTCCTCTTCCTCAGACTCAGTGGACACATAATGGTCCTCCCAGCTCCTCCATTGATTATTTTTTACCCTGCTCATAGTGATAGGAGACACTATGAGCCTCTCCTGCACAGCACAGCATGTCTATCTCGCTCTGTAGCTACTTCTATTGTGTCTGCCGTCAGCAAAAATGTCACTTTTTATAGCAGAAGTGCAAAAAAATGTAAATCAATGGGTGGAAACTTTCTAGACATTGAAAAAATGGTGAAAAATGCAAAAATTTTAACCGCTAATTTTAAAGTGGCTTTTCCCACGAAAAAGAGATAACAATGTGATTTTTGCAAAATTTCCCGCAGAAACACGGCGACAACTTTCTCCTTCCCCTACTTATTTCTCCACTGCAGCCCTCAGAAGAAGTAGTATTATGCTGGGAAATATTGCACCATGGGAAACGTAGGTGAAACATGTGTTGAAACAGGAGAAAAATGTGTTGAGATTGAAGAAAATTATGTTTGAATAGTAGGAAAATGTAACGAATAGGCGAAAAATGTGCTGGAATAGGTGAAAAGAAAACTTTCATGAAAAAAATTGAAAAATCAGCCATTTTTCACAAAAAGTAATACTGGATATTGTTCTCACTTTTTCGCCTACCCCTAGTTTAGAGTCACAAGAGGTGTTCGGTTTGCATATTGCGCCTATGCGGCTAAATAGTAAAAGTAGATATCCAGAAGTGCTCAGGGGAGGGATGGCCTGGGAGGGGAAAGGGGACTATTGCCCCATGGGCCAGTCATATGTGTGCACTGGTGGGCTACTGCCTCACTCAGTGTCATATTTGCTGCTGTAAATGGAGCTAAACTAGAGCTACCACAGAGCTACAATCCAAACGGAGTTGCAGAAGTAGCATAAACCATTTACCTTGTAAGCTCTATAGTATCATTAGTGTAAGTTATTTAAACTGTACGCTCCATGGTATCACTAATGTAGCTCCATAGCAATTGTAAATGATGTGGTATCACTTGTTTACAACATTAATGCCAATTTTAAAATTAACAAAAGGGAGTGGGCCAGGATAGTGGGCTGGAATGATAATAGAACGGGGCCACTTGATTGTATTTGCGCCTCATGCCACAAGTTGCCAGTTCTCCCCTGGAAGTGCTATACACTAGTGTTGAGCGAGCATGCTCGGCCGATGCTCGGATCGGCTCGAGCATCGCTCTGCTCGGCACATGGTGGTACTCGTACGAGTAACGCATGTGCTCGCCCGCCATGTTCGGGTCTCCTCCCCGCACGTTTTGCGGCTGCTGCACAGCCAATAAACGTGCAGGGAGGCTCTGACATCAGTGTAATGCCAGCAGCCATGTTGGCTGCTGGCATTACACTGATTGGCTGGCCAGAACCCGTGGTCGGGTGCTGTATAGCACCTGATCAGCGAGTTCGGCTCAGTCTTAGCCAGGGAGAGATGAGGATAGGAAGGGAAAGTCAGTGTAGGGAGAAGAAAAGCAAATTTGTAAAAAAAAAGACCCAAAAGTCCTTTTAGGACTACTGTGTGTGGGGGCAGCAGTTTATTTTGTGTGTGGGGAAAAAAAACAAAAAAAAAAAAATTCATATATTCTGTTTAGTGTGCAAAGTTGCAGATTAGAGCACATTCTGTTTAGTGTGCAAAGTTGCAGATTAGAGCACATTCTGTTTAGTGTGCAAAGTTGCAGATTAGAGCACATTCTGTTTAGTGTGCAAAGTTGCAGATTAGAGTACATTCTGTTTAGTGTGCAAAGTTGCAGATTAGAGCACATTCTGTTAAGTCTTCAAACTGTAAAATATCAAAGTCACATATTCCATTCAGTGTGCGTCGCCGCAGTTTAGCAGCACATTCTGTGTACTGTGCACAGTTGCAGAATAGGAAGAAATACTGTTAAGTCTTCAAACTGTAAAATATCAAAGTCACATATTCCATTCAGTGTGCGTCGCCGCAGTTTAGCAGCACATTCTGTGTACTGTGCACAGTTGCAGAATAGGAAGAAATACTGTTAAGTCTTCAAACTGTAAAATATCAAAGTCACATATTCCATTCAGTGTGCGTCGCCGCAGTTTAGCAGCACATTCTGTGTACTGTGCACAGTTGCAGAATAGGAAGAAATACTGTTAAGTCTTCAAACTGTAAAATATCAAAGTCACATATTCCATTCAGTGTGCGTCGCCGCAGTTTAGCAGCACATTCTGTGTACTGTGCACAGTTGCAGAATAGGAAGAAATACTGTTAAGTCTTCAAACTGTAAAATATCAAAGTCACATATTCCATTCAGTGTGCGTCGCCGCAGTTTAGCAGCACATTCTGTGTACTGTGCACAGTTGCAGAATAGGAAAAAATACTGTTAAGTCTTCAAACTGTAAAATATCAAAGTCACATATTCCATTCAGTGTGCGTCGCCGCAGTTTAGCAGCACATTCTGTGTACTGTGCACAGTTGCAGAATAGGAAAAAATACTGTTAAGTCTTCAAACTGTAAAATATCAAAGTCACATATTCCATTCAGTGTGCGTCGCCGCAGTTTAGCAGCACATTCTGTGTACTGTGCACAGTTGCAGAATAGGAAAAAATACTGTTAAGTCTTCAAACTGTAAAATATCAAAGTCACATATTCCATTCAGTGTGCGTCGCCGCAGTTTAGCAGCACATTCTGTGTACTGTGCACAGTTGCAGAATAGGAAGAAATACTTTTAAGTCTTCAAACTGTAAAATATCAAAGTCACATATTCCATTCAGTGTGCGTCGCCGCAGTTTAGCAGCACATTCTGTGTACTGTGCACAGTTGCAGACTAGGAAGAAATACTGTTAAGTCTTCAAACTGTAAAATATCAAAGTCACATATTCCATTCAGTGTGCGTCGCCGCAGTTTAGCAGCACATTCTGTGTACTGTGCACAGTTGCAGAATAGGAAGAAATACTGTTAAGTCTTCAAACTGTAAAATATCAAAGTCACATATTCCATTCAGTGTGCGTCGCCACAGTTTAGCAGCACATTCTGTGTACTGTGCACAGTTGCAGAATAGGAAGAAATACTGTTAAGTCTTCAAACTGTAAAATATCAAAGTCACATATTCCATTCAGTGTGCGTCGCCGCAGTTTAGCAGCACATTCTGTGTACTGTGCACAGTTGCAGAATAGGAAGAAATACTGTTAAGTCTTCAAACTGTAAAATATCAAAGTCACATATTCCATTCAGTGAGCGTCGCCGCAGTTTAGTAGCACATTCTGTGTACTGTGCACAGTTGCAGAATAGGAAGAAATACTGTTAAGTCTTCAAACTGTAAAATATCAAAGTCACATATTCCATTCAGTGTGCGTCGCCGCAGTTTAGCAGCACATTCTGTGTACTGTGCACAGTTTCAGAATAGGAAAAAATACTGTTAAGTCTTCAAACTGTAAAATATCAAAGTCACATATTCCATTCAGTGTGCGTCGCCGCAGTTTAGCAGCACATTCTGTGTACTGTGCACAGTTGCAGAATAGGAAAAAATACTGTTAAGTCTTCAAACTGTAAAATATCAAAGTCACATATTCCATTCAGTGTGCGTAGCCGCAGTTTAGCAGCACATTCTGTGTACTGTGCAAAGTTGCAGATTTGCAGCACATATTCCGTGTAATATGAAGAAGGCGGGTAAAAAGGGACGGGGAAGTGGACGTGATCCTGATAGTTCAGGGCGCGGGTCAGGACGCGGAGAAACTGTGCCTGGTGCCAGAGCACAAGAAAGAAAGACATCCACCATACCTAGCTTCATGTCTCATTTTACAGGGCATCGCAGGACATCACTCTCGAGGTCCGACCACTGCGAACAGGTGGTCGGTTGGATGTCAGCTGATACTGCTTCCAGTCGGTTAAGCACCACCCTGTCTTCCACCAAGTCCACTCTCAGTAGCCAAGAGTCTGGTCAACATAATCCTCACTCTGATCATCCTTCCTCCCACCATAGAGGGTCTGGTCAAAGAAGTGATCCCACACTGGGATATAGTGAGGAGCTCGTCTCATCACCAATCCTTCATTTGACCCTCTCTCCAAGCACGCTTGCAGAGGAACATGACATCTTGTGCCCTGATTCACAACCTCTAGAGGGTACCCAATCACAAGAAGATGACAGATGTGAACGGCATTTAAGGTCAAAGGAAGTAGTGGATGATGATGATGATGAGACACAGTTGCCATTAAATCAACCACTATTACTGTCTCAAGACCTTGTTGAGGAGGATGATATACAGTTGTCAATGACTGAGTATGTGGTGGGATCAAGACATGAGGAGGATGATCAGAGTGAGGAAGTGGAGGAGGACTTGGTGGACGATGAGGTGACTGACCCCACCTGGGAAGGTGTAGAGCCGAGCGATGACAGCAGTCCTGAGGGTGAGCCATCTGCAGCACTGCAACAGGCTGGAAGAGGCAGTGGTGTGGCTACAGAAAGAAGGCGGACCGCACCAAACCGGCTCGCAAATGTTCCACGGAGCACCCCCTTGCGTAAATCTACCTTGCCAAGGGGTAGGTGTTCCGCGGTATGGCGTTTTTTTAAGGAAAGTGCGGACGACAAAAGAATTGTAGTTTGCAACCTGTGCCACACCAGAATGAGCCGAGGCATGAACACTAGAAACCTCACCACCACCAGCATGATCCGACACATGGCATCCAAGCACCGTAATAAGTGGGAGGAACGCCTGGATCGCCCATCTGTGTCTGCAGGCCACACCACTGCCTCCTCTTCCCCTGTTTTCGGTGCCGGCCAATCGCCTGTCGAAGGCTCAGGCCCGCATACCTCCCGCCCTGCACCTGTACCATCTGAAGCACCATCAGCGACCACATCCACTTCCCTGTCCCAGCGCAGCGTCCAAATGTCGTTACCCCAGGCATTTGAGCGCAAGCGAAAATACCCAGCCACCCACCCACAGGCCATAGCACTAACCTCACACCTTTCCAAATTACTGGCCATCGAAATGCTGCCATTTAGGCTTGTGGAGACTGAGTCCTTCCGCAGCCTGATGGCAGCAGCTGTCCCTCGGTACGCGGTCCCCAGCCGCCACTACTTTTCCCGGTGTGCCATCCCCGCATTACACCACCATGTGTCCCGTAACATCACCCGTGCCCTGACCAACGCAGTTACTGGGAAGGTCCACTTAATGACTGACACATGGACAAGTGCTTGTGGCCAGGGACGCTACATTTCCCTGACGGCACACTGGGTGAATGTCGTGGAGGCTGGGAGCGACTCGGACCCTGGGATGGCACGGGTGCTACCCACGCCGAGGATTGCGGGCCCTACCTCCATCAGGGTTTCCGCCAGCACCTACGTTATTGGCTCCTCCTCCTCCGTTTCCACCTCCGAATTCTCTGCACGCAGCGCCACTCACCCATCAGCCGGTAGCTGGAAGCAGTGTAGCACTGCAGTGGGGAAGCGTCAACAGGCCGTGCTGAAGCTGATCTGCCTTGGGGACAAACAGCACACGGCCTCAGAGCTGTTGCAGGGGATTAGTCACCAGACCGAGCAGTGGCTCTCGCCACTCAACCTGCAACCAGGCATGGTTGTGTGTGATAATGGGCGTAACTTGGTGGCGGCTTTGGAGCTCGGCAAGCTCACACACGTACCATGCCTAGCGCATGTATTTAATTTAGTGGTTCAGCGATTTCTAAAAACCTACCCCAATTTGCATGATCTCTTGACCAAGGTGCGCCGCGTGTGTGCACATTTCCGTAAGTCATCTACAGCTTCAGCCGGCCTGTTGAAGCTGCAGCAGCGCTTACAATTGCCAGCTCACCGGCTGCTGTGTGACGTGAGCACGCGCTGGAACTCCACCTTCCACATGTTGGCCCGGCTTTGTGAGCAGCAGAGGGCAGTAGTGGAGTACCAGCTGTTACACGGTCGTCGCCTCTCCGTTCAACTTCCTGTAATCAGAAGTGAGGAGTGGGAATGGATGTCAGACCTCTGTGAGGTTTTACGCAATTTTGAGGAATCGACACAGATGGTGAGCGGCGATAACGCTATTATCAGTGTAACCATCCCACTTCTGTGTCTACTGAAACGCTCGCTGCTCACAATTAAAACTGACGCTTTGCATGTGGAAGAGGTGGAAATGCGGGAGGAAGAGCTTACACAAGGTGATAGCCAGAGCACCCTCACTTCGTCTTCTCAGCGACAATTGGAGGAGGCGGAGGAGGAGGAGGAGGAGGAGGAGGAGGAAGACACGGTTGCCTCCGCTACAGAGGGTAGCCATGGAACTTTAGTTCCATCTCTTCAGCGTGGGTGGGCAGAAGAGGAGGAAGAGGATGAGGAGATTGAGAGTCATCCTCCTGGTGAGGACAGCGAAATCTTGCCTGTTGGTACTCTGGCACACATGGCTGACTTTATGTTAGGCTGCCTTTCCCGTGACCCACGCGTTATACGCATTTTAGACAACACGGATTACTGGGTGTTCACCCTTCTGGACCCCCGCTACAAAGAGAATTTCTCATCTCTCATTCCTCCGGTGGAGAGGACAAGCAAAATGGTGCAACACCAGAAGGTTCTTGTCGAAAAATTGCTCCAAAATTTTCCATCTGACAACGCTGGCGGCAGAGTACGTGCTACCTTGGCCAACCGAGAAGGGGAGAAAAGGGGAGCACACAGCAGTTCCGACAAAGGCAGGGCAACACTCTCCAAGGCGTGGGACACCTTCATGACACCCCGCCAGCACCCTCACCCTGATGCGCAGCCTAGTGTCACAAGGAGGGAAAAGTTTTGGAAGATGGTGAAGGAGTACGTAGCAGACCGTGTCAGCGTCCTCAATGATCCCTCTGTGCCTTACAACTACTGGGTGTCCAAGCTGGACACGTGGTATGAACTGGCACTCTACGCCTTGGAGGTGCTGGCCTGCCCTGCCGCCAGCGTTCTGTCTGAGCGGGTATTTAGTGCTGCTGGTGGCATCATAACAGATAAGCGTATCCGCCTTTCCACCGACAATGCTGATAGGTTGACACTTATAAAAATGAACAAGGCCTGGATTTCCCCTGACTTCTCCACTCCACTGGAGGAAAGCCCTGGGGGAACATAAACTCACTTTATATATGTTATTTACAATGATGGGAATACTCTGTATTCCCATTCACCCCTTCCACCCAAAAAATGGGTATATGGTTGACTCTCTTCCATATACCCTGGGATATAATTTTTATATAGGGCCAGCTCACCAGCGGGCCCAGTGATATAATTTTTATATAGGGCCAGCTCACCAGCGGGCCCTGTGATATAATTTTTATCTAGGGCCAGCTCACCAGCGGGCGCAGTTTGACAATTTTTGTATAGGTCAGCTCACCAGCGGGCCTTCTCATATAATGTTTTATTGGGTCAGCTCTCTAGCGGGCCCTCTCATATAATGTTTTATAGCGTCAGCTAACTAGCGGGCCTTCGCATATAATGTTTAGGATGGTCAGCTCCGCAGCAGACCCTCACCCATAATGTTTTAGATGGTCGGCTCAGCGCACGTTTCCCTCTTAATCATGGCCTCAGTTCAGAAAAATCAAGGAAATTTTTGGGAGAATTTGCCTCTGCGCACGTTTCCCTCTTAATCATGGCCTCAGTTCAGAAAAATCGAGGAAATTTTTGGGAGAATTTGCAGATGATATACAAGTAAATATACAGCAAATACTGTTTGGTAACAATTTTTCGCCTAAAGTCGTTTTTATCTTCCTTTTTGTGTGTTTTACGGTCAGTCTGTAAAAATGGCGTACTACGGGCGAAAGATCGTTCCCAGCAGCGACGTTGGAGTCCAAGATGCATCCAGACATCCTCCCTATGCTGTCCCTGAACCATTTCTGTGGTGTTTCCATCTTTTTCTGCCCTTTTCCTATGGACCAGGCACCCTCCCCTCATCAGAGCAGGGGGTGCCTGGTGTAATGCTCGAGTCCTCCCATTGACTTCAATTGGGCTCGGGTGCTCGGCCGAGCACTCGAGCCTCCGGGGGTGCTCGGTCAGAGCACCCGAACACCCGAGCATTGGGGTGCTCGCTCATCACTACTATACACCCTTCCAGATGTGATCTACAAAAGTTCACCAATTTGATTCTGGCGTTTTTACCTCCCCATAAAAAGGTGGACGTAACCCGTCTAACTCCAGAAAGTATGATTTGAGGATATTCACAGGGGAGATCTGGAAGGCTAAAAGACTCCTTGGGAGAAACACCATCTTAATCAGATTCGAGAATCCTATCACATTGAGAGGGAATCCACAGCAAGCAGCCATCTTATCTCTAAAGGAGTTTATAATTGAGACCAGGTTATGACTCCTGAAGTCACGCAATGAGAGTGAGACAGTAATGCTAAGTTATTTGAATGAGTCAACCTCCTGAAATGGACAGGAGATGATGCTGGCTCAGGAGGTGGGTGCTTGAGAAAAAGAGAAGATTTGGACCATTTGGCCAGCAGGTCCGAAAATTAGCCAGAATGGCCTACTAACTCCAGCAGTCACCCCCAAAGAGTGACCATTGTCGCTTAAGAACATAAGCATGTCATCAGCATACAAGCAATCTTCTCCTCCATACACCAGAAGTGGAAATGTACAATTTAGGTATCCGTCCTAACTAGTGAAGCCAGAGGGTCTATAGTCAAGTCAAACAAAGCCTGCGACAATGAACACCCCTGCCAAGGCCCCCTGTGCAGGTCGAAATTGGGAGATCATCTTCAGCCAGTTGACACAGCAACCAATGGTTTCACATACAGGATCTGGTCCTATTGAATGAATGTTGGGCCGAAGCCGTACAAGTAGAGAACCTCCCACAGATAAGAGCCTCTGAGTCAAAGGCCTTGGCTGTGTCAAGTGAAGTAACCGTCTGATTACCAATATTTTCATAAGAAAGGGACAAGTTCATGTGGTTATGCATGGTAGACTTCTGCAAAATATGAAGCCTCCTGTCATGTAGTAAAATTACTTTTTTGTGCATCTGTCCCTTATAAAACATCATGAGCTTTTATGCTTTCTTTTTAATAAACTTTTAAGCTCTGCATGCTAATAGGTGTAGTCCTGATTAGCAAGTAATATGTTGTTTTTTCCCAGAGCTATTGTACTTGCAAACTAAAATTCCTAGCCTCCTGAAAGTGTTGTTGTATATGTCTTTTAATACATATGTACCTTCAGATGTGTGTGTGTGTTTTACTAGTTATATAAATATGTAGATTTGATGTGTATATACAAGTTTAGATCATTATCAGTGTCTGTGAATGTATATTTTTTCATTTTTGAAATGTTGGAGGGTACTATAACACCTCCACATTATGCCCCCCCACACACACACACAGATACAAACTCTGCCCACTGCACTTGGTAATCTTAACACTTTCAAGACCTGGGTTCTGTGAAATACATTGCTTCACAATGTGTCACCTGCCCTCTGGTCCTAAAAGGGTGCATGCTCTTTGCCTGTGTCACAAACAGAATGTGGACCTTATGAGCAGAGAGGAGGAGGAAGACTACTCTGGTTCACTAGGCTATACAGCTAAAGAGATACACTAGGGAGTGGGAATGTGACCATACTGCAGCACCTTCTGGTGTTAAAGATGTTAGTCATGAAGATAAATTACGAACTATAGTTGAGTCTTGACTGGGTGGTCGGGATCCCTGCCCAAATGAAACCTTGAGAAAATACAATATCACAGTATTGTAAAAATACCCAGCAGAGAGAGCAGTGAGCGAGAGAACTGCCAATGACCACAAGAAGGAGCAGAGAGCAAGGAGAAGAAATCAAGAAGTACTAGCTTGCAGTACTGGCAGAAGGTCAGTGAGGGAAGAAGGAACAACCAAAAGGATGGAAGGAGAACCTCACAACAGAGATATGAGAGAGAGAGAGACAGAGAGATAGATAGAGAGAGAGAGAGAGAGAGAGAGAGTAGGCAAAAGTAGGAAAGAAGGGAAAGCTGGAGTGAAGAGCTAAGTAAAAGAAGGAAGGCACAGACAATAGAGAAAAGCTTCAAGAGACAAAAGCTACAGGAGAGGTAAAACAAGTACAGGAGCAGCTAGAAAACAGGAGGAAATGAGTACTGGAACATAGCACTGCTCCAGGAGAGAGAGCTGCAAGGAGGTGTGGAGGAGCAATGCGGAACAAGGTACATGATCGTCAGTGAGATGCCAGAGGGAATGCTCCCCTAAAACACAAGGGAGAAGGCTGCAAAGAAGACAAGGAAAGGCCAAGTGTAAACAAGCAGTAATGTAGCCCCTATAGGAAATAACATGCAGGTAAAGGAGGAAAAAGAGCATAGCCACAGACACTGCTAAATGGAGTTTCAGGGAAACAAGGCAGGAGTCATTGCAAAGAGGTTGGAAAAGGTTCTATGCTGGCAGGCTGAAGAATATTGAAAGTATGTCTGGGCCAGGGCAGGAGAGATCAGAAAAACTCTAGGGATAGCTGGGTCAAACACAGGAATCACTCAGATTGAAATTATAAGGATACAGGAAACAGCACTAAAAGTATGCACTGAGCAAAGAACAATTAGAGGTTAACCCTTTGAGTGCCAGATGGGCATGGAATACATTGCAATTGCAATGCATTCTATACCCCTCTGACACTCAAAGGGTTAAAATAGGAGTGGAAAAGAAAGACAAAGGCAGGGGCAGCACTAGGGGGAGTGCCTGCTTCAGACTGAAGAAACTTCCAGCAACTGTCATGTCTGCCTTTATGGAAACATCTTTAGCATCCAAAGGGGTTAAAATTATTGTAATTTTTATTTTAATTGACAAAATGTCTTATAATTGATGTTGCCAACTTGCATATGCTATAAAAGGGTTTATGCTGACGACTTAACCCTAATAAATAATATAATTGAATAAACGGACACTTTTGAAGTATTGCAAACATTAAATATGATAAATCAAAGCTGTTATTGAAATTAGCAATTGATTTTGCTTTTTCAAGTATTTTGTTGACAAGACCTGACTGAGCAAAGAAATTCAAACCAAATCTAAACCTATTCTTAGACTGCCATCTTGTGGCGCTCTGGATTAATTGTTCAAGCTATAAAGAGGCCCTGATTTCAATGAAGTTAAAAGCAATCTTGTATATATAAAAGCAAAAGAGCAATTCTGGGGCAAACTATTTGGATCATAGAAAAAAACAAAACTTTTTGATTTAAATTGGGCTTTAGCCCTTTAAATGCAAAGAAGACATGTGTTAACATTCAAGGGGGAAAATTCACTAAGTTGTGATAAAGAGATGACATCTCCAATTACTACACAGGTTCACCAGTCCAATTATAGCCAGATCTTTCCTTGTCTTTACATATCTATCTGTATAACTTATTGATATTCTCAATACTTGCCTACTGTATTTACGTGAAGTATAGTTTAATATGCCTGTACCTATTTATACTTCTGTAGAGACTACGCATCTCCAAAGTTGAAGAAATCTTAGTACATAGGCTCCATAGAATAACATAGGATATCATTGAAGAAGTCATCTCCACTTAAACTCTTTATCACTGCTTAGTGAATCTCCCCCAAGGAGTTAAAGACACATTTAAACACATTTAATACATGTGTTAGTGCATAGGCTCTATAGAATAACATAGGAACTGGAGAAGTGATATTACTGGAAAAGTTATCTCCTTTTTATCACCTCTTTATCAGTCCTTAGTGCATAACCCCAAATGACTACAATATCATAGATGCCCTGAGAATGCAGATATGGTTTATATACCTTGCTTTGTAAATGTCCTCAACCTAATAGTCATTTGTTTTGTGTCAGAACCCATTGCTGTCAGCGAAATGCTGAATTTTGCCAATAAAATATACTCATTTTAGAAGGTTCTACATTATATTCCATACAATAGTGTATCCACCTATACCATCAACAGCTGACATTTTAGGTCCTTACTAGGGATGGGTGAAATCTTTCATCTCAAAAGCCAAACAGGCAAAACAAAATGCCTAGCCAATCAGGAAATGTTTTCAGAAAAGTGCAGATTTTCCAGTTTTTTTCATTGATATAAATGCTATCACACAGTATTAATATAATAAGGATCCAGGTTCCTGCAGCATATCATTCTGTGTTTGTTAGAGGTATAAAAAGCAACACAATTTTTGAGCTAGCTAGGATAGCCAAATAACATGAAGTTACAGTGTAGTTTATGGAGTGTTGTAGGCAGGCTATTTGCATTCTGTGTTAGGGTAGTCTGAGGGCTTTTGGGGCAGTGTAAAGGTAGAAAGGAGATTTACCCAAAATATTGTGTGACTGAGGCAGTCATATGATCCAAGTTCCTTCCTGAGCTGGTTGTTTTCTGTGTTAGGGGAGTCTTCAGTATTTTAAGCGAGAAATGAGACCTAGGCCAGATACATCAAAATATTGTGTGACTGAAAAGATACAGGCAGCTGTGATAAAACGTCCTTTCTTGTGACTGTTCTCTGAGTTAGGGAGTTTGGGGTGTGTGAAGTGAGCAAATGAGATTTACCTAAAAATTCCAAAAAATCCTGTGTGACTAAGAAGACACAAGATACTGTGATCCAAATTCCTTTCTGAGCTGTCTGGGCCTCTGTCATTGACTGATTTACAGACTAACAGTTGCACAGGAAGTGTGTTTTTTTAAAAACTTAAAATAAATTTAATTAAAAATAGGTTGACTGATAGGTGACAGAGACAGGGACCCTGAAGTGAGATGAGACTGAGGCAGACAAGATACTAGAAAAGAGAATATTTTGTAAAGGGCAAGACATTTTCTTTAGAGTGTATGACAGAAAACTAGTAATGTCCATTGTGTACAACACAACTCCAGAACTGATGGGTAAAGGGGCGTGGCAAGGGTGTGGCCAAAATATTCTCCAGTGTCGTATAGAGTAAAAGAAAATTTGTCATAACTAACGACAAAAAAGTATTACAAAACACAAAATTTGTACGTTAAGAAAAAAGTGGAGGGAATGTGAAGTTCTGAATGTGAGAAATTTTGTCTTTAGTTATGACATTTTTGTTGATAGTTAAGACTTTTTTTAAGACATTTTTTGTCAGTAAGACATTTTTAAGACATTTTTGTCGTTAGGTAAGACATTTTTTGTCATTACATATGATAATTTCAGTCAGGACAAACGATATATTTCTGATCACAACCTACATTCTCTGAAAATATTAATGATCCCAATGACACTGTACTTTGAAAAGTCGTTACAAAAGACAAAAGCAATTTCTCTATTCTTTGAACATATGGCCCTAACAGCAGGGGGAAGGTGAAGGGAGTAGGAGAAAGAGCAGTGCAGCAAAGTGTTAATAAAGTGGTGGAAAAAAAACTGACTGCAGCCATTGTTACTGCATAGTGAGCAAGAAATGATGATGATGATCCTTTTCCTCCAGAGGAGGCAGTTTGCCCAAGTCCCACAAAAAGTTCCACCACCAGTAATATTAATAAACCATCTAAGAATATTGAAGATGACAAAAGTTGAATTCTAGTGTTGATGCCATAATGGAAGAGGGTTTAGCAGTTCAACCAACTGCTGTGACTGACAGATTAAAAACACCAAAGTAGTGGGGAATGTTCTAACTATCCCTCTAAGGGGATAGTAAAAAGAAAATGTTTAAGACTTCAAAAAACTTGAAGAATTATAAACGTATGACCTAATTACTGATGATGATGATGTTGATATAGAATATACACCTCTAGCATCCTCCTCCTACAGATGAAGTTAAGAGTGAGAGAGATGATGATATGGCCAAAAAATTAGCTGAAAGGCAAATGCTTGATCTTCCACCACTAAAAAGGAGCACTGTGCCTGTTTATAAACTGTTTGAGAAACTGGAAGGTCAGAACCTGGACAAGTAAAGATGTCAACAAAAACACAAACATTCTGTCAGTCATCATAAGCATTGTAACCACTTCCAAGTCCAAGCCCCACTTAAGCACACAAACACAATGTTGAGTAACCAGCAGCAAGAACACAAGTAATCAACATCCACAGCCTTAACTATGATGAGTGCCTTTGCTGATGTTGGAACTACAACTTCTTTGATACTTAGTAGTACAATTCTGGCAACATCTAGACCAGGTAGTAGCAGTAACACCTCAGGAACCCATCAGTCTATGAAGTCCACAGTATGGAGATACTTAACTCAAGATCCAAAAGAGAAACATGTTGCTATCTGTTGTCTGTATAAAAAAGCATGTGAGCAGGGGGGAAGCAGTCTCACATCTAGGAATCTCCTCCTCAAGAGCCCACAAGAAGCAAAAGCACAGGTCTGATTGGGAGACACCCCATCAACATGTCAGTAGTCTCACAATTAGCAACAGCAGAAGCACTCCTAAAACTTCCGAGAACTCTGGGACAAATAATAGAAGTGATAATGATCTGTTAGGAGTGTGCAAAGATTTTGTTAATTTGAAATAAAACCTATGGCTCCTTCTGCAGAGGAGTATGCTCTGAGTTTGTTGTAGGATATGACAAGAGTTGTAGAGTGCCCACTCATGCAGCTGCCGAAAGGGATTCTCTCCTACCAGTGGGCAACAATAGCTTGCAGCATCAGGACACAGCCAATAATTTTACCACTGGTTCTAGCAGGGCAGCCCATACCATCCTCACGCCATCTTGTGCATGCACTGTTTTGAGAGACAATCCTACAAAGGCATAGATGGGTTAAATAAACTAGAGCAGGCGATAGCTAGCTTTTACCCCACTACTTGAAAGCTGGCTTTGTGATTGCTGATAATGGCTCCAACATAATAGCTGCCATAAGAATAGGTGATATTAAAAAAAAATGGGGGGAGGAAAAGATCTCTAAAACTGAGGAGGCCACCTTCCCCAGCACCCACAACACACTCCCACCCCAGCACAGAATCTAGGGAAAGGGGGTTAATCCAAAAGTGGGACATCCAATCCCCAAAAAAACATGAAAACTATGCGGAGATCCTCTGTGATCGTATACTAAACTGCGGTATTGTGGAAGGTTCTAGGCAACCAGATGCAACCAATGATCATGAGGGTAGAGAGGCAGACATCCTGTCTGTGGTAACTATCTTATGTGCCATAACCAAAGTCTCTCTCAGAAGAAATTTAACAGTTGAGTGTCCAGTTCGTCAGGGAAAATTGACAAGATACCCAGGTTCATAGCCAGGGGGATTAGTCTGTCCAGGACCCTGGACAGAGAGGAGAAGACCCGCTCCCAAAACTGTAAGACCTCAGGACAGTCCCACACAAAGTACAGAAAAGTACCAGTATCATGAGAGCATCTGTCACATAAGTCGTTATCGCTAGTTCCCATCTTATATAGTCTTACTGACGTAAAGCATGTCCTGTGAAGAATGTTCAGTTGGATGAGCTGATGCTGGGGATGCAAAGATGCCCCATGTAAACTAGACTTGGTCATGAGCCACTCCCCCTCCTCCATCATGCCCAAGTCCCCCCCTCCCACCATTGCCTCAGAGGGAGATCTCTGGGCAGGGTGCAAGCAACAAGCCACCTGTAACTAAAGACACCAGTCTTTCCAGCCATTTAGCCAATGCAGAAGAGAGTAAGTGGAACAGCTCAATAACGGGCACTTGCCCACACACACACACACACACACACACACACACACACACACACACTGTATACAAAGTGCATGGGGAAGACAGAGATTTGAATAGAAAAAACAACGCGGGATACCAAACTCCCTGTGAAGCTGCCCAAATGGTTTAAATCCACCGTCAACATAAATGTGTGCCCATATCCTAAATTTAGTTGTGACTAGCTGAAATCCCCTGAGTAATGCTGAATATTGCTTGCAAAATATGTTCCTATTTTAGCCAGTCTTACTGTCCTTATAAATTACATTCCATATAAGAGAGTAACAACATGTCTCATCACCAGCTGAAAATGGGGGTCCTTGCAGGTGGAATTCCATATTGTACATGCTAGAGCATTTGTACAAAAGAATAAGGTCATTAGGGAGTATACAATGCAAAATTGGAGTATTTTGAAGGGGGCATCCTTGTAACCTTGGCAATGACAACTAATAAGTGATATATGTGAGCTGCTGAAACCTTTTGAGAAAGCCACCTTGCTGGCCAGTCAGGTAGGTGCAGGAATAAGCAAAATTCTTCCACTGATATATTTACTGCAGAATAAACTGAGGAACATGGCTGATGAATCTTACAATAGTGACAACTCAGACATGCAGTAGCTGGTGAAGGACATATTAGCATGCTTTGAGCAGAATCCTCACATAGTGCTCATTAAAAGTAACACATTATTGCTACTTTGTTGGACACCAGCTTTAAACATAAAACTTGTACATTTCTGCCAAACCATGATCAGTTTGTAATAAGGCATGATGATCAGCAGCATCACTCTGAGGAAATGGATTCTGTCAAAGGATACATTGAAGTGCTTAAAAATTGAGTAGAGGCTTGCATTGTGGAGGATGAGAGTTTGGGCCCAAAAACCTGGCGGAAACATAGGGACAATGAAGTCAGCAAAGGTTTTATACCAGCAGCAGCAGCAATAACATCAAGAACATTCCAAGGTATTTTCAAGTAGGGGTGGGTAAAAAGTGAGAAACATTTCCTGCATGGCTTTTCACGAAAAATGAACAATTATTTGCTTTTTTCTTGAAAGTTTCTCCTTTTCGCCTACGCAAAATGTTTCTCCTTTTCGCCAGTTCCAACAATTTTTTGCCTATTCCAAATATTTTTTGACTATGTTTCCTCTGGTGCAAAATTTCCCACCATAATATTACTTCTTCTGAGGAAAGTCAAAGCTGGAAGTCCTACAGCAACATATGCCTCAAAAAATGTGTTCCTGCTTAAGCGACATTGGTACATATTCATCATGATGTCAAGAAATAAAAAAAAAAGTAGAACCTACAATGTGGCAGATGTGTATGGTAATGATGGTGGGGGACTGGCGTGGTATCTAAATTCTGTGGACTTCATGGACTGAGGTTTTCCTGAGGGGCTGCTGCTACTACTGGTGCTAATTGTTGATGCAATTCTACTGCTGTTACTACTAGGTGTCAAAGGTGCAGGACTTCCAACAGCAGCAGCAGTGGCACTAATCATAACTGAGGTTGTGAATGTTAATAACCTGTGTTGCTGTTGCTGCTAGTTACTCAACACAAGTGTGTGTGTGTGTGTGTGGCTGAGTGGGACTTGGACTTGGAAGCAGTGATGATGCTGATGATGACCAGCAGGATGACTGTGAATGTTTTGCCATCTCTGCTTGTCAAGAGTCAGAGTTTCCAATGATTTCTCTAACAGTTTATAGACAGCCACAGTGGTCCCTTTCAGTGCTGGAAGTTTGAGCCTTTGCCTTTCTGATACCTTTCTGGCCATGTCATCATCTCTCTCACTCTCAACTTCATCTGTATCTGAAGAAGAGAAGGATGCTGAAGGGATATATTCTAGATCTGCATCGTCATCATCATGTCATCATTAGGCTATCCTCAGCATCAGCATCGCCCACCGCTTCTTGCCCACTACTCTTATATTCCTCTAAGCTTTTAGAGGTGTCAAACAATTTCTTTAACTTTTACTTTCACAGCGTTTCCTTCCACTTTAAGGATAGGTGTTTTGGTGTTTGTTTGTCTCACTACCAGATGCAGCAGTTGTTTCAGCTGCTACAACTTCCTCCATTATGCCATTGGCATCATCAGCACTAGAATGCAACTCGTCATCTTCAGTGGGGGGGTTTTGTTTTGCTTTTCTGTACTGGAGCTGTTGGTGGTTTAACTTTTGGTGGACCTTAAAAAATTGCATCCTGCCTCGGAGGATAGGTATCATCATCATTTATTACATACTGCAGCAACTATGGCTTCAGTTAGTTTTTGAACTATCCTTTACTCCCATGTCCCTGCACTGCTCCACTTTTCCCCCTGCCCCTTGTGCATTTTCTGGACATTCCTCAACTACCAAGTGTGTTTTTATTCTAAAGCACACAACATAAATGATGGACTGTAATGTCTTGCCTTAGCCCTCAACAAAATTCTCAATCTTGTCTTCTTTCTATCAAGTCTGCCCCAGATACACATCTCACATCAGGGCACCAGTTAGCAGTTTGTCACCTAATGTTTTATATATATTTTTTTGTTACAGTTGCCCACCCTTATCTCTGTCCAAAAAAAAAATTAAAAATAAATCTTCTTTCCCCAGACTTTGCCAGTAAAGAGATAATAACAACAAGATTAGCAAGGAAATTTGACCACATCTGCCTGTGTCTTTGCAAATCAAATCAGTCAGCACAATGTTGGGGTATCTGGGGTCAACCACCTTTGCTCCCTTCTCACACCCCTATTCATGTCCAACACAGAGATAATAACAGCCAGATCAGGAAGGAGCTTGGGTCACAGCTGTGTCTTGCTAGTCAGTCACACAGAATTTTCTGGTATTTGGGGTCATCCTCCTTTCTCCCTTCTTCTCCCCCAGAGTACCCTCAGACTCCTCTAATACAGTGAACACATGTCCTACTTAAAAGGCTCCCTAAACTAAGCCTCACTTCCACTTTATTTACTTATTTTCTTTAGCTCAAAAAGGAGCTGCTCTCTCTTCCTCTCACAAACACAGAATGGCATGCTGTGAGAGCCTGATACCCTTTTATATGCCTGCAGGAAAAGAAGAGAAAATTGTGATGTGGTGGGAAGAAATTCAGTCTTCCAGTTGATTTCAATGCAATGAGCTAGGTGAAAAAAGTAAGAAAATGGCACTTTTCGCAGGAAGTCTCACTCTAGGTGGGATGTGCCATTTTTCGTCTATTTCAGTGTTGAAGTGAAAACTTTCTCCCATCCCTACTCATAGGCATCTCAAATTCAACTTTTCCAAAACTGCTAATTCTCATCCTATATAGATTTGTCTCAATAGTGCCCTTCCAGGTGGAAGGAAATGGCATTACAATTTTTGCTGTACTATTATGATTATTATTATTACTAATTTTACTGTGAGTTGTTATGCTAGCAATTTTTTTGGATCTTCTAGTAGCGTAGTTTAATAGTCTTCTTACCTTGATTCCTTCAGTATCTCACCTTCGTCCAGCATCTCTCTACCCCAAAATCCACCTCCCAGCATCTTCTCCCCCCTTTCCCCCAGCATTTATCTTTCTCCCACCAGCATCTCCCTCCCCTCTTACACAGCAACTCTTGAACACTATACCTACCACTAGCATTTGTATTGCCTTTCCCTTCCTCTAAGAATATTTCTCCCTTTAACCAACATTTCCTCCCTGAGGATCTCTTTCCTCCTTCCTGAGCCAGCATATCTCTTTAATTAAGACAATCTAATAATCTTAATTCAAATTAAAATGCAAAATAAAAATATCACTTTTCACAGTCATATAATGATCTATAAACCAGTAATAAGAATGAGAAGGGAATATTTGTATGCCAAAAGGCTAAGAGACATAAACAAGACCAACACGTTAGACTAAAAAAAAATATTAAATGGTATAGAATAAAGTTACCTATCTCAAAATATAACCATGGGCATAAGTAGACGCTATAGATTCATGAATATGTATCTCAAATGACTTTATGCAATTTCACAGTGACTAACATACAATGAAATGCAAATACTATATTAATAATCAGATATAAGACCATTAATTGTTAAAGTTTGACATTGAAAGGTTTCACACCTTGAACAAATGCAATATCATTCCCTTAACCCTTTCTGTCATGGACTGCAACTTTATGTGAGTCAGAAGTTTCATAAACCAAATGACTTTCAATTTTTCCTGAACTATAATGTGAAGAACCAAGATTTACAGTATTTGACAACGCGGCTTACATATGTGCAAATGTCAAGGTAATTACCAGAAAGCTGTAAATAAGAACTACTGTGTTATCTAGAATTGCCGAGAAATGCAACCTCCCTAGAAGAATCTATTAATGTGCAATTACCAGAAAATATTGTGAAAAATGCTTTGAAGAATGAAGAAAGTGGCTTTTAAAATTGCAAATGGATTGTTTCTCTAAAGGTCATGAATTGAAATGGAATTTAGAAGAATGAAATATAGTATCGTATGGCACAGTTAACCAATTATGGTAAAGGCAACTTTGCCACATTGATCAAACTTTTGGATGATTCTGTATTCCCTGTTTAGCAATTATTTACAGATATTTGGCTCATTTAATTTGGTAAGATGTTGCCCTTTATAAAAATGATTTTATTAACTGCATGTAATATTGGTAAGTCTACTACTTCATTATACTTGATCACAATGATTTCCCTGTCTAATATAAATTTTTAATTGATCATTTTGGTCCCTATTGTACCTGAACAACATTGACTCTAGGGGTTAATCCCCTGCAGTCTCCATATTAAAAATGTATAATCACCATTTCTGCTTCATCCACTCATCTAAGTATAGCAAAATGTTACAACAACAAGGAAAAAGTCATACGTGGACTTAAGGAGGAAACATAACATGTTAAAAGCATCAGGGTTGCCATGGATGGTGGGGGGGTCATGGGAAGAACGAGAATGTGAGAGACCAGACTGTTTTTTTACTGACAAATTATCTTTTCATCAGCAGAAATAAGACATAAATAAGTGTAAACTTACATGTACATTGGACTACTGTCACTACACCATAAATTGACTGACATACATATTCATGAAATCTCTAGCAATGGAAGACCCAAAACTTTTGTTGTAAAAAAATCTCAATTGATATTTGAGATCTCTGAATACAAAAGTATTCAGTATAGTTCATAATATGTTACCTCAAATGGTGGAGATAGAAGGTGCAGTGAGCATTAGATAAAGCCAGCAGCAGAGATCAAGAGAAATGGGGAGTGGGAACCCAGAGTACTTCTGCTTGTGCGACTGTCAATGGAAGATTGTGGGACCAATAGCAGCAGCAGGTAGTGACTGGAGAGTGATGGACAACAAGCGTGAATCCAATGCTTGGCTGACAAGAGAAGATGCTGGTTTGCACCAGGGGCAGCAGCAGGTAGTTGAGAGTGATGGACAACAGGTGAATCCAATGGTTGGATTGTGGGGAGAATTGTGAGAGAATAGTCATACAGGCTGTGGTCAAGGAACATTTCAATGAAGGGTAGTCAGGAATCAGTCAGTGGTCAGTAATGAAAGGCTAGTGTCTCAGACAGGGAGGAACAAAAACTCAAATTTTGCTGCCACGGGAAATTCCCTTCCAGAAATAATGCTTTTCCCACAAGAAATTCCACCCATAGAAGTGTAAATTTTTCCACTTTTTTCCACTAAAACTTGAAATATTCTCAAGAAAAATGTTTCACTTATATTCCTCAATGAGGTGGTATTTCCCACTATCATAGTATCAAAAGCCACAAGTTCCTCCTTTGTTGAAAAGTGTTAAGAGTTCCATGTAGCCATTTATGTGAATTTAAAGAGACAGAAAGATATATGGAAAAATTATGAGCAGGCTTAAATACATTGTAAACCTTAAAAAAAAAAAAAACAAACAATTAGCGTGTTTGCAGTGCAAGTTCATGCTTTAAAAACTTAGTGGAATCCAAGCCAAACCAAACCAAACCACTGGTGCCAGCCAGGAACATATATTACCCATCCGTGACATTATTGAGCCTGTTGCAAAATATTTCCTGCTGCTGAGTTGTGTGAGTATCATTAGTCACAACAGCTTCTTCCCACTCCCTAAAATCATAGGTGCCGGAATAGGTTTCACTGGAGCAGGAGGTACTGTGCAGTTCTCAACTACAATATGCACAGTGTGTGAAAATAAACATTGTGAAGAGGGGCAAGGACTGGGACCATCACACCATTAACCTCAAAGTACCTTGAGAAATGACATGCTGTCAGTCACTGACTGAAGCCCTTGTCCATTGAACAACATACATAAGCTAGTCACTTGATAATGACTGACATACTCTACATTTAATAAAAATAGTGTCCCCACCCCCAGCTAGCTCCTTGGCATATGCAGCAGGGCGTGTCATTTGCAAATGCTTCCTTATGCCTGGCATTCTATTGCTTTCCACAACATTACCATGTGTGGTGTACACAAAACAGATGCTGAGTATTGAACATTCCCTGCCCCCAAATCAGGGGAGGGCTGGCAACTTGTGGCACAGGGGGAAAATTCAGTCAAGTGGCCCATTTCTATATCACTCAAGCCCACTGTCCAAGCCAAACCCCTTGTTAAGTTTAAATTCACATTAATATTGTGAAGTTAGGCAACTGATACCACATAGCTTACAGCTGAAATGAGGCTACACTAGTGCACTCCTACAAAGCTTACAATTTAAGTAATGCTACACTAGTTATATTATACAGCTTACAAGGAAATGGGTTATGCTACTAGTGTAGCTCCATTTGGATTGTTCCTCTGTAGTGTCGTTTGTGTAGCTCCATTTCAGTTGTAAGCTCTAGGTTATCACTAGTGTAGCTCCATTTACAGCAGCAATTAGGAGATTTAGTGAGAAGCAGTGGCCCACCAGCCCAGACATATGACCAGCTCAGGGGGCAATTGCCCCCCTGCCCCCCAGGCCAGCCCTCCCCTGCCCCAAATGTAAATGATCCCATACCCACAAAGGTGGAGAGGGAATGGGCTTTTTGTTCTATTGCTGCTCAACTTGCTGGAGCTGCTGAGTCTGCTGCATCACAGTTCTACTGCTGGGACTACAAAGTGGAACAATTTCTTTCACCACTGCCTGTCACATGTCATCACCACTAGGGGGAAACCCATTATCATCTTTCTTGCCACTACTCAACAGCAATACTTGCACCCATGGTAAACAAGGTGTATGCATCAGGAGCAGCCTGATGACGAGGATCATGTTGTTATGAGTGTTGCTGCTGTGATATGAAAATCATTGGTGGTACATAAATCATTGGTGGTACATAAAGACACTTCAGCAGTAGGAACTAAACTTGCAGCTAACTGCATCATTTCAGTAGTACTGGAGGGGGTGCACCAATATGTAATTCAGTGGTGTATAATCACCATCATCACCAGTCTCTCCTTCCTCCTTCTTAATTGATGGTGAGTCTAGGCTCATGCTAATAAACTTCACTGCAGCTTCTTCAGGCAGATACATTGTGGTGGTGCTGGGGCATACATGCTCAGGGAACAATTCCCTGCACTGATCTGTGCTGATACTGGTGCTGCTGGGGGAATTCAGTGTTGGATGCTGTGGGGGCTTGGAGTGGGACAAGGTGGTGACAATGTGTAAGGTTATGAAAAGCTGTAGAGCCCAGTGCAAGCTGCCTGTTTAAACTCTGTGAAATAGACTCCTCACAAAGAGGGCACAGACTGCTATTTGATATTTAAATAGAACAAGAAAACTCAACAACAAACATCACAGGGGTAAACTAAAAGGTAGGCCCCAGTGGGCCAGATGCTTAAGGGTAATGCATGGTGATTGAGGCTAGATGGAGATGGTTGCTCTCTAGACTGCCTTGCTGCAGCCTAATCCAGGTTAGAGATGCTGGCCGCAAGGCCAGATTAGTGCAGACCACAAGGGCCAGCCCACACCCCAGATGACAGCACTTCCAACTGCAACAGAGGCACTCATCAAAGCTAGGATGGCTGATGTTAATTACTTGTGTTGTTGTTGCTGCTGGTTACTCAACACTAGTGTGTGTGTGTGTGTGTGTGTGTGTGTGTGTGTGTGTGTGTGTGTGTGTGTTGCTGAGAGAGACTTGGACTTGGAATGGGTTAAAATTCTGATGATGACTGACAAGATGTATTTTTGGCCATCTTTGCTTGTCCAGGGTAAGACTTTCCAATTGTGTTCTCAAATGATTTATAAACAGGCACAGTACTCCTTTTCAGGGGTGGAAGACTGAGCGTTTGCCTTTAACCTACCTTTCTGGCCATGTCATCTTCTATCTCCCTCTCAAGTTCATCTGCATCTAAAGAAGAGGAGGATACTTGGGGGATATATTCTAAACCTACATCATCATCCCACTGCTTCTTCCCCAATACTTTTATATTCCTTTAGGCTTTTAGAGATTTCAAACAATTTACTTCTACTTTTATTTTCACAGCATCCGCTACTACTTTCAGGATAAGTGTTTTTATGCTTGTTTGTCTCACTGGCAGATGCAGCAGCTGGTTGAGCTGCTACTTTCTTCCATTATCCCAACACTAGAATGTGACTCATTGTGTTCTTCATTGTTCTTCCATGGTTTTTAATAGTACTGGCATTGATGGGGGTGGTGGGACATTTTTTGGTGGGACATTGACAAACTGCATCTTCCTCAGGAGTAGAGGAATCACCATAATTTATTGCACACACTGCAGCTACCATGGCTGCAGACACTCCCCTGCCCCTTGTTCATTTGCTGGACATTACTCATCTATTCTGTGTTTTTACTCTAAAGTACAACATTTTTAGACTTGGACCTTGTGGGGTGTTTGAATGAGACTATTAAGACTAGAACTTACTTCAAGTCAGTGGAGAGAAACAGATTTCTCAGATTTGACAGCTGCCACCATAGAAAGTGACTAAGAAATGTGCAATACGAACAGTTCAGAAGAATTAAGAGGAATTGTCCTTCAGTAGAGGATTATGACTTTCAATCAGGAATTTTAAGAGATTGGGTCTGTGAAAAAGGGTATCGTAAAAAATTGATCGAGGACTCTTATCGTAAAGCTAGGGAACATAAGGATTTAAATTGGGGTGAGAATAAAAAGATGAACCAATTAAATGACATCCCAGCATTTGTAACAGGATTCAATAGTAGATTAGGTGAAATATCCAAAATTATCAAAAAACATTGGAAGATCCTGACTATGGATCCTCTTTTGAAAAAAAGTCTAGAAGATGGACCTAGAGTCATTTACAGGAGATCCAAGACACTTAAGAATGTCTTGGCTCCGAGTAAACTCCGCAATAAAATATTAGAAAAAGAAAAAAGTATAGTGCAAAGACAGAGTTATATTGATGAGTACTTCAGTAATTTGAATGTGAACCATCTATCAGTAGATCGAGAGGTATATTTAGGTGTGATGGAGATAGATGCTTGACTTCTTCATTGAGGATAATACAGTCTCATTTACATCTAGTGTAACAAATTAACTTTTTCTATTAGAAGTAAAATGGGTTGTGGATCCAGCTTTGTGATATATCTTTTGACATGTGGGTGCAACCTACAATATGTAGGTTGTACCACTCAAAATTTGAGGACAAGTATAGGTCAGCATAAGAGGAATATTTACAGTGGTTTTACCCAACATAGTGTCTCAAGACATTTCTTACATTACCATGGTAAGAGTACAGATAGCTTGCTGGTTATACCCATTGAATTTATTCCAGTATCCAATTCCTATGATAGAATACAACATCTTATTAACAGAGAAAGTTTTTGGATATTCAGATTGTCGACACTTATGCTGTTGGGCTTAATGAATGCATAGATACATTGAGGAGTTAGATATTTTATGGTTATGGCTTTAGTTATATTTTATTAAATATTTATTTTGTTACGTTATAACTCACATATTTTTGTATTATGTAAATACAAATATTCAATCCATTTTATTATATTTTTCACCAGTATATTTAGGTTCCTATTTACACTGATATCTTAGGTGGATATGGTCCATACACATATTAATTAGGGAGTACTTGTTTATTATTTAATATAGTTTTAGCTCTATATATTATGTATACAGTAGTACCGATACTATTCTTTGGAGGGGTATTATTTAGATGCACTAGTATTAGTTCTTCAGTTTTTTGTATGATTCAGTATATATATATATATATATATATATATATATATATATATATTTATATATCATCACTTTCACATTTATTTTATTTTTTTGTTTGTTTTTTGTTTGTTTTTTTACTTTCTGGGGGTTAATTGTAGGTTGGAGATCCTTTTTGGTTCCCTGATTACATAGGCATATTACTCCATCATTTAGATTTGTAGAAGCAGTATCCCCCAGTATGATATATGTTAATTTTATTTTTATAGGGTATTTATATACTATGCCTGTGTTTATTATCTTATATTATTTATTGTTTCTAGGTTGTATATGTCCGGATCACGAGAACTGGAGAGCCTATAGTTTATTTATATATATATACCTCTTTGGTTGATCCATTCGATCTGACCTTATATATTTCTTATTTAAAGGGATAGTAATACTTCGTTTTATCTTTATTTTATTTTGTAGGCATTAAAAAACATGAAGAACGATATAGGTTTTATCTCTCAAACCTTTATGGTTTGACAGATATTCACAAGCAAAGTTTCCCCCTCCTGCCCCTTTTACCTAGTGTAAGCCATCTCTTCTCAGATGTGGAATGCAGTCTATAGACCAGACAGATAACAGCAGGGGACAATCTTCTTCCTATGAGAACAATGAAAGCACTGCCCCCCTTGACAAGCTTTTCAGATTTTTCCCTTATCTTAATTGAAGATTGTCCCTCTCTGCAGTCTACCTGGGCACTTCCCTTCTGCTCTGACTGAGCAATGTTACATCAGTAAAAGGGGAGGGAGGGGGACACCTTGTCATTGAATTACTCTTGAACTATAACTCTGACAGTATTGAAATAACACTCTCCAAAGTCCAAATACTATGATGATTAATTAGAAACATTACTATCCCTTTAATTTTACTTTCAGGTCTCCTTATTCTTTGGATCCGCTCTTACACCATTATAGTTTGAATATTGTGTACCAATATAATTAGATTGCACTATATCGTATACATTGATTATGTCGGATCACTTTTGTGTTGCGAAATTCTATGTGTTTGATTGGGTTCCGATTGTTTGAATTGGTCCAGTCATATACATGGTCTAGTCTACTTATGTTTAATGTTTTGGTTTGGCGGTTTTATCTCCTGTTTATTTTACTTGCTGGCTCGATTGAGCTTTGATAAATCAGCGTTACTGCTGTGAAACGCGTTAGTGTTGTAGCCCACATTTTATATATATCTTTTATAATTTCAAGTGTTGGATTAAAAGTTCTTTAATTTGAAGAAACCACCACCTGTCTGTACATGATCCTGACATCAAGAGGACACTGATTTCCCCCTGAGTGGAGACCGGTGTATATTCTCCATATGCTAAGTTGTCAGATTCACTGATATCAGTAATCTGATCATTTAAACAAGTGAGTGCAATTGTTTTTCCTCTTTATTCCATATTTATTTTTACAATATTACACTATTGGGAGCTTTTTTCTCTTTGTTTCTTTTGTTTTATGATCTTTGAATTTTACATGCCATTCTAGGAGAGAAGCAGCCCTACTACAGATTACTTATACTGTAGCTAAGGGCAGTGATTCACCTCAGCTGCGATTTGGCTAGGATTGTCATATGCCATTTGCTAGCATCTGATTTTGTGAGTATGCACCTTTGGGTGTTGGTGGAGGCCAGTTGATACCTTATTATCCTACATGGGGGCGCTTGCGGTGTCCCTTCTTCTCCCTCCCTGTTTTGTGTTACAAAATATATATGATTGTGATGTCTTGGCTTGGCCCTCTATCTCATTTAGTGTCAGTCTGCCTCAGTCACAGCTTATATCAGGGTCCCATCTCTGTCACGTAACAATTTTTTATTTTTATCTATTTATTTATTTACTGTCCTATCCCTTTCAGCCAAAAAATTACATTCCTTATTAAACTACTTCTTTCCCCAGACTTCCCTAGCACAGAGATAACTTCCAGATCAGAATGAACTTGGATCACTTCTGCCTGTGTCTTCCCAGTTAGTCACATAGAACATTAGGGTATTTGTGGGTAATTCTCCTTTGCTTTTTTCTAACACCTGCAGACTTCCCTGTCCCTGACACAGAGATAACAGTCAGATCAGAAAGGAACTTGGATCACAGCTGCCTTTGTCTTCCCATTCAGTCAAACAGAATGTTGGGGTATATGGGGTAAATCTAATTTCTTAGTAAACCCCTGAAGAAAGATGTTATTTTGAAACGCGTTGGAGGGGACCATTTATTGTATGTCTGCTGTTTTTAATTGCACTACACTGGGACCCACAAATAATAATAAAAACATCAAAATATAATTTAAAGGGTCCCCTCCAACGCTTTTCAAAATAACATCTTTCTTCAGAGGTTTTTTAATTTAGATAGTATTTATAGGTGTATTAGAGTAGTACTTACCATAAAGTGAGATACCTTGGCGTGGTTGGTAAGCTTACACATGGATTGGCCAATTTGTGGGACAAAATTCTCACTTATTTCACTTAAATTTACTAAGGATTATTATATATGCCCATTTCAGGGCACACATCATTCACAGTATAAAGAGGAGCGCAGATTTGTTTGTTTGTATGTGTTTTCACTTTTGGGTCTAGGCCTAAAGTCAGGGGGACTGGAGAACCCTGTCATTTCTTGCTGCTATCTATATCTATCATCTTTATATTTATATTTAATTTATATTTATTATATGGATATTTTATTATGCGTTAGCGCTGTGAGTTTTCTTCTTTCTTTAAATCTAATTTCCTCCTGTCTCATCCCCCTCAGACTCCCCTAGGACAGAGATAACAGCCAGATCAGGAAGGAACTTGGATCACAGTCTTCCCAGTCAGTCAAACCAAATTATGGGGTATTTGGGGTCAAGATGATCACCCTCCTTTCTCCTTTCCTGTTCCCCAGAGTACCCCAAGTCTCCCCTAATGCAGAGAACAAATGTCCTGCCTTCAAGATACCCTAAACTAAGCTTCAACTTCCTTTTATTAGCCTGTGTTCACTAGCTGACAAATGTGCTGCACTTTCTTCCTCCCACTAACACAGAATGGCATGCCCTGGGACACTAAGACCCCTTTTATACTCTGGCTGTAGGAAAAGAATGGAAACTCCTATTGATTTCAATGCAATGAGTTAGGCAAAAAAGTAGGAAAACAACACTCTTCGAAGGAAATTTGTCAAAAGGTGGGAAGTGCCATTATTTTCCTATTTCTCTTTGAAGCAATAAATTTGGTCCATCCCAAGTGCAAATACAAAGAAATATCCATTTACATAAGAATCACAATGTTTTCACTATCATGCATCATTAATGAGGAGAAATATCTATTTTATATCAGCCTGGTCCTAGGCCCACAGCCAAGGCAAGGTAATAATATTAGGCAAACTTCATTTGCATGAGAGGAGAAACAGCACACCACATGCATACTTTGCAGCCTAGTATGGGCCCCATAGCAATGTGCAGCTGATCTCCATAGATACAGAGAACAATGTCTGTATATGTGAATAACCATAAGATAGCTAGGGGAAAAAAGAGTGTTTGGATAAACATATCACTGGGAAAGAAGAATGCATACATATGTGCTTGTTCTATGACAGAGAGAAAAATACCTTTTTATATATCAGCATGATCCCAGTCAATTTCTACCCGCAGTGCACAATATTGATTCTGACCAATAATGACAGTGCAGCTATGAAGTACATGGCAATTTTCATTTGCATTAGTAAATCAGCAAACCACAGACGTGCATTTCAGTATGTATGAGCTTTCTTAATGAGATGCAGCTAGTTGCTCTAGACATATGAGAGCAACTGTCCATATCTGGAGTAATATTTTTTGTAGACTGTGATAGATAGGGATAGTTAATTAAAAAAATATTACAAATAAACTTATTTTGACAAAGACAGGGACCCTGATATGAGCTGGGACTGAGGCTGATGGTGATCCATACTAGAGACAGAGGCTTATATAAAAAAGCATTTTGTAAAGGGCAAGATATCACACATGAACAGCTTTGTTGTGCACTTTACTGGTAAAATCCACACTATTTTGATAATGTCTGGCAAACGTACTGGGGACAGGTGTAGGCAGAAAGGAGAAGGAGTAAAGCAGGGACATGTTAGCAAAATAGTAGTTCAAAAACTGACTGCAGCCATGATTGCTGCAGAATGTCAAATAACAGATAATGATCCTTTGTCTCCGGAAGAGGCTGTTTGTGAAATGGACATAAAACATTCCACCATCACTTGTAGAATTAATAATCCATTTTAAAACACTGATGACAACAAGTCATGGTCTAATATTGATTGCATAGCAGCACAGCAGTTCAACCAATTGCTGCATCTGACAATGAGAGTGACAAGTACAACACTCCGCAGTCTACTATGGTCACAAAATTTGGTCAATCAAATCTTGTTCCAAAGTAATAGTTACTAGATTTTTCAGGAAATTGAATCCCCAATCTTTCCTAAATGATCTAAGCAATTGCCTCTGGTATAGAATAGACTTCATACCTGTTCTAGATTATGCAATTGAGTAGTTTCTGCTGACCTATTTGAGTTAAAAAATTTTAGAAATGCCCTATGGACACAATTTAACAAAATGGATCTACTCAAGATCACACTGTCTAAAGACAATTGTGGAATAACTGCACAAAGAAAACAAAATTAGCCAAAGTTATTTTTTTTAATGACAACTTGAACAGTAAAGTATCATTATAACCATTCTCACCCCTCAGCTATAAAAATAGGCAATGAAACAACTACTTTTGCCACCTCCCTGATTATACAAAGCAAAAGTGACTCTGAAGTATAAATGTCCACTGAACAGTCTCTGGCACCTTATCCTCAGTCCAACAGTACTGCTGAATTCAATATAAATCAAGTATCTGATAGTGAAATATCTGACCACTTCCTTAACCAAAAATTAAATCACAGTCTGGGCCTAACCAACTGCCTGCAATGTTACTGAAGCTCAGTCACTGTTTTCTTGTCATCTGGGTATATGCCTTAAGCCTGGAAAGTGGCTAGAGTTATGCCTATCCATAAAAGTAGCGATAAAAATGTGGTATCAAATTGCAGACCAATATCCTTATTCTCCATATTATCTGAAGTCCTGGAAAAATGTGTCCACATGCAACTATATAAGTATGACTGACTGTCCAGCTTTTCCCCCTGCTTCAATCTGGCTTTCATCAAAATCACTCAACAATTATAGCCCTCCTAAAAGTATATCCAGGGTGAAATGGAAAATTGTGAACTTACTGGAGCTATTTTCCATAAAGACTTTTGATACAGTAGACAATAATATTCTGATAAACCAGCTCAAAAGTTCCAGAATTAGTAATCATTCTCTAAACTGGTTTTGATCCTATTTATCAGACAGAATGTTTGCCTTCCATACAAAGTAACAAGTGGTGTTCCCCAAGGATCAATTTTTGGCCCTCTTTTATTTCCCCCTTTATAAATAATCTGTCTGTGGTTTGCAAAGCATCTAAAAATCCAAATGTATTGTAACTTGACACAGATTTACAGGATGATTTCTCTGAATATGACAGATGGATCTGTACAGAAAAAATTGTTCCATGACAAAATACATACAATGGTATTTGGTGCAAAGAGCAATTTACTTTTACTCCACAATATCTATTTAACTGTTGTAAAAAAGTCTTCTTGTAACTTGGTTCCAGTCAACTTGGTATGTGGCTTGAACCCAAACTCACTTTTGGTCTTCATAATTTAACATCCAATCTTTATAATAAAATAGGCACACTATTTAGAAATAAACCCTATCTAAGTCTGCTGATAAGAAAATGTATTGTTCAACAGATGTTAATGCCAATCATAGACTATAGGAATATAATATATGCATCTGAAACAAAAAAAAAAAATCCATTGCTGCTTTGTCCTCCAATGTAATTATACTACCAATGATTGTTACATGTATAAAGAACTCATTTGGCTAACAGTTGAATGTAGGGAGGATTTGCCTGAAATTTTGGAGCTGGACTGTCATGGGCCTTTATTCTCCGTGTGCCTAGAGGGAAGCTGCTGCACCACACAGATGAGACCCACATAGGCCAAAAAGTACGTCTGTGGTTTTGCAGATTCTCTTGTGCAGAGATGATTTGTCTGACAATTCGGAGCTGGACTGTCAGAGAGTGGGACCAATCTGATATGAATATGGAAATTTCCTCTCTGCAAAGGCACATGGGAGTGAAAAATGTGACTTGTAGCACCATTGAGGGGCCCTTATGCCTAAGGACAAGACACTTTATCTTGTTCTTTCTTGACGGGTGCTTGTCACAATATTTGTTTCTTAGTCTCCCTAAGTGGAAGGGGATCCCATGCATGTGCCCTTACTCTCCATGTGCCTAGAGTGAATCAACTGCACCACACTGATGAGGCCTTCATAGACCAAAGCATATGTCTGTGGTTTTGCTGATATTTCAGAGCTGAACTGTCAAAGAGTGGGGCCAGTCTGATGTGAATATGGAAATTTCTTATTTGCAATTGCACATGGGAGTGAAAAATGTGACTTGAAACAACATTGAGGGCCATTATGACTAAGGACAAGACACTTTATCTTGTTCATTCTCGATGGGTGTTCATCACAATATTTGTTTCTTAGTCTCCCTAAGTGGAAGGGGATTCCAGGCATGGGCCCTTACACTCCATGTCTCTAGAGAGAATCAGCTGCACTACCTGACGAGGCCCACATAGGCTGTAATATAAGTCTGTGGTTTTGCTGATTCTTTCGTGCAGAGAGGGTTTGTCTGACATTTCGGAGCTGGAGTTTCTGAGAGTGGGACCAGTCTGATATGAATATGGAAATTTCCTCTTTGCAATGGCACATGGGAGTGAAAAATGTGACTTGTAGCACCATTGTGGGGCCATTATGCTTATGGACAAGACACTTTATCTTGTTTGCTCTCTATGTGTGCTTGTCACAATATTTGTTTCTTAGTCTCGCTAAGTGGAAGAGGACCCCAGGCATGGACTTTTACTCTCCATGTGACCAATGGGAATCAGATGCACCACACTGATAAGGCCAATATGTCTGTGGTTTTGTTGATTCCCTTGTGCAGAGAGGATTTTCCTGATCTTTCGGAGCTGGACTCTCTGAGTGTGGGACCAGTCTGATATGAATATGGAAATTTCCTCTGTCCATTGGCACAGGTCAGTGAAAAATTTGACTTATAGATCTATTGAGGGGCCAATATGCCTAAGGACAAGACACTTTATCTTGTTCTTTCTCTATGTGTGCTCATCGCAATATTTGCTTCTTAGTCTCCTTAAGTAGAAGGGGATCCCAGGCATGGGTCCTTGCTCTCCAGGTGCCGAGAAGCAATCAGGCCCACATAGATTGAAATGTACATTTGTGGTTTTGTTGATTCTTTTGTACAGAGAGGATTTGCCTGACATTTTGGAGCTGAACTGTCAGCGTGTGGGACCAGTCTGATATGAATATGGATATGTTCTCTCTGCAAACGCACATGTGAGTGAAAAATGTGACTTGAAGCACTATTGAGGGCTATTATGCCTAAGGTCAAGACAGTTTTGTTCTCTATGGGTGCTCATCATAATATCTGTTTCTTAGTCTCTCTAAGTGGAAGGGGATTTTAGTCACGGGCCCTTACTCTCCATATGCTTAGAGGGAATCAACTGCACCACATTGATGAGGCCTTCATAGACAAAAACATACGTCTGTGGTTTTGCTGATTCTCTCATGCAGAGAGGATTTGCCTGACATTTCAGAGCTGAACTGTCAAAGGGTGGGCCAGTGATGTGAATATGGAAATTTCTTATCTGCAATCGCACATGGGAGTGAAAAATGTGACTTGAAACAACATTGAGGGGCCATTATGACTAAGGACAAGACACTTTATCTTTTTCATTCTCGAGGGGTGATCATCACAATATTTGTTTCTTAGTCTCCCTAAGAGGAAGGGGATTCCAGGCATGGGCCCTTACACTGCATGTCCCTAGAGAGAATCAGCTGCACTACCTGATGAGGCCCATATAGGCCATAATGTAAGTCTGTGGTTTTGCTGATTCTTTCGTGCAGAGAGGGTTTGCCTGACATTTCGGAGCTGGAGTTTCTGAGAGTGGGACCAGTCTGATATGAATATGGAAATTTCCTCTCTGCAAAGACACATGGGAGTGAAAAATGTGACTTATAGCACCACTGAGGGGCCACTATGCCTAAAGAGAAGACACTGTATCTTGTTCTTTCTTGATGGGTGCTCATCACAATATTTGTTTCTTAGTCTTTCTAAGTGGAAGAGGATCTGAGGTATGGACCCTTTCTCTCCATGTACCTAGAAGGAATCAGCTGCACCACACCGATGAGGCCCGCATAGGGTGAAACATACCTCTGTTGTTTTGCTGATTCTCTTGTGCAGAGAGCATTTGCCTGACCTTTTGGAGCTGAACTGTCTAAGGGTGGGACCAATCTGATACAAATATGGAAATTTCCTATCTGCAAAGTCGAATGGGAGTGAAAAATGTGACTTGAAGCACCACTGAAGGGCTATTATGCCTAAGGACAAGACACTTTATCTTGTTCATTCTTGATGGGTGCTCTTCACAATGTTTGTTTCTTTGATGTACCCATTACCTTTCTTTCCTTGTTTACAACCACTTCTTTGGAAACCTACCAATCTACCTGAGCAGTATGTTCACTACAGATTTCTATACTTGCTAAAATCTCTTCTCCACTGCTAACAACTCACTATTACCTATTACAAGAAAGAAGCCATTTGATCTGCCTTCTCCTCGAGAGCTCGGGAAGCATGGAACCTACTCCCAAAAAATCAGATCTTCTCCCAGTTTAAAATCCAAAAAATAAATGCATCTTTGCTTTTAAAAACAATATGTAACTGTTTATACACAAGTCATTTTTATTTTATATGTGTATATATATATATATATATATATATATATATATATATAGTTTCTCTTTCTTGTGTAAATATGTAACTTTGTACTGTAAAAGCTCTCCTAGCCATACTTCAAAATGAGAGAAATAAAGTAAATAAATAAACAAAACTGTCCTGAAAGAAGTAGCACTTTTCTGAAAGTCCTTCTAAGAGGAAAATAAAAGGAATTATTCGAGACTTCAAAAAGCTAGGCGAATACAAAAGTAGTGTGGAAGTAGCAGCAGGCAATGCAAATGATGATCCAATTATTGATGATATTTCTCACAATTTTTACTTTCAGTTGTTGATTTCTCTTCTTCATCCCTCAGCTGCACTGCAGCAGTACTAAGGCGGGATATATTGCAGCCATAGGAAGTGTAGGTGAAAAATGGCAACATTTGGACAGGAAATTTTGTTGGCAGAGGCAAAAAGATGGAAATTTTATGGGCTGGAAATTCTCAAGGGAGAAGTTTTAAGTTCCTAGTTTTCAATGAAAATTCCAACTGAAATATTTATTTGACCTTTTCCCCATCCCAACTGTCCACAGCAGAATATATACATAAACAAGGAATGAGGGAAAGGTGACCTTTGCTTTGTCTGTGTTAATGAAGCAGAGAGCTATGACATCATGGGCATTTACTCCTGGTGGACAGATCAAAGATAAGACACCAGACTAAATCAATCCAAAATGTACCAACCCGCACTGGACCAGCATGGTAGATTATGGACCATTCCCTCAGCATGACTTCACAAAAAATCAATGGTGCTCATTTACCGGAGGCTTGCAAGCTACTCCATACAGAAGCAGGAAGTCCAGCTCAATGACAGAGGTTACTAAGAATTACCAGGTTCTATCCGACTGCCTTTGGCCTTTATACATTGGAATGCTTAACATTCGATCAGTGGGTACAGTTTCACTCTTAGGCGAACTAGTACAAGAACTAAATCAATTGTGACATTATATTCTTCTGTGATACTTGTAAAAAAGATGATGGTTTAGTCAAATTAGAAGATGGACACTGGCTATACTTTAAAGTAACCAATGATGGACAATGTGGAGGCATTGGATTCTTGATTAGCAAAAGACTGACAGCCGTGAAAGTAGAAAGTATTTCTGAAAGAATAAAAACAATGGTGTGCAAATGTAAAGAAGGAAATGGCAAGGCACAAACGGCATTTAATCTATTTAAGTCTGAAGGAACAAAACATTAATTTTTGAAATGCAGGGAGTGCAACAAAGATTGTAAAAAGGCAATTAGGTTAGCAAAAATAGATAATAAAACTCGAATTGCAAGGGAGAGCAAGAGAGAAGGGTAAGTTAATTAGAGAGGATCGGGGCGGACTGACCATACGGGCATTCGGTCACGGACCGAGGGCCGGTGACTGAAGGGGGCCCGCCGCCGCTTCCAGTCCTGTTCAGCAGCTCTCCAACAACAGCTGCCGGCACGCCATTCTAGTAATACAGAGCGCTGGGAGATGACATCATCTCCCAGCCTCTGCATTACTAGAGGCGCGCGGGACTTCGCACAGTATTAAGCCACGCCGCTAGACCACCAGGGACTGGAGGTAGGGGCAGTGTGGAGATGAAGGGGCATGGTGGAAGGAGCGATGTGGAGATGAAGGGGGTATTGTGGAGATGAAGGGGGGCATTGTGGAAGGGGCATTGTGGAGATGAAGGGGCAATGTGGAGATGGGGGCATTGTGGAAGGTGCATTATGGAAGGGGCATTGTGGAGATGAAGGGGCAATGTGGAGATGAAGGGGGCAATGTGGAGATAGGTGCATTGTGGAGATGAAGGGGGCATTGTGGAAGGGGCATTGTGGAGATGAAGGGGCATTGTGGAAGGGGCATTGTGGAGATGCCTGGCCATTGACACCTGTCAGGTGCCCTTTCGTGGTGTTCCTGAGCCAGTGTTGCTGTTGCTGTGCTCCAGTGTTCCTGATTCCTGTGTACCGATTTGGCCTGTTTTGACTACGCTCCAGAGTTCCTGGTCTGTGATCTGACCCGGCTTGGCTGACGTTCCTGCTTGTGACCTGATCTGGCTTGTCTGAGAATCCTGCTCTGTGATCCGACCCGGCCCGGCTGACGTTCCTGCTCGTGACTGATCTGGCTTGTCTGAGAACCTCCTCCGTGATCTGACCCAGCCTGGCTGACTTCCTGCTCTGTGACCTGAACCAGCTGGCTACTGACCCTGCCACCATTCCTGCTTCCTGCTGCTTGGTGTCGCCGTGGCGACATTCTCACTTCCGCTGTGCTTGTGGCAGGGCTGATCGTTATTTCCTCTATTAACACTTGCAGAGCCGTGTCTCCAGTGCTGAGTCTCCGTTAACACTTGCAGAGCTGTGCTTCCGTTGCTGAGTCTCCCTTAGCACTTGCAGAGCGGTGCCATGTTGTTGAGCCTCCGGTTGTACTTGCAGAGCTGTGTGTCCAATCCTTGAGCTTTCATTAACACTTACAGTGCTGCTGTCTCCATTATCTGAGACTTCTTTAACACTTGCAGAGCCGTTGCAGTTCATCCGCTACATCTGCTGAGCTGGCCGCGTTGAGAGCCTGGTTTAGTCAGCGGCTCACCTTGTCAACTAGCAGTGTAGTCGGTCTCCAGCGGGGGGCGCTATTGGTTCTAGCTCTATCAATGTTACTCTCCGTTACATGCCCGGTGGGGCTATTGGCTCAAGCTCTTGCAGCGCAGGTTGTGTCCGTTACTACGCCCGTGGGGGCTATCGGCTCAAGCTCTTGCTGTACCATAAGTCTCCATTACTACGCCCTTGGAGGCTATAGGCTCAAGCTCTTGCAGTGCTGGTTGTGTCCGGTAATACGCCCGTGGGAGCTATTGGCTCAAGCTATTGCATTACAGTTGGTCTCCGTTATTACGCCCGTGGGGGCTCCTGGCTCAAACTCTTGCAGTGTAGTCTTCTCCATTGTTATGCCCGTGGGGGCTATTGGCTCAAGCTCTTGCAGTGTAAGTTGTCTCTGTTACTACGCCCGTGGGGGCTATTGGCTGAAACTACTCTGCAGTATTCTGCCTCAGTTCCTGTCCTGCCTAAGCAGCTTTCTAAGCCTTATGGATTTAAGGTGTTGTATCATCTAACACCAATTGCTGTCTCATTACCACCTTGGGCGTGCCAAACACCACAACAGAGACTGATTGAATATTTGTACTTAACCATTGAGTACCCTTGCTACTCTGTGCCTGTCCTGTGACAGTATATGTATTATTCTTGCATCTGTATACTGGGCCTGAGAAGGCATATGTAAGCCAATTTCTCGCTATTATTCTGTGTTGCCTATAGAGGGCGATCTTTCTTCTTTATTTTTTTATAAAACTGTGTTTTATTCTAACCTGCTGGTCTGAGTGTCTTGAAAAACCGTTACAATAATGTCTGATTGCAAATGGACAATTCTCCAATACAGATAAAAATGAGAGTGGAGTACCTTAGGATTCAGTATCTGGGTCTCTGCTTTATAGCATGTTTATAAATGACTTGGAAATAGATGTAGAAAGCAACATTTCAGTATTTGCAGATGATGTTAAATTATGCAGGGTGATAACTTCGGAACAAGATATTTGTTCTCTACAGAGGGATTTACATAAAATGGCAGATAGGGTAAACAAATGGAATATGAAACTTAAAATGGGAAAGTGTAAGGTCATGAATTTGGGAAGAAAAAATCCCAATTCTACTTATGAACTTAATGGAATCATTTTAGGGAACTCTTTCCTGAAGAAAGACCTGGGAATCCTTGTAAACTACAAACCTGGATCAGTGCCAAATAGCAGTAGCAAAAGCAAACAAAGTCCTGTCTTGCATAAAAAGGGGTATTGAAGCAAGAATGGATAACATAATTTTGCCATTGTACAGATAATTGGTAAGACCTCATCTTGAATATGCAGTGCAGTTTTGGGCACCAGTTCTGAAAAAGGATATTCTAGAACTTGGGAATGTACAGCGAAGAGCAACAAAATGAAATAAGGGAATGGAAGATTTGACTTATGAGAAACAATTAGACAAACTTGGTTTATTTACTCTAGAGAAAAAGACGACCAAGAGGAGATCTTGTCACAATGTACAAGTATATGAGAGATCAATATTCCTTGCCAGAGGATGTGGTTATGACAGATACAATGGATACATTTACGAGCAGATTAGATACATTTCTTTCAAGAGGGGACACACAAGGCAATATTGTATATTAGTAGGCAAAACAGGAACTTATGATAAAGACTAAATTATTTGGCAGGAAAGCTATATAAGTCTCATTTTTCTGGTTTATGAGGCGAGGGTGGAACTTGATGGACTTGTGTCTTTTTTCAACCTAATTTACTATGTTACTAATTGATTCCTGTGCTATCAAACCAAAAAGTCACTATGTTCTTCAAATCCTTTAAATTTATGCCCCTGCAAGTAGCCACAGTGAAGATGAAGAATCTTATGATGTTTTATTACGCCTCTACAAACAGGACAATTTCTGCTACAAATTTATAATGGGAGATTTCAATGAAAGAATTGGTATTATCCAAAATGATGAAAAATCGATTGGACCATATGGAACTAGAAAAGAGATTACAGAGGCAACCAACTGATCAATTTTGCAGAAAAACAAAAGTTGTACATCATGAATTCAATCTGTAGGAAAAAGACCCAGAGAAAACGGACATTGAAAAGTCCTAATGGTAATACCAGTGAAATCGACTTAATGCTTGCAAATAATAAAATGATATTCACTGACTGCTCAGTCTTAGATTGTTTTAATGTTGGAAGTGTTCATCATCCGGTGAGAGTAAAATCATAATTGACTGCAAGAAAAGAAAGAAAATGATCAAGTCAACAAATGTGAAGATTGACACTAGCCAGCTGTTGAAAAATTATAAGAATAAGAAGAGTTAGCACTGTCTAACGACTTCAATGTGATGCAAAACTATTGTAGACACTGCCCATGACCTTGCACCTACTGTAAAACAAAAAAAACAACCCAGATATAAAAAAAACAGTTGCCATGATGAAAAAACATAGAGAAATGAAGTAAAATAGTAATATTAGAAACAGGGTAAAATATGCAGAAAAGTGCGAGATCATAAGGAATTGCTTAAAAGAAGAAACAAGCAAGTTCAATGTTGAGCTCATTAAAAGGACACTGGAGGAAAATCAAGGGCTAAATAAAGCAAAACATAAGATGGCCACACATAGGAGCCAGATGTTTGCATTAAAGCTTGAAGATGGTACAACAGCAAAAACTCAACAACAAATAGCAAAACCAGCGGACAAATCTTATTCAAATCTTTATATGAAGGACAATGACTGAATGCAGTGCCAGAGGCTGAAGTTTTGGTAGAGGAAGTAGAAGCTGCAAGAAAATCAATGAAGATAGCAAAGTAATTGGACCTGATAGTTACTACTGAAATGATGAAAGTGGAGGTCAACCCTTGCTAAACTATTTTCAGAATTACTACTAGTCTTCAAAGTTTCTGAAACATGGAAACATGCAGAAGTCATCCTACTGCACAAAAAATGTAATAACGTGGATCTAAAAATTTACCGATCTATAAGCCTATTGCCAGTTGTTTGCAAGCTTTTCACAAACGTATTAGCAAGAAGAATCGATGCAATACTTTAAGTGGAGCAACATAAAGAACAAGCAGGCTTCTGGAGAAGTTTCGGTAAAATGGACCATATCCAGACAGTGCAACAAGTTATAGAGTGACATTATGAATACAGCCTTCATTGACTATGAAAAGGCCATTGACTAAGTGAAAAAGCAAGCCCTGATCAACCAAGGAATAGATAGAGCTTACATCAATATCCTCCAATCAATATATGCAAATGCAACTGCACCAATACAGGTCAACAGCAATGATAAAGTCCAGATTAACATAGAAAAAGGCATCCAACAAGGAGCCACAATCTCCCAAAAACTTTTTTCTGCTTGTTTAGAAGAATTTTGTGTAAAGTTAAATTGGGAGAAAAAGAACTTAATATCAATGGAGACTACCTATATCAATTACATTTTGCAGGTAATTTCATACCATTAGTTAGTAGACCTGAAGAACTGCAAGAGCTACAAAAATAATTTTGGTCTGAAGAAAAACATAAACAAAACATGTCATGTTTAACAAATTTACCATTTACCAAAAACACAGTAGATGGGGAAAAAAACTAGAAGTTGACAAGTATATTTACCTTGGACAGAAAATGTCAATAGAAACAACATGATGGGAATTGAGAAATGAATACATTTGGGATGGCAAGAGTTTTGGAAAACTTAGCAGTAGGGGTAGGCAGAAATTTTCTCCTCAAACTGAAATCAGTGAATAATGCCACTTGGTGATTAATTTCCAGCTAAAAGTGAAGTTTTTCCATTTTTTTAGCCTAGCAGATTCCATTAAAATCAATGGGAACATTAAATTTACACACAACACATAGCAAATATTGTTTTATTTCCCAAAGGCATATAAAAGGGGAATGAGGGTGCCTGTGTTGGTGGGTTATGGGGCTAGAATCAGATGAACAGGGAATGTTTTTTGGGGGGGTTGTTTACCATATAAAACATGGTATGAAAGGGGTCTGAGGAGGGTGCCTGTGTTGGTGGGGGAGGTCTGGGGAAAGAATTAGTTGAACAAGGAATTTGTTTTGGGGGTGTTTCTTGACTGGTACTGGGGAGACAGTTAATCAAAAATAAATAAATAAAATAAAATATGAAAATTGTATGTAAAGTGATAGAGAGAGGAACCCCCTGACATAAGCTGCCACTGGGGTAGACTGATACTTGAAGTAATAGAGTATTTTATAAAGGACGATTTGTTAGATTTGTTGTTAGAGGCCCAAGCCCTGAGAAAACATTGATTTGTCGGACTTAGACTTATTAGAGGCCCAAGTCCTGAAGAAACATTGATTTGTAGGACTTAGACTTGTTTAGCACAAGCCCTAAGTAAGACAATCATTGAATTGTAGGACTTAGGCTAGTAAGAATCAAACCCTCCAAAATTGTTTATTTTTTTGTAGGACTGTAAGTTTTTATTAATATTTTTTGTATTTTTTTTTGTCTTTATTAAAGAAATGATGCAGTACAAAGCATAAATAATGTTTGCAAGACCTTGGTATAAGATATAACAACCAGGTAACGATATAGGTACAAGATATACAGTATATTAACAGAGATGGTACACAAATTAACTTGTTCATCATTGGTGAGGACAAGTAATGAGGAAAGGAACGAGAGGGCCATACAGCAGCAAGTAACAGTGGATCGGAAATGTGGGTCTGAAGGCACTATAAACCTCTATATAGAGGAGAGAAGGTGTTTTTGGGAAAAAAGGGGGGTATGGAGGGAGGGGGAGGGCAAGGAAGGAAGTGGGAAAGGAAGATGGCATTGGAGGTAGGTGTGGTTATATGGATTGCATTCTATGGGACAACCAGACCTGGACAGCCCAGACAAGGTTGAACCCCAGAAACACAGTGTATACTATAGTACAGTGCCATATGCCATCAACTATATAGGGTGATATAGGAATCATAATAGAAGGGTAAGGAAATGACTAATTTGTCTGGCCTCTCATGGCAGTTGGATGTCAGGAACACAGATCACGAGACCTAAATGTTGACCAGTTGGTCCAGAACATAGTAAAGGTGAGTATGGAGGAGGTATGCAAGGCATTTTGTTGTTCCATAAGAAATAAGCTGTCCATATCTGATAACCAGCTGTGCACTGATGGAGAGTCTGTGGAAAGCCAAAGAGCAGGGATTTGCATCCTAGCAACCAAAAGTATTAGACATACCATGGGCAAAAGTCAGACAAGAGGTGTCTTGAGGGATATTGAAGAAAAGGAAAAGAGACACAGCCAAGGATTTCTGTGTATTGCATGTCCTATGATCGTGCAGATGAGGAGCATGATGTTATCCCAGAACCTGGGACGGGAAAGTGGGATTTGACAGATCCGCTCCGGGGTCATATACCACCTGGTGATAATTTTAGAGTTGAGTTCTCTCTGTTTTGTATCACGAACAGATCTGTAATTAAGTATGAAGACCATAGACCACTGCTCTAGCATAAGAGACTGTCCAATATCCTTCTCCCACTGTGTTAAGATGTATAGTTTGCGGTCCTCCTTTGAAGATTTTATGAGGGAGTAACTTTCACATAGTGATAGCAGTCACTATGAGCCAATCCTGCAACAATTTTGCAAAAACATCATAGCAGAACAGCGCAGCATATCTACCTCTCTCTGTAGCTGCTTCTATTCTGTTTCACTTCTGCGAATATGTCACGTTTTTATAGCGAATAGGAGTAAATCAATGGGAGGAAACTTTCTTGTCACTGAAAAGAATGGCAAAGAATGTTTGCCAATTAACAAAAATGTGAAGATTTTAATTGCTATTTTTAAAGAGGATTTCAGATGTTTTTACTGGAACACGGCAGGACCTTTCACCCACCCATACTTAGAAATACCATCTTTAAGACAAATTTACCACTCTACCTCAACGAGAAAGATTTTTGACCAATGTGTCCTTTTACTCCGTATGTATTGCTGTGAAACATGGACACTGAATGCCAAAGCCATACTAAAATTTACTCAGAGAAGGATAGAGCATTGAATTCAGAAAATAACAGAAAGAGACCTAAAAACGTGTCCATGGATTGGCATCACTGAAAAAGTAAAGTTCCTGAAATGGAAATGTGCAGGCCACATGACAAGAAGACTTAACGGTAGTTGGACCAAACAAATTTTGGAATGTATTCCATTCAATATTAAATGCCCAAGAAGAAGTCCAAAGACAACATGTTAGATGATATTACCAAATGTGTTGGTACCCAGTGGGAACAAAAGGCACAAGACCAAAGTTGTTGAAGGTTTGCAGAGGAGGCCTTCATTCTGAGGTGGATCGACAATGGACGAATATAATGATGACGATGATGAATATGAAATTATAAATAGGAACATTAAGTAGAAAATATAATCAGTCACATCTTTTCAACAACAACAGTCACAAAGAGCCTACAATAATAATTGCACCAGAAAAGGCCAAAAAGTACATTTGAATAAGGTCCTACAGAGGATGCTTCAGCTGAGCATCTCTGAGTCTTATGATCACACACACACCTGGTTTCCATCATATTATGTTTTGTTTACTTTCTATTTTATACACATTTTATTTTTAATTATGTTTTAATTAGCACATAATTATGGATGCTTTGTGTGTTAATCAGCTGTCTTACCTTATGTGCAAGAAACAAGGAAGTAATTTACTAGCTAATTTTGTTTAGTCACAAATAATCACCTTGTTTGAAATTGAATCACCAATTTAATTCCTGCATGCAAGGTAAAATAAATGTATATAGCAATAATCATATCATTTTAATCCTTTGAGTGTCAGAGGGGTAAGCAATGAATTGTGATGCAATGCATTCCTCTCCCCCTAGCACTAAAGGATTAACACATTGCATCCCAGATATATTTTTAAGTTATTCAAATGAAAAAACCTATTAGTTTTTTCATGTCTGTAATACATATGCCCCACTAAGAAAGGTCAGGGTAAAGAGGGCCCATCTACGCTGGTCTTTGCTGATCTACTTGAGTCATACAGTTCTAGAGATGCCTTATGGACAAAATTTAAACAAACTGGCTACACTTATGATCAAACTGCCTATAGACAAATGCAGAATACCTGCATAAAGCATACAAAACTAACCAAAAGTCAATATTTTACTGACAACTTGAATATTAAAATATTAATAACTAGTATTTATATAGCGCCTTTCTCCCAATGGGACTCAATGCGCTTTCATCACATGCTCTCGGAATTAACTGAATCGGGAGCTGAAATAATAGATGTTATTATTACCCAATCAATAGTACTCATTTTATTGACCTTGGAAGGATAAAGGGCTGAACTGAATCTGCATTCTTGAGGTTTGAACAGGCTTTATAGACAGGGCATTTATCACTGAGCTATAAATCAAACCACGTTTTGGAAGGTCACAAAATATCTATAACCCCCTAACTATTCTCAGTCCTCAACTATCAAAATATGGATACACTGCCCAATATCAATAGCTAATGCATTCAACATATACCTCTGTGCAGGGCCTGTAAAGTTACTCGCCAACAGTTTCCATGCCTAACCCCATCCATATCCCCACCTATAACCCCACCCATATCCCCACCTTTATGGACCCCTAATATCTCCAAAAGAGGGACACTTGGGAGTACAGACCCCTAATATCTCCTAAAAAGGGACACTTGGGAGATACAGACCCCTAATATCTCCTAAAGAGGGACATTTGGGAGGTATGTATCCCTAATATATCCTAAATAGGGACACTTGGGAGGCATGGACCCTAATATATACTAATGAGGGACACTTGGGAGGCATGGACCCTAATATATGCTAGAGACGAAGACTTCGGAGATATGGCAAAATAGTATCAGGGTGTCCATGCTATACGGGTGACATTTTGACACATGTTACTTCCTGATACCTTTTATTGGCTACAATGTTTTGCTCCTCCCAGTGACAGCCTTTAAATACTCAGTGCTGTCACTTATGTGCTGCCCTTTCGTGGTGTTTCCATTGCCTAGCGCTTGTTCCGTTATTTTCGTATGATATCAGTGTATGACCCGGAATGCCTGACTATTCTGCCTGATTACTTTCCTGCTCTGTGTGCCGACCCAGATTGGCTGACGTTCCTGCTCTGTCTATCGACCCGGCTTGGCTGCCGTTTCTGCTCCGTGTACCGACCCGGCTTGACTGACGTCCCTGCTCTGTGTACCAACCCGGATTGGCTGATGTTCCTGCTCCGTGTACTGACCTGGCTTGGCTGAAGTTCCTGTTCTGTGTACTGACCCGATTTGGTTGAAGTTCCTGCTCCATGTACTGTTCTGGCTTTGAGGACATCCTGCTCCTGCTGTGCAGCCAGAGTTACACACACGCTCTCTTTTGGTCTGTACCAGACTTCCGGTTGCCTCGGTTCCTGTGCAAATAGTCATATCCGTGACCTGTTCTCTCCATAGTGCCTATTCGCTCCCACTCTGGTAGAGTGTTACGGTTGCACCACGGTTGCTTGGTCTGTTTACTGCTGTCCCTTGAGGTTGGGTTACTGTTGGGCACCTCAGGCTAGCTTTACAACTAGCAGTTGCCTCATATCAGAGCATTCGTTAACCCTTTGCGGGGTGGTGCAGCGCACTTGGCTCAATATCCACGGTAGTCTCAGTTTGGCGTTACATTGCTCCTTACGGTGCCGTGCACTTGGGCCATTATCCATTGCTGTCTCAGTTTGGCATTACGCTGCACCATCCGGTGCTGTGCACTTGGTTCACGAAACATTGCAGTCCGAGGTTGGCGTTCACAATACCGCTGGTTGCCGCCTTCCTCTGGTGCCCAGTAGCCAGTCGCATATCCTGGCTTCACTTGCTCCTCTGTGATTACAGTCGCTATTGTCACTCTCTACGTAGAGAGCATATTGTGGGCCTTCCACTATTAGGACCTATCCTCTGTTCCTGGCCTAATAGTACCATTCTGCCATATTCACACTGTATCATACGAACTGTACCTGACCTGTGTCGGTACTGTATGTTGTCCTTACATAATGGACCTGTGTGGGTTAATCATATCTTTGTAACCTGTCCTGTGTCAGTTTTATAATCATCTGTATGCTGGACCCGTGAGGGTTACTGTTATTCTGTGTGTGTTAATAAAACTGTGTTTTACCAATATCTTCCGTGTACATAAAACCATAACACATAGGGAACAAATGAAAATTCTCATAGATTTGAATTGGGCTTTTAATTCCCTGAATACTAGAGAGGGCTCCAAGACATTGTGAATCAATGTGTTGGTGAGTTCTCTAGCATTAAAGCGGTTAAAATTTCCCATTTAAAACAGTGGACATTTTGGTCAATTTATTAACAATTGTATTAAAGGGATAGTAATGTTTTATAATAAAAGCAGCTCCAATTGATCTTCATAGTATTTGGGCCATGGAGAGTGTTATTCCAATACTGTCAGAGTTGTTGTTCAAGGGTTATTGAATGATAAAGTACCCCCCTCCCTTTTTACCCATGTCACTGTTCAGCTCAGAGCAGCAGGGTTGTGTCAAAGTGGATTGCAGAGACGGACAGTCTTCAATTAAGATAAGGGAAAAACCTGAAAAACCTGTCATTGGGGGCAGGGCTTTCATTGTGGCTTACACTAGGTAAAAGGGGCAGGAGGGGGAAACTTTATCATTCAATTACTCTTGAACTACAACTCTGACAGTAACACACTCTATGGCTCAAATACTATGAAGATTAATTGGAGCTGCTGTTTTTGTGAAACATTACTATCGCTTTCAGAATGTTACATGATCATATTTGGCAGCTTTCTAGTTTCCTAGTTCAGTCAGATCCTGCAATGTCCTGCAGTAACAATGATCTTAACCCTTTGAGTGAGGATACTGTAGAGAGTGGGGGTGGACATTAGCAACGTGGGATTGCAGGGCTTCAATTTTGAGCCCTGTCTTGGTGGATGTGCCACCTCCCTGATTACACAAAACAAAAGGAATGCAGAAGCAGAAATGTGCTTTGAACGATCTCTGTCACCTTCCCCCTGGTCTAACAGCACTGATAAATTCAATATCATGCCAGTATCCAATAGTGAAATATATGACAGCCTCCAAAATAGGATTGTGCAAAAGGTATCTCCGCAAAAAAGAAATAGGAGACAAATGGCACTTACTCATGAGTAAGTGTCTTGCATGCGAAACACGTGGATCTATCTGAGATGTCATCTTGTTGCATCTAACTGTATGTACCCTCTGTTATTAAGTCTCTCCATTAGCAGTTATGTTGGTCATAAGACTTGTGAAGGTATTTTTTATGATTTATTTTTCATGATTACCAATAGATTGTTGGTTTGACTTTTGGACTGGATTTGAATTTCTAGTGTCAGTGCATGAATTACTATGATTTGTTACAAGTTTATAGGAGCATATAGGGAGGCTCCTTCATAGCACCCACCATTTCTACAGTTCTTTTTTTCTTACCTGGACTTTTGTTATTTATACACACGTTTATGACATGAGGTGCTGGTTAAGGGTTCAATATCCAGTATCTGGTATTGTGCTTTCTAAACAAGATTTCACACACCATCATGTGTGTTGTGTACTTTAGAGTAAAAACACACATAGCAGTTGAGTAATGTCCAGCATATGCACAAGAAGGAGCAGTGCAAGAATGTGGGCGAAAAATAAAGTGGTGGATTAAAAACTGACAACAGCCATGGCTGCTGCAGTTTGTGCAATAAATGATGATCATCCCTCTACTCCCAGGGAGGATGCAGTTTGTCAAGGTCCCACCAATCACACCACGCTAGTCCCCCACCACCACTACCATACACATCTGCCACATTGTAAGTTGTACTTTATTTTTTTAATCACTTGACATCCTCATGAATATATGTCAGTGTCACTTAAGCAGAAACTAAGTGTTGTGGGCAAAGTACAAATTCACTCTGCATCCTAACATATTTTTCAAGGTGTATGTTGCTGTAGGACTCACAACTTTGACTTCCAGCTACTTTTTTCTCAACTACAGGCCTCAGAAGAAGTAATATTGTGCTGAGAAATGTTGCACCATATTAAACATAGGAGAAAAGTGTGATGGAATAGGAAAAAACGTGTTAGAATAAGAGAATAATGTGTTGGAATAGGTAAAAAAATGTGTTAAAATAGGAGAAAAATGTGTTGGAATAGCCAAAAAATTTTCTGGGATAGGTGAAAAGGAGGAAAATTTTGCATTGGAGAAAAGGAGAAAATTTTCATGAAAAAAGAGAAAAATAATCAGTTTTTTACAAAAAGTCATGTGGGAAATTTTTCTCACTTTACACCCACCCCTACTTATTAGAGGCACAAGCCCTGAAGAAACATCGATTTCTAGGAATTAAGCTTGTTTGGCACAAGCCCTGAGGAAACATTGATTTGTGTGACATAGGCTTGTTAGAAACAAACCACCAAATATTGTTTATTTTTATTGTAGGACTATGTTTTGTTTTTTTTTTAAACAAAATACCTGAAGAAAATAAATTCCCTACTGGCCTGCTGAGTTGTTTAAGCAACAGGATGATTAGGCAGCTGAAAGGGAATTGGATCAACAATAGCAGTAACATGGATTATGCATGATGAAGGTTCCACTTGCCATGACTAGCTCCAGTGATGCACCTGAGGCAGTAACAGCACAATAAGTATTCCCCTGTCTACGTGGAGAAAAGAAGAAGTTGGACAATAATTCTTCTCCACCTGCCCCTTCTCCAAAATCATAGTTGTGTTGTTATTAGAATAGAAATGCTTCCCTTGAGAGCATGAACTGTGACTCTCATTAGCAAGTGCAATGTGCAGAGTGTGTGTGGTTAATAACATCTGGGGGCACAACTGTTTCCAAACACCATGACACCAAGAAACCAAGTACTGCCGCTGTCACTATACTATACACCTTGTCCAGACCCCAGCTAAGGACACATGACAACTTACTGATAGTTTAATAGTAATGATGAACCCTCCCTGCCAGCATCTTAGCATATTCTGCATGATGGAATCTCCTTAGATTACGCTTGATGTCCTGCTTGCGATTCTCCTCCACCACACTACCATGTTTGGTCAGTGCACCACACAGTGTACAATGGGTGGAGACGAACTGCCACATCCTAACATCAACAGAGTGGCTATCATTTGGTGAGGGAGGTAACGATGAATGAGGTGGATTGGCAGAAGATGTAATTACCCTAAAAGGTGATGGTGATGGAGAACTAGTTGTTTCACTCATCATGGAACTTCTAGTTTTTTGCCAGGTTTCTCTACTCTTCTTCCTCTTTGATCTTTGCCTCTCCTCTTGTTGCCTTTCTGGAGAGTCAGGGTTACAGCAACAGTGGTGCTTGATTTCTATGGTGGGTGTTTGGCTTTAACATGTTTGACATAAATGTCATGGTGTCTGTGTTTCATGTGTGTTATAAGGGCGGTTGTGCCAAGGAGTGTTCCCTCCTTTCCTCTTCTCACTGACTTGTCACAAATTGTGCACAGTGCCATTGCTGATTACTGCACCGTGCCTGCCCCAAGAGAAACATAGTCCCACACCCATTACTTCATGGGGGAGGGAACAAGTGGAGGAAAATTGCCTCTTTCTTCTTGTCCTCCACATTCCCCTTCACTGCCTGTGGCAGAGGATAATATTGCTGCTGTTTCAGCTACTGCCTCAGATTCAGCACTGCAACTAGTACCAGGAGTGTTGCTGCTGCTGGCAAGTGAAACCTGCCTTAGTCCTGCATCACTTGTTGACCCCATTCCCACTGTGTCAATGGTGTTCTGTGACACACTAGCTTGCTCCTCAGCATCTTGCTGCCCTTGCATCTCAGCAGCAGCAGGAATTAGAGCAGTTGCAAATTACTCAGTGGTGATGCCCATCCTCATGCCTGTCTCCCATTCCTTCTCAGTTTCTATGTGCTGCTGCGCTATTACAGACATCTCACTACTGCTTGGAGGAGGTGACGATGACAAGCAATGTGACAGAGGGTCCCCTAATGTCCCACTTGCCATTTCTTTTTGACCTGAAGAAGGAAGACTGGCAGCCATAGCAGCAGGCACAGGCAGCTGTTCTTAGCTCCTTCTGGTGATGGTGGTATTAATTGTGAGTCCGCTCTCCCCCAGCAACAGTTCTGGCCTCTTAGTCTTCAGGATCATGTTCCACTTGGACACTTTAGTGAAGGGAAGGGGAGGACTCCCAGGTTCAGAGGAATGGTGTGGGCTCCCTTGACTGCTAGTCTGGACACTCTCAAATGTGTAAATTGCATACAGTAAGACACACCCAGTGAACCTAACAATATACCCCCACATCCTTATTCCAAATCAAATTTAAAAGGATAGTAATGTTTCACAATAAAAGCAGCTCTAATTAATCATCATAGTATTTGGACTTTGGAGAGTGTTATTTCAATTCTGTCAGAGTTGTAGTTCAAGAGTAATTCAATGACAAAGTATCCCCCTCCCGCCCCTTTTACTGATGTAACACTGTTCAGCCAGAGCAGAAGGGAGGTGCCCAGGTAGACTGCAGAGAGGGACAATCTTCAATTAAGATAAGGGAAAAACCTGAAAAACTTGTCAAGGGGGGCAGGGCTTTCATTGTTCTCATAGGAAGAGGATTGTCCCCTGCTGTTATCTGTCTGGTCTATGGACTGCATTCCACGTCTGAGAAGAGATTACTTACACTAGGTAAAAGGGGCAGGAGGGCAAACTTTACTTTACCATAAAGGTTTGAGAGATAAGACTTATATCCTTCTTCATGTTTTTTTCATGCCCTCAAAATAAAATAATGATAAAATGAAGTATTACTATCCCTTTAACATGTCTCAAAAATACATATAAAATAACTTGCGTAATTTCTTAATCAGGTATAATTCAATCTGCAGTAACCTTATTCACTAACTTCTATCTCAAAATAATATAACTTAACCAAACAAGGGTTCAAAGGAAACCACTGGCAGAATGTTTATCCATTTATTATGGGGGTATATACATTACAACAAAGATGTCTATTTTAGGAATTCAAATAATTCAATATCCAGATTCATTCCATATGGTTGAATCGTATTCATGTCAAAAATCCATTGGGTCTCCTTCCTTGACATCTGTTGGATGTAGTCTCCCCCCTCCAATTCTTTTTTATTTTTTCAGTAGCCATGAAAGAAAGATCTTCCACATTGGATCCATGATACTCTTTAAAATGAGAAGATACACTGTGGTTTCCAAATTTAATTTTGATAAATATGTTTTTAACACAATCTCGCAATCTTCTTTTGGTCCTTCCTATATATTGTTTTTTGCACGTGCATTCCAACAAATATATTACTCCTTTTATGCTGCAAGTTAAAACATCTTTGATCTTATTTGTTTCTCTTGTTGATATAGATGAAAATTCAGTGGTATTTCTTTTGATTTTACAACTCTTACACCCCACGCATTCTCCACATTTAAAGAAACCCCCTTGGCTATTCATCCATGTATTATTTTCTTTCTTTTTAATTTTACCCACACTCGGGGCTATTTGAATCCCTAGATTTGATGCCCTACATAGATGTATTGGTATGTGCAGTATGGAGTAAATAGACGTATGTACAATGGGAATGTTGTACTGGTACACACAGTATGGTATACGGGACTTTGTTTACGATAGGAATGTTGTAGTGGTACATACGGTATGGAATAACTGGACGTTGGTTACAATAGGAATGTTGTAATGGTACATACCGTATAGTGTAACTGGATGTTGGTTACAGTAGAAATGTTGTAGTGGTATATATGGTATGGAATAACTGAATGTTGGTTACAATAGGAATGTTGTAGTGGCACATCAGTATGGTGTGACTGGACGTTGGTTATGATAGGAATGTTGTATTGCCCGTTGAACCTCCTACCTCCTCTGCCTGCAGTTTATCCAGACAACAGAGCCACAGTGATGAGGCCAGCCAAAGTTACAGCTTGCAGTACAACCAAACACAATGTAAAGTGAACAGGTTCTCCCTGTAGCAGGTAATCCCTGGGTTACCAGTACCATAGATTGAGAAACTCCAGTCTAATGCAAATGTACATCAGCTAGATAAGTGCAGAGCTACTGATCTATACCTCTGTAAAACTTAAAGGTGCTCTCCGAAGTTATGCAAGCATCATTTTTTTATAACATTCGTGATATTGCAGATATACAATATGTAATTATGCACAGGCATACAAACATCTCTGCATTTAGTTATATCTCAATGATGGTTCATAATGCTGACACTAGATGGCAGATTGTGTCTGCTAGTGATCTAGCACAAATATATGCAAGGTGAAAAAGGAAAAGAATCCTATATAATAATTTGCTAGAATGTTTGTCAGAAGCCATCATGCACTGTAGAGACTGAATGAACACACATAATGCTGGGAGCACATAATGCTGGGAGTTCTGTGCTGGGAGCATGGAATGCTGGGAGTTCTCTGCTGGGAGCATGGAATTCTGGGAGTTCTGTGCTGGGAGCACAGAATGCTGGGAATTCTGTGCTGGGAGAACAGAATGCTGGGAGCACAGAATGCTGGGAATTCTGTGCTGGGAGAACAGAATGCTGGGAGCACAGAATACTGGGAGTTCTGTGCTGGGATTCTGTGCTTTTGGGCAGTCTCTACAGATCACTAGTGAGACGGCAGCAGGACACAGAGCAGGACCGGCCTCTTAACCCTTTGAGTGCAATAGGGTACGCAAAGCATTGCAAAGCAATGCGTTTCATACCCCTCTGGCACTCAAAGGGTTTACATCGCCCGGACCTTGGCCCATGTACACGGGCTTTTACACTAGTAAATACATAAATAAACATGCAAAATCAGGCATACTAAGTAACTGCTGAAGTTCAGTACTCTGATGCACAAGCTGATGCCATTATATAGATCTGGAAAGTATTGAATAAGTATACCTACCTCGATGTTCAGAAACATTCTATAAATCATTTTATTCAAATAGAAAACCAAATAATCAGTGTACGTATTAACTGACTTAAATGCATTCAAATGCAATGAAAACATGAAGTTATTTGAATAACTGCAATAACATAAATCGATATATACAGATTAATGTACTCAATAAATTACTATGTCAGAAAAATTTACTTGTTGTTTCTACTATATAATTCACAAGATAGGATGATATACACAAAATAACTGTGGATCAGTTCTCAAGCAAACCATCTGCATCATAAGGAAGAAATCTAGGAGGACCTAATTCACAAAAAGAGGAGCAATTTGGGAGGAAATCATTTGTGGGGAGACAAAATCCATCCAAACGTCCTTTGCTCTAAAGGGGGTGTTTAATCCCTTGGTCTCTAACATATTGCTTCACAATGCATTGGAGATCACTATGGCATTCAAGGGGTTAACAAGACCAATCAGATCAATGGGAAATTTAATTCTCCCCCCTAAAGTGTAGTTGGTTTGCTCTAGAAGTTCATTTTTCACTTTTGTGAATAAGGCTTGTAAATGGCCATCATTTAACTACACAGGTTACTATTATACAATGATCCCTTTTATTGTTGAATCTACCTCAGATCAGATGTGATTTGCTAACCAAAGGCTGGATTGTATTGCAGGTGATAAGTGTATTCCTTGATTTTATTTCACAGATTCCAACTGAAGTTTATAGTGAAATTTGTTGATGAATGCAGTGGTAATGTTATCACCCACAATGGAATCCAGGCCTAAGTCAGGCGTTCTATTGAATATTGCAGAGTACTAGTCTTGAAGTAACAAAGTTCTCTGACATAATTTCTGGACACTGGAAGGTAATACAAACATGAAGGTATAACAAGTCATACTTGCCACAAGGACAAGGTTAATGCTCCCAGAACTGCAACTTTAATAACTTCAAGTGATAAAAAATAAGTCTACTTCTAGATGAAAAATGGATAGTTTCAGAGGCCACATAATATTTTTACTGACTGATGACATATTTTTCTTGTATGATCACCAAGGGAGAGAAATGGCTGGCAAGCCTAATTCTTCTCTTTCAGCTAGAAAAAGGGTTGATGGGGAAGCTTTGGGGTAAGGCATTAGATTTAACCCTTTGAGTGCCAGAGGGGTATGCAACGCATTGCAAAGCAATGCATTGCTTTCCCCTCTGGCACTCAAAGTGTTATAGGGACTTTTGACTCGTTGCATGCTATAGTCATGAGTAATAGTAATGAGAATTGTGACAGTATTTATCTGTCCCCTGTGGTGTAGCTGGTTTGCACTAGAATTGCCTCAGTTATCCTTTAGTACCTCTTTGGGTAAAGGAGAAAATATGAGCAATTTGAGACCATACTAGCTGCACCAAAGGGGAGAAGTTACAATTCCCTACACTTTTGTTGCTCTAAATGGGTTTTTAACCACTTAAATGCTAGAAAGGCCATCAATGCATTGCACTTCTTTTCATCTGCGAATAATGTTATTTATATACAATTATTTTGCTCCCCAATTACTTGATAACTAATTGTGTCACATCAGAATGCAATTTACCTCATTAGTCATACACAAAGTCTCATATTCATGGCTCAAGTGAATCCTGTAATGCATTGCTCAGTTGTCATCTGAGGTGACTACAAGTATACCTAACCAACTTCTACAAAGAAGAAAAAACCTGTTAGATGTATGCTCTTATGCTTCGGGGTTGGTTTAGAAACAAACACACCCATTTACTGTCGGATAATGTAATAAACTAGGGATGAAATAAGAAGAATTCTAGCTCCATACAATACATTACCCTGTTATTAAACATATATTGTGTCCCAGTAATAGAGTAAAGAGATAATGTAAGAATGTAACAATACAAAACAATTGCTGTTCCTTCAAGTATACACTTGCTTGATGGCTTGCATTTGTAGGTTCTGCTAGTAGGCATAGTCTAGAGCACTGTTTCTCAACCCATGCCACTGGGGCCCTCTAACAATCCAAAAGGTACAGATTTCAATGCTTGAGAATAGGTGAGTTACTTAGAGGATCACACAATCTGATTCACTCACCTATGTTCTAGCACAAAAATCCTCAAGACCTGAGCCAAGATGCACTAAGGTTTGATTATGGCTCAGGGTGGCAATGTTGTGTAAGATCTGTGTTGAAGGTGCATTGCCAGTATGCATTAACACATCATATCCCCTTCAATCCACCACCAATCTGCCCAAACCCCCATCAATCCACCATGCCTTTGACAGGTTTACAACTTTGGAATGAACCCATCGACAATGGCTCATTTGCACATTGAAATGCAGGTTAATGAGCCATTGTCGTATTCATGTGGGTGTGTTTATATGTTAATATTGCTGTTTGCCACATGCACTAAGCTCTGATAGCAACAACTACTGTCAGAGTTCACAGTCCCAACATCACCTACCTGCAGCTTCCTTTGCAGTAACAATCTCATCAATCATAAGCATGTAGGCGTTGTCACATTACCGGTGATGTGTAAGAGATGCCATCCCTTACACATTGCCAGGAGTATACAAACCCGAAGTCTGAGAACATCCTTTCTGCTTCCACATTTGCTCAGTTGGGGAGCGGAGAGGATCCTCTCAGACTTCACCACAAACAGCACCACCCCCTTAACCCTTTGATTCCATAGGGTTGTGCATTGCACACCCCTGTGGCACGGGTTAGAAAAACAGTCTCCCTTTACACAAACATCCTCTCAGCTCTATTTTATGTATTTATTTTTTTTTTAGATTTGTACTACACACACAAAATTATTATTATACAAAATGGAAAATTGAATTTAACCCCTTGGCTTGCAGAGATGTCTCAAACGCATTGCTTTGCAATGTGTTGGAGATGCTTCCACCAGCCAACGGGTACAAAAAAAAGTTTGTTTGTAGCAAGATATTTTAATAATGCTACACATTTGAATTATTCAGTGGAAAGGCTAGCATTCTAGACAGGAAAGTGTATGACAGCACCTGAGGAAGTGCTGTGACACGAAACGCGTTGGGCCAGTGTGGGACTATTCTGTGCTTAAATTGAGATATTAGTGCTTGTCTTTGAGGAGCGTTAAACTAACAGGTTTGGGACCGTTTGGCCAGAAGTCCGTTATACCTGTACGGAGGAACGCTGACCACGGTTACAATATACACTCTATCTATGTGTTCTAGCACAGAATAGTTATATATTTGTATTTTATTTTTATTTTTGATTTTATATTTTTTTGTGAAATATTAAAAGTTATTTAATTTTTAAATACACGAGTTAACCCCTTTACTGCTGAGCGGCTTTTGATCCGAACCGACTTACAACAGATAGCGCGGATGCCAACAGTTTATTACTGACACGTAAGTGCAGAAATATTTAGTTTTTTGGTGTAAACAAATATCTGTTCATATCCTTATACCTCTGGTTCGAGGATCTACATTGTTTGAAGCCGAGTGGGGTTGAACGTCTGGCAAAATACCGCATGGATATGGGCGGTTTACATTGACATGGTTGTGGATTCCTAATATTTCTCTATTGGGAAGGAAGTGTTGAAGGAGGAGGATCGGTGCCGTAGGAATACTACATGGTGGAGGTGGAGACATCGAGTGAACCGTAAAGAATATACATGTGAGTGAGTACTTTTGTTATTTTGTTTATCGAGAATGATATTGATGTATGCTTTCCGACTTTTATTTTTTGTGACGGGAGTCCGGGTCCGCTGGGTCATAGACAACCATTTGCCAACTCAAATAGCTGGAAGAGGATTTTTAACCTTTTAAAGGACTTTTTAAAGGACTTTCTATATTCCATAATTTATAAGATGTATCCTTTGTGCTGTAATATTTAACTGATACTGTACTTAAATTTTAATTTGAATATTTCACTGTTATGTATCACTAGAATATAATAGCATCGCCTGAGGATTTTGGTTACGTTTAAATTTAAATTCTGTAGAGTAGGATTTACACTCGGGCAGAAGCTATACCAAATTTTGATTATTCGTGTGATACCATAGTCTATTTGTTTTGAGATCGTAATATCTGATACTTATACACACTATTGGTAAGAGCGCTGAAGTTTTCCTTTTCTTTTTTCTTTCTATGACTTAGATCATAATCATGTGAATATCCAGCTACTTCCTCTTGACTTTACTGTGGATAGACTTGGCCTTTTCTCCCTTTATCATGTACATGAGAGATGTGAAGGGAAGGTGGTAAAATGGGCAGAGGAGGAGTGGCAGAGTGGCTCCTCCCTTTGCCACCCACTGTGCAGATGATAAAGGGAAAGAAAAGTAGGGAAGGTGGTGAAAAGGAGAGAGGAGGGGTGGCAAAGTGGCAAACGAGTTGATGAGGGGTGGCAGTGTGAAGAAAACCTAGAATTTTATTGGTTCTTCTGGTCTTCACTATACATTTTTTCAGTGTATAGGTCCAACCACAATAAAATCATCAAGAGGAAGCAGCTGAGCATATTCACATTATTACTCTCTAAAACATAAGCTCTTCTGAATATAATGCTATCCTTTCCATTGAATCAATCACATGTGTAGCATGACTAAAATATCTTACTACAAAACAGGCTTTTTTTAATTCTTTGGCTACTAGAAGTGTCTCTAAAAAATTGCAAAGCAATGCATTGGCGACATTTCTACCAGCCATGGGGTTACTTTCTATTTAGATTTTTTTTATATATTTTTGTGAGTGCAGCACAAATATTAAAAAAAAAAACATAAATTCATAAAATAGAGCTGCGGGGATGTTTGTAGTGGGAAATTGTACGTACCCCTTTGAGTGCATTGCACTTGGTATTTGTGTTGCTAAAGTTTGAGAAGATCCTGACCTGCCTCTGTATGGGGTAACTTGCATGTGTGGCTGGAACAAACAGGCCAGATTACAAATTCTTGTATAAAATGTTATGTAAAAACATAAAATAATAATATAAAGACTAATTTAAGCATGTGTATTATTTTATCTGTTTTAAAAATCATAGAACAATCTAAGTCCTACTGGTGACACTACCAGTACTTGTGGGATTCACTTGTTATCCTGTAATCATTTTTGTTTCTACACTTTATATGCATGTTTTAGAATATCTAGTAATATGGGTAAGGCATGGTACAGTGTTAACCACAGAAAAAGAAGGCGACGAGTAGAATAAAATGATACCTTTATTAGCTGAGTGGTTCTAGAATGCAAGCTTTCAAAACAACTTAGGTCTCTTCTTCAGGCATAACAAGTATAAAGGCTGAATACACAATATATGACAGGTTAAATAGTCATGCAAATTATTTTACCATTTAAATTCCACTGGCAATTAATATTCTTATCAGCATTGTGTATAATTCATTAGAAAATACAAACAATATTTATTACCTTTTTAATGCTTCAGTGAATTTTAGTCTTTAGCCAGAGATGGCTAAGTCTAAAGAATGTACGTTAACCCTCTAAGCACCGGAGGGGTGCACAACCCATCACTTGCAATGAGCTGTGCAGCCCCGTAGCACCCAAAGGGTTTACTATAGAAATATTGGCCTGTAGTTGTAGACAATGAAAACGGCAAGATCAGAATGTTGCATGCATGAAAAGGCCGACATTCTGATCTCGCCCAAGAAAATACCGTAATGGTATTATATCGAACAACAAAATAGCTTATCACTGAATCCCTTCCTGCCATAACCCTCCCTTCTGTTACCCCACCCCTGGTTGCCATCGCTTTCTCCAGCATCTTTTCCTTCTTACCGAGTCCATCACTCTGCTGAGTTTGCGGTTCTCTTCCTGCACTGCGGCTGTGTGCCTCTAGCACCATAAGTGCCAAAATACTTGAGCCCAGACCCATAGCATTCCAGAAGACAATAGTTTTCAGGCACAAGACATTCTGATCTCGCCACTTTGATTGTCGCCACCTAGAGGGTGATATTTCAAAAGGATACCCACCCAAAGGGCCCAGAATTAGGGATGGGTGAACATCTTAGCCTCAAATGTAAATATATGAAAAATGGTACTTTCTGCCTAGTGGGAAATTTCCAGTGAAAAGTGTAGTTTTTCCACTTTTTTTCACTTTACTCAATGTATTGAAATCCAGTGAGAAGACTCAATTTACACACAACACATAGCAAATTGTATTATAATTCCCATAGTCTTAGTATAAAATGATGGGCAACTTTCAACCCTCCAGCTACTATCAGATTACATCGCCAAACATTCCCCAGCAACCAACAGCTGGTGATGAATTCTCGGAGATGTAATCTAGCAGCAGCAGGAGGGCCTCAATTTTGCCCACCACTTCTAAGACTCCCAGTCCCGTGGTAGTCATAGAAGCTTACATACTAGCCAACCAGCCTTGTCCCAAAATAGCCATAGACCCACACATACAGACCACCCAGCCTTTTCCCACATTATCCATAGAGCCATGAATAACAACCTTCCAGCCTTCTCCCACAGTAAGCTATACAGCCACACAAACAGACCTCCAGTCTTGTTCCACAGTATACAGAGACTCACACATACTATCCTTCCCCCATCCTTGTCTGACAATAGGTATAGACCCACATATACTGACCCCACCAACCTTGCTCCATGATAGCCAGAGACCCACACACACACTAACCCACCAGCCTTGACCTACATTAGCCATAGAACCACACATACCAATCTCCAGCTTTGTCCTACTACACTGGTATAACCACAACCTCATTACTAACTCTAAAACCCCCCACCACAGCAGGAACTTTGCCAGGGAAACTTATTGGGAATAACAAAAAATTATATTTGTAACATTTCTGTATATGGGAATTTTCGGAGAAATATCTGAAAATGACCCGTTTTCTATGAAAATTCCCACAGAGAAAATTATTGGCTTTTCACCCATCCCTATTTTCTTCTTTAGTGAAGTTTAATGAAATCTATTGAATGTCTGAAGTTCAGAATTCCTTCTTCTTTTGTCCTTTGGATTTAAATCTGGTACTCAAAGCATTATTGAAAAGACTCTTTAAACCAATATAACTAATATATATATATCCTATATAATAATTCGCTAAATCGTGTGTAATGCCGCGACATGTGCAGTACACACTGCTGCGCGTGGTGAAGTCATGCTCAGTAGAGACTGCCCGTGCCGCGGCTGATACAGAGCTGGGCGCTCTGAAGGAGCATCCAGCTCTGTATCAGTCGTGGCGCGGGCAGTCTCTACTGCGCGTGACTGCCCCGCGACCAGGTGGCAGTGGCACTGTGGCCCGTGTAACGGGCTGTTCAACTAATATATATATATATTTTATATTCAGTAAATCAGCACAGTTCTGATTTACTGAATATATGCATTACGTCCTGTGAGTGCTGATTTACTGAATATATGCAAGTTCTTTCATCTGGACACACAGGCATTTGTCCTAATATCGAGAGTGCTGCCTATCTTCTTTGTTTGTATATATATATATATATATATATATATATATATATATATATATATATTATTTATATAACTTTAAGATAATTTTACTCAAAACAGTCTTACTTGTGGCGCTCATTTCAGCCAGATGAGTAAGCTCTTTCCATCAAATCACCTTATTTGAGGTCAAGTCAAGATGTTGAGACTTTATAATCACATTCAGAATTTGCATATTTTCACAGAAATAAAGATATCTGTCTACCCCTGATGGAAGGAGATTTTTTTTCTTACCAGTCAACTCTTTTCCTTCAAGTCTACTTTAGTAGTCATCCCACCTCTGTGCTTATTTGTCATCAAATTGTTCATTCATCAATTTGGTGTCAGGGTGTCCTATGGTAAACCACTGGGATGGTGACAGTAAGATGTCCTTATTAAACTGTTTTCTAACCTACTTAGAGAGACACTCTGACAGTGTGCAATAACATAGAAGATCAGAAGAAACATACAGGTATGAAAAATTCTGTCTTTTTACTCTATAGTGCAGTCTGCATGCCCCAGAATTGCTGTTCTTCAGATTTCTAAACACTATCCATGATGAGGTTGTTTCAGTTTTCTATCATGATATTTTCCAGTATTGAACCAAATTCAATTTTTTAAATAACCCCAAAGTGCTCAACTCCTAGGTTTGTTAGGTGCTAAAATACTGACAAAAATGAGTCCCTGAATGTGTGTTACTAACCACCGCAAGTAACTGAATAGCAAATGGACATGCTATTTGTCATTGCACAGGTAATGAAATATCAAACTGTGACTTAGAATTACCTACATTATTTTGGTTTCCATAACAGTAGTAAATGAATAAAGCCCTCTGTAATTAGTAAGATGGGGTGTGGGGGGGTGACCCACAGACAATGTTTGACACTATGTCAATCATCGAGTGTTAGCTAGTTTCCTTTGATGTTCCCATTATTCACTCTATTTAGCATGCCTTCTGGGACCTAAAAGCTACAACAAGTGTAAGGCTTCAAGAAGAGTTTTGGTGACCAAAGCTCGTTGTGGTGCATGTTGGTCAAGCAATTGAATTCTGACCGTACAACTGTGGGTTAGATTTAAAGGCAGCTGACTACAAAAAAACAGGTGCCGGCATTATTTCAAGCACTGTGAGCAATTTAAAGACCTGTGCTATGAAAAAATGCCACAACGAAAAAACCCTTCCGGCTGCTAAATTTAGATGAGTTTTAGCCCATTGAAAATAAAAAAAGCTAAAAGTTGCCACTTAATGGACTTCTTTAGCCATAAAGATCTGATAATTTTTAGCGCATACAATTTAATACCCATTTTTTTGGACTAAAGTCCCTTATCGGACTTTTATTCAGCTGACACAGCTATTAAAAGGCAAAACAAACTGAAGTCCCCAGTGGATATATTGATTTGGGGCCCTAAACCACATATCAATATATTCAAAGTACCTAAAAAGTGTTCAGTGTTAGTAAAATTAACCCTATGAGTACCAGTGGGATATAATTACCCCATCAGCATTCATAGGGTTAACCCGACTAAGTAACATCCCAGTGCTAACTCAGTGCTAACCATTGAGCAGCACAGTGGCTCAGTGGTTAGCACTGTTGCCTTGCAGCGCTGGGGTCCTGGGTTCAAATCCCCCCAAGGACAACATCTGCAATGAGTTTGTATGTTCTCACTGTGTTTGCGTGGGTTTCCTCCGGGTACTCTGGTTTCCTCCCACACTCCAAAAAACATACTGATAGGTGAATTTAGATTGTGAGCCCCAATGGGGACAGGAACCAATATGAGTGTAAAGTGCTGCGGAATCTGTGTGCGCTATATAAATAAAGGATTATTATTATTACAAGTAACACCGTTAATCCTGAAGTCCAGCAGAGTCCTCAGCACCCTGATCATCTTCTGTCCTTCTATATTCTCTTCTTTCTTCTCTTCATTCTTCTTTCTTCTAGCTGTAAAAAAAATGAATATAAGAAATATCGTGGACAATAATACATTGTTTAACCCCGTGAGTGCCAGAGGGGTATGCAATGCATTGCAAAGCAATACGTTGTGAACCTCTCTGGGGCTCAAAGGGTTTAACTCTGTATTAGTGATAACGCACATCCCAGCCAATCAGATTCGAGCAGCTGTTCCAATTCCCTCATTGTGGAATGGGTCCACGAGGTACAGGACAGGGGGGTTGTGGCAGTACTGTCTCTGCTGCCGTTGCCTCTGCGGCTGTACACAGCGGTGGAGACAGATTAATGAGTTAAGTTTTTTTATTATTTCATTTCAGGACATATTATAATTCACTACTTTGACCTACTATAAAGAATTTACTTTCACCAACCATAATAGCTTATTTGGACCTAAAATAATGGCGGCATATTGCTATGGAACTGGGCACTAATACAGTGTTTAACCCTTTGAGCCCCAGGGAGGTCCACAACACATTGCACTGCAATGCGTTGTGTACTCCTCTGGCACTTAAGGGGTTAAACGATGTATTATTTTCAGCAATATTTCTGCAAACATATTAATATATACATTTTTTTTTACAGCTAGAAGAAAGAAGGATGAAGAGAAGAAAGAAGATACAAGACAGAAAAGAAGATAATACAGAAGGAAGAAAGAAAAGAAGATAATACAGAAGGAAGAAAGAAGGAGACAGTGGATAGCAGGTAAGTGTAACAGGATACAGGCTAACGATCGGTGTTTGGCAGTGTGTCAGGTACCGATAGTTAACTTTTTTACTGTGAAGTTCCCAATATCGCTGCTATTTAGTGGCGTTTTAGGAACTTAACACACAAAACAGACTTTTGGCCCAAAGTCCATTGTGCTTTTAGCTGGTAGGGCCTTTAAATATCGACTTAGACATTTTATTATGTCGGTCAGTACTCACTTTGGCCCTGCAGCATATTTTTGTGCACTGCTTTAAATCGAGCCCTATGTGTGTACCAGCCAGAACTAATTTTAGCCATGCCAACTGATTTAGTAGCTCTAATTGAATTGAGCTCCTAAACTTTTGATACTCCCCTATAAGATATAATTAACCAATTCTGTGCAGGAAGTGTGTGCACTGAATGCTCCATTGGTCTTAGGATTTCTGAATTTTATCTTAATCTTTCCATAAAACTAGTCTAACAGTCAGAGAGGTCATTTGGCCACAATTTGTGTAGTATATAATTGATTATGGTATCCTAGGTTCCGCATATTATTTTAAATCCCGCCTCAGGAATTAGCTTTGGGGGTTAGCGATATAAATAGGTGAGTAGATGACCCATTTATATAGTTATATGCCCCCATCACATTACAGAGTGGTGGGGGACAGTAGAATCTCATCCACTCTACTATATTTTTACCTTCCTTTCACACTGGTCAGCTTGTGAGAAAAAAAATGATTCCCAATTTCTAGTGACCTCACCCCCCCCCCCAATTATATTTAGTTCATTGAATAATTTAATTTTATTTTGTTATACTGTTAAAGCATTGTGCAATGCATTTGGGGTTAATGTTCTCCTGCAGCCTAAATAGGATCATTATGGAGACATAATGAGTTAGTGGAAGGTTCTACATGCTTGAGGCATATCTGCTCCCAGGAATGGGAAATATTTCTTTTTATAACACTACTGACTTGTGCAATACATTTGCTCTGAGGCATATGTACTAAAAATGTGATGCACTTCTGGAGCAAATCACCTACACATAGGAGACAAAGTAACATCTCCCAAATCCCCATTGAATTAAATGGGGCTTTTAACCCCTTGAATGCTAGAGATATCTCCAAATCATTTCATAGTAATTGTTACAGTTGGTATCTCTAAAATTGCACAATTTTTCCTTAGTCCATTAGCCACACAGTGATAATGGTCTGTAGCAGCATATACTAGCACCAGTAGAGCAGGGGAACATGAAGAGGACCAGCAAAACTACTGCGAGGCTCCCATCTTCCATAGTTATCAAGCAAGTTTTGTGTCTTGGGTGGGCTCATGCAGAAAGTACAATGGACTGGTTACATCACTTGCATAGTTCTTCCCACTGAATAAAATGATAGATCATGTAGTTATTTAGATCTAAATTGGCAAGATGTGTCACTGTCATCAAATTTTATCGGACCAAAAGTGTGTAATTAGTGTTAGGTGGCAGCCTCCTCATCTCTAATGTAATAAGGTAGAAGTTAAAAAAATGTAGTGTATATGTACTTTTTTGTAAGTGGAATCAAGTCCAATAGGCATTCTGTTTAAAGGAACAGCACATAGGGAGAAACATGCACAAGCTCTATTTCGAGTGAAAATCCCTAGCGAATAAGTTTGTGCACTAAGTTGTTGTTGAATTGCGCATAAAAAAATTTAATTAGTAAACAACTGTGCATATTTTTGTGTTGTTATGGTCAGGATTAAGAAATCTGTGGAATAGCGAATGCGCCTGATGTAGGAAGTTTTATTGCATATGATTGTATACGTCTGTGGAGTGTTGTCTTAATTTTTTTATACGCAATTCAAGAAGCTTTCTGTATATGGCTTCCTGGATTACAAAGTGAGAAATATCTATTTGCTCAGAAAAAATGCCTTTAATGCATGCACACATTTATTGCATTCTATCCATAATACTCTAGTCTGTATGCACAAGCAAAAAACAATATGTAAATCAGGGATAAATAAACTTCCCCATGGGGAACATATAAAAATGCCCTTAATTCAGTTGGGTCTTTCAATCCCCAGAAAGATAAAGATAACACTGGAGACCTCTAGTATGAATCCTTCACAATGCATTGAATCCTACTCTGTCTCTATTCTGTTTAAAATAAACATATTTGCTTTCTCTTAATAAGCTCCTTTTCTAGCAGAAAAATGTATAGTAAAATGATTTACCCTTTAGTCCTATTTTGCAGATGACTAGATTAATGGAGAAACTCAGTTCTGAGAAACACTGATTCTGCAGCTTGGCAATTTTACTATATGACCCCATTGGTATTAATGCTGCTGAAGCCAGGCAAGTTGCTTTAACGTCTGACATGAAAAAAGCTTGTGGTGAAATTTCTTCTAAGAGCAGAATAGTCTGAGCTGTCTGAATGTCACTTTCCTGTCTGCCATCTCATATTTTATTCCATGCTGCACAGCTTACTTAAATTGCTCTGTATCCAACTCTGTCTACTGTGCAAGTGGCTATGCAGTTTATTTTCACACCATAACACAGAAATTGAACACTGATAATAGTCCATATACAAACTGAACAACTTGATTGAAGATCTTTGAATCACGTGATGTGTGTGTGTATGAAAGTGTGTGTGTGTGTGTATCTGTGTGTATGAAAGTGTGTGTGTGTGTATGTGTGTGTGTGTGTGTGTGTGTGCAACGCACATGTGTGTGTGTGTATGTTAAATCTGTGAATTCATGAAATACATAGCTATTTCCTTAACCCGTTAAGGACCCATGACGTGACAAGACCGTCATGGGTAAACTTTCCTTAAGGACCAGTGACAGACCTGGCATGTCAAGGGTTAAGTTATAGCAGCACACCTCAGTGCGATCTGCTATCATGCTGGGGAGTCTGAAACTGAGAGAACCAGGACCGGAGCACTCAGTTTCAGTCATACCCAGTTCTGCAGGTGCATGTGATCGCTACTATAGCGGTCATGTCCACCGGCTTTTTCTGTTTTCTGCCTCTCTCTTCCATACTATGAGAGTAAATAAGAGAGACGCAGAGAGCAGATTTAAAATCAAACAGAAAGAGGCCAAAGTTGGGAGTATTAACCTCTTCAGTGATGGTACTGGGGGCAGGAGAAATATAGGTCCTTTTATGACCTATTGACAGCAACCTTTTTTTCTTTTGTTTTGTTTTAATAAATATGACCAATACCAAAGTATAATATTACACAGATTAAATTATAAACACATACTGAAGTCTAAACAAACATTAATGAGACTTTTATTGTTGTGGAGCAATGTCATACACTTATACACACCACACAGTCTTATCTACAAAAAGTGGGAAACTAGGGAGAGAAAGAGGCACATAGGGCACATTTTTAGGTATGATTGACCTGTCATAACTTTCATGCAGTCTCTCTAAAAAAAAAATTAACCCATTGGGCACAAATTAGCACAAGATAACCAATAAAAATATGTTTTGTACATTTTTTTCATTGTTTTCTTTATTTTTAATAAAATAAAAGGTGGGTTATCCATATAAATATCAAAAGAAAGCCCTGCTTATTTTATATAATAATTTGCTAAAACGTGTGTGACAATGCAGTCATGCGCAGTAGAGACTGCCCGCGCAGCGGCTGATACAGAGCTGGACGCTCCGTACACTGTATCAGCTGCGGCGAGGGCAGTCTCTACTGCGCATGACTGCCCGCAACTGGCAATGGCACTGTGGCCCGTGTAACTGGCTCTTCAACTAGTGCTTAAATATATGGTATATAATTTGTGTGTCTGGAATAAAAGACTTAGAGGGAAAACACTTTTGAACAAAGACATAGTCAAAAAAGTCAAAAGGTCAAAATTGCTCCAGTCCATAAAAGCTCAAAATTGGACTGGTCCTTAAGTGCAAATCACCCCAGTTTTGCCAGTCCGTAAGGGTTTAAACTGGTCCTTTTACCTATACATTCTTTATTTTCATCAATGGTATGTAAAATTCCTATACCTTGTACTTTTTGTTTTTGCAAACAGCTTAATAGTTTTACAGATTTTTGATTTGTAGTTGGGAACATAATCTCTCTGCCCACTGACATGGTGAAATAAAGATTGTATTATTAATAATACATTTGCCCCCAAATCACCTCTTTCTGCCTTTGTAGGCAGCAGTTGCCACTAGAGGGGTGAAATAAGCTATTAGGACAAATAATCATGCAAATTAATTTAACTTGGATCTTCCACTGAGGAGAGGATTTGGAAAAGTTATAATTCCCTAATCTGTACATAAAAAAGCATAATGTAAGTTGTAAAATTTTCATTTTTATTAATAGGCTAAATTGTTTTAAATTGATAGATCTACTTTAAATAACTGGAAGATACAGTTGAAGTCTACATTGAGTGATCATCATTCCACTATCTAACTAGTTATTTCATGGAATAAGTAAGTGTTCTTGGTTAAAGTCAGTGGAATAACTAGTCATTGGAGATCCCGGTGTAAACATTTTCTGGGCCCTCTAACAAAGATCCATAATTGGAACATACTGGATGCTGGTGTAGTTGACACCCCCTTGGATGTTGGGCCATGTATTAACTGCAGCCTCTGTACCCTCTGTCATTACTCCCTGGTGATAGCATAAAAGGAGGGAATATTCCACACTTTAACTTGCAATTTTACAGAATAAATAAGCATCCCCACTTAAATGTGGTACAAAATATATATTGTAGGGCTTTACTTACTGAGAAAAACAAGGGTATTCCAACTGCTGGGAGAAAAGTATGCTATTGGATTCTATAGGAGAAGCGAGTAAACTGACCTCAGTTCTACAGTGAATGTGAAAATAACAGCTGAATAACTAACTATAGTTCTCCCTAGACTGTGATAGTATCAGGTCTCTCATTGTCTGACAGTTTGAATACCTAAATCACTGACTACAATTATTCATATAATATTATAGTAATGTGTGTGTCAATTTGTGGTAGTCTGAATGACTATAACTGTTTAATAAAGCTACTGCCAATTGAGGAGTACCTTTGTTTTACTCAGAAAGACGTAGAAAATCCTTAATATATATCATGTTTTCATACTAAAACTGTACTGCTCTGTTAGAAATGACAATCTGTAATATAACAGTTTAAATTCTTGATATATACACTAGTGTAAAAGCCCGTGTACACGGGCCAAGGTCAGGGTGATGTTAACCCTTTGAGTGCCAGAGGGGTACACAACGCATTGCAAAGCAATGTGGTGCGTACCCCTCTGGCACTCAAAGGGTTAAGAGGCAGGTCTTGCTCTGCGTCCTGCCGCCGACGCAGTCATGCACTATAGAGAATGGGCAAAAGCACAGAATGCTCCCAGCACAGAACTCCCAGCATTCTGTGCTTACAGCATTCCGTGCTCCCAGCAATTTGTGCATTCTGGCAGTCTCCACTGCGCATGGCGGCTTCTGACAAACATTCAAGCGAATTATTATATAGGATTATATATATATATATATATATATATATATATATATTTTTTTTTTTTTTTTTTTTTTTATTGATTGCTATTTTATACATTAACTATTACACAAATTGCTTAATGTATCAACCTACAGTATAGGTTATTTTATTTATAGCTGTTTTACACTTTTAAAGTTTTCTGGGTGTTTTATACTTTAACTGTTTTTTTTACTGGGTAGTTTATGGAAAAAATATTCTATGAAATATTCTATGAAATAACTGAAGTGTGTGATTTTCTATGCATTTTACATATCAACTGTTTCACAATATTTATTTTATGGAAAACCTCATTATTCTATAAAAATTGAGTGCTTAATTTTCTTTTTATCTCACACTTTAACTAAAGTGGCCTGTTATTTCATGAAACATCTGAATTATAAACTTTAAACAAACAAACATGCACATGCGCACACACACAAATACTCACACACACATATACCAACACCCGCAGTGCAAAGTAGAGCATTCGTGCAGAAGTAAAAAGCACAGCATATATATTATATACATGTATGTACAAAATATACAAGGTACTTGCACTTGATCTCCCTAAAGGTTATGTAAAAATACAGGCCTGTACACCTTGCTCTCAGGTACCTTGAGAGAACATCTGCACCTCATTGATAAGGCCCAAGAAGACACAAACTAATGCCTACCATTATCTGCTCCTCTATTTCAGAGAGGAATTGTCTAGCACTTAGTGGTGAGACTGTAATTTCTGTCAAGATCAGCAGGATGTGCTTCAAGATATTTCTTTCCTACATATGGCTCTTGTGATCTAAATTTATTGCAACTTGAATAAAAAGGTTTGTTGCTGGTTCAGTATCTCTAAAGCTTACCTTGCATATGCAAATAAACCTCAGACTTGATATAACTAAGGATTATGGAAGAATCTAGATGTGGTTCTCTTGCTTCAAGACATCTAGAGAAAACAACTGCACCTTACTGCCATGGCCCAACAAGGGTGAACTATATGTCAGGTTTTAACTGCTACTTGCATATATGAAAAAAGATTGAAAAATTAGGACTAAGTCTAATTGGTATCTGCTGAGCATATTTCAAAATTCCCAAATAGCAAAATAACTTACTTATATACACTTAAGCAACTAGTGAAGATCTTTCTAGCAAATATGTTGATTCCTTACTCCCCTTGTAAGAATCTTTGGAAGTGATGAGGTGCCCTCTTGCTAAATAAAGCAGGGGTAACAGCAGCAGCAGCCATTACTGCATGTACTGTACATGGTACAGTGGTATTAGGGAGGACAGAGGGCTGGTCCATGGTCTCAAGGTGCTAAAGACATTCTACTGAGAGTATAACACCACTCTTTGATGACTGATTATGCAATGAACTGTCTTGTCAAAGTGGGATATATAAAAAAACCCAAAAAACAAATTAAGTTTAGGGAACTTTGATGTTTTCACTTCTTTTTGGAATTAAATTGCTATTATTGTGGGAGAGGTCACAATCAAGGAGCAGGTTTTATTAGCCTCACAATTAACATGTATTATTTTCTCTTCTTCATTTCATATCCCTATTTCATCCAGATTAATCAGTATAAGCTGCATTTCAAATTTGAAACATTTTTCTGAAAATAATTGACTGATTTACTTTACCTTTATTGAGGTCTGACTAAAATATAAGTTGAGGGTATTTATTCTCCATTGTGTAATCTTATCATTTAAATAGATTTAATTATAAAATTGTATTTCTGTTTATACTCTTACTACGAATGAGATGGTCAATTGAGTGAGTGAGGCCCTTTGGATAATTTATTTTATTTTATGCTCCCAGCATTGTGTGCATTTCAGCAATCTCTACTGTGCATGATGGCTTCTGACAAACATCCTAGCAAATTATTATATAGGATAATTATTAACTGGAGCACTACAAGTGTTTTTAGGAGGTTACCTAACAATTATTTATCTGCTGATTTTATTCCCTCCTTCATTTCTTTCAAATAATGAAGACAGGAGAGCAGCTCTTGTTTTGTTTGCTTAAAAACATTGTATTAGCATTTTTTTAATTCTTCTCAACCTGAAACCATCTATCAAACTGCAGAAAGAGCAGCATATCTGAAATTCTGCTCTCTATCACTGTTCAACATCATTATTTTTAAATACCCTTTGTACATCTCTATATGTTAGCATACGTTATGCAGACAAATATGTTATAAATCATTGTCTCACAGTATTGATGCAGTGACAGAAGGATCAGTATGTTGATATTGAGAGTTATACTTTAAACATTTGCTGTGTACTGTCAGTGTAGACAGGTATAACTAAGGATATGCTGAAGGTTTAATTTCCTCCTTGTGAGAATTTCCTATAAAAGGGGTTATATTCATTTTTTTTCTGTTGAAATTTTCCCAGGGATGAAATGTCAGTAAAACTCAACTATGCATGTATGCATATCTACACACTCACAGTTACCATGCCACAGTGGGGCATGGAAGGGTCTTTCTGAGGGAGGCAGGCCCCATTCTATACTGATTTCTACCCACTTCAAATATTCCACATACATTTAAGGAAAACAAGTGTAAAAATACATATTGAAATATTAGTCACCATCCCTTCACATACCTTATACTTCAGGTGTGCAATTTTTTTTAAGCACTGTACTGAAAAAATAAAAGAATAAATTGAGGACTAGTTACTATAATTACATTAAGAATAGTGATTTACACATTTGTATAATTTACAAGGAATATATACAGTGTGTCCTATATAATAATTTGCTAAAATGTGTGTAACGATGCAGTCATGCGCAGTAGAGACTACTGCGCGTGCTGAAGTCATACGCAGTAGACACTGCCCTCCCTGATACAGAGGCATCCAGCTCTGTATCAGCCGGGCCGTGGGCAGTGTCTACTGCGCATGACTGCCCCGCGACCGGCTGGCAATGGCACTGTGGCCCGTGTAACGGGCTCTTCAACTAGTATATATATATCATCATCTTCAGCCATTGTTGATCCACTGCAGGATGAAGACCTCCTCATCAAGCCTCCAACAGCTTTGGTCTTGTGCCTTTTGTTGCCACTGTGTACCAACAAATTTGGTAATTTCATCTACCCATCTTGTCTTTGGTCTTCTTCTTGGACATTTAGTATCAAGTGGAATCCATTCCAATGTTAGTTTGGTCCATCTACCATCAGGTCTTTTTGCTATGAGGCCTACCCCTTCCATTTCCATTTCAGTTGTTTATTCTTTCAATTACGTCATAAACCATTGTTTGCTGAAGAATCCACACAAACTTTTTTTTCAGTCTTTTTTTGTTAAGCTTAGAATTTGCCGCACCATACTTCTCTGTGTAACTTTAAGTTCTTGTATGGCTTTGACATTCAGTGTCTGTTGTTCCCAGACATACAGGACTGGGAGGACACACTGGTCAAAAACATTTTGCCTGAGGTAAAGTGGCAAATTTGTTTTAAAGTCAGTATTAACTAAGTTTTCAAAATGCTTGCCATCCCAATTTTAATAGTGTCTCAGTTTCAATCATGGTGTTTCCATCTGTTGACATTTCCTGTCCACGGTACATATACTTTTCCCTTTCTTATAATTCTAGTCCATCTACTGTCATATTCCTTGGTATGGTAAATGTGTTAACATGATTTGTGTTTTGCTTTCCTGTTGTAGTTCTTCAATGTGTTCTTGCAGTTCTTCAGGACTACTGCCAAGAGTAGGATATCTTCTGCAAAGCTTAAGTGGGAGGATATACAACTGGGCCTATTTGTCAAGGCAAGAATTTATTATATGAGAAACAAAACAGTTGTACCATATGCACGAAAGACAAATGCCAAATGTTTTCAACTTTTCTTTGGTAGCAAAAGGTGAAATTATTTTGCTGCAGATCTATTAAACTATTGCCTTGATACATATGTTTCAGTGTTTCCAGTTCTTGAACACATGTAATGCCTACATGCCTTTTTCTGCTTAACCTTTTATCTTTTTATATGTTATTATCTGCAACCATTGTTTCATTTCCTCTTGTGTGCTTTATCTACTTTCTATCACTAGGTGTCATTATTTTATTACATATTTGTACATAGGGATGTTCTTCTTGTTGGTAATAGTTCAACAAGGAGCAATCTGACAGTCAGCACCTCTTCTTCTGTATCCAGTTACATGTCCTGGCATTCTGGTTGAGTGGTTGTGTTCTACTTTCATTAAGTTTACTTTGAATGTGATTTGGATGGCATGACTTAAGAGCTTGTTGGAGCTGAAATTAGGACTTTGTTTATGCCTTCTGAATAAATATCAAAACTGGTACAAGTCTATTTTTTGTTTCTGTTCACTGTCCTGGGTGGACATACCCACATTCGAGGCAGTAACTGCAATCATGGAAATGTTGAGCTATTTCAATAAATAATACAGCTGGAACATCTGCAAGTCATGTTAGAGTTCTATATATTAAGAATTAAAAAGCTGTACATATAGAAATGATAATTTGCTTCTCAGGCTAATTAGATCAATAACAATACTTAATTAAAACATACGGAGAGATCAGTACTAATTACTCATGCAGCATACTTTTTCCCAAGATTAAACAGAAACAAGAGTCTTTGTTAGTCCTTAGTAGTAATCCACATATGGTATGCCATGCTCATATAGTGTGATGCAGATGTGTAAAACTTTCAGCAAAAACATACATCTGTGCAACACTGCAGAAAAAAACCACAGTTCATATGAACTTCTACGATTATTTGAATGACTAGTATTTGTCTTCATCCTGCTCCCACTTGGCTAATCACAGGATCAATAGGCCAGTTCTGACACAAATCCCTATATGATACTTTCCACTCAGTTCCATGATAGCCATCCTATTCCATCTTCTTTCACTATACACCAAACACAGAAGAAACAGAAAGATAGCCATGTATTAAAGGAAGCGAACTAAGAAAATATTTCAGTCAAAACTGTACCTAATAAAATAGGATAAATGAAACATTACAAAATACACAATAATAAAATATTGCCCAACACGCTTAGTAAATAACCTCCTCAGTGGTATAAATATTACAAAAAAAATCTATAACTTTTGTATATCTTTTCAAATCTCCCATCGAGGAAATCTTGACTGTTTGCCGACTGGATAGAAGGTGGACCCACAGGTAAGAATGGGAGAAAAGTACTGTTTTGTTCCCTTGGGAATTTCTACAAAAATGCTCTATTTTTCATCCATAGATTGTCCTCCTTTTTGCTAACACCACAGATTTTCCCATCAGAACAGTTCTTTTTTCTGTCTATGCTTTCTATGGAAGTAAAAACTCCCACCCCATATTACATGGTGCTTGCAGGAGTGCAAGAATGAGTATGAGACTCTGGAGGGGTGTTGCTGCTGGTGCTGAATCGGAGGTGACATTAGTTCTTTAAAACCCCTGTTTTCTGCAAAAGAATAGGGCAGCATGGGATCTACCAACACTTAGGCAACTTTTCCCTTACACATGCATTCTTTTGGATTATTTTTGTGGGTTTTTTGACTTCTTCTAAACTACTCTGTAAGTGTGGGTTACCAGTACATAGCAGAAGTACTGCATAACTTTTATGATTTAATAACACAGCTTGTGGTGGTGGTGGTGATGGAAGATGTGGGCACATTATACACCTTTTCATCTCCTCATACAAACTCAAACTCCATTGTATTTTGCATTGGTAGAACAGCAGCAGGAGCCACATGTGTTATTGCAAATGAAGGACATTTTGGAATATTTTCTGATACATTTACGTTTCTATTATGTGCCACAGAGCCCCATGTACATTTAGTAATGCTTTTACTGATGCTAGTGATTGCATGTCTGATGTTCTGCTGCTGGTTGAGAGAGCTGTGGTTGTATTTCAGGCAGGATCTTGATTACAATGTTCCTAGATGGGATCCTGCATTCCTCCGGCTCATATGTTTTTTACTGACCAACAGATAGCAACAAATAGCAACATGTTTAACTTTTTGATCATAAGTAAGTATGCCTAGATTTAATAGACTGAGAGGTTATTAAGGACTACTATTACTGGAGCTAGATGTTGCAATTTTTCTACAAATATCTGTCAATGGCACTGCACTGCACAAAGCTTAGATTGTGGATGTTGATGATAACCTATGTTGCTGACTTGAAAATAATGATGATGATGACTGACAGGATGATTTTGTATTTTTAGGCATCTTGTCCAAATGCAGATTGTACACTTGATCTATCAGACAGTTTATAAACTGTCTATGTCTTCATTAATTATTAGGTCATAATCAGCACTGACTATTACTTACTCTCCAATACTTTCAAATTCTTCAATACTTTTTACAGCCACAAACAGTTTATTTTTATAGAATATTTGCCACTACTTCAAGGATGGGTGTTGTTGTTATTCTCGCTGTCACAAGTAGCAGTTAGTTTCACTGCTAAACCCTTCTCTGCTAGGTGAGAAAACACTTGAACGTGACTAATTGCAGAGTTCTTACTACTTACTGCTACAGCTGGTGGTGGAACTTTTCATGTCAGTTTTACAAACAGCCTCCTTGGGAGGAGAAAAACAAAAAACTCACAGTGCTAGATCACCATAAATAAACTAGTATAAACTAAAATAAATAAAACAAAGAAAGCAGCAAGGAGTAAAGGGGTTCTAAAGCTCCACAGAAACAGACTAGAACCAAGACAAAACAGAAAAGAGACCTGCGCTCCTCTATGTGAATTATCAGTGTGAACCCTGTATAAAGTATGTTTCACCATTAATAAATTTTATACTGCTGGTAATAAATTTGAGGTTTTAGTTTGCATAGTTTTACCAAAATATGCTTAAGCTTGCTCACCACGTCAAGGTACCCCAGTAGTTCAAGGGAGTATCACGGTGCCCGTGATTCGTGCTGCTCTGTGTCTATCACCTGCTGAGAATTCATGATTGGCTGTCTGCCAATAGCCCTCCTCACACAGCCTTTTTAAACCCAGGTTGAGCACTTCCAGGTTGCCCTTTCGTGGTGTCTCTGACTCCACTCTGCCTGACCTGCTTGTCAGATCTCTGGGCCTGTTTCCAGTGTTCCTGTATGCTACATTCCGGTGTTCCAGTGTTCCTGTACATTAACGTTCCGGTGTTCCAGTGTTCCTGTACGTTAATGTTCCAGTGTTCCAGTGTTCCTGTATGCTAACGTTCCGGTGTTCCAGTGTTCCAGCGTTCTGGTGTGCCTGTATTCCGGGGTTCCTGTGCTCCAGCACTGCGTGGGTTAACCTGTACGAGTTCCTGAGTCTCGCGCTCCAGCTGTCGTTCTGGCGACATTGTTCTCCTCGCTATTGCATACACATTGTTGGTTCCAGCGTGCGGACGCTGGTTTGCTCCACTAAACCTGGTTGCGATATACATTGTTGGTTCCAGCGTGCGGACGCTGGTTTGCTCCACTAAACCTGGTTGCGATATACATTGTTGGTTTCAGTGTGAGGTCGCTGGTTTGCTCCACTAACCTGGTTGCGATATACATTGTTGGTTCCAGCGTGCGGTCGCTGGTTTGCTCCACTAAACCTGGTTGCGATATACATTGTTGGTTCCAGCGTGCGGACGCTGGTTTGCTCCACTAAACCTGGTTGCAATATACATTGTTGGTTCCAGCGTGCGGACGCTGGTTTGCTCCACTAACCTGGTTGCGATATACATTGTTGGTTCCAGCGTGCGGTCGCTGGTTTGCTCCACTAAACCCGGTTGCAATATACATTGTTGGTTCCTGCGTGCGGACGCTGGTTTACTCCTTAAACCTGGTGGCGCTATTTACCATTAGTTCCAACGTGTGGATGTTGGTTTGCTCCTGAACATCCAGTACTGTGGTCAGTCGCTGTCCACTTCCTTGCAGTTGTCTGATTTTCCCTGGCTATAGACTTCTGCTGAGTAAGACCTCTAGACTTTTGCTCTCTGCTGTCTTAGTCACCTAACAGCTGGTCTATTTGCTCAGGCTGCCCTGCCCGGTATTGGTGAGGCCGGTAGAACCTTGACGTTACCATCCTGTAGGTTGCCTCACCCGGTATTGGCAGGGCCGGTAGAGCCTACTACAGTACCTCCTTGGGCTGCCCTGCCCGGTATTGGTAAGGCCGGTAGAACCTTGTAACTCACCATCTTTAAGGTTGCCTTACCCGGTATTGGCAGGGCCGGTAGAGCCTACATTCAGCATCCCATTGGGCTGCCTTGCCCGGTATTGGTAAGGCCGGTAGAACCGGAATTATCATCTCACGGTTGCCTTACCCGGTATAGGCAAGGCCGGTAGAGCCTGTCATTAATATTGTCACTTGGGTTGCCTTGCCCGGTAGTTAGGCAAGGCCGGTAGAACCTTTTGTATGTTCTATTGATGTTATATTGTTATGTATGTTTACCCTACGGGAACTGCCTTTAACTTTTAATAAAGTTAAATTTTACCAAACCTTAAGTCTGAGAGTCTTCAAAAACCGTGACAGGGAGTCACTATCTTTTTTTTTATATATTTATGTTTTTATATTTTTTTATATTTTTATATTAGTTTATATGTATATATATATATATATATTACCAGTGGTATCAAATTTATTAACGGTGGTATGAAACATACTTTATACAGGGTTCACATTGTGTTTTGTCCTTAGGAGGAGGATCATCATAATTTAATGCACAAACTATAGCAAACATGGCGGCAGTCAGTTTTTGGACACTTTACTACCACATCCTTACACTCCACCTATTCCTTTACCCTCTTCCTGCCACTAGTACATTTTCTGGACATAATTAAGGTAGCTTTGAATTTTCCAGTAAAGTAGACAACATAACTGTTTGCATAAGGAGCGATGTCATGCCCTTCTTAAAATACTATATCTTGTACATCTCTGTCTCTAGTACCTGTCACTTTTGGTCTCAGTCACAGCTCATAATAAAAGTTCCTGCCTGACTCTGTCACCAATATGTCACCAATAAAAATGTTTTTGATATAATTGGTCCACTTCTGTCCCTGTCTTATGTGTACAAAAACATTCACATCCAGACTCCCTGAAACTGTCACTTTGTTTTTCCCTCTGTACCTATCTGCAATTACTTGACAGTAGTGGCATTGGAATGCTGGAGAGCTACACGTTGTCAGATAAAAAAAAAAACTCAATTTATAGTTAATCAAATTGTGGATTCTAATTGTTATAATTGAAAGCAAGACTCTTCTCTTCTGTGTTTAACACACTATAAGTAAAGGTAATTGTATTTCTGTTGTCTCTGCAGCAAAGCTTTTATTGACCTATTTAATTATTTGTTTTCTGAATGGCATGTTGCATCTTGACATTTGGTCTCTCAGGTGAAGATGTGAGTATATATTGTTGTGATCGTGAATATGTGGCTTTTACCAAGCATGGATCTTTTATAGTGTGAAGATAATTCAAGACTAAACTTTATGTAACTCTTAAATTACTTTGTGCTGCTTTCCAGAAAGAAAAGATTAAAGCAGACAATGCACAAGACTGTCATAACAAGATATTCCATTTAAAAGCATATCTTAAAACCTATTTGTTATATTATATTGGAGCAACTCTGGAGCAAACTAACTTCAGTAGAGGAAACATATAAGCACAATGCATTGGATACCTCTCTGGCACTCAAAGGGTTAAATGTCATACACTGGAGATCTTTCTAGCATTTAATTGGATACATATGGATAATTTGCATTTGTCCGCTACAATGCAGTTGGTTTGGTCTGGAATTGCTCCAGTTCTTATTAGATCAGCTTCAAAGGGTTTTATGCAAAATATCAAAGCATAACAATTCTGGAGTATATGAACTGTGCTGCAAATTCCACTTGAGTTAAATTGATTTGTTAACCCTTTTTAAACCTAGAGGGGAGAGTAACACATTGTCTAGAAATGTGTTACAGACCTCTCTAGCATTCAATAGGGTAAAAAGCCCCATTTAAATCTATGGATGTTTTGGAAATTATTATTTGTCCCCAATCGTGCAGTTGATTTGCTCCAAAACATCTTTTGCTTTCTGAAAAAGGTTCTTTATTGCTTAATTTTCAGTCTCACGTCAGAAATATTTCAAACATTCTGGTAAGATTTCTGCCTCCATTTGAAAGGAAATTGCCCACAGAGCTCCTGTATATCAAACAGAAGATGTATTAGTGTGAAGGGACTTTAAAAGCATATATGTTCAAGGTTACTGCTTTTAGTTATGCTTCACATTATTGCAACTGCTGTTATGCTTGGATGTCTCCACATGAAAAGGTCACCTTAAAGTGCTTCAAAGGCACATATTCTAAATCCAAGCATTGCAGGTACAAGACCCCTGCAACGTTTGCAGATTTTTGACAAATCAGCCAATCAGAAGGTCAAGCAGAGTGAACATCTGACAGGCTTACATTTAAGTCTAACCCAGAGGCTGGGTTAGAAATAACATACGAAAACAGAAATCTTACCAAGAAACTGAGGTTTAAAGAAAATAGAAATATAATAAATTATACATTTCTGTGATACTTTGCATAATTCAGAATTCTAGGAACATCTTATTGTACATTGAACAAAGTGGATGGGGGATTTTGGGTAAAACTACCCTATTTGCAAATGTGCATTTGTTTTTAAAGAGAATGATAGGATAATGTACCAAAAAAGAACTAGAGTAATTATTAACGAGCTGCACTATAGAGGTGAAATAAAAATGGCCATTGATTTAAATTGGGCTTTTAACCCACCTTGAATGCTAGAGAGGCCTCCAATGCATTACAATGCATTTAAGACCTCTCTAGCATTCAAAGGATTAAAATCCCTGTTTCTCGCAATGGTGCAGTTGACCTGTTTCAGAATTATTCCATTTCATTTAGCAAGACAACATTTGTATCTCCTAAAGAACAAACTGTCATGTGCTGTATAATATGTAAAAATATTGTTAACTAAGGGCAGGCTGAGCAGGCAACGAATGATGTGCTGTATGATGGGTTGAATGAGATTTCTGACCAAACAAATAAAAAGTCAGCTTTAAAATGTACTATACTGCCTAAAAATACTAAAAAGCACTCTTAAAAGCTTCCCTATATGGCAGACAACACAACAGAAGTAAAAGGTGAATTATATTACTGTTTCTGACTGAAAAGATTTTGCCTGCATCTGACTGGCAAGGTCCTGCCAATCTGCCACAATAGATCATAACCTCCAGTTGAAGGAGAACAAACAAAAGAATAATGGACCACGTGATCTCAAGCATGGTCTAAGAAATTACCTTCACATGAAGATTTAACATAGTAACATAGATGATTAGGCTGCATTCATCAAGTTCAGCCAATACCTGATAACCCTTGATAATTCTTTTGGACTTTATCATCTGCAAGCCAAGTAAGTGATGGAGGAAATTTTGAGGTTTTCTGTGTCTGCCCATAGCATGCCATATTTGTTTCCTTTGCCTATACAGAAGAAATAATATGTTTAAGGCATCAGCTATTGCCTTATTCTCACTAATTAATTCACATCTCTCTCAGAGGACCAATATAAACCTTAATCTTTTTGATGTTTAGGATTTTTCATGCTCTCTTTTGTAATGCATTTCTCATTTCCAGTTTAACTACATGATTGCTTGTTTGTAGATTCAATTACATTCCTTATAATTTATTTTTTAATGATGCATTTGAGCCTTCTGACAGTTTAAAAGCCCACATTCTTATTCATCATTTCCCTGCAAAGCTCTTTATTAAGCTCTACCAAAGATGATTTAAAGGTGATTCCCTCATGTGTAATTTGGAAGTCCTAATCACCAAGCTGTGAGAAATGGGAAAAAGAGCACTTTCCACCTAGTTGCAGAATTTCTGCAAAAAGTGTAAATTTTATGTTCTTCTTTCAGTTATGTATTAATTAAATTAAATGGTAGAACTACATTTCTCCCCAATGCTGAGCGTATTCCAACCGTGCTTGTATAATAGGCTGTCAAAATTCTGCAGGTATTCAGTCTATGCTTGGAAGTGAGAGAGAAAGGAGCACACTGAGATTTCTGGTGTCTTTATCCAAAACAAAAACAAAAGAAACAATTAAACAAGCTGTTTGTTTGTGGCAATGTTAGAGGAGTGTTGGCGAGACACTGTCACTTGTTTTCTGGGTATGGGTGATGCAATGATACTGTCAAATACAACAAAATACATCTGTGATTGTTATTGGGGAGTGAAATAGAAATCAGCACACTGTGCTAGTGACTTTATCTCCACCCCCCCCCCAAAGAAATATGTAAAAAAAAAAAATAGTGAGCTGTTCGTGGTGGTGTTGAGGAGTATTGGGGAGACACTGACAGTTGTTTTCTAGGTGTGGGTGAGGAGAAGGGAGAGCTCACCCCCAAAAACAACATTTTGGAATGAGTCACAAGCAGCCAGACAAGCTGAGGCTGATTGACAAACACACTGACAGATACCACCAGACAAAACATCTGAGATGACAAACAAGACAAATATAGACACGGGGTTCAGCTTAACATACTGGTTCTGTGTGTTCCATCCATACAAAGCTGAGCTCCAATGCATCCACAAGAACCAGAAGCACAATGAAGGATATAATGGTGGCGATGAACTGGTACACCAGTAATTGCTTTGTTCCTTGTTATTTTATTGGAAGCTGTAGAGAGTTTTCTGAAGTCAACCCTAGTCTATTCTGTACAGTACTGTAAAAATACCACTGCAGCAGTTCTTGGGAGAGAAGGAGAATTGTGACATTATATATTAGTCTAGAGGAAAAGAGGGGAGCTAATTACTTGAAGTTGTAGAGTGTGTGTGTGTGTGTGTGTGTGTGTGTGTGTGTTGTATACAGTGACTGTGAAAGACAGGACAATTAAAAAATTGACTTATAGAGAAAAGAAGGATTTTTTTGACTTGAGCTTTGGTGGTCAACAGTAACAGTGAAAGAGATTGGCTGTAAAAGTGATATAGAACACAAGATAGATAGACAAAACATTATTCCACATATTGTTACAAGCTGTGTGGTTCATATTAACAAAAAGCAATAGTACTATTGTTATGTCCAACAATCTTGGCAAGGATAAAATGAAATGAGGGGTAGGAGGAGTATATTTTCATGTTGGTGGTTGTAAACTGATGCTTCAAAAACTGAGTGCAGCCATGGTTGTGACAGCTATTGCAGCAAGGGATGATAATAAACCTCTTCCTTGTGAGGAGGAGACTATTAGTAAAATAGATGTGACATTTTCTACTGCCAGTAATAATACTAGTAGTACTACAAAGCTTAAAGATAATGATTATAAGCAGTGCCATTATAGTGTTTTGCTACAGTGGGGGAAAAGAATTTAACCGTGGTGCCAAGTGTTGCATCAAACAGTGATAGCAAGTAGCAACACATCATTGGCAGTGCAAGCTTCTGTAAATCTTTCTCAGAGGAAAAGTGACAATAAAGTAGTAGGTATGGGGAATCTGGCTGGCATGATGGTGGTGAAGAAGTGAATGATGATAGTGATGACCTAATTAATGATGAGGCTGATTATGGTGATTTCGAATACCCTCCACTACCAACAATTCTTGTTCCCATACAGATCCAGCAGAGAGTGACAGCAATGCTGAATTGGCCTAACAATTAGCTGAAAAAAAAGTCTCAGTCTCACCACTGAAAATGAGCAGTAAAACTGTTAATAAACTGGAAAGTCACGTGAAATGCATGGCAAGGAAAACACAATCTCAGCCATCATCATCATCATCAGTGTCACCACTACTTGGTAGTGCAAACCCAAAGCAGTCATACTTATCATCTGTAATATTAAGTAACTAGCACCACAGGTCAAGGATGTCCCTTCCCCCAGCAAGGAGTGTTTCTGCTGCTGCTGAAAGCATAGAGGTTACTGCTATCACCATTGTAACATCTAGCCCCTCTAGTTGTAGTATCAGTATATCTGGAACATCACCGTCTATCAAATCTCCAGCCTGGAGATACATCACTTTTCATCCCAAATCCAAAATGTTGCTGTCTGTTGCTCTGTAAAAATATATGAGAAGGGGGAAAGCATTATTCCATCTAGGCACATTCTCTTTGAAAGTCCACATCAAGTACAACCTCAGGACCCATTGTGAGGAACCCCAGCTGCACATCAGAGAGGTCATGACTAGCAGTAGCAGAAGTCCAAAATGTGGAAGGACTGGGGGGCATCTGTTATTAGTGTTAAAATATTGTCAGTTAGTGCAGTAATTGTCCATGACAAAAAAAGTTGAAAACCTTTCCTTTGATGAATTTGAAACCACCTTTACTCTAATCTCAAGGGTGTCTCCTTTGTATTTGGTCACTTATATAGGAAACAGCAAATGTGCCTTTGGGGATTCACACTGACCCAAACACAGTAACAATTAGAGATGGGCGAAAACCAGGTTGTTATCCAATTTTTCATGGGAAAATCCACTTTAAAACTAGCACATAAAATTTTCGCATCTTTCGCCCATTTGCAAAAATCTTTCATCATTTTTTCAATGGCTAGAAAGTTTCTGACCATTGATTTATGTTGTTTTCACATTTCTGCTATAAAAACGGGATGTATTCTTGGAAGGCAGACACAATACAAGCAGCTTCAGAGCAAGATAGATGTGCTGTGCTGTTCTGCTGTGATATTTTGTCAAACCTGAGGCAGGAAAGGCTCATAGTCACTGCTATCACTATGAGCAGCGTGAAAAATAATCAGTGGAGGACACTTATGTGTCCACTGAGTCTGAGGAGGAGGAGGAAGGGACCAGTACTGAACCAGTGCTGTCCAGTCCCCCTGAATCACCCCAAGGGATCTTGGAGAATTTAATGGGAAGGGAGGGAGAAAAGGGAATGGGAAGGGAGGGAAAAAGGAAATGGGAAGGGAGGGAGAAAAGGGTAGTACTTGTGAGAGCAGGTCAGGTCAGCTGCCTGTGTCTGCTGCTAGACGTGCTGCCTCTGCTGACACCGTTGCTGCCCCTGTTGAAAACAGTGCTGTGCCTGCTGCCAGTGTTGAACCTTCTGCCACCAGTGTTGAAGCTGCTGCCACCAGTGCTGCAACTGCTAGTGTGTCTTGTAATACTCAGGAGGGGGGGAGGAGAAGATGATGCCAAGTGTGACAGCAGGGAACCCTCTGTCACTTTGCTTGTCACCTCCAAGCAGCAGGGAGATGTCTGGAATAGAGAAGCAGCATGTAGGGACTAGTGTTGTTGGTGGTGGTGTTGGAGAAGCTGGGGTGGAAGAGACATTGATGGCCTTTTTATCAGAAACTGAGAAGGAATAGGAGACTGGGATGAGGATGGGTAGTGCCACCACCACCGCTAGAAATCAGCTTTTGGAATTTGCAACTGCTCTAATTCCTGCTGCTGCAGAGATGCAAAGGCAGCAGGATGCCGAGGAGCAAGCTAGTGTGCCAAAGACCACCGTGGACACAGTGGGAATGGGGTCAACAAGTGATGCAGGACTAGGACAGGTTCCACTTGCCAGTGCCAGCAATACTCCTGGTCCTAGTTGCAGTGCTAAATCTGAGGCAGTAGCAGCAACATTATCCGCTGCCACAGAAAGTGAAGGGGAATGTGGAGGACAAGAAGAATGAGACCATTCTTGTCCACCTGTTACCTATCACTCCCCCCAGAAGTCATGGGTGTGAGACTATTATTCTCTTCCGGCAGGCACAGCGCAGTCATCATCAAAAACTGTACAGTGCCAAAATTGTGACAAGTTAGTGAAAAGGGGAAAGGAGGGAACACAATTTGGCACAACCTCCCTGATAACACACATGAAACACAGACACCATGACATTTATGTCAAACATGTTAAAGCCAAACACCCATTCAGAAATCTAGCATTGCTGTTACTGTACCACATGACTCTCCAGAAAGGCACCAAGAGGGGAAGTGGAGATCAAAGAGGAGGAAGAATAAAGAAACCCAGACAGACACTGGAAGTTCCATGACGAGCAAAACAACTAGCTCGTCATCAACATCACCTTCTTCCTGTAGGGTAACAAGTACATCTCCTGCCTCCTCCATCTTGTTCACCGTTACCTCCCCCGCCAAATGATAGTTGATGTTAGGATATGGCAGTTCATCTCTACCCATTGCACACTGTGTGCACCACTGACCACACATGCCAGTGTGGTGGAGGAGAATCGATAACAGGTCATCAAGCAGCATATGAGTAGATTCCATCCGACAGAATATGCTAAGATGGTAGCAGGGAGGTTTCATCATTACTATTAAACTGCCAGCAAGTTGTCATGTGTCCTTAGCGGGGTATGGACAAGGGGTATAGTGACAGCACCAGTACTTGGGTTTTGGTGTCATGGTGTTTGGATACAGTTGTGCCCGGGATGTTATTTACCACACATACTGTGCACCTTGCAGTTGCTGATGAGAGTCACAGTTCCTGCTCTGAAGAGAAAAATGTATATTCTAATAACAACACATCCATGATTTTGGAGGAGGGGCTGGTGGAGAAAAATTATTGGCCAACTTGTTCTTTTCTCCACATAGACTGGGGGCTATTTATTGTGCTGCTACTGCCTCAGGCTCATCACTGGAGATAGTCATGGCAAGTGGAACCTTCATCATCCATCACCCATGTTACTGCTATTATTGATCCCATTCCCTTTCAGCTGCCTAATCATCCCACTGCTTAAACAACTCAGCAGCAGCAGTACGAACAGCAGATGCAACTCAGGACTTAGGAGGACATTTAACAGTGGCCACTGGCCAACATGACCTGCTGGCATTAGGCCAGTAAGGCATTATTTTTTTCTCAGGGCTTGTGTTTTGAAAAAATATAAAAAATAGTCCTACAAAAAAATAAACAATTTTTGGGGGGTTTGTTTCTAACAAGCCTAAGTCCTACAAATCAATGCTTCCTTAGGGCTTGTGCCAAACAAGCTTAAGCCCTACAAATCTACGTTTCTTCAGGACTTGGGCCTCTAATAAGTCTAAGTCCTACAAAGGCCTCTAACAACAAATCAAAGAAATCATCCTCGAAAAAATACTCTATCAAGTATCAGTCCACCCAAGTGGCAGCTTATGTCAGGGGGTTCCTGTCATAAATGCAAAGTTCTTATTTTATTTATTTATTTTTTATTAACTGTCTCCCCAATAGCAGTCAAGAAAACCCCTCAAAACAAATTCCCTGTTCAAATGATTCATTCATTCACCAACACAGGCACCCTCCTCAGACCTCTTTATACCATGTCTTATGGTTTCTATTTTATTGAAGATTTATTTTTTTATTAACTGCCTCCCAATCCCAGTAAACAACACCCCCCCCAAAATCATCCCCTGTTCAACTGATTCCTTCCCCACACCCCACCAGCACAGGTACCCTCATGCCCCTTTTATACAATGCCTTTGGGAAATACAATAATATTTGCTATGTGGTGTGTGTAACATCTTTGTTCCCATTGATTTCAGTGGAATGAGCAAGGCTAAAAAAGCGGAATAAAAGTGGAAAATCTGCACTTTTCGAGGGAAATTTTTCTCCAAGCAGAAAGTGCCATTTTTTCCCGATTTCAGTTTGAGGCGGAAATTTTCGCCCATCCCTAGTAACAATCACAAAGAAGATATTCACCAATCAGAATGGGCTTCTCCTATCAAACATGCTATCCAAAGCAGCAAAGTATATATAAAAACAAAGAAGACAGAGGGTGCCAAATCCTGTAATTCAGAAAGCACTATTGCAATAAATAATAGAATAAAAAGTAATATACTCACAAGTATAGTGGTCAGCATTGGGTCAAAGGCTGACAAGCAAGCAGGTAGAAGGTATAGTCCATCTCTTCTTCTCTTGCTTGGAAGGCTTTGGAGGTGATTCTTTGTCAGTGGATCAATGGCAGGTTATGTCAGACCTTTGGAGGAGGCCACCTTATTGGTTAATCATGCTAGCGCAGGGATAGGTGAGATACCTCCACTTATTGCAGAACAAAACTGAAGATCATGGCTGATCGTTCAACATAGATGTGCACCAGCTTGTGACTAGCATGTTAGCATGCTTTGAGCAGGATCCTAGAATACTGTCTATAAAAAGCAAAGAGGAATGCATTTTTGCTAACCTGGTAGACACCCCCTCCCCTTTAAGTATAATAATGTCTGAATTTGCACCAAAACATTATGACTTTGGGTCAAGGCATGATCAGTTTGTGCCAAGGTGTGATCAGCATTTTTCTGACAAATCAGTTTCTGTTAAGGCATATAAAAAAATTCTTATAGGCCCAGCTGAACATTGTATTATAGCATAAGAGGAAAAAAATTACAGAAGCATATGGCAGATGTGCAACTAATAGTAGCACTGACAAATAGCGATTTGCATAGTTCACAGGCCTCTGCCAGCCCCCAGGAAGGACCACTGCGGTCATCATATTTATTATGTTTCGCTAGTACCACAACACCACCATTCACATCAACAACTTTTAAATCCATATTGTATTTTCATGTACATTTATTTCAGGTTTATAAGAAGGTAATTCTTAATAAATATTGTTTGCAGGCTTAATTATACCAAGGAAATCCTTACGAACATTTGTTTACAGACTTACATAGAAATGAAATCCTTGCATAAAAATTGTGAGCATGCTTGGAATGTGTTCAGTGGTCCATAAAGCCATATCGTCACATTTAAAAAATGTAATGGAATTTCCCGCAGGAACAAAATTTAACTTTTTGCCCATCCTTACTTTTGACACTCAGATGACCTTAGGGGAGATACACTAAGGGGCAAGTGTGTAAACAGAGGTCTCTCAAGGCACTACACTTGCCTTGCAGAGTGACTTTTGAGTCCTCTGTGTATATAAATCAGCTGATTGATAGGCAGATTGTCCTCTGAGGATTTGAAATAACTCATCAACCAGTTCATATAGGTACATATTCAGCAGAGAAGCTGTAATATATAACAGTTTCCTGTAGGTACTCTCAGTTTCTGTATCAACGGTGAAGCCAGACAAAGGGTTATTAATTGTACTGTATATTCTTTTCGGTACCAAAGGGGTGTGCAGTGTACATCCATATAACTCTCAAAGGGTTAAAGGAGGTAACCTGCTGTTTCGGTTCAACAGTAGACAAAGTGAGCTGTCTTTTGGCACTATAGAATATTCCGGTTACATCTGAGGAAGCTGGGACTGTGAACTCAGATAGCATGAGCAGCTATGGGAGCTAAGTGCATATGGTGACGTGCCTCATTAACATATACATACAAAAGCAGAAATACGACAATGGCTCATTAAACTGCATTTCAATATGCCAATAAGCCATTGTCAAAATAGTCCCTGAAAAATTGTAAACATGAAGAATGAATGGCGAAAGTATGCTGATGCTGTGTTTGTGGCGTACTCACACGAATATGATGGCAAAGACATCTTACTGTATATGTAAGATGTAATCAATACAAATGTGCCACAAAATCACCATCCTGTCCCATTTTGAACCTTAGTGCATCTCCCCTCTAGAGGAAAATTCAGAAAAACTATTAGCATCACAACACAACATGCAGCAGCATATACTACAACAAGAACATGAGATAAAAAGGCTTAATCTTTGAGTGCCAGGGAGATATGCAACATATTGTTCTACAATGTATTGTGTAAACCCTGGCACTCAAAGGATTAAGCACCAAACAGAGAACATTGAAATTTGAGAAAAGCTGAATAATATAAAATTCTGCAAAAGTTCTGCAACCTTCTAGAAACAGTTTAAGCTTGGGACCTGGGCAAGACATTAAATAATACATTTGCAACTATTATAGATGTGGAAGAAAAAGACATAAAACAGAGATAGTATACATGGTGTTGAGGCCCAGAAACCTTGAAAATGGAACACCTTCTGTCATATCTGCAGAAAGGCCAAATAAAAATGCTGGCTATACAACATAATAAGTTAAGTTATGAAGGAACTGATTTTCCTTTTTAATTACCAACTATTTTCAACTATACCCTCCAACTTAGGAGGGCCTTCAAGCCACTTACTGACACTTACTGTGGGAGCAATACTACATGTATTGCTGGAGCATTCTTTACTTACTAAATGTAAGCTATGAGGGTGAAACAACAATGCAGAGTTTGCAGTGGTCTGTGAGCAGTTGATCTTTTCTTCAGTCCAGCTGCTGGATCCATGGTACTACAGCAAGGACTACCTCATGGGCAAGATGACAAACCCAAACATCAGTCAGGCAAAATCACTTGGGGGTACACCATTAAAAGACATACTGTGAGATACCTTCTGAACTAATTGCTGGCCAAAGAGTGGAAATGTGTCTTATTAATAAGTTATCCCACATCAAAAATACACAAAAAAACATGGACAGCCTAGAACTGCAGGGTTCTGGGCTGTCCATGCTTTTTTGTGTATTTTCTGCAAAATAGTGTAGGCTATTATGCAGAAGGTGTAGGCAACATGTTGTGATGTAGATTTAGAGATTCTTCTCTATAGAGACATATGCACTAAACTAAGTGTCCTTTCTTTTGCTCACTATAACTTTCATATTCTGAACTCCTGCCAGGACTGATGCCCACGTGTTATAGGATATATAATTAGGAGTTAGTGTTCTTAGTCTAAGTGTTTATATGTTTTTATGATAAGTCACTTCATAACAAAGTGTTTTAACTTGAGAATAAAAATGAAAATGTTAATTATCTTTAGGTAGACATATGTAAGTGCCCCTTCCATTAATCCAGGATAATAAGGTAAAAACTTACAAAATATGTAGCCAAGGAAAACAAGAACAAGCTAAATGAATATGTCATACCCAGGTTTGCTTTTATTCACAGTTCACACAAAGGGACACACAGACAGACTCTTTGTAGCTCAAGGGAACAGACCCTGCATAAATAAATACAATACAGTATTAATAATAGGAGCATCTTGTCACCTTTGGTAGGAGCTGTTGTCAGTGCAGGTTACATGACTGTACAGCAGACATTTAGTTGAATGCCTGCCACCCCTCCAGACAGAAACATGAACATAGCACTCATTGCTCACATAGCATTCAGAGGTTACAGACTTTCGGAAACCCAACCACAGTTTGAATATTTAACCCCTTTCAAATAGCAGGGGATGGAGAGAAGTATAAAATTAGGAATAAAAAAAAAGATAGACTCAAGACTCTACAATGACTTTGCAATGTATCTACAGTGTCACTCTAATCATAGCCTATATACACAGGAATGGGTGAAAGTTTTAACTTCAAAGAGAAACAGGAGGAAAATAACACCTTTTGCTGATCTGTAGATTTGTTTCCAAAATGTGCCATTTTTTTCTTTCACCTAGCTCTTTGCATTGAAATCAGTTGGAAGACTGAATTTCTCCTCAATAAGTGGCATGTTTCCCTTCTTTTCCACAGGCATAGTATAAAATGGTAAATTAACCACCAAGATAATCCAGTGCTTGATGACCCAACTAGACCAGTGACGAATTGGATGTAGCGAAAAGTGAGTTTGAAGTGTCAATATAACAGAGTCAAATGACTGCGAAAGTCTAATAAATATTAGCGAGGTCTACTTATTCCTTCTCAAATCCCAGTGCAGCCAGTAATGAATTGTTGCAGATCCATGTAACAGTATTCATGAAAAAGAGAATGTGTACAGATGGACAGTGCAAACAGAAAAAAGATAGGAATCTCAAAAGGCAAATATCAGTTGCAAATACATTTAATGCAAATATAAAATGCAAATATATATTTCAATATAAATGTAATAATACTTGATAATGAATGCCAAAACAAATAGATGGATATGGTCTAAATAAATCAAATGAGTTCAGTAATTACCAATGCTATATAGCTGATTCTCAATAGATAAAGAAACAGTGTCTCAATAGTGGCAGATGTACCTTTACTTTCAAAGGTACAGTCACCAGTGTGTCAGACACAATGCTTCAATCAAGTCACACAATAAGTCAGATCTAAAATGTAGATCTCCATGGACAGGAACGCTGTGCTGAATTCCAGTGCAGTGTGTCCTCAGTCCTCCAGTAGGGAGAAGTATCTCCAGCTAGGTCTCTTCATCATCCTGGCGGAGTCTCTTTTTGTGAATCTATCAATATATCAACTTGAATCAAAGTTTTTGATTTCTTTACAGAACACCATATGAATATTGAAGAGTTCTTGAGGTGATGTCCATGACTGTCTCTTGAAGTGCCTCTGGGATCTCTGACGCATTTGGTGCACACACATGCCTTTCTCATGGAGAAAAGTTTGATCAACCACTAGACACAATCATTGTATACCCAATAGCACCAATCACCCAAAGTGGTGAAATAGAGGGTCCTTTGCATTCACTCCATCCATATATTTCATGGCATAGATTCAATCAGTATTAAGTCAATACATGAAATGATTACTCAAGCAAAATTGAGAGTGAATATGGTGATACCAAACAAGCTATAAAAAAATGAATACTTATGTTAAGTTTTGTGAGGTACTTTTAAATATATATATATGAAATATGTTGTATATTCATTTTTTTATAATAACATCGCGTAATGCTGCCTATTACTTCAACTCTGACTTTTGTGTTACACCAATCATGACTATACACAAGCCATATTGTTTGAGATGTCTCCATCCATTTTTGTGTTCTTGCTCAACATACTAGCTACAGCTTTTATTTGTTCTAAACCCTTCTGATAAGTATCGTCTCAGTATGTATGGTTTTCCTCTCCTCAGGAGATATTTCAGCTATTTACTATTGTTTTATTTGCTTTCAATTTCCATGTTAATAACCTAACTCACCCTTTTTAGTTTGCATCACATTTATTTAGCAAACCAAATGCACATTGTGGCCTTTATACAGTACCTCACATACATTAACACAAGTATTCATTTTTTACAACTTGTCTGGTATCACCATATTCTCTCCCTATAGGACTAGGGTAATAATTTAATGTTTTGACTTACTGTAATATTGGTTGAATCTAGGTCCTTCAATATATGGATATAGTGAACTCAAATATAGTGAACCCTCTAGTTCACCACTCCCACTTTAGGTGATTGGTGCTATTGGGTATATAATGAATGTGTCTAGTGGTGCCCCAGAGATCCCAGAGACACTCCAAGACACCATTCCCTTAACCACTTGTGTGTTGCTCTGTAAAGAAATAAAAACTTTGATTTAAGTGGATATATCTAGAGATTCAGATATGAGAGACTTGGGTCGATGAAGGGACCTAGCTGACGCTGCTTCACTCTACCGGAGGACTGCGGATACACTGCACTGCAATCAAGCACTGCATTCTAGTCCATGCAGATGGAGATCTATGGATCTATAGAAATGCCTATATCCATCAGACAGAAAGTAAGGGTACATATGTACCAGTCAATATTTTGGATTTTACTTATTGTGTGACTCAATTGAAACATTGTGTCTAACATGCTGGTGATTGCACACTTTGAAAGTAAGAGTAAATCTATCACTACTGAGACACTGTTTCTTTAACTATGGAGATTCAGCTGTTTAACTGTATAACTAGATCATATCCATCTATTTAATTTAGCATTCATTGTGAAGCCTTATTACACACTCACATATATATATTTAATGTATATTTGTATTTTATGATATTTGTATTTTATGATATTTGGAATAAATGTATTTACTAATTATATTTTTACTGCTACACTTAGAGATACTTTTCTTGCTTCCCTGTTTGTGCTGTCCATCTCTACACATTCTCTTTTCATAGTATAAAAGGGTGGCAGGTTCCCACAGCATTCTATTCTGTGTTTGTTATAGGAGAAAGGAGCACATTTTTGAGCTAGAGAAGACAGGCTAATGAAGCTTAGTTTAGGTAGTCTTTTGGGAAGGATATTGTTCTCTGTATTTGGGGACACTGGGGAGAGAGGAAGGGAGTAAGGAGGTTGACCCCAAATACCCCAAACGTTTGTGGGACTGGGAAGAGACAGACAGCCTTGATCCAAGTTCCTTCCTAATCAGGCTATAATCTCTATGGTACAGAAGTCTGGGGGTGTCAGAGGGAAGAGAAAAATGATTTATCCCACAAAAACATCAAAATGTTGTGTGACTGATTGGTAAGACACAGGGAGCCATGATCCAAGTTCCTTCCTGATCTGGATGTTATCTCTTTGCTAAGGGAGTCTGGAGGTGTGAGAGGAAGACAAAAATGGGATCTACTCCAGATACGGCAAAATCTGTGTGATGGACTGGATAGAAACAGTCAGAGGTGATGTGTTCCAATATTCTTCCTGATCTGGCTGTTATTTCTTTGTTATGGAACTATGAGGAAAGAAGCAGCTGAACAGGGAGATCTACCCCAGATATGCCAAATTCTGTGTGATGGACTGGAACGACACAGTCAGAGGTGATATGATCCAAGTTTCTTCTTGATCTGGCTGTCATTTCTGTGATATGTAAGTCTGAGGAAAGAATCAGTTAAACAGGGAGATGTATTTTTGACAGTGATAGCCACAGGGAGGATAGTTATTTAAAAAATATGAAAACAAAACAAAATCTGAGGCAACCTGATGTTAGGGGTGGGGGAAAAGTCAGAAATATTTCACTTTTTTAGCAAACGTTTTCTCCTTTTCACCACTGCAACAATTTTCCACTTTTCACCGCTTACAATAAATGTTTTGCCTATGTTTCCTATGACTGCAACATTTCCCAACACAATATTACTTCTTCTTAGGGCTGACGTGGAGAAATAAATAGCTGAAAGTAAAAGTTGTGAGACCTACAACAACATATGCCTTGGAAAGGTTATTAGCATTGAGTGCCTTTGTCATTTGCCCACAATATTAACTTCCTGTTTATGTAACATTGGTACAGCTGTGGATGGGGATATTCCAGAAGGGTGCAACACATGACATAATTTCTTTAAAGCCACTGTTTTCAAAAGAAAAGGGGTGCATGTCAACCACCAACATTCTAGCAAGTTTACTATTCCATAGGCATATGTTTGCATTATTTTTGTGAAGGTTCTAACTTCTTTCTAAGGACTTACAAACAAGCCAAAAGATGTGAGAGGCTCTGAGCATGAACATAAGCAAAGATGCCTGTTCTCCGGCTAGTCGCCGGTCAAGAACATCACATTTTAGCTCTCTAGTGCCATTACAGAGGAGAAATTTCCACATACATCTCACCCCTAAGAGCGGTCCAGTTCCAAAATGATGGGCAAGTCCCCTCTACATGGAAAAAAACAGCTAACCCCAGACATAAGTTTGTGCCTTGTTTGGGCCTCATCATTGATGTGCAGCTGGCTTCCCTAGGCACTGAAAGCAAGGGGGTCCACATCTGGATTACCCTTTACACTTAGGGAGAGACCCTAAGTGTTTACCCTTAGAGTGAAGGGTAATCCAGAAGTGGACTCCATGCTCTCAGTGCCTAGGGAATCCAGCTGCACCTCCCTGCCGAGGCCCAACAAGGCCGAAATGTACGTCGGGAGTTAGCTGGTGTTCCCGTGCAGAGGAGACTTGCCTGTCATTTTAGAACTGGACCTCCCCTTTTTGGCGGGATTAGTCTAATGTGTACGTGGAAATTTCTCCTCTGTAATGACACTAGAGAGCTAAAACATGATGCTTCTGAGCGGCGACTAGCCGTACAACAGGCCTTTGTGCTGTTGTTTGTGCTCAGAAGCCTCTCACATTTTGTATGCTTATTTCTAAGAACTCAGTAAGTGTGAGATGGCAGTACATAGTAGAAGAATTGTGTAAGTAAGAACATAGTAGAATAACTGCTGCTAGCTTTGCATTGTGTTGGAAGTGTCCAGAAATAAATGAGGTTTGACAGACTGCAATGCCCTTCAACTGGAAAAGCTGCCCTTACCATAAGATACAATATATTTACTGTCTCTTGAATGGAAAGCTCCAGAGTGTTCAAGGGTGGGCTGGTGCTGAGGTCACTGCCCCACCAGTCTCTTTAAACTGGTCTGATTCTTAGACAAGGTCAAGGCTTCTCAATGCCGTCTGCCCTGGCTGCTGCTGCTGCTGCTGTTTACTGTGGTGTTGCTATTGTTGCCCATGCTCCCAGTTTGCACCCAAAGCAAAGCTGCACTGTGATATATACAGAAATGTTGATTCATATCAGAAGTGGTGCGATATCCCAACACTTTCTCCCAGCTCCATTCCTTGCATAACATCTTTCACCTTGCAGTGTGCCCATCTATCCACTCTCAAAATGATCCAGCACTGTACTACAGTACTCCAGACCAGTCACAGCCTGGTGTTAAATTCATGAGGTACTGCTTCTCTGAATGGCATTGTGAGTGGTGGTATTGGTGGTGGTGGTAACACATGCTAGGGAAACAGTAGCATTTGAAGACATAGTAGAAGAAGTAGATGTGTGGCATGCTACCTGTTTCTCAATAACATATAGCTCATAATCCTCTTCCTCATCATCAATTTTAGAAGTCATTTATCACACCTTCTCTTCCTTATTTTCTTCTGGACCAAAAATAGAGATGCTGCTGTAATCTGCCTGCCCATTTTTGCTCTGGGGAGATTCATCACAGGGCTGGATGTGCTTGTAATAGTGGTAGAATTGGCAGTGATTGTGGTGGCACTCATGGCACTTGTGGCACTAGCAGTGGTAGTAGTGGTAGCATTGGCAGTGGTAGTGTTTCTGGACTCCTGTGATTGACTATGACTATGTAAAAGTAATCTTAGTCATATTTTTTGATCTGAATAAAGCACCAGTATGTGACTCCTCCTTATGACCTTGATAAAACTTGTTGGAGGAGTGAGGATTTTGCCCCTAGGGCCAGAATGTACACTATTGGTGCCTGCAGCTGATAGTATTACAGAGGAAGTAACCTACTTACAGGGGACTGATGTACTAGTGTACATCTGACAGATGGTTTCTTGTAGCTGACTGCCAGATCTGGCCACACCATCAGAAGTGAAAGCACTTCCAGACATTTTAATTACTATTAAGGAAGAAAGGTATTAAATCAATTTTAATCTGTTTAATTATTTTTCCCTTTTTAATTTTTTTATTTACACTAAAACACTGAGAAACAATAGTCATATTTGTTGGTGACAGCAGTGGCATGTCTGAACAGTGCTTATGTGCACTTATGTTTGAGGAAACAGGGGTAGTTGCTGAACACAGCAGTGGTGGTCTGGAACACTAACTTTGTACATTGCCTATATAAACTTAGGTGTGAACATGAAACTCACCTCTTCAGGTAAGCCTACCAACTACCTCCATAACGTTATCACCAAGAACCACCCCTTCCCTGGACCACTGCACTCAATAGCACTTCTCTCTCCCACCCATTGACCGGCAGTTCATGTGGCAGGAGGCACTTACACCCAATAGCACTTATTTCTTCTGTTTCCAACTTACCTTCCTCTAGACTGTAAGCTCTCATGAGCAGGGCCCTCTGATCCTTCTGTTCTCCATATTCGATTTGTACTATTTAATATCTCTGCAAATCTATTCCCTATTGTACAGCAATGTGGAATAAACTGACGCTATATCAAAGAATAATAATAATAATAAATAATATTGTATTTTTAATTTTTTTTAAATGTCAACATCAAGCCCTTTTACAAAAGCATACACACTGCTGCAAACATTATATTACCTTACAATTAATTTAGTAAAGCTGATGTTTTAAGAGTTGGAGCAATTCTAATGCAATTCAAATGCATCATGGAGGACAAATTAATTAGGATTTTAGTTCCTTGAAAGCAAGTGAGGTCCTTAACACATTTTTCTTAATCTATTAGTAAGTTAAGGGACATTAGAACTTCTATGGACTTGGGTTCCTTATCTATGGCTTGGGGTGATGGTCACAATATGTCTCTTCAAATCACCCTTTAAGCTCTGAGATGTGTTTGTGAAATACATTACTTACTCCTAACGTAGTCAAAGTAGTATTGGAAAATAAAAAATGATTCTTACATTGCTGCTTCAGAAAATATAATGTCATGCCCTGGGCATTCTGACTTTGCAGAGGCATTTATTATCTCCTGCAGATTCAAAAAACCAATCTACGTTGTCAAATCTTAGAAAACAGATAAATAACATGGGCGTTAACTTCATGAACTAAGTGTTTGTAAAAGTGTTCCACTAAAGATAGCAAAAGAAATACCTCTGTAGCAAATAGATTTTCAGGATTTGCATGAAGGTAAATGCTCGATGAAGGGTTAACCCAGGGATGTCCTTCATGGTTCTTGACCATGGGCCATTTGCACCCAGCATGCAATCCAAATTTTCATTTATTTAAATGGAGAGCTAATCCCAATCTCTTTTTCGGAAATGCCTCTAGCACATAATACTTCCCCAATACAAATGATGGGGTAGATTATACTACAGATTGTAACATTTGCACTGGTTGTATCTCACAAGTGTTTACTGAAGTCTATGGTGACATTTAGAGATTAAACCAGTTATAATGTTATGAAGTGCAATTGAATATAGTCATACATTTGATATGTAATATTGTCCAATACCTATACTACTACTAATAATAATAATTTCTTGATACAGTGTGTAACTGTATATAATTTCAATATTTAATAATTTCAATAAGTGTGTATATTAATGTTTATGCATGGTTTTATATAAAGTTTCACAATTAGTGTAAATATGTAACCTTTTACTGAAAACTATCCAGGAAAACGAGAGAAATCTCAATGTATTCTTCCTGGTAAAACATTTTCTAAATAAATAAATATAGCAGAAGTAAAGCCTTCATCTCTTTGAGTGCCACGGAGGTGTCCAATTAATTGTTTTTCAATGTTTTGGACACCCCCCCAGCACTCAAAGGCTTAATTAATGTGGTGTGTAAATTAATTTAACAAGATATATGCTAGCATGTGATCCTAGCTGTGGATTGCACACAATATTAAATTACATTAGTTAATTTTATCTGGCTCTCAATTAATTGTTCTTTTCTCAGTTTGTCATCAGCTCAAAACACACCCCCCATACACTAACCCCGCACTATCACTAACATGACACTTAAATAATATTACCCCTAATACTATCCTAACACCCAGAGCTTTAACGCTTACATGTAACGCTTACCTGTGTAAGCACACATCCCAGTCAATTGACTGGCATATAAAAGCCAGACTCTGCTCAAAATTCCCTCATTGGGACCTGGGCAAGGGCCCAGTATGTATTGAACAGGGGATCTGTGACCATAAGTATGATTTGGATCATTTTTAGCCAGACAAAATAAGAATTATTTTTTTATAAAAAAAAAGGCAAATACAAACTATTATTTTGAGGAGAAATGCTACTTTTAACAATTTTAGCTCTGGGGGGGTATCCCTCCTGCAATGAAAGGGTTAACTGTGGCATCTCTTGGTGGCATTATTTTATTTTAATGTACATCTCATTGGATTTTTTTCCAAAAAGATTTTAAAGGGATAGCAATACTTCGTTTTATCTTTATTTTATTTTGTAGGCATTAAAAAAACATGAAGAACGATATAAGTCTTATCTCTCAAAACTTTATGGTTTAAGATATTTTCACAAGCAAAGTATCCCCCACCCTGTTCAGCCAGATCAGAAGGGAGGTGCTCAGGTAGACTGCAGAGAGGGACAATCTTCAACTAAGATAAGGGAAAAACCTGAAAAGCTTGTCAAGGGGGGGGGGCTTTCATTCTTTTCATACAAAGAAGATTGTCTCCTGCTGTTATCTGTCTGGTCTTGCAACCAGATTCACATCTGAGAAGAGATTGCTTACAATAGGTAAAAGGGGCGGGAGGGGGAACTTTGCTTGTGAATATCTCTTAAACCATAAAAGTTTGAGAGATAAGACTTATATCATTCTTCATGTTTTTTTTAATGCCTACAAAATAAAATAAAGTTAAAACGAAGTATTACTATCCCTTTAATGAAGAAAGAAGAAGAAGGAAACAAAAAAAAAGAAGATTCAAGAAGAAGATGGACAGTAGCTGACCAGAAAATGCTGAAGACCCTGCTGGACCTCAGGATTACAGGTCAGTTTATATTATTCAGAGGATGTGTTAACTGTAGTGAGATTAACCCTATGAATACCAGAAGGGTATGTAATGCGGTGCACATCCCACTGTCACTCATAGGGTTAATATTATTTTGTTTTTAAGCACTAGTGTATGTTGTTAACCACTTTTCTAACACACACTAGTAGTTTTCACTGAACGTTAGGGACTCTGTGCCTAATTTTCATGACACAGTTTTTCACCATAAAAAGTGAGCTCCTTAACATGGAATAGAATACCAAATTCTACTTGTTTTACGTGGTGTTCAATGGTCTCAAATTTTGCACCAGTTGGAAACTTTTGTGTGGCAGTTGTTTTTGACAGAGCTCTTAATAGAATAGCATACAGTGCATAATCACCATCACCAGTTTTTACAGTACTCAGGGGAATAGAATGGAACCCCTTGTATAGTGCACAATTAACACCATGTGTAATGAATTGAGAGATAACACATGAAATCTAAAGAGGTGCAGAGGAATTAACAAATTAATTTTTTTTATGCCAGTAGTATGCAATACATTGTGGAGGTTGCTTACCCCTCTGGGGCTAAAAAGGGTTAAAGACCAGTAGAGGTGTTTCAAAAAAATAAATCAGTAGGTATTTTTTTTTTTTTTTTTAGTACAGCTAATTTGCATCAGAATTGCTTAATTTCATATTTATACACATTTCCCATCTTCCTTTACTGAAGTTGAAACATCACTTCCTCTAATCCAGGCATGAGTATCTTTATCACAGGGATGCAAACCCTTGCTTAGAACCATAGAGCTGTATATTAGTAGCATCTTTTTGGGCACATTTGCCTGGGGAGCCGTGTATAAATGATGGCAGATATTCAAGCAGATTTATCCATGTCTATAACCAGGAGACTCAAACCAGCTGTTTTTTCACAGCCGTATTCTCCTAGTAGCGGAGAGAGATGATCAGACTGCCTTCAATCATTTTAGTTTTCTTTCAGCTTACTGCAATCCAGTAGATCATAAGGAGGAATGGAGTGGGGTGCATTGTCAATATCAACAGCTCATTCCCTTGTGCATGTCCATACATGCATGTAAGAGATCATAGTTTGTCCCAAGATAATCTGGTGCCCCTAGTTATAATTTAGAACCATTCATGCTGCATAATATCAAGGTATCACGAATGGGACTGACCTCAATGTGCACCCTGTGTAGCAGACACAAGGTGCATATTTAAAGGGACAGCATGCTACAGTGCATGCCCCAGATCGAGGGGTGCAGACAGTTTCATGCAGCCTGTTCTGCTCATAAAATATAGTTTAAAGTATGAAAAATATATTAAAGCAATAAAAAATAGGTGTACCTTGTAAATATAACCTTTTAATGGCAAAAATCCATAGGTAACTTACATATTTTCATTGTTTGCTGTATTATAACTTATTGCAAACAATAAGGGATGAATATGGAAAAATATATTGTTGTGTGCTATTTGCATATATAGCAGTGGTGAGATTGGGAAGTCCTTTCATGCCAGTGTGGGAGAAGTTCCCTAATCCCCTCCACTCCTACACGGTAGTGCATGTTGGATGGAAACAGAGGCAATATAGCTCCAGTTCATAAGGGCTTCAACACAGGTGAGTTGATGAGTTGTAAATGGTAATCACTTGTTCAATAATTTTTATTGGCTTATGTAATATTTAATGATGTGCACCAATTAAAGAAGCAGAATTTTGTTAATGAAAAATACATGTACAGAGCTTTTTCTGCCAAGTAAAACAAGGGTACTCACACTGCAGGTATTCATTACAGCTCATACTTACATTTGATTAACCAAATTGTTTGAAACTGTGCCAACTAGTGTCCAAAAGGCAAGTTATAATTATAGTGCACTTTATGGCAAGCTTGGGTTATACACTACAGCTCTCCACAAGCAATGAGAACACATCACCAGGGAGGAGATGCACTAAGGAGTGATGTAATGGTGATGTGTATCTATCACATTGTCCTGGAGATGGAGACACATATCTCCATATGTATTAAGAATTAAGTATGTAAGGGGTGAGAGGAAATTCTACTCATCAGCATGCAGGGTTGTCAAACTGCTGGCTATGTGTAAGTGATGCCCTTCTTTACACATCACCAACTGTTTGACAACCTTAAAGTCTGGGCGTATTGCCCGGGTTCCCCACTTTCCCACTGGGGTAGCAGAGAGAATTCACTCAAATTGAATTAGGTGAAAAATGGCACTTTCCGCTTGGCAAAAAATTTTCTGCGAAAGGTGCATTTTTTTCCGCTTTTTTCGTCTAGCTCATTGCATTGAAATCAATGGGTAGAAACATTTTTCTCCACCTCATAAAAGTTTTCTACAGCCATATAAAAGGCTGTCAGGCTCTCACAGCAGCCATTCTGTATTTGTGAGAGGAGTGAGAAGCATGCTTCTGAGCTAAAGATAGGTAAATAAAGGGGAATTGAAGCTTAGTTTAAGAGAATCATTTAGATAGGACATTTGTTCTCTGTAGCAGGGAAGTCTAGGGGAACAATGGGAATAAGAAGGAAGGAAGAAGGTTGACCCAAAATACCCCAACATTTGTGTCACTGACTGGCAAAACACAGGCAGCTGAGGTCCAAATCACTTGTTGATTTTACTTTTATTGTCTCTGTGATGGGGAAGTCTGGGGAAAGAAGTTGTTGAAATTGTTTTTTATTTATATATACATTATTTGGGACTAACTGTGATAAGATATGGTGAACAAGTTAAACAAATAAATAAATAAGAAAAAACATAAATAATTAAACAAATAAATATATTATACAACTGACTGGGAGCTCTGTGACTGTGGCAGACTTGATAGACAGCAGACGACATTGAGAATTTTGTTGAAGGTCAAGGTAGGACATCACACTCCAATTCTGAGTAAAAACGCACACAGTAGTTGAGTAATATCTAGCAAATGCACAAGCGGGTAGGGGAAAGGTGGAGAAAGTGCAGGGGCATGGGAGTAAAGTGTTAGTGCAAAAACTGACTGCAGCAATCGTTGCTGCAGCATGTGCAATAAATTATGATGATCCCTCTCCTCCCGGGGTGGATGCAGTTTGTCAAGGTCCCACCAATCACACCACGCCAGTCCCCCACCACCACTACCATACACATTTGCCACATTGTAGGTTGTACTTTTTTTTATTAATCACTTGACAGCATCATGAATACGTGCCAGTATCACTTAAGAAGGAAGTAAGTGTTGTGGGCAATGGCAATCTGCATGCTAACGCATTTTTCAAGGTATATATTGCTGTAGGACTCACAGCTTTGACTTCCAGCTGTTTATTTCTCCACTACAGCCCTCAGAAGAAGTAATATTGTGCTGGGAATTGTTGCACCACATTAAACATAGGAAAAAAACATGTTGGAATAGGAGAAAAATGTGTTAGAATAGGATAAAAATGTGTTAGCGTGTTAGAATAGGAGAAAAATGTGTTGAATAGGCAAAACTTCTGTTAGACTAAGTGAAAAATGTGTTAGAATAGGAGAATAATGTGTTGGAATAGACAAAAAATGTTGTGGAAAAAGAGAAAAATAGGCCATTTTTGCGAAAAGTCATGCGGAAAATTTTTCTCACTTTTTGCCCACCCCTAGTCTTCTTCCCACTCCATGCCCCTACAGTGCACCAGGTGGAGAGGCTGTTTAGATCTGTTATATGGAGAAGATTCTTAGATCCGCTTGGAAGCAGGGTTCTTCACCAGACATATCTGGAAAGGCTCCCCACCTAGTATACAAGCAACACTTTCTAGTTGTTATTTCTCTTCCCTCTCCAAGCTGATAGTATACTGCAAATAAGGCAGGTGTGTCAGGAGCTGTAGTATGGGGTTTATTATTGAAATGTCACCTTCTATTTGGCAACCATCAAAAAGCAACATCATAATGTCGCCTACATCAAAAGAGCGACATTCTGATGTTGCTTGCTTAAGGGTCACCACTTAGAGGGTGAAATTTCAATAGGACTGACTGACTAGTCATACATGATTCAGGGCCAAAAAGTAAAAGTAATTGGTGATTTCTAATTTTTGTTCTATACTTTCACACATACTTATGCCAACTCTTGCATTCCACTACATTTAATTAACCCTTTTGAGCACCAAAGTGCTTTGCAACTCGTTACCCATCTTTATGGTGCTGAAGGAGTTAAACTAGGATTCTGACAATGTTGATAATGAAATATAACAATATAAACAGCTCATCACATCTCCCTTAAAATGTAGTGGAATGCAAGAGTTGGCATAAGTATGTGGGAAAGTGGAGATCTAAAATGTTAGAAACCTCCCATTACTTTTGTGAGTTGGCACTGAAGTTGTGTACGTCTAGTCAGTCCTCTTGAAATACCGCCCGAGTAAGTGGCGACCCTTAAGTGTGTGACATCAGAATGTTGCTCTTTTGATTCAGGCGACATTCTGATGTCACCCCTTTTAATGTAGGCGACATTATGATGTCTGTCAACAAATAAATTTATTTGTTTAATTATTATTTATTTGTTTAATTATTGTGATAATTCACAGAGAAACTTGGGGTATTTGGGGTCAACCTCTTCTCCACCAGAGTTCCCCCAGACTCCCCTAATACAGAGAACAAATGTCCTATCTAAAAGGCTCCCTAAACTAAGCTTCAATTCCCCTTTATTTGCCTATCTTCTCTAGTTCAAAAACATGCTGATTTCTCCTCTCACAAGTCACAAACACAGAGTGGCATGCTGTGAGAGCCTATCACCCTTTTATATGGCTATAGAAAAGTAGAGATAATTTTCATGTGGTGATGAAACATTTTTTCTTCTCATTGATTTCAATGCAATCTTTTGGTGAAAAAAATGCACTTTTCGTGGGAAATTTTGCCAAGGGGTAAAGTGACATTTTTTACTGAGTATTAGTAGTGAGTGAAAAATCATAAACCTGTAGAAGGCATGAGAGATTTATGGCAATATAGGCAGACCTTGGCGGATTGGCGACAGTTTGATGGGGATATGATGGGGAAGACATGTTAGAGCATACCAGCGATGTGCCTTTGATATAAACCTGACATGACATTGCCACCCTGGCCTCTTATCTATATCTCCCTGCAGGTGTCCACACCAGAAAATTGCAGTCTAATAAAAAAAAAAAAAAAAAACTGAGCAGTAACATCTTTCTAATGCAAGATCCCCCAGCAGTAAGAATATTCTATATATTTTTTCATTGAAATCAAATGGAATTTTTATTTGTTTTCTATGATGATTTTGACTTACCTTTTATCTTCTGCACCAGCATGTCCAGCATTTCCAGCAGTTTGATATGCACAATAAGTCCACATCTGCAGGCACAAGGTGCAAAAAGTCTCAGCTGACTTGAAAATAATCTTATTGTTAGACAATGTTAGAAGATGAGCCATGCTGCTTCATTATACAGGCGAAAGTGTCTATTATATGTCTGATATGCTAACAGATACTGGGAAAGGTGATAATTACAACAAAGCTGTCACTCCGCTCTCTGCATATTTCATGTCCCCAGAAAATGTGGAATATGACACTTACACATGCAGATGGTCCAAGCAGTTCTGTGAGGACTCACTTAATCTATGTATAACCAGATTGAGACAATTAGCTTCCAATTTTGATTTATCCAACGTAAACAAATAAATCACAGAAAATATTAGGAACAAACCTGGTAATGTCAAAGAGGGATTTCCAAGATATAAAAAGGTGCTTAAAATTGGCTTTGAGGGCTCATTCAAAGTCCATGTGCTTAGGCCACATGTGGGTAACAAGCATCACTCCAGTTACTGGACAACATTTCCCATCATCCTCAGCTAGCTGTGGACACATGGCATACATCATATGCACAGAAGGAGTAAATGTTATTTGTCATTGGGGGTGATGAAGCAGTGGCAAAAAATGGGATGGGGTTTTGGGCAACAGGAAAGCTTCTCTCAGTTTGCCCATTAATCGAGTCCTCCTCTCATGTTTAAATGGGCATTCAGACATGCAGATCTGACACTCACAAACCTACTAGCCAAACTGAAAACATTAGGGAATTCAGAATGCTAAGCTAAAGGCATATAGAGCAAGCAAACTGCATAGCACATGCCATATATAATTAGTTACAAACAAACTATATCAGGAGAAAATAAAACTTCAAATAAAGAGAAAAACTGCATATCAAATCTTCTTACAGCAAGGGTAATTAATCGTTTTATGTCTAGCTGTTTGAAACTACAAATACCATCCAACTAAAGGATGGAAGTGCAAAGAGGGACTACCTGAATATTACGGTAACATGGCACAACTGTGGAGATGATTACCCTCATAGAAAATATCAAAGCTCTGGTCCCACAAGTGAGAAGCAATGCAACCAAAATACTTCAAATCAATGGCTCATCAAAACACAAAATCAAAGCCCTAATTAGTAAACACTCTGCAGATTAAAGACACAATCAAAAGTAAAGATGAGGACTATTTAGATACCTCAGACATAGCAGTAATATATGTATAGAATTTAAAACGGAATAAAAACCTCATGCTGCCAGTAGCTACCATCTAATGATAGAATATACTGTTGTCAGTCATGGTAGATTTAAGTGTTTGTGTAAATGTGCTGGAAAAAAGAATATAGAGAACTATATCCAAATCTCAAACTGTAAAGCACAAAGAAAATCTATAACCTGCAATTAAAGCTCATTACAGCAACTGAACAGCATGTGATATCAGACAAAAGCAATATTATTAATATTGTCACCTGCTTGGTACATTTCACCTAGTATTATTGTTCAATGTATTTGTTTTTGAAGAATTCTGGAAAATACAAGACTTTCTGGTTACCTTCAATATTGATAGCACAGTAAAACTCACCCAAGCTTACAGTGGGGCTACTTTTCACATGTGCCTAAAAGTTAAAAACTGAAATAAATAAATAAAAAGACACAGGGGAGGGGAACTCATTACTCACAGAGCTGAGTAAAATAATAAGGGGTCATCCACTGAGACTGGACGAAAGGTGCTTGCAGCTAAAAGAGAGGCAGATATTTTTCTACAGGAAGGAGTGTAAGGATCGTGGAATTCTTTGTTCTGGAGTCTGAGTTGGTGAATAGTGTAAGTATTTTAAAAACAGTACTAGATACCAGTGTGATTTAGAGAATTGTGAGAGTTGGTTTCAATTAATATTGGATATTGATTCAGGAAGAAATATGCTTGTCTTTTGGAGTCAGGAAGGATTTTTTTTCCCTCTTGGGACATACTTGGAAAGTTCTTCAGTAGGGTTTTGTTTGCCTTCCTCAGGACTAATAATCTAGGAAGGATAAAGGCTGAACTTGATAGACTCATAGCCTTCCTCATCGAAATGTTACAATTTACTAAAAAACAAAAGCTTTGGGATATTGGTAAGAGTCATAAGCCATACCTCTTTGGTGTACCCAATAGTTGTATCACTAAAATGCAAAAACCAAGAGGAAGTAGAACTCTATTTACACATGTAACCTCCCAGTAAAACAAAAGACTAAAGGCTTACTTTGCACCCACAGCTGACAATCTCATTCATCAATGGTATTCTTTTCAAAGATTGATAATAGCTGATGAATACCACCATCAATGACTATGTCCCAAGCCTCAACTCAACACAAGCTTCTATATTCACATTGGACTGAGCTACTAGTAATGCCTACATTGTAGATGAAGTTTTCCTGAATGCAGTTCAGCATACATTCCATGCTACAGTGGTTCTCCTGATGCAAAGAAAATGCAGCGCTTGCATTTTGTCTATTTTGAAGCATTAGTTTAAGTAGATAGGAAAAAATTAAAATGAACAAACAAGAGGTACAAGGTACTTAAATGAGAGGGTAAGGTGGCAACTTCACAACTATAAATGGCAAAGTGATTACAGTCTTCCACCTCTTAGGTAGGGGTGCGTGAAGGGTCTTTTCGTGTTGCCATGTGTCTGTGCGTCGCTCGGCTTCTATGTTGCGGCGTTCTTTCTTCTCCCATTGGCGTTGCTAGGCAACGACGTTGCAGCGTCGTACATCGTCGTCTCGTAGCTCTGACGTCAGCCACTGCCTGTATTTAATGCGGCTCTGTGAGGATGCTGATGCTCAGTCTCGAGTTCCCCTTGACCCCTTGAAACCAAGTCTTGCTCCGTCGACCACTCTGGTTTGTCCTCCCATCCAGGTGGAGGGGTCCGTGGAATATGAAGTCGAATCCATAGTGGACTCTAGTATCCGTCGGGGTCGGTCGGAGTACCTGTTACACTGGCTGGGTTATGGGACCGAGGAGCGGTTGTGGGAACCATTGTCTAACACCCACACTCCTCCCCTTCTGCGCTCCTATCATCGACCCGGTTCTTTTCGTGTCAGGAGGCTGCGTGTCAGGGGGGACTCTGCCTGTGCATCGCTCAGCGTCAGCGTCCACGTTGCGGTGTTCTTTCTTCTCCCATTGGCGTCGCTAGGCAATGACGTTGCAGCATCGTACGTCGTTGCCTCGTAGCTCTGACATTACCCGCTGCCTGTATTTAATGCGGCTCTACGAGGATGCTGGTGCTCAGTCTCGAGTTCCCTTCCTCTCTCCCTAGTGCTCTATTTTGGCATTCCTCAGTGTATGACCTCTGGCTATTCATCCTTGGACCCTGTTTATTGTCTGCCACCTGCCCTGACCTCGGGACTCATTTCTGACTTGATTGCTGACGCTGCCTGCCCTGACCTCTGGCCTGAACTTGATTCTTCTTGTGTTTACTGCCTGCCTTGACCCTTGCTCTGGATTTCTAATTTTGTTCTCTGTGGGCTCGGAGAGTTTACCTGCTTGGTGTTTGGCTCCCTGAGGTCTCCAGCTAGTTCTGCTCCCTGTGGACTCCAGGTACCCAGTGTGTTACTCTCTATATGTATATACATTTCCCTGTATGTGTATATGTATGTGGGTGCTTGTCTGGGTTCTCTCAGTCCTGCATCAGGGTATCCTACCTCGTGCTTGTAAGATATCTTCCACTTTCAGACTATAACTGCTGCCTGCACATACTTGCTGTAGCCCTCTCTACACCGAGTGGGGTTTCACGCAGCAAACACACACCCCTTTATAGGGTTGACACAACACCACGAAAAAATAATTAAAAACCACATTGTTGTCCGCTTTTTCCTGGGAAAATCTGCTTTAAAAAAAGCAATTAAATTCTTTGCATTTTTCAGCCATTGGCAAAAATTCTTCTCCATATTTTCAAAGGCTAGAAAGTTTCTGGCCATTGATTTACTTGCTTTTCTCCTTTTTGCTATAAAAACGTGATGTATTCCAGGAAGTGTAACCACAATACAAGCAGCTACAGAGCGACGTAGATGTGCTGTGCTGTTCTGCTGTGATCTGTTTGCAAAATGGAGGCAAGAGAGGCTCATAGTGACTGTTATCACTATGAACAAGTTTAAAAATAATAAAAGGAAGAACTGGAAGAACCCTTATGTGTCCACTGAGTCTGAGGAGGAGGAGGAAGTGCCCACTACAGAAGCAATACTGGCCAGTCTCACTAAATTACCCCTAGGGATCTTGGTGAAATTAATGTCAAGGAAGGAAGAAGTTGGTAGTAGTGAGAGAAGGACAGGTCAGCTGTTTGTGTCTGCTGTCAGATGTGCTCGGGGCTTGTGCATTTAAAAAAATAAATAAATAATTTCAATGTTTCCTTAGAGCTTGTGCCAAACAAGCCTAAGTCCTACAAATCAATGTTTCTTAGGGCTTGTGCCAAACAAATCTAAGTCCTACAAATCAATTTTTCATCAGGACTTTGGGCCTTTAACTCTAACAACAAATCTTACAAATCATCCTCTATAAAATACTCTGTCACATCAAGTATCAGTCTATCCCAGTGGCAGCTTATGCCAGAGGGCCCCTGTCTCTATCACATTACATACAAATTTCTTATTTTATTTTATTTTTTTATTAGCTGTCCCCCAAACCAGTCAAGAACTCCCCCAAACATATTCCCTGTTCAACTGATTCTTTCCCCATACTCCACCCACCAACACAGGCACCCTCCTCAGACCCCTTTTATACCATGTCTTATGGTGTGGTGTTAAATGTATTTAGGATTTATTTTTTATTAACTGACCCCAAATCCCAGTAAACAAACCCCCTCAAAAAACATTCCCTGTTCAACTGATTCTTTCTCCACACCCCACCAACACAGGTACCCTCATGCCTCTTTTATACTATGCCTTTGGGAAATAAAATAGCATTTGCTATGTGTTGTGTGTAAATTCAATTTTCCTATTGATTTCAATGGAATGAGCTAGTCAAAAAAAGCAGAAAAATGGCTCTTTTCACTGGAAATGTTGCCATTTTTCCATTATTCGACGATTTTGGTTTGAGGCAAAAATTTTCGCCCATCTCGACTCTTAGTTTTCCCTCAGGTATCAGCTGTCACGGTAGTCAGGCAAATAAGGACAGACACAGTGCTGTGCACTGCTCTACTGTGAGATACCAGAGACTAGGACCGTGGTGCAGGCAGAACACAGGAGGGAACGGTAATTGAGGCACAAGTCTTCACCCTGGGCCACGTGACCAGAGGCAACAGGGAGCAAGAGAAGACCTGAACCATGAAACACTGAGACTGATTGTCAGGCAAGTTCGGAGAGTATAGAGCAAATAGTCAGCCAGAGCCACAGGTCAGACAAGCCAGGGACTAGATAGAGCGATAGGCAGCAAGAGCCAGAGGTCAGACAAACCAGGGACTACACTGAGCGAGTAAGTCAGCCAGAGCCACCTGTCAGAACCGATGTGGGTAGTCAGACAAGCCGGGATCATACACGGAGCAAGTTAGTCAGCCATAGCCACAGGTCAGGACCGATGTGGGTAGTCAGACAAGCCAGAGTCATACACGGAGTGGATTCTCAGGAGAGTACAGGTCACAATGGATCACAAGAGGCAATATCAGAAACACCACGTAATGGCAATGACTCCCAGGCCCAGGGAGGTTTATAAAGGAGCAGGAGAAGGCGGGACCCAATCAGGCCACACAGAATAGACCCATAAACAGGCGTCCTAGCCAGTGCCTGTTTCATGATGTCAGCAATGCGGCCGACACACTACAGGAAGGAAGCACAGGATAACTAGTTCTGTAAGGTAGACCATGATATCAGCTTCCAGTTAACGATAGACTCGCACAGCCAGAAATGATGTAATGTATTTATTAAATCAATTAAAAACAAATACACAATCCTTGACATGCTTCTTAGACCTCAGGTTATTTGATTAGGTAGATAAAAACTGTCCCTAAATTCCTGATACTTTTAAATACTATGGGTGAGATGTTCAAAAAGTCATCATCATAAAACAACTGTCAGATCACAAGTTGTGGTAAAAGATGGACAACGTTTTAGATGTAAATCTGTCAAGTTTGAAAATGTGTCATAAAGAATTAAAAATGACTGTAAGAAGATCTTGATGAATATTGCCCTTTAAGAAGAATTATCACCCTATGTAGGTCCCCCCACAATAATTAGGCATATGGCGATTATCTTCTTAACAGTGATATTATCAGCGCAAGTACCGCAATCTGAAGCAAGCCTTTTACTGAGACTGATGGCCAGTCTTCTTGCTTTAGAGCCGTCTGTGTGCCTGCACCGTCAGTCCCTTCCGGTACCTTAAGGTACCATGCAGTGGCTCATAGAGGAGACCAGGACGGACATCGCAGTTGCGCAGATGTCTCTAAGACAAGATGCCTGTGTACAAGCCTGGCTGCTGGTCTCAGAAGAAGAAGGATTATTTCCGATAATAGCACTATTAAGAAGCTAATCTCCATATGCCTAATTATTGTGGAGACTTTATATAGGATGGTAGTTCCGCTTTAAAAAATCTGATGTTAAAAATTTCTTTGATTGTGTCATTGAAACTGAAATTTTCAAAGAAACAAATAAATTTTTTTGTCTTTAAAACAACATGTTTTCAAAGAATGACTTTTTTTTACCAGTTAACTCCATAGAACTGCTTCTCACTCTTGATAATTTGTGTTCTCCAATTTTATACCATTTTTATTTTGTTCGGGGAAAAAAAGACTTTAATCAGACAAAAGAGTAATTTTTTTTCCCTTTGATGGAGATGATGGAATTGGATGCAAAAAATGATGGTAATATGTCATAGGCAATCAGTACATGGGGGGCATCAGGAGGGGTCCTGATGCCTTTCCAAAGAGGTACAAATATATATAAATTAATACATTTAAAAAATTAACCCTGTATGTGCCACAGGGGTGTCTACATATCGCTTTGCAATACACTTGACATCCCTCTGACATGTACACCGCCTGCTTCCCCAGCCAGGTTCCAGTGCCTTCTGGATGTAACAGATGCCTAAGTACACTGACCCTCCCACCAAAACCAGATTTCACTGCCCACTAATAAATTTACTCTGGACCCAAACTCACTCTCCAACTAATAGCTGTCCTCCCATTCACCTCCTAGCTTCTGGAATGTTTTGTATACATATGCAGAGTCACCCTCTACTCCTTCAAGCCCTCCACTCCCTATGCCTTAGTGATACTACTCTATCTTGGTTCACACCATAAATCACCAACTGCTTCTTTATTGTTTCTTATCCTGGCTCCACTTCTTCACCTCTATTACTGTCTGTTGGAGTACCATAAGGTTCTGTACTTGGCCCCTTGCTAATTTCAGTCTACACCTCTTCCCATAGGAAACTAATAAGCTCCTGTGGGTTTCACCATCATCTCTGTGCTGCTGAAACTCTCTTTCTCTCCTGTTGCACATATCTATTTGTCTCTTCCTGGATGTCCTCCCACCATCTAAAAATTAAAGCCAAACTAATAATTCCCTCTTCTTCAAATATTCTTTCCCCTGATGTTCCCTTCACTGTTAACAAAACCACTATCACACCAACCCTCAAAGAAGAATACCAGCTGGTCACATTTGACTCTGTCCTTTCCTTCATTCCCCACATTCAGTCAATCTCCAACTCAAGTCATCTTAATCTATATAACATCTCTTTAATTCAACCTTTTCTCACCCAAGAGACTACCAAATTCTAACCCAAACACTCATCATAACCATCTCAACTACTGCAATACTCCCCTAATTGACATTCCTCTCACACAACTAACCCACTACAGCTCATAATGAGCTCCGATTTCAGTCTAATCTACCTCACACATTTATCCTCTATTACTGCTCATCTCTTCCATTTCCTACACTGGTTTCCATATTCTTTAGAATTAAATTCAAAATACTGATGCTAACTTCCAGTGCCCTTTCTATCACATTGAATCCATCTACAATGTATCCCTTGTTTCCAAATACATTCCCACTTGCCAATCTCACTCTGCATAGGATCTTTGTGTATCTGAATCTCCCATTACATCCTCCCATTACCATCTACAGGACTTCAATAGTGCTACAACTGTGCATTAGAATTCCCTCCTCTGTCCCATAAGACTGTCTCCCAGCCTTCAAATATTCAAACACCCCCTGAAAGCTCACTTTTCAGGGAAGCTTATCAAATGACCTCATAATTGTTATTTGCACGGGTAGATCAATAGCCTGTCCAACATCTACTCACTGTAGTTCCCTTTTTTACAGCATTTTCTCATCTACAACACCATGAGGGCTTCAGTGCCCACAAAGAGCTTTTTTTATTTTGAACAGACCCACTACGTATCTGGACCACTGTATTGAAAATCACTGCTACCTCCCACTCATTAACCAGCAGTTCAAGTAGCATAAGGCACTTACACCTTCTGTTTCCCACCTACCTTCTTCTAGATTTCAAGCTCACATGAGCAGGGTCCTTTGATTCTTTTTGCACTGTTTTGAGTCTCTGCATGTCTGTTCTCTATTGTACAGCCCAGCAGAATACACTGACAATATATAAAAATCAAGTATAATAATAACAGTACAGTACCATGGACAGGAAGCATGTCTGTTATTTTCTCAAAACAGCTTCAGGAGTTGCTAAAAATACTGCTGCAGGCCTCTTTTCCCATTTTGCAAGACACTACAAAAGTAGAAGTGTTCACGTATCGTTATACTTGAAAATATATTAACTGGTTTGTGCTCATTTCCATTGGGGGGGGTCAGTTTTCCTTGCATCTGCAATGTCTGAGTAAAGCTAAATACAGAAAGAATACCTGTCAAAGTCAGCACAGTATAATTTGTATATATCAAGTTCTATCAAGAATTTTTACATATCTGAATGCCTGCATTTATCTGTTAACACTGCAGTATGTTTTTTTCATATAGTTCTTTTAAGGCTAGACAGAGCTGTGCAGATAACAGTAGGTTTTTCCATTGGCTCATAAGAATGTTTTATGTGCAAGTATAAAAAGGACATTGCTTTTCATCTCCCCAAATTTTCCATTTTTATATTCATCTTCTGTAAACATAAAAGTAGAGATATTGCTAAAATGACTTTAATATCTGACAAGTATTTGAACTAAATCTAAAATTTGTTCAATTCAAGCCAATAAAACAACTTTGTTGAAGACAATTATATCTGTGTAGTTTTGTTGAACTGGAGGGTTTTCTAGCCTTGTGTTTGCTAATAAAAATAATAGAATGACTCTAGTTCAGTATCAGTTCAGTACCCAATGGCCATAAATAAAAGAGGGCCATCAGGAAGAAATTATGCTGATGTACTAATATGAAGTCATTCTGGGGAAAACAAACTGTATCATGGGGGAACAAATGCAAATTTATATTGATTTAAAATTGAGCTTTTTGTCCTTTGAATGCATTGGAGACATTATTAGCATTCAGTGGGTTAAAGTGCCAGTTAAATCAACACTGAAATGCATTTTAATGCGTTCAGATGAGTGCTAACCTTAGCACCCAGTGTTTTTTTTTTTTTTTTTTTAGCCGGTATTTGTTCATAGCACTGGTAATTGAATTGCTTATCATGCTTTAAAAAATTATAGAGGATTTTTTTTGGCAATGGGGGGGGGATTCAATGAAAGCCATAAAAGGGTGTCAGGTTCTCACAGCATGCCATTCTGTGTTTATGAGAAGAAGAGAAAGTAGCACATATTTGAGCTAGAGAAGACAGGCTATTAAAGGGGAGCTGAAGCTTAGTTTAGGAAGTCTTGTAGGCAGGAAACCTCTTCTCTGTATTAGGGGAGTCTGGGGGGACAGGAAGGGAGAAAGGAGTTTGACCCCAAATTCTCCAAATTTCTGTGTGACTGACTGGGAACAAACAGGCAGCAGTGTTCCAGCTTTCTACTGATCTCTGTGCTATGGGAGTCTGGGGCTGTGAGAAGGGGGCAAAGGAGGATTTCAACCACATACCCACAAAATGTTGTGTGACCAAGTAAACACAGGCAGCTGTGATACAAGGTCCTTCATGATCTGGCTGTTATCTCGGCTCTGGGGAGTCTAGTGGCGTGAGGATGGAGCAAAGGAGAATTACCACAAATCCCCTCAACTGACTGGGAAGACACAGGCAACAGTGATCCAAGTTTCTTCCTGATCTGGCTGTTATTTCTGTCCTAGGGGAGTCTGGGGAAAGAAGCAGTTGAACAGGGAGTATGTTTTTATTTTGTTTTTGTTGACAGTGATAGGGATAGGGGTGACAGTCAATTCAAATTAAATAAATAAATTGGCTGGAAGATCAATAACTGGGTAGGGGGCATTAGGAGGGGTCCTGATGTCCCTGCAATGAAGTCTGATAAAAAAAAAAATACCTGTGTATGCCACATTGAGGCTCGAATTAATGCGGTGGACACCCTGTGGCAGAATCAGAATGTACTGTGTGGAGCCATTTTTTTTATTAAGACCTGAAGAAAATGTCCCCCTCAATGAGGTCTGAATTAAAAAAGTAGAAGAAAATTAACACTGTGTATGACAGAGAGGGGTCCAATGCAGACCTCTACCCCACCTGTGGTGCACACAGGCTTTTTTTTCTCTCAAATTCTTTTGGGTTGGGGAGCATCAAAAGGAGTCCTTATGCCACCCAACAAAGTATGAATAAAAATAATAATTAAATAATGAATCCACTGTGTGCCACAAGGGGCACAACACATTGCTTTACAATGTATTTGACACCCCTGTAGCACACAAAGGATAATGTTTTTTTTTTCATTATTATTTTATTCAGACCACATTGGGGGTCATCAGGAGGTGTCCTGATGCCCCCTCAAGGAGATCTAAATAAAACATTAGCAACAAAAAACAAAAAAACCTGCATATGACACAAGGGAGTCCAACTCATTGTGTCACACATATTTTTTTATAATTTTTTGGTTCAGACCCTGTGGGGATATGAGATATGAACAAAAATAATTTAAAAAATTAACCCTCTATGATCCACAGGGGTCCAAGCATTGCTCTGCAATGCATTGGACACCCCTGTTGCACACATGATTTTTTTTTCCATTATTTTTTATTATAACCTTCTTTTGGGTGGGGGGGGCATCAGCAGGGGTCCTGATGGCAAAGGTCTAAATAAAAATAATGAAAAAAATCCTGCTTGTGCCACAGAGGGGTCCAATGCATTGCTTTGAAATACATTGGAACCCCGTGGGACACACAATTTTTTATCTTTACATTTTTTATTCAGACCCTGTTGAGGGGCATCAGGAGGTGCTTGATCCACAGGGGTCCAAGCATTGCTCTGCAATGCACTGGACACCCCTGTTGCACACAAATTATATTTTCCATTTTTTTTTTATTAAGACCTTCTTTTGTGTGGGGGGCATCAGGAGGGGTCCTGATGGCTGCCATCGAGGTCTAAATAAAAATAATGAAAAAAAACCTGCTTGTGCCACAGAGGGGTCCAGTGCATTGCTTTGAAATGCATTGGATCCCCCGTGGGATAAACAATTTTTTATAATCACTTTTTTATTCAGACCCTGTTGAGGGGCATCAGGAGGTGTCCTGATGTCCCCCCAACAAGGTATGAATAAAAAAGAATAAAAAAAATAACCTACTGTGTGCCACAGGGTTCACCCCTGTGGCATGAACACAAAATGCCTCCAATCCTCCCATATACCCTAACCCCCCCGCCTGGCATCACAGCCCACTGGCAGTCCCACTCCCCAAGCCTGACTACTCAGCCTGGTTCCACTGCCTACTGGTAGACACATACTACCAATGTGTACTGAATTCAGGCTGGGAATCAGTGTATGTGGGGGACATAGAGTTCACACTGCTAGTCACAGATCCCCATATTTCACTATCTGCCCCCCACCAGCCTTGCTCCACTGCTCACTAGACATACCACATACACTGCTTGAGCCTTCCCGCCTGGTTCCACTGGCAGTCACAGGTACGCAAATACACTGGCTGACCCCCTAGCCCATTTCAACTGGTAGCCACAGAATCACACATACACTGTTTGTTTCCCCATCCTTGTTCTACTGGTAGCCATGCTCCTGGCACTCAATATGGTATGTCAACCCATACCAGTGGGGTACCATTTTTCTTAGGCTGGCAGGAGGTCATGAATACATTAGGAAATCCCATGGTGTTGAACCATTTTAGTATCTTTGAAGTGACTGATGTGTAAAAATGTTTTTTTTTTTCTGTGCACACTAACTTAATGGTAGAGAGACAAGTTACCCCTCATCTGATGCAGATAATTGTCTAGTTTCCAAAACTGTATGATGCACCTACCTCTTCTTCATTTATCTCATTGTTATAGCTATATATATAGATTGTAGATGACATTGTTTTGTGGTTCAGGCACCCCCTACAGTATGACAACCCATACAAACATGATGGGATTTCTCTTGAAAGCATAGTAGCTAATGATTGCAATAATAAACTGCATGTATTTTCAAAGCTAGATGTACAAATGTAAAATAGCTCAATTCTTTTCTACAATACTACATTTCCTACATACAGTAGGCTACCTTCTTTTCACAGTGGTATACTTTGTCTATATTTTGTTACAACCATTTTAGTATAGGTAAGTCATATTCGAAAAAGTGTAAGAAAAATGAGAGGTTGATGTAGGTGTAGTTTTGTGCTTCTGGCACCCCCTACGGTATGTCAACTCATGCCAGTGGGATGCCATTTTTCTCCTAAGAGCACTAAATAATGAGTACAGTTGGAAGTTGCATAGTTTTTACATATTTCAGTACAAGTGAATGGGGAGAAATGTAGAAAATTTTTTTTTCCTTTTGTGCCAGCTTGTGGAAAGATTTGTTTAGGGTAGAAAGGCAAGTGACACCTCATTTGATGAAGTTGGATATTTACTTACTGGAAATACATTGTTTTATTTTCAGCTGTTTTACAGTAGTTTTTCCATGTAACATCTAGAATGTGCATATTAGTTCATAAAGTTGAAAATACCATTTTGTACTCCTGGTAGTTAGGGCTCTGCACTGGCCATGAAGGTAAAACTAAAAAAAAAATTGTATATTTGTGCTTTTTCAAATAATTGAAACTTTAAACTCGGGGCTTTTTAAAATAACTTGCAACTTAAAATGTGTCTGGCCTACAAGGTACTGAAAATGGCCCATACCCCTGGCAGAGAAAGGATTAAAGAACTGATTTATTGTGTTACACACTGCTGGATGGTTGTGCCAGTTTCTTAAGTAGGAAGTTATTGTTGTGGGTAAAGGACAAATGCATTCAGTCTGCTAACAATTTCTTCAAGGCATATGTTGCTGTAGGACTCACAACTTTTACTTTCAGCTATGTATTTCTCCACTTCAGCCCTCAGAAAAAGTAATATTGCAGCGGGAAACCTTTCAGTCATAGAAAACATAGGTGAAATATGGCAACGTTCTGGATGGAAATTTATTGGCAGTGGTGAAAACATATGTATTTTCTATGGGCAGGAAGTCTCGCAACAAAAGTGGTAAAGGTCCTGCAAGAAATGTCTCTGACTTTTCGCCCATCACCCTTTAGGTGATATATAAATAACCAGCAGTTGGTCTAACTGTAACCCTCTGAGTGCCATAGTGGTAATCAATGCATTGCTTTGCAATGCATTCAGTACCATTCTAGCACTCAGAGGTCATGTCGGTTTTTCTAAGTATTATTTGTATTAACCTTTTGAGTGCCAGAGGGGTTGGGACAACAAATGCATTGCCTAACCATCTGGCACTCAAATGATTAAGGGTAGATGTATGTGCAATCCAATACAGAGCAATACATAGCATACCCCGTGGTCCTTTAAGGTTTAAATTGCACATTGTGACTCTTCTTTGCTCTTTTCCAAAATGTGTACTCAAAACTATGAGGAGGTTATAAACTTGAATAATCCCATTAACAATTTGACCAGTATAGGAGTCTGCAGGTAGGTTCATTACTGTTCATAATGATAATATATACCAGACTGATCCTGTCACTTAAAACAACTCTGGTATTTTTGAAAGAGTTTTAAAAGTTATATATATGTTGTACAAGAGCATAATGGAAAAGATAACATGATAAAAATTAAAATATATCAATATATTCTGCATAAAACACTGCAATTTCAATTTGCTGTATTTCAATGTGTTGTATTTAAATACAGTGTATCAGAATACATATATATGGTGATTACCACTTAAGGGACATGAGAGGTGTTCAACTCATTCAATCCATCAACCTGTTGTTACCAACTGCTTTTAGGCTACAGATTATTAATTTGCTGAAAGAGCGAAAGTATGTAAAAATTCATTCTTCAAGATTGAATTTGAGTGTCATTTAGGTGTCCAATACAGCTCTGCATAACGGATGGCTTATAATATTATTTATTTCAATGAGGCACTGAGGTGATGGACAACTAACATGCATCATCCCAATGTTTTGGACTACAAATATAATCTTTATAGCCTATAATTGTAGTCCAGAACATGTTAAAGACCAACATATTGCCTAGCTGGTGTAATATTCAGTGAGCACAAACTGAAATAACAAGAAGTCTGACGTATTAAGGAAACTGGGCCAGTTCTAGAACAAGCCACCTGTACCAAATGGAACTTATAAACATTCACATTGATTTATTACATACTACATTAACATATTGAATGCTGGAATGCTCTCCAGTGCAATGCATTGGAATGTATCAGAGACCTCTCTAGCATTCAATGGATTAAATGTATATTTTAAATCTGTAGGTCTTTAGGGAATTTTTATTTATTCTCTGTGATGAACTTGGATTTGCTCCCTAATTGCTCCAGTTCTTAGTACATCAACCTCAAGGAATATATTGTATATAACAATGAAATCCTAATAGTATTATATAAGACAAAATGCAACAAGTAACCCCTTGAGAACCAGAGAGGTGTGAAATGCATTGCATCCACTTTTCTTGTCCTCAAGAAATAAATATGCACAAGGAGTTTCCAAACAAGTATAAAAGAGAAATAAGGAGGTCCGCTGTTAAAGTGATAGTAATGTTTTATATTAAAAGCAGCTCTAATTAATTTTCATAGTATTTGGGCCATGGAGAGTGTTATTTCAATTCTGTCAGAGTTGTAGTTCAAGAGTAATTCAATGACAAAGTATCCCCTTCCCACCCCTTTTACTGATGTAACACTGCTCAGCCAAAGCAGAAGGGAGGTGCCCAGGTAGACTGCAGAGGGGGACAATCTTCAATTAAGATAAGTAAAAAACCTGAAAAACTTGTCAAGCGGGGCAGGGCTTTCATTTTTCTCATAGGAATAAGAGTGTCCCCTTCTGTTATCTGTCTGGTCTATGGACTGGATTACACATCTGAGAAGAGATGGCTTACACTAGGTAAAAGGGGCGGAAGGGGGAAACTTTGCTTGTGAATATCTCTTAAACCATAAAGGTTTGAGAGATAAGACTTATATCGTTCTTCATGTTTTTTTAATGCCTACAAAATAAAATAAAGATAAAAGAAAGTATTACTATCCCTTTAATATTGTAAAACCGGTGGTAATAACAAAAACACCAGTGCCTAAAAAACTCAACCATGTACCTCAGCTATTCTATTGCTGGTGAAGTACATGACAAAATGAGCGTTGATGGCCAAAACTCACGTTTTTTCAAAATGCTCTTTATTGGTTTTTGTTTCCACAACTCGCTCTAAATAGCTCAAAAAAGCGGGGGGAAAAAGAGTGAGCTAAAACTAGTCAGAATTGTAACACTTACCTGACATCCACTGTCCGGCTTCTTCATTAATCTTCTCTTCTTTCTTCTGACTTCCCATTCTTTTTTCTTTCTTCTTTTCTTCTTTCCTGTGTTAAATAAAAAAAAATCATTAGCGCTCATTGAATTAAAAAACAAAATAAGCCCCAAAGATGCGACCATTAACCCTCTGAGTGCCGGAGGGGTAGCCCTCAGTCGCTCAAAGGGTTAATATGGGTCTCATCTAAACGTTGGCAGTTAATAAAAAAAATGAAATGTTTTTAAAACTTCATAAAAAGTATATGTTTTAATTCCTTACCCCCTTTTGCCTCCGCCCCCAGCTCCTCTGGTGGTGGAAGGCATTTTGAGCAGCACACTCCTCCCTTGCCACCTCTCGGGCCTTTGCCTAAGTCAGACTGCCAGGAGTTTGAACTGAGATTGGCTTTTAAATGCCCAACAAGTCCCATGGGATCCGTTACTTTGCAAGTCATAGAGGATCTGCTACCTTACACATCCCAAGGGATCTGTTACTTTACAAGTCCCATGGGATCTGTTACTTAAAAAGTCACAGAGGATCTGTTACTTTACAAGTCCCATGGGATCTGTTACTTTACAAGTCTCAGAGGATCTGCTACGTTACAAGTCCCATGGGATCTTTTACTTTACATGTCCCATGGGATCTGTTACTTTACAAGTCTCAGAGGATCTGTTACTTTACAAGTCCCATGGGATCTGTTACTTTATAATCACAGAGGACCTGTCACTTTACAATCACAGGGAATCTGTTACTTTACAAGTCCCATGGGATCTGTTACTTTACAAGTCAGAGAGGACCTGTCACATTGCAATCACAGGGGATCTGTTACTTCACAAGTCAGAGAGGACCTGTCGCATTGCAATCACAGGGGATCTGTTACTTTACAAGTCCCATGGGATCTGTTACTTTACAAGTTACAGGGGATATACACTTTAGGTGCAGTGGCAGAGATATTTATTAGTGTTGAGCGAGCATGCTCGGCCGATGCTCGGATCGGCTCGAGCATCGCTCTGCTCGGCACATGGCGGTACTCGTACGAGTACCGCATGTGCTCGCCCGCCATGTTCGGGTCTCCTCCCCGCACGTTTTGCGGCTGCTGCGCAGCCAATAAACGTGCAGGGAGGCTCTGACATCGGTGTAATGCCAGCAGCCATGTTGGCTGCTGGCATTACACTGATTGGCTGGCCAGAACCCGTGGTCGGGTGCTGTATAGCACCTGACCATCGAGTTCGGCTCAGTCTGAGCCAGGAAGAGCTGAGGATAGGAAGGGAAAGGCAGTGTAGGGAGGAAAAAAACAAAAATTGTGAAAAAAAAGAACCAAAAGTCCTTTTTAGGACTACTGTGTGTGGGGGCAGCAGGTTATTTTGTGTGGGGGGAAAAAAACAAAAAAAAAAAAAAAAAAATATTCTGTTTAGTGTGAAAAGTTGTAGATTAGAGCACATTCTGTTTAGTGTGCACAGTTGCAGATTAGAGCACATTCTGTTTAGTGTGCAAAGTTGCAGATTAGAGCACATTCTGTTTAGTGTGCAAAGTTGCAGATTAGAGCACATTCTGTTTAGTGTGCAAAGTTGCAGATTAGAGCACATTCTGTTAAGTCTTCAAACTAAAATATCAAAGTCACATATTCCATTCAGTGTGCGTCGCCGCAGTTTAGCAGCACATTCTGTGTACTGTGCAGAGTTGCAGAATAGGAAGAAATACTGTTAAGTCTTCAAACTAAAATATCAAAGTCACATATTCCATTCAGTGTGCTTCGCCGCAGTTTAGCAGCACATTCTGTGTACTGTGCAGAGTTGCAGAATAGGAAGAAATACTGTTAAGTCTTCAAACTAAAATATCAAAGTCACATATTCCATTCAGTGTGCTTCGCCGCAGTTTAGCAGCACATTCTGTGTACTGTGCAGAGTTGCAGAATAGGAAGAAATACTGTTAAGTCTTCAAACTAAAATATCAAAGTCACATATTCCATTCAGTGTGCTTCGCCGCAGTTTAGCAGCACATTCTGTGTAGTGTGCAGAGTTGCAGAATAGTAAGAAATACTGTTAAGTTTTCAAACTCAAATATTAAAGTCACATATTCCATTCAGTGTGTGTCACCGCCGTTTAGCAGCCTATTCTGTGTACTCTGCACAGTTGCAGAATAGTAAGAAATACTGTTAAGTTTTCAAACTCAAATATTAAAGTCACATATTCCATTCAGTGTGTATCACCGCCGTTTAGCAGCCTATTCTGTGTACTCTGCAGAGTTGCAGAATAGTAAGAAATACTGTTAAGTTTTCAAACTCAAATATTAAAGTCACATATTCCATTCAGTGTGTTTCACCGCCGTTTAGCAGCCTATTCTGTGTACTCTGCACAGTTGCAGAATAGTAAGAAATACTGTTAAGTTTTCAAACTCAAATATTAAAGTCACATATTCCAATCAGTGTGTATCACCGCCGTTTAGCAGCCTATTCTGTGTACTCTGCAGAGTTGCAGAATAGTAAGAAATACTGTTAAGTTTTCAAACTCAAATATTAAAGTCACATATTCCATTCAGTGTGTTTCACCGCCGTTTAGCAGCCTATTCTGTGTACTCTGCAGAGTTGCAGAATAGTAAGAAATAGTGTTAAGTTTTCAAACTCAAATATCAAAGTCACATATTCCATTCAGTGTGTATCACCGCCGTTTAGCAGCCTATTCTGTGTACTCTGCACAGTTGCAGAATAGTAAGAAATACTGTTAAGTTTTCAAACTCAAATATCAAAGTCACATATTCCATTCAGTGTGTATCACCGCCGTTTAGCAGCCTATTCTGTGTACTCTGCACAGTTGCAGAATAGTAAGAAATACTGTTAAGTTTTCAAACTCAAATATTAAAGTCACATATTCCATTCAGTGTGTTTCACCGCCGTTTAGCAGCCTATTCTGTGTACTCTGCACAGTTGCAGAATAGTAAGAAATACTGTTAAGTTTTCAAACTCAAATATTAAAGTCACATATTCTGTGTAAGATGAAGAAGGCGGGTAAAAAGGGACGGGGAAGTGGACGTGATCCTGAAAGTTCAGGGCGCGGGTCAGGACGCGGAGAAACTGTGCCTGGTGCCAGAGCACAAGAAAGAAAGACATCCACCATACCTAGCTTCATGTGTAATTTTACAGGGCGTCGCAGGACATCACTCTCGAGGTCCGACCACTGCGAACAGGTGGTCGGTTGGATGACAGCTGATACTGCTTCCAGTCGGTTAAGCACCACCCTGTCTTCCACCAAGTCCACTCTCAGTAGCCAAGAGTCTGGTCAAAATAATCCTCACTCTGATCATCCTTCCTCCCACCATACACGGTCTGGTCAAAGAAGTGATCCCACACTGGGATATAGTGAGGAGCTCGTCTCATCACCAATCCTTCATTTGACCCTCTCTCCAAGCACGCTTGCAGAGGAACATGACATCTTGTGCCCTGATTCACAACCTCTAGAGGCTACCCAATCACAAGAAGATGACAGATGTGAACGGCATTTAAGGTCAAAGGAAGTAGTGGATGATGATGATGATGATGAGACACAGTTGCCATTAAATCAACCACTATTTCCGTCTCAAGACCTTGTTGAGGAGAATGTTATACAGTTGTCAATGACTGAGTATGTGGTGGGATCAAGACTTGAGGAGGATGATCAGAGTGAGGAAGTGGAGGAGGACTTGGTGGACGATGAGGTGACTGACCCCACCTGGGAAGGTGTAGAGCCGAGCGATGTCAGCAGTCCTGAGGGTGAGCCATCTGCAGCACCGCAACAGGCTGGAAGAGGCAGTGGTGTGGCTACAGAAAGAAGGCGGACCGCACCAAACCGGCCCGCAAATGTTCCACGGAGCACCCCCTTGCGTAAATCTACCTTGCCAAAGGGTAGGTGTTCCGCGGTATGGCGTTTTTTTAAGGAAAGTGCGGACGACAAAAGAATTGTAGTTTGCAACCTGTGCCACACCAGAATGAGCCGAGGCATGAACACTAGAAACCTCACCACCACCAGCATGATCCGACACATGGCATCCAAGCACCGTAGTAAGTGGGAGGAACGCCTGGATCGCCCATCTGTGTCTGCAGGCCACACCACTGCCTCCTCTTCCCCTGTTTTCGGTGCCGGCCAATCGCCTGTCGAAGGCGCAGGCCCGCATACCTCCCGCCCTGCACCTGTACCATCTGAAGCACCATCAGCGACCACATCCACTTCCCTGTCCCAGCACAGCGTCCAAATGTCGTTACCCCAGGCATTTGAGCGCAAGAGAAAGTACCCAGCCACCCACCCACAGGCCATAGCACTAACCTCACACCTTTCAAAATTACTGGCCATCGAAATGCTGCCATTTAGGCTTGTGGACACTGAGTCCTTCCGCAGCCTGATGGCAGCAGCTGTCCCTCGGTACGCGGTCCCCAGCCGCCACTACTTTTCCCGGTGTGCCATCCCCGCATTACACCACCATGTGTCCCGTAACATCACCCGTGCCCTGACCAACGCAGTTACTGGGAAGGTCCACTTAACGACTGACACATGGACAAGTGCTTGTGGCCAGGGACGCTACATTTCCCTGACGGCACACTGGGTGAATGTCGTGGAGGCTGGGAGCGACTCGGACCCTGGGATGGCACGGGTGCTACCCACGCCGAGGATTGCGGGCCCTACCTCCATCAGGGTTTCCACCAGCACCTACGTTATTGGCTCCTCCTCCTCCGTTTCCACCTACGAATTCTCTACACGCAGCGCCACTCCCCCATCAGCCAGAAGCTGGAAGCAGTGTAGCACTGCAGTGGGGAAGCGTCAACAGGCCGTGCTGAAGCTGATCTGCCTTGGGGACAAACAGCACACGGCCTCAGAGCTGTTGCAGGGGATTAGTCACCAGACCGAGCAGTGGCTCTCGCCACTCAACCTGCAACCAGGCATGGTTGTGTATGATAATGGGCGTAACTTGGTGGCGGCTTTGGAGCTCGGCAAGCTCACACACGTACCATGCCTAGCGCATGTATTTTATTTAGTGGTGCAGCGATTTCTAAAAACCTACCCCAATGTGCATGATCTCTTGACCAAGGTGCGCCGCGTGTGTGCACATTTCCGTAAGTCATCTACAGCTTCGGCCGGCCTGTTGAAGCTGCAGCAGCGCTTACAATTGCCAGCTCACCGGCTGCTGTGTGACGTGAGCACGCGCTGGAACTCCACCTTCCACATGTTGGCCCGGCTTTGTGAGCATCAGAGGGCAGTAGTGGAGTACCAGCTGTTACACGGTCGTCGCCTCTCCGTTCAACTTCCTGTAATCAGAAGTGAGGAGTGGGAATGGATGTCAGACCTCTGCGAGGTTTTACGCAATTTTGAGGAATCGACACAGATGGTGAGCGGCGATAACGCTATTATCAGTGTAACCATCCCACTTCTGTGTCTACTGAAACGCTCGCTGCTCACAATTAAAACCGACGCTTTGCATGTGGAAGAGGTGGAAATGGGGGAGGAAGAGCTTACACAAGGTGATAGCCAGAGCACCCTCACTTCGTCTTCTCAGCGACAATTGGAGGAGGCGGAGGAGGAGGAGGAGGAGGAGGAGGAGGAAGACACGGTTGCCTCCGCTACAGAGGGTAGCCATGGAACTTTAGTTCCATCTCTTCAGCGTGGGTGGGCAGAAGAGGAGGAAGAGGATGAGGATATTGAGAGTCATCCTCCTGGTGAGGACAGCGAAATCTTGACTGTTGGTACTCTGGCACACATGGCTGACTTTATGTTAGGCTGCCTTTCCCGTGACCCACGCGTTATACGCATTTTAAACAACACGGATTACTGGGTGTTCACCCTTCTGGACCCCCGCTACAAAGAGAATTTCTCATCTCTCATTCCTCCGGTGGAGAGGACAAGCAAAATGGTGCAATACCAGAAGGTTCTTGTCGAAAAATTGCTCCAAAATTTTCCATCTGACAACGCTGGCGGCAGAGTACGTGCTACCTTGGCCAGCCGAGAAGGGGAGAAAAGGGGAGCACACAGCAGTTCCGACAAAGGCAGGGCAACACTCTCCAAGGCGTGGGACACCTTCATGACACCCCGCCAGCACCCTCACCCTGATGCGCAGCCTAGTGTCACAAGGAGGGAAAAGTTTTGGAAGATGGTGAAGGAGTACGTAGCAGACCGTGTCAGCGTCCTCAATGATCCCTCTGTGCCTTACAACTACTGGGTGTCCAAGCTGGACACGTGGTATGAACTGGCACTCTACACCTTGGAGGTGCTGGCCTGCCCTGCCGCCAGCGTTCTGTCTGAGCGGGTATTTAGTGCTGCTGGTGGCATCGTAACAGATAAGCGTATCCGCCTTTCCACCGACAATGCTGATAGGTTGACACTTATAAAAATGAACAAGGCCTGGATTTCCCCTGACTTCTCCACTCCACTGGAGGAAAGCCCCGGGGGAACATAAACTCACTTTATATATGTTATTTACAATGATGGGAATACTCTGTATTCCCATTCACCCCTTCCACCCAAAAAACGGGTATATGGTTGACTCTTAATCTTCTCATCCTCCTCCTCCTCTTCCATATGCCCTGTGCTATAATTTTTATATAGGGCCAGCTCACCAGCGGGCCCTGTGATATAATTTTTATATAGGGTCAGCTCACCAGCGGGCCCTGTTTGCCAATTTTTATATAGGTCAGCTCACCAGCGGGCCTTCTCATATAATGTTTTATTGGGTCAGCTCTCTAGCGGGCCCTCTCATATAATGTTTTATAGCGTCAGCTCACTAGCGGGCCTTCGCATATAATGTTTAGGATGGTCAGCTCTGCAGCAGACCCTCACCCATAATGTTTTAGATGGTCAGCTCAGCGCACGTTTCCCTCTTAATCATGGCCTCAGTTCTGAAAATCAAGGAAATTTTTGGGAGAATTTGCCTCTGCGCACGTTTCCCTCTTAATCATGGCCTCAGTTCTGAAAATCAAGGAAATTTTTGGGAGAATTTGCCTCTGCGCACGTTTCCCTCTTAATCATGGCCTCAGTTCTGAAAATCAAGGACATTTTTGGGAGAATTTGCAGATGATATACAAGTAAATATACAGCAAATATTGTTTGGTAACAATTTTTCGCCTAAAGTCGTTTTTATTTTCCTTTTTGTGTGTTTTATGGTCAGTCTGTAAAAATGGCGTACTACGGGCGAAAGATCGTTCCCAGCAGCGATGTTGGAGTCCAAGATGCATCCAGACATCCTCCCTATGCTGTCCCTGAACCATTTCTGTGGTGTTTCCATCCTTTTCTGCCCTTTTCCTATGGACCAGGCACCCTCCCCTCATCAGAGCAGGGGGTGCCTGGTGTAATGCTCGAGTCCTCCCATTGACTTCAATGGGGCTCGGGTGCTCGGCCGAGCACTCGAGCCTCAGGGGGTGCTCGGTCAGAGCACCCGAACACCCGAGCATTGGGGTGCTCGCTCATCACTAATATTTATGTAAAATGGGAGGGATTTCCAATAACATTAAACTGTATTATTGCACAGATAAAAATTAAGCAAACACACCCAGCTTAGATGTAAGCATTTTGCACAAACAAACCTCATATCGGGTAAAAGATTTAACATGAGTGCATTCCCCTAAAAAGTTCTAGCAAAAGGGGAGTCATATATTAATTTATACCCAACCATAAGTGCATATACTTCCTCTCACTGTTATACTCAATCTGCAGGGAGCTGCCCTGCTCTTATATCTGTGGCTTCACTTGTCACTTAGTCACACAGATAGAACAGAGACTGACAGCACAGGCACAGTGGAAGGAGATTCCTTAATTTTCCATTCAGAATCCAGATACACAGACTGCAGCTCACACCAGGTTAACCCCTTGAGTACCAGAGATTCATCCACTGCATTGGTCTACAGTTTGTTGCTTACTTAACCAGCATTCAGAGGTAGAGTGCTAAGTTGATTCTAATTTTATAGCCATATATTACAAAGCATCATATCAGCATTGTCATTACTCCTGCCATTGTCATTGACAGGGAAACATCATTCAGTCTCAGAGTTGCATTTCAACCATATCAACTAGAAAATTGTGGCATTTAATCATTACAAATTTCTCATTGCCATTCCAATTGTCTACTCACTCTCCTTCACCTCCTCTCCTAGTCCTGTTTCAATACCCACCCTATCTATAGCCAACCTTTCTGAAGTTCTCCTTAGTCCCCTAGCAGCAGCTACCCACATAAGAATCTATCCAAAACATTAATTGATCATAAATGTCACATGACATCATACAGCTCTATTAACTTTTCCAGCCCTTTCAAAGTAACTTTTTATTGATTACTAAATTTATAGAACCGTTTCTATAATCATTAGTGGGTACTACCTCAAGGAACAATCTATTATACATTGTTCTTTGTTGGTTAACATCTTTTCAGGGCCGGATTTGTCATAAGGCAAAGTAGGCACCTGCCTAGAGGCGCACGCCATGGAGGGGCGCCTGCCAATTCTTTTTTTTTTTCTTCTTTATTTTTCTTCTTTAAAAAAAAAAAAAACTAGCCACCTCGCTGGCTGCAACGGCGCCCACTCCATGTCACCCTCACATTGCCCCCCCCCCCGTTGTCTATTTCCTACCTCCCTGGCAGGACAAGTCTGTGCCTCCTTTGGCACAGTCCCGTAAATGCTGCGCCCCCTCATCGGCTCTTTAGGAATGCAGAGCGCTGGGAGATGACATCATCTCCCAGCGCTCTGCATTCCTGAATAGGAGACCGCGCGGGAGCTCCAGCACTTACAGGACTGTGCCAAACGAGGCACAGACGACAGATCTCCTGCCAGGGAGGTAGGAAACGGACAACGGGGGGAGGTAGGAAACGGACAATGGGGGAGGCAATGTGAGGTTAACATGGAGATGGTGGGGGCAAGTTGGAGCCAAAGGGGGGCAATGTGAGGGCAACATGGAGATGGTGGGGGCAATATGCAGCTGATAAAGGGCAATGTGGGGGTAACATGGAGCTGATGGGGGGCAAGTTGAAACTGATGGGGGGCAATGTGAGGACAATATGGAGATGGTGGGGGAAATGTGGAGCTGGTAGGGGCAAGTTGGAGATAGTGGAGGCAATGTGAGGGCAATATGGAGATAATGGGGGCAATGTGGAGATTAGGAGCATTGTCGAGGTGTCCAGTGGAGATGGCCAATGGGGGGGGGGCTCTTTAGATTTCTGTGCCTACAGGCTCATGAAATGTAAATCCGGCCCTGCATCTTATAATCAATTGTCTAATTTTGTTGAATGTCTTAGGGGCTGTTTCTTCTGGATAAAGGGTAACACAAACATCAACCCTTGCTGTTTGTGTCTAGAAAAACCATCTGCACATCACCAAGGAGCAGAAATGAATGCCTAGTTTTGGTGGTCCTCTCATGAGGAAGATATTTAGCTCACATTGTGGGACTGGGCTGTCCATATGGGCTGCATAAGACCTATACTAACATTGAATTGGTACAAGAGCGCTAAAAATCTCTATTAATTATGATGTTGTAACAACAATAAATATACCAAGGGCAAAATGTAATAAAAGGTAATTAAAACAGCAAATTAGCAAAATACTCACAATCCTATAATTCAGATATTTGTTTTTATCTTATTTATCAGAAGATTAATGTAGTTAACCAAGTTCCAAAATAAAGCAAAGTGATTTACAAAAGCACACACATGTAGGAAAGGCTAGTACATATCCTAGCATATAAAAACTAGCATGTACTTTAAAGGGATAGTAACACTTCGTTTTAACTTTATTTTATTTTGTAGGCATTAAAAAAACATGAAGAATGATATAAGTCTTATCTCTCAAACCTTTATGGTTTATGAGATATTCACAAGCAAAGTTCCCCTCCCTGCCCATTTAACCTAGTGTAAGCCATCTCTTCTCAGATGTGAGTCTGGTTGTATGACAGTACAGATAACAGAAGGGGACAATTTTCTTTGTATGAAAACAATGAAAGCCCTTCCCCCCTTGACAAGTTTTTCAGCTTTTTCCCTTATCTTAATTGAAGATTGTCCCTCTCTGCAGTCTACCTGGGCATCTCCCTTCTGATCTGGTTGAACAGGGGGGGGATACTCTGTTTGTGAATATCTCTTAAACCATAAAGGTTTCAGCGATAAGACTTATATCATTCTTCATGTTTTTTTAATGCCTACAAAATAAAATAAAGTTAAAATGAAGTATTACTATCCCTTTAATCTTTAAAATGAGACAGAAAAGCAATGAGCATGTTGCTTATTGAACTTACTCCTGTAAGCAACGTCTGCTTTTTTTTTTCAAGTGTGACATTTTTAGCTCCATTGAGCAATACTGAATGTATTTTCATGGTCATTCCAATGAGTTGCCCGAGCAGGGATGGGATTGATTCATCCTGTGTCTACCTGTGATCGGTATCAAGTGTAAAATGAGTCAGTAGACTATATATTCAAACCTGCAGTGAAATTTAATATAATATTGTTATACAATCCACAATAGATATATAGCTACTTAAATGAGAAACACATTGCAAAAGCAACTCCCAAGTCCCATGCACACAGTTCTATCACCTAATGCAAGCTTTGGATCAAATTGTGAAATGAAAGTCTGCTGCAGTTTTTCAATGGAAATAAAATATAAAACTATACTAAGCTACTGCATGAATCACTTCAACCTATGTAAATCATTTTTATGTAAGAAAGAGACACATTTCTATCAATATTGTTTGCTTTAATACTCCCTAAAATCATATATATATTAGTTCTCTATATACAGTGATTATGTACTATACTATATAAGATACACAATATTGACAGTAATAAATCAGTAGTGAAACAATAATAAACCAGTAGTAAAACATTTTGTGTAAGTCCAGCACACTATGGCTAACATACAAGATTTCATTTTTGGATCACTAGCATATCCTGAAACTGGGCTGGAGTGTGACAGTGAGATGGATTTATCACCTAAGCACTTTGGCCCTGGTTGGCTTGAACAAAAGAAGAAACTACTGTTTCTATTAATTCTTGCTGGTAATGATGTCCCTTTCTATTGGCTAGGGAAGCCTTGGCATAGATTCATGTGTTTTCATCTGGTGTTGCCTTTCAGACACCTGTCTATCATTGGTCTGTTGTTTTAAAGGGGTCCAGTCAATTCAACCATCCTTTCTCATGTTCATCATACCCTATTTGTGAACATTCTCTATATTGTCACAGTTTTCTTGTATCTATAACAAAGGGGTGGGTGAAAGCTCCCATTGTGTTCCCATGAAAAAAATCCAGGAAAACCATGTGGTTATCTGCTTTTTCATGGGAAAAATAAAGCAAATAAAATCTTTGACGTTTTTGCCCATTACCAAAAAAATGTTGCTATTTTTTTCAATGGCTACAAACTTTTCATACCTTTAATTACTTTTTTTTCACCTATTTGCTGTAAAAACATGATGTTTTCCAAGAAGTAGAAAAAACAAAACAAGCAGCTAAAAAGCGAGGGTGCTAGGCTATTGTGCTGTGAGATACATAGCAAAACTGAGGCACAAAAGGCTCATAGTGACTGCTATCACTACGAGCAACTGGAATATTAATAAAAGGAGGAGCTGGAAGGACCATTATGCATGCTGTGAGTCTGAGAAGGAGGAAGTGACCATTACCAACATTAATGAGTCTAGATGCCCTGATTTCCCAGACCCAATGATGACCAGTCCCCTACATCACCCCTAGGGATCTTGAGGAAATTTGTGATATGGGCAGATGAAGAAGAGGATAGTAGTGCGAGCAGGACAGGTCAGCTAACTGTGCCTGCTGCTAATGCTACTCCTGCTGCCAGTTCTGTATCTGCCAGGGTCTTGTAAGATTTTCAGGAGGGGGAAAGAAGAGATGATGCCAAGTGTGACAGCAGGGGACCCTAAGTCACACTTGCCATCCCAAAGAAGTCCTGCCACTATTACTACTACTATTAAGAAGATCCAGCAGCTACAGACTCAGAGTGTTATGAGTGAGAGAGGGGGTGATAATACTACTAGTGAGGAGGAAGACTATGGGACTGAAATTTATGTGGCTGGTGTTAGTAGCAATAGTGATGATGAAGCAGCTGGTGGTACTAGCGTTACCACAGTAGAGCCTTCTGTTGATGCTGAGTTGACAGGGGAAGTAATGCAGAGCGTCCAGACTAGCAGTCAACAGAGCCCACAACATTGCCCTGAACCTGGAGTCCCCTTTACCCAGTCCCCACGACAGTGTCCTCATGGAGCATGATCCTGAATAAGCCAGATCTGGTGGCTAACAGCAATAATCCCACCACCACCAAGAGCACACATCAGCTTCCTGTGCCTTCTGCTGGTGCTGCCAGTCTGCCTTCTTCAGCTCAACAAGAGATGTCAAGTGTGACAGTAGGGGACCCACTGTCACATTTCTCATCACCTTCAACCAGTGAGGTGTCTGTAATAGAGCAGCAGTAGCAAGGAGGGACTGGTGGTGGTAATGATGATGGTGGAAAAGTGGGGGTGGTAATGGCTTTTTTAGACCAAACTGAGAAGGAATGGGAGACAGGGATGGGGATGGGCATCACCAACACAAGAAGTGAGATTCTGAAATTTGCAGAGTTTGCTGCTGCTGTAATTCCTGCTGGTTATGAGTTGCAAGGACAGAAGAATGCAGAGAAGCAAATGTACCATAGACCACCATGGACACAGTGGGAATGGGGTCCAGTGATGCAGGACTAGGACAGGTTCCACTTGACAGCAGCAATACTCCTGGTCCTAGTTCAAGTGCTCATTCTGAGGCTGTAGCAGCAAGAGCAGCAACATCATCCTCTGCTCTAGCCAGAGAAGGGTATTGTGGAGGAGAAGAAGAAAGAGGTAATTCTTCTCCACCTTTCCCCACTCCCCTGAAGTCCTGGGTGTGTGGCTGTTTTCTCTTGGGGCAGACACAGTGCAGTCATTAGTGATGGCACTATGCACAATTTGTGATAAATCAGTGAAAAGATGAAAGGAAGGTATGCACCTTGGCACAACTGCCCTCATCACACACATGAAACACAGACACCATGAATCATGTTAAAGCCAAACACCTACCACAGAAACTGTGCACCACTGTTTCTGTACCCCCTGACTCTCCAGAAAGGCATCAACAGGTGAGGTAGAAACAAAAGAGGAAGAATAGAGAAACCCAGCCAGAGCCTGAAATTCTGAAGGTGAAACACCTTCTTGCTCTAGGGTGATCTACCTTGTTCATCTTTACCTTCCCCACCAATTGATAGCATTCAGTAGATGTCAGGGTGTGGCAGTTTGTGTCCACCCATTGCACACTGTGTGGTGCACTAACCACACACAGCAGTGTAGTGGAGGATAATCACAAGCAGGGCATCAAGCAGCATTTGAGGAGATTACATCCAGCAGAATACACTAAGCTGGTGGCAGGGAGGGTTCATGATTATTATTAAACTGCAATTTCTGTATCCCTAATGGGGAGTGGAAAAGGCACATAGTGACAGCAGCAGCACTTGGTTTTTGGTAGAATGATTTCACATTGTGGACTCTAAGAATCATGGTGTTTGGTTACAGTTGTGCCAGGTGTTTAATGTGTGCACAGATGTGCCCATTGTTCCCAGTCCTTCACTTATTTACCACACACACTGTGCACATTTCAGTTGCTGCTGAGAGGCACAGTTCCTGCTTTCAAGGGAAAAAGTTATATTCTAACAACACACCCATGATTTTGTAGGAGGGGCAGGTGGAGAGGCATTCATGCCAATTTCTGCTTTTCTCCAAATATATCTGAAGTCCTGGGGCTAGTTGTGGTGCTGCTACTGCATCAGGCACATCGCTAGAGCTAGTAGTGTCAAGTGGAACGATGATCATCCATCGCCCATATTACTGCTGTTGTTAATTCCATGCTCTTTGAGTTGCATAATCATCCTGATGCTTAAACAACGCAGCATCAAGAACAGGAGTCACAAATTCCACAATGATATCGGGGCATTTGAGAATGGCCAGTGACCACTGACCACCATAACATGACCTGCTGCACTAGGCCAGTAGGGCTTTTTTTTCCCTCAGGGCTTGTTCTTTAAAAAAAAAACAGATGCCTACAAAAACAATTTATGTGGGCTTGTTTCTAACAAGTCTATCTCCTAAAAATCACTTATTCCTTGGGGCCTGAGACACTGACAAGCTGAATTGATAAATATTATCTCTGATTCCTTGGGGCTTGTGATGCTGACAAGCCAAGGTCCTACAAATCAATGTTTCATCAGAGATTGGGCCTAATGCAAATAAATGTTTACTTGGGGCTTGGGCCTCTAACAACAAGCCCTACAAACTGTCCACTACAAAATACTCTATCCAGTCAAGTATCAGTCTGCCCCTGTCACAGGGGGTCCCTCTCACTGTCATGTTATGTACCAATTTCTTATTTATTTTATCTTTAATTTTATATACATTTTTTACTATTTGCCCCCTCAATACCAGTCAGCAACCCCCCCAAAAAAAATTCCTGTTCAACTAATTGTTTCCCCACACTCCACCAACACAGGCATTCTCATACCCCTTTTATACTATGCCTTTGAGAAAGAAAATAACATTTGCTATGTATTGTGTGTAAATTCAATGTTCCTATTGATTTCAATGCAATAAGCTAGGCAAATAAAGCAGAAAAAGTACTTTCACTGGAAATTATTCGCCAAGCAGGAAATGACATCATTCATTGATTTTGGTTTGAGACAAATGTTTTGGCCACTTTTATTTCTCTATATGCCATGGGCAAATCCAGGATAGTGAAACCCAGTGTTGCTATTCAACATATTCTCTTATTCTCTTCTCTCGCAGTCCTTGTCGTAATTCTTATTGTGTAATATTTGCACCCAATGTTTGTGGTCCTATCCCTGTAGATGTTATAAGACTCTTTATTTATTGCATTGCAAAGCATGCTCTGCAACTGAGTGAGTATCATCAATAGCTATTTCAGGTATGGTACCCACTATAGCTCATTGTTGATGTGTCTCCTGCATTCCTGTACAAACTTAAATTTACACTTACATTAATCCATGAACTACCGATTTATGAATCTTAGTTTCATTAAGGACTTTTTTGAATATATTACATTGTGTTATCTCTCTTTATTCCTAACACACACACACACACACACATACAAGCACAATTTTAAGATACATGTTGACAAAGCGACATTTTATAGACACATAGTGCACAAGCTACAAATAAAAGCATTTAGTCCTCTATCAGCTGGCCCTTATTTTAACTCTTTGAGTGCCAGAGAGGAATCTAATGCATTTCAGCGCAATGCATTGGATACCTTTCTGGAGCTCAAAGGGTTAAGCAAATATTTGTATGCGCTGTTAGTCTAATCCACACCAAAGGTGCAGAATTCTATTAAGCTGACCAAACCTCTCCATGATTGTCCACTAGCACACAGGGACAGATTTAAGAGCGCTGCATTTACATTTATCTAAAATTTGTATGCTCCAGGCAGAAAGCACCATGACTAAAAGCTAACATTTAATTAAAGTTGTCATACTGATGCAGTTTGGTGCTACTGTGTAAATACATAACTTCAGAGGTTTTCATTCTGCAGAACAATGTTACAAGAAGTGATGAGACTCTGTGATATCACTTCCTGTCAGCCGAAGATTTGTGCCTAAGAACAATTTATGGCACAGCTGGCCTTTTTATCATCCAACATATACATTGCCTATATAAATCTTAAACCCAATACTTCTCCAGAACCATACTATATTGCTGTTCATTCTAAGTAAAAAAGTCAAAATGGTAATGTATAATATAATGGGACTCATTACTTGTACCTACCTGTAGATATGTATAAGCATGCATCCATATATAGTTATGTTAAGATTTATAAACAACATGAGATATATGGGTTTCTAGCAAATAAGATGAAACATTATGGATTAAAGGGTTTACTAGCTTTTGGATTGATGTAAAGTTAGATTGAGTTAAAATGAACAATCAGAATATGGTAATGGTGCAGCAAAATTCAAGATGCCCATGATACTTACCTACACTGCATTATCCTGAAAATCATGTCACTGCATGGGTATGACTGATTTCCAGCTCACATGGGTTGGCCATTCATTTGCAAACTCCAGTATTTTCTGTGTAAATGATTCACATGGCAATCCCTTAGACCACAAGACAGATCATCCCAGCTGTATCTTCCCTGCGCTTTTGTTGAACACAAATAAGGTATTATGCTGATAATTGCTTAAATGAACATTTTGATGGGGTGTTGTTCTATTTTAGGGATGTTAGGGTAGAGATAACATTGCAGTGCTAATATTGCCCTTGTGAAGGATATAACTGAACAGTGAATAATAACACATTTTCAGGCAGACTTCACCAAAAGATTTTAAACATACATCATCATCAGTACTACTATAACATTTTCTGTTCATTTTCAAAATATAACTTTCTTAAAATACAAAATACAATGCTAATAATAAAGTATAAAGTATGCAAGCAATGAAACACCACTAAAACACATCCAGAATAATTTATAACTATCAATCAAATGAAACAGGAACATTAAAATCTTTATATTTGATCTGGACCTACTGGCAGCAGCAATAAAATGATCACAGTTTAGACTCAATGATAAGATCATTTTACAATATTTATTACAGATATGTAATGACCTTTTTCTCACCTCTTTACTGTTACAAAGTCTTTGCAATTGATAGTCACTCTAGAGACCAAATATACTGCACATCATAAAGTTTATAAGTTCATGTAAAAGGAATGTTCTTTTCTTTTTCCTTATCTTCCACTCTTTTCCATCATTTTCAATTGTTTCATTGTTGTTCCTCCTTCAGTAACCTTGTGTCTGCTTTTCACATTCCTGTTCCTTCATTCTGTGCACCAGCTTTAGAATACTATAAACAGATGTTCAGAAATCCTGTTTATTGGAAACAAAACTGGCATCCAACTATTGATTGCATTCTGATGATGCTAAACTAACTTAGTAATGTCTATCTATTAGGTTTAACTCTTTTAGCAACAGAGGTACAGTGCTGTGTGAAAGTTTTAGGCAGGTGTGAAAAAATGCTCTAAAGTAAGAATGCTTTCAAAAATAGACATGTTAATAGTTTATATTCAACAATATTCAAAATGCATAGTGAGTGAACAGAAGAAAAATCTGAATCAAATCAATATTTGGTGTGTCCACCCTTTGCCTTCAAAAAAGTATAAATTCTTCTAGGTACACTTGCACACATTTTTTAAGATAAGCAGGTAGGTTGTTACAAACATCTTGGAGACTTATGACTAAGACTAAGACTAAAACTTATATTGAGATCAGGGCTCTGTGGAGGACATACCATTAGTGATGATCGAGCACCCCGATGCTCGGGTGTTCGGGTGCTCTGGCCGAGTGCCCCCGGAGGCTCGAGTGCTCGGCCGAGCACCCGAGCCCCATTGAAGTCAATGGGAGGACTCGAGCATTACACCAGGCACCCCCTGCTCTGATGAGGGGAGGGTGCCTGGTCCATAGGAAAAGGGCAGAAAATGATGGAAACACCACAGAAATGGTTCAGGGACAGCATAGGGAGGATGTCTGGATGCATCTTGGACTCCAACATCGCTGCTGGGACCGATGTTTCGCCCGTAGTACGCCATTTTTACAGACTGACCGTAAAACACACAAAAAGGAAGATAAAAACTAATCTGCGGCTAGGCACACTAAACAATATGTGACGCTAATCTGCGGCTAGGCACACTAAACAATATGTGACGTTAATATGCGGCTAGGCACACTAAACAATATGTGACGCTAATCTGCGGCTAGGCACACTAAACAATATGTGACGTTAATCTGTGGCTAGGCACACTAAACAATATGTGACGCTAATCTGCGGCTAGGCACAGTGAACGTAATATGTGACGTTAATTTGTGAATTTGCACACTAAACAATATGTGACGTTAATCTGCGGCTAGGCACACTAAACAATATGTGACGCTAATCTGCGGCTAGGCACACTAAACAATATGTGACGCTAATCTGCGGCTAGGCACACTAAACAATATGTGACGTTAATCTGCGGCTAGGCACACTAAACAATATGTGACGCTAATCTGCGGCTAGGCACACGAAACAGAATGTGACGCTAATCTGTGGCTAGGCACACGAAACAGAACGTGACGCTAATCTGCGGCTAGGCACAGTGAACGGAATATGTGACGTTAATTTGTGAATTTGCACACTAAACAGAATGTGACAATAATCTATGGCTAGGCACACGTTTAAAATGGCCCTTTTTGTCTCTGCGTTGTAAAATAATTGGCCCTGTGCACCTAACAGAATATGTCAGCTTGTCACTGCACTGTGAAATATTTGTCCCTGTGCACCTAGTACAATGTCACCTTAGAACATGTCCCCCCCAAAAAAAAAATTAAATTCTGCCACCCCCCAAAAAAAATTAAATGCTGCCCCCACACACAACAGTCCTAAAAAGGACTTTTGGGTCTTGAAAGAGTTTCAACAATTTTATTCTCCCTACACTGACTTCCTGTGCATCTGGTATTATATGTCACCTTAGAAATATCCCCCCCACAAAAAAAAAGGAAATTGTGCCCCCCCAAACAAAATATAAATGCTGCCCCCACACACAACAGTCCTAAAAAGGACTTTTGGGTCTTGAAAGAGTTCCAACAATTTTATTCTCCCTACACTGACTTTCCCTGCCTAAGCGCATCTCTCCCTGGCTAAGAATGAGCCGAACTCGCGCGTCGGGTGCTATACAGCACCCGATCACGGGTTCTGGCCAGCCAATCAGTGTAATGCCAGCAGCCAACATGGCTGCTGGCATTACACTGATGTCAGAGCATCCCCGCACGTTTATTGGCTGCGCAGCAGCCGCGAAACGTGCGGGGAGGAGACCCGAACATGGCGGGCGAGCACATGCGGTACTCGTACGAGTACCGCCATGTGCCGAGCAGAGCGATGCTCGAGCCGAACCGAGCTTCGGCCGAGCATGCTCGCTCATCACTACATACCATCTCTTCCAGGACTCCTTGTTCTTCTTAACACCAAAGATAGTTCTTAATGACTTTGGTTGTATGTTTAGGGTCATTGCCATGCTGCATAATAAATTTGGGGCCAATCAGATGCCTCCCTGATGGAATTGCATGATGGATAAGTATCTGACTATACTTCTTAGCATTGAGGTGATCATTAATTCTGACCAAATCCCCAACTACATTTGCGGAAATGTAGCCCCAAACTTGCAAGGAACCTCCAACATGCTTTACTGTTGCCTGCAGATACTCATTCTTGTACTGCTCTCCAGCCTTCGGTGAACAAATGGTCTTCTGCTACAGCCAAATATTTAAACTTTTGACTCATCAGTCCAGAGAACCTGCTGTCATTTTTCTCTACCCAGTTCCTGTGTTTTCGTGCATAGTTGAGTCACTTGGCCTTGTTTCCACATCAGAGATATGGATTTTTGGCCGGCCCAAGTCTTCCATGAAGGCCACTTCTGACCAGACTTCTTCAGGCAGTAGATGGATTTACCAGGGTCCCACAGTTTTCTGCCAATTCTGAGCTGATGGTACTGTTGGATGTGCATGATATGTGTTTCATCTGCTGCACTAAGTTTCCTTGGCCGACCACTGCATCTATGGTCTTCAACAAGAGTTTGGACAGCACATCTGGAAACCCCTGTCTGCCTTTAAATTTCTGCCTGGGAGAGACCTTGCTGATGCAGTATAACTACATTGTGTCTTGTTTCTGTTCTCAGTCTTGCCATGTGTATGACTTTTAACATTAAACTATCTACAGCAACTTCACCTTGTTAGCTTATTTGACTGTTCCTCACCCAGTTTTATTCCTCCTATACAGCTGTTTCTGTTTCAGTTAATGATTGTGTTTTAACATATTAAATTGATGATTACTAGCATGTATAATCATACACCTGATTATATGCCTACAAAATCCCTGACTGTGGAAGTGTACCTAGAGTAATTGATGCTGTTATGAAGGCAAAGGATGGTCACACCAAATATTGATTTGATTTAGATTTTTCTTTTGTTCACTCACTATGCAGTTTGTTCATTGATGAATATAAACTATTAACATGTCTATTTTTGTAAGCATTCTTACTTTACAGCATTTTTTCACACCTGCCTAAGACTTTTGCACAATACTGTATTTATAATGCCTTGGTTTTGAAAGAGCTTTCAACAATATATATTTGTTTCCTGTTTATTGTTTCATAAAATAGGTTATGAGGTATTAAGCTTAATTTATTTGTCAGTTTATATATAAATGCTGTATATGAGCTAGTGTCTGACTGGTAGGAAGTTACAGTTGGGATGGGAAGCAGTGTGGAATAGTTGTATTTGGTGAGCATGCCTACTCACATTGTTTCATTTGCATATAAAGACAAATACATAACACTAAATATATTATGGACTATTGAGTCTATAGAATATGATTCATAAAAGTATAAGTGCTTTTGCAAGTTCTTTGAAAATCACATAGTCATTAAATAAATGCAAATTCCCTTTAAAAAAATCAACCTTCTCTGAAAAGTATTCACAAAATGGCCCCTCATATTTTAATATCTTTATTGAAAAAGACAATGTTGAAATACAGACTGAGTTCAAACATGACCAGGAATAGAACATCATCACCAGCAAAGCATTAATGTAAACAGTAATACAAGTACAGGGAAATTACATATAACCAGTATAGTACGAATCTAGCACCCCAAGGCAGCTCAAAACATTTTTATAGTTTTATAGAACAAACCCAGAAGGAAAAAAAAGGGATCTCTCTCTCTCTCTCTCTCTCTCTCTCTCTCTCTCTCAACCCAAGGGAACCACCACTGCCCCCGGCACCACTGACATGCCTGCCCACACATTCAAGTGTTTGGAGTAAAGACACCCAATCAAGGAGAAGATCCAGGTTTGAAATGCGAAATCCATGCTCCCCAAATGCTATGGAATCTGTGCGGAGTCACCAGATGACCAAAAATAAGGTGGTAATGCGAAATATTCTGAGTGACCTGGCCTATCCAGTGTCCATGGGACGGCAGGGCAGCAGACATCCACGCCATTGTAACCACCTTACGTGCCATAACTAAAGTCTCATGCAGGAGGGATCTGACAGGTCGGGAGTCAAGGTCTTCATGAAAAATGGAAAGGATACCCAACTTTGGCACTGGGGGGATCAGTCTACCCAAAACCTCCGACAAAGTAGTAAAAACCTTTTCCCAGAAACTAAGAACCACAGGATAATTCAAAATAAGGTTTATGAAGGTACCAATTGCAAGGGAGCGTCTTTCACAAAGGTCATTGTCCCTAATAGGATTTTTAATTGGACCAGTTGATTTCAATCATGCAGTGACACCCCACAGAGACTGATCTTAGCCATAGACCATTCCCAGTCCTCCAGCTCCCGCAAGTCCCCTTCTCACTTCAATCTCAGAGCGGCATCCCCCTTGGGGGCACAAGCATCCAACCAACTATAAATGAAGGACAACGGTCTGTCCAGCCTTTTAGCCATGGCGGATGAGAAAAACCTGAACCATTCAACAATGAGCTCACAAGCTCCCCCTTGTGCATGAAGTGCATGTCAAAGACACAAATACAAATAGAAAAGGTGATGCGGGAGGCCAAATTCCCTGTGAAGCTGATCAAACTATTTTAAGAAGTTGTCAGCATATACATGTCCAAGCTCCATGATTCCATAGCCAGCCCAGATGGTACCAAAGTCCAGGCTGCTCAGATGTGACAGAGTTGTATTGGCCCACAGGAGGGTAGAAGGGTCACAGCCCCTCCAACCCACCACTGCTTGCGTCTCCACCCATGCCCCATACGCCGCAGCCACCATGGTCGTGATTGTGCCACTCATCATCAAGCCCATAGTTAGTAGATGGGATAAACAGCGACCTTCCTCCAAGACTCCAATACTGTTAATTCCATACAATTCTCCAGTCCTCCATGCCACAACTTGTATATTTTTTTATTTTGACAGTTCTATTCTATGAAAAGAGAGGTGTTATTCTAAGTGTTACCCTGTTATTTTTGATCAGAGAGTTAGTAATTTTAAAGGGGTAAGAGAGTTACAGCCAGTGTATATCTTATATTATAATTTGCTAAGTATGTTTGTCAGAAGCCGTCATGCGCAGTAGAGATGGCTGTTCTGTATCAGCCGTGGCGTGTTCAGGCAGTCAGTACTGTGCATGACTGAAGCGCCGCCAGTGCTGGCCCATGTTCACATGCTTTAAAACTAGTTTATAATAAATTCCATGCTGTAACACTTTATTGAACATATAAAATAACACACAGTCCTAACTGAATAGTATTAAGCCTTAAAATTCCAGAGTGGTGTCCAACACACTGTGCTGCAATGTGTTGGATACCTCTGTATGTTTATGCAAACAGTGCAGTTACTTGATGGTGCTACCGGGACACCATTAAAGAGCATTTGTAGGTGAAGATGAAGCTTGGAACTAGGAAATTAGGGAAAACTCTGCAGTGCACTTCATACCCATGTTCCACTTTCTATGTCATCACCTCTTTCCTACCAAGAGACAATACATTGCGTATAAGCAGTTTTACATTCATCTGTATTTTGTGTTTGATAGTTAAAGGGATAGTAATGTTTCATAATGAAAGCAGTATTTGGGCATTGGAGAGTGTTATTTCAATTCTATCAGCGTTGTAGTTCAAGAGTAATTGAATGATAAAGTATCCCCCTCCCACCCCTTTTACTGATATAACACTGCTCAGCTCAGTGCTGCAGGGAGGCATCCAGGTAGATTGCAGAGAGGGACAATCTTGTTTTTTTTTTTTTGTGAAACATTACTATCCCTTTAAAATGTGTTGTTTAGTCTCTAAACATTTTATGTATTTTCAATTTAAAACTCCAATAATATAAAACACTGGGGGTTATGCACTAAGATGTGATAAAGTGGAGATAAATTCTCCAGTTATATCACTTCTCCAGTTCCTATATTATTCTATGGAGCCTATGCACTAAGATTTCTTGGGGTATGCTTTCCCCAATTCAGCAGGTTTTACTTAAGTACCTTTCCCTTTTCAGTCTTCATATTTTCCAATGACAGGACTTACTGTTCTGATATAGCACTCAGGAATTAAATATCAGATGAGAGTTGGTACCATAGAAATACAGGATACAAACATTTAGTAAAGTTGATACCTTATAGTAGGAATTAAATATGGCAGATTAGACTTAATGTGTTTAGTTTACTGATGCCTGTCTACATTATGTCCAGTTAATCCTGTATTCTTGGTACTTGTAACTGTATTGCACTTCCTGGGAGTCTAAAACAATGCAATCACTTGCCCATTAATTCACCTGATAACTAGGAGATGGGACATTTTTACAAAAAATGCATTGCTTCACAATGTGTTTTGAATAACTCGACCTACATACTACACATTTTGGCTCAGATGAATTGATGATATACTAAAGCACTATTTTACAGTGGCTAATTTATAATTATTAACATTTTATATGTCATTTTACAGACTATTATTTAAAATACACTAAATGGGAAACTGCTTGGGAAATCCATGATAGATACAGATTTATCAGTACTGATAGATGACAAACTTCACAACAATATGCAGTGTAATTCAGCTGCTACAAGACACAATAGAGTACTATGATTTATAAACAGGGGTATAGGTGCACGGTGTGGGAATATAATTCTATGTGTTTATAAATCTTTGGTAAGGTCTCATCTAGAGTATAGAGTACAAATTTGGGCAACAGATACATGCAACAATACTGATAAAGGGATTGGAGATTTTAATTATTAGGACAGAGTAGCCAAAATGGGGATGTTTACATAAGAGAAGAGAGATCAAAAGAGTTATATTATTCCAAACTACACATATATTCAATACAAATACAAAGACAGCTCTGATGAAATACTTTAAGAGATGAGCAAGAGAGCATCTATTAAGCATCCATTAAGACTAGAGGAATTATTATTTAATCTAACACAATGGCAGGGATTTATTTATAGGAATGGGAGTGAAGTTACTTACTACTTACTTACTTACTTACTTTCTACTTACCTATCTCCTTTGTCCCGTTGCGATTACTACTTTTGCTCCACTCCTCAACTCCTGTCCTCAGGACCCACTAACAAGCCAGGATTTGATGATTTCCTTGTTAGAGCACAGGTGTTGCTCTACAGTCCTGGCCTGTTAGTGGGTCCCGAGGACAGGTGTTGAGAAACACTGGTATAGTGGAAACCTGGTTGGATGACAGACATGACTGGGCAGTCAATCTAGTGAGTTATTCACTTTTTATGAGGAATAGGGTTAATAAATGGTGGAAGTATGCCTACATGTAAAACATACTTTCAAACCTAGCATTAGGTAAAGTATTAATGAAAGGTCCAGTGAAGGCCCTGTGGGTTGAAATAAACATTGGGGGCATATATAATAAAAAGATGTTAACGGGCATTTGCTACAAGCCACTATTGGGAAAAGATTTCTGAGTTACAAATGTAATCATAATGGAAGGTTTCATCCAACCTGAAACTGAATGGAGAAATATGACTTCAAGCCCAACAAAGGGGAATAATATTTTTAAGAATAATTTCATGCCCCAACCAGTGGAGGAGCCGACTAGAAAAGAGGCCTTGCTGAACATAGTGATCTCAAACAATTTTGAAATTTGTTATGAGAAACCCATTAACAATGGTATAACCAAAACATTTAATTTTAAAAAAAGCTAATTTTCCAGTGTAAAAATTGTATTAAAGGACATTCACTGCATTCAACTGGAAATAATCTTCCAAGGTAAAAATATACAAGACAGATGGAATTTGTTTAAAATGCTCTCAGATAAATATACACATCAATATACACCAGTAGGCAATAATTACACGCCAAGCACATTAAGTACGGCTCAACAAAAAAGTTTGCAGGGAAATGAGAAAGAAGAAACAGACTTTTAAACTTTTAAACTTAGAAGGGTCAGATGCATAATTTAAAAATATGTAGAAATATAAACAATTAAGCTAGATTAAATTGAAAATGAGAAAATTATTACATGAATAGAGAACTTTTAAAATGATAGATTTCAGAAAGGCACTGTAAGTGAAACATTTCCAAATTGGTTTAAAGTTTGTAAGTGAAATGCCATATGGTTCAGTCCTGGGCCTAATAATTTTTAATTTGTTAATTAATCATCTTGAGGTGGGTATTGAACAGAGGTCTCAGTGTTTGCTGATGAAACTAAACTGTTTAAGGATATACATATTTTGAAAAATATTTGGATAAACTGTGTGAATGGTCTGAAAAACTGGAATCAAATAGGCTACATATACACTAAAAAGGAAACTACTTAGGGAATCCTCTTTAGAGAAAGATTTAGGACTACTGATAGAAAATAGATTTCACAGCCGTATGCAGTGTCACTCAGCCACCACAGGAGTCAGTAGGGTACTATCATGTATAAAAATGGGTATAGAAGCACAAGATGTGAATATAATTCTATCACTATATAAATCCTGGATGAGGCCTCATCTAAAATATGTGTACAGTTTTGGACACCAGATATTAAAAAAGACTTTACTGAACTGGAAAAAGTTCAATCTTGCAATGAAGCTGTTAAAGGGATTTCTTCTTCTGTAGGCATATACAAGTCAGTTATCCAGTATCTTGTGTTGAATTGTTTGTTGAAGTTAACAGTGTAATTAGGGTGATTAGCTCAAGAACAGTTTTTAAAACAGTGGATGCTAATAGCTTTTTGTATTATTATAGCTGCCATCATTGGGCCTGGAAATACAATGGAATTGATTGCGGGAACATGTTTGTTCCTGTAGGAAAATCAAAAAACATTTTTTTAGGAAAAAATTTCCTCTCATAGAGAAACCCATTGATTTTCAACCATTTAACTAACACCACAGATTTTCCTGTGATAAAGGTTCCAGTTCCAATGACAGTTAAACTTCCTGCCTCCATACTATAAAAGCCCAGAATTTACCGCAACAAAGTGTGGTGTTGTTTAGAAATGAAACAGAGTAGAAGCAGGCAGAGAGAATGAGAGGAAAAAAAAATAAAATAAAAGTTAAAATAAAAATAAAGTTTTTTGAGATAGCACTATGACCATCAGCAGGAGAAGCTGGATGGACCTGATGCTGTTGCTGCTGATACAGAGGTGAAGGAGGAAGTTAGCAGCACCAGCAGTAAAGGGAGCCCGCATACCCCTGACAGTATGATCCTTAATCCTCTGTCATCATCCCTCTGGGGAAGTATATTGAAGAAGGTGGAACTGGACAGCAGAATGAGCATCAGCCCATGTCAGCTGCCTGTGGCTCCTGCTACTGTTGACAGTGTGCCTTCTTGTGATGAGATGGCAAGCGTGACAGCAGGGTATCTTCTGTGACACCTGTCATCCCCAACCAGTCATATATACCTGTAAGAGACAAGTGGTGGTGGTTATGAGAGTGAGACTGATGTTGAATCAGCTGGTGTGGAGGAGAGTATGAGAGTGTTTTTTGGCAGAAAGCAATAGGGAATGGGTGAAAGAGATGCAAATGGAGACATCACCACCAGCAATGGCATTGGGCAGATTGCTGTTGCTGAAATTCCTGCTGCTGAGTCATCAGAGGCAGATGTTATTCTGTCACAGCAACATGATTATGATAAACAGGGTAGTGTGCCATAGACCACTGTGGCCACCATGGGACTGAGTTCTTGAAGTGGTAACTTGAAGTAAGGGACCAGAATAGGCTCCACTGCTACCAATACTTCTGTTCCTAGACCAAGGAACAAGATGAAGAATGAAGGTGAAGACAGAAGCTTAGAGAAGAAGACTTAAAGATGAATGTAAGAAAAAGACCAGCATGCAGATGACCACTCTGTACCTCAGACTTACAGGTAAGTGTTGATTTTAAATGTTGCAGGGAATGGGTCGTGGGATGAGGATAACTTTAGGAGGATTAATCCTTCACGTTCTAGAGGGGTATGCAGTGCTGTGCTGACTAGTCAGTCAGTGACAAAGGCTCAGCCAGCTCAGGAAGAAACCTGCATCACAGCTTCCTGTGTCTTCTCAGTTACATAGGATTTGGGGGTATTGGTAGGGATGGGTGAAAGTTTTTACCTCAAAAGAGAAACAGGACAAAAGTGGCACTTTTTTTCTCCTAGCTCGTTGCATTAAAATAAATGGAAAGACAGAAATTCTTCCCACTGCATGGCAAATTTCTCTTCTTTCCCTGCAGGCATATAAAATGGATTCAGGTTCTTACAGCATGCCATTCTGTGTTTAGAAAGAAAGAAAGAAAGAAGCATTTTTGAGCTAGATAAGACAGGCCAATAAAGTGGAGTTGAAGCTTAGTTTGGGGAATCTTGTTGACAGTTTGACCTCAAATACCCCAAAACTCTGTGTGACTGACAGGGAAGACACAGGCAGCCATGTTCCAAGACTGGAGGTGTAAGAAGGGAGCAAAGGAGTTTGACCCCAAATATCCCAAAATTCAGTGTGACTGGGAAGACACAGGCAGAGGATATCCAAGTTTCTTCCTTATCTGGCTGTTATCTGTATGCTAGGGGAGTCTGGGGGTGAGAGAAAATTCTGTGTGATTGAATGTGAAGAAACATGAAAACGTGATCCAAGTTTCTTCCTCCCCTGGCTTTTATCCCTGTCCTAGGAGAGTCTTGGGAAAGAAGTAGTTGAACAGGGAGTGTGTGTTTTTTTTTGTTTTTTTGATAACAGTGATAGGGATAGGGGGACAGTTAATTTAAATAAATTGATAGGTGACAGAGACAGGGATCCTGATGTGAACTATGACTGAGGCAGACTGCTACTAGATATGTTACAGTATTTTTGCAGAGATCCAAGGCAAGACATCACACACAATCCGTTCTTTTGTCTACTTTACAGTAAAAATGCACTCAGTAGTTAAGTAATGTCCAGGAAATACACAACGGTAAAAGAATTAGGAGCAGTGCAGCGATATATGAGTAAGATGGAAGTCCAAAAAGTGACTGCAGCCATGGTTGCTGCAATGTGTGCAATAAATGGTGGTAATTCTCTCCTTCTGAGGAGGAGACAGTTTGTCAAAGTCCCACAAAAAATTCGACCACCGACTGCACCAGTACTATTAATAAACCATCTAAAAGCACTGAAGAAGACAAAGAGTCACATTCCAATGTTTATAGCATAGTGCAAGAAGGTATAGCAGCTCAACCAACTGCTGCAACTGACAATGAGACAAACAAGCACAAAAACACTTGTACTGAAAGTAGTAGCAAACGTTGTGAAAAATCCTTCAAAGGGGAGAAGTAAAAAGAAATTGTCTGTGACCTCTAGAAGCCTAGTGGAATATAAAAGTAGTGGGAAGAAGCAGTGGTGATGTTGAGTACCACCTAGTGACTGATGATAAAAATGATGTAGCTCTGGAATATATCCCTCCAGCATCTTCCTCTTCTTCAGATACAAATGAAGTTGAGAGTGAGAGAGATGATGAAATTGCCAGAAAGTTAGCTGAAAGGCAAAGGCTCATTCTTCCACCACTGAAAAGGAGCACTGTGCCTGCCTATAAACTGACTGAGAAAAAAAATTGAAAAGTCTGACCCTGGGCAAGGTTTGCAAATAATATTCAGCGAAAGTGCCGATTTTCTGCTTTTTTCACCTAGCTCATTCCATTGAAATCAATGGGAACATTAAATTTACACAGAATACAGCAAAGGTTTTTTTTATTTCCAAAAGGCATAGTATAAAAGGGGCATGAGGTTGCCTGTGCCTGTGTTGGTGGGGTGCGGGGAAAGAATCAGTTGAACAGGCAATGTTTTTTGGGAGGGTTTTTTTACTGGGATTGGGGGCAGATAATAAAAAAGAAATCCTAAATACAATTAAAAAACCCCATAAGACATGGTATAAAAGGGGTCTGATGAGAGTGCCTGTGTTGGTGGGTGGATTCTGGGAATCAGTTGAACAAGGAGCTTGTTTAGGGTAGACATTGATTTCTAGGACTTTGACTTATTACAGACACAAGCCCTGAAGAAACAATGATTTGTAGGAATTAAGCTTGTTTGGCACAAGCCCTAAGGAAACATTGATTTGTAGGGCTTAGGCTTGTTAGAAACAAACTCCCAAAAATAGTTTTTTGTTTTGTAGGACTATGATTTTTTTTTTTTTTTTTTTAATGTTTTAACGTACAAGCCCTGAGAAAAAAAATAGCCTAATGGCCTAGTGCCGGCATATCATGTTGGCCAGTGGCCACTGGCCATTGTCAAATGTCCTTCTAAGTCAATAATTGAGCAATTTGTAACTGCTGTTCTTGCTGCTGCTAAGTTATTTAAGCAGCAGGATGATTAGGCAGTTGAAATGGAATGGGATCAACAATAGCAGTAACATGGGTGATGGATGATGAAGGTTCCACTTGCCATGACTAGCTTCAGTGATGCACCTGAGGAAGTAGCAGCACCATAACTAACCCCCACCACTTCTGGTATATGCGCTGCTGCTGCTTGCAAGTGTAACCTGTCCTAGTAATCCTGCATCACTTGTTGACCCCATTCTTACTGTGTCCATTGTGGTCTGTGGCACAGTAGCCTGCTACTCAGCATCCTGCTGCCCTTACAACTCAGCAGCAGCAGGAATTAGAGCAACTGCACATTCCAAAAGATCACTGCTGGTTGGAGGAGGTGACGAGCAATGTGACACAGGGTCTTCTAATGTCACACTTGCCATTTCTTGGTGACATGAAGAAGGTAGACTGACAGCAGTAGCAGCAGGCACAGGCAGCTGGTATGTGCTGCTGGTGGTGGTAGTAGTATTATTGCAGTAGTGACAATTCTACCTTCTTCAGGATCATGTTCCACATGGACAATGCCGTTGGGGGAAGGGGACTCCCAGAGTCAGGTGAATGGTGTGGGTTCCCTTGACTGCTCTCAATTGCTTCTCCTATCAATCTTCTAACACTAGTCACACCGACTGCTTCACCATCACTGTTAGTACTACTACTAACAACAACCACATCAATTTCAGCCCGAGTCTTCCTCCTCACAGTCACTATTAATAGGAGGGTATTGATTACTCCCTCCTTCACTCCTAACGCTGACAAGCTGCTGGACCTTAGTAGTAGTAGTAGTACTAGCACTGGCGGTACTGCTTGGGGATGGCAAGTGTGACTTAGGGTCGCCTGCTGTCATACTTCATATCATCTTCTTCTTCCCCCACTCCTGAGCATTACAAGACACACTAGCAACAGGTTCAGCACTGGTGGCAACAGGTTCAGCACTGGCAGCAGGCACAGCACTGGTGGCAGCAAGGGCAGTACTGGCAGAGCACAACACTGGTGGTGGCACTGGCAGCAGGGGCAGCACGTCTGAAAGCTGGCACTGCACTGGTGGCAGCAGGGGCAGTACTGGCAGCAGGCACAGCACTGGCAGTGGCACTGGCAGCAGGGGTAGCACGTCTGACAGCAGGCACAGCACATCTTACAGCAGGCGCAACATGTCTGGCAGCAGGCAGCTGACTTGTCCTGCTCTCACTACTACTACACTATTGTTCCTCCTTTGACAGTAATTTTCCCAAAAACCCTAGGGGTGATTTAGGGGGACTGGCCAGCATTGTTTCTGTAGTGCTCACTTCCTACTCAAACTCAGACTCAGTGGACACATAATGGTCCTTCCAGTTCCTCCTTTTATTATCTTTAAACCTGCTCATAGTGATAGCAATCATTATGAGCCTCTCCCGCCTCAATACTGCCTCAAGATCATAGCAGAATAGCAGAGCACATCTACCTCGCTCTGTCGCTGCTTCTATTGTGTTTCACTTATTGGAATTAATCATGTTTTTATATAGCGAAAAGGCAAAAACCACGTAAATAAATGGGCGGAAACTTCCTAGCCATCGAAAAAATTATGAAAAATTTTGGCCGATGGGCAAAAAACGCAAAGATTTTAATCCCAGCTTTTAAAGCGGATTTTCCTGTAAAAAAGCAGAAAACAAAGTGGTTTTCGCAGAATTTCCCATGGGAACATGGTGAGAGATTTCACCCACTCCTACCTGACACCCTTTTCATATTATCCCTGTGGAAAAAGAAGGGAAACTTGCCATGTGGGAGGGATTCAGTCTTAATATTGATTTCAATTGTATGACCTAAGTGTGCAAAAATGATGAAGTTGTGCATTTTCCCCTGTTTCCCTTTTGAGGAGAAAAATGTAAACCATCTCTAACAATATGCAAATAGATAATAAGGTTTATCACGAAATATAATTCTGAACATAGCATAAACAGAAATATACTACTCCTTTAGTTACTTTTTAGTGATGAGCGAGCACCCCAATGCTCGGGTGTTCGGGTGCTCTGACCGAGCACCCCCTGAGGCTCGAGTGCTCGGCCGAGCACCCGAGCCCCATTGAAGTCAATGGGAGGACTCGAGCATTACACCAGGCACCCCCGGCTCTGATGAGGGGAGGGTGCCTGGTCCATAGGAAAAGGGCAGAAAAGGATGGAAACACCACAGAAATGGTTCAGGGACAGCATAGGGAGGATGTCTGGATGCATCTTGGACTCCAACATCGCTGCTGGGAACGATCTTTCGCCCGTAGTACGCCATTTTTACAGACTGACCATAAAACACACAAAAAGGAAAATAAAAACGACTTTAGGCGAAAAATTGTTACCAAACAATATTTGCTGTATATTTACTTGTATATCATCTGCAAATTCTCCCCAAAATGTCCTTGATTTTCTGAAGTGAGGCCATGATTAAGAGGGAAACGTGCGCAGAGGCAAATTCTCCCAAAAATTTCCTTGATTTTCTGAAGTGAGGCCATGATTAAGAGGGAAACGTGCGCAGAGGCAAATTATCCCAAAAATTTCCTTGATTTTCTGAAGTGAGGCCATGATTAAGAGGGAAACGTGCGCAGAGGCAAATTATCCCAAAAATTTCCTTGATTTTCTGAAGTGAGGCCATGATTAAGAGGGAAACGTGCGCAGAGGCAAATTCTCCCAAAAATTTCCTTGATTTTATTGAACTGAGGCCATGATTAAGAGGGAAACGTGCGCTGAGCTGACCATCTAAAACATTATGGGTGAGGGTCTGCTGCAGAGCTGACCATCCTAAACATTATATGCGAAGGCCCGCTAGTGAGCTGACGCTATAAAACATTATATGCGAAGGCCCGCTAGTGAGCTGACGCTATAAAACATTATATGCGAAGGCCCGCTAGTGAGCTGACGCTATAAAACATTATATGAGAGGGCCCGCTAGAGAGCTGACCCAATAAAACATTATATGAGAAGGCCCGCTGGTGAGCTGACCTATATAAAAATTGTCAAACAGGGCCCGCTGGTGAGCTGGCCCTATATAAAAATTATATCACAGGGCCCGCTGGTGAGCTGGCCCTATATAAAAATTATAGCACAGGGCATATGGAAGAGGAGGAGGAGGATGAGAAGATTAAGAGTCAACCATATACCCGTTTTTTGGGTGGAAGGGGTGAATGGGAATACAGAGTATTCCCATCATTGTAAATAATATATGTAAAGTGAGTTTATGTTCCCCCGGGGCTTTCCTCCAGTGGAGTGGAGAAGTCAGGGGAAATCCAGGCCTTGTTCATTTTTATAAGTGTCAACCTATCAGCATTGTCGGTGGAAAGGCGGATACGCTTATCTGTTATGATGCCACCAGCAGCACTAAATACCCGCTCAGACAGAACGCTGGCGGCAGGGCAGGCCAGCACCTCCAAGGCGTAGAGTGCCAGTTCATACCACGTGTCCAGCTTGGACACCCAGTAGTTGTAAGGCACAGAGGGATCATTGAGGACGCTGACACGGTCTGCTACGTACTCCTTCACCATCTTCCAAAACTTTTCCCTCCTTGTGACACTAGGCTGCGCATCAGGGTGAGGGTGCTGGCGGGGTGTCATGAAGGTGTCCCACGCCTTGGAGAGTGTTGCCCTGCCTTTCTCGGAACTGCTGTGTGCTCCCCTTTTCTCCCCTTCTCGGTTGGCCAAGGTAGCACGTACTCTGCCGCCAGCGTTGTCAGATGGAAAATTTTGGAGCAATTTTTCAACAAGAACCTTCTGGTATTGCACCATTTTGCTTGTCCTCTCCACCGGAGGAATGAGAGATGAGAAATTCTCTTTGTAGCGGGGGTCCAGAAGGGTGAACACCCAGTAATCCGTGTTGTCTAAAATGCGTATAACGCGTGGGTCACGGGAAAGGCAGCCTAACATAAAGTCAGCCATGTGTGCCAGAGTACCAACAGGCAAGATTTCGCTGTCCTCACCAGGAGGATGACTCTCAATATCCTCATCCTCTTCCTCCTCTTCTGCCCACCCACGCTGAAGAGATGGAACTAAAGTTCCATGGCTACCCTCTGTAGCGGAGGCAACCGTGTCTTCCTCCTCCTCCTCCTCCTCCGCCTCCTCCAATTGTCGCTGAGAAGACGAAGTGAGGGTGCTCTGGCTATCACCTTGTGTAAGCTCTTCCTCCCCCATTTCCACCTCTTCCACATGCAAAGCGTCGGTTTTAATTGTGAGCAGCGAGCGTTTCAGTAGACACAGAAGTGGGATGGTTACACTGATAATAGCGTTATCGCCGCTCACCATCTGTGTCGATTCCTCAAAATTGCGTAAAACCTTGCAGAGGTCTGACATCCATTCCCACTCCTCACTTCTGATTACAGGAAGTTGAACGGAGAGGCGACGACCGTGTAACAGCTGGTACTCCACTACTGCCCTCTGCTGCTCACAAAGCCGGGCCAACATGTGGAAGGTGGAGTTCCAGTGCGTGCTCACGTCACACAGCAGCCAGTGAGCTGGCAATTGTAAGCGCTGCTGCAGCTTCAACAGGCCGGCTGAAGCTGTAGATGACTTACGGAAATGTGCACACACGCGTCGCACCTTCGTCAAGAGATCATGCACATTGGGGTAGGTTTTTAGAAATCGCTGAACCACTAAATTAAATACATGCGCTAGGCATGGTACGTGTGTGAGCTTGCCGAGCTCCAAAGCCGCCACCAAGTTACGCCCATTATCACACACAACCATGCCTGGTTGCAGGTTGAGTGGCGAGAGCCACTGCTCGGTCTGGTGACTAATCCCCTGCAACAGCTCTGAGGCCGTGTGCTGTTTGTCCCCAAGGCAGATCAGCTTCAGCACGGCCTGTTGACGCTTCCCCACTGCAGTGCTACACTGCTTCCAGCTACTGGCTGATGGGGGAGTGGCGCTGCGTGTAGAGAATTCGGAGGTGGAAACGGAGGAGGAGGAGCCAATAACGTAGGTGCTGGCGGAAACCCTGATGGAGGTAGGGCCCGCAATCCTCGGCGTGGGTAGCACCCGTGCCATCCCAGGGTCCGAGTCGCTCCCAGCCTCCACGACATTCACCCAGTGTGCCATCAGGGAAATGTAGCGTCCCTGGCCACAAGCACTTGTCCATGTGTCAGTCGTTAAGTGGACCTTCCCAGTAACTGCGTTGGTCAGGGCACGGGTGATGTTACGGGACACATGGTGGTGTAATGCGGGGATGGCACACCGGGAAAAGTAGTGGCAGCTGGGGACCGAGTACCGAGGGACAGCTGCTGCCATCAGGCTGCGGAAGGACTCTGTGTCCACAAGCCTAAATGGCAGCATTTCGATGGCCAGTAATTTGGAAAGGTGTGAGGTTAGTGCTATGGCCTGTGGGTGGGTGGCTGGGTATTTTCTCTTGCGCTCAAATGCCTGGGGTAACGACATTTGGACGCTGTGCTGGGACAGGGAAGTGGATGTGGTCGCTGATGGTGCTTCAGATGCTACAGGTGCAGGGCGGGAGGTATGCGGGCCTGCGCCTTCGACAGGCGATTGGCCGGCACCGAAAACAGGGGAAGAGGAGGCAGTGGTGTGGCCTGCAGACACAGATGGGCGATCCAGGCGTTCCTCCCACTTATTACGGTGCTTGGATGCCATGTGTCGGATCATGCTGGTGGTGGTGAGGTTTCTAGTGTTCATGCCTCGGCTCATTCTGGTGTGGCACAGGTTGCAAACTACAATTCTTTTATCGTCCGCACTTTCCTTACAAAAACGCCATACCGCGGAACACCTACCCTTTGGCAAGGTAGATTTACGCAAGGGGGTGCTCCGTGGAACATTTGCGGGCCGGTTTGGTGCGGTCCGCCTTCTTTCTGTAGCCACACCACTGCCTCTTCCAGCCTGTTGCGGTGCTGCAGATGGCTCACCCTCAGGACTGCTGTCATCGCTCGGCTCTACACCTTCCCAGGTGGGGTCAGTCACCTCATCGTCCACCAAGTCCTCCTCCACTTCCTCACTCTGATCATCGTCCTCATGTCTTGATCCCACCACATACTCAGTCATTGACAACTGTATAACATTCTCCTCAACAAGGTCTTGAGACGGAAATAGTGGTTGATTTAATGGCAACTGTGTCTCATCATCATCATCCACTACTTCCTTTGACCTTAAATGCCGTTCACATCTGTCATCTTCTTGTGATTGGGTACCCTCTAGAGGTTGTGAATCAGGGCACAATATGTCATGTTCCTCTGCAAGCGTGCTTGGAGAGAGGGTCAAATGAAGGATTGGTGATGAGACGAGCTCCTCACTATATCCCAGTGTGGGATCACTTCTTTGACCAGACCGTGTATGGTGGGAGGAAGGATGATCAGAGTGAGGATTATGTTGACCAGACTCTTGGCTACTGAGAGTGGACTTGGTGGAAGACAGGGTGGTGCTTAACCGACTGGAAGCAGTATCAGCTGACATCCAACCGACCACCTGTTCGCAGTGGTCGGACCTCGAGAGTGATGTCCTGCGACGCCCTGTGAAATGAGACATGAAGCTAGGTATGGTGGATGTCTTTCTTTCTTGTGCTCTGGCACCAGGCACAGTTTCTCCGCGTCCTGACCCGCGCCCCGAACTATCAGGATCACGTCCACTTCCCCGTCCCTTTTTACCCGCCTTCTTCATCTTACACGGAATATGTGACTTTAATATTTGAGTTTGAAAACTTAACAGTATTTCTTCCTATTCTGCAACTGTGCAGAGTACACAGAATAGGCTGCTAAACTGCGGTGACACACACTGAATGGAATATGTGACTTTAATATTTGAGTTTGAAAACTTAACAGTATTTCTTCCTATTCTGCAACTGTGCAGAGTACACAGAATAGGCTGCTAACCTGCGGTGACACACACTGAATGGAATATGTGACTTTAATATTTGAGTTTGAAAACTTAACAGTATTTCTTCCTATTCTGCAACTGTGCAGAGTACACAGAATAGGCTGCTAAACTGCGGTGACACACACTGAATGGAATATGTGACTTTAATATTTGAGTTTGAAAACTTAACAGTATTTCTTCCTATTCTGCAACTGTGCAGAGTACACAGAATAGGCTGCTAAACTGCGGTGACGAACACAGAATGGAATATGTGACTTTAATATTTGAGTTTGAAAACTTAACAGTATTTCTTCCTATTCTGCAACTGTGCAGAGTACACAGAATAGGCTGCTAAACTGCGGCGAAGCACACTGAATGGAATATGTGACTTTGATATTTTAGTTTGAAGACTTAACAGTATTTCTTCCTATTCTGCAACTCTGCACAGTACACAGAATGTGCTGCTAAACTGCGGCGAAGCACACTGAATGGAATATGTGACTTTGATATTTTAGTTTGAAGACTTAACAGTATTTCTTCCTATTCTGCAACTCTGCACAGTACACAGAATGTGCTGCTAAACTGCGGCGACACACACTGAATGGAATATGTGACTTTGATATTTTAGTTTGAAGACTTAACAGAATGTGCTCTAATCTGCAACTTTGCACACTAAACAGAATGTGCTCTAATCTGCAACTTTGCACACTAAACAGAATGTGCTCTAATCTGCAACTGTGCACACTAAACAGAATGTGCTCTAATCTGCAACTTTGCACACTAAACAGAATATATTTTTTTTTTTTTTTTTTTTTTTCCCCCCACACAAAATAACCTGCTGCCCCCACACACAGTAGTCCTAAAAAGGACTTTTGGTTCTTTTTTTTCACAATTTTGCTTTTTTTCCTCCCTACACTGACTTTCCCTTCCTATCCTCAGCTCTCCCTGGCTAAGACTGAGCCGAACTCGCTGGTCAGGTGCTATACAGCACCCGACCACGGGTTCTGGCCAGCCAATCAGTGTAATGCCAGCAGCCAACATGGCTGCTGGCATTACACTGATGTCAGAGCCTCCCTGCACGTTTATTGGCTGCGCAGCAGCCGCAAAACGTGCGGGGAGGAGACCCGAACATGGCGGGCGAGCACATGCGGTACTCGTACGAGTACCGCCATGTGCCGAGCAGAGCGATGCTCGAGCCGATCCGAGCATCGGCCGAGCATGCTCGCTCAACACTATTACTTTTAAAAGGACTAAAAAAGGTATGTTGGAGGTCTGAAACAGAAATTGTAATGAAGTACTTGGGAGTGGTTTGTAATTCAAAGGTAGCTATAGGTGTTTACAAAAATAGATGTCTTTCTTGTCAATCTATTAATCATAAGGCCACTAATTTGACTTCTAATGTTACTAGAGATATTTTAACTATTGGTCACAATATGAACTGCAGGTCATTTTTGTGGTATTATTTCATGTTGAGTTGCTCTCCTACATATAAATGAGGATTCTTTTATGGTGACCAATTTTATATATTTATATTTGTTAATGTTTGTAGCATTAATTGACAAATTATTATAATGAATTTGTAATATATGTATATATTGTTTTTCTTTTTCTATGATTATATTATCAATTAGGTTTTATTGGTATCAGCTGTTATGTCATGGTACCATTCACCAGGTCCTTCTTGTCACAAATACACACACCTTCATGATTACCATTTTTGACTGGCTTTTAATACCAGCATGCGTGTGTGTATAACAGCTGTATGATTATAGTGTAGGCTTCATTATAGCCTAGGTTTTCTGATGAAAGAACCCAGCAGTCCTGCAACACACTGAAATATTATTTAATGTGTATTTTATTGTTTTTCCTTAATAAAATGTATAGTTTGACTGACCATCATTATTTTAGTAAGGATTCCTGTGATCTGAAGTTATCTGATCAGGGTAGAATTAACTCCTAATGTGGCATACCTGGGCCTAGATTTACTAAAGTTCAAAGGGGGCTAAAAATGTTGATGTCCTGTTGGAGCAGTGTTGAAGGCACAACAACAGTACTCACTAAAGTGTCTTCGACATCAAATCACCCTCAGTCCTACAAAAATTTGCCCACATCAACATCCATCCATCTGAATTTTCACTCATCACATCAAGAAAGGCCTATTTCCACATGGAAATGAAGCATAATGTCTCATTTCCATATGGAAATGCAGGGTAATGAGACAGTTTTGTATTTAAGGGGGGGTGTTAATAAGTTAATGTGGCACTTTGACATATTCACTAAACTCCAATAGCAGCCTCTGCTGTCTGAGTTCACAGTCTGAGCCTCAGGTAGGCAAAGTTGGTATCTCTCTGTACTTTACTATGCAGTAACAGCCCTCAATCAGCTAGTAGCAGGGAGATTTGTGAACTGTTGTTGATGTGTAAGGGATTTCCTACCTTCACACATCATCAACACTATGACAATTCTGAAGTTTAAGAGCATTGTCTCTGCTTCCTCACTTGGCCAGTATGGGAGTGGAGAGGATACTTTCAGCACCATGGAAAGCATCACTCCCTTATCCCTTTGAGTGCCATAGAGATATGCATTGCTCACCCTTGTGGCACTCAAAGGGTTAAAAAAGTACACCAAGCACTACATAATTATCCCCTTAGCTCTGCATCATATTTGATACAAGCTGTGCATCCCAAGGAACCAAGGCTGGGGGTCAGGCAACATCTATGGGGATTTGTGGCTACCACTTGCCTCCAAACCTTGTTACCTTGCCCACTGGTAGCCATAGAATCCCATATACTCTGATTGGCCCCCAGACTTGTTCCCTTGCCCACTGTTAGCCACACATCCCCATATATAGTGTCTGACCCTCTCCAGCCTTTCCCCCTTTCCAACAGCTAGCCAAACATCTCCATGGGAACTGCCTGGGCAAGGGATGAAGGCTGGGGGTGTCAGGCAGTGTATGTGGGGCTAACACACAATGGTTATGTATAGTTTGACTGACCATCATTATTTTAGTAAGGATTCCTGTGATCTGAAGTTATCTGATCAGGGTAGAATTAACTCCTAATGTGGCATACCTGGGCCTAGATTTACTAAAGTTCAAAGGGGGCTAAAAATGTTGATGTCCTGTTGGAGCAGTGTTGAAGGCACAACAACAGTACTCACTAAAGTGTCTTCGACATCAAATCACCCTCAGTCCTACAAAAATTTGCCCACATCAACATCCATCCATCTGAATTTTCACTCATCACATCAAGAAAGGCCTATTTCCACATGGAAATGAAGCATAATGTCTCATTTCCATATGGAAATGCAGGGTAATGAGACAGTTTTGTATTTAAGGGGGGGTGTTAATAAGTTAATGTGGCACTTTGACATATTCACTAAACTCCAATAGCAGCCTCTGCTGTCTGAGTTCACAGTCTGAGCCTCAGGTAGGCAAAGTTGGTATCTCTCTGTACTTTACTATGCAGTAACAGCCCTCAATCAGCTAGTAGCAGGGAGATTTGTGAACTGTTGTTGATGTGTAAGGGATTTCCTACCTTCACACATCATCAACACTATGACAATTCTGAAGTTTAAGAGCATTTTCTCTGCTTCCTCACTTGGCCAGTATGGGAGTGGAGAGGATACTTTCAGCACCATGGAAAGCATCACTCCATTATCCCTTTGAGTGCCATAGAGATATGCATTGCTCACCCTTGTGGCACTCAAAGGGTTAAAAAAGTACACCAAGCACTACATAATTATCCCCTTAGCTCTGCATCATATTTGGTACAAGCTGTGCATCCCAAGGAACCAAGGCTGGGGGTCAGGCAACATCTATGGGGATTTGTGGCTACCACTTGCCTCCAAACCTTGTTACCTTGCCCACTGGTAGCCATAGAATCCCATATACTCTGATTGGCCCCCAGACTTGTTCCCTTGCCCACTGTTAGCCACACATCCCCATATATAGTGTCTGACCCTCTCCAGCCTTTTCCCCTTTCCAACAGCTAGCCAAACATCTCCATGGGAACTGCCTGGGCAAGGGATGAAGGCTGGGGGTGTCAGGCAGTGTATGTGGGGCTAACACACAATGGTTATGTTCCCCATGCTGCCCAACATTCTTTACATCCAACATGCTGCCTCCCTCCCCCAGCTAAATCCAACATATAGTGCCCTATACCTCCGACCTGATGCCCCCCTTCTATGGCACTCAAAGGGCTAAGGGAGTAATGCTTTTCATGGTGCTGAAATTATACTTTCCACTCCCCTAATGGCCAAGTGGGAAAGCAGAGAGAATGCTCTTAAAGGGATAGTAATACTTCGTTTTAACTTTATTTTATTTTGTAGGCATTAAAAAAACATGAAGAATGATATAAGTCTTATCTCTCAATCCTTTATGGTTTATGAGATATTCACAAGCAAAGTTCCCTAGTGTAAGCCATCTCTTCTCAGATGTTGATCAGGTTGTATGACCAGACAGATAACAGAAGGGGACAATTTTCTTTGTATGAAAACAATGAAAGCCCTGCCCCCCTTGACAAGTTTTTCAGCTTTTTCCCTTATCTTAATTGAAGATTGTCCCTCTCTGCAGTCTACCTGGGCACCTCCCTTCTGATCTGGTTGAACAGGGGGGGGATACTTTGTTTGTGAATATCTCTTAAACCATAAAGGTTTTAGAGATAAGACTTATATCATTCTTCATGTTTTTTTAATGCCTACAAAATAAAATAAAGTTAAAACGAAGTATTACTATCCCTTTAAACTTCAGAATAGTAATAGTGTTGGTGATGTGTGAAGGGAGAAAAGCCCTTCCACATTGACAGCACTTCTACAATCCTGTATGCCAATAGGGACATTCTCCACCACTCCCTTGCATCAGTAAATTTTAGTGAATATGTTTATGTGTGTGTACATCGAAATTTCAAAGTGTTTCAAACATATCAATAAAATCATATCGCCACAGCATTGACTTTTAGTGAATCTAGGCCCAGAAGTCTCACTAGTCAACTGCATGAGTACTACTACTAGATGCTATTTTTATGACCCTCTGTCGTAGTTGGTTCGCCAGGTGTCCTTATTAAATGATCCTCAAATTGTTGTTGTAACAAGGAAGACTTGCTGAATGCTGAAACCAATTCTGATGATCTGAAGAAAAAAAATATTTTTTATTTATAGAGTAGAAACTTATCAACATGATTCCAAAGTGTTTGGAAAGGTAGTGTGCTGGTGTAGCTTTATCCCATATATAGGAGATAAGTCATTTACTCCTTTGAATGCAAGAAGGGTATCAAACACATTATGATATGAAGTAATGAGTTGGATGTCCCTCTGGCATTTAAAAGTTTACATTTTAATTCACAGTTGATATTTTCATACCACTGGAAACTACTATTCTGTACTGTATCCAGTGTTTTAAACCTGTTTATAACAAAATGATAAACAAGGAAAATGTTTTTTTTCTTCATTTGCTTAATGTCTCACAGCATGATTATTTGTTCTACTTTAGCATCTATTTTGGCAAACAGGATTTTGTTTTACTATTTCTCATCAGTCAGTAATCAGCTTTAACGGTATATTGTTTGCTAATTTGACTTCATGAATGTCAAAGGTATAATTAGGGTTCAGAAATAGACAGTATTAAATTACACCTGCAGCAAGTAATGTCTATATCATGAAATGCAAAGTAGGATCAGATATAGCAGCATCAATTTTACAGAACATAATCGGCCTGATGTATGAAAGCAAAGAGGAGCAATTCTGGGGCAAACCAAGTGCACTGTAGGGGAGAAATAACTGTGTTAAATGGGGTTTTAAACCTTTGAATGCTAGAAAGGACTCCACTCATTCCAACCAATGGAAATTTGTGGAGTATGCATTTGTTCCCAATAGGGCAGTTGGTTTGGCCTACATTTGTTTCCCTTTATACATAAGGCCCATTGATTATAAAAATGATTTATAGATTTTTTTTCCAAGTCCAGTTGACAGCATATACAGGGCTAGATTAACATTCTAGTGGGAAGATTCACTAAGCGGTGATAAAGAGGTGATAAAGTGGTGGTAAATTGGAGATAACTTCTCCAGTTTATCACTTCTCCAGTTCCTATGTTATTCTATGTAGCCTATGCTACTAAGATTTCTTCAGCTCTGGAGATCTTAGTGAATAGGTTCCATAGAATAACATAGGAACTGTATGACTTAGGTTTGTTAGAAACAAGTCACAAAATTTTGTTGTTGTTTTTTTTTTTTTTTTTTTTTTTTTATATACCCTACTGGCCTAGTGCCAGCAGGTCATGTTGTGTTGGTCAGTGGCCACTGGCCGTTGTCAAATGCCCCGGTGGAATTTCAGAATTTGCGAATGCTGTTCTTGATGCTGCTACTGCTGCTAATTTGTTTAAACAGCATGATGATTAGACAGCTCAAAGGGAATTGGATCAACAACAGCATGGGTGGTGGATGATGAAGGTTCCACTTGCCGCTACCAGCTCCAGTGATGCACCCGAGGTAGTAGCAGCACCATAACTAGCCCCCACCACTTCAGGTATATGCAGAGAAGTTTGCCAATAATGCTTCTCAACCTGCCCCACCTACAAAATCCTGTGAGTGTTGTTAGAAAATACATTTTTACCTTGAGAGCAGGAACTGTGCTTCTCATCAGCAACTGCAATGTGCACATTGTATGATAAATAAGGGTCAGACTGGGAATAATGTGTACATCTGGACTCACATGAAACACCTGGCAAAACTGGGGAAAGGGAAAGGTGGAGAAGAATGGCCTCTTTTTTTCTTCTTCTCCACATTCCCTTTCACTGGCTGGGGCAGGGGATGATGTTGTTGCTCTTGCTGCTGCTGCCTTAGAATCAGCACTGCAACTAGGACCAGGAGTATTGCTGCTGGCAAGTGGAAGCTGTCCTAGTCCCACATCACTGGACACCATTCCTACTGTGTCAACGGCGGTCTGTGGCACATTAGCCTGCTCCTCAGCATCCTGCTGACCTTGAAACTCAGTAGCAGCAGGAATTAGAGAGGTAGCAAACTCTGCAAATTCAAAAAGCTCACTGCTGGTGGTGGTGGTGATGCCCATCCACATCCCTGTCTCCCATTCCTTCTTGGTTTAGGTAAAAAGGTCATTAATATCTCTTCCACCCCATCTTCTCCACCTGTCCCTTCATGAAACTGCTACTCTATTACAGATATCTCACCGGTTGGAGGAGGTGATGAGAAATGTGACAAAGGGTCCTCTACTGTCGCACTTGGAATCGCTTGTTGAGCTGAAGAAGGCAGACAGTCAGCACTAGCAGCAGGCACAGGCAGACAATCTGTGCTCATGGTGGTGGTGGTGGTATTATTGCTGCCAGGCAACAATTCTGCCTTCTTCAGGATAATGTTCCACCTGGACAGTGCTGTGGGGGGAAGGGGACTCCCAGGGTCAGGGAAATTTTGTGGGGTCCATTGATCACTAGACTGGCCTCTCTGCATTACTTTCCCTACTCCTCCCCTAACACTAGTTCCAATAGCTGCTTCACCATCATTGTTACTACTACTAAAACCAACCACATCAATTTCAGTCACTGAGTCTTCCTCCTCACTAGTAATATGATCACATCATCCCTCACTCTTAACATACTGTACATGCTGCTGGACCTTCTCAGTAGAAGAACTAGTGATGGGGCTGCCGGGGGATGGGAAGTGTGACTTAGGGTCCCCTGCTGTCACATTGGTGTCATCTCCTACCCCCTCCTGAGTATTACAAGACACACTGACAGGAGGTGCAGCACTGCCAGCAGATGCAGCACTGCCAGCAGACGCAGCACTGGCAGTAGGTACAGTTAGCTGACCTGTCCTGCTCACATTGCTATTATCCTCTTCCTCCATCATTGGGTCTGGGGAACCAGATCATCTAGACCCTTTCATGTTGGTAGTGGTAACTTCCTATTCCTCAGACTCACTGGACCCATAACGGTCCTTTCAGCTCCTTCTTTTATAATTATTAAACTTGCTTATAGTGATAATAGTCATGATGAGCCTCTCCTTAAAACAGTTCTCAGCACAACAGCCTAGCACCTCTCTCTCACTCTGTAGCTGCTTGTGTTGTGTTTTACTTCCTGGAAAAGGGCACGCTTTTATAGAGAAAAGGCAAAAAAAATGTAGTTAAAGGGGCAAACACTTTCTAGTCATTGAAAAAATTAAAAAAAGTTTTGTCAATAGGCAAAAACTGTGAATATTTTAATTGCTTTATTTAAAGCAGATTTTCCCACAAAAAAACCAACCTCAGGAAGGATGAAGTTGTTTAGTGTGCGACTCCAGGCAGGGGACAATGTCGACGAGTGAGGAGGGGAGAGAGGTATCAGAGGAAGCGGGTGGCAAATACAAGCTTGCCACCTGCTTCTTCCAATGCCTCTCTCCCCTCCAATGCCCCCAGCCTTCTTGATGCCCCCACCGGGATATGAATGAATGGAAGTGAAGGGAGTGCTGCTGTCAGAGCGCAGGGCTGCTTCCTCAATTGGTTCTTTACATATATCTCATTCATTTATAATGTCCTACCTCTTGTGTCCCATTGCTATTACTACTTTTGCTCCACTCTCCGTTTGAAGGAGAGTGGAGCAAAAGTACTAATAGCAATGGGACACAGGAGGTAGGGCATTAAAAATGAATGAGATCTAACTAAAGATACAATTGTGGAAGCATCCCTGCGCTCTGATCACTTAATCAGTCGCCCGGTTTGACCCGGGTGACTGACTGAATGATGGGACCATAGCACTCCCTTCACCTCCATTCATTCATGCTGATCTTGATGCTGCAGTCGGCTGTAAAGCCTGCAGCATCAAGAAGGCAGTAAATGCCTTTGAGGTCACCCCATGGATCATCTATCATTTTGGATAGATGATCCATGGTAGGGGGGCTATCAGGAGAGGTCCTGGTGCCCCCCTTTGAGGTCTGATCGTTTCATAAAACATGAAAGAGCATATAAGCTATGTTGCACATAGCTTATTTGCACTTAACGTTATTAAAGGGCAATCGTTGGCCTCATGGTAGGGAGGTATCATGAGGGGTCATGACACCCCCCTTGAGGTCTAATGTGTATATGTTTAATATTAGTTTTATAATAAAACAAATGTTTAAAACACACACACACACACACACACACATATACATGCAAGGTATGTAGTCCATACCTTGTCTATTAACCCTTTGGGTACCAGAGGGGTAGGAAACATGCTAAGCAATGCTTTCCTACCTCTCTGGTACTGAAAGAGTTAAGTGTTGAATATCAGACAGATTTGTCCACTACATGGCAGTCCCTGAGGTGAATGTCGGATGGAGTTAGTATGTTGCATATATGCAATATATGTCGACACACTAAGAGGGGGATGTCAAAGGGGGGAATTGTGTAGTGCTTGGTGTACTATTTCTGTTTATTGTAAACCTTTGAATGCCACAGGGGTGAGCAGTGCACATCCCTATGGCATTCAATGCTGTCCATGGTACTGAAAGCCATATCTGTGTTCCCCTACTGGCTGGGTAGGGAAGTGCAGACTCATGTTATCCCTAACTCTCTGTTTTATTTTCCTGACTGTAGTTTTCTACTTTGAGTTGTGTGATGTTCACCAAAAAAATGAGTGTTAGATTTCTGGAGGAAAATGTTGCAATTTAACTCGCGTTAGACCTAACTCCAACATTTGAATGGGTCTGGGCTTCACTTCTACATTGTCCTCTATGGGTGAGAGTCTGATGTTTTGGAGACGGGCAATGTGTGTTTCAGAACTGCCGTTATTTCTTACTAGTGGGAACATTTGCATTGCTTACTTGACGTACAAAACAACCGTTGCCAGTTTTTTCTGCCGATGCCAAGATTTGGATCGAGCCCTTAGTTCCTTGAATGGTAGAGAGGTCTCTAATGCATTGAAAAACAATGTATTGTAGACCTTGCTAAAATGTAGTCCATTAAAGCCCCCAGTTAAATCCAAAGCAATTATTATTTGTCCTCTAAGGTGTAGTTGGTTTGCCCCATACTGCGTACAGTTATTCTCAGTACATCAACCTCTTTATCTGAAAGCAGGGTGCCATTATTTCCTTATTCAACAACAACATTTCACACAGAGACACAACAGCTATTTAAAGGAGCAGTAAACTTTTTTTATGAAAACACATATTTTATAGAGCACTTCGTGCTGAATAAAACAAGGACATTTCCACTGCTTTCAGATGTCTTATTCAAAATTTATAGTAGTTCAAATAATCAGGAAGTGAATTTACTGTGTTTACTTCCTGGTAGCTCTAACTGATAGGAAGTGAATGCAGTTTCTATTACATTCTATGGAGAACTGTATGTCTCTGACATTCCTGTCTTTCCTCTCCATTACAATGTAACAGAAAAACTAATTACAATTTGACCACTAGAGGGCACTGCTAATGTTAAAAACATTGGTTTAAACTGTAATAACTCTGGAAATATAAATCTCTCGGCAGTGGGAGTACTCTTATTTTACTCAATTGGAAAATCCTTACAATATATATTTTTTCATAAAAAAAGTTTACTGCTCCTTTAAAGTAAACACTTAATCTCACTGTTACTATCTTTCAATGCACAACAATTCTTGGTGTGATAGATTTTATGCAAAGGTTAAAACCATTTATGTTATACACTTCTAACCTTTAGTATGAGTTATATCTACATTGATATCTTCTACATATCAGATATTTCATGTTTGTAGCCTTGTTTTTTCCTTTAAACCAGATCAAGAATTCACTGTCTTTCATCTGTCATAAAATAGCTTGCAGCTGCTAAAAAAATGAATTCAGCTTTTTCTGCCACATCACCACCATTACGTGTTCCTTGTGTAGGTAGGCCAGAGGGATCTCATCACAGAAGCTGTGTTTTATAGTGGAAACAAAGAACATCAAATGTATGTATGAATTAAAAAACAAAATGCCCTCAGCTTTCTGCTTTGTTGGGTTTCTTGATATTTTCAGTTGCAAAAAAGTAAGTGACAGATGCACATGTTAAAAAAATCCTGAATAAAATGCCATTAGCCATGGCATAAACAAAATCAACATAGGAAAGGCTAGTTGTGGCTGCATAAATTTGTCAGACAGCAGGGATTAATTAAATACACTATGGTTTTTACTTTCATAACTATAAAATATGTATAAGTTTCTCTAGGTAGACAAATTCCCCAAGCCTGAGACTAAGTGAATAAACTTCTTCTTGTCGTCCTTATTTTATATTATGAAAAAGCTGAATTTCAGATTTTAGATGTAATTTGTATTCATAACACATACAACTGCAGCTCATACTCTCACCACAAAAACTTTCTATTTAACAATAGGAAACTCTGCTTTTTAAATCTGCAAATTGTTCTGATATTGTTTAGTGAACTTGGACTTCTCACTATCAATTTATATAGCATAAACTCGTATTTAATATCATTTCTGTGTGTTTGACCATATTTTTACTGTTTACTTTGGTAACTAGAGAATACATTTAGGAGGACCAGAGAAGATTTTGGATCCGTTTGAATCATACCAGAGATTGCATACTTGGGAATTATTCCAGCTATGATTTTCTCTTTCTATTCAGTACAACAGCCTCAGTGTTACCTGTCCATTCCAGTCTTTATAAAGCTAGTTGTGAGATATCCAGTGATATTTTTTGTGCACTTCAGAGACAGAATGGGTCTACAGTGGGACCTTAGTGAGTCAGAGTTTGGTTAAACAGTCAATGCCATACTTGCCAGTGCAAGTATAATGGATAACGATCTATTTCTAACCAAATCTACATGTTCCAATACCCTAACATCAAAGTTGTCAATATGTTCTGCCAAAACATAATTTTGGGCAAGTGCAATATGCTATATACACAACTGATATAGTTCTACAATTAATACATTCGGTTGTAGAATATGTCTAAGAATTTTCACTGGAATAGGGCTAGAGCTTGACCCGATAAAGATATTAATGAATTTGTACTGGCCAGATATGAGTATTGACAACGAGATGATTATCATACATATATTGGTGGCAGCAAAGATGTGTGTGGCTAGGAAGTGGAGAGCCCGGATTGTGCCAGATATAACTGAAGTGGTGGAACAAGTTAAATGGCAAATATAGATGGAAAAGGGTATATTATATGGGATAAAGAGGACATGTCGAAAAAGAAGTATATGGGAAAGTTGGCTGAGGAGAATTGATCCCAGTTTTCTGAGCGATCTGGATGATGCCTAGTGAATTCATTTTAATCTTTTGAAGGTAGTTTGAATTTGCCCTCTGGTCAAGGGATGGGGTATGCTTAGGAGCAATTTTGTAATATTTTGTGATATTACTGTGAATGGTTTTGTATGGGATGTTTTGACTAACTGTTTTGTACTGATTTAAAAAAAAAAAAAAAAAAAAAAAGAATATTGACCCTTGTTGTGAGCTGTCTGGTCTGTGGACTGTATTCCACATCTGAGGAGTGGGGGCTTACACTAGGTAAAAGGGGTGGGAGGGGGAACTTTATCATTCAATTACTCTTAAACTTGCTTGAATGCTCACAGTAATGAAATAACACTCTCTATGGCATAATGCTATGAAGATTAATTGGAGCTGCTGTTTTTGTGAAACACTACTATCACTTTAAGCCCTTGGTCTTCTTTACAATGGATTTGAGACCTCTACACCTAATTGGTTACAAACCACATTAAAATGAATGGAATTTGGGGCCCTGATTATTTGTCACCTATGGAGCAGTTCGTATTCCCCCAGATTTACTCCAGTTCTTGTTAGTACATCATCCAGCGTATGGTTGGGGATGATGGGCGTTGTAGTCTGGGGTTTCACAGGAGATAAGAATCCAGAAAGCCAAATTATCTAAGCAATTCCTGTCTATCAATTTCTTAGTCTATGAATTCTCCTTTCAGTATTATGTTGTAGTTCTGCTTTTTATCCATTGCTCTTCCCTTGGTGTGGATTAATCTGCATAAAGATGACACTCTGGATTCCGAGTGGGAGCAATGGAAGAAAACTCATCGCAAGCAGTACAACAGAATGCTGAACGAGCTTGGGAGATGACAAATATGGGAGAAGAACCTAAAGCTGATCGCCTCCCATAACCAGGAGTTTGCACAAGGAATGCACTCTTATGACTTGGACATGAACCATCTGGGAGACATGATCAGCAGGGGAGGGCTGGCAACATTTGGCCTGGGGGGCAAATTTAATCAAGTGGCCCATTTCCACTATCGCTCCAGCCCTCAGTCCCACTCCACCCCTTCTGTTGAGTTTATAACTTTCATTAATGTTGTGAAGTAATACAAGTATCAGCTGAAGATGATTGGAGTTGTAGTCCAACAACAGTTGAAGGGCAACAGATTTCGCATTATTTATGCAAGAGGGTAAATCAGCATACAAAACCTGCGGCAAACCTGTGACCCTCCAGCTGTGTTGTTCTGCAACTCCTATCAAATTTATCCAAATGTTGCCAAGTTCAGGATGATGGGAATTGTAGTCCAAAACTGTTGGAGGGCTCCATGCTTCCTATCACTTGTGTAGGGGGACAAGCAGTTGTGGGCAATCTGTGATACTCCAGCAATGTTGGACTACAGCTGTCATCATCATCAACTCTGTTGCCCCCCTGAGGATTTGGGAATTGTAGTACAACAGAGGCTGCTGGAGGGCCACAGATTTCCCATCACTTTTTTAGGGGTAAATGGCAAAGACAAACAGAAAGGGGTTGCACAGCCCAGGACCCCCACCCCCCATACACGCTTTTGTCCTCTATCAGAGAGAGAGAGAGAGAGACAAAGCATTAAGGCCTCAGTAATGACACATTATTGCTACTCTTGCCATATGTCTAGACCAGGGGTGGGCAAGTTGTCACACTCCAGCTCATGTTAAACTACAATTCCCATCATTCTCAACTACAGTTGGATGGCTGAGAGTGAGAAAAATTGTAGTCCAACAACAGCTTCAGGGCAACAGGGCTAAGTGGGAACTTTCAAAATTACCTGACACTGATATCTCTGAAATATTCTTTTAACAGAAAAAGACAAATAACACAGACTGTCAGTGTCCCCAGATTAATGACACAAAAGCTGCAATTATATGTGCCGTGCACAGAGAAGGAGAGCGGGGAACAGCGACACTGCCATCATTACACAATGAAGCTGATGTACTGAGAAGAACTGGCGTAATTGTGGAGTAAACCAAGTTCCCCATAGGGGGGAGATATAAAAATTTTAGTTGATTTAAATGTGGCTTTTAACCTCTTGGATGCTAAAGAGGTCTTCAACGAATTACTTTGGGGTTAAATTTCCATTCAAATCAATGGAAATTTGAGGACATTTTACTTGTCCCATAAGAGCAACTTGGATTAGTCCAGAATTACTTAATTTCTTAGTACAACGGCCTCACAGACACTTGTCAGAGGAGCTGATGTGATGAATGAAATAGGACGGTTCTTCCCATACGAAAGTACAGTTTGTTAATTAACTGTAAAGTGCAGTATGTTAATTTCCAGGGCATATATCATCAATATAAAATAGTGTGTTAATAATTAGTGTACAGATCCTCATCATAATAAAGTGGAGTTGTTTATTATCAATGCAGAGACAACATTGTTTTAAAGTACAGTGTTCATAATCAGTGCTTATACTCATCATAAAGTGTTCATTATCAGTATGGTTATTCATCATCATTATAAAGCATCAGTTCATAGATAAGAACTATAAAGTGCAACATGCAGTGTATTCTTTATCTGTGCACATATGCTCTCAGCATCATTATTATACAGTGTAATTTTATTAATTATCAGTGCTCAGATACTCAAAATGTTTAACTTTGAGTTTGGGTACAAGAGTTGCATTGTGCTGGGCCTTTGTCACATTACTTTTTCACACCTCCCAACATTTTAAATGGTCGAAGAGGGACACTTCTGTTTTAGGTGATGTTTCTTGGGGCGTGACTGGTGGGCAGGGAATTACCAAGAAGTTTTAAGTTATTTCATGACCCATTTACACCTTTTTATGTAACTGAATAAATTATTTAGAACAAAGACAAAGTATTTTATTTACGTAGAATACATTATAAACATGTCTACTGAAGTTTATACAAACATGAAAGTGAGTTTTATGGTTGTGGAGCAATGTGATACAATTCTATACACACCACACAGTCCATGACTACCAAGTGTCCCTCTTTAGGAGGGACAGCCCCTCTTTTAGACCCAAATCCCTCTGTCCCTCTTTCCCAACCTGATGTCCCTCTTTTTAGGCGATAAGACTGTGTGTTGTGTATATAAGTGTTTCACACTGCTCTACAGCAATAAAACTCACATTATTGCTTCTTTAAAGGTGTTTATAAATTAGTCTGTGTAAATAAAATACTTTGGTCTTGTTATAAGTCATTTATTAGGTTACACAAGGAGGTGTCAATAGGTCATGAAATAGCCTAAAAATTCTTGGTAATGCCCCGCCCACCAGCCACACCCCCAGCCACACACCCTAAAACACAAGTGTCTCTCTTTGGCCATTTGAAATGTTGGGAGGTATGCACAGTCTGATCTCCTAAAAAAAGGGACATCAGGGTGGGAAAGAGGAACAGAGGGATTTGGGTGTCCTAATGAGGGACACTTGGGAGGTATGCTTTTTTTGACAGAGTAAGCAAAGGAAATCTGCAGTAAGGCAGCATAATTCCTTCATGGATCTAGTATTATCAGGTTCCCGCGGGAGGGGATAATGAACACATTGTATGATGTTGAGTATCTGTGCACTGATAATTAATAAAATTACACTGTATAATAATGATGCTGAGAGCATATGTCACTGATGAAGAATACACTTCATAGCTCTTATTGATGAACTGATGCTTTATAATGATGAATAACCATACTGATCACGATAACTTTAAATTAAAATGACGAGTATCAGCACTGATTATATGAACATGGTACTTTAAAAACAATGTTGTCTGTGCTTACTGCATTGATAATAAACACACTGCAGGGCCAGGGGTTAAGGATTAATACTATGGTCAGTGAGGGGTGATGCTGTTATATGTGCACAACACATATATGTGGCTGTTTTTCTCATTAACAGGAAGGGAAGAAAAGGAAAGTCACAATTAAACTTGAGGATCCTAAATGTTAACCTATATTTGGGGGCCTCCTTTCATAATTTTACCATGGACCTTAGGGGTTCCTCACCTTTTGTGTGCCAGAGGGCGGTGCAACGCATTGTTTTGTAATGTTGCATACCATTCTGGCAATCAAATGGTTAATCCAGCAAGGGGACGGTCACTAGACTTATACTTCATCCTGGACTGGGCAAAGTCAAGTGGCTCACTGACTGCAATTATATATAATATGCTACAATCGGTGGCACTATAATGGAGAAAACTGCAGATCATAATAACCTAGCCACCCATATCCACCATCATGGATCCAAAAAAACAAATAAAAATATATAAAATGCCTTAGTACTTAGGAAAACAATAGAGAACACAAATCCATAAAAAAATGAGAAATATTAAACAATATTGTTTATTAAAACATGTAATATATATATATATATATATATATATATATATATATATATATATATACACACACACTAGTAGACGAGGGGCTGTGTACACAGGCCACAGTGCCAGCCGGTCACGGGGCAGTCATGCACAATAGAGACTGCCGGCGCCGCGGATGATTCTTCGGCGTGCTTCTCTCCATATCAGCCACCTCACGGGCAGTCTCTACTGAACATGACTACATTGTTACAAACAATTTAGCGAATTATTATATAGAATATCTATATTATATATATATATATATATATATATATATATATATATATATATATATATCTATATATATATATATATATATATATATAAAAACAAAAAAGGCTAGCACTCACAGGTCTTAAAACCAATAAATTTAATTTACTGTCCAACGTTTCGGTCCAGTGAGGACCTTTCTCAAGAACTTCTTGAGAAAGGTCCTCACTGGACCGAAACGTTGGACAGTAAATTAAATTTATTGGTTTTAAGTAGTGTTGAGCGAGCACCCCGATGCTCGGGGGTTCGGGTGCTCTGACCGAGCACCCCCGGAGGCTCGAGTGCTCGGCCGAGCACCCGAGCCCCATTGAATTGAATGGGAGGACTCGAGCATTACACCAGGCACCCCCTGCTCTGATGAGGGGAGGGTGCCTGGTCAATGCCCCCCTTCATCTCCACAATGCCCCTCTTCCACAATGTCCCCCTTCCACAATGTCCCCCTTCCACAATGTCCCCCTTCATCTCCGCAATGCCCCCTTAATCTCCGCAATGCCCCCTTCATCTCCGCAATGCCCCCCTTCCACAATGTCCCCCTTCATCTCCGCAATGCCCCCTTCATCTCCGCAATGCCCCCTTCATCTCCGCAATGCCCCCCTTCCACAATGTCCCCCTTCCACAATGTCCCCCTTCATCTCCGCAATGCCCCCTTCATCTCCGCAATGCCCCCCTTCCACAATGTCCCCCTTCCACAATGTCCCCCTTCCACAATGTCCCCCTTCATCTCCGCAATGCCCCCTTCATCTCCGCAATGCCCCCTTCCATCTCCACATGTCCCCTACCTCCAGTCCCTGGTGGTCCAGCGGAGCGTCTGTAAGATCTGTGCCTCCTTCGGCACAGATCCCTGCCACCCGAACATGGCGGGCGAGCACATGGCGGTACTCGTACAAGTACCGCTATGTGCCGAGCAGAGCGATGCTCGAGCCGATCCGAGCATCGGCCGAGCATGTTCGCTCAACACTAGTTTTAAGACCTGTGAGTGCTAGCCTTTTTTGTTTTTATACATTACATGCAAAGCACCCAGGCAAGATATATAGGATGATGAGAGTGCCAACCCAGTAGGATATATATATATATATATATATATCTATATATATAAAAGAATAAGCCTCATTGCATAATTTATGGTACCCCACACACAGAACATAATTTATGTCTCCTCAGAAAAGAAACTCGCATTGAACAGAATGTCTAATTACATAATTTATGTCTCATTAGGAGACACAACTCCTATTGGGTGATTGAATGGGGACTTTACTGCTCTCATTGGGTGATTCAAAGGGGGCGTGTTTATCATACAGGGAGTTGGCCCGCCCTCTCCAGCCCGCCCACCAGTATCCAACTGACAAAAAAAAAATATATAACTGCCACTCGCTCCTGAGGTAGGGATATCAGTAACTTCTCCCGGTCCACTCACACTCTCACTCAGGATCATGACCCCACAAACACACTGTTTCACCTCCCACAGATAACTGTAACCCTCCATACACTCTGTTTCAGTATGAGGGTGTAATGTTCCCATAAAATACAAACTTAATAGCAACTCTTATTTAACTCATCATCTCTTCAGTCACCTCACAGTCTCAACTGTCACTCCTCCACTTCCTGCTTCCTGATTCCCACCCTTTCTCCTTAAAGGGAGAGATATGCTTTGCTGTATGTTACAGAGGGCAAGCCTCAAACACCACTTTCTATTTGATACCTCAGCATATTGCTACATTGCCTCAACTGAAGAGCTACCGTGTGTTATATTGCTATGTTAGCTCAACGTAACCCTTTGAGTGCCAGAGGGATAAGCAACGCATTGCAAAGCACACATTCTGTCTCACACTCTCACACAGTCTCTCACACAGTCTCACAGTCGCACACAGTCTCACACAGTCTCTCACACAGTCTCACAGTCGCACACAGTCTCACACAGTCTCACACAGTCTCACACACTCAGTCTCACACACTCAGTCTCACACACTCAGTCTCACACACTCTCAGTCTCACACACTCTCAGTCTCACACACTCTCAGTCTCACACTCTCAGTCTCACACTCTCAGTCTCACACAGTCTCACACTCTCAGTCTCACACACTCACAGTCTCACACACTCACAGTCTCACACACTCACAGTCTCTCTCGCAGTCTCACACAGTCTCTCTCGCAGTCTCTCAGTCCCTCACACTCTCACAGTCTCACACTCTCTGTCTCACACTCTCTGTCTCACACTCTCTGTCTCACACTCTCTGTCTCACACTCACACACAGTCTCTCACACACACAGTCTCTCACACACACAGTCTCTCACACACACACTCTCACACACACACTCTCACACACACACTCACACACACACTCACACACACACTCACACACGCACGCTCTCAGTCTCGCACGCTCTCAGTCTCACACGCTCTCACTCTCACACGCTCTCACTCTCACAGTCTCTCTCTCACAGTCTCACTCTCACAGTCTCACTCTCACAGTCTCACTCTCACAGTCTCTCTCTCACAGTCTCTCTGTCACAGTCTCTCTCTCTCAGTCTCTCACTCATTCACACTCTCAGTCTCACACGCTCTCACACTCTGTCTCACACGCTCTCACACTCTCACTCTCTCACTCATCCACACTCTCAGTCTCACTCATTCACACTCTCAGTCTCACTCATTCACACTCTCAGTCTCGCACTCTCTGTCTCGCACTCTCTCAGTCTCGCACAGTCTCTCACACTCTCTCAGTCTCGCACAGTCTCTCACAGTCTCTCACACTCTCACAGTCTCTCACACTCTCACAGTCTCTCACACACACAGTCTCACACACACTCTCTCACAGTCTCACTCTCTCACAGTCTCACACTCTCTCACAGTCTCACACTCTCTCACAGTCTCACACTCTTTCAGTCTCACACTCTCTCACACTCTCACAGTCTCTCTCACAGTCTCAGTCTCACAGTCTCACACAGTCTCACAGTCTCTCACACTCTCAGTCTCACAGTCTCTCACACTCTCAGTCTCACACTCTCACAGTCTCACACTCTTTCAGTCTCACACTCTCTCACAGTCTCTCTCACAGTCTCTCTCACAGTCTCTCTCACAGTCTCTCTCACAGTCTCAGTCTCACACAGTCTCACAGTCTCTCACACTCTCAGTCTCTCACACTCTCTGTCTCGCACTCTCTCAGTCTCGCACAGTCTCTCACACTCTCTCAGTCTCGCACAGTCTCTCACACTCTCACAGTCTCTCACACTCACAGTCTCTCACACACACAGTCTCACACACACACAGTCTCACACACACTCTCTCACAGTCTCACACTCTCTCACAGTCTCACACTCTCTCACAGTCTCACACTCTTTCAGTCTCACACTCTCTCACACTCTCACAGTCTCTCTCACAGTCTCAGTCACACAGTCTCTCACACTCTCAGTCTCACAGTCTCAGTCTCTCACACTCTCAGTCTCAGTCTCTCACACTCTCAGTCTCTCACACTCTCAGTCTCACACTCTCACAGTCTCACACACTCTCACAGTCTCACACTCTTTCAGTCTCACACTCTCTCACAGTCTCTCTCACATTCTCTCTCACAGTCTCTCTCACAGTCTCTCTCACAGTCTCAGTCTCACACAGTCTCACAGTCTCTCACACTCTCAGTCTCTCACACTCTCAGTCTCACAGTCTCACACACTCTCACAGTCTCACACTCTTTCAGTCTCACACTCTCTCACAGTCTCTCTCACAGTCTCTCTCACAGTCTCTCTCACAGTCTCTCTCACAGTCTCAGTCTCACACAGTCTCACAGTCTCTCACACTCTCAGTCTCTCACACTCTCAGTCTCTCTGTCTCAGTCTCTCTCAGTCTCAGTCTCACACTCTCGCAGTCTCACACTCTCAGTCTCTCTCAGTCTCTCTCAGTCTCAGTCTCTCACACTCTCGCAGTCTCACACTCTCTGTCTCACACTCTCTGTCTCACACTCTCTGTCTCACACTCACACACAGTCTCTCTCACACACAGTCTCTCTCACACACAGTCTCTCACACACACAGTCTCTCACACACACTCTCACACACACGCTCTCACACACACGCTCTCACACACACGCTCTCACACACACGCTCTCACTCTCACACGCTCTCACTCTCACAGTCTCTCTCTCTCACAGTCTCTCTCTCTCACAGTCTCTCTCTCTCACACTCTCAGTCTCACACGCTCTCACACTCTGTCTCACACGCTCTCACACTCTCACTCTCTCACTCATCCACACTCTCAGTCTCACTCATCCACACTCTCAGTCTCACTCATTCACACTCTCAGTCTCACTCATTCACACTCTCAGTCTCGCACTCTCTCAGTCTCGCACTCTCTCAGTCTCGCACAGTCTCTCACACTCTCTCAGTCTCGCACTCTCTCAGTCTCGCACAGTCTCTCACACTCTCACAGTCTCTCACACTCTCACAGTCTCACACACACACAGTCTCACACTCTCTCACAGTCTCACACTCTTTCAGTCTCACACTCTCTCACACTCTCTCTCACAGTCTCACACAGTCTCACAGTCTCTCACACTCTCAGTCTCACAGTCTCAGTCTCTCACACTCTCAGTCTCACACTCTCACACTCTTTCAGTCTCACACTCTCTCACAGTCTCTCTCACAGTCTCAGTCTCACAGTCTCTCACACTCTCAGTCTCACAGTCTCTCACACTCTCAGTCTCACACTCTCACAGTCTCACACACTCTCACAGTCTCACACTCTTTCAGTCTCACACTCTCTCACACTCTCACAGTCTCTCTCACAGTCTCAGTCTCACAGTCTCTCACACTCTCAGTCTCACAGTCTCAGTCTCTCACACTCTCAGTCTCACACTCTCACAGTCTCACACACTCTTTCAGTCTCACACACTCTTTCAGTCTCACACTCTCTCACACTCTCACAGTCTCTCTCACAGTCTCAGTCTCACACAGTCTCACAGTCTCTCACACTCTCAGTCTCACAGTCTCAGTCTCTCACACTCTCAGTCTCAGTCTCTCACACTCTCAGTCTCACACTCTCACAGTCTCACACACTCTCACAGTCTCACACACTCTCAAAGTCTCACACACTCTCTCACACTCACATTCTCACACTCTCAGTCTCACACGGTCTCTCTCACTCTCTCAGTCTCACACCCAATCACTCACACACTCAATCACACTCACAGTCTCACTCAATCACACTCACACACTCTCACTCAATCACACTCACACACTCTCACTCACACTCTCACAGTCTCACTCAATCACACTCACACACTCTCAATCACACTCTCACAGTCTCACTCAATCACACTGTCTCACTCTCACACTCAATCACTCAATCACAGTCTCACACTCAATCACACTCTCACACTTACAGTCTCGCAGTCACACTCTCACACTCACACTCAATCACACTCTCACCCTCAATCACACTCTCACCCTCTCACTATCATACACACTCTCACTCACACATTCTTACTCAATCACACACTCACTAACACACTCAATCACTCACACGCAATCACTCAATCTCGAACTCAAACACAATCACTCACACGTAATCACACCCCGGGAGCCAGCACGATCCACCTTCCACCATAGTATGTGCAATTACCACATGCATTTCAATTACATGAATGAATGCCAGTCACTCACATCCCGGGAGCCAGCACGATCCACCTTCCACCATACTATTTGCAATCACCACATGCATTTCAACTATATGAATGAATGCCACAGTGGAGGCATAAGTACAAACACAAACTCATTACAATGACACATAAGTCAACCCCTTATGACTCACTTCTGTGTGTGTGTGTCTCTGTGTGTGACTGTGTGTTTCTCACTGTGTGTTTTGCATGTCTGTATCACACTCTATGTGTCTGCATGTATGTGTGTATGACTGTCGCTCTTTAAGCATCTCAGTGCATGCGTGTGCATTTGCGTGTGTGTCTCTGTGTTTGTCTCGAATCCGTGTGTGTGCATTAATTCCCTATATATCCTGACGGGCAACGCCGTCCCACATTGCTAGTATATATATATATATATATATATATAGATAGATAATATATTCTAAACATATTTTCTTTATGGGTTTGTGTTCGCTACTGTTCACTTAAGCACCAAAACATTTTATATATATATTATTGTATACTATATATTTAAAACCAGATTAAACAGCTAGCCTCTAAACTTGCACACTAATAATGCCTCAGCAAAACTGTTGAAGGGGAGCTTTCACATCAAGTTAAGTTGATCTAAATCAAGTCTTCTAATACAGCTATTTTTAAAAGTGTTTTTTTTTGTTTTGTTTTGTTTTTGCTCTGGTAATCTTACAAGAGAGCCATACATAAATATATAAAATTTTATCAATACTATGGATTGACAATCAAAGTAACTTATACTGTGAAATTATGTCTACACATGTGTCAAAGTGATTACTTGACCATCAGTGCCCAGATGGGTGCCAAATTGCATAGGCAGCCATCAACAATCACTTAGACATCACTAGCTGGGTGATACACAAATCATGGTATATGCTCCCACAAAAAATGTGACTGCAAGTATATATATTTTTCCTGTCGCATCCAGGCCAATGATGTGTGGAATATCTGCTCTCATTCTGATATCTGCTCATCTTTTAGGGGAGAATATACCATGATTTGTGATACCAGCTAGTGATGTCTGTTTAAGTGTTTGTAGATGGCTGACTATGGGATTTGGCACCTGCCTGGGTATTAATGGTCAGGTATTCACTTTTACATATATATATATATATATAGATATATCCTACTGGGTTGGCACTCTCATCATCCTATATATCTTGCCTGGGTGCTTTGCATGTAATGTATAAAAACAAAAAAGGCTAGCACTCACAGGTCTTAAAACCAATAAATTTAATTTACTGTCCAACGTTTCGGTCCAGTGAGGACCTTTTTCAAGAAGTTCTATTGGTTTTAAGACTTGTGAGTGCTAGCCTTTTTTGTTTATATATATATATAGATATATATATAATATAGATATTCTATATAATAATTCGCTAAATTGTTTGTAACAATGTAGTCATGTTCAGTAGAGGCTGCCCGTGAGGTGGCTGATATGGAGAGAAGCACGCCGAAGAATCATCCGCGGCGCCGGCAGTCTCTATTGTGCATGACTGCCCCGTGACCGGCTGGCACTGTGGCCTGTGTACACAGCCCCTCGTCTACTAGTGTGTGTGTATATATATATATATATATATATATATATATATATATATATATATATATATATATTACATGTTTTAATAAACAATATTGTTTAATATTTCTCATTTTTTTATGGATTTGTGTTCTCTATTGTTTTCCTAAGTACTAAGGCATTTTATATATTTTTATTTGTTTTTTTGGATCCATGATGGTGGATATGGGTGGCTAGGTTATTATGATCTGCAGTTTTCTCCATTATAGTGCCACCGATTGTAGCATATTATATATAATTGCAGTCAGTGAGCCACTTGACTTTGCCCAGTCCAGGATGAAGTATAAGTCTAGTGACCGTCCCCTTGCTGGATTAACCATTTGATTGCCAGAATGGTATGCAACATTACAAAACAATGCATTGCACCGCCCTCTGGCACACAAAAGGTGAGGAACCCCTAAGGTCCATGGTAAAATTATGAAAGGAGGCCCCCAAATATAGGTTAACATTTAGGATCCTCAAGTTTAATTGTGACTTTCCTTTTCTTCCCTTCCTGTTAATGAGAAAAACAGCCACATATATGTGTTGTGCACATATAACAGCATCACCCCTCACTGACCATAGTATTAATCCTTAACCCCTGGCCCTGCAGTGTGTTTATTATCAATGCAGTAAGCACAGACAACATTGTTTTTAAAGTACCATGTTCATATAATCAATGCTGATACTCGTCATTTTAATTTAAAGTTATCGTGATCAGTATGGTTATTCATCATTATAAAGCATCAGTTCATCAATAAGAGCTATGAAGTGTATTCTTCATCAGTGACATATGCTCTCAGCATCATTATTATACAGTGTAATTTTATTAATTATCAGTGCACAGATACTCAACATCATACAATGTGTTCATTATCCCCTCCCGCGGGAACCTGATAATACTAGATCCATGAAGGAATTATGCTGCCTTACTGCAGATTTCCTTTGCTTACTCTGTCAAAAAAAGCATACCTCCCAAGTGTCCCTCATTAGGACACCCAAATCCCTCTGTTCCTCTTTCCCACCCTGATGTCCCTTTTTTTAGGAGATCAGACTGTGCATACCTCCCAACATTTCAAATGGCCAAAGAGGGACACTTGTGTTTTAGGGTGTGTGGCTGGGGGTGTGGCTGGTGGGTGGGGCATTACCAAGAATTTTTAGGCTATTTCATGACCTATTGACACCTCCTTGTGTAACCTAATAAATGACTTATAACAAGACCAAAGTATTTTATTTACACAGACTAATTTATAAACACCTTTAAAGAAGCAATAATGTGAGTTTTATTGCTGTAGAGCAGTGTGAAACACTTATATACACAACACACAGTCTTATCGCCTAAAAAGAGGGACATCAGGTTGGGAAAGAGGGACAGAGGGATTTGGGTCTAAAAGAGGGGCTGTCCCTCCTAAAGAGGGACACTTGGTAGTCATGGACTGTGTGGTGTGTATAGAATTGTATCACATTGCTCCACAACCATAAAACTCACTTTCATGTTTGTATAAACTTCAGTAGACATGTTTATAATGTATTCTACGTAAATAAAATACTTTGTCTTTGTTCTAAATAATTTATTCAGTTACATAAAAAGGTGTAAATGGGTCATGAAATAACTTAAAACTTCTTGGTAATTCCCTGCCCACCAGTCACGCCCCAAGAAACATCACCTAAAACAGAAGTGTCCCTCTTCGACCATTTAAAATGTTGGGAGGTGTGAAAAAGTAATGTGACAAAGGCCCAGCACAATGCAACTCTTGTACCCAAACTCAAAGTTAAACATTTTGAGTATCTGAGCACTGATAATTAATAAAATTACACTGTATAATAATGATGCTGAGAGCATATGTGCACAGATAAAGAATACATTGCATATTGCACTTTATAGTTCTTATCTATGAACTGATGCTTTATAATGATGATGAATAACCATACTGATAATGAACACTTTATGATGAGTATAAGCACTGATTATGAACACTGTACTTTAAAACAATGTTGTCTCTGCATTGATAATAAACAACTCCACTTTATTATGATGAGGATCTGTACACTAATTATTAACACACTATTTTATATTGATGATATATGCCCTGGAAATTAACATACTGCACTTTACAGTTAATTAACAAACTGTACTTTCGTATGGGAAGAACCGTCCTATTTCATTCATCACATCAGCTCCTCTGACAAGTGTCTGTGAGGCCGTTGTACTAAGAAATTAAGTAATTCTGGACTAATCCAAGTTGCTCTTATGGGACAAGTAAAATGTCCTCAAATTTCCATTGATTTGAATGGAAATTTAACCCCAAAGTAATTCGTTGAAGACCTCTTTAGCATCCAAGAGGTTAAAAGCCACATTTAAATCAACTAAAATTTTTATATCTCCCCCCTATGGGGAACTTGGTTTACTCCACAATTACGCCAGTTCTTCTCAGTACATCAGCTTCATTGTGTAATGATGGCAGTGTCGCTGTTCCCCGCTCTCCTTCTCTGTGCACGGCACATATAATTGCAGCTTTTGTGTCATTAATCTGGGGACACTGACAGTCTGTGTTATTTGTCTTTTTCTGTTAAAAGAATATTTCAGAGATATCAGTGTCAGGTAATTTTGAAAGTTCCCACTTAGCCCTGTTGCCCTGAAGCTGTTGTTGGACTACAATTTTTCTCACTCTCAGCCATCCAACTGTAGTTGAGAATGATGGGAATTGTAGTTTAACATGAGCTGGAGTGTGACAACTTGCCCACCCCTGGTCTAGACATATGGCAAGAGTAGCAATAATGTGTCATTACTGAGGCCTTAATGCTTTGTCTCTCTCTCTCTCTCTGATAGAGGACAAAAGTGTGTATGGGGGGTGGGGGTCCTGGGCTGTGCAACCCCTTTCTGTTTGTCTTTGCCATTTACCCCTAAAAAAGTGATGGGAAATCTGTGGCCCTCCAGCAGCCTCTGTTGTACTACAATTCCCAAATCCTCAGGGGGGCAACAGAGTTGATGATGATGACAGCTGTAGTCCAACATTGCTGGAGTATCACAGATTGCCCACAACTGCTGTACACTGACTGGTCCCCCTACACAAGTGATAGGAAGCATGGAGCCCTCCAACAGTTTTGGACTACAATTCCCATCATCCTGAACTTGGCAACATTTGGATAAATTTGATAGGAGTTGCAGAACAACACAGCTGGAGGGTCACAGGTTTGCCGCAGGTTTTGTATGCTGATTTACCCTCTTGCATAAATAATGCGAAATCTGTGGCCCTTCAGCTGTTGTTGGACTACAACTCCAATCATCTTCAGCTGATACTTGTGTTACTTCACAACATTAATGAAAGTTATAAACTCAACAGAAGGGGTGGAGTGGGACGGAGGGCTGGAGCGATAGTGGAAATGGGCCACTTGATTAAATTTGCCCCCCAGGCCAAATGTTGCCATCCCTACCCTGGTTACTTTACTGACTGTTCTTTACCTTGTGATGGGGATCAAGGAAGGGTGCTCAGTTTCCCTCTCCGTCATTGTCAGACCTCTACCCAGCATTGCTCTACTGTGTGCCACTGCCACTCTGCCAGCTACCAGTGTCTCCTGGTCCGGTGCTGAATATATGCAGCCGCGCAATCTACTCAGAGACGGAGCATAATGCGCGGCTGCATATTACCACGTTGCCCCACAAGACGTCAGAGGTGAGCAGAGACTCATGGCGGCGGGGGGGGGGGGTGTGTGCGCAGCCGCACTGAGAACAATGAAGCTGAATGGGGTGCATTGGGCAGTCCTATGGACAGATCAGACAGATCGGTCGGCACGAAAGGCCATTGCCAGGCCACGGCTCTGGCCCTGTTAAGCCTGATGCTTTTAATATGACTGACTCATCACTGACTGTTACTGGTACTACACAGGCCAGCCGCACACATTACTGGCAATGAGCGCAGTGTCACAAAACATTGGGCTCCGCTCCAGCCTGCAGCCGCACTGACACACTGATTTTATTTTTATTTTTTTTTTACATGGCGGCCCACTACAGGAACTGGCCCTGCGGCCCGGGGGGCAATTGCCCCCCTGCCCCCCGGGCCAGCCCGCCCCTGATGATCAGTGAAGAAGTTGTACAAAAGATGACTGGATTAAAGGTCCCACCTCATCACCAGCCCAATAACGCCTATATTCCTGAGTGGACAAAATAAATTTCAGAATACATTGTCTACAGGAAAAAGGGTTATGTGACCCCAGTTCATAACCAGGGCTACTGTGGTTCCTGCTGGACATTCAGTTCGGTGGGTGCACTGGAAGGGCAGCTGCTGAAGAAAACTGGGAATCTGATCACTCTCAGCCTCCAGAACCTGGTACATTGTGACACAGATAACTACAGATGTGGAGGAGGTTACATGACCAATGTGTTTGGTTATGTGAAGGACAATGGAGAAATAGATTCAGATGCAGCTTATCCCTACATTGGGCAGGACGAAGGCTGCCTCTACAACCCAACTGATAAGACTGCCAGCTATAGAGGCTACAAAGAGATCCCAATAGAAAGCATTAAAAAGAGCTGTTGCCCAGGATGGTCCTGTACTTGTCAGCATTGATGCCAGCCTGCCAGTCTTTCATATTTATAATAAGGGTGTGTATTATGACCCAAGTTGTAACCCAGAAGGCATCAATCATGTGGTACTGGCTGTCGGGTTTGTAAAAGAAAAAGGGATCAAGCACTGGATCATCAAGAACAGCTCGGGTGATCAGTGGGGTAAGAAAGGCTGTTCTACTGGCGAGGGACAAGAAGAATGCCTGTGGGATTGCAAATCTCACCAGCTTCCCAGTGATGTGAAAAACAGACCCAGAATACAGGCAGATGGACAAAGACACCGACTGCTAAATATCTCATTTTATGGTCTTGAAAATAAATGTGTCAAAAAAAAAAAAAAAAAAAGAATTTTCACTCTTTTTAAATTATTTGCAAGATATCATAAATGGTCAGGTAGGCAACCACCAAAGCACATAGATATGTAACCTTAGTAGTATAGCCAGGTTTGAGTTGTGGGTATTTTATGCTGACTGAGGACTACCCAGTACCCCAAATTTCATCCTCATCTTCTTGTTACTGTTGTACTGGATTTGGGGAATAAGATCCATTTTTTTGATCATCATCTACTATGAAAATCTGCCAGTACTTGCCAAAAACGTAAAATCTGTAAATTTGTTGTCATATGTTCCAATGTAGCAAATAATTTGTGATTTCTGATAAACAGATTTGCTGTCACACAGAAACTCATTCCTATTAAGAGCTCTATTATATGCTCTTTAGAGTGTCCTTTTTGGATAACCTTGTTCCTTAAAACGTTTTTCTAAGTCATAGGTCTTTATCTTAAAGTTAGTAACTGAACTATATTTTCTGCATAGTCACATATATTGGCCAAATACCATTCGTAAGTGCAACAGGATCTCAGCTTTGTTATTGGAGCAGTGAGTTTGTAGTAAATTGTAGCATTTATGTTACTGCTACCATCTTTTAAAATCAATAAATCCAAGAATGAAATGTCTTTAAGATCTATACATTGTGTCCATTTCAATCATATGTCCTGGCTCTTTAGTTCTGTAACAAAGTCATCATTGAATTCTTGTTCAGATCCCAACCACATCTATTAAACTGATTTGCAAAGCATTGTGATAGGTGGATTCTTCTAACATCTTAATGAGTACTATGCTGTACCCCTAAGAAGGTGCCGTATTTTGTTGTTAAAGGTCAAGACATGGGGGGATGCCCTAAGGCAGTGGTTCTCAACTCCTGTCCTCAGGACCCACTAACAGGCCAGGATTTTATGATTTCCTTGTTAGAGCACAGGTGAGTTAATCAATGTGAATGAACCTCTGATCACCACACCTGTGCTCTAGCAGAGAAATCCCTAAGTCCTGGCCTGTTAGTGGGTCCTGAGGACAGGAGTTGAGAACCACTGCCCTAAGGGGTGATACGAAGATGATAAAGTGGAGATGACTTCTCTGTGATATCATTTTTCTAATTCCAAAGGCTCTATAAAATAACACAGGAACTGAAGAAGTGATATCACTAGAGAAGTCATCTCCACTTTATCATCTCTTTATCAATCCTTTGCGCATAGCCCACATAATGTCTAAAAACTAAATGTAAAAGTGAGGAGATTAATATTTTATGTTCCTTAAATTGTGTACTTGTGGCTTATAAAATAAATCTGAAATGCCTTAATCTCCTTATCATGAGGGATTATATAATACAGAGTTTTCAGATTGAGGTTTACCATTAAAGCATGGACTGATATTCTACACATTACACATGTTTTTCAACTGTTTTAATCACTTGAGTATTTATATTGTCACTTTATGATGTTTAGCTTTTGATATACTAATAGATATTTCAAATTAGAGGGAGGTACTCAGATCCCTTGGTGGATCATTGAGTGATACTTCAACTGGGCTATCGTTCTTTATTTTTCATGTGTATGTTTATTTTTATTTGCAGTATGAAGAATTATATGTGAGTATTCAGTTTTAAAATTGATTCTGCATCTCGGAGATAATGAGGATGATAACCCAAGAATTGGAGACGTTTTGGAGTAAACTAACTGCACCACATGGAAAAAAAATAGAAATTCTCCAAATCCCAAATGATTTATATTGGGCTTTTAACATACTGAACTTTAAAGGGATGGTAATACTTCTTTTTATCTTCATTTTATTTTGTAGGCATTAAAAAACATAAAGAATGATATAAGTCTTATCTTACCATAAAGGTTTGAGAGATATTCACAAGCAAAGTTTCCCCTCACTGACCGAAACGGTCAAGTCTGACATCTAGCTGTCAGATTTGGAATCCAGTCCGCAGACCAGCCGATGGCTCTTCAGCAGAGCCAAGATAGCAAGATATAAATATAACTAGTTCATTGGAACAGTCTATAAAGTGTGCTTGCAAACCAGGCACACTTTGAATACCATTTCAATGAAGTAGCTCTTCTTATATCTCGTGATCTCGGCTCCGCTGTAGAGCCGTGGCCAGCCTGTGGACTGGATTCCAAATCTGACAGCTAGAGCGGTGACGTCAGTGAGGATGAAACTTTGCTTGTGAATATCTCTCAAATCATAAAGGTTTGAGAGATAAGACTTATATTGTTGTTTATGTTTTTTTAATGCCTACAAAATAAAATAAAGATAAAAATAAGTATTACTATCCCTTTAAAGAGATCTCCAAAGCATTAGCTGGCATTTAAATCACTGGAAATGTATATTTGCCTCATATAGTGCAGTCAGCTTGTAGTAAAATGACTTCAGTGTTCTTGGTACATCAGTCTCAGTGCCTCAGCCTTATTCGCTTTGTGAATATAATGACCATTTATTTACAATTGTTTATGCAAGCAGCAGTTTGAAAAAAAAATGACTGATTAGAAAGTGACTGCAACAAGGCACATTTTACATAGGAAAATGTAAGCTAGTTAATTATCTTGTCTCATATAGCACCTGTAATCAGAAACCCTGACAATCCTTCAATGACACACGCTTTAAACAGTCGTCAAGTTATACCTGTTCCAGAGGCTTAGAGACATGATGGATTGGCAGCATGATAAATACCAAGTGTACAACCAAAAGGAGTGTAAATAAAGGCATCAGGCAGTTTTCTTGAGTAAACACCAAGAAAGTACCACATGCACTAAGAGAAAAGTGGAGCAACTCTAGGGCCAATCAACTGCACTACTGGGAACAAATACAATTTCCATTGATTTAATTAGGGGATTTTAACCCCTTAAGGACCAGATGGGTGTGAAAAGCATTGCAATACACTACTCACATCACTGATCCATAAGTATTTAACTGCTTGAATGCCTGTGTTGTCTCCAATACATTGCAAAGCAAAGAGTTGGAGACTTTTCTAGTATGCAAGGGGATGCAAGTCCATTTTAAACAAAAGGAAAATTTGGGGAATATTTATTTGTTCCCCATGGTTCGTTTTGTTTGTCTTTTTCTCTTTGAGCATATAGCCCCAAGGATTAAGCAAAAGCATATAGAGTTTATCACTAGTTTTATGTACATTTCAGATATAAGAGTTTAGTATCTGTCAAACAACATTGGACTTAGAATGTTTCATTTTTACACATCTGTTGCCTTTGTATAACATGTTCACTATTAATATAGTCATATCGAGACAAATGTATGACTTTGTTAATGCAGCCCCAAATGCCATTAGCCTGTAATATCAGTGTTTGCACTGCAATGTATGAGTGCTGCAGTGCATACCAACAAACAATTTACACTGTTATTAGGACATTAATATCAGCAAGCCCTGTATGTCTACCTCATAACATTTTAAGGGAAATGGAATAAAATCATCTATTTATCTATGCTGAGTTTAATACATTGCATTAACCCCTTAAGGACCGACCTCAAGCACACAGGCTGGCACTTAGGGACCACAGACCATTTTTTTTTCTTATGCGATCCTGTTCAAGGCTCCCCAAACTGTTTGCAGCCACGTGGGGAGCCCTGAAATCCATGACGGTCTTGACACGTCATGGGTCCTTATTGCATGTTAGATCCATGATGTGCAAGCATTCACTTTTAAAAGATTGCATTTTAAATATCACACCACATTAAACATATCAAATGGATGAAAAGGGTGACATGAGAATCTCACCCTGCATATAAGAGCCTAATTCTTATGTCGCCTCCTTAAAAGCCACATTGCATTGTCCGGCTGAGGATAATGGGAGCTGTAGTCCAATGCAATGCGGCTTTTAAGGAGGCAACATGAGAATCTCACCTTTATATGCAGGGCGAGATTCTCATGTTGCCCTTTTCATACATGCAACATGTTTAATGCGGTGTGCAGCCACACGATTTTAAAAGGATACCACTTGCCAGAACCATCATGAGTCCTTAAGGGGTTAAACAAGGAGTAGAGGAAAGTAATGCCACCAAAAAAACATCAAACAACTCCAATATCCTCCCCTTAGTGCAAGCAATGTTAAGCAGAGGAATGTGGGCATAACTAGCTTAGTAAATATACTTTAGGGAGGCCTAGGGACAAAAACTTAATTCTAGCTCCTGATTTGGCACATAAAAACCTTGTTACTGTAGCCCTTAAAAGGGGTAATTTGAAGCCAGGTCAGACCAGGTCAATAACTAACTACATTTTATTTGGTGTTACATGAGACAGAGCACTACATCATTGCATGCTCCCAGCAGAGCGTTAAACTATTACAGAATAATGTGACTTGGTACATTCCTTAGAAAATCACCCTATCCTTCTAATTTTATAGTCAATCTATAGTTTATCAGATCCACTGGGTGCTAAACTCCAGCACATTGGGTATGAGAAGTATTTAGCATCCAAACATTTTAAAAAGTAAATTTATGTTCATTATAAAATGAGTCATAGGTTTATTATGTGTTTCATTAAAGTAGGAAACAAATTTCAGAGCAGAATGCAGCAAATGTAATTGATATTCAGGATGTTATGTATGAGGTCCTGTGTATTGTATAAATTATATCACATTGTATGAGTTACTGTACTTGATGACTGTACTAAGAAGATTTGAGGGTTATGCACTAAGGAGTGAAAAAAGAGTGGAGATAAAGTTGGATAACTCTTAGTGCATTGGCTCCATAGAATAACACGGGTATTGAAAATGTGATATCACTGGAAGATATCTCCATTTACCACCTTCTTATCACACCTTAGTGAACCTCCTTCCCTTAAAGGGATAGTAACGTTTCATAATAAAAGCAGCTCCAATTAATCTTCATAGTATTTGGGCCATGGAGAGTGCTATTTCAATACTGTCAGAGTTGTAGTTCAAGAGTAATTGAATGATAAAGCATCACCCTCCCACCACTTTTTCTGATGTAACACTGCTCACCTTAAAGGGATAGTAATACTTCGTTTTATCTTTATTTTATTTTGTAGGCATTAAAAAAACATGAAGAACGATATAAGTCTTATCTCTCAAACCTTTATGGTTTAAGAGATATTCACAAGCAAAGTATCACCCCCCCGTTCAGCCAGATCAGAAGGGAGGTGCCCAGGTAGACTGCAGAGAGGGACAATCTTCAATTAAGATAAGGGAAAAAGCTGAAAAACTTGTCAAGGGGGGCAGGGCTTTCATTGTTTTCATTGTAAAAAGATTGTCCCCTGCTGTTATCTGTCTGGTCTTACAACTAGATTCACATCTGAGAAGAGATGGCTTACACTAGGAAAAAGGGGCGGGAGGGGGAAACTTTGCTTGTGAATATCTCTTAAACCATAAAGGTTTGAGAGATAAGACTTATATCATTCTTCATGTTTTTTTAATGCCTACAAAATAAAATAAAGTTAAAACGAAGTATTACTATCCCTTTAAAGCAGCATGGTGCTGTCCAGGTGGATCGAGAGAGGGACAATCTTCAATTAAGATAAGGGAAAAACCTGAAAAACCTGTCAGTGGGGGCAGGGCTTTCATTGTTCTCACAGTAAGAAAAACTTACTGTGAGCTGTCTAGTCCCAAGACCAGATTCCACATCTGAGATGAGCAGTGTTACACTAGGTAAAAGGGGCAGGAGGGGGATACTTTATCATTAAATTATTCTTGAACTACAACTCTGACAGTATCGAAATAACACTCTCTATGGCTCAAATACTATGAAGATTAATTGGGGGTGTTGTTTTGTGAAACATTGCTATCCCTTTAAATAATTTTGGATCAAGCCAAGGCATCTTAGAGATCAAATAACATTTCCCAAGATTCTCATTGATTTAAATAGGCCTGTCCAATGCTTTGCAACAGAATGTGTTGAAGACCTCTCTAGCATTCAGAAGAGCCAAAAACCCAAGTTAAATAGATAGGCATTTAGAGAATTTTTGTCCTCTGTAGTGGAGAATTATTCCACTTTTCTTTTGAGCAAAAGGCCATTCTTATTGTTTAAGTATTTATCTGTACAATCATATAGTTTATGAATTGCCTTTCCCTTAGGTGGTTAAAGACTGAACAAATTGAAGATTAAAAGAGCATGCATGCTGTGCATCACAATATGTTGCACAACCCTCTGACCCTCAAGGGGTTAAGGAAGCAAAGTGTAAGTTATTAGAATTGCATTTTTTATTTTCTGTAAATATGGAAGGATTTATCATTTGCCACTTTTCACATATATTCATCTTCTTCACAATGCACTGGAGACATCTTTAGCATTCAAGGGGTTACATTCACAATTTAAATCAATGGGAATTTTCATTTGATCTGTATGGTGCAGTTCGTTTTCACCAATGGAAATTTTTTATTATTCTCTGGTGCAGCTGGATGGCCATGATTATGATAATGGAAAAAAGAAAAATCAAAGAGGCGCTTCCTCGTGTGATATCTTCTATAAAAGGATGACTGTACCTCACCACCACCTTTAAAGTGATACTCACATACGACAATGCTGGAAAAACACTTATGTGCAAACCAGCAAGATAAGCCTAGGGATTGATAAAGTTGTCCCTCATGCAGCTAGATGGCACGGTCTCTGGCTGCTCCCCAAAAAATCCTCCACTCACGAAGGGACAGACATGCAAAACAAAAAACAGAACAGAAAGCGCCAGATAGTGCCCTATCAACACTCATATAATCTCAATAAATTTAAAGTGGTAATACACTCACATGTATAAGTAGCTATGTAAACAATACACAGCAATAAGGCATACAGGGAAATCTTACCGTCCCTGTTCGGTATCTCCAGGATCTCTCCGACAGTCCGGACAATTCCAATGTGGCAGGGATAAATCCACTATTGTAAGGATTCAAAGACTCTGGACCTTCTCCAAATCCTCAATAATATACCTAAACAAATAAAAAATTAAATAAAAAATAAAATAAAAAATAAACAATAATAAGTTCCAAATAACTCGTTTCAGTAGAAAATATAGTTTAATAAAACCAATAATCCCGCTAATAAACGCTTTGCGCTGCTTCTTCAGCAATAGCAGTAATTTGCATGACTATGATAATGTTTCTTTATAATTAGGCACCTTGTGCTACCTGCCTTTATGTATTATAATATACTAGTCTAAAAGCCCGTGTACACGAGCCAAAGTGCATGGCACTGAATGGGTTAATCCTTTGAGTGCCAGGGGGCTACGCAACGCATTGCAGAGCAATGCGTTGCGTACCCCTCTGGCACGCAAAGGTTTATGATAGCCATGCACCCACCAGTCCCTGCACCTGAGGCCTCAGTAACAGCAGTGCGTGAGGTACCAGGAGGGGGGGCATGCCTCTACCTCATCAGTCTCGGGTGTGAGTGTGAGAGCGTGCCTTGACCCAGTGCAGGGTGTTCTTGAATTCACCTCACACCTCCAGGCTCAGCTAGACACCACTCGACCGGGGCCAGGGCTCCCTCACACACCGGGATGGACACCAGGCACACAGGGCTGAAAGAGCGGCTGGGAAGATGGCGCGTTTTGTCCATTCGCGCAGTCTCCACTGCGCATGACTGCATTGGCAGTCTCTATTGAGCATGACTGCATCTAACAAACATACATCTGGTCTTTTATAGAATAGGATGGGAGCCAGTTACAAACTATGACTTACATTATATGTAATTAGATATTTGCAAACAAACAGAAACACAGCTTCTTTGTGCTTTTTAAATGTATTTATTCCAGCAAAAGATTACAAATAAGCAGTCATTTTGAGGTCTTACTACAGAAAAAAGTAAAATATTGCTTTCATAAATAAGGGATTTTTCTGAACCTGATGAGTCATTGACAGTGAATGTAGAACAACCCCATGATCATTAATAATATGGTGACTAAAAAAGTCTAATCAGAATTGTACATTATCAAGCAAATAAAGTAAACAACTAAGTATACTGAACTGAGCTTTTGGCTTAATTAGATTTGCAGTTAAGTGTATTAACTGTAGAAAGTAGTGATGAGCGAGCACCCCAATGCTCGGATGTTCGGGTGCTCTGACCGAGCACCCCCTGAGGCTCGAGTGCTCGGCCGAACACCCGAGCCCCATTGAAGTCAATGGGAGGACTCGAGCATTACACCAGGCACCCCCTGCTCTGATGAGGGGAGGGTGCCTGGTCCATAGGAAAAGGGCAGAAAAAGATGGAAACACTACAGAAATGGTTCAGGGACAGCATAGGGAGGATGTCTGGATGCACCTTGGACTCCAACATCGCTGCTGGGAACGATCTTTCGCCCGTAGTACGCCATTTTTACAGACTGACCGTAAAACACACAAAAAGGAAAATAAAAACGACTTTAGGCGAAAAATTGTTACCAAACAGTATTTGCTGTATATTTACTTGTATATCATCTGCAAATTCTCCCAAAAATTTCATCGATTTTCTGAAGTGAGGCCATGATTAAGAGGGAAACGTGCGCAGAGGCAAATTCTCCCAAAAATTTCCTTGATTTTCAGAACTGAGGCCATGATTAAGAGGGAAACGTGCGCAGAGGCAAATTCTCCCAAAAATTTCCTTGATTTTCAGAACTGAGGCCATGATTAAGAGGGAAACGTGCGCTGAGCTGACCATCTAAAACATTATGGGTGAGGGTCTGCTGCACAGCTGACCATCCTAAACATTATATGCGAAGGCCCGCTAGTGAGCTGACGCTATAAAACATTATATGAGAGGGCCCGCTAGAGAGCTGACCCAATAAAACATTATATGAGAAGGCCCGCTGGTGAGCTGACCTATATAAAAATTGGCAAACAGGGCCCGCTGGTGAGCTGGCCCTATATAAAAATTATATCACAGGGCCCGCTGGTGAGCTGGCCCTATATAAAAATTATATCCCAGGGCACGCTGGTGAGCTGGCCCTATATAAAAATTATATCCCAGGGCATATGGAAGAGGAGGAGGAGGATGAGAACATTAAGAGTCAACCATATACCCGTTTTTGGGGTGGAAGGGGTGAATGGGAATACAGAGTATTCCCATCATTGTAAATAACATATATAAAGTGAGTTTATGTTCCCCCGGGGCTTTCCTCCAGTGGAGTGGAGAAGTCAGGGGAAATCCAGGCCTTGTTCATTTTTATAAGTGTCAACCTATCAGCATTGTCGGTGGAAAGGCGGATACGCTTATCTGTTATGATGCCACCAGCAGCACTAAATACCCGCTCAGACAGAACGCTGGCGGCAGGGCAGGCCAGCACCTCCAAGGCGTAGAGTGCCAGTTCATACCACGTGTCCAGCTTGGACACCCAGTAGTTGTAAGGCACAGAGGGATCATTGAGGACGCTGACACGGTCTGCTACGTACTCCTTCACCATCTTCCAAAACTTTTCCCTCCTTGTGACACTAGGCTGCGCATCAGGGTGAGGGTGCTGGCGGGGTGTCATGAAGGTGTCCCACGCCTTGGAGAGTGTTGCCCTGCCTTTCTCGGAACTGCTGTGTGCTCCCCTTTTCTCCCCTTCTCGGTTGGCCAAGGTAGCACGTACTCTGCCGCCAGCGTTGTCAGATGGAAAATTTTGGAGCAATTTTTCAACAAGAACCTTCTGGTATTGCACCATTTTGCTTGTCCTCTCCACCGGAGGAATGAGAGATGAGAAATTCTCTTTGTAGCGGGGGTCCAGAAGGGTGAACACCCAGTAATCCGTGTTGTCTAAAATGCGTACAACGCGTGGGTCACGGGAAAGGCAGCCTAACATAAAGTCAGCCATGTGTGCCAGAGTACCAACAGTCAAGATTTCGCTGTCCTCACCAGGAGGCTGACTCTCAATATCCTCATCCTCTTCCTCCTCTTCTGCCCACCCACGCTGAAGAGATGGAACTAAAGTTCCATGGCTACCCTCTGTAGCGGAGGCAACCGTGTCTTCCTCCTCCTCCTCCTCCTCCTCCTCCTCCTCCGCCTCCTCCAATTGTCGCTGAGAAGACGAAGTGAGGGTGCTCTGGCTATCACCTTGTGTAAGCTCTTCCTCCCCCATTTCCACCTCTTCCACATGCAAAGCGTCGGTTTTAATTGTGAGCAGCGAGCGTTTCAGTAGACACAGAAGTGGGATGGTTACACTGATAATAGCGTTATCGCCGCTCACCATCTGTGTCGATTCCTCAAAATTGCGTAAAACCTCGCAGAGGTCTGACATCCATTCCCACTCCTCACTTCTGATTACAGGAAGTTGAACGGAGAGGCGACGACCGTGTAACAGCTGGTACTCCACTACTGCCCTCTGCTGCTCACAAAGCCGGGCCAACATGTGGAAGGTGGAGTTCCAGCGCGTGCTCACGTCACACAGCAGCCGGTGAGCTGGCAATTGTAAGCGCTGCTGCAGCTTCAACAGGCCGGCCGAAGCTGTAGATGACTTACGGAAATGTGCACACACGCGGCGCACCTTGGTCAAGAGATCATGCACATTGGGGTAGGTTTTTAGAAATCGCTGCACCACTAAATTAAATACATGCGCTAGGCATGGTACGTGTGTGAGCTTGCCGAGCTCCAAAGCCGCCACCAAGTTACGCCCATTATCACACACAACCATGCCTGCTTGCAGGTTGAGTGGCGAGAGCCACTGCTCGGTCTGGTGACTAATCCCCTGCAACAGCTCTGAGGCCGTGTGCTGTTTGTCCCCAAGGCAGATCAGCTTCAGCACGGCCTGTTGACGCTTCCCCACTGCAGTGCTACACTGCTTCCAGCTACTGGCTGATGGGGGAGTGGCGGTGTGTGTAGAGAATTCGGAGGTGGAAACGGAGGAGGAGGAGCCAATAACGTAGGTGCTGGTGGAAACCCTGATGGAGGTAGGGCCCGCAATCCTCGGCGTGGGTAGCACCCGTGCCATCCCAGGGTCCGAGTCGCTCCCAGCCTCCACGACATTCACCCAGTGTGCCGTCAGGGAAATGTAGCGTCCCTGGCCACAAGCACTTGTCCATGTGTCAGTCGTTAAGTGGACCTTCCCAGTAACTGCGTTGGTCAGGGCACGGGTGATGTTACGGGACACATGGTGGTGTAATGCGGGGATGGCACACCGGGAAAAGTAGTGGCGGCTGGGGACCGCGTACCGAGGGACAGCTGCTGCCATCAGGCTGCGGAAGGACTCAGTGTCCACAAGCCTAAATGGCAGCATTTCGATGGCCAGTAATTTTGAAAGGTGTGAGGTTAGTGCTATGGCCTGTGGGTGGGTGGCTGGGTATTTTCTCTTGCGCTCAAATGCCTGGGGTAACGACATTTGGACGCTGTGCTGGGACAGGGAAGTGGATGTGGTCGCTGATGGTGCTTCAGATGCTACAGGTGCAGGGCGGGAGGTATGCGGGCCTGCGCCTTCGACAGGCGATTGGCCGGCACCGAAAACAGGGGAAGAGGAGGCAGTGGTGTGGCCTGCAGACACAGATGGGCGATCCAGGCGTTCCTCCCACTTACTACGGTGCTTGGATGCCATGTGTCGGATCATGCTGGTGGTGGTGAGGTTTCTAGTGTTCATGCCTCGGCTCATTCTGGTGTGGCACAGGTTGCAAACTACAAATCTTTTGTCGTCCGCACTTTCCTTAAAAAAACGCCATACCGCGGAACACCTACCCCTTGGCAAGGTAGATTTACGCAAGGGGGTGCTCCGTGGAACATTTGCGGGCCGGTTTGGTGCGGTCCGCCTTCTTTCTGTAGCCACACCACTGCCTCTTCCAGCCTGTTGCGGTGCTGCAGATGGCTCACCCTCAGGACTGCTGTCATCGCTCGGCTCTACACCTTCCCAGGTGGGGTCAGTCACCTCATCGTCCACCAAGTCCTCCTCCACTTCCTCACTCTGATCATCCTCCTCAAGTCTTGATCCCACCACATACTCGGTCATTGACAACTGTATAACATTCTCCTCAACAAGGTCTTGAGAAGGAAATAGTGGTTGATTTAATGGCAACTGTGTCTCATCATCATCATCATCATCCACTACTTCCTTTGACCTTAAATGCCGTTCACATCTGTCATCTTCTTGTGATTGGGTAGCCTCTAGAGGTTGTGAATCAGGGCACAAGATGTCATGTTCCTCTGCAAGCGTGCTTGGAGAGAGGGTCAAATGAAGGATTGGTGATGAGACGAGCTCATCACTATATCCCAGTGTGGGATCACTTCTTTGACCAGACCGTGTATGGTGGGAGGAAGGATGATCAGAGTGAGGATTATGTTGACCAGACTCTTGGCTACTGAGAGTGGACTTGGTGGAAGACAGGGTGGTGCTTAACCGACTGGAAGCAGTATCAGCTGTCATCCAACCGACCACCTGTTCGCACTGGTCGGACCTCGAGAGTGATGTCCTGCGACGCCCTGTGAAATCAGACATGAAGCTAGGTATGGTGGATGTCTTTCTTTCTTGTGCTCTGGCACCAGGCACAGTTTCTCCGCGTCCTGACCCGCGCCCTGAACTTTCAGGATCACGTCCACTTCCCCGTCCCTTTTTACCCGCCTTCTTCATCTTACACGATATATATGACTTTAATATATATGAGTTTGAAAACTTAACAGTATTTCTTACTATTCTGCAACTCTGCAGAGTACACAGAATAGGCTGCTAAACGGCGGTGAAACACACTGAATGGAATATGTGACTTTAATATTTGAGTTTGAAAACTTAACAGTATTTCTTACTATTCTGCAACTCTGCAGAGTACACAGAATAGGCTGTTAAACGGCGTTGAAACACACTGAATGGAATATGTGACTTTAATATTTGAGTTTGAAAACTTAACAGTATTTCTTATAATTCTGGAACTGTACAGAGTACACAGAATAGGCTGTTAAACGGCGGTGAAAGACACTGAATGGAATATGTGACTTTAATATTTGAGTTTGAAAACTTAACAGTATTTCTTCCTATTCTGCAACTGTGCAGAGTACACAGAATAGGCTGCTAAACGGCGGTGACACACACTGAATGGAATAAGTGACTTTAATATTTGAGTTTGAAAACTTAACAGTATTTCTTACTATTCTGCAACTCTGCAGAGTACACAGAATAGGCTGCTAAACGGCGGTGACACACACTGAATGGAATAAGTGACTTTAATATTTGAGTTTGAAAAATTAACAGTATTTCTTACTATTCTGCAACTCTGCAGAGTACACAGAATAGGCTGTTAAACGGCGTTGAAACACACTGAATGGAATATGTGACTTTAATATTTGAGTTTGAAAACTTAACAGTATTTCTTATAATTCTGGAACTGTACAGAGTACACAGAATAGGCTGTTAAACGGCGGTGAAAGACACTGAATGGAATATGTGACTTTAATATTTGAGTTTGAAAACTTAACAGTATTTCTTATAATTCTGCAACTGTACAGAGTACACAGAATAGGCTGTTAAACGGCGGTGAAAGACACTGAATGGAATATGTGACTTTAATATTTGAGTTTGAAAAATTAACAGTATTTCTTACTATTCTGCAACTCTGCAGAGTACACAGAATAGGCTGTTAAACGGCGTTGAAACACACTGAATGGAATATGTGACTTTAATATTTGAGTTTGAAAACTTAACAGTATTTCTTATAATTCTGGAACTGTACAGAGTACACAGAATAGGCTGTTAAACGGCGTTGAAACACACTGAATGGAATATGTGACTTTAATATTTGAGTTTGAAAACTTAACAGTATTTCTTATAATTCTGGAACTGTACAGAGTACACAGAATAGGCTGTTAAACGGCGGTGAAAGACACTGAATGGAATATGTGACTTTAATATTTGAGTTTGAAAAATTAACAGTATTTCTTACTATTCTGCAACTCTGCAGAGTACACAGAATAGGCTGTTAAACGGCGTTGAAACACACTGAATGGAATATGTGACTTTAATATTTGAGTTTGAAAACTTAACAGTATTTCTTATAATTCTGGAACTGTACAGAGTACACAGAATAGGCTGTTAAACGGCGTTGAAACACACTGAATGGAATATGTGACTTTAATATTTGAGTTTGAAAACTTAACAGTATTTCTTATAATTCTGGAACTGTACAGAGTACACAGAATAGGCTGTTAAACGGCGTTGAAACACACTGAATGGAATATGTGACTTTAATATTTGAGTTTGAAAACTTAACAGTATTTCTTATAATTCTGCAACTGTACAGAGTACACAGAATAGGCTGTTAAACGGCGGTGAAAGACACTGAATGGAATATGTGACTTTGATATTTGAGTTTGAAAAATTAACAGTATTTCTTACTATTCTGCAACTCTGTAGAGTACACAGAATAGGCTGTTAAACGGCGTTGAAACACACTGAATGGAATATGTGACTTTAATATTTGAGTTTGAAAACTTAACAGTATTTCTTCCTATTCTGCAACTCTGCACAGTACACAGAATGTGCTGCTAAACTGCGGCGAAGCACACTGAATGGAATATGTGACTTTGATATTTGAGTTTGAAGACTTAACAGTATTTCTTCCTATTCTGCAACTCTGCACAGTACACAGAATGTGCTGCTACACTGCGGCGAAGCACACTGAATGGAATATGTGACTTTGATATTTTAGTTTGAAGACTTAACAGTATTTCTTCCTATTCTGCAACTCTGCACAGTACACAGAATGTGCTGCTAAACTGCGGCGAAGCACACTGAATGGAATATGTGACTTTGATATTTGAGTTTGAAGACTTAACAGTATTTCTTCCTATTCTGCAACTCTGCACAGTACACAGAATGTGCTGCTACACTGCGGCGAAGCACACTGAATGGAATATGTGACTTTGATATTTGAGTTTGAAGACTTAACAGTATTTCTTCCTATTCTGCAACTCTGCACAGTACACAGAATGTGCTGCTAAACTGCGGCGAAGCACACTGAATGGAATATGTGACTTTGATATTTTAGTTTGAAGACTTAACAGTATTTCTTCCTATTCTGCAACTCTGCACAGTACTCAGAATGTGCTGCTAAACTGCGGCGACGCACACTGAATGGAATACGTGACTTTGATATTTTAGTTTGAAGACTTAACAGAATGTGCTCTAATCTGCAACTTTGCACACTAAACAGAATGTGCTCTAATCTGCAACTGTGCACACTAAACAGAATGTGCTCTAATCTGCAACTTTGCACACTAAACAGAATATATATATTTTTTTTTTTTTTTTTTTGTTTTTTTCCCCCCACACCAAATAACCTGCTGCCCCCACACACAGTAGTCCTAAAAAGGACTTTTGGTTCTTTTTTTTTCACAATTTTTGTTTTTTTCCTCCCTACACTGCCTTTCCCTTCCTATCCTCAGCTCTCCCTGGCTCAGACTGAGCCGAACTCGCTGGTCAGGTGCTATACAGCACCTGACCACGGGTTCTGGCCAGCCAATCAGTGTAATGCCAGCAGCCAACATGGCTGCTGGCATTACACCGATGTCAGAGCCTCCCTGCACGTTTATTGGCTGCGCAGCAGCCGCAAAACGTGCGGGGAGGAGACCCGAACATGGCGGGCGAGCACATGCGGTACTCGTACGAGTACCGCCATGTGCCGAGCAGAGCGATGCTCGAGCCGATCCGAGCATCGGCCGAGCATGCTCGCTCAACACTAGTAGAAAGGAGGACAGAGGATTGGGAGAGGAATGTTATACAAAAGTATGTCCTGATATCATAATATTGTACATGTAACTTCCATTATAAGGAATCAGGTCAGGACTCTGAGGCTGATTTAATAAGAACTTGAATAATTTGGGGTCAAACCAACTGCGCCATAGAGGACAAATAAATATTGTCACAGTCACAGAAGCAGTTTAGTGGCTACAAGGGTGCTTACCAGTCCATATAGGTAATCTTGGGCTCCAAATTCTCTGATGCACAGAGTTCACATGCAGCGGCAAGGCTCTCTCCAGCCTCAATGACACAATAATCTTGAAAAGAATGGCTGCACCGTTACACAGAGTCACATCAGGAGAATGTTACTAAAAACACTTAATTTATTCATAATACTAGTTGAACAGCCCGTTGCACGGGCCACAGTGCCTCTGGCAGCCGGTCACGGGGCAGTCACGCGCAGCAGAGACTGCCCGCGCCACTGCTGATACAGAGCTGGACGCTCCTTCGGAGCGCCCAGCTCTGTATCAGCCACGGCGCGGGCAGTCTGTACTGCGCATGACTGCCGCACGCGCAGCGGTGTCTACTGCGCATGTCGGGAGTTACACACAACTTAGCAAATTATTATATAGGATTTGTAAAATTAAAAATAGGATATCACGCATAAAACTCTGAAAGCTAAAGCCCCAGTGTAACGAAGTGATGGATTCAGTGTACACTTTTCGCGTTATGCACGTTTATTCATGAATAATTCATGAATAAGCATGCATGACATGAAACGCATAGACTGGATACATCACTTTGTTACATTGGGACTTGAACTTTGTGAGTTTGATGTCTGATGTCCTATTTTTGATTTTATGAATATTATGAATAAATAAAAGTGTTTTTATTAACATTCTCTTGATGTGACTCTGTATAACGGTGCAGTCATTCTTTTCAAGATTATTGTGACAAATACATATTACCATTGTTTAAATGGAACAAATGGAAAGCCTTTTTTGATTTAAACAGGTCTTTACACCTCTTGAATGCTAGAAAAGTTTCCAGTGAATTGCACATCTTTGGTGCCCTGAATATGGCCATAAAAACCTTATGAAGGAAGCTAACGAGGTGCAGTTCTAAAGAAAACCAACTGCACACTGAGATGGGGATAAAAATGATCATACTTTAAATGTTTTTTTTTATTTCTTTAATACATTCTTATTAAAGTTTTCAGTAACACATTATATGAGCGTGATCAGAATTATACTGATCTTGAAAGGTTTATCAAAATTTTCATCTATGCCCATTTATAAAACAATTTCCTGTTACTGTTAATAATTGTCTTCTTCTATTGGCAATTTTGTCCATAAAGCATAGGTGATAAAACTTTAAAACTAATAAAAACCAAGTATATCACAAGCCTTGTTTGTAGGTATGATCAATCAAATGATAACTATAATCATTATACTAGAATAGAAATAGAAAACAGGAAGTAAGAAGCAAAGAATTAAAAAGATAAAGAGACCTCGGTTACTAAAGTGAGCTGAGGTTACTCTATAATGGTGGCAGATAGCATGCAATAAAAATTATTAGGGATGTCTGCAATCAACGATTCAATATGTGATCTATCCATGGTTGGCAGACAGAGGCAAATGTAAGACTGCTCCTGTTACCTACAATTGACAATTTCTAATGTCATGATGGAACATACTCTCAAATCTCAATCTAAAACTTTGGGTGATATCATAATTTTCCAGAATGCTAGTATGTACATTTTTGCTGCATTTAATGGGTGAAAAGGGCACTTCTTGTGGATTTACTATTTAGGTGTGCATGAATTCTAGTATATATAGCTTCTATAGTGCTGAATAAAAAAGTGTAATTTGCTCGTTAATATGAGATATTCTCCAGGTATATAGAAATTTATGATCAAGAAACAATTTCTTCAGTGTACAAAAATTGGAATCTCGTCGTGAAGAACTACCTATTGGACAGTCGATTGATTGATTGATCCAAGGGTATATTAAAATTGCCACCAAGATTGACAAGACCCTACTGAAATATTTTCAGGCTTTCCAAGATTTGAGTTAGAAAGGAAATTTGGTTAGAAGTAAGAGCATAAATATTTGTGATTGTAATCTTTATCACACCTGTATTGCCCTTTATGAACATTAATCAACCTACCTCATCCCTTACCGTGTAAAATAATTCTCTATCTTTTAGCATTGCAACACCTCTTTTTTTTTTTTTTTGGAGAGCTGAGCTAATATACTGTTTGTTGTTTAATTTATTGTTTAAATTGGAGACATTATTTCTTTTTAATGAGTTTCTTGAACTAGCATATTTGTTCCTTTAAACGTGTACATTAAGAATGTAAGAATGAATTAAGACCTTTTACTTTGATTGAGACAATTGTAATTCTATAGGTTTAAATTATTTTTTTAGCCCTTTAATTCTAAATAGGTCTCCAATGACCTTTATAACATTCAATGAGTTAAATACCCATTTAAATCAATGGTAATTTGGAGAATTTTAATTTGTCCACAATGGTGCAGTTGGTTTGCAGCAAAATTCATCTCATTATCTTCCTGAATATGTCCCTTAATGATAAGACTTGGTTTAGGGCTGTTTGCAGAGAAACAAAATAGTACTACCACAATCTGACATGCAGGGAAGAGTAAAGCAGCTTTAACAGCATTTAATGGTTGTCATTAAAATAGGATTATTCTGTAATATATAAGATACAGTGCAGAAAGGTGTTTGCTGAAGAATAGACTGTGCTAAAAAAAGCATTTGTCATAGAACACAGAGGATCATACGTACAACTAAAAGATAAGCAACTATGTGGCAAACAATCTGCACCATAGGGGACAAATGCAATTCCCCACTGATTTAAACTAATAGAAATTTTGTGTATTTCTCTGTTATGGTTTAGTGTGAGTTGCCCAAGGATAACTTCTCTGTGCATGACACAGTATTGCCTTTGTGATTAAGATTGTAAGAAAAGGAATGAATCATGCTTCCACCGAAGATAAAATGAGTACCATTAATTTGAGTAATAACATCTATACCCAAGAACATATTTGAAAACAAAGGACAATCTCATGTATCCTTCCTTGTAAAATACTTTGATATTATTATTATTACTTCTGCCCCGGGTGTGTCTAGTAGCGAACTAAAGACTGCAAAATTGCCTTTTGGATGGCATCTAGTGCTGTTGCTAACAATTTGAGCTGTAATAACTTTTTGATGAGAAATCAGATGTGGGAGTACCCATGTTTTATTCAAAGGCAAAAACCTGGTATATTTTTCATAAAAATAGTTTACTTCTCCTTTAACCATGATCTGAGAAGATAAACACTATTGTACATACTCACAGTTAGGGTTAACTGAGAGTGAGCTATAAAACACAATCACCCTCCAAAACACTAACCTTCCATCTGGCCCCACACTACCCTTAACATTAACAATTATGTGTACTACTACTATCCCTAACACTATCCTCTCCTCCATAGCTGTAACACTTACCTGTAATCCCTATTTGCAGTGCGGTTTTCTGAACCCTGGTCTTCCTCTTTAATTCTTCTTCTGTAATCTTCTATCCTCTTTTTCATCTATCATCCTCTTCTTTCATCTGCCATCTTCTTCTTTTAGACCAACTTAATTTAGTATTAAAGATCCCTAACACATTGTTTTACTCTTACCTTCAACTCAGATATGCCCTTCAGTCTCAGTGGGGTAGTATCCATGCAGATTTTTCCAGTTTCCACCTAACCTCCATCATACTTAACAAAATAAGTAAAAAGCTAATCACCTTTATTTACAAACGGATAGGTAAGCAAACCATTCTCGTACTACCCTAGCTGAGATGCAAATAGTACTGTGACTTGGAAACACTAGAGGACTAGGAAAGGTACATGCACTCGTCAGCCCTCAGGGGGTCTCTACACAGTCCAAGCACCATTTTATTTAACTCAAAACTTTACCCAGAGCCTATTTCTCAACACAAAGACTGTTCCATATGGGTCACAGAGTTGATTACAGATGCCCTGAGATGTAACTTGTACTGGACCTGTGTCTCAGTAAACACTTTCTGGCATGACGTTCTCAACACTCTGATGTACTGAAAAACCCATACCAATGTGTTTACTATTCTTCCAGTCGACTAAACCACTGCCCTGTTACAGCTTACCTTGGTTTCAGCTTCATCTGCAGATGCGAGGCTTCAAGCATGCAGCAGGCTTCTGTTTTATTTGTTTGCTTCCTGTAGTCTCCTCTACCTACTTTCTCCCTCTGAGCTGCTCCTACTACCTACTTCCTGAGGAGGGGTTTAAAGGGCTGTCTGAGTCCTGACTCAGTTGCCCTTGTATTGTGGTACAATACAGTTCTGTTTCCCTTGGGCTCTGTGTATGACCTGGCTTGTCTGACCATCCATTCTGGTGCTGACCTGTGGCTCTGTGTGACTACACTTTTCCCTGTTCCCATTGTGTAGTGGACACCCAATCTGGTGCAGACCTGTGGCTCTGGCTGACTACCTGAACTGTGTATGACCCGGCCTGTCTGTACATCCATTCTGGTGTTGACCTGTGGCTCTGTCTGTCCATTCTCCTTGTGCATTCCGATTTGGCTTAGACATCCATTCTGGTGTAAACCTGTGGCTCTGACTGACTACCCACTCCGTGTATGACCCGGCTTGTCTGACTATCCTTTCTGGTGCTGACTAGGGGCTCTGTCTGTTTCCTCCGTGTGTTGGTCCCCGTTCCACAGACACCCATCTTAGCACAGACCTGAGGCTCTATCAGACTCCTAGACTGACTGCAGGCTGAGTCGGTGCTAGTCCTTTGGGCGTTCCGAATTACCTTGAGGCTCCATTACGCTGAGGCCTAGTCTCAGACAGTGTGGTGGATCTTTTGGCAGTCTGCTATTTCTGATACAGTGCTTGCCTCTTTGATCACCCTCTGTGTGTTATCTGTTTACGTACATTACTAGTATTACTCTAATAAAAGATAGTTTTACTTTACCATACTGACTCCTGGTTTATTCCTGGGAACCGTGACATACCCTTTCAAACATTTCGGGCTCGATTCAATTTATTCTGGTAAAACATTCAGTAGGGCAACACTGGATACCGGCCCGTTAGCAAAAAGTTCTAAAAAGGTATTCAATTTCCCTACCAGCTAAAAGCACAATGACGCCGGGCCACAGAAAAAGTCTTGTGGCCAAAGTCCATTTTGTCTGTTAATTTGCCAATATGAAGCTAAATAGCAGCAATATAGGAAACTTCAAAGGAAAAAGCTAACTATCAGTGCCTTACATACTGTCAAGGTCCGATCGTTAGCTTATCTGTGTTAAACTTACCTGTCATCCACTGTCTGTCTCCTTCTATATTCTCTTCTTTCTTCTGTCTTGTATCTTGTTTCTTCTCTTATGTCTTCTCTTTTTTCTTCCTTCTTCTAGCTATAAAGAAAAGTATAAATAAATATTTTGCTCAAATATCCAGCACACTTATACATAGTTTAACCCCTTCACTGCCAGAGGGGTACACAACGCATTGCAGAGCAATGGTTAAAGGGTTAAATGATGTATGAGTGTGCGGGTGAAGATAAATAAAAATCCCTCAGCATTGTTTAAAAGAATGCCTCCACATAGTTTCAAATAAAGGTGCGTAAACACATACCAACCAATAGCTGTGAGGGAATTTGAACACAGACTGCCCATACCTAAAGGCAGTCTCTGTTCAAATTCACTTAGTCTGGAACGTTCATCAGCCCGTGTAGCAATGAAGAAGGGTCTGTGCTTCACATCTATTTCTCCTCTACCTCAGCCGCACACAGTGGAGAAGAAATAGGAAAGTATAAGTTTATTTTCTACAAATATTTGGACATTATTTGAAAGAATGTAGAGGCATTCTTTTAAACAATGTGGAGGCATCTTTATTTATCTTCACCTGCACACTCATACATCGTTTAACCCTTTGAGTCCCAGAGAGTTGCGCAACTCATGTACCCCCTGGCACTCAGGGGGTTAAACGATGTATAAGTGTGAGGGATATTTGAGAAAAACATTTATTTAGACTTTTCTTTTTTCTTTACAGCTAGAAGACAGAAGAAAGAAGAGAAGGCAGAAGAGCAGAAAGAAGATACAAGACAGAAGAGAAGAACGAAAATGGACAGTAGATGACCAGGATGCTGAGGACTCCGCTGGACATCAGGATTAATGCTAAGTGTTACTTTTAATGGGATGTTGCTTAGTCAGGTTAACCCTATGAGTACTGGAGAGGTAATTGTACCCCACTCGCACTAACAGGGTTAATTCTACTAGCTTTGGACACTTTTTAGGTACTTTGGATGTATTGATAGGGGGCTTAGGGCCCCCTATCAATATATCCACTGGGGACTTTAGCCAGAAAAAAACTTGGTCTTAAATTTCCTGCACTAAAGTGAGTCCCTTATTGGATCTTTTGGGCTAACGACGTCTATTGAATTGCAACTTATGCCATTTGTTTAATTTGTCAATGGGCAAAATGCCTTTAACATTATCGCCCATCAAAGGGTTTCTTTGTAGCCATTTTTCATAGCACTGTGAACTGAACAGCTTACAGTACTTGAAAAAATGCAGTACTTGAAAAAAATGCTGTCTGGGTTTTTTTGCCTAATGGGGACAATTGAATTGAGTCCTTCACCTGTAAGGCTTTAATAGTGGCTAGGAAGGTGGGGATGATGGTATGGATGTCTAATAAAATACTGGAAAATACTACATGGGTTCTTTCCTTCCAGTTTGCCACACAATAGATAGGTACATGCTACAGTGGCTCTGTGTGGAAGTTTGCTGACATTTGGGGACCATGGCTTGATCTGATGGACGAGACAAAGTTCAGCTGATCTACCGTACAATACCACTACATTTGGATCATATTCTGATACCTTGGGTGCCCTGGCATTTCTGGTGTTTCTGCTTTAATCAAATCTACTTCAGCCAGATTTTTTTAACAGGCTGGCCAGTTACCCTCATCATCATTATAGAAGCCCTATACTGAAGGAGGCACTAGCTTGCAGGGTGAGAGGTAGATAGAGAGTAGATGATTTGTTTAGATTAGAAGCTAGTTTAGAGGAATTTAGATCAATCATTTGACAAAAAAAAAAAGCTGTCATGTAATTTCCTACTTCAACAACCAGATATGTGTATAGCTTCTATGAAATGTTTATGCTGGATATGTTTACTGGTACACCCATAAGCTCTCCCCCTTTCTGTTCGATACATGTCTTTAATAACAATATTATTTAAAAAGAGAGTGAGAGCAAAATTATAAAAATGGAGGATAGATTTGTATTGGAGAAAGTTTTGAGCATGAATTAATCTAGTAATGCTCATCTGACCGCAAGTACCTCTTGTGGTATCTTTTAGTTTTTTTATACCACAGCTATATATTAATGTCAGGGACACTGCGGCATCACAGAGGATAATTTATCAAGGGCAAATGCTGTAGGTCATATTGCACCCTCAGGGAAGGCAGAACTGGTGATGAGAGAGAGGTCGGAATTTCAAGAAATATGGACAGCTGTTGTTTACTATTGTCCCGTATATTTCAATATGTGTGAAGAGCTTGTTGGGTTGGATATGTTGACTGAGGAACAGGGAGGTTGCAGGTGAGAAGTTTGCAATCCATGACAGAGAGAAGGGAGGCTATTGAGCAGAAGTAGGAAAAGTCAAGGGAATGGTCCTAACAGTGTATAGAGAAGGTAATCCACTGTGACAGACCAAATGAAGAAGTGAGTAAGAGGAATAGGGAAGTAGCAGAGGCATTAGGGTTATCATCTGGGATGTTAAAATCACCCATGATGACTGTGGAGATATCAATGGAGAGGAAGCAAGGGATCCTGGTAGAAAGAGGTGACTTGAGTGTAAGTCAAAGAAAGAGAACATCCATTATGAACATTATATATATATATATATATATATATATATATATATATATATATATATATATATATACAGTACATGCATACATATTGGCAGCCAAAAAGAGAGCATGCAATGGCACACACTAATACACAATATATACCATACAACTGGCTGGTGCAAGTCCCTTAAAAATAAGTATATAAAGGTACTCAGCCTGGGTTGACCCCCATGGTTGAGGGAGACAGCACATTTCTTGTATCAAAATTGTAGAAAAGTAACATTTATTCCATCATGTTTAAAAGCCTTATTCCATCATTTTTGAAAGCCAAACGTTTTCGATCCTCATTTGGATCGTCATCCAAATGAGGATCGAAAACTTTGGCTTTCAAACATGATGGAATAAGGCTTTTAAACATGATGGAATAAACATTACTTTTCTTCAGTTTTGATATCAGAAGTGTGCTGTCTCCCTCAACCAACAGGGTCAACCCAGGCTGAGTACCTATATATATATATATATATATTGGTATAAGAGGACCGATAAAGAATGTCAAAGCAATATTAGTCATCCAAAGAGACTCTACTCACTTTACATACAAATATAACACAAACGCATAGGCTTATATGTGGAAGATTATAATGATAATTTTTATTGCATGATAAAAAGTTTTTTAAAACCTTGAAATGTGTTGCACTTTTAAACTTTTGGATACAAATTTTAACCTTTATCAATAGCGGTGATCACTGGTCTCTCCACTCCACCTGCCCAGTCAAAAAACTAGAGACACCTGGATAGGGGTGGGAAATCCCCTGTTGCGTAAAGATTGGTTTCTACTGCTGTACTTAACACTGAAGAATATATGTAAGTAATATGGGCTCAATTTAGTTGTCCCCATTAGGCAAAAAAAACCCTGCCAGCATTTTTTCAAGCATGGTAAGCTATTCAATTACCTGTGCTATGAAAAAATGCCTGAAAAAAAACCCTGCAGGGCTCTAAAATTAGCAGCGTTTCCTCCCATTCGAAATGTAAAAAATGCCACAAGATGCAATTCAATTGACTGCGTTTGGCCTTAAAGATCCAATAAGAGACTCATGTTATCGTGGGAAATTTATGACCCAGTTTGTTTGGCAGTAGAGTCCCTTATCTGATCTCAAAACAGCAAACACGCAATTGAAATAAAAACCTCATAGGGTTAATCCGACTAAGGTACAAAGCAACAGCCCCTGAAAAATAAAATACTTACCAGTAATCCTGATGTCTAGCAGAATCATAAGCACCCCAGTCAGCTACTGTCCAGTAGTTTATTAACCCTTTGAGTGCCAGAGGGGTTCACAGTGCATTGCAAAGCAATGCGTTGCATACCCATCTGGCACTCAAAGAGTTAAATGATCGATAACAAATTGTCCCCATGAATTATAAAAAAAACAATAATTCTGAACAAAAATATCATGCCCTTTTTTCATTTCTCCATCTCTTTGTGCGGTCATGGTGGTGGCGGCGGAGGAGAAAGTAAGTAGCAATACACCCCACCTTTGTACCTTACAGGCCGATGCCTATTTCACTGTGAGGGAATTTGAACAAAGACTGCCTTTATTTATATGGGCAGTCTCTGTTCAAAATGTCTCACAACTATTGGCTGAGATGTGTGCTTAACACCTCCCAGCCAATCAGCTGCAAGCTGAGGTGCATCGGCATGAAACACACAAAGGTGGGGTGTGCTGCTACTTACTTTCTCTGCTGCCACCAACACCGCCAATGTTTGTCGCATTTTATAATTCATGGGGACAATTTTTTGATCAACACTGGCCATTTTATAAACTATTGACCGGCACATCTACACATTGTTTAACCCTTATAAACTATTGACCGGCACATCTACACATTGTTTAACCCTTTGAGCCCCAGAGAGGTATGCAACGCATTCCTTTGAAATGCATTGCATACCCCTCTGTCACTCAAGGGGTTAAACTGTGTATTTTTTTTTTGTCACATTTCAATTTCATTGTCTCTTACCTACCCGGTACCAAGAACGTGAGGGCTGACGCACTATCCAGACAATTTGGTTCCGATACAGAATCCGACAGTGTACCAGTTCCAATTATACTCCCTGACGCGATACTTGCCACTCTGCAGACCAGTATCACATCCCCTCTGGGTGAGGAGATCCTGGCATCTCAGGCCAATGCACCTCCGGAGAAACCCGTGGGCAAGTGTCTTGTGGCTGAGCCTTTCCGGGCCAGGTTAATGGAGACGTATCATTCATCCCGGGCAGCTGGTCACATGGGCAAGAATCGACTGATCTGCTCCCTGTCCCAGATGTTCTGGTGGCCTGGCTTGAGAGATGACTGTGCGGCATTTACTGCTGCTTGTGCCACGTGTGCTCATTCTAAGACCCCAAGACACCTTCCTGTGGGGTTATTGCAAGTGGTTCCCAATGGTGACCGTCCATGGTCACACGTTTCCATCGATTTCCTGGGGGAACTGTGGTTTCCAATGGCTACACAGTTATACTCATGGTGGTTGACAGATTCTCGAAAATGGCCCACTTTGGGCCACTCCCTGGCTTGCCGTCTGCTAAGGTATTGGCCACAGTATTTGCCAGGGAGGTATTTCCCAAGGTTCTGGTGTCTGATTGTGGGAGTCAATTTATGTCTAGGTTCTGGAGGGCATTCTGTGACCAGATGGGTATCCAGTTGTCTTTTTCTTCCGCATACCATCCCCAGACGAATGGGGCCGCTGAGCTTTCCAATCAGGGATTGAAGCAGTTTCTACGTTGTTTCATTTCCAACCATCACGATAACTTGGCTGACTTGTTGCCTTCGGTGGAGTTCTCCAGGAACTGTGCAGTGTGCACCTCCTCCAGGAGTTCACCCTTCCTTATCAACTGTGGGTTCCAACCATGCTTGCTCCCGGACACCTTCCAAGCACAGCAGATTCCGGTTCTGGATGAGCCTATTAGACAACTTTGCTCCACTTGGGCACAGGTCCAGAATTCCCTACATGACTCTTTTCAACGAGTTCAGCTGCATTCTAATAACAGAAGGTTGCTGGCCCCCGTATTCCAGGTGGGGGACCAGGTCTGGCTGTCCTCCAAGAACCTCAAGTTGCAAGTCCCATGCAGTAAATTTGCTCCCCGATTTGTGGGTCCATTCCGGGTACCCCGTGGAGTCAACCCTGTTTCGTGTGCCTTGGAGTTACCAGCATCCATGAGGATACATAACGTGTTCCATGTATACCTTCTCAAACCTTTGGTGTGTAACCACTATACCACTACCCCTGCAGTCCCAGGTCCGGTACGCATACAAGATCATGACGAGTATGAAGTGCAGAGTATTTTGGATTCACGTAGGTTCCATGGGCAGATCCAATACTTGGTGCACTGGAAGGGATATGGGCCAGAGGAACGTTTGTGGGTTAACCATGCGGACATCCATGCTCCACTTCTGTTGCGCAGGTTCCACGCCATGTTTCCTCAGAAGCCTGGACCGCCTCCGCGGAGGGGGAGTCTTTGAGAGGGGGTTACTATCACTATGCCCGTGATCTTCTGTGCAGGCGACATTGCTACTTCCTGCTTCATTCCTGCTGGTCCCTTATTGGCCACTGGGCTCTGCTCCGCCCAGTGTGAGCCTTTTTATACTCTGTTCTGTCATTTCTTTGGCACCCTTTCATGGTGTTCCTGTATCTGGCATTTGTTGCTGTGATTCCTGCTCCGTGTATGATACGGTTTTGCCTGACCTTGCTCCTGTCTTCGTTGCCTTGATTCCGTTGCAGACCTGGACTGCCTGACTACCGTTCTCTGGGTTCCGATTTTCTCTGTGGCTGATTCGTTCTGTGTACCGATACTGGCTGTGACTGACTATGCTTTGTGTACCGAACTTGGCTGTGTCTGACTGATACTCTGTGTACTGATCCAGGCTAAGGCTGATCACCACTCTCTGTGTACCGATCCAGGCTGTGGCTGACTACCGCTCTCGGTGTACCGATCCAGGCTGTGGGTGACTACCGCTCTCTGTGTACCGATCCAAGCTGTGGCTGACTACCGCTCTCGGTGTACTGATCCAGGCTGTGGCTGACTATCACTCTCTGTACTGATTCCGGCTGTGGCTGACTACCACTCTTTGTGTACCTATCTTAGCTTGGCTAACAACACTTAGTACATTGATCCTGGCTGTGGCTGTTTACTATTTGTGGCCTCCTGTTATTCTAGTCTCCTAGACTAGTGCCTAACCAGTGAGTGTCAGTAGCGCCCCCTGTTCCTCAATATCCTGAGACTGAGCCTGTGCCTGTCAGTGTTGCCTTCGTTACCTCTGTCTCCTGAGCCTGTGCCTGTGCCTGTCAGTGTAGCCTTCGGTTACCTCTATCTCCTGAGCCTGTGTCTGTCAGTGTTGCCTTCGGTTACCTCTATCTCATGAGCCTGTGCCTGAGCCAGTCAGTGTTGCCTTCGGTTACCTCAGTTCTCTGTGGCTGGTCCTGTGCCTGCCTGTGTTGCCTCCGATTACCAGTCTCCAGGGACTACTCCCTGCCGAGAGTGGCAGTACCACCTCCGGGCACCTTAACCTTCAGGCCTAGTGTGGGCTAGTGTCTGTCAGTGTTGCCTCCGGTTACCTGGACTGGGTCACTCCCCAGTGTCCTGGTTGTCCACTATTCCTTCCCTAGTTCTGGGGATTCTGCCCTGCAGTCACCTACCGTCTAACTACTTGGGCCGCTTCCTAGGTGGTACTGCTGAGGTTCTGTTCCTGTCGTCTGTTCCTGACTATATTGTATTGTTCTGTGTTGCATATTTCTGTACCCTGACCTGTGTCAGATTTGGGAAGTGCCACGGTACTGTCCAGATCTGGACCTGTGAAGGGGACACTGTGTTACTTATTATTCTCAATAAAGCTGATTTTACCTTACCAAATTGTCTGAGAGTTGTTACAAACAGTGACAGAATGACTCTATCATCCATAAACTCTCATACCATCTTGGATGCAGGGAATTACTAAGTTCCTAAATAACTTAGGGCTTTGTTCAACCTAATTTATAATTAGCACACTGTGCTGCACAACTGCAACACTACCAGTATAAGGCTATGCCGAATTTGTGGGAGGGTCTGGAGGCTTTGTAATCCAGCTGAGCCAGCCTCTCTCTGTTCACTTCCTTTTTGGGATCCTTCAGACTCAAGAATTCATGTCGGGTATTAAGAGAACACACATCTGCTTCATATAGCCTACCCAACCTACACAGTTGCCTTGTGCTTGTGATAACACCCCTACTCCTTCCTTCGTATACCACCTGGTGGTCCCTCAAACCAAACTATCAGTTTGGTTCCAGATTCAAACAAAATTTGTCAAGAAAAGAAAAAAAAGAGTCCACAGGAACTAATGATGAACAAGAAGCTTATCTTCAGGGAAGCAGACAAGGAGGATGGCATTGTTATCCAAGATTGTGCTGATTATATACAAGAAACCAACAGGATACTAGGGGATACTGAATTCTACCATCCCTTACAGAACAATCAAGGCCCCAAATATAACTTAGAATATAACAATTTAATCAAAAGGGCCAATGAAAAAGGTATACTCTGTAAACAGGAATTGCAATTCTTATCTAATAATCATCCAGTTAGAGCAATATACTATCACATTCTGAAGATCCAGAAAAACATCAATAACCCATCAGGAAGACCAAGTATTTCTGGAAATCATTCACTTACCAGTAACCTATCTCAATACATTGATTATTTTCTGCAGCCATATGTCCAAATATTGCCATGATATATATAAAACACTCTATGCATATTTTACAAACATTACAGAGAATCAAATGGAAAAAAGAAATGTTATGGGCAACATGTGATGGACATCACTATATACCATTATTGATCAACAAGCAGGTCTGGAGGCGGTTGAGCACTTTTTAAAAAGAGGCCACCATTTTCTTTTTCTTTTGGATTACAATAATGTTTTATTCAAGGACTGCCATTTTTGTCACGTGCACAGGACATCTATTCCAAACTATTCATGAGTCTATGGAAAGAGTCCAACATCTGGTATAGGTATGGAGTGAACCTCATTCTTTATGGGCATTACATTGATTACATGATCATCATCTGGAAGGGAGGTAAATCAAGACTACTGGAATTTTTTAATACCATCAACCAAACACTTTAGGCTTATGGTTCACTCCCCATTTTAGTGCACCATCTATGGTCATTCTGGATCTAGACATTGCCAGTACCCCTGAGTGTCACATTGTCACTAGGACTCACCATAAACAAGTGAATGTCAATGGATACATTGATGCTAGTAGTGGACACTACCACTAATGACTGAACAACATCCCTTACAGTTTTGGAGGATTAAAAGTAACTGCTCAGATATCCAAACTTACAGGGAATATGCATCAAGGCTAAACGAATGATTCCTTGAGAATGGATATGGTGACTCATTAGTAGAGAATGTTTTGGATAAGGTTCCAGAGGTCCCTAGGGACCATTTCTTAAGGGAAGAAGAGGAAACAAAGGTTAACCAAGCGTACGACAAAGGAAAACCTAAAATCCCTTTTGCAACTAGGTACACCCTATGGCTGGCCAGATTCAATATATTATATGGAAACACTGGAATATTCTAACAAGCAACAAAGTATTAGGACCCATAGTTGCAAAATGACCAGAATTTGTATTCAGGAAGACAATGGATTTAAAGAAGAGACTTGTTCCATCAGATATTAATAGAAAGGAGAGAAAAGGTGGCTGGATTAATACAATAGACGGTCAATCTGAAACAGGAAATTCCAATGGACACAATTCATGTATTACCTGCAAGCATATGAAGAATAGGGAGAAAACTTACAAATCCAAAAGTCCTAGAAAAACATTTGAATTACAACATTATATCAACAGAATACACCGTTTATTTACTTGAATGCAAATGTGGCAAACAATGTGTAGGCCAAACTATTTGACCACTGAAGGAGCAATTTTTAGAGCACTAAAATAATATCTTAAAAGGCAACATAAAACATTTGAGACCAATACACTGTATGAATTGTCCAGAATCTACACCTATTTCAGATGTGTCAGTGATGGGAATCAAACTTATATCTCCAACTGCTAGAGGGGGCAATAGATTCCAGAGATTAGCAGAATGGAAGATATTTCGGATTTTTAAATTGAACTCTCTGGCTACAGGAGCACTAAACAAAGACATGGACATATGGTGTCTGTAATATGAGTACATATTTGTATTGCTTCTTTAAGGACAAGAAGCTATTTTAGTTGTCATTCATATTATTAATATATTATTTTCCATCAGTACACAAACATATTCTTGAATAGTATTTTTCATTTACCTGTATATTTTTCTCAATTTGCTATTTCTCAAATTGGAGTCATGTATTACACCAATTGATAGCTAAAGATGGCATGACTTTTAGGATGTTAACTAAATTTTTATAGCCACATGGGTTACACACACACAGATATATGGATATTGTTTGGGCACCATCTAGTTTTTTACATATGAGATGCCACATCCATACACATTTATACGTCTTCCATGTAAGCCCATGTGTTTTTTTTTTTTAATTATAATTTTTTTACCCATGTACTCACCATTCCCTAAATTAAGGTCCACACATCTCTTCTGAAACCAGCAACTAGTCATCCTTCACTTTCTTGTAAAGACTATTAAACACAGTCTGGCTGAGCTACTGAGTTTATTCACTCATATTCCTCCACTAGATTTTTTTCACAATCTGCTGTCTTTATCAAAACTTTATTTGTTTCATATTTTCCTTAAGTGACAATAAGGTCACCGCTTCCTAATAGGCATCACTTGGGGAGATCAATAATCCAATTGATGCAATGTTTCCTCAAGAGGATAGAGTGTATTCTCCCTTAGGTTTTTATGAATGAAGTTGTAACCTCATATTTTGCTCCACTGAAAATTAGCCCATTCATGCCATGATAATCAGCCAGACCCTCCATGTTTTTGTATGAGCATGAAATATTTAGATCACATTCTTGCTGTATTCTTCTCAATTCCTGATGTTGTCCATCTGGCATATACTCTCTGGAAGATGTTCTACTAGTTTAATCCCCTCATGCTTCTCACACCAGCTTTACCAGTCTGCAGTCCTTGTTCTCCTGTTTAAACATTTCCATCGCTCATGACAAGCATACCAGTTCTGCCACATCTATAGATTTTTTAGGAATACAGCTTCAGTCCATAACTTCTGAAGCTAGTCTACCTCAGGAAAAAATTACCATCATCTAGTTGATTTCTTCAATCTTCAGCAAAATCTTCTTGAACTAAACTGAAATTACAGTCTCTTCTAGGATACCTCAGTTTTGTTATGATAATAATACCTCAAGGAAGGTCCTTCACTTCTCACCTCCTCCAGCTACTCTCTTCAACCCCAGAAACATTCAGCTCTATCCAAATCAATTAATTCGCCATATTGGATATTAAGATGTGAACTAATGTTCTCAAAAGAATGGGTATATGTTTTTCCACCAGTTCCTTCACCCCCCCCCCCCCCCCACTGTTTTCAGATATTTCTCCTTCCTATGGTTTTCAGATACTTCACCTTCCTATGGTTTTGCATTTGAGGCCAAGACTGGTTTACTGAGCCCTGGCCACAAGAAATGCTAGATATTCCTCTGTTCTCTGACATACCCCTTTTTGAATTATACCCTGTCATAGCAGCTGCCAGTCTATGGGACTCCTCATGGGCAGGTCTCCCAAATAATCACCTTGTTCACTGATAACTTAACCGACTCTCATATCTTACCCCAAGGCAGATCGTCATCCCCTCAGCTCATGCCATTTATAAGCAAACTCACCTGGTTGAACTGTATTATAAATTCTACATTCATTGTTCATTTATACCAGGTCATAAGAACATTGCCACTGAAGCCTTAATTTCCAGAATTTCTTCATCGTGCATCCCTCTGCCATCTCTCTTTCATCACGGCCCCCGTCCTTCTACAACTTGATCATGGACTGACTACCACTTCAGGAAGGCCAATAACATCATCCAGTAAGTTCTGGACCTGAACAGTCAGAGAAATGACAACAAAGCCTGGAAATGCTTCAAATGACTGTTAATCTTTACAAGCCTACTCTACCACACATGATTCTCTCCATATTAGCATTTTGTGCTTAATGCCATGACTCCCTCCAACTCTCTCCTATCATCATTAGAAATTATCTCTCTATGATATTCATCCCTATTTAGCAATATTATATCCCCTCTCTCTGTCTGTCCTCTCTTATCCTCACATTAAACATTTTGACTCAAGATACCCATTCTCTACTGTACACAAACTTTTGGTCCTTCTGTCAGATATCCCAGATTCCAGCCACTTTCACCCATGGTGAATGGTCCCCTTAGAACCACCTCTTTCACCAAGTAAATTAGAATTCTGCTCTTATGATTACGCCTTAGCCATAATAACTATTCAGGCCAATCATTAAGAATAAACACTACTTCCTCCACCCAAAAAACAGGGTCCCATCACATTATTCAAAAACTGGACCGTTGGCTACCATATTGTTTTTCTAAAATATCAAACAAAATTAATATCTTGTAATACCTTTTTTTATTGGACTAACATAATTATGGATTGAGAAGCTTTCGGGATAAACTCCCTTTCTCAAGTCTAAAGCATTTCTGAGCACAAGGACACAGAACTCGCAGTTAAAACAGTTACTACAGTTAATACATTGCATTCAAAGCTGTGTTGTTTGCTGGGGTTAACACAGTGGGACTGCTGATAAGATAGGGACCAAGAGAAAATGCACACTCTTCTTGCAGAAGGTCGTAAATACCCTGTGCAAGGCAGAGTGTGGGGGGGGGAGAAAGAAAAGAAAAATACAGGAGATGTTATGGGAGAGGAGAGAGTTAAAAAAAAGATTGCACATATTAAGAATGCTACAATGCCAACAATCAATATTGTTTTTTCCAAATTCATCCCCCACTCTCAACAGAAAAATTGCTGGGCTCTGTCCTCTCTCACACATTAACTGTACTACCTCATTCTTTGCATCCTTTGAGCTCTAACCAGGCCCACTGCAGTATACTCAAGTCTAGGCCCTCTCATCTATGCTTCAGCCACACTTTATCTATTCTCCTTAGTATATTCCTTTCTCCCTTTTTCTTGTCATAGACCTCAACCACAAGTAATGAATTTAGCATTATTATTTGATCCAAGCTGGCACCAGTACTCAGGGGTTTAAAAATGAGACCTGGGGCTTTAGCCTCCTTCAGCATGTAACTAGCAACACCCTTACTTAGATGCACGGATTAAGCACAGTAAATATCTAATATAAATATGCAAGTATGTGGAAATAATTATTGTATTTAGTATTTATTTATTTATTCTGCTTGCATAACTGATTGCCCCCCCCCCCCCGAGAATATAAATGCACTGTTTAACAATTATAGGAACACTTTCTGCCTGAGGGTAAAACATTTTTGAGTGTCCTTTATTTTGTCCTATGAATTCTGCTCACTGAGGCTTTGAAAATATTTCACTGTAGTTTTGAACAGATACAAACAATTGCTTTCAATTTCACAATGTTGTTTCTATTACTAAACATTGATTTTTCATTATTTAGCACTTTGAATGCTACAGAAGTGCACAACACATTGCAAAGCATTGCTCTGCACACCCCTCTGGCAGTCAAAGGGATAAAGAAAAATATTTTGGGTATCATGCACCTCTTAACATTCTTTAAAACACTGTCCTGTTCTTGAGTGCTTAAATCAAGTTTTACAGCTCATGTAATGCTATGCAGCATACATATATCTTTTCAGAACTGCACACTGATATATAAGCCCTAAGTTCTGTTGTTATTCTTTAACCATTTAAGGTCCAGAGGGTTGTGTAATGAATTGTTATAGCTGTATGAATCTGGCATTAGCCTCCAATACAGTGGACTCACACTGAGTTATGTATTATATAGTCACTGTTATGCATACTGGTACACGCATGCCACCAATGTTAAGACTTTAACACAAGCAAGCTCCTTATGCCTGCCCTATAACATGCAGAAAATTGAGTAAAGTTACACAGTTTTCCTTTCTTCTTGTTTAATATTTGTTATAAGCAATACATAGAGTAAAGTAATGCCCCAAAATGTATTATTTCCATCCCATAGGTGTGAGCTGCATTCGAGGTTTAATTAGCTCAGTAAGTTGGCATTAGGCAGACAAAGGGCTGCTAAATCAATTTTAGAACCTGTTTTTCCACAGAATTGCATCCACACATTTCCCCCTCACGTTTTTAGTCAAAATAATAAATCTTAAAAAAAAAAATTATTAACCTCTTAAGAACCAGAGGGTTGTGCAATTGATATATTTATAGATAATCTCATTGTATCTGTATAAGGGGTCAGTTTCTCAGGGTGTTAGAGTCCAGTGTTACCTATAATATGATCTGTACAAATTAAATCCTTACTTGGTCTCTAAACTGGTACCATTTCTAAGTCCTGCTTGTTCTGAGTGGGCTCAACCAGTGGTGTCTCTCAGTTGTAGAGTATTAAAAGTTTCACTTGGACCATCTGGCACACCTCTGGGCCAGTGCAAGTAGGGGAGTATTAACTGCAATCTATGTTCTGGGAAACTTCAAGGGTTACTTTATTAAAGTAGGCACAGTTAGCTCATTCACTGCAGTGTGATTCAAGTTATAATAAATATGGAACTATTGTATTCAAAGTGTTAATTACGAATTTCTCAGTTTTAATTAGAGATTTTGTATATGCTTTTTAAGGGAGCTATAAAGAGAAAGTATCTATTTATAATATTCTAAATCTTCATTAACAATAAATAAAAATGAACCTCTTTAACCTCTGCCTAAAGTAAGAGGAGGGTAATAATTCCTTCCATAGTCACATACAGAGTTTCCTTTCAATTTGAAAGTGTGTAAACACTGTTGAGCTGGGATTCACTTGTGCTGGACGTTGGCTTTGAATCAACCGTCAACATACATTTTTCTTGACAATTCTCATTTAATACTAGTATGGATAACATTGATAAGGACAAGGGCAAACCATGTCTACACCTTGTAAAAAAAATATAGCAGCAAAGCCAATCTCCCTTATCTAATAACTAGTGACAAGGATAGACTTGTGCATCTAACACTAATTGTAGCTATTGTTAGTAGTAAAACTGTACCTTATCCATAAATTGACATTGAACTGCCTAGTACACATGATATCGGGAGAAGCTCAGAATTTCAAAAGTAACTTTTCCAAAAATAAAATGAGCAGATTATAATAATACCTATAATTATAATTGTGTTTGACTGCATCTAAAAGCCATTGTAATTTAGGTACATGTATACAAACCAGGTATTGGAAGCCTGTAACAATGGCATCATACTCAGTCAGCCAATAGGAGGAGTTGTATTCCAAATATTAATGGAAAAAGGCTTACCTTACCATTTTTCATTATTGGGAATTATAAATATGTATGATGAGTAGCCCAAAGCAACTGTCAGCAACAGTAACCCTGCATTAAATGGCCTATGTAAAGCTGTTACTAGTAATTCACTTTATTCTCTCTGAAGAGAGATCAGCAACACATTGATGCATGTGTCTCTTGTTTACATATAGTTCATTTTCTATGTTTTATATATTTTAGCCAAACCTTGTATGTATAAGATTGCAGAGGAGCATGATCATGATCACATTGATGGGCTTTCTGTCTGTGGTTGAAAGTAGTGGTGCTGTTCAATGTTTTAATGTTACTGAGAAACAGTAAGTAAAATAAAAAAGAAAGGAAATAAAAACTGGCAAATTATATAGGAATTGTTTCCAAAGAACCAAAATACCTTCCTAAAGCAACTGCATCATAGGGAACAAAACAAATTCCCTAAACCAACTTTGATTTACAGGAATTTCCAGCATTCAAGGGATTAAAATAACCATTTAATGTTATGCCATTTTATTTATTCCCTATAGTGCAGTTGGTTTGATCAATACTTGCTCCAGTTCTTCACATCAGACTCAAGAGTTCTATACACCAGTGAAAGACTCAAGTTGGACTTCCTGACATCAAAAGAGGAGCTGCAGTGCCATTTTTCACAGGAACCACTGGACCCCTGGCTCCTGCCCATAGACTATGGACCTAGCCCTGGAACAGGGTATGGCCTCCCCCTGAGACTAATCTCTGCCCTCAGGATCTCCTTGCCATGGAGGATCCTTTACCAGCTCCCCAGTCCCCTCTTGGGGCTAAGTCACCCTGTGCTTATTGGGGGTACAGGGTGACCAAGAAGCCCAGCAAACACTTTTTCCCAGCCTTGTCAATCCAAAGGATACCAGACCTCCCAAAAGACTAATATGTAAATCATGTTTCAGTACCTTAACTTGTTTTGTGTATTGTGGCTTCTCTGTAACACTTGTACCCAGCCCTATTCCTTTGTCCCATTGTACAGTTAATTCACTCAGGTCTGGTCCATTGTATCATGTTATCACCTGCCCATTGTCCCATCACACCATATGTTTACACTTCCCTTGTATTCATTGTACTCCATGTTTCCACCCTCTACCCATTGACCCTCTGCAAAGATGTGTATTCCCATTGTGTATTTTGTCCCCAAGAATTGTATAAAATGTCCATGATGTTTTGAAATAAAGTCAGTTGTTATTCTAACCCCAAGACACTGATGTTGTCTGATCCTTGGGATAAAGCTTGCTGTATCCAGAGTGTGTTCACCCTACATTGAGTCTTGCCTAAGTGACTGGGTGAATGCCGATATGATCCTGGTTCCTGACTGGAGGAGATCCTAAGCGTCCTGGGTTAAGGAAGCACAGTTTTGGCGGAGCTACTCAGTCTGAGTACAGGTATCCATCACACCATTGTCTTGTAGAATAAGGCTGCAGCTTTCTAGTTAAATGTACTTTTTATACAGTCACTGTACTGTGTAGTGTATATAGTGTGTGTGTATATATATTATATATAAATATATATCTAATTTTTTGTCACAACAGCCAGCTGTCCCTTGTTATCTCTTCCTCTAGTGTTTAGAACTCTATGGTATTGTTGATCTAGTCAGATCAGGTGTCAGAGGGAGTAACTGGCTATGTTTGTCAACAAGGAGATCATATGCTCTAATAATGTCTGCTGTTTTAATGTTGACATTCTTGAGTAAAATTCAAACACACTAACTGCTGGTCAGGGCTGGATTTAGATCTCAGGCACCCCTAGACAAGGCACTCTAGGTGACCTTAGATCCATTTTCATCCACACCCCCACTCCTCATATGACCCCATTCACAGTTAAATCCGCTGTTTCCTGGCAAAGAAAATATCCTTGGTAGGGGTAGGTGAAAAGTCAGAAACATTTTCCTGCATGACTTTTTGCAGAAAAAAATAATGATTTTTCACTTTTTTCTCAAAAGTTTTCTCCTTTTATCCACTGCAAAATTTTTCTCCTTTATTGCCACGGACAAAAAAATGTTTCTCTTATGTTTCCTATGACAGCAACATTTCCCAGGTTGTTAGCAGGCTGAGTGCCTTTGTCCTTTGCCCACAACCCTAGCTTCCTGGTTAGGTAATATTTGCGCAACCATCCTTGAAAAAGAAAATTGCAGGAACCGCCAACATTTTGGCAAGTTTACTATTCCATAGGAGTATGTTTGCATTGTGCTTGTGCAGGTTTTGCTTCTTTCTAAGAACATAATAAGTGTGGGATGACAGTAAACAGTAGAAGAACTGTGTAACTTTATTGTTTTAACGCTGTCACTTCTGGAGGTGGTGGGGTAGGTGGAAGTATGTGTAGACACAGACACTCTATGACTCTTGTCATCTCCTACAGCAAACCCTGAATCATCGTATTCCTTTGCAGCAGGAGCCATAGGTTTAATTTGGAATGAACTGATTGATGATAGTAGCACAATCTCTGACACACGAATAACATCACTACTTCTCTTATCTGCCCCAGAGTCCTGGGAACTTTTTGGAGTGATTCTGCTGCTGTTGCTAGTTGTTGCACCTCTGACCTGTTTATTGTGTGTCTCCCAGTCAGACATGTGGTTGAGCTTCAGATGGGAACTCATTGAGGAGGTGCCTATGTGTGAGCCTGCTTTCCTCCTGCACGTGTGCTTTTTGCACAATCAACAAATAGCAACATGCTTAGTTTTTGGATCATGAGTCAAGTATTTCCATACTGTGGACGTCTTGGACTGCAGCGTTCCTAAAGGCCTGCTACTACTACCGGGGCTAAATGTTAATGCAATTCTACAGCTGCTACTACTACTAGGTGTCAGAGGTGCAGCACTTTCAGCAGCAGCAGAGGCTTTCATCAAAGCTAAAGTGGTGGTTGTTAATAACCTGTGTTGTTGTTGCTGTTGGCTACTCAACACAAGTGTGTGTGGCTGAGTGGGGCTTGGATTTGGAAGCAGTGACAATGCTGATTATGACAGACAGAATGACTATATATTTTAAGGCACCTTTGCTTGTCAAGGGTCAGACCTTCCAATGGTTTTCTCAAACAGATTATAGACCAGCACAGTGCTCCTTTTCAGTGGTGGAAGATTGGGCCTTTGCCTTTCACCTAACTTTCTGGCCATGTCATCATCTATCTCACGCTCAACTTCATCATATCTGAACAAGAGGAGGATACTAGAGGGATGTATTCTAGATCTGCATCATCATCATCAGTCATCATTAGGTCATCCTCAGCATCACCCACCACTTCTTGCCCAATACCATTATTTTTCTATAAGCTTTTTAGAGGTGTCAAACAATTTATTTTTACTTTTACTTTCACAAAATTTGCTACCACTTTGAAGACAGGTGTTTTGGTGCTTGTTTGTCTCACTGTCAGATGCATCAGTTGGTTCAGCTGCTACACCTTCCTCCATTATGCCATCATCAACAATAGAATGCGACTCATTGTTATATATGGTATTTTTATAGTGCTAGTTCAGGTGGTGGTGGAACTTTTGGTGGGACCTTGACAAACTGCATCCTTCTGGGAGGAGAGGGAGCATCATCATTTACTGCACACACTGCAGTAGCCATGGCTGTAGTCAGTTTTTGAACTACCACTTTACTCCCATGTCCCTACACTGCTGCTCTTTTCCCCCTCCCCTGCCCCTTGTAAGTTTGCTGGACATTACTCATCTACTGTGAGGGTTTTTACTCTAAAGTACACATCACAACTGAAGGAGTATGATGTCTTGCCTTGGCCCGCAACATAATTCTCCATCACTTCTGCCATCTATCAAGTCTGTCTCAGTCACACAGCTCATGTCAGGTTCCTAGTCAGCTATTTGTCAATTAATTTATTTTTTTTCTTACAGTTGTCCACCCTATCTTACCACTGTTCGAAAAATAAAAACTGTAACATAAAAAAACTTCTTTCCCCAGACTTCTCAGAGATAATAACAGCAAGATCAGCAAGGAAACTGGACCGCAGCTGCCTGTGTCTTTCAAATCAGTCAGACAGAATGTTGGGGTATTTGTGGTCAATCTTCTTTGCTCCCTTCTAATACCCCAGACACCTCCAACACAGACATAATAACAGCAAGATCAGAAAGGAAATTGCTTGACCGCAGCTGCTTGTGTCTTTCAAATCAAATTGGACAGACAGAATGTTGGGGTCAACCTCCTTTGCTCCCTTCTCACACACACCTCAGACACGTCCAATACAGAGATAATAACAGAAATATCAGGAAGGAGCTTGGATCATGGCTGCGTGTGTCTTGCTAGTCAGTCACACTGAATTTGGGGATATTTGGGGTCAATTTCCTTTCTCCTTTTTCTCCTGTAGAGTACCCCCAGATTCAGAGAACGAAAGTCCTACGTAAAAGACTCCGTAAACTAAGCTTCAACTTCACTTTATTTGAATCTTCTCTAGCTCAAAAATGTGGTGCTTTCTCCTCTCACAAACATAGAATAACATGCTGTGAGAGTTAGACACTAGTGTTGAGCGAGCATGCTCGGCCGATGCTCGGATCGGCTCGAGCATCGCTCTGCTCGGCACATGGCGGTACTCGTACGAGTACCGCATGTGCTCGCCCGCCATGTTCGGGTCTCCTCCCCGCACGTTTTGCGGCTGCTGCGCAGCCAATAAACGTGCAGGGAGGCTCTGACATCAGTGTAATGCCAGCAGCCATGTTGGATGCTGGCATTACACTGATTGGCTGGCCAGAACCCGTGGTCGGGTGCTGTATAGCACCTGACCAGCGAGTTCGGCTCAGTCTTAGCCAGGGAGAGATGAGGATAGGAAGGGAAAGTCAGTGTAGGGAGAAGAAAAGCAAAATTGTGAAAAAAAAAGAACCAAAAGTCCTTTTTAGGACTACTGTGTGTGGGGGCAGCAGGTTATTTTGTGTGGGGGGAAAAAAACAAAAAAAAAAAAAATTTTATATATTCTGTTTAGTGTGCAAAGTTGCAGATTAGAGCACATTCTGTTTAGTGTGCAAAGTTGCAGATTAGAGCACATTCTGTTTAGTGTGCAAAGTTGCAGATTAGAGCACATTCTGTTTAGTGTGCAAAGTTGCAGATTAGAGCACATTCTGTTTAGTGTGCAAAGTTGCAGATTAGAGCACATTCTGTTAAGTCTTCAAACTAAAATATCAAAGTCACATATTCCATTCAGTGTGCGTCGCCGCAGTTTATCAGCACATTCTGTGGACTGTGCAGAGTTGCAGAATAGGAAGAAATACTGTTAAGTCTTCAAACTGTAAAATATCAAAGTCACATATTCCATTCAGTGTGCTTCGCCGCAGTTTAGCAGCACATTCTGTGTACTGTGCAGAGTTGCAGAATAGGAAGAAATACTGTTAAGTCTTCAAACTAAAATTTCAAAGTCACATATTCCATTCAGTGTGCGTCGCCGCAGTTTAGCAGCACATTCTGTGTACTGTGCAGAGTTGCAGAATAGGAAGAAATACTGTTAAGTCTTCAAACTAAAATATCAAAGTCACATATTCCATTCAGTGTGCGTCACCGCAGTTTAGCAGCCTATTCTGTGTACTCTGCACAGTTGCAGAATAGGAAGAAATACTGATAAGTTTTCAAACTCAAATATTAAAGTCACATATTCCATTCAGTGTGTGTCACCGCAGTTTAGCAGCCTATTCTGTGTACTCTGCACAGTTGCAGAATAGGAAGAAATACTGTTAAGTCTTCAAACTCAAATATTAAAGTCACATATTCCATTCAGTGTGTGTCACCGCAGTTTAGCAGCCTATTCTGTGTACTCTGCACAGTTGCAGAATAGGAAGAAATACTGTTAAGTCTTCAAACTCAAATATTAAAGTCACATATTCCATTCAGTGTGTGTCACCGCAGTTTAGCAGCCTATTCTGTGTACTCTGCACAGTTGCAGAATAGGAAGAAATACTGTTAAGTTTTCAAACTCAAATATTAAAGTCACATATTCCATTCAGTGTGTGTCACCGCAGTTTAGCAGCCTATTCTGTGTACTCTGCACAGTTGCAGAATAGGAAGAAATACTGTTAAGTTTTCAAACTCAAATATTAAAGTCACATATTCCATTCAGTGTGTGTCACCGCAGTTTAGCAGCCTATTCTGTGTACTCTGCACAGTTGCAGAATAGGAAGAAATACTGTTAAGTCTTCAAACTCAAATATTAAAGTCACATATTCCATTCAGTGTGTGTCACCGCAGTTTAGCAGCCTATTCTGTGTACTCTGCACAGTTGCAGAATAGGAAGAAATACTGTTAAGTTTTCAAACTCAAATATTAAAGTCACATATTCCATTCAGTGTGTGTCACCGCAGTTTAGCAGCCTATTCTGTGTACTCTGCACAGTTGCAGAATAGGAAGAAATACTGTTAAGTTTTCAAACTCAAATATTAAAGTCACATATTCCATTCAGTGTGTGTCACCGCAGTTTAGCAGCCTATTCTGTGTACTCTGCACAGTTGCAGAATAGGAAGAAATACTGTTAAGTCTTCAAACTCAAATATTAAAGTCACATATTCCATTCAGTGTGTGTCACCGCAGTTTAGCAGCCTATTCTGTGTACTCTGCACAGTTGCAGAATAGGAAGAAATACTGTTAAGTTTTCAAACTCAAATATTAAAGTCACATATTCCATTCAGTGTGTGTCACCGCAGTTTAGCAGCCTATTCTGTGTACTCTGCACAGTTGCAGAATAGGAAGAAATACTGTTAAGTTTTCAAACTCAAATATTAAAGTCACATATTCCATTCAGTGTGTGTCACCGCAGTTTAGCAGCCTATTCTGTGTACTCTGCACAGTTGCAGAATAGGAAGAAATACTGTTAAGTCTTCAAACTCAAATATTAAAGTCACATATTCCATTCAGTGTGTGTCACCGCAGTTTAGCAGCCTATTCTGTGTACTCTGCACAGTTGCAGAATAGGAAGAAATACTGTTAAGTTTTCAAACTCAAATATTAAAGTCACATATTCCATTCAGTGTGTGTCACCGCAGTTTAGCAGCCTATTCTGTGTACTGTGCACAGTTGCAGAATAGGAAGAAATACTGTTAAGTTTTCAAACTCAAATATTAAAGTCACATATTCCATTCAGTGTGTGTCACCGCAGTTTAGCAGCCTATTCTGTGTACTCTGCACAGTTGCAGAATAGGAAGAAATACTGTTAAGTCTTCAAACTCAAATATTAAAGTCACATATTCCATTCAGTGTGTCACCGCAGTTTAGCAGCCTATTCTGTGTACTCTGCACAGTTGCAGAATAGGAAGAAATACTGTTAAGTTTTCAAACTCAAATATTAAAGTCACATATTCCATTCAGTGTGTGTCACCGCAGTTTAGCAGCCTATTCTGTGTACTCTGCACAGTTGCAGAATAGGAAGAAATACTGTTAAGTTTTCAAACTCAAATATTAAAGTCACATATTCCATTCAGTGTGCGTCACCGCAGTTTAGCAGCCTATTCTGTGTACTCTGCACAGTTGCAGAATAGGAAGAAATACTGTTAAGTTTTCAAACTCAAATATTAAAGTCACATATTCCGTGTAAGATGAAGAAGGCGGGTAAAAAGGGACGGGGAAGTGGACGTGATCCTGATAGTTCAGGGCGCGGGTCAGGACGCGGAGAAACTGTGCCTGGTGCCAGAGCACAAGAAAGAAAGACATCCACCATACCTAGCTTCATGTCTAATTTTACAGGGCGTCGCAGGACATCACTCTCGAGGTCCGACCACTGCGAACAGGTGGTCGGTTGGATGTCAGCTGATACTGCTTCCAGTCGGTTAAGCACCACCCTGTCTTCCACCAAGTCCACTCTCAGTAGCCAAGAGTCTGGTCAACATAATCCTCACTCTGATCATCCTTCCTCCCACCATAGACGGTCTGGTCAAAGAAGTGATCCCACACTGGGATATAGTGAGGAGCTCGTCTCATCACCAATCCTTCATTTGACCCTCTCTCCAAGCACGCTTGCAGAGGAACATGACATCTTGTGCCCTGATTCACAACCTCTAGAGGGTACCCAATCACAAGAAGATGACAGATGTGAACGGCATTTAAGGTCAAAGGAAGTAGTGGATGATGATGATGATGATGAGACACAGTTTCCATTAAATCAACCACTATTACTGTCTCAAGACCTTGTTGAGGAGAATGTTATACAGTTGTCAATGACTGAGTATGTGGTGGGATCAAGACATGGGGAGGATGATCAGAGTGAGGAAGTGGAGGAGGACTTGGTGGACGATGAGGTGACTGACCCCACCTGGGAAGGTGTAGAGCCGAGCGATGACAGCAGTCCTGAGGGTGAGCCATCTGCAGCACCGCAACAGGCTGGAAGAGGCAGTGGTGTGGCTACAGAAAGAAGGCGGACCGCACCAAACCGGCCCGCAAATGTTCCACGGAGCACCCCCTTGCGTAAATCTCCCTTGCCAAAGGGTAGGTGTTCCGCGGTATGGCGTTTTTTTAAGGAAAGTGCGGACGACAAAAGAATTGTAGTTTGCAACCTGTGCCACACCAGAATGAGCCGAGGCATGAACACTAGAAACCTCACCACCACCAGCATGATCCGACACATGGCATCCAAGCACCGTAGTAAGTGGGAGGAACGCCTGGATCGCCCATCTGTGTCTGCAGGCCACACCACTGCCTCCTCTTCCCCTGTTTTCGTTGCCGGCCAATCGCCTGTCGAAGGCGCAGGCCCGCATACCTCCCGCCCTGCACCTGCACCATCTGAAGCACCATCAGCGACCACATCCACTTCCCTGTCCCAGCACAGCGTCCAAATTTTGTTACCCCAGGCATTTGAGCGCAAGCGAAAATACCCAGCCACCCACCCACAGGCCATAGCACTAACCTCACACCTTTCCAAATTACTGGCCATCGAAATGCTGCCATTTAGGCTTGTGGACACTGAGTCCTTCCGCAGCCTGATGGCAGCAGCTGTCCCTCGGTACGCGGTCCCCAGCCGCCACTACTTTTCCCGGTGTGCCATCCCCGCATTACACCACCATGTGTCCCGTAACATCACCCGTGCCCTGACCAACGCAGTTACTGGGAAGGTCCACTTAACGACTGACACATGGACAAGTGCTTGTGGCCAGGGACGCTACATTTCCCTGACGGCACACTGGGTGAATGTCGTGGAGGCTGGGAGCGACTCGGACCCTGGGATGGCACGGGTGCTACCCACGCCGAGGATTGCGGGCCCTACCTCCATCAGGGTTTCCGCCAGCACCTACGTTATTGGCTCCTCCTCCTCCGTTTCCACCTCCGAATTCTCTACACGCAGCGCCACTCCCCCATCAGCCAGTAGCTGGAAGCAGTGTAGCACTGCAGTGGGGAAGCGTCAACAGGCCGTGCTGAAGCTGATCTGCCTTGGGGACAAACAGCACACGGCCTCAGAGCTGTTGCAGGGGATTAGTCACCAGACCGAGCAGTGGCTCTCGCCACTCAACCTGCAACCAGGCATGGTTGTGTGTGATAATGGGCGTAACTTGGTGGCGGCTTTGGAGCTCGGCAAGCTCACACACGTACCATGCCTAACACATGTATTTAATTTAGTGGTTCAGCGATTTCTAAAAACCTACCCCAATGTGCATGATCTCTTGACCAAGGTGCGCTGCGTGTGTGCACATTTCCGTAAGTCATCTACAGCTTCGGCCGGCCTGTTGAAGCTGCAGCAGCGCTTACAATTGCCAGCTCACCGGCTGCTGTGTGACGTGAGCACGCGCTGGAACTCCACCTTCCACATGTTGGCCCGGCTTTGTGAGCAGCAGAGGGCAGTAGTGGAGTACCAGCTGTTACACGGTCGTCGCCTCTCCGTTCAACTTCCTGTAATCAGAAGTGAGGAGTGGGAATGGATGTCAGACCTCTGCGAGGTTTTACGCAATTTTGAGGAATCGACACAGATGGTGAGCGGCGATAACGCTATTATCAGTGTAACCATCCCACTTCTGTGTCTACTGAAATGCTCGCTGCTCACAATTAAAACCGACGCTTTGCATGTGGAAGAGGTGGAAATGGGGGAGGAAGAGCTTACACAAGGTGATAGCCAGAGCACCCTCACTTCGTCTTCTCAGCGACAATTGGAGGAGGCGGAGGAGGAGGAGGAGGAGGAAGACACGGTTGCCTCCGCTACAGAGGGTAGCCATGGAACTTTAGTTCCATCTCTTCAGCGTGGGTGGGCAGAAGAGGAGGAAGAGGATGAGGATATTGAGAGTCATCCTCCTGGTGAGGACAGCGAAATCTTGACTGTTGGTACTCTGGCACACATGGCTGACTTTATGTTAGGCTGCCTTTCCCGTGACCCACTCGTTGTACGCATTTTAGACAACACGGATTACTGGGTGTTCACCCTTCTGGACCCCCGCTACAAAGAGAATTTCTCATCTCTCATTCCTCCGGTGGAGAGGACAAGCAAAATGGTGCAATACCAGAAGGTTCTTGTTGAAAAATTGCTCCAAAATTTTCCATCTGACAACGCTGGCGGCAGAGTACGTGCTACCTTGGCCAACCGAGAAGGGGAGAAAAGGGGAGCACACAGCAGTTCCGAGAAAGGCAGGGCAACACTCTCCAAGGCGTGGGACACCTTCATGACACCCCGCCAGCACCCTCACCCTGATGCGCAGCCTAGTGTCACAAGGAGGGAAAAGTTTTGGAAGATGGTGAAGGAGTACGTAGCAGACCGTGTCAGCGTCCTCAATGATCCCTCTGTGCCTTACAACTACTGGGTGTCCAAGCTGGACACGTGGTATGAACTGGCACTCTACGCCTTGGAGGTGCTGGCCTGCCCTGCCGCCAGCGTTCTGTCTGAGCGGGTATTTAGTGCTGCTGGTGGCATCATAACAGATAAGCGTATCCGCCTTTCCACCGACAATGCTGATAGGTTGACACTTATAAAAATGAACAAGGCCTGGATTTCCCCTGACTTCTCCACTCCACTGGAGGAAAGCCCCGGGGGAACATAAACTCACTTTACATATATTATTTACAATGATGGGAATACTCTGTATTCCCATTCACCCCTTCCACCCAAAAAACGGGTATATGGTTGACTCTTAATCTTCTCATCCTCCTCCTCCTCTTCCATATGCCCTGTGCTATAATTTTTATATAGGGCCAGCTCACCAGCGGGCCCTGTGATATAATTTTTATATAGGGCCAGCTCACCAGCGGGCCCTGTTTGACAATTTTTATATAGGTCAGCTCACCAGCGGGCCTTCTCATATAATGTTTTATTGGGTCAGCTCTCTAGCGGGCCCTCTCATATAATGTTTTATAGCGTCAGCTCACTAGCGGGCCTTCGCATATAATGTTTTATAGCGTCAGCTCACTAGCGGGCCTTCGCATATAATGTTTAGGATGGTCAGCTCTGCAGCAGACCCTCACCCATAATGTTTTAGATGGTCAGCTCAGCGCACGTTTCCCTCTTAATCATGGCCTCAGTTCAATAAAATCAAGTAAATTTTTGGGATAATTTGCCTCTGCGCACGTTTCCCTCTTAATCATGGCCTCACTTCAGAAAATCAAGGAAATTTTTGGGATAATTTGCCTCTGCGCACGTTTCCCTCTTAATCATGGCCTCACTTCAGAAAATCAAGGAAATTTTTGGGATAATTTGCCTCTGCGCACGTTTCCCTCTTAATCATGGCCTCACTTCAGAAAATCAAGGAAATTTTTGGGATAATTTGCAGATGATATACAAGTAAATATACAGCAAATATTGTTTGGTAACAATTTTTCGCCTAAAGTCGTTTTTATTTTCCTTTTTGTGTGTTTTATGGTCAGTCTGTAAAAATGGCGTACTACGGGCGAAAGATCGTTCCCAGCAGCGATGTTGGAGTCCAAGATGCATCCAGACATCCTCCCTATGCTGTCCCTGAACCATTTCTGTGGTGTTTCCATCCTTTTCTGCCCTTTTCCTATGGACCAGGCACCCTCCCCTCATCAGAGCAGGGTGTGCCTGGTGTAATGCTCGAGTCCTCCCATTGACTTCAATGGGGCTCGGGTGCTCGGCCGAGCACTCGAGCCTCCGGGGGCGCTCGGTCAGAGCACCCGAACACCCGAGCATTGGGGTGCTCGCTCATCACTATTAGACACCCTTTATATGCCTGCAGGAAAAGACAAGAAAACTGCTATGTGGTAGGGAAAAATTCAGTCTTCCCATCGATTTCACTTTTCTCGGGAAGTGCCATCTTTCACCTCTTTCTGTGTTGCGATGAAAACTTTCACTCATCCCTAATCCTTGGCCTATAACAAGCAAGCACAAAAAAATTTAACCCCTGAGTTGCTAGAAAGATCTCTCTAACATACAGTGGGTTAAATAATAGCCTGTAAAGGGATATAAAACTGCTGCAGAGATACAAAGGTTGCTCTGGCCACACCCAAATTCAGAATGTGGGTGTGTCCAACACAGCTGAGGCACCCCTCAAAATCTGGAGCTCTAGACAGTTGGTGACTGTGTATTAAGAAATCCAGTCCAGCTTCTGGTAATGAAGGGGTGGGTGCTGATTAACATGGTAATCCATCCCTGTAACAATGTGACACCATTCCAAGATATGAGTCAGCACTTAAAAATGAAAATGCTCTACAACCCTATATAATAATTCACTAAAACGTGTGTAACGCCGCAGTCATGCGTAGTAGAGACTTCCCGTGCCGCAGCTGATACAGAGCTGGATGCTGAGCATCCAGCTCTGTATCAGCCGCGCCGCTGGCAGTCTCCACTGCGCATGACTGCCCCGTGACCGTCTGGCAGTGGCACTGTGGCCCGTGTAACGGGCTCGCCAACTAGTTACTCAATAAAATGCTAAATTTATTGAAACATTAAAATAAAAATAAAAAATAAACTGGTACTGAATACATCGGACAAATACGGCTCACAAGACTCTAGAAAAGTCTTACTTGTTTGTGCTAAAAGTAGTGCTTAATCATAGACTGGCTGTTTGATAGCAGTCAATCAGGTGTCAACCTTATACCTTCCACCTAATTTGTATATCCACTATTGGGACTTTTACAGTTTATTTTATATCCTAGTTTCTATTAACAATAACAATATTCACAATAATACATGTGACAAAACAGCATGCTGCAATAGTTTTATAGTAGCGGTCATAACTGGCTAAATAATTACTGATTTAGCCAGTTCAGCAGCATTTAACTGAACTGTTAGCAAATTTAGACTTTGAAAGAAATTGTGAAAAAAAATGTAACCCAAGCAATCAATACGATTAAAAATGTCTCAAGTTCAGCATTATTTGACAATCATAAGAAAGATAAAAATAGCACAGTTAGGAGACATTTTATTACACAAATTAGAAGGATCAGAACAAACAGGAGTATGCAATAAGACAAAATGGAGCAATTCCATAGCAATTCTGTAGCACACTGACTACATCATAGGACAAATAAATGTTCCTATAATTCTTAATATTTAAATGGGACATTTAACACCTTGAATATTTTCTAATCTTTTGGAGACCTTCCTAGCATTCAAAGTGATTAAAGTACCATTTACATGTAAGGGAAATTTATAGAGAAACTAGTTTTCCCCAGAATTGCTCCAGTTCATCTGAGTACATCAGCCTCACAGACATATAATAAATGACGTTTTAAAGGCATAAATAATTTTCCCTTGTCACACTATATGACCAAATGTATGTGGACACCTGACCATCACACCTACATAAGCTTGTTGGACATAGCATTCCAAAACCATGGCCATTAATATGGACTACCCCCACCCCCGTTGTGGCTATAAGAGCCTTCACTCTTCTGGGAAGGCTTTTCACAAGATTTTGGAGTGTGTCTGTTGGAATTTGTGCCCATTCAGGCTAAAGAGCATTTGTGAGGTCAGGCACTGATGTTGGACGAGAAGGCCTGACTCAAAATCTGCATTACAAATCATCCCAAAGGCATTCAGTGTAGTTAACGTCAGGGCTCTGTGCAGGCCACTCAAGTTCCTCCACACCAGTCTCATCAAACCATATCTTTATGGACCTTGCTTTGTGCGCAGGGGCACAGTCATGCTGGAACAGGAAAGGGCCTTCCCCAAACTGTTGCCTCAAGGTTGGAAGCATACAATTGTCTAAAATGTATGTGTATGCTGTAGCATTAATATTACACTTCATTGGAACTAAGGGGCCTAACCCAAACCCTGAAAAACAGCCCAAGACAATTATACTTCCACCATCAAACTTTACAGTAGGCATTCAGGTAGGTAGCATACTCTTGGCATCCACCAAATCCAGATTAGTTTATCAAACATTCAGATTGTGAATCATGATTCATCACTCCAGGAAACACATTTCCACTGCTCCAGAATCCAGTGCCAGTGTGCTTTACCCTACTCCTGCCACTGCTTGGCATTGTGCATATCGATCTTAGGCTTGTGCAGCTACTCGGCCGTGGAAACCAATTTCATGAAGCTCCCGCTGCACAGAGTTTGTGCTGATGTTGCTTCCAGAGGCAGTTTGAAACTCTGCATTGAGTGATATTACAGAGGACAGGTGATTTTTATGCACTATGTGTGGCCCTGCTCTGTGAGTGTTCATGGTCTACAGCTCCATGGTTGCACTAGATGCTTCCACTTTACAATAATAGCAATTACAGTTGACCTGGTCAGATGCAGCAGGGCAGAAATTTCATAAACTGACTTGTGTCAAAGGTGGCATCCTATGGTAGTGCCACGTTTAAAGTCACTGAACTCTTCAGTAAGACCCATTCTACTGACAATGTTTGTCTATGGAGTGGCATGCCTATGTGCTTGATTTTATAAACTTGTTAGCAATGGGCGTGGCTGAAGCACCTAAACTCAATAATTAGGAGGGGTGTCCACATACTTTTGTTCATATAATGTATCTATGAACAGCATCAAGGTTAAATGAAGTCATCAAAAAATGTATCCTGACAAAGGGGGTATCAGGGCTCTCACATGTTTTGCTCTATGAGTTAGGTACATTTAGGTTAAGTAAAAGGGCAGAAGCAACTGAACCAATTACTCAAGGAAGGAAAGAACACCAGAGGGAGAGGGAAGGAGGAAGTGCCTTTCAGAACATCAGACAGCACCGAAATATGACCTAAGATGCAATTTAAATAATACAAAAATGTGTGAGAGGCATAAGTGTGATATGCAACTGTTCAAGTCAAACTCTTGTAATTATACTGAATAAGGGTTTTTTTCTGAACTCACCTCCTTTCCTCATGCCTGAATTCCCCACAATACCAGCACATGTTTCAATCAGATCTATTTTACCAGCATCTGCTTATATCTATAAGATATACAGTTCAATTAACAAAATGCATAATGAGTCAACAGAAGAAAAATCTAAATCAAATCAATATTTGGTGTGACCACCCTTTGCCTTCAAAATAGCATCAATTCTTTAAGGTGTACTTGCACAAAGTCAGAGATTTTGTAGGCATATAATACGGTGTATGATTAAACAATGATACAAAACAGGTGCTAATGATTAGGGGAGGGCGAAAAGTGAGAAAAATTTCCTGTATGACTTTTCGCAAAAAACGGCCTATTTTTCGTTTTTATCGCAGAAGTTCTCTTTTTCTCCAATGTACAATTTTCCTCCTTTTCGCCTATTTCAGCAAATTTTTCACCTATTCCAACACATTATTCTCCTATTCTAACACATTTTTCTCCTATTCCAACACATGTTTTGCTATTCCAACACATTTTCTCCTATTCCAACACATGTTTCTCCTATTCCAACACATTTTTTGTCCTATGTTTAATATGGTGCAACATTCCCCAGCACAATATTACTTCTTCTGAGGGCTGTAGTGGAGAAATAAGTAGCTGGAAGTTAAAGTTGCGAGTCCTACACATACCTGGGAACTTTCAGTTGAGGGCTACCCGGAGGGGAGTCCTCTGTTCAGCAGGGGGTGACAAACATGACGCTAATCGCGTCAAAAAGGGGCGGGGCTTGCCGCGAGTGTGGGGGGGTCTTAACCCTTTGAGTGCCAGAGTGGTACGGAATGCATTGCAAAGCAATGCATTCCTTACCACTCTGGCACTCAGAGGGTTAAAGGTGTCACACAGAAGGCTGGGGTCAGAAGAACAGGGGGAGAAAAAGCGGATGTGGCAGAGTTTCAATAGAAACTCTCCACATCCGGAGGAATCTGCCTCTGCCCCGGAGACCCGGTAAAACTCTGTCAGAACCGGAGTCTCCGGGGCAAATCCGGAGAGTTCCCAGGTATGGTCCTACAGCAACATATAACTTGAACAATGTGTTAGCATGCAGAGTGACTTTGTCCTTTGCCCACAACACTTACTTCCTGCTTAAGTGACACTGGCACATATTCATAATGATGTCAAGTGATTAAAAAAAATAAAGTACAACCTAAAATGTGGCTGATGTTCATGGTAGTGGTGGTGGGGGACTGGCGTGGTGTGATTGGTGGGACCTTGACAAACTGCATCCACCCTGGGAACTGCAGTCAGTTTCAGTACTACCACTTTACACCCATGTCCCTGCATTGCTCCACCTTTCCCCTTTCCGCTTGTGCATTTGCTAGACATTACTCAACTACTATGTGTGTTTTTACTCTCTACAGTATACAACTGATAGAGTGTGATGTCTTGCCTTGGCCAACAACAAAATTCTCAATGTTGTCTGCTGTCTATCAAGTCTGCCTCAGTCACATAGCTCCCAGTCAGCTGTCTAATATGTTTATTTGTTTAATTATTTATGTTTTATATTTTTTATTTATTTATTTATTTATTTTTAAGCTGTCCACCATTTTTTCTATCACAGTTAGTCCCAAAAAAAATATGTATAACAAACAAAATCAACAACTTCTTTCCCCGGACTTTACCAGCACAGAGACAATAAAAGTAAAATCAGCAAGCGATTTGGACCCCAGCTGCATGTGTCTTGCCAGTAAGTCACACCAAATTTGTGGGGTATTTTGGGTCAACCTCCTTCCCTACTTCTTCCCATTGTGCACCCAGACTCCCCTACTACAGAGAACAAATGTCCTCCCTAAATGACACCCTACAACTAAGCTTCAATTCCCCTTTATTTTCCTATCTTCTCTAGCTCAAAAATATGCTGCTTTCACCTCTCACAAACAAAGAATGGCATGTTGTGAGAGCCTGACAGCCTTTTATAGGCTGTAGAAAACTTTCATTAGGTGGGGAAGACATTTTCTACCCATTGATTTCAATGCAATGAGCTAGGAGAAAAAAGCGTGAAAAAGCAGGAAAAACAGCACTTTTCGCAGGAAATTTTTCCCAAGCAGAAAGTGCTATTTTTCGCCAATTTCAGTTTGAGGTGAACATTTTCACCTATCCCTACTAATTATCATCAATTTAATATGTAGGTTGAAACACAATCATTAACTGAAAGAGAAACAGCTGTGTATGAGGAATAAAAAAGACAAACTTAGCTAATAAGGTGAAGTTGCTAAAGACAGTTTAATGTCAGAAGTCCTACAGCATGGCAAGACTGAGCACAGCAACAAGACACAAGGTAGTTACACTGCATCAGCAAGGTCTCTCCCAGGCAGAAATTTCAAGGCAGACAGGGGTTTTCAGATGTGCTGTCCAAGCTCTTTTGAAGAATCACAAAGAAACAAGCAACACTGAGGACCGTAGATGCAGCAGTCAGCAAAAAACTTAGTGCAGCAATTGAAATACACATTATGCTTACTTCCCTTTGAAATTGGAAGATGTCCAGCAGAACCATCAGCTCAGAATTGGCAGAAAACAGTGTGACCCTGGTTCACCCATCTACTGTCCAGAGAAGTCTGGTCAGAAGCGGTCTTCATGGAAAGACTTGTGGCCAAAATGCCAACCTCAGATGTGGATACAAGGCCAAGTGACTCAACTGTGCACAAAAACACAGGAACCTGGGTGCAGAAAAATGGCAGCAGGCGCTCTGGACTGAAGAGTCAAAATTTGAGCTATTTGGCAGTTTGCTCACTGGTAGGCTGAAGAGCGGTACAAGAATGAGAGTCTGCAGGCAACAGTGAAGCATGGTGGAGGTTTCTTGCAGGTTTAGGGCTGCATTTCTGCAAATGGGCTTGGGGATTTGGTAAGAATTAACAGTCTCCCCAATCCTGAGAAGTACAAGCAGATAATTATCAATCGTGCAATACCATTTACTACACAATCTGAAGCAACAATGGCTGAAGTCAGTTTTTGGACACCTATTTACTTACACATCCCTGCACCGCTCCTAATCCTTTCACCCTCCCCCTACCTCTTGTGTGTTTGCTGAACATTATTACTTAACTACTGTGTGTGCTTTTACTATAAAGTACACAATAGAACTGATTGTGTATGGAGTCTTGCCTTGGCTCTCTACACAACACTCTATCTCATTTAGTATCAGTCTGCCTCCGTCACAACTAACATAAGGGTCCATGTCTCTGTCACCTATCAATTTGTTATTTTATTTATTTATTTATTTTAATTAACTGTCCTCCTATCCCTATTACTGTCAACAACAATAAAAAACACACTTGCTGCTCAATTGCTTCTTTCCCCATACTCCCCTAGGACAGAGATAAGAGTCAGATCAGGAAGAAACCTGAATCATGGTTGGCTGTGTCTTCCTAGTCAGTCACACAGAATTTTGGTGTAATTAGGGGTAATTCTCCTTTGCTAACTTCTCATACCCCTAGACTCCTCTAACATAGCGATAACAGCTAGATCGGGAATTAACTGGTATCACAGCTGCCTGTGTTTACTTAGTTACACACAATTTTGGGGTATTTGGGGAAAACCTCCTTTGCTCCATTCCCAAACCTACAGGCTCCCCTAGGACAGATATAACAGCCAAAGCATGAAGACTCTTGGATCACCTCTATCTCTGTGTTCCCAGTCCATCACACTGTATTTTGGGGTATTTGGGGTAATTCTCATTTACTCACTTCTCACAACCCCAGACTCCCCTGACAAAGAGATAACAGCCCAATCAAGAAGGAACTTGGATCACAGCTGCCTGTGTCTATTCAGGCACACAAAATTTGGGGGTATTTGGGGTAAACCTCCTTTGTTCCCTTCTCACACACCCAGATTCCCATAGGACAGAGATAACAGACAGATCATAAGGAAACGTGGAACACAGTTACCTGTGTGTTCACAGTCAGGCTGAATTTTGGGGTATTTGGGGTCAAACTCCAATTCCTACCCCCCCAACTCACCTAATACAGAAAAAAAATTTCCTCCCTACAAGACTCCCTAAACTAAGCTTCAACTCCACTTTATTAGTCTGTCTTCTCAAGCTCAAATATGTGCTGCTTTCTCTTCCTCTCACAAACACAGAATGGTATGCTGTGAGAACCTGACACCATTTTATATGCCTGCAGGAAAAGAAGAGAAATTTGCCACGTGGAGTTCAGAAATTCTGTATTTCCATTAATTCAATGCAATGAGCTAGCCAATAAAATAAAAAAAACAGCACTTTTCACAAAATATTTCCTGCTTGGCAAAAATGTACATTTTTCTCCTGTTTCTCTTTTGAGGCAAACATTTTACCCATCCCTACTCCCAAGCACAAAGTAAACAAAAAAGAAAGTCTGTGCATCAGATCCTGACCTTTACAAATACATAATCTGTAACTTACTATAGATAATAAATAGTGGGACCAAAATCATGATAAGTTTGCCTATTCCATCAATCAGGGCTTAAAATTTGAAGTCCTTTGCTACTAGCCAGACCTGAAATGTTACTCGCCACTGCAAGCCATAACATACCCATCAGGGCTGAATTTCTACTCGCCAGGGCTAAATTTCCACTCATCATTGGCTAGTGGCGAGTGGAAATTTTGAGCCCTGCCAAGTCACCCCTGATTTAGGTAAGTCCACATCTGCCTCAAATTCAAGTTAGAATATATCCAATATAATAATTTGCTACAATGTATGTCAGAAGCCGTCATGCACAGTAGAGACTGCCCGAATGCACAGAATGCTGGGAGGTGAAGGTATGCTGGGAGAATTCTGTGCTTTTGGCCAGTCTCTACAGTGCATGACTGTGTGGTGGTAGTTCGCAGAGCAGGACCTGCCTTTTAACCCTTTGAGTGCCGGAGGGGTACGCAAAGCATGTGTTGCGTACTCCTCTAGCACTCAAAGGGTTAACATCACCCCGACCTTGGCCCGTGTACATGGGCTTATACACTAGTATTTAATATAATGCAATAAAAAACAGTGATACCACCTTACCTCTACTTCCCTAATGACAGCTATTACCTGTGCAGGGAACTACAAATGCAAAGGGGCCAAAACCTCACAAACTTCATACAGAAAATATCATATACAAGTTCTTGACAAGCTCAAAATGGAATTTATCAATAGCGTTCAAATAGTTACATATATGTCAGTAGAGCAATAAGAACTATAATTGTTCCGCTTTATCTTGATAAATAAGGTCCTAAATGTCCTACTGTGCCACCAATCATTATTTCCCAATGTTTTTCTACTTATATTAAGGTAAAGGGATTGCAAAAATAGAATTCCATGCAAAAATATGTGAAAATGTTTTGGCCTAGATTACATTCCAGTTGATATGTGTTATAGTGTGATTTTATCTAACAGATCCACATTGAAGGTGATAGAGAAATATTGATAAATATATTAGCTGCAATGTAGTCCAGGCATCTGCCTAATGGTTATTTACAAAGCTTTTTGATCAACAAAATGACCAGTTTGTAACATGTGCACTGATAGGTGTATAATATTAGAGTGTACAGGTATTTTGGGCATTGTCTAATTATGCTGCCTGTAGAGAGATGGGTGAAAGTTTTATTTTTCTTTCTACAGGAATTCTTATTTCTTATTTTCAGAGGTTTTCCCTCAGAAAAGAGTATCCTATGCAGTCAATAGCTAGTGAGTTAAATTTATTGATTTAAATTACCTTAACCTTCTGCAACCTACTCACACACACATATGCACACACACATATCATTATGCACGCACACATTTGTTATCAAGCATGCAAAATTACTAGAGCACAAATGCACATACATTCACCCATTTTACATAACCAATAGAACATGTTGGCAGAAATGGCCTTTACGTGGAAAGTCTTGTAATTTCTATCTAAGGCATCTGTACTTAAGCACAGGTGCTTTATTTTAAAAACTAGTTGAAGAGCCCATTACACAGGTCACAGTGCCACTGCCAGCCGGTCGCGGGGCAGTCATGCACAGTAGAAACTGCCTGCACTGCGTCTGATACAGTGCCAGCCAGATCGCGGTGCAGCCATGCTCAGTAGAGACTGCCGGCGCCGCGGCTGATACAGAGCTGGATGCTCCTTCAGAGCACCCCGCTCTTTATCAGCCTCGTCATGGGCAGTCTCTACTGCGCATGACTGACGCACGCACAGCAGTCTCTACTGCACATGACTGAAGCACGCACAGCAGTCTCTACTGCGCATGACTGCGTCGTTACAAACTTTCTAGCGGATGATTATATAGGATATGTCAGTACAGCTCACAACATGTGAGTTCATATGTTTGTGTATAAGCTGAGTAAATGGAAATGAATCAGGGGAGACAGGAATGCAAATTGACAAGGGAAGAATAAAGAAAGTGGTTAGAATATGTAGGGAAGAATACTGTAGATGGCATTAACTAGAAAAATTATGGTTAGTTTAGGGTGTTTAAATAGAATTATAACTATATGTATAAGAGGTTAACAGAGGACTTTGCTGGTTAGGAATGCAATGCATTGTGTACACCTCCTGTACCCAGAGGGCTAATACCATCACATCTTTGTGGCATTTATTTGGGTGTATCTTTAATTTGGCCTTTTTTTTGCTATTACAGTGCCTTTTTTTGGGAAAAAGCATGAAGAGAAGAGGAAGACAGAAGATAGAAGATGATAGAAGAAGACTGCCAATAGATTATCAGGGTGCTGAAGACCTCACTGGACATCAGGATTACAGGTAAGTGTTTATTTTCACGTGATGAAGTTTGCTTTAGTGGGGGTTAACCATGTGAGTTCCAGTGGGTATGCAACGCTGTGCAATGCGTTGCAGACCCCACTGCCACTCATAGGGTTAATGTTTCTCCCATTTCATGCATTTTTGAGTACTTTGGATGTATTGATATGGGGCTTAGGGCCCCATATCAATACATCCATTGGTCTTAGTTTCCCCCTTCAATTCCTGTATCTGCAGGTTAAAACATGTGTTAGGAGACTCTGCACCCAGAAATAGTAGCACTACTTTTTCAGGCATTAAAGTGGGTCCTTTAATGCATGTTTCTGCCTTACTCATGGAATTGAATGGGAATATGAGACTTCTTTTAATGGGTTCCAATGGGCACTCAGTGTAGCACTCGACATGCATTATTTTCCACCGGTAATTTTTCACAGCACAGGTAATTGAATGGCTTACTGTTGGCCGTTTTTTTTGGCTGACTGGAACAATTGAATCGAGACCTAGAAGAGAAAAATGTATACCTTTATTGGCTAACTGAGTGGCACGTAATGTATGGGTTAAACCTCCAAGTGCCAGACGGGTGAACAACCCATTGCTTGCAATGAGCCGTGCAGCTCCCTGGCACCCAAAGGACCCAAAATATGTTTATTGTGTGGAATAATGTGATATAACATCATTGTCATGGTTCAGGACACAGTTCAGAGTGTTAAATTTGGTTATCAATGTATAGTTTCAGTACAGTTACATTTAGCTCTTTAATGCTGTGATCAGCTCTCCATAAATGTTGACCCATTGTGATGTTTCTTTTGTTGTTCACAATGGACGTGTGAGAACTCATTTGTCTTGTCTTACCATCATATAATTCTGTTTGGGGACATTTCACATACATAATGAGGTAAACAACATTAGATGAGCCGCAGGAGAATTTGCCCTTGATATTATGATTTTGGTGGGAATGTGGTACATATGCGTGAACAGGTTCCATTTGACTTTTATAGACGTACCATTTTCTTTTGCATTTTGCAAGGGAGCTCTTGGCCACCAGTTGTTTCAGGTTGGTGGGCTGTTTCTAGGAGAGGAGCAGAGGTCTTGGGAATATTCTTTTTAATCTGCCATCAGCATATAGTATTGTTTGGAGCACTTTAGAGTATGCGTACACTATTTTAAGCTTTGGGTTGTAGGTGTTACTCTTCCTGTGGTTGTTCCAGGAGACTTCTTCTGGGTACACTATACTAGTCTCCTGCTTTTTCTATGGCTAACAAAGTACCATGCTTTACCCAGGAATATCAAAGGGAGAGGTGAGAAAGACGAACAGGTGTGTTTGTGCAGGGATCAAGGTGTGGAGAAATGGAGGAGGAGATAGTTGCAAATGGGTCAAGTTTGTTTGTAGGTAGTGAAGGAGAGAGGAAAAATGTTAAGGATGTGAGAAAAGAAGTGTATAGAAAGGCACTGTCTAATAATTTTTAAATTATCTGTTTCCCTAATTAAAGCAAATGGAGTGCAAGTGGTGAGTTATTGTTAAGCCTTCTGATTCTAAATACATTTCCAATGCATTATTTTGCAATGTGTTGGCATCGAAGTATCCAAGGGGTTAAAACATGAAATGATATACACACACATTTGACCTGCTATCTGATTTTTGCTGGGAGTCTTCCCCCTGTTTTTGAAGTTAATAACAATAGTTATAATGTATGTGTGGCTGTGTGCCATTTCATCAGAAATCCAGGGGTTAATTTTATATGATGTGCATACACTGCCAACTATTCACTATTCTGTCAGTTCTTGCCTGCCTTTTTCCTGATAATAATGTGAGGATTTGATGGAGGGCAGAGTCTCTGTTGCATGAGTTAACATGACAGTACAAGTGCAGCCAAGCATATTCCCAAGCGGTCTTTCAGTCACTGGACTTTCTTATACATTGTTATCTTGCAGGCAGATATACAGTGCTTTAGACATTTTACTAAGCATACCCTATTGTATCTTAGATTTTTGTTCAAGCAATGAGACTGATATATTAAAACAAAAACTAGAAAAATTCCAGAACAAAACAATTGCACCTTATGGAGAAAATGAAAATTCCTGTAATTACCATTGATTTAAATTGAGTTTCTGACCACTTGAATTCAAACCACACTCCAATACACTTCAGAGCAGTTTGTGGGACACCTCCTTAGCATACAAGGGGTTAAAAAGATCTATTTTAAATTAACGGGAATTTGCATTTGTCCCCTATGATGAAACTGGTTTGCTTGTCAACTGTAAACAGAGGTTTTGGGTTTCAATAGAGGTCTTTAATAAAATGTATTTACTGTGTAAAGTGTATCATACAAAAATAGACCTGCATTTATTAATATTACAAACAGTAGCACTCAGATCGCCTACTGCAAAGAGAGTGTTAGGGAATCCAGCTTTTTTGCTTGAATGCGTATGCACTTAACTTCTCTGTAAGAGTTTGTCATTGTTTCTGCTGAATAGACCATAAATGATGGAAGCATTACGTCCAGCAAGATTCTCACTTCACTTTCACAAACTCAACAGTGAAGCATGATGCGGTTATAGTTTTTGAACACAAATACAATAAGGCTGAAAATTGGCAATTTCTTTTTCCTCTGAGAAGTTGTTATATTTGTCAGTAAGCAAAAAAAAAATGATCACATTACACTGAATTCTTGGCATGAAATTTTCAAACAGGTATCCTCTGTAGAAGTACTTAAGAACAGTGCTTTTGATATGATTTATAGTTGCATTCACAACTGCATAAGAGAACTTTAATTTTTTTTCTACTTCTATTTTAGACCCAAAAGCACATTTTTTTCCACTTCTTCAGTTAATATATGAAACATTTAAAAAAACAAAAATAATAATGAATAGCACAGAATACGGTACAAAACCTTTACTCAAAGCGATAGTAATACTTCGTTTTATCTTTATTTTATTTTGTAGCCATTAAAAAAAAACATGAAGAATGATATAAGTCTTATCTCTCAAACCTTTATGGTTTGAGAGATATTCACAAGCAAAGTTTCCCCTCCCATCCCTTTTACCTAGTGTAAGCCATCTGTTCTCAGATGTGGAATGCAGTCCATAGACCAGACAGATAACAGCAGGGGACAATCTTCTTCCTACAATGAAAGCCCTGCCACCCTTGAAAAGTTTTTCAGGTTTTTCCCTTATCTTACTTGAAGATTGTCCCTCTCTGCAATCTGCCTGGACACCTCCCTTCTGCTCTGGCTGAGCAGTGTTACATCAGTAAAAGGGTCGGAAGGGGGATATTTTGTCATTGAATTACTCTTGAACTACAACTCTGACAGAATTGAAATAACACTCTCCAAAGTCCAAATACTATGATGATTAATTAGAGCTGCTTTTATTATGAAACATTACTATCCCTTTAACCTTGCCCAATCTTTAACCTCACTTGAACCATCAATAGCAAGAGAATGGGTCCAACTCCACCATAGAGGAAAATCCCAAATTCCCATAGTAACATAGTTCATGAGGCTGGAAAAGGACATGCATCCATCAAGGTCAGTCTATGCCATATCACTCCTATTGATACAAAGAAAAAAAAAAAACCCATTGAAGCCATTTCGAGTTAAGCCCTAAGTGAGTAAAATAAGTCCTTCCTAACTTTATATGGTAGTTGGATATCTGCATGGATCAACATACCAGCTGTTTTGAAAGCAACTGTCATAAGTCTAAATATTGTTCTGAGCTACAAGGGTATCCATTACTTTTTTAAAGCAACTGCAATATCTGCAAGTACAGCATGCTGAGGCAAAGGATGTCATAACTTTACAGCCTTTACTGTAAAAAACCCACCTTTGTTTTAGTCAAAAGTGCCTTCAGGTTATCACTTGGTTTTTGTTCAGCTCTTTGAGTAAATAGTTCCTTGGAGAGTTATTTGTAATGACCTCAGATATGTTTGTAAATGGAAATATCACCCTTTAGATGTTTCTTCTCTAATGTAAACAAGCCCAGTTTGGCTAGTCTCTATTACTTACTCAGATCCTCTAATCCTTTTATTGTGCTCTTGGTTTTGTTCTATGTCTATGGCACTTTTTCCAGTTCATTGAAGAACTGGTGCCCAAAACCATATTATATATGAGGCCCTACCAATTATTTATGTAGTGGTATAATTATAGCCACATGCTGTGCATTTATACCCTTTTCATACAGGCTAGTACCGTATTGGCTCTTGCAACAACTAGGTGACACTGCACACTGCTGTGAAGTCTATTGCCTATCAGTACTCCTAAATATTTCTCTAACAAGGATTCCCCAGATAGTTTCCATTAAGTAGATATGTAATATATTTGTTTCTAGAGCCCAAATGCATAACTAGGGATTGGCATCAACAAAAAGAAAATTGTTATGGCAATTTCCTCTGAGTCTTAATAGTACATAACAGCAAGAGACAAGGGAAGTAGGAACAGAATGCCCTGTAAAGCCTATTCACTGTCACATTGCCCTGTCCTTGGTGCAAGCAGCATTCATAGGAGAATTGTATGCATAATTAGCACAGAACATAGGCAGAGCAGCAAGCAAAGTATGTTTCCTGTTTGTATTTTAGAGTGGAATCATCTTAGTAGATTCCACCCTCTGAGATGTACGCATTAATGGGATAGTATTGCCAAGTTTAAATAAAAAAGTGAATCTTATAGGCATTAAAAAATTAAACTAAATGCCCCCAGTCCCATCTCTCAAACCAGGACAGTCTGAGGCTCTTCAGCAGAGCCGAGATCGCATTATTGATAAAGAAATCCTTCACTGGAACAGTCTACAAAGTGTGCTTGGTTTGCAAGCACACTTTGTAAACCGTTCCAGTGAAGGATTTATGTTTCAGTAACTCAATTTCTGCTCTGCTGAAGAGCCTGCAACTGTCCGGGGACTGGATTCCCCTGCAGTCAGCTTGAGCGCTGACATCGGGGAAAGAGAAGGGAGGGGGGAACTTTAGTGCAGAATATCTTGCAAACCATAAAGGTTTGAAACATGGGACTGGGGGCATTTAGTTTAATTTTTTAATGCCTACAAGATTCACTTTTTTTTAAACTTGGTAATACTACCCCTTTAAGAACTGGGTAATCACTAAGGTAAAACTAGTGCCCCATGGGTGATAAATAAATAAAAAAAAGTATCAAATGCCTAGTGATTTAAATAAGGTTTTAATTCCTGGAATTCTAGCAATGTATTCAACACCTTTTGAAGCACAATGACAGAAATCTCACTAGGATGCAAGGAGTTAAAAGTCCCATTTAACCCCTTCCCAACAATGAACATACATGTACGTCCCGCAAAAACTGTCACTTAGTGACAGAGGACGTACATGTACGTCCCGGAAGTCCGGGTCCCCGTGCGGCTGCACGCTGTTCAGGGACTCCGGAATAATTTAAAAAAAAAAAATTCTTAGCTGGGCATTAAGTGATGGCCACGTGTGCGCGTGGCCGGTCACTAAGGGGTTAAACCAATGATAATTTTAATTGTACCATATGGTACCATTGAATTGCTCCAGATCTGTACAAGTCATCTTAGAAACATAGAAACATAGAATTTGACGGCAGATAAGAACCATTCGGCCCATCTAGTCTGCCCAATTTCCTACTGTGTAAAAAAAAACAAAAAAAAACCTCAAACCTTTTTTGGTCCTTGGTCTTTTCTTATGTTAAGGACCGCCTTATGCCTATCCCATGCATGCTTAAATTCTGTCACTGTATTGACATCTACCACTTCTGCTGGTAGGCTATTCCACTTGTCTACTACCCTCTCAGTGAAGTAAAACTTTCTTACATTACATCTAAACCTGTGTCCCTTTAGTTTTATACTATGGCCTCTTGTCCTAACGTTTTTACTCTTTTGAAATGTACTTCCATCCTGTACTTTGTTGAATCCCTTCATGTATTTGAATGTTTCTATCATATCCCCTCTCTCTCTTCTCTCCTCCAAGCTATACATATTCAGATCCTTTAGTCTATCCTGATATTTCTTTTCCTGTAGACCAGTCACCATTTTAGTAGCCCTTCTTTGAATTTTCTCTAGAGTATCAATATCCTTCTGGAGATGGGGTCTCCAGTACTGTACACAATATTCTAGGTGAGGTCTAACTAGAGATCTGTACAGTGGCATGACTACTTCCCTTTTTCTGCTACTGCTACCCCCACACTTTCTGAGTATGTACTATACCCCTTTGAGTTCCAGAGGGGTACACAATGCATTGCTAAGCAATGTGTTGTGTACCCCTTTGGCACTCAAAGAGTTAAATGTTTCCATTGATTTAAATAGGGATTTTAACTCATTGGATACATTGCACTCATTTGGAGGGATAAAAGCCTCATTTAAAGCAATGGCCATTTGAGGAATTTTTATTCTTCACCTATAGGGTATAAAACTATGATCGATGTAAATGGAGCTTTTAATCCTTTGACTGCTACAGGCTTCTCTAGTATTTAAGGGGATAAAGGAATAGTAATGCTTAAAGAGATAGTAATACCTAATTTAAAGTTTATTTTGTATTGTAGGCATTAATAAATATTAAGAACTATGTAAGTCTTATCTCTCAGCCCTTTATGGTTTGAGAGATACTCTCAATTAAAGTTCCCTCTTCCTGGCTGTTTCAGTCAAGTCTGCCATCTAGCTGACAGATTTGGATTCTGGTCCGCAGACCAGCCAGCGGCTCTGCAGCAGAGCAGAGATCGCGATCTTTAAAAATAGCTACTTCACTGAAACTGTGTACAAGGTGTGCCTGGTTTGCAAGCATACTTTGTAGACTGTTTCAATGACGTAGTTTTTTTTAAAGATCGCAATCTCAGCTCTGCTGAAGAGCTGCCGGCCTGTCTGCGGACCAGAATCCAAATCTGTCAGCTAGAGCTCTGATGTCATGGAGGGGGAAACTTTATAGTTCTTATATAGTTCTTAATATTTTTTTAATGCCTACAATACTAAATAAACTTGAAATTAGGTATTACTATCCCTCTAATACTCATAAATAAATATTACAGGATTTATCCTGCTGAGGAAAACAATGGCATTCCCACTGCTGAGAGATGTTTTATTAACCCTTTCAGTTCCAGAGGAATACCCAATGCACTGAAAAGGTTAAAATAATTATTGCAGTTCAAACATGTTTTGTATTCAGTAAATCCAGACCTCAAATTGCACTGTGATGCTGTTGCTACAGCATCTTATGGAGTTGTAAATCCCACACTTTCTGAGTATGTATTATAAAATTCTGGAATAACTCTGGACAATTAAATATTTCCATTGATTTAAATAGGGAATTTAACTAATTGGATACATTGCATGCATTTGGAGGGATAAAAGCCTAATTTAAAGGGATAGTAATGTTTCATAATAAAAGCAGCTCTAATTAATCTTCACAGTATTTGGGCCTTGGGGAGTGTTATTTCAGTTCTGTCAGAGTTGTAGTTCAAGAGTAATTGAATGATAAAGTATCCCACTCCTGCCACTTCTACTGATGTAGCACTGCTCAGCTTAGAGCAGCAGGGAGTGTCCTGGTAGATTGCAGAGAGGGACAATCTTCAATTAAAATAAGAGAAAAAGCTGAAAAAACTGTCAAGGGGGAGCAGGGTTTTCATTGTTCTCACAGTAAGAAGATTGTCTCTTGCTTTGAGCTGTCTGGTCTACGGACTGGATTCCTCATCTGACGAGTGGGGGCTTACACTAGGTAAAAGGGGCAGGAGGGGGAAACTTTATCATTCAATTACTCTTGAACTACAACGCTCACAGTAATGAAATAACACTCTCTTTGGCTCAAATACTATGAAGATTAATTGGAGCTGCTGTTTTTGTGAAACATTATTATCACTTTAAGTCCCTTGAATGCTACAGACTTCTTTAACACTTAAGGGGATAAATGAATAGTAATGCTTAATACTGAAAAAATAAATATTACAGGATTTATCCTGCTGAGGAAAACAATGGCGTTCCCACTGCTGAGAGATGTTTTATTAACCCTTTCAGTGCCAGTGGGGTACACAATGCACTGAAAGGGTTAAAATAGTTATTGCAGTTCAAGCATGTATTGTTTTGCGTTCAGTAAATCCAGACCTCAAATTACACTGTGTTGCTGTTGTTACAGCATCTTAGGAGGTTTATGGTCAACTGAACATAGCTGTCCATAGACTGCTGTTGCGACAGAGCCACCATACACTTTCAGGTCATGGAGGTACTGCACCCAAAAAATTCAAGTTTGAGCTGCAGTAAAGTTTGAATAAAACATGTCTCAGCAGTGAGAGTACCCATTTTTACTCAGAAAGATAAGCCCTGCAATATATATTTAGTCATTCTCCCTTTAAAAGACCCATGTATACCAATAGGACATTTTTATTTTCTCCTATGATGCAGTTGGTATATTCTAGTATTGCTCCAGTTCTTTGTAGTGCATCTTCCTCAATGACTTTTCCTGTCTAATAATAGCACAAGTGTAGGGGTTCGGTGGTGCTAGCACATCTTGATATTCTTGTACAGTTTAGCATCATATTCATGTTTTGCAGTCTCCTTTTTTCCAGTGTTTTTTTTTTTTTTTACCTTGGAACCAGCCGTACAAACCAGTCTGAGGGAGACAGTTTTTCTTCTCACTTTTTTTTTATTTTGAGCTATTATCATCTTTTCAGTGTTTCATTTTATTCAGCTTTGAACTGGGACATTTACTTTCCTTCCCACACAATTCATCCAGCAGCAGATTTCATATTTGAATTTATACTGGAACTTTTGAATTATTTAACAATCCTGGATTTGAAGAACTCTGCAGAACATATTTTTGTTTGATTCTTTATGACTGAGAATTGAGTTATGATTAGACATTTGATATGCACATTCACATAAAAGGGGTTCGGATTATACAGGCAGCATTTTAAGTGTTAAGTTGGAGTTTGAAAGTTGAGAAACAATAAGAAAAGCTATCCATTATAAGTCCCATTGTGTGGTTAAAATTGATGTACATCCTATTTAATAAAACGCTAGAATGTTTGTCCACTGCAGTCATGCTCAGTAGAGACTGCCCGAAAGCACAAAATGCTCCCAGGATTCTGTGCATTCCAGCAGTCGCTACAGTGCATGACTGCATCGCGTGTGCCACCAGTGAGGTGTCAGCAGTACTCAGAGCAGGACTGTCCTCTTAACCCTTTGATTGCCAGAGGGGTACACAACGCATTGCAACGCATATATGCCTAACACAGGGCACACTATTCACATTTAGACTGGAGGAGAGCAGGTTTTCTGTCTGTTCTTTGTTTGCACTTCGGGCTCTGGCCTGATGTTTGGGGGACTGGAGAACCCTCTCATTCCTTGCTGCACACTTCAGTAACCCCAATTTTATCAATGGCCACTTCATGGAAAATAAATAAATAAAAAGTATTATACAGATATACACATATATAGTTATGCACTAAGGTGAGTTAGTGCTGTAAGCTGTTGTTTTTTCTTTTTTCTTTTGTCTTCACCTATCTCCTTTAGCTTATTGTAGCTGCTTCTTACTGTCACCATTATTACACATTACTGTTCTATTGCACCAATTCTTTGGAGTAATTCTGGGGCAAGCCAACTGCACCATGGGGGACGCATATACAACCCCACTGATTTAAATTTGATTTTAACCCCTTGATTGCTAGACAGGTCTCCAAAGCATTGCAAGGAAACACTTTCTTAATTATACACATATGCATTTATTTGAACAATATTGATAAGAAAGACAGAGCTCAAAGGGTTTTGTGTATTTGTGGATGTATTTTGGATGGTTTTGGCTCCTCCCACATCCTGTGCTAGTAGCTCCCTGCACACAGATGTCTTTTTGGAATTAAGCACTCAGTCTAACATGTTTTGCGCATAATAGCGCTTAATCACAGAGTCTATGATTAAGCAATATTATGCGCAAAACATGTTAGACTGATGCTTGACACCCAGTGTTGCTTCGCTTTCCTTGTGTGTCCTGTTTCATTTCCACAAGTATATGCACGGATGTACTTTTAAGATTCTTCAATAAAGATTTCTATGTTTTATATATCATCCAGGTTGCTACATATATTTAAGCTTTCAGTGTGCAGCTGCAACATTTGTTTCTAATTACAGTTCTATTATGTCGGTCGGGGGAGGACTGAAGCGGATTGAACACCTGAAGCATTGTTGGTGAGTCCATCTACCTTTATGATGTTTTATTTGTTTGGCGTGAAAGCACTATTGTCTTATTGACTTTATTGTGGACAAGTGGGCTGAGCACAGACTATATGACTGTGACTGCTCACTGGGTTTCCCTCCCAGCACCAAAAATGGACAACAGTAGCTTACAGCATCAGGTGAAAGCCAATAATCCTGCTTCTGGTTGTGGCAGTGTGATTAAAAGGCGGCAGCAGCAAAATAACCCATATCATCTTCACGCCACCTTCTGCATGCAGAGTTTTTAGAGACAGTCCCACAAAGCTATAGATGTTTTAAGTAAGCTAGAGCAGGTGATAGAGGAAAGGCTTGTACCTCGCTCTTTAAAAGCTGGTTTTGTATCTGCCGATAATGGCTCCAACATAATCTCTGCTTTGAGAATCGGTGGTATGGCGCATGTGCCCTGCTTTGCCCATGTGCTAAATTTAGTTGTTACCAGATTCCTGGCAGAATCAGAAACCCTCAAAGAGATGCTTACTATTGCCCTCAAAATGTGTGCCCATTTTAGTCGCTCCTACAGTGCACGCAATGCTCTATATTCCATACAAGAGCATAACAACCTGCCCTATTACCAGCTGAAAATAGAGCATTTGTACAAGCAGAATAAGGCCATTAGAGAGTACACCATGCAAAACTGGGAGGCTTTGGACGGATCCTCTTTGTTACCTGGCCAATGGCAACTTATGTGTGATGTATGTGAGCTGCTGAAACCCACTGAGGAGGCAACCATGCTGGTGAGTTGCATTGGGGCAGGAATTGGTGAAATTCTACCACTGATATTTTTATTGCATAAAAAAATTTAGGAGTATGGCTGAGGATTCTTGCCATAATGACAGACATGTACCAGCTGGTACATGACATGTTAGCATGCTTTGAACAAGATCCTCGCACAGTGTCTATTAAAAGCAATGAGGAATGCATTCTTGCCACTTTGCTGGACCCCCGCTTCAAACACAAAATTTCTGAATTTCTGCCAGATGTCGCTCCTCCCTTATAGGGGACCATATATTGATGCAGTCTATCACTTGGTACTGATAGACTTTAAAAAGATGTGTGTAAATGAAAAGAACAATAGTAAGAACAATCATAGTAAAACAGAAGGAGAAGCTCTAAAAAATCTAAAACTAAATAAGTATATTCACATCACCTAGGCGGATGAGGAAGGAGTGACAGTCATTTTAAATAGAGTAGACTATTTTGCAGAGATATAAAACTTTCAAATCAAAGTACTGACCTCAGGTTAGAAAGTGATCCAACAGATGTGTATGTGAAGGAATTTTGTGACATTATTAAAAAAGGTTATAAAAGTGGAGTAGTTAATTTATTGGAAAAATTATTTTTAATAGTGGAGAATCTAAAAACCCCCTATTTCTATCAAATCCCAAAAATACACAAATAGTTAAATAACCCCCCAGGTCATCCCATAATAGCAGGGTGGGGGAATTGTCTTCTAACGTATCTCAATATGTGTATTATTTTTTGCAACAGTATGTCACGAAACTACCCCCATACAATAAAGATGCTAAACATATATTACAGATCCTGGAAGGTATTAAATGGGAAGACTCATATGTTTGGGCAACAGCTGATGTTACATCATTATACACTAATATTGTTCATAAAATAGGGCTACAAGTAGTAGAATACTACTTAGAATTAGATGAGAGGATGTCCAGTATACAAAAATTATTTATCTTGGAACTAGTTGAATTTATTCTTTATCATAATTATTTGAGCAGTGAAGATAGTTTCTTTCTACAAATAAAGGGAATTGAAATGGGGACTAGCTTCGCCCCCAGCTACACCAACTTATACATGGGGACTGGAAGCAGACCATGTGTGGAGGGCACAGCTGGGAGTGATTCTGATATATTATGGGAGATTTATAGGTCGTCTTGTCATATGGAATGGCACGTATAAGGAATTTAGCTCCTTTTTAGTAGGATTAGATAACATTGATAAGGGACTCAATTTCACATACAGTATAAACAAGAACAGGTCAGTTTTTTAGATCTGACCTTGACCCATAATGATAATAGGATTATTACGAAAACATACATAAAACCAACAAATACAAATAATTATATTTGTGATACAAGTTGTCATAATGAGACATGAAAACAGACTATTTGAAAGGGTCAGTTCATTAGGTTGAAAATAAACTGTACAAATCAGAGATTTTGACATTCAAGTCCTAGCATTAAAAAATAGATTTAAGGAGAGAGGATATCCCACAAATATAGTCCAGGGATCTTACCCTGAGGTGGCCAAACAGAATAGGAAAGAAATGTTGACTTGTGATAATGAAAATATTAAGAGAAATAAAGTTAGAAAGGCAGACGAAACTAATAATATTTCATTTGTCACAAAATTTAGTAAATCATCTAAACATATAAATCACATTGTAAAAAAACATTGGGCAAAAATAACAGCAGATCCATTGTTGCAAAAAGTAATAGACAAGAAACCGTCTATTATATACTAAAAATAAAAATTTAAAGAATATCTTGATCAGACATAAACTGGAGAAAAAGTTAATGTAAATAGTGGGAGAATTTGGGATATTAAAGGGAGTTATAGGTGTAGAGCTGCCAGATATCTAACGTGTAAATTATTAAAAAATAATATTAAGGGATTTATAGGCGAGAATGACATCATATGTAAAATTCATCAATATTGTAATTGTAACTCTCAGTATGTGGCCTATAGTATAACATGTAAGTGTAATATGACATATATAGATAGGACAAAACGGAAATTAAGAGAGATTTCTAGAGCATAGGAGGGCCATTCTAGCAGTTGATATCAAATACCCATTAGCTAGACACTACTTGGAAAAGCACAACAAAAATATGGAAGGGACTATACTGTTACCCTTGGAGGGGATTGATATTTCCTTACCGAGGGGGGCTAGATTTGATAGATTGTGCCGAAGGGAATCGTTTTGGATATATACTTGCAATACATTAGATCCCTTCGGACCTAATGAGAAACTGGATATTCACACATATGTCGAGGTTAGGACTCTAGAGGAAGGAGTATTCTTACACTGTAACTGGAGGTGCCCCTGATGTTGCACTATTATTCACTTTTATACATATTTAGTAATTATCACTCTTCAACACATACATTTCACATAGTTCACACATTTTCACACTCATCGTTACACATTTTTATGTATTTATTCTTTATTTTTTACTTTTCATTTATTTTCTATTTTTTATTCTTTATTTTTTATATTTTTATTTATTTTCTATTTCTTATTTTTTATTTTTCATTTGTTCATTTTATTGATGTGGGAAATTGGATGAGAAGTCTCATTGAGTTTTCATAGAGAACATCAATCAGCAAGAGATGGAATTAGTAATAGGGATTATTATATTTCTTACTATATGCATACATTAATGTTGAAAATTCAGTGTATTTAGTTAATTGATTACATCTGGTGTATTACCCATTGCTGTGTGTATAGAATATCCTAACACAATGGATAGTGTTGTATACTACAAGGGTTAATGTATTCTTGTGCCATGTTGGACAAGTTTTTTAGCACCACTATTCAAAAGAGAAGCTGGAATGGTAGTAAGCCATCCCTGAGGAAGTACGGCTACAAGTACGAAATGTGCTGGAGACCAGTGTCTTTGCACGTTGAGCCATAGCTATTCTCTTTACTATATCATTGTTAGGGGACCGGAAGATCCCGACTATAGGTAAACACAGTACCCAGCGAACTCTGCCCGCAAGCAAAGCTATCCAGACGGGAGAGGAAGCAGTATATAATAATCACTGGTACACAGACTCGACACGGTACACAGACAAGTGTTTGGAAAGACTGGGAGCCAAGGATGGCACTTGACCTGGTGGCGGAATCAAATACCCCACGTAATCCACTCTGCCCGCAAACTGTGCATAGGAGACGAAAGAGGTGAAAATTGTTTTTCCTTTAAAGAGATATATATCATTACAGTGTGACGTGTACCTTTAAATAATATCTAAGTTTCCAACGAATTGGAGAACAGTAGCTCTCAATGAAATATACATACATTGAAGAACTGTGTAACTATTGACTGATACATTGTTACGCTGGTGTACTGTGCAATTACTGTTTCAACAGACTTTACATTTGTGCCAACAGTAAGGCTTAAAGGCAAAAATACTGAAGGCCCTTCTGCAAGACGAGACTGTATATCTTTAAATCGGAGTTCGTTTTTTGCATAGAATTATATCGGAACTCCCATTACATTATTGTCCCCAACTTTAAGAGACTAGAATATTTTGCTAAATGCATGATTTTAAATAGAGATGTTGTAAGTTTTTTAATGATTTATAGTACCATAATATATTGGTAGTTTTATATAAGTTGTATTTTATTTGATATGTGTGTAGGAGTATTATTCATTTAAGTGTCCACACCATAATAAAGTGTTACATTTTTACTGGACCAAACAGGCGCTCTCCTTTTTATCTTTTTTTTTCTCACAATTGCTTATGGTTCAATTTGCACTTTTTGGACAAAGGGATAGTAGCAGACTGGGAAGTCCTATTTTAAAGATGTTTTTGATATAACCTCCAAACTAGATCACATCCCCTTGTATGTTGTAAAATAAGTAAGAATGTACTGAGATGTTTGTGCTAAGCATATAATGAAAGTTCTGATGACTGGTCCGGGGCTGTATATTCAGTATCAGCAATATCGATTAGTATTCAGGCAATACTCTACCTGTATAGAGAAGTCCATGGTGTGAGGATTGGGGTTGTGGGGATATTGGGAAAAGTTTGTTAAAACTGTGAGGGATACAATAGATATAATAATTAGTACACTCATTATTCCTTCCCAAAGATAGGAAGAATGAGTTGAGACATGAAAGAAAAAACAGGTGAATGACAAACTAATTAAGCTGCTTTGAAATGTATTTTAATGTACTTGGAATACTATGTACTATGTTAAACTGAGTTTGAGAGGATACAATCAAACTCCTTTACACTTTTAGTGTTTTTCATAAAAAACCTGACCGAATGTTCTTAAAATTCAGTTTAATCCAATTTTATGTATTTGACATGATGGACCGTTGGAGTATCAGCTGACTCTCTTAGCATTTGATATGTAGTGAGAATTGTTCCTCAAAATATTCCTAGAGGCGTATGAATATGTATGACTGATATCTTACTTCACAGTGGCACCCTAAGCAATGTTGTTTTTTTCATGGTCTATATACATATGGGTTGCAAATTTCATTTAAGAGTTGTAGATAGTACCATAAATGCTCTGTTAGTCTTGGAGATACTTGCAAAACCCTGCTGTTTGTATAAGTAGATAACTGTTATTCAGTGAAACGAAAGTGTGTTGTAAACTTGTAGAACATTCTGGAAAAACAGGTTGATGATTTAAAAGAAAATAAAGCTGTAAAGAAGAAATTCAAAAACAAGACGAAAAGTGATGCTGTCAATGAAATGGTGTTCATTTTAAACATAGGCGAAAATATAATTTTTAATCAGTTATGTGCAAAATTAATTTCCATTATCAAATTACATGAAAAAAATTGCATCAAAGTTTGGCGTCAGTCAAGACCTATAGAAATACTAATTACTAGGACAGAGAAAATAACAGAAGAAAAGCACAACTTGCAATGTATACAAGAAGAAGACAGCATGACCAATACTGAAAAGTATTTTCAGAGTCATGCTCCTCTGTGTTTGGCATCTGACTTACAGCAATAGAAGCCATGGGCGTTAGTGAGTCATTCATTTGCAATATCTGACACATCTACCACATTTCCATTATGTGCCCCAGAGCCCAAGGAACTTTTAGGAGTACTTATGCTGCTGCTAGTCATGGAACCTCTGACATGTTGATGGTGTGTCTCACAATTATTGTTATTCCCGATGGCTGGGATGTGTTGGTCTGTTGCCCAACTGTCATTTACTGTGATTTATTTTGATAAGCCATAGCCTAGTGCACCTATTTTCGACTTTCTTATTTCTTGTTTCTTCTTTCTCTCTATGCTTCATAACATTGTATTCCATTTTTTCTACAAATTTCACTTCTACCTGGTCTTCCTTCCTAATAATTTTCTTTAATATATTATTTACTTCAATAGTTCTGGAGAGTAAGAGTACTATGTACTTATGCGAATTGTATCTACCACTCTAGCCAGTATACAACTCATTGATATGGTGTCAAGATGTTATTCTCAACTACTGATTGTACGTTGTTGTTGTTGTTGTTGGTCTTATCTCTATGTATATATCCATTCTGTATCACCCGCAATGTAGCTTCCAGCAATGTACTTTGTTTGAACTGTACATCATATTATATCTATTAATAAAGTCTTAAAAAAAAAACATATGTCCAGAGTTATTACAGTTTACCTCCCAACAATAGGATCATCCTTGTTTTAATCAGCAGGAAAATCCCTACTATATATTATTATTTGCTTTTTTCATAAACGTGTTACTGCTCCTTTAACAGCTGCATTTATTATTTTGAGCACATTATTGTTTTGGTACAAAGAACCACAAAATCAGCAACCAAGATTATTTTGCAGCTTAGCTGATTGGATCAGTATATTCTTTACAGTAATATTCCACTGAAATGGGCACTGTGCAAGATTCTTGCAAACTTGTAGTTTGTAAAAAAGCAATTACAATGTAAAACTATTATTATGGCTGTTTGCATACCAGATGATTCTTTCTAAAAAAAATTACTTATTTTTAAATAGCTAGTCAAAAAGCCAACTATTTGTACAGTTCCTCTTATTATGCCGTAGCCTCACGCTAATGAGCGGTTTGCTTATGTTCACAGCAATCCTTTCTGTGATTCCAAACAGAGGCTGTGCAGTAGCCATAATGACACTCAAAGCTACTTAAATAATACTATATAAAATACATGAAAACGTGTAGAAGTCTCAGAGAGTGGGACAACATTTTCCTCAGTAAAAAAAACTCATACATCCTACTGATGTTGTGCAAATGAAAAGCATGCATGAGGATGACACTAAGATAGCTGGAGGTGATGAGTTGTGTTGTTAGAGCAATTCAATTACACAGTTCTTCTTCTATTTGCTGCTAACCTACCATTACTGAGATCTTAGAAAGACACCAAAAATGACTAAAATAGTCCAAAATTATCTCTGCAGAAAATCAAACTTGCCAGGATGTTGGCAGGTGACTTGCTGTCCTATTATTTTGTTGAAATCAGAGGTATGGTGGCATTTTATGTTTTTTTTTGCACCCCACTGGCAGGTATAACTCAAACTGAAGTTATTTTTCAAGGGTGCTATGCCAGAATTGTTCAAGCAAGTGGTTAGTGTTGTGGGTTGGAAACATTATACAGCAATAAATCAAACCAGACCGAAGATATGTGGACAAGTGGCCAGAGTACAAACTATATGATCATAGCTGCACACTGGGTATCTTTTCTGTCATTAGTTAGAAGCATGCAGTGAGTCACCTTTAATCTTGCCTCTGGCACTTGTAGTAAAGGCTAGCTTCAAGGTAGTCCATACCATTAACATGCCACTTTATGCAGGCATAGCTTTGAGACATAATTCTGTAGATGTGTTAAAGTGCAGCAGATTATAGATGAGTAACAGCATGTCTCAGAGAGTAGGACAATATTTTCTTTGATTACACCTAAGTCTCCCACAGCTAATGTGCAGATGCAACACATGGAGTAGTATGACTTCAAGTTCATAGAAGGGGATGGCAAGAGTCATAGAGTGCCTACACCTGCAGCCACCCCACCACTTCCACTGTCACTAATCACTAGCAATTAAGTTATTCAGTTCTTCTTCTTCTATCTGTTGCCAACCCACACTTACTGAGGTCTTAAAACTAGTAAAAACAATTGCACAAAAATAGAGGAAACATCATATGGATCACCTAATAACAGATATTTGGAAAGTGGCTTCAGTACAGACTATATGAATATATATGACACTACTCACTGGGTATGAATTAGAGTGTATCCAGTGCATTCCAGCATGCCTCTGACCATCACTGGAATATTTACCCAGTGGTGGGCAGAGGCATGCAGCAGCAGTCCTCAACCAGTGGTAAAGTGCAACAGCAGGGTAACCCATACCACTGGCATGCCATTTGTGTATGCAGAGCTTTGAAAAATTCCCTCAAAGCTGCAAACAAGTACCACACTCCTTGAAAGATAGCTGTGGAAGGATGGGGAGTATAGTTGTGGAAGGATGGGGAGTATAGTTTTAAAATTAGTATTATGGACTAGTCAGTAAAGAGACAAGAGACTTAGGAGAATAATATTTTTCGTTTCTGTTATGCTAGAGGCAGCCTTTGAGAGAAAGATGTATCAAAGAGGCCCAGGGGACCATCTTAGACAATCATACCATAGATTCCATGTGAAACGCTGCTTTCATAGCATTAAGATTCCAATTAGTCTACTACACAAAGGTACGAAACGCCAAAGCATATTGACCGAGGGGGCTATTACCCTGCTTGATCTCTAACAGAGCTGCTTCAGCAGATGCCATATGGCCAGGAGCATCAAAGATAAGGCTAAAAGTCTTGATAAATGCCTCAAAGTCCTCCAATAATGGAGAGTTCTGTTCAACTAGGGGTGATGCCCAGGCCAAAGCTTCCTCTTTGAGTAGAGAGATAATAAATGCTACTCTCGCTGCATGAGTGTTAAAAGACTGGGGAATTGTCTTGAAGTGAAGAAAGCACTAATTCAAAAATCATCTACATTCTGATGGCTTTCTGGAAAATTTCTCAGGAAGGGGTATGGTTGGAGGCATGGGGAAGGCTTAAGCATCCGTCCCAGAGGCCCCTAAGGTTGGAGCAGCAATACTGGGAGTATTGCTAGGTGCTAAAGTTTGTGTTGAAATATTTGAGCTTCTTAGCATCTCTAAGACAGCATTTAGTTTTCAATCCAAGCTTTGTAATAGAGCCTCATGTGAAGACAGAACTAGCCCTTAATGGGCCTGACTTGCTGCCTGTTGTGCCAATTCTGCAGCCCGTCTTTTTTTGGTTCAATTATTGTGTCACCACCAGGTAACAGGAATAAAACAAATATAATGTACCAGTCAGCGTATTATCTGGACAGATATATAGACGGGTGTAAAGTGGCCACGGCCACGGGACTGAATCAAATGGTGAGAAAGCAGGGGTGAAAGCAATAAGGTCACAGGGGAAATTAGCAACTAAGCCTCAGGCTCAAATAAGTGGTGGGGCTGCTGGGTAAAGGTTGTGGCAGGGCCTCTGGGCTTAGACAATCAGCAGGGATGCAGGGAAAATAATCGACTAGGCTGCAGGGCAAATATAAGCTGTGAGACCGCAGGGCAGACAAGCGGTGAGGTAATTTCTGGGCCGATGGCTGAAACAAGAGGTGAGGCCACAGGTACTAAGCAGCAAGGCTGCTGGGCACAAACAGGGCGACTGGGCCACAGAAAGAAGAGCACAACCACTGAGAGCACTAGTTGGCAGGACTGCTAACCAAGGAGGAGGAACAGCCATAAGAATAGTCGACAAGTCCAAGGACATACACAAACAATCAGGAAACAGTACCAGGATTCAAGCAAGATCAAAGTCACCAAAGGAAATCAAACAGATCAACACCAAAACAGCAATCAGAATCTCAGAGAAAGTAAATGAGCAAGGAGAGAAGGATTCCCATGCTAGATAAGCCAAGGCCAGCCAATAGAAGAGAAGGGTTGTGACAAACAGACACAGCATACAGAACTGCAGAGATAATGTAATATTATACCATAATCCCTGCTTTTATAGTCCCTGACAGTCCCTAAAAGTAAGTTCTTTAGAAACAGAAATCCAGTAAGCTCACTGTCAGGGACATGTAAGTACAAAAAATGGTGATTATGAAAAGTTATAAAAACATAGAAAGATTTTAATGTACATAGTACGCACTGGCGCAACATGTGATGTCAAAAAGTAAACATACTGTCACTTTCAGTGGTTAGCAAACATAACAAAAAATGTCTGTGTCCTCCAGGTAAAGTAACATTGGCCCTTAAGGGGTTAAACATGTATTCCATTTTAAAAACATAATCTGTCACACCAAAAAAATGCAAATGCATTTTGGAGAATGGACCCACATAATTGTAAGAGACAATAATGTTTGACAGAGAGCAACCACTTTGAAAATTGAAAGAGTTAGTTAATTTCAACACAGCAAATTGGCAAGAAAAGAATAAATAAGCTGAATGAAGTCAGGTAAATATAAAGATAATTTGCCAGGACACTATTCACCACTGGATTCACTAGTTTTACAATTTGAACATTCAGAATTTCATCTTATAGTTCTTAAAGAAAAAAAATGTCTCTCTCTGTGGTCCTTATTCAGCAAGCTAAAGAGATGCAAGTCTAGAAAAAAAAACACATCATAAGGGAAAATGAACATTGCAATTGATTTAAATAGGACATTTTAAGGGGATCATTCACCCCTACAAAAGTTAGGCTTATTAGATACAGTATATTGCTATAATGATGAAAACGTTATGCTATGTGGGTTAAATCTTGATTACACAGTGCCCTGCGCCCTACTTCTGCATACACTGGTCTTTCTGCTCTGCTACTGCTCCCCTCCCACTACCCAGCCTCCTCCAATGATGGATGCTTTCTATCTGTAAGCTGGAGTGATCTCATTGGCTAGATATCGATCTCTGTCAATGAGATCGCTCCAGCTTACAGACAACCTCCGTCATTGGAGGAGGCTGGGAGCAAAGGTAGTGGGGCAATCTGCGGCAAGACAAGTGTATGTGGAAGTAGGGTGCAGGGCACTGTGTAATCAATAGTTTTAGCCCAGATAGCGCATATTTTTAAAAACGAATTAACATTTTCATCAATATAGCAATATACTGTATCTAATAAGCCTAACTTTTATAGGAGTGAGAGATCCCCTTTAACACAACGAATGCTAGAGTGGTTTCCAGTGCATTCCTAAGCAATATATTTGAGACCACTCTAGCATTAAACAGGTTAAAATGTTCATTTAAATCAATGAGAATTTGAGTACTTTACACCCCACCCCAATAGTGTAGTTCAGTTGACCCAGAATTGCATCCTAATGTTTCTAGATCTTTTTTTTTTTTTTTTTTTTAATGCTCAATATTAATACACCTTATTTTTGTGATTATTATTAATATTGAGCATTAAAAAAAAAATCAGATCTAGAAACATTAGGCTTATTAGATACAGTATATTGCTATAATGCCGCAGATTGCCCCACTACCTTTGCTCCCAGCCTCCTCCAATGACAGAGGTTGTCTGTAAGCTGGAGCGATCTCATTGACAGAGATCGATATCTAGCCAATGAGATCACTCCAGCATTGGAGGAGGCTGGGTAGTGGGAGGGGAGCAGTGGCAGAACAGAAAGACCAGTGTATGCAGAAGTAGGGCATAGGGCACTGTGTAATCAAGATTTAACCCACATAGCATATTTTTTTGAAAAAACAAATTGACGTTTTCATCATTATAGCAATATACTGTATCTAATAAGCCTAACTTTGGTAGGGGTGAGAGATCCCCTTTAAATGTCCTATTAATTGGAGCTGCTTTTATTTTGAAACATTACTGTCCCTTTAAATTAAATATATTTATCCTCAATGAAATGATAACTTTCAAGATATTCATAGCCATTTATTTTCATCACTTAATCATAAGAGAGAATTGAAAGAGGATAGCTCTTAATATTACATGACTACATGTTACATGTTAACATGTTATTTCTTGTAAAATGTTCTTGACAAAACAAGAAACTAAATTTGAAAAATGTCCCTTTCTTGTCACATAATAAATATATAAAACATCCTTAATCCCTGTAATGTATGTTTCTGAATCAAGTCATTGTTCAAGGAACCTGAGAATGTTAAATGCAGAGCAGAGAGACCTAGCTAATTAATCAGAACAGAAATCAATACTGACTTCACCTTATTTCGTTGGATTGCAAGGCACTCAAGATAGAGCTAATGTTATCAGACTTATTAGGCTAATAGTAAGTCACCTACTACATTCTTTTCTTGAACAAGATAAAAACAATGAATGACTTTTGCCTCCCATTATATAAGGTCAGTAATGTTTATCAAGATAAAGTATGATAAAATAACTGTGCAAAGGGAGAAATTATGTGTTCATAGTAGCCATTACAAAAACATATATTGAAGTGCATGTATCTGTGACTAATAAATGTAAAATAGATAAGTAGTTTGGTTATCAGTAATAGGCACAGACAATAAAACCAAGTGCAGTGCTAAACTGATGCACAACCATTTATTTAATTGATTTGCATTTATGTGTTACAGTGGAAACAGCATCATAAAACACAGACCAGTTTACATTTATTTGTACCATAACAGAAACATAGGACTCGATACAACTGTTTTTGTTAAAACCAGCTTTAAGGGAAAAAAGGCCTTTGCAACTTAGCCAAGACCAAACAACGAGATATTCAAATCTCCACCCACCAGAATGGTTAACAAAAAATACACGTATACCTAAAACACGCATCACACATAAATCTGACCTCATCGTGTATCAAAACACATGATTAGTTACGTACGATACATCTATAGTAAAGGAAAAAGCGAACGTACAATGTTATCTAGTGCCCTTGATTGTTGTCATGGCAAGTTCCAACCTACAGCCAATCACAGCACCCCAAAGTATCAAGTGCATTCAAATAACCTAAATATACCCCTAAATAACCAATGCACCTTGTCTGTGGTTTGAGTTTTTGTGAACTAGATTACAGGGCCCAGGAGCAGAGAAAAGCTATAGAACAAGGGAGAGAGGAGCATACATTTGAGGTAGAAGGAGTTTGGAGAGTATTGATACACCGAGAGCGACACATAATAATCTTTTGCACATTCCCTATACAGGCAAACAAACACAAACACACATATAGCTATTTTTTTAAAACCTCACACAAATGTATCTTTTTTTTTTACAGTGTGAGTCTGTGAGTGCAAGTGAGTGACAAAGAGTGAGTCTGAGCGAGCGTGTCTGTGAGGGTCTGAGTGAGTGCCTGGGTGTCAGTGGATGAGAGATGGTGAGGAAAGGAGAGCAGGGGAGGGGGATGGGGAGGGGGTTGGGGAGACTAGGAGGAGAGGAGGAAATGCAGGAGAGCATCCCTGGTCAGGGTAAGAGTGGGAGAGGGAGATCTGTGGTTTGGAGGTGGACCCGCTCAAGAGCAGGCACACATAAAGTAGGGGCAGAACTGCCTGTGGGACAAGGGGAAATGTATGGGGAGCACTCCACACAGCCAGGGCCATCGCAGGCAGGGCCTTCAAGCCTAAGCTCTGACACATCCCAGGGTGCAGCTGAGGAAGAGAGGCTAAGAGACACAAATTATACAACTGATGAAAACAGGGTCCTACTACACAGTAAACTAGAGAAGGAGAAGATCTTGTTCCCCAGAGAGAGGGTCACTGGTGTGGGGGCAAAGAAGGAGGCCACCTGGAGACAAGTTGTGAGCAGGGTCAACTCGGTCTAGAGCTGCAGCCAGTCCCTGGAGTCCATAAAGGATAGGTGGGCAGACTGTAAAAGGTTTGTGAAGAATACAATGGGTGAGGTGGCCATGCACTCCAGAAGCACCGGAGGTGGACCCCTCATCAACATAATATAAGATTCAACGACTGGGAGGACATGCTGAGCCAACACTTGTCAGTGACAGCTGTTGAGGGGATCCCAGGAGGGAGTAACACTGAAGATGAAAGGAGCCTCCAGACCACCTATATGTGCAGCAAGCCCTACATACACATCACACAAACCCTTATACCCACTATGGCCCAACACAGTGATACCTGAACACATGGCCAGCATTCCTCACCACAAGTTCACAGCACAGCTCTGAGACGGTTCAGACAAGGATGGAATTTATGACAAACCCAGCACATATGGGTATGATAAAACCCCCATTTAACCCCCTTGATGCTGTCTACATAAACCACATTCACAGCACAAAATCAATGCACACCATAATTTTGGAGGCAAATAAATAACTGTTATGCGTATCACAATGTCACACATAGAGCAACAAAGCGGTCAGCACCTTGAGTGCTAGAAGGATGATTAATGCCTTGTTTGACAATATATTGGCTAGTCCTCTAGCACTCAAGTGGTTAACAGAGGATAGCAAGGAGGGGGATTGGTTTGTTTTTTTAGTATTGTTTCTGCATTTCAGGCTTATGTGTTGTACATGCAGCTAGTTGTCCACGTAGAAAAGACAAGGTTCAGCGTTCATATGTAGCCTGAAGAGTGCGGATAGGTAGGGGGCATTCATCGCAATCCCCACTCCGCAGGACATATTTGAATCCCAAGCCTCAAACCATGCCAGGTGGGGATATTCACTGAGGTGTGAGAAAGCGGTTATAATGTAGAGATGACTTCTCCGGTGACATCACTTCTGCATTTCCTGTGATAGTCTAGGGAGTCAATGTACTAAGATTTCACCAGCTTTGGTGATCTTACTGCACAGGCTTCATAGAATAACACAGGAAATGGAGAATTCATCGCCAACTCTACTGAGTAACCCCCGTGTGTGATGTGCTTTTGGTTTGTAGCTTGCCTTGGGTGTGTTCGATGTGTCCTCCAGCTGCTTTTGTTGCTGTGTTCCTTGGTTCATGTTTGTTGGTGTGACTGCTGTGTCTGTTTGTTTTGATGACATTGGTTGGACTCCTTAGTCATTGGTCATCACTGGTACATTGATGTATTCAGAAGCCCTAGTGTATTTGCTGTTGAGTCCTAAGTGTTGTACATGTAACGGGGTTGTATCACTTAAGGTGTGATGGTTCAGTTTTGTTCACCACAAGTATCCTGACCAATGTGGTTAGCAAGGAGGTATTCCTTGCCATTCTCACTCCTCAGGATACACACGATATCCAAAGCTACACCACTGCAATGCAATGGATGTCATACTGCCACTCAATGGTTCACATGTTAATGTCACAGTCTTGCAGAATTCTTTTCATAGCTTAGATGACCAATTACATCATGTAATTTCCCCACACAGCATACGTGCCAACAGAAGAGCAGGATGAGGGTGAGGAGGACCTCACTGTTTCTTACACTAGAGTAACACAGCTCCTGAGGAGTCTGGAGACAGACCAGCCACCACCTCAATGCTGCTGCCACCACCATCACGAGCTGAGAATGGGCTCCAGGCTCCACCAAAATCACCATCACCACAAGCTGAGTATGGGCTCCAAGCACCAACTCACCACCCCCGGGAGTACAGTCTGCCAGTCACCAGTGCCACTGACTGGTTGACATCTGCCTCAAACTAGGTAAGGCAGCTTTTTGAATGCCCCACCAGCAACACAACCACCGAGAAGGCACTATATGCCAAGTATGGTGCCCTCAACTCATTATGGCTTATATGGCCCCACTGCCAGACCAGAGACAAACATGTGGATACAACCACAGTAGGAAGCCACCCCTGACACCACATCCAGACTAGAGGGATCCAAATACCAGTGGTCAAAGTATGACCCCTGGCCACTTGAATATGAGCATGTGGGGCTGATAGGTGAGCCCCAGCATCCCCAAGCTCGTGAGAACTATATACCACCACCAACACCATGACCCAGTCTGGGGTAGGAACATCACAGGGGAGCGGGGGGTCCATAGATGTTCTACTTATATCCCCACACTCTGATCATGCTGGCTCCCTCCCAAATGACACTCTCCAGACATCGCCACCACCTCCACCACCACTGCCAGAAGAGAAAGCACAGAGCCTTCAAGAGGCATCCCAACCCCCAGCCACACCACCATCCACTCCCTCCAAAGAGGTCACACCTACACACACCGTGGCCATGGATGAGGAGTGCGTGCCCTGTCTGGTTTGCAGAAGCTTATGTGTGCTATCCATTTTATGGTAAGTGGCTCGTTCCAGTGCACAGAAGGATATGTGTCTGGCACGTCCCAGCCACCTGCTCGAGGGCACTGGCTCAGGTGTTGGCAGCACTCAAGAGGAAGGCCAGTACTTACATCCATTTCTCCACAACTGACATGGAGTGGGCACATGTCAAACAGGCCTTTTACACTAGGGGAGGAATGCCCAGGGTCACAGGTGCCATAGATTGCACACATGTACAAATAAGAGCTCCAGAACAAGAGGGACATCTGTACACCAACAGGAAGAACTTCCATTCTATAAATGTACAGATGGTGTGTGATGCCACAATAAGGTTAAACAATGTTTGTGCAAACTATCCAGGCAGCTGCCACAACTCGTACATTTTCAGACACTCCTCCATCCACAGGGACTTTGAGAATGGGACACATACAGGAAGGCTTTTGGGCGAATCAACAAAACAAAACCACAACACCACATCCACAGGTGCACTCACATGTACACACAGCTTAGTATGGTCATGACACCATGTCACCCTCTGTCTATTTCATGGGTCTTCATTCATATACTGATGATGTGTGTGCTCAGGGTCCCAGTCATACATACATACGTCTGCTTGCCATCCCCTTGCTCAAAACCTCATGTGTTCATGATGGCTAGACAACACATTGCCAAGCAATGTATAATCTACACAAAAGGTTAACCCTTTGAGTGCCAGAGGGGTATTCAACACATAGCTGAGCAATGTGTTGTGTACCACTCTGGCATTCAAAGGTATTATGATGGTTCAGCGATAGAATGACTGTTGTTTCTACAGTACAGTTTCAAATCCTGTCATCACTTCCTACTGGCATCCATGACATGACCCCTCATGGAACAGAGGAATGTCCGAATGACACAGTGATTCCATATCCATGAAGATCACCTGTTGCTGTAATATTTTAATTACAACCAATGAGCAGCTGTAACAGGCCTTAAAAGTTACTCGCCACTGCAATCCATAACATACCCACCAGGGCTGAATTTCTACTCGCCAGGGCTAAATTTTCACTCATCATTGGCTAGTGGCGAGTGGAAATTTTGAGCCCTGGCTGTAATATGTTGCCTCAGTAGCCAAGTGTTATGTGAAACATACCCTTTGGGTGCTTGGAGTAGGCTTCAATGTATCATGGTGCAATAATAACAGGTTGATGCGCTACTGTATTGTAAAACATTTTAACCCTTTGAGTGCCAGAGGGGTACACAAGGCATTCAAAAAGCAATGTGTTGTATACTCCTCTGGCACTCACAGGGTTAAAGGAAGCCCATCCAAATCAAAATACATCTGTTATTGATATATAAGCATCCATATCATTAGATTGATGAATATTTAGGAGTTATGTTTATGATAACTTAAAAGGCATTTTCATAACACATGCTTCTAGACATGAATATTGTTACCATTCATGGTGTTGGAGATGAGGAGGTGATAAGGTGGAGAGAGCCTCTCCAATTATATCATATCTCCAGTTATCACATTATCACCTTCATGTTTTTTGATTTTGCTATGTGATTTGTGAGTTCAACTTGTACAAAAGTGTCTGTATGTGCTATGTGTGTTCATCCATGCTGTAACACCCTAAAACACCATTAATTGCGCATGAGTTTTGTTCACTGCATTGCTTTACAATGCATTTGAAACATCCCTGCCACAGTGTATGTGCCCTCCTATAGTTCAATACCTTACAACCCAGTTATATGTGAATGAGTTGTGTTCACAGCATTGCTTTTGCAATGTATTGGAGATATCTTTGCCACTCAACCTGTTTGGAATAAAAAACATACATGTACTGGAATGGGATAAATAAGTGCCTATTTATTGTGCAGAATTAATAGTTCTTTTAATGGTCTTTGGCCTGTAACCCTTTTCTTTGAATGATTTAGCCACAGATATGTGGTTCTTTTTGTGGTCCTCGCTGACAGAACATATTCCATGGTATCTAGTTGCCTAGCAAAATATGATGGGCTTTTTATTATGTGGAAGGTGGAAGCTGGAGTTGTGGAGGAAGTTACTTTGATCTGTGAGTTTTAGTATATAGATATATAAAATTTGCCCCTCTTCAAGTATACTGTAGTGTCTGGAAAGTTTACAGAGTTTGCAGAATAATCCATTTTAATTTGACTGATGGCTGAAATTAATTCAGTTAATTACTTTGTGACTCAGTATTACTTCACCTGAGGAGGCGGGTTGATCTTTGTTATTTCATATAGAAGGTATAACCAGATACCAGTGTACCAGTGTATTTTAGTATTACTAAAATTGGACTAGTACAGCCACTACAAATTAGATTCCTCCAGAATCCAAAACCCTTATTTTAGCCCATTTTTGAGCTCCTACAGTACTTACCTCACTATGCATTACAATCCATTCAAGAGCATAATCACCTGCCCCATAACTAGTAATAGGAAAAACTTCCTGACTCAAAAGCAAAATAGTTGTGACCAGATTTCTTGCAGGATCTGAAGCCATCTGGGAGATGTTAAATATCACCAACAAAATATGTGCACATTTTAGGCACACCTACAGTGCCCACAATGTATTATATTCTATACAAGAGTGTAACAACCTGCTCCATCACCATCTTAAAATGAAGGTGCCTACCAGGTGGAATTCCACATTGCACATGCTAGAGTGTGTGTATGAGCGAAGTAAGGGCATTGGCAAGTATACAATAGGGATGGGTGAAATGTTTCACCTCAAAAGAGAAACAGGGGAAAATAATACTTTTCACTAAGTAGGAAATATTTAGTGAAAAGTACAGTTGTTTTGCTTTTTTGCCTAGCTCATTGCATGGAAATCAGTGGAAAGACAGAATTTCTCCCCAACACATGGCAAGTTTCTCTTCTTTTCCTGCAGGCATATAAAAGGGTGTCAGGTTCTTACAGCATGCCATTTTGTGTTTGTGAGAGGAAGAGAAACAGCAAACTGTTGAGCTAGAGAAGACAGACTAATAAAGAGGAGTTGAAGCTTACTTTAGGGAGACTGGGGACAGGATGGGAGAGCCCAAATAACCCAAAATTCAGTATGAGTGACTGGGAAGACACAGGCAGCTGTTTTTCAAGTTTCTTCATGATCTGGCTGTTATATCTGTGTCAGGGGGTGTGTTGGTGTGAGAAGGGAGCAGAGGAGAATTTTCCCAAATATCCCAAAATTCTGTGTGAATGACTTGGAAGGAACACACAGACAGAGGTGATCCAAGCTTCTTCCTGATCTGGATGTTATCTCTGTCCTTCAGGAGTCTGTGAGTCTTAGAAGGGAGCAAAGGAGGTTTAGCCCAAATATTCCAAAATTGGGTGTGGTCGAGTAAACACAGGTTCCTTCCTAATCTGGCTGTTATCTCTGTGTCAGGGGAGTCTGCGGGTGTGATAACTGAGCAAAGGAGAATTACCCCAATACCCCCAAAATTATGTGTGACTCACTGGGAACATACAGACAGAGGTGATCCAAGTTTCTTCCTGATCTGTCTGTCATCTCTGTCCTACAGGAGACTGTGGGTCTAAGTAGGAAACAAAGGAAGTTTACCCCAAATATCCCCAAACTGTGAGTGTGGTCGAGAAGACATGGGTTCCTTCCTAATCTGGATGTTTTCTCTCTATCAGTGGAGTCTGGGGGTGTGAGAAGGGAACAAAGGTTAATTTGGAGATAATTATACCCCAAAATTATCTGTGACTGACTGGAAACACACCTTGATACAAGTTTCTTCCTGATCTGATTCTTTCTTATTTCTGTCCTAGAGAAGACTGCGGAAAGAAGCAATTGAACAGGGAGTGTGTTTTTTTTTGTCGACAGTGATAAGGATAGGGTTGACAGATAATTAAAATGAATTAAAAAATGATATGTGACAGAGACAAGGGCCTGATGTGAGATGTGACTGAGGCAGACTGATACTAAACATATTTTGTATAGATGCAAGGCAAGAAATCACACGCAATCAGTTTTATTGTGTACTTTACAGTAAATACACACACAGTAGTTGAGTAATGTCCAGCAAACATACAAGGGGCAGGGAAGGGTGAAAGGATTAGGAGCAGTGCAGGGATGTGTGTGTAAAGTGATAGTCCAAAAACTGACTGCATCTATGGTTGATGCAGCATGGTGTGTGCAATAAATGATGGGGATCCCTATCCTCGCAAGGAAGATTTAGTTTGTCAACGTCCTAATAATTGTTCCCTCACCACCAGTACTATTAATAAACCATATAAAAGCACTGAAGATGACAATGATTCACATTCCAGTGTTGAAGTCCAATAAGGAGTAGCAGCTCAATCAACTGACAGTGAGAAAAACACAAAAAACCTGTCCTCCAAGTCGTAGCAAACATTGTGAAAATCCTTCAAAGGAGAAAAGTAAACAGAAATTGTTTGAGACCTCTAAAAGCCTTGAGGAATAAAAAAGATAGTGGACATGAAGTGGCGTGCGATGCTGAGGATGACCTAATGACTGATGATGATGATGATGTGGATCTAGAATATATCCTTACAACATCTTCCTCTTCTTCAGATACAGATGAAGTTGAGAGTGAGGGAGATGATTATATGGCCAAAAAGTTAGCTGAAAGTCAAAGGCTCAATCTTCCAACACTGAAAAGGAGCACTGTGCCTGTTTGTAAACTGAGAAAACAGTTGGAAAGTCTAACCCTGGACAAGAAAAGATGACAAAAAATACAGTCATCCTGTCAGTCATCCTCAGCAATATCACCGCTTCTAAGTCCAAGTCCCACTTGGCCACACACAATAATAGTGTTAAGTAACCAGCAACAACACAGGTTATCAGCATCTACAACCTCAGCTTTGATGAGTGAATCTGCTGTTCTTGGAAGTACAGCAACTGTGACACCTAGTTCTAGTAAAATGTCAGCAATATCTAGCCCATGAAGTAGCAGCCACCCAGGAACCCCACAGTCTATGAAGCCCACAGTATGAAGGTACTTCACTCAGGATCCAAAAGTCAAGCATTCTGCTAGCTGTTGTCTGTGAAGCACGTGAACAGGGAGAAAGAAGGCTCACACCTAGACACCTCCTCAATCTAGGAGTACAACTACAGGTCAGACTGGGAGACACACTATAAAACGCTCTGAGGTGCCACAACTAGCAGAATCACTCCTAAACATTAACTGGGCTCGGGGGTACACAATAGAAGTGTTGTTGATGTGTCAAAAAGTTTGAGAACATTTTCTGCCTCTGCTGCAGAGGAGTATGACTCTGGGTTTGTTTTTTGGAAGACAGGAGTCACCAAGTGCAGACACATACCGCCACCCCCCCCCACCACCTTCACAAGTCATGTCATTATAGCATGCCATCCCACACTTTCTAAGTTAGAAAGAAGTCAAAACCTGCACAAAAGTAATGAGAATGTAATAAGCACCTGCTTGTACAATTCTGGCAAAGGCATCCTTGAAAAATAACTGAGGCTTGGGCGGGATATGCCATGGAGGAGTTACACATGACATCAGTTCTCTTACACTTAAGTTTTCAACAAAACAATACTGCAGCATATTTAGCTTTTGGATTGTGAAAAAAGTACTACTAAGGCTAAATGTTGCTACTATTGTACTACTACTACTAGGTATCAAAGATGCTGCACTTCCAACAGCAGCAGAAGTACTCTTTATAGGTAGGGTTGTGGATGTTGATAACCTGTGTTGTTGCTTTTTACTCAGCACTAGTTTGTGTGGCTGAGTATGACTTGGACTTGGAAGCAGTGATGTTGCTGATGATGACTGATGGGATGTGTGTGTGGTTTTTGGAATCTTTGTTTTCTCAAACAATGTATAGACTGGGACAATGCTCATTTTCAATTTTAGAATATTGAGCCTTTGTCTTTCAGCTAAATTTCTGGTCATGTCATCATCCCTCTCATGGTTAACTTCATCTGAAGAATAGGAGAACGCTGTGTGTTATATATTCTGGCTCTACTGTATATCAGAATCATCAATAATTAGGTCATCCTTAGCATCACCTCTCCTTCCCCACTAGTTTTATATTCCTCTAGGCTATTAGAGGTCTCAAACAATTTCTTTTTTAGGTTTCCCTTTAGAGGGATTTCCCCAGTGTTGGCAAGGCAGGTGTTGTGCTTGTTTGTCTTAATGTCAGCCACAGCAGTTGGTTAAACTGTTACATATTCTTCCACTATGTCATCAATACTAGAATGCGACTGTTGTCATCAGTGTTTTTAGATGATTTACTCATAGTACTGGTACTGGTAGTAGTGGAACTTTTTGTGGGACTTTGACAAACTGCCTCCTCAGGAGGAGAGGGATCACCATCATTTATTGCACATGCTGGAGTAACCAGGGCAGCAGTAGGTTTTTGGCCTATCACGTTACTAACACGTCCCCGCACTGTTACAACTCCTTTCAGCCTCCCCCTACCCCTAGTGCATTTGCTGGACATTATTCAACTACTGTGAATATTTCTACAGTGACATTCACAATAGAACTGATTGTATGTGTTGTCTTCTCTTCTATTATCAGTATGCCTCAGTCACAGCTCATCTCTGTCACCAATCAATCAAACTATTGTAATTTATTTAATTAACTGTCCCTGTCCCTATTTCTGTCAACAAAAAACAAGAACAAAAAACCACACTCCCTGTTCACCTGCTTCATTCCCCAGACTGCCCTAGTACAGAGATACCAGCCAGATCAGGAAGGAACTTGGATCATGGATGCATGTGTCATCCCATTCAGTCACATAGATTTTTGGGGTAAATCTCCTTTGCTCCCTTCTCAAACCCGCAAGCTCCAGTATCCCGGAGATAATAGCCAGATCAGGAATGAACTTGGAACACAGTTGCCTGTCTCAGTCAACCAAGATTTGTTGAGCCTTCCTTCTTTTTTTCCTTCACCATTCCATTACCCAGAGCGCCCCAGACTCCACTAACACAGAGATCAAATGTCTAACCTACAAGACTCCCTAAACTCCAGATTTACTTTATTTGCCTATCCTAAATAGCTGCAAAATTGTGCTATTACTCTGTCTCTCACAAACACAGAATGGCATGTTGTGGAATCCGATGCCCCTTTTATACTATGCCTGCAGGAAAGGAAGGGTAACCTGCCACATGATGGGGAATATTCAGTCTAACCACTGATTTCAATGTAATGAAAAGACAGGACAAAGTGGAAAAATCTGCACTTTTCATGAAAAATTTCCTGGGAAGTGCCATTTTCCTCCTGTTATGCTTTTGAGGAGAAGTTTTGCCAATCCCTACACCTAAGGAAACAGCTGAGTGTCAAGAAATGTATAGAGTGGGCATTTTAAAAGTGTTATACATGTTTTGAAACATATTTTATACTGATTCAAGAGTAGTAACTTTCCATTCAGCACTGGTACCCAGTGGATATGTCGATTCCCCAAGCAGGGAGGGTTGAATATCCTGCAGGTGAAACTGCTGGTTCTCTTCCATTTATAGAGCTGCTAAAATTACAGATTAAGTGTTTTTCTGCTAGAGACATGCTATATTTCTATCTGAATCCATTACAGTTGCCACTGGTGTGGTTTATTTTTCTTTCAAGATCTCTTTTAGAGTGGATTATGAAGGGAGCAGCAGGACATGAATTTGTGCAATATCCCCCTCAAGCAAAGCACTCTGCAGTCTATCTGAGTGGAATGTGAAGTTATATATATCCTGCATGTTTTCACTGATTTATATGAATATATTATATGTACTACTTTTCTTCTTTTTTTTTTTCTTCTTATGTCCTAGACATAGTTAATGTAGAACTGTCACCTTCAAAAATTTAGGCAATTTAAAAAAATCTTGTTAAAATAACAACCCACATCTACATATAAATCATAAAAACAAAGTTTACAATACCTGTCTGTGTGATCAAGGGAGCTGCCATATTGCTGGTTGGAATAGGAGATACCTGCCCTTATTGTTAGAGAAACACCATGGGGGCAATACACTAAGCAGTGACAAAGAGGTGATAAAGTGGAGATGAATTCTCCAGTTTGTCACTTCTCCAGTTCCTATGTTATTCTATAGAGGCTATACACTAAGATCTCCAAAGTTGAAGAAATCTTAATGCATAGGCTCCATAGAATAACATATGAATTGGAGAAGTGATAAACAAGAGAAGTCATCTCCACTTTGTCACCTCTATATCACCGCTTAGTAAATCTCCCCCATGTCTCCCTCCCACTCATTATCTATTGTCTGTGTACTTAATGAGGTGTGAAACTTTCTTTGCAAACTTAGTTGACACTCAAAGGGTTAAACATGCATTTAACAATTTGACTCAAATGTTTTCAGTACCAGAAGGTTTTGTACACATTTAGCACTCAAAAGATTTAACCCTTGGCGTATCTGATGTGTAATCATGAAACGTGAACAGGGCAAACATTATAATACTGCCAAGATGCTGAATATAGCATGTTTTATTGATTTTACTCACCCTTGGTTGCTGTATCTTGCATGGCAGCTCGTGGGTTAAATCAGTGATTGTATTAACTGTTCTGTCATAGGAGTCAATGGAATTCTGTGTAGTTTTGTAGCAAAACAAATCTTAACAAGAGTGATATAAAGGTGATACCTTTAATGGCTAACTGAGGGCATAGAAAGTGCAAGCTCTCATGAACTAATGCCCCTTCTTCAGACATGGGTTAACAGCTTTATTTGTTAAAACCCATGCCTGCAGAAGGGGCCTAATGTCCTCAATTAGCCATTAAAAGGTATCACCTTTATATCACTCTTGTGAGTTATTGTTACTACAAAAGTACACTGAATCCCATCTACTCTACTGGCTAACACGGTACCACCTTTTTTTTCTCACAGAAGTCAGTAACAATTCACTTTAGTCTTTCTTGTATATTATAGCTTCACATGGCATGAGTTTATAATACACTACTGATAGGCATTTCAATTTCTCTCTATAAAATACAGTGCTTTCATTTGGGAAGTGTTGAAATTTCAATGGAAAATAGAGTAATTACTAACATAGCAAACAATTGTGATAGTCACTACTGCACAAAAAAAATCCATCTTCAGATTTTGTTTAACCCTTTCAGAAGGCTGACAAAACCTAACCATTAACTGGAAATGCATATGAAATATGCATATAGCAGGGCAGCTTTGATTGCAGTGTAATCCTGAAATTGCACATTTCTTATATGTTCTTGCTTAAAGGTGACCTATGGTCAACTTACTATTGAGTGCTAGAGGAGTGAGAAATGTTTTGCACACTCTGGCAGCCAAAGGGTGTGAGTGTGTGTCCTTGGGGAGAGAAGGCTTGAAGAACCTTCCTTGTCTGACAGATAAGATGCAGAGCTGCATGAGGAAAAAGGTAGAAAAAAGCTATGATGAACCACTCTCCCCCCTGGATCAATTGCTGAGTGCATTCATCCCATTCAGTCCAAAGAGATTGGAAAGTCATTGCTATGTGTTGCACATATACGTTGTATGCAGTGATGCAAACTTTTAAAGTAACAGTTGGTTTGGAGATAGGACCGAGAGGAGCACACAGAGGGTGGATCAGATTATCCAGTAGGGGATGGGGAAGTTACTTGTGCCAGCAGGGACTGGATAAAAAAAAAAAAAAAGAAAAAACCTAATAGCTTGAAAACAATTTTAATAAACAAAACACATATAATGCAACATAGAGGTCATTTTGCAAGATGTTTTAAACCCTAGAGGTACATTGTATGGACTTGGCCATTCATTCCTGCTGTGCCAAGCACATACATTGCATGGTCAAAATGTGGCTGCTGCAATAACCAGTACTTCAGGAATGCCGCAGCTGCATAAAAAATAAAAAAAAACATCTAGGCCTTTTGGGTGGCATCAGGACCTTGTCTGCCCCCCACCCCCACCCCAGTTATTGAACTCTCATTCTATTCAGCCAGGAATTAAATAAAGGAGATGCAGGAGAGCAACATTGCTCCCTTGCATCCATCCTTTCAAACTTCTGGGTAGGAGTGGGTGAGATTAGGGAAAGCCTTTCATGTTATGTCACCAGTAACATGGAAGGTTTTACCCCAGGGCTGAATTTCACATTAGGCAGAGTAGGCAACTGCCTTAAGCTCCCAATTTTGAGGGGCACCTCAAATGTGCTGGTCATGCACACATTCTGAATTGTGGGTGTTGCCAGAATAATCTTGGTGTCCCTGCACCAGTTTATATACCCATTTAAAAGCTATTATGTAACCCCTTGGATGCTAGAGAGATCTCGAACACATTGTGAAGCAAAGTGTTGAAGGTCTCTCTAGCAACCATAGGGTTAACGTATTTTTTGGAGTTTCCTGTAGGCCAAGGTTTTTTTCTGTTCCAGGTATTTTATGTGGATGGGTCTGGAGGGTGGGGTCATGTGAGGAACAAGGGTGTGGCCATGTGTGGAGCTAAGTGCACCTAGACTGATTTACCTGCTCCCCTGTGTTTCCTCTATTGATCTCTCAGCAGAATCAGCTGGAAGATCAATAGCTGAGGCCTGGGGGGGGGAGGGGCTGGGGGTCTTGATGCACTCTACTAGGTCTGAATTTTAAAAACTAATAATTATTTAAAAAAATAATAAAATACAAACGTATGCCAGTAGGGTTTCCAATGCATTGTTTTGCAATACGCTTTACACCCCCAAACCCTCTGATCCACTGTCCACTACCCCTCATATATACTATCTGACTCCCCTACCTGGTTCCACTACAGACACCCACACATACTGTCAGTTCCCCAAGCCTGGCTCTACTGGCCACTGGATGTAACAGATTCCCACTCACACACTGTCTGAACCCCCTCCCCAGCTTTGTTCCACTGATCTTTATTAGTGACAGACCCCTGCATACACACTCTGACTACCCAGCCTTCTTCCACTGGTAGTCATGGATTTGTGTATATACTGCCTCTCCTTTAGTAGCAAAGCTCCTGGCACCCCCTATAGTGTGTAACACATACTAATGTAGTACCTTTTTTCTCAGGCTGGCATTAGGTACTAAATACACTAGAAAATTCCATGTGAGTAAATATTTTAGTATCTTCGAAGTGACCAAAGTGTAAAAAAGTATTTGTTTTTCCCTATAGCGCCACTTTCTGGGAAGTGTTGTGCCCACTAGCCTAGGGAAAATGTATCACTAATGAAAGAAATCTGACATACACAATCTCGCTCATCAAGTTGAGTTCCCTGGCTTCCAAAAATTGATGTGTTACAAAGGACAAAAGCTATAGGATAGATTATGAACTAAAACTTAACCTTTATTGTAAATATATATAAGGCAGAAGAAGCTTGCAAAATCTACAAACATTGTTTGCTGTACTGTCAGGGCAAAAATATTATCAGCCTTGCCATAAAGAAATGAAAAAGAAAGTTGGATAGCCATACTGGAACTGCTAACCATACAGTAAACATTTCATGTAATGTCTCCTACCAGAAACACCAGAATCAAAATGTAAAAAACTCTTAAGGATGTATTGTGATCAAAATCAATCTTTGAGTAATACTGCAAGCTAATTAAAACCACTCTGGCTGTCCTTAGTAAAGGCTTATAATGTCTTAGCAGTTTGTTGGTAAAAAGGGGATGAAACAAATCAGTGAATGACTATTGACTGAGTATGGTAACACTACCATTCTGATACCGCATATTAGCAGCCAGTAGATATTTATTTAAACTTTTCGGATACAAGTCACATGAAGGTTATTATTGTTAAGTGATTAAATCAACATTGTAAGCCAGTTGACCCAGCATGTTGTTATTATTAGCCCTGGAAAGTAGTACTGGAGCTTAAACAATATAAAAATCAAAGTGATTCTTCAAAAATTCAAAATGAGGTCCTGAAACCTCAGTACCAGCCCTTAAAAGTGCCTTTGGTCAGCATGATTGGGATAGTACTGCAACAATAATTGGAAATCATTAAAATAAGAGAATCAAAAATTTTAAAAATTGACATGCACAAAAAAGTTTGGAAATCCATACTGTGTTTTCCCATACCTGATGCACATTTCACTGTGGCTTCTTCAAAAGGCAAATGCAACTTGATGATAGAGTGCACTAGATATTTAAACTACCAGAGCCCACCTCTTGTCCAATTGGCTTTAAATATCCAACCAATACAATTAGAGAAGCAATTACAAAATAATCCAATGACAGAGAAAAACAAATCTCCTCAGTAGGGATGGATGAAACGTTTTGCCACAGGAGAAACAGAAGAAAAATGGCACTTCCCGCCGAGCAGGAAACATTTCAAGAAAATTGCAGATTTTCCACTTGTTCCCACCTACCTCATTGCATTGAAATCCAGTGGTAGGATTGAATTTCCCCCACTACATGGCAGGTTTCCCTTTTTTCCCAGCGAGTGTAGTATAAAAGGGGTGTCAAGCTCCCGCAGCATGCCATTTTTGTGTTTGTGAGAGACAGAGTAAGCAGCACAATGTTGCTGTTAGTCTAGGTAAATTAAGTGTATTTGGAGTATAGGCAATCTTGCAGGAAGAGCATTGGTCTGGGGGAGTCTGTGTGAGAGAAAGGGAGAAAGGAAATTTACTTCAAATATTCAAAAATCCTGTGTCACTGACTGGGAAGACACAGGCAACTGTGATCCATGCTTCTTCCTGATCTGGCTGTTATCTCTGTGCTAAGGGAGTCAAGGGGTGTGAAATGGGAGCAAAGGAGATTTACCCCAAATAACCCAAAATTCTAAGTGACTTTCTGGAAAGACACAGGCAGCTGTGATCCATGCTTCTTCCTGATCTGGCTGTTATCTCTGCGCTAAGGGAGTCAAGGGGTGTGAAATGGGAGCAAAGGAGATTTACCCCAAATAACCCAAAATTGTGAGTGACTTACTGGGAAGACACAGGCAACCGTGATCCAAGTTGCTTCCTGATATGGCTGTTTTCTCTGTGCTAAGGGAGTCTAGGGGTGCGAGATGGGAGCAAAGGAGATTTACCCCAAATAATCCAAAACACTGTGTGACTTACTGGGAAGACACAGACAGACATGATACAAGTTGCTTCCTGATCTGGCTGTTCTCTCTGATATCTCTGTTAGGGGAGTCTTGGGAAAGATGCAGTTGAACAGGGAGTATTTTTTCTGTTTTTCTATTGACAGTGATATGAATAGTCCAGTGACAGAGACAGACTAATCCTACATAGTAACATAGCTGATAATGTTAAAAAAGGCATGTGTCCATCAAGTCCAGCCCATGCTAAATCACCCCTGTTGATCCAGAGGAAGACAAAAACAAAACAAAACAAAATAAAATTGGCAGTCAGATATTTCCCTAGATCAGTATCCTATGGGCTTTGAAGCCAACTATCTTATTTCTTAGTATTGTCCTGTGCTAGATAGATATCCGGTACTTTTTAAAAGCAATTACAACATCTGTAAACACAGCATTCTAAAGCAAATATTTCCATAACTTTATTACCCTTACTGTTAAAAATCCTTGTCTTTGTTTTAATCAAAAGCACCTTTCCATTAGTCTTAATAGATGACCTCTTGTTCTTTTCTCAGCTCTTAGAGTAAATAGTTAATTGAAGAGTTCTTTATATTGACCTTGAATATATTTGTAAATGGTAATCTTATCACCCCTTAGATGTCTATTTTCTAAAGTAAACAAACCCAGTTTGGCTAGTCTCTCTTTATAACTCAGTTCCTCCATATCTGCACTTTTGTCCAGTTTAATAATGTATTTTTAAAGAACTGTGTCCAAAACTGTACAGCATATTCCAGGCCTTAACAAGGATTTATATACTAGGGGCTAGATTCTAATATAGGTGCTAATTTTATCACTGCTTTTAGCTCCAGTTTTCCCCATAGACTTCAATAGTAAAATGTTTGATAAACCAGGTGTTAACATTTAGCACCTGCAATAGAATCTGGCCAGAATCTGGCCCTAGAAGAGTTATAGTATTTTGTAAAGAGCAAAACATCACACACAATCGGTTTTGTTGTGTACTTCACTGCTAAATAATGTCACACACCTCCTGCTAGAAGCTGATTGGCTGGAAGGTGCGTATGCACTTCCCAGTCAGTTGGAGACTGCCAATTTATTTTGAACTGAGACTGGCATAGAAAAGCCAATGTTGATTCAAAATCCTGGCAGTCTGACTTGGGCAACGGCTCAAGAGGTGGCATGGGGGGGCTCAGTGCAACTCAAAATGCCTTCAGCCACCAGAAGAAGGCAAAGGGGGGGGGGGGTAAGGATTAAGTCAATATACAATCATTGAAAAATGTTACAAACATTCTATGTTTTTTATTTAATGAGGACTTTATGATGTCACCTATATTAACACTTTGAGCTCTGGAGGGCTACCCCTCTGGCACTCAAAGGGTTAACAGTCACATCTTTGGGGGCTTATTTTTTAAATTAATTGAGCACTAATGGGTTTGTTTTTTGTGTTTAACACAAGAAAGAAGATAAGAAGAAGGAAGAGAAGAAGATGTCCGCAACCCAGCTGGACATCAGGATTACTGGTAAGTTTTTATTTGTCGGGACATGTTTGAACTGTTTGTGGATTAACCCTATGTATGCCAGTTGGGTATGCAATGCAGTATAATGTGTTGCATACCCCACTGGCACTCATAGGGTTAATCTTTTTTCTCTGTTTCAACCAGTTTCCAACATATACCGGTGGTTTTCACCACGTGTTTGGGACTCTGCGCCTGCCTTCTCATGGAGCAAGATTTGCACCATGAAAAGTGTGGTCCTAAACATGCGGTGAAGCCACTGCATGGAATAGGATATCAAAGTCATCTATTTTTAAGTGATGTCCAATGGGTGAAAATTTTGCACCCGTTTAACATTTTTGCGCATTTTTTGTTGTTGACAGTACAGTTTATAGAATTGTAAACTGTGCTGTCAAGACCACTACCACTGGTTTTAAAATACCGGGGCTAGTACAATTGAGCCCTTATAGTGTAGGCTGGCATGAACATAAGGGGTATTCTTCTATTGTAAATCCATAGCATGGGGTGGTGGAAAATTGTAAGTTCACCTGCTTGTCGTAAAATTTCCTACAGGAAAAAAAAACAGGATTTTTCACAAATCCCGCCTCCTCAGTAGGAAGGCAGTTTCTTGAATATCATGTAAGTAATTCTAGACCTGGGAATTATAGAGTATTCATCTGGGTATTAGAGGGGTAATATGGATAAAAGTCTATTAAAATTTGAAAACAGATGAATTTTCCTCCTAAAAACCCTTTCCCTAGTAGATCTTAATGCAGGTAGGAATTTGGATATACAACTTTAAATTAAAGGGATAGTAATACTTAGTTTTAATTTTATTTTATTTTGTAGGCATTAAAAAAGCACAAAGAACTATGTAAGTCTTATCTCTCAAACCTTTATGGTTTAAGAGATATTCACAAGCAAAGTTTCCCCCTCCTGCCCCTTTTTCCTAGTGTAAGCCATCTCTTCCCAGATGTGAATCTGGTTGTAAGACCAGACAGATAACAGCAGGGGACAATCTTCTTTGTATGAAAAGAATGAAAGCCCTTCCCCCCTTGACAAGTTTTTCAGCTTTTTCCCTTATCTTAATTGAAGATTGTCCTTCTCTGCAGTCTACCTGGGCACCTCCCTTCTGATCTGGCTGCACGGGGGGGGGGGGGGGGATACTTTGATTGTGAATATCTCTTAAACCATAAAGGTTTGAGAGATAAGACTTATATCGTTCTTCATGTTTTTTTAATGCCTACAAAATAAAATAAAGATAAAACGAAGTATTGCTATCCCTTTAAGCACTCCTTATTTAGCCTCAGAAAAATATTTTAGCTCTTTAATCTTCAGATCTTGTATTTATTTTTTCATTAAAATACTGAAGAAATTATCTGACAAGTAATGTCACCAATATTTATATATCAAAACTATTTTTCTCAAATTGTAGATTTAGCATATCATCACACTGTTCAAATGAATGTGAGAAGCTGTGAGATTTGGAATACAATGTGATTTATATGCATAAACTCTCAGTTTGTCTTCTGAATCTTATCAGTATGTGTTCTTTAATGTTGATATTTTACATGTATATTAGTAAAGATAACAGGTTTATAATGCTCTATAACTGGATTATTTGCAATTGCTTCTTTAATTGCATTTGTTGGATATTCAAAGTCACCCAGATAGGGGGTGGACCTTGGGAGTTTAAATATTGAGCACTCTCTATAATCTGGTTGCATTTGCCTTTTGAAGAAGCCACATTAAAACATGCATTGACTTTGTGGAAACCAAATGCAGGCTTTCAAACATTTTTGAAAACTTTTTTTTTATTTTTGATGCTTGTATTTCAATGATTTTCAATGATTATTACATTGTTTAAGCCCAAATAGCATTTTCCAGTGCTGGTAATAATAACATGCTGTTTCAAATGGCTTACAATGTTGATCTCGTCACCTAAGGATAACCCTTATGTGGATTGCATCCTATATCCATAGATACTTTGCTGCTAATATTGTTTTAGAATAGTAACAATTGAAATAAGCAGTCAATAGTTTTTCACTTATTTGTTTGATCCCCTTTTTTTAATCATTAAACTGCTAAACCATTTTAAGCCTTTACTTACGTCCACCAAAGAAATGATAATTGGCTTGCAGTACTACTTAATAATTGGTTTTGATCACAAGTATGCAACGTTAATTATTACATTAAATTTGTGTTTCTGGTTTGCACCTCTTGTTAACCAACTTTTTTCTTTATGGCAAGCCTGATAATATTTTTGACTTGGCAGTACAGCAAACTATGTATATACATTTTGCAAGCCTCTTCTCTTTTATATATATATTTACAATAACAATAATCTATCCATTTTCCTTTTTGACACAGGCTGGGAGAGCGTCACGGACCAGCAGGAATCCAAACAGCCAGCACAACTGCAAATTCTTCCGTTAAAAAGAGTATTTTATTTTACAAAAATAAAAGCAAAACAATTGCAAAGAAAACTAGCTCCTACCGAACACACTATCAGTGTGTCACGGTTTGTTATGACTCTCAGACACAGAGTAAGATAAAAATCAAACTTTACTGAAAAGTTTAATGGGGACCCCCATGGGTCTAGTACATACACATATGTCAATTACACAATCTGGGTGCAAACAGTAGTAGCAAGATACAGCAGTATAGGCTCTACCGGCCTTGCCAATATACCGGGCAAGGCAGGCAGTAAGATGGTACAACAGAATGTAAATAGGCTCTACCGACCTTGCCAATATACCGGGCAAGGCAGCCAGTAAGATGGTACAACAGAATGTAAATAGGATCTACCGGCCTTGCCAATATACCGGGTAAGGCAGCCAGGAAGATAGTACAACAAAATGTAAATAGGCTTTAATGGCCTTGCCAATATACCGGGCAAGGCAGCCTGTAGGAATATGAGGACAGCTCCACTAAGGCTGAGATGGTAAGGCAGCAGCCCAGAGAGGAGAGTGGACCAAACCAATTACAAGTAGTGACAGTGAAATAGCCCAACGGCTCTATGCAATGGAATCTACAACTGGTGTGTGGAGTAAACCAGTACCACGTACTGGAGCAACGGAATGCCCAACCTGTACTGTGCAACGGGTCAGCAACCGGCAAGTAGAGTAAACCAGCACCAAGTACTGGAGCAAAGAAATGCCCAACCGGTTCTTGCAACGGAATCAGCAACCGGTATATAGAGTAAACCAGTACCGCGTACTGGAGCAAATGGAACGCCCAACCGGTTCTATGCGATGGGATCAGCAACCGGTATATGGAGTAAACCAGTACCCCGTACTGGAGCAAATGGAACGCCCAACCGGTTCTATGCAATGGGATCAGCAACCGGTATATGGAGTAAACCAGTACCACGTACTGGAGCAAATGGAACGCCCAACCGGTTCTATGCAATGGGATCAGTAACCGGTATATGGAGTAAACCAGTACCGCGTACCTGAGCAAATGGAACGCCCAACCGGTTCTATGCAATGGGATCAGCAACCGGTATATGGAGTAAACCAGTACCGCGTACTGGAGAAAATGGAACGCCCAACCGGTTCTATGCAATGGGATCAGCAACCGGTATATGGAGTAAACCAGTACCGCGTACTGGAGAAAATGGAACGCCCAACCGGTTCTAGTGCAACGGAATCAGCAACCGGTATATGGAGTAAACCAGTACCGGGTACTGGAGCAAATGGAACGGCCAACCGGTTCTATGCAACGGGATCAGCAACCTGTAAATGAAGTAAACCCCATGATGAAAATGTCGCCCAGGTGACAGGCAGCCAGACACAGTGAATCAGGATACAGCACAGGAGCAGGTTGCCCTCCAGGACAACCACGGGAATGGCAGAACGGTCAACCGGGTCAGGAACGGAAGCAGGAACAACACCAGGACCGGAGCAGAAGCAGGATCAGGAACAATAGACAACCGGATCTGGAAAGAGGACAAGACCCATGCAACAGCAGCAGCTCTGACCAAGGAGAAACGCTGACACTGGTAGAAGATCCACAGGCCAAAGGAAACATCAGAAAGGCAACTGCAGGTGCAGAGACACCACGAAAGGGCAACCAAAGGGTGCCTCAGGCTGGTTTAAATAGGCAGTGCTAGGCGGGCGTTAAACAGGCGGCCTATGGGGAATACACACAACTGACTGACAGCAAGGGTGAGCAATCACAGGCACCATGATACAGTGCATAAACCGTGTAACGCGTTTCATGCTAACCGCACTTAATCATGGGTCCGATTACATGCACTTCCCTATCCATACAAATAGTGTCACTAATTAACAGATATAATGTAGCAACCAATCAGTTACTGACAAAAGAATTCAAATGAGCCTATACAGAGATCAGTCTCCTAAAAAGCTACTTACGTATTCTATGGTTACTCCTCCTATAATAAAGATTAACTCACTCAATGTGGTCTTCATTATGTTCTACACATTGTGTTACACATTGTAGACCATTCTGATGAAGTATTTATTTTTAGATATCGCTATGTCAGCGCTGCTGAAGAGCCGCCGTCTGATGCAGGAACCAGAATCTGCTTCTGACAGCTTTACAGCTCATCAAGCAGAAAGGGGAGGGAGAGGAGAACTTTATTTTCCTATATCTCTCAAACCATAATGGTTTGAGAGATACAAATAAGTGCAAGTACGCTCTTTTAATTGTATCTACCATATAGTTAATACTTTTTTTCTGACATTACTATCCCTTTAAAAGGTTAAAATCAATACAGTTGCATTAAGGTGTTTCATATCTTAAGAGAGAGAAATATCTGAAGCAAGTATATGTCAAAAAGAGCCAAATCAACTGCAAGCCATTTAACAATGAGTAAATAAAATAAAAAATAATCACTTTACATGCCTTAGTATATGCAGTTGAATCTTTCTTTGTACAGTATGTGTTTAAAGTAATGTTTATTTTTTTTAAAGTCAATTTTTTGTATACTTATTTCTTAAAAACAAATCAGGCTTCTCTGTGCCTTATGTTCCGATTCCACTTTTATTATCACCACTGTGTTGCTTCTTCATACTGTAGCTGATTAAATGATTGGGTTTTGTACTCTTAGAAAATTCCCTCTTAATTAGTTAATTAATTACATTAATCAGTGACTTCAAAGGTTATTGTATAATATGATATGCTGTTTCTTCTGTGACCATTCCTGTAAGTTAAATAATGATCTTCTGGGGCTGTGCTATTCCTTGAAATTCATCTTGAGTTTAATATTTGTGTCTATGTCAAGAAAATGAATTAACTAAGGAAATGTGGCTTGAGGTTAATAACCTTGACAGCTTTTTGATGTCTCAGTCATCTTAAGCGTTACAAAAATTTAATAATTCAGGAAGATAAAGTTCCAATGTTCTATAAGGCATTTTTAACAAACCTTTAGACTTCTTAAGTTATATATAACTTATATATATTAAAACAGAAAGATGTCACATGACTGAGAATTTTAGGTCATTGCCTGCCGCACCTTTGGGTGGAAGTAAGGAGGAAACATGCTAATCTTCTTCTTACTGCCTCTCCAAAATATGAAGGTAGTGGGATTTTGCCAGGAGGACATTCACCGTACTAATCTTCTCCTTTCTGCCTCTCCAAAACATGGAGGTAGTGGGATTTTGCCAGGAGGACATTCACCGTACTAATCTTCTCCTTACTGCCTCTCCAAAACATGGAGGTAGTGGGATTTTGCCAGGAGGACATTCACCATACTAATCTTCTCCTTACTGCCTCTCCAAAACATGGAGGTAATGGGATTTTGCCAGGAAGTTGTGGTGGGAATTTTGACATGACATTTTACAAAATACCTGAAAGGACCTAGCAATGAACTCAATGCCTATTCATATTTCAAATCATAAACAGGGTGCACATTTGCACATCGCCTTCCAAAAAACTCCCCACTAAAGAACACCATCACACACACACTACACTAATTGTTGCCTCACCATTCAATCACTACAACTACAAACACTCTTCATACCTGCACATGCTCAGGAAATATACCCAGTGCTTGTTTCCAAACCCATTCACTGTATGTCTCCCACCTACTACAAATCTGAATTATCTGTGTCTTACCTCTTTCCCCTGTGTCATTCACTTCCTCCATCTTGTCCATCTAATTACATCCTTCCTTCTCTCTCCATGTCATTCTCTCCCTACCCACCTCCCATGTCATCTGCTCCCCCCCTTTGCCCTACATCCTCCTTTGGTTCCCCACACCTGCCCAAAATTACTTCCTTCCTCTCTGATAGAGCCTCCTCTTCCCTCCCATTTATGTGTCATTCTGTGACAAGGCCGCATGTCACACTTAGGGATTGGTGAAACTTTTCACCTCAAAATCAGGATTAAAATATCACTTCCAATCCCACTGAGCATGAAATGTTTTGTGAAAAGTACCAATGTTCTGCTTTTTTAACTTAACTTGTTGCAATGAAATCATTATTAAGACAGATTTTCCCCTACCACATGGCAAGTTTCTTTTCTTTCCCACAGCTATAATATAAAAAGTGTGTCAGGTTCCACAGTATGCCATTCTGTGCTTGTGCAAGTAAGGGCAAGCAGCTCAATCTTGCAGTTAGACAGGATAAGAAAATAAAGTGATTTTGTTTGTTATCTGTTTGAGGGGTCTGGTAGCAGTCTGGGGGTGAAGAAGGGAGAAAGAAGACTAACCGCATATACCCCCAATTTTCTGTGTGACTGACTGGGAAGAAACAGGGAGCAGTGATCCAAGCTTCTTCCTGGTCTGGCTGTTATCTCTGTGCTAGGGGAGTCCAGGGGTGTGAGAAGGAAGCAAAGGATATTCACCTTAAATACCACAAACCTTTCTGTAACTGACTGAGAAGACACAGGCAGCCATGATCCTGATCTGGCTATGATCTCTGTGCCAGGGGAGTTTGGGGAAAGAAGCAGTTGAACAGACAGTGAGGTTTTTTGTTTTTTTTTCTTTAGGGATAGGAAAAGAGGGACAGTCAATTAAAAAAAGTTTGCTAGTTGACAGAGACAGGGATGTCCATGACATGAGCTGTGACTGAGGCACACTGATACTAAAACAGAGAGAAAGAGTGTATTTTTGTAAAGGGCAAGGCATCACATCCACTCACAGTTAGTTATATTGTGTACTTCACTGTGAAAACACACACAATAAAGGAATATTGACAAGCTAACAAAAAAGGGGTAGGGGGTGGGTGAAAGATGTAGTACAGGTATGTGGGAGTAAAGTGGTAGTCCAAAAAGTGACTGCAGCCATGGTTCCTGCAATGTGTGCAACTAATGATGGTGAAGGTCCCTTTCCTTCTGACAAGGCAGTTTGTCAAAGTCTCTAAAATAGATCCACCACCACCAATACTATTGATAATATTGAAAACACTGTAAATGACATTGAGTCATATTCTAGTGTTATTGGCATAGTGGAAGAAGGTGTAATAGTTCAACCAACTGTTGCACCTGATAGTGAGACAAACAAGCACACCTGTCCTGAAAGTAGTAACGAATATTGGAAAAGTAAAAATAAATTGTTTGATACCTCTACAATTCTAAAGGAATATAAAAGTAGTGGGGAAGATGTGGTGTGCAATGCAAAATATGACCTAATGTATGATGATGATCTAGAATATATCCCTCTGACATTCTCCTCTCCTTCAGATACAGCTGAAAGTGATAAAAATGATGAAATGGGGAGAAAACAAGCTGAAAGACAAAAGCTCAACATTCCACCACTGAAAAGGAGCAATGTGCCTGTTTATAAACTGTCTGGGAAAATAATTGGAAAGTCTGACACTGGACATCCTGCAATTCATCATCAGCATCTTCACTGCTTCCAAGTCCAAACCACACTCAGCCACACGCAATAGCATTGAGTAATCATCAGCAACAACACAGGTTATCAATATCCACATACCAGCTATGATGAGTACCTCTGCTGCTGTTGGAAGTGCAGTATCTTTGACACCTATTATAATTGCAGCAATATCTAGTACCAGTAGTAGAAGCAGCCCCTCAGGAACCCCTCCATCTACAAAATCCACAGCATGGAGATAATTTATTCATGATCCAAAAGCCAAGAATGTGGCTCTCTATTGTCTGTGTAAAAAAAGCATGTGAACATAGAGAAAGCAAGCTCACACATAGGCACCTCCTCCCCGAGATCCCACATGTAGCACAACCACAGGTCTGATTAGGAGAGACAGGATCCACATGTCAGAGCTTCCACAACTAGCAGCAGAAGCACTCTTAAAAGTTCCTGGGGCTCTGGGCCACAAAATAGATGTGATATTGATGTGTTAGAGAGCATGCCTAGAGTGTGTTCATTTGAAAGAACACCGATGGCTCTTGATGTAGAGGATTATGACTTTGTTAGTTGTAAGAGATGACAAGAGTCATACACTGCCCACACATGCCACCGTCACCACTCCCACTCCCACCGTCTTCAGTCATGTTGTTAAATCAATAAAGTTACAGGGTTATTCTTCCATGTACTGCCAACCTACTCTTACTGCATTCTTAGCAAGGAGTCAAACACTTCACATAAACATTCCCAGATTGTACCTGTGGAATGGCAAGGTTGCCAAAATGTTGGCAGTTGACATACTGCACTATTCTTTAGTTGAAAACCAATGTTTTACAGCTCTGATGCAGCCCCTCACTGGCATATCCCAAGGTACAGTTATTTTCAAGAGCAACAACAACATCAACTAGAACATCCAATTCCCAGCATATTTCTGAATATGTCATCATCATCATCATCCCAGAAAGCAATTCATGGGTCTCAGGGGCAGCATCAAATATTTGTGCTGGTGGTAGCACTGGTGGTAGCAATTTCTATGGTACTTGCTCCCAGGTTATGGGTTGGTAACTGATACACAAGAACAGTGTGTGGCAACCACTGACATGTACCTCAGTGGCAACTCTTAATTGCCCACCTGAAGTCTGAGCAGGTTTCCAGTGCATTAGGTTATATTGTAAATGACTGCAGGACACAACTATTAAGTAGCAATGTTGGGAGGTTAACACTTCTAAAAACATCTAATACCATCTAAGCATGAGGTAGCAGAAGTGGACAAAACCACACATGACTGGGAAACCCACAGCACATTTACTATTAACAGCAGCACAATGGATGAGAAAAATGAGGAAGAAGGATTTGAAAGGTTTCTACCATATATGGACCATTGCTGTGACCAATGATTAATTTGTGTCAATAATCTGATAATAACTCTAGCTTACATTAGACTCAAAGCCCACATTCCCCATACAAAATGATGTTCAATCCTCCAACCTCTTCACTTGGCATCTGGGGGAAAACTGTGACAAAGGCATAGGAATAACTGGTTAGCAGTGTAAGGAGCAGCAGGTCAGCTGCCTGTGCCTGCTGTTTCTGCTCTAGTGTACCTTGTAATTCTGAAGAAGGGAAGGAGGAGGAGATGATGGCAAGTGTGGCAGCAGGGAACCCTAAGTCACATTTGTCATTCTCAAGCAGTCATACTACCACACAGCAGCTAGAGACTGGTGGGGGTGAGGGTGGTGGAGCAGCTGCTGGGACTAGTTGTATGGAACATAATCCTGAGGTGGAAGGGGAGTGAGTAATCAGACTAGCCATCAAGGGAGCTCACAGCACTTACCGCTGCCCCTGTGATTCCCATTCCCCTGACATTGTCCATCGTGGGAATTATGCTTAAGAAGGCAGAACTAGTATGACCAGAAGCACACATCAGCTGCCTGTGCCTGCTGCTAGTGCACCCAGTGTGCCTTTTTCATCTGAAGATATGACAGGGATGACTGTAGGGGACCCTCAGTCACATTTATCATTATCACCAACTGCTCCCATTTTCATACAGCAGCAGCAAGAGACTGATGGTGGCAGTGATGAGAATCAGATTGATAGTGGAGCAGTGGGGGCAGGAGAGAATGAGGGCCTTTTTAGCAGAAAGTGAAAAGGAATGTGAGACAGATATGCAAATGGAGATGGGCATTACCACCTCAACAGCAGTGACTCTGCAGAGTTTGCTTCTGCCGTAATTTCTGTCTAAGCAGCAGGATGATGATGAGCAGGCTAGTATGCGACAAACCACCCTGGCAACCATGGGACTTGGTTCCTGCACTAGAGCATTCCGGACTTAGACAGGTGCTACTTACCACCAATGATCTTGATTCTAGTTCTAGTGTTGATTTTGAGGCAGCAGAAGCATCATCATTTGCCTGTGCCACTGAAGAGGATTGTAGAGAAGATGAAAGAGACCATTCTTGTCCACCTGTCCCTTCCCCAAAATCATGCATGTGGGAATATTTTTCTGTTGAAGCATGTTAAAGCCAAACCTCCACAAAAGAAATTGAGAGCAGTTCATGCTGTACCCCCTGTCTGTCCCCAAGGGCACCAAGAACATCGTCGAAAATCAAAGAGGAAGAGTAGAGAAACCCAGCCTGAGCCTGAAAGTTCGATGGAATATCTTTACCAACATTACCTTGCCCATCAGCAGATAACAATTTTATAGATTTGAGGATGTGCCAGTTCATGTCCACCCATTACACATTATGTGGTGCACTGGCCACACATGGCAATGTGGTGGAAAGTAATTGCAAGCAGGGAACCAAGGACCAACTTCAGACATTCCATCCCACAGAATATGCCAAGCTGGTGGCAGAGAGGATTTATCTTTATTATTGAGTCTTATTTTTATCACATGTCCTTAGCTAGCAGACAAGGACCATAATGATAGCAACTCTTGGTTTTTGGGGGATGTTTTCACATTGCGGACCTAACTGTCAAGGTGTTAGGTTGAGTTTGTGCCAGTTGCCTCATATGAGTGGAGATGTGTCCATTGTTCCCAGTCCTTTCCTATTTCACAATGTTTCCCTACACACACTGTGCACATCGCAGTTTCTGATGAAAGGCTCAGTTCCTTCCTGATCTCAAGGAAGAAATTAGTATGCCAACACACCCTAGATTTTGGATGAGGTACAGGAGGGGAAGTATTATTGACATATTTCTTTTCTCTAAAAACACCTGAAGTAGTGGGGGCTAGTTGTGATGCTGCTAATGCCTCAGGCACATCACTGGAGCTAGTGGCAAGTGAAGCCATCATTGCCTGTCTCATATCACTGCTGTGGATCTCAGTCCCCTGAAGCTGTCTAATCATCCTGCTACTTAGACAACTCAGCAGCAATTACAGCAGTAGCAAATGCTGGAAAATCACCAGTGTCATTTACCAGTGACCACCATAAAATGACCTGCTGGCACTAGGCCAGAAGGGCATTATTTTTTGTATAAGGGCTTGTTTGTGGCAAGTACAAGGCCTCTACAAGAACATTTCATCTTAGGGCTTGTGCTTAACAAGTTTTCTCATGGCTTGTTTTAACAAGTGTAGGTCCTACAAATAATTTTTTCTTAGGGCTTGTGTTTTACTAACCTGAGTCCTGCACAGTGCACACACAAATATTTTTCAGTCTTTTTGTAAGCCTGCTGCTTTGTGGCCTAGCCATTGTTTATAAAGAGAAAAAATAAATAAAAAAGTGTTACTTATAATCTAAAATGCATATGGTGATGGACTGGTGAAGTGTGTAGGGATGGGTGAAAATTTTCACCTCAGACCAAAATCGTCGAATAATGGCACATCCCGCTTGGTGAAAAATTTCCAGTGAAAAGTGTGTTTTTTCTGCTTTTTTCACTTAGCTCATTTCATTGAAATCAATGGGAACATTGAATTTAAACACAACACATAGAAAATGTTATTTTATTTTCCAAAAGCACAGTATAAAAGGGGCATGAGCGTTCCTGTGTTGGTGGAGTGTGGGGAAAGAATCAGTTGAACAGGGAATTCTTATTTGGGGGGGGATTTGTTTACTGGGATTGGGGGCAGTTAATAAAAATAAATACTAAATACAATTAAAAAAACATAAGACGTGGTATAAAAGGGGTCTGAGGAGGGTGCCTGTGTTGGTGGATGGAATCGGTTGAACAGAGAATTTGTTTACAGACGGTTACTTGACTGGTATTGGGGGGACACTTAATTAAAATAAAATAATAAAAATAAATTTGTATATAAAGTGATAAAGACAGGGACCCCCTGATATAAGCTGCCACTGGGGTAGACTGCTACTTGACATGACAAAGTATTTTGTAGTGGATGATTTGTAAGATTTGTTATTAGAGGCCCAAGTCAGAGGCCAAGGTGTGTTCCCTTCTTTCCTCTTCTCACTGACTTGACACAAATTGTGCTCAGTGCAGTTGGTGATAACTGCACTGTGCCTGCCCCAAGAGAAAAACAGTCCCACCAGGGCCGGATTTGCCATAAGGCAGAGTAGGCATCTGCCTACAGGCGCACCCCACAGAGGGGCGCCTGTCACTGGAATCAATTATTTTTTTTATTTTATTTTTTTTTTATATTTTCATTCACCCTGTCCGCTGCCTGCCTGCCGCTCGGTGAGATCCTGCTGTTGCTCCCTCGGTGGCTCTTTAGTAATGAAGAGCGCTGGGAGATGACATCATCATGACATCATCTCCCAGCGCTCTGCATTCCTAAAGAGAAGACCACACGGGAGCAACGGGAGCTACAGTTCTGTGCAGAAGCAGGCACAGATTTTTCCTGCCGCTGGACCACCAGGGAGGTAGGAAACGGGGCAATGTGGAGCTAATGGTGCAAGTTGGAGATGATGAGGGTAATGTGAGTGCAAGTTGGAGCTGATGGGGGCAAGTTGGAGCTGATGGGGGGCAATGTGAGGGGCAATATGGATATGGGGGGTAATGTGGAGGTGTCCAGTGGAGATGGCCAATGAGGGGGGAGCTTCAGATTTCTGTGCCTACAGGCTCCTGAGATGTAAATCTGGCCCTGATTCCCACACCCATGACTTCAGGGGGGAGGGATAAAGAACAGGTGGAGAAGAATGGCCTCTTTCGTCTTGTCCTCCACATTACCCTTCACTGTCTGGGGCAGAGGATGATGTTACTGCTGTTGCTGCTACTGCCTCAAAATCAGCACTGCAACTAGGACCAGGAGTGTTGCTGCAGCTGGCAAGTGGAACCTGTCCTAGCCCCGCATCACTGTTGACCCTATTCCCACTGTGTCCTTGGTGGTCTGTGGCACACTAGTCTGCTCCTCCGCATCCTGCTGCCTTTGCAACTCAGCATCAGCAGGAATTAGAGCAGTTGCAAATTCTGCAAATTCCAAGTCTCACTTCTGGTGGGGCTGATGCCCATCCTCATCCCTGTCTCCCATTCCTTCTCACTTTTGGCTAAAAAGGCCATCAATATATCTTATACCCCAGCTTCTCCACCATCATCATCATCAACACCACCACTAATCCCTCCATGCTGCTGTTGCTGGTCTATTACAGACATCTCACTGCTGGTTGGTGGAGGAGATGAGAAATGTGACAGAGGGTCCCCTGATGTCACACTTGCCATTTCTTGGTGACCTAAAGAAGGCAGACTGGCAGCACTAGAAGCAGGCACAGGCAGCTGATCTGGTGGTGGTGATATTATTGCTGCTAGGTAATAATTCTGCCTTCTTCAAGATCATGTTCCACCTGGGCAATGTCATGGGGAGGGGGGCATGACTCCCATCATCAGGGGAATGGTGTGGGCTCCCTTGACCACTAGTCTGGACACTCTCAATTGCTTCTCCTACAACTCCCCTAACACTAGTTTCACCCACTGCTTCACCATCATTGTTACTAGTACTACCACTAACACCAACCGCATCAATTTCAGCCACTTAGTCTTCCTCCTCGCAGTCAATAGTAATATGATGATTACCCCTTCCTTCACTCCTAACACTAACAAGCTGTTGGACCTTCTTAGTAGTAGTACTAGCACTGGTGGTGGTGGGACTGCTTGGAGATGGCAAGTGTGACTTAGGGTCCCCTGCTGTCATACTTGGCATCATTGTCTCTTTCCCCCTCCTGAATATTGCAAGACACACTGACAGCAGGTTCAGCACTGGCAGCAGTCACAGCACTAGTGGCACTAGGGGCAGCACAGGCAGCAGGCACAGCACTGATGGCAGCAGGGCCAGCATGTCTGACACCAGGCACAGCACTGGTGGCAGCAGGGGTAGCACATCTGACAGCAAAAACAGCACTGGTGACAGCAGGGGCAGCACTGGCAGCAGGCACAGCACTGGTGACAGCAGGAGCAGCATGTCTGACAGCAGGTACAGCACTGGTGGCAGCAGGGGCAGCATGCCTGACAGCAGGCACAGCAATGGCGGCAGCACATCTGGTAGCAGGCACAGGCAGCTGACCTGTCCTTCTATAACTACTATTCTTCCTCCCTTGATATTAATCAGTAGACACATAAGGATCCATCCAGTTCCTCCTTTTATTAGTTTTAAACTTGCTCATGTTGATAGCAGTCACTATGAGCCTCTCCTGTCTCAATTTTGCCTCAAGATCACAGCAGAACAGCACAGCACTCTGTAGTTATTTCTATTGTTTTTCACTTCCTGGAATATGTCACGTTTATATATGAAAAGACGAAAAACACATTAATCAATGGGCGGAAACTTTGTAGCCATTAAAAAATGGCAAATAATTTTGTCCATCTGGCAAAAAAATGCAAAGATTTTAATAGCTGTTTTAAAGCTGATTTTCTTGCAAAAAAAGCAGTCAACAACCTGTTTTTTGTGGATTTTTTCACAGGAACATGACGAGACCTTTCATGTTTGCCATTTTTTCAATGGCTAGAAGGTTTCCACAAATTGATATACATGCTTTTTGCCTATTCACTATAAAAATGTGACATATTTGCAGAAGTGAAACAGCAGAAGCAGCTACAGAGTGAGGTAGATGTGCTGTGCTGTTCTGCTGTGATCTTTTTGCAAAACTGAGGTAGGAGAAGCTCATAGTGACTGCTTTCACTATGAGAAAGTTTAAAAATAATAAAAGGAGGCACTGGAAGGACCCTTCCACTGAGTCTGAGGAGGAGGAGGATGTGAGCACTACAGAACAAATGCTGTCCAGTCCCCCTGAATCACCCCTAGTGATCTTGGGGAAATTAATGTCAAGGGAGGAAGAAAAGGGTAGTAGTGAGAGCAGGACAGGTCAGCTGTCTGTGCCTGCTTCCAGACGTGCTGGCCCTTCTGCCATCATTGCTGTACCTGCTGCCAGTCATGTTGCCCCTGCTGCCACTAGTGCTCTGCCTGCTGACAGACTTGCTACCCCTTCTGCCACTAGTGCTTGCTGTCAGTTGTGCTGCCCCTGCTTCCACCAGTTCTGTGTCTGCTGCCAGTGCTGAACCTGCTGCCACCAGTGCTCTTCCTACTGCCTGTGCTGAACCTGCTGCCACCAGTACTGTGCCTGCTGTCAGTGCTAAACCAGCTGTCACCAGTGCTGAACCTGCTGCCAGTGTGTCTTGTAATACTCAGGAGGGGTGAAGGAGAAGATGATGCCAAGTGTGACAGCAGGGGACCCTGAGTCACACTTGGCATCCCCAAGCAGTCCCACCAGTGCTAGTACTACTACAGCAGCTTGTTACTGTTAGGAGTGAAGGAGGGGGTAATCATCATATTACTTGTGACTGTGAGGATGAAGACTCAGGGGATGAACTTGATGTGGTTGGTGTTACTAGTAGTACCAATAATGGTGAAGCAGCTGGTGGGACTAGTGTTAGGGTAGTGGTAGGGGATGCATTTGAGAGTGTCCAGGCTAGCTGTCAAGGGAGCCCAGACCATTCCTCTGGCCCTTGGAGTCCCCTTCCCTTCACGTCATTGTCCAGATAGAACATGATCCTGAAGAAGCCAGAACTGTTGGTGAATAGCAGGTGCAGCAATAATACCACCACAAGGAGCACAGATTAGCTGCCTGTGCCTGCTTCTAGTTCTGCCAGTCTGCCTTCTTCACGTCATCAAGAAATGGCAAGTGAGATATTAGGGGACCCTCTGTCACATTTTTCTTCACCTCCTCCAACCAGCAGTGAGATGTCTGTAATAGAGCAGCAGCAGCACGTGGGGACTAGTGGTGGTGGTGATGATGATGGTGGAGAAGCTGAGGTGGAAGGGACATTGATGGCATTTTTAGCCCCAACTAAGAAGGAATGGGAGAAACGGATGAAGATAGGCATCACCACCATCTCCACCAGCAGTGAGCTTTTGGAATTTGCATAGTTTACAACTGCTCTAATTCCTTCTGCTGCTGAGACGCAAGGGCAGCAGGGTGCTAAGGAGTAGGCTAGTGTGCCACAGACCACCGTGGACACAGTGGGAATGGGGTAAACAAGTGATGCGGTACTAAGACAGGTTCCACTTGCCAGCAGCAGCAATGCTCTTGGTCCTAGTTGCAGTGCTGATTCTGAGTCAGTAGCAGCAACAGAAGGAACATCATCCTCTGCACCAGGTAGTGAAGGGGAATGTGGAAAAGAAATAAGAGGCCATTCTTCTCCACATTTTCAATCCCCCCTGAAGTCATAGGTGAGGGACTATTTTTCTCTTAGGGCAGGAACAGGGCAGTCATAAAAATCATCACTGTGCACAATTTGTGACAAGTCAGTGAGAAGAGGAAAGGAGGGAACGCTCCTTGGCACAAGTGCCCTGATAACACACATGAAACACAGACACCATGACATTTATGTCAAACATTAACACCCACCACAAAAATTAAGCACTGCTGTTGCTGTACCCCCTGACTCTTCCCAAAGGCAACAAGTGGAGAGGCAGAGATCAAAGAGAAGGAAGAATAGAGCAACCCAGCTAGAATCTGGAAGTTCGATGACGAATGAAACAAATAGCTCTCCAGCACCTTCTTCCACTAGGGTAACTACATCTTCTGCCAATCCACCTCTTTCATAGTTACCTCCCATACCAAATGATAGTCACTCTGCAGATGTTAGGATGTGGTAGTTCGTGTCCACCCATTGCACACTGTGTGGTGCACTGACCACATATGGAAGTGTGGTGGAGGAGAATCTCAAGCAGGGCACCAAGCTGCATCTGAGGAGATTCCATCACGCAGAATATGCTAAGATGGTGGCAGGGAGGGGTCATCACTACTATTAAACTGTCATCAACTTGTCATGTGTCCTTAGCAGGGTGTGGAAAAGGGGCATAGTGACAGCAGCAGTATTTGGTTTCTGGTTTCATGGTGTTTGGACAGAGTTGTCGCAGATGTTATTTACCACACACAACTGTGCACATTGCAGTTGCTGATGAAAGGCACATTCCCTGCTCTGAAGGGAACATTTTCCATTCTAATAACAACACACCCATGATTTTGGAGGAGGGGCAGGTAGAGAAGAATTATTGGCCAACTTCTTCTTTTCTCCACATATACTGGGGGCACTTATTGTGCTGATTCTGCCTCAAGTGCATCACTGGAGCTAGTCATGGCAAGTGGATCCTTTATCATCCATCACCCATGTTACTGCTGTTGTTGATACCATTCCCTTTGAGCTGCCTAATCATCCTGCTGCTTAAACAGCATAGCAGCAGCAAGAACAGCAGTCACAAATTCCGCATCTACATCAGGGCATTTGTCAATGGGCAGTAGCCACTGGCCAACATGACATGACCTGCACTAGGCCAGTAGGGCATTTTATTTCCTCAGGGCTTGTGCTTTAAAAAAAAAAATAAATAAATAAATAAAATCCATAGTCCTACAAAAAATAAACACTTTTTGGGGGTTTGTTTCTAACAAGCCTAAGTCCTACAAATCAATGTTTCCTTAGGGCTTGTGCCAAACAATCCAAAGTCCTACAAATCAATGTTTCCTCAGGGCTTGGACCTCTAACAACAAATCTAACAAATCATCTTCTACAAAATACTCTATAAAGTCAAATATCAGTTAACCACAGTGGTAACTTATGTCAGGGGGTTCATATCTCTATCACTTTACATTCAAATTTTTTATTTATTTATTTTTTTATTAACTGCCCTCTCAATACCAGTCAAGAACCCCCCCCCCCAAAACAAATTCTCTGTTCAAATGATTCATTCCCCAGAATCTTCCCACCAACACAGACACCCTTCTCAGACCTGTTTTATACCATGGGGCCACAATGGCCAAAATTGTGTATCCAGTTGCTTACTGCCGTGGTTGGATCTTGATAGTAACAAAAGTCAATTCGATAACTTTTTCCACTTTAAAAATGCTATTTTACTGAATAAAAAATAAAACCATTCAATACAGGTCTTAAAAATGTGAATATGTGCTATATACACACACACACACATATATATGCTACAAATGAAATATTACAACTACATAATAGATTGAGAGCACGTATTACAATTTTCTTTCATGAGAATTGTCTGTCAAAGAATGTAAACCAAATGATAGATTGGGAGAAGGAATTATATGCATCATCTTTGAATGGTAAACAAAAGTGGAGTTGCCCTGTTCTTTAAGGGAACTGGAATATGTAGCATATCATCATATAAGAGCACTTCATACAATTTGTAGTAAATCATATAAATAGACACTTATTTAATGGGATATTTGTTTATGTATTTATACAGCAAAGTGAACCACACTTTTGCACAGTCAAAGTTTGATGGAAGGGGATTTCAACAAAGGATTTTACAATGGTTTATACATATTTAATACAAATGGGAAATTGAAATTTACAGGGGAGAAATAAAAGCCAGGTATGGAAAAATAATTCACTTGTAGGTATTATAAACACTGGGTTTAAAGTATTGGTTCCCAAACAACAAACAATATATTTACTAAAGACTCATAACGCTTTTTCAATAATTTTTAATATAAAATATAATTTAATATAAAAATGATACAGAACAAATATTAATCTTTTATCACGCTCTTATTGCGTGTACAGTTCAGATTAGTTTTCTAATACCCACTTAGAATTTGCAAAAATTCTCAGAAGCATATTTAGAACATACATAAAACAAACATTATGTACTGTAATATATAAATGGGAATATTATAACAAACGTTACACAATAAAGCTCATGAGAGGCTCTGGTGACAAACAAAAGCAGTGTTGACCGTTTTGCAGCTAGTCGGCTCACCATTCAGAAGCATACTATTTTAGATCTCTTTTTTTTTTTTTGAATTAATCTTTTTTTTTTTAAACTAAAGTTTATTAAAGAAGTAGTAGAATAACAAACATAATAAATATAACAAACAACAAAAAAAAAAAAAAAAAAAAAAAGGAAGTTAAACACAACAACCAATATAATGTATAATATAAGTTATTAATAATATAATAATTTTATAATAGGGGGGTAAAGAAAGGTAAAAGAATAAAACCAAAAAGAGAGGAAAAAATACGAAGGGAGAGGTAGTGTTAAGGTTTACGTAGAATGTTATTGTTATAGCAAAATTTACTGTCTAGCCATGGAGACCAAGTAGAGATGAAGGTATCAAAATTTCCGAGTTCAATTGAATTGAGGTATTCATTTTTGCAGATAAAATTTATTTTGTCCAAAATACAGGACCAAGAAATGTGAAATTTCTTCCAGTGAGTACCAATGCAGGTTCTAGTTGCTGAACAGATTCTAACAATAAGCCTATCCTCATGTTTGGAGACTAAGTTGACTTTGAGGCCTAATAGAGCTTCGTAAGCATTGAGATAGATTCCTTTATGAAAAATGGTTGAAAGGAGTTTACTCATTTTTTCCCAGATGAATTTAACTTTGGGACAAGACCACCATATATGTAAAAAAGTTCCAGCGTCTTGACAGCCTCTAAAACATTGATCAGAAATATTAGGATACATCAAAGCAAGTTTAGCCGGAACTAAATGGTAAAGATGAAGCATCTTGTATGATTGTTCAACCAAATTAAGATTTAGGCTAGTTCTGTGTATTCGAGTGATAATTGATTACCAGTCTTCATGTGACCAAGAGTGTTGCAGCATAGTCTCCCACAAGTGCTGAGATTTTAATTTTGTAGTATCATATAATAAAATTTTATAAATGGGAGAAATAGTTTTTTGTGAGGGGATCCATAGATTAAAGAAAGATTCAAATTTTGTAAGAGGCATGGTAATATATTTGCCTAAATAACGAGACAAATTGGATTGGATAGAATCATATATATGTTTATCTTCTGGTAAACCGTCGATCAATTCTTTTAGAATTGACCAATCGAGAAATCTTTTCCTAAAAACCAAAGAATTTAGAGTATTGAAACCATATTGAGATAATTTAGTAAGAAAATTTAACTCAGTGGGGCTCCATTTGAAAAAAGAGGAACATAAAGGAATAAGTTTAGATCTGAAGTCAATTAGCTTAAGCTTGATTCTATGTTTATCCCAAAGCCAAAGATCATTAATAGTTGTTTGAAGAGCGTCCTGTAGATTTGATGATCTCTGATGAGGGAGAGACCAAATCCAGTTAAGAAGAAATTTTCTTGGGGTAAATTGAGATTCTAGAGAAACCCATCCAGGACAAAGCCAGGGAAGATCGTATTTAGCAGTAAGAGCGAGAAGTTGTGATAATCTGGAAGAAAGGTAATAATTATAGAGATTAGGAAACAGAAGGCCCCCAAACTTTTTTTCTCTAAAAAGAATGTCTCTTTTAATTCGGGGGTGTTTATAAAGCCAAGCAAATCTAAAGAATTCATTTTGTATTCCAATAAGATCTGATTTGTGGATTCTGATTGGGAGTGTTCGAAAAAGGTAGAGAACTTTGGGAAGAAGACTCATCTTCAAAGCGTTGATTCTTCCAAAAAAAGAAAGAGGGAGTGAAGTCCAATTAGATAGTTTGTCCAGAAAGGTTTTCCAGAGGGGTCTAAAATTATAAGAGAAGGTTTTGTTTATATTTTTAGGAATTTTTACCCCTAGATAAGAGATAAAGTCGTCTCTCCATTTAAAAAAAAAGGATTCAGAGATAGAGGTTTTAATGTCTGTTTCTAAGTTTAAGCTCAGAATCTCAGATTTCTCTTGATTGATGGTAAGGCCAGAAATTTCACTAAAATGTTGAAGGACAGACCATAAAGTATTCATAGAGAGGAGAGGATCAGAAATAAACATAAGAATGTCATCAGCATATAGATTGATTTTAGAATCTTGGTCTGTTCCTATTCCTTTAATTGAAGTGGTTTTTCTGATGGTAGCTGCTAAAGGTTCGATGCAGAGTGCGAAGATCAATGGGGAGAGGGGGCAACCTTGTTTGGTGCCCCTTCCCATTAGAATTGGGGTACTTTCAAGGCCCATCATTCTTAAGATGCTCACAGAATTATTCTGTAAGGCAGTCAGGTAGTGTTCGATGTGACCATTTAAACCAAAAATAGAAATAATTTTTTTAATATAAGTCCAATTAACAGAGTCAAAGGCCTTTGTTATATCCAATGAGAGAAGAAGGGAGTTTTTCAGTTTAAGTTGGGAAGAGATATTAATGATATCAAAAGCTCTTCTAGTGGAATCACTGGTGTTTCTTCCAAGAACAAACCCACATTGGTCCGAGTGGACCAAATAGGGTAAAAAGATTTTTAGTCTGTTAGCTAGAAGTTTTGATAATATTTTGAGGTCTGTATTGATAAGGCTAATAGGTCTGTAATTATTAATATCCTCTGGATCTTTATTCGGTTTACAGATCATAGTAACAAAGGAAGAATTGGAATCTTTATCAAGTGTTCTTTTTTCTAAAATAGAGTCAAAGAAAAGTTTTAGATGAGGGGATAATTCTTTAGCGAAACATTTGTAATAAAAATTGGTGTAACCGTCTGGTCCTGGACTTTTACCATTTTTTAGGCTATTTATTGTTTTTTCAATTTCTTCCGTTTCAATTGGCATGTTCAAACGTTTACGGCCTTCATTGTTTAAGCTTGGGAGGTTTAAATTAGAAAAAAAATTTTGAAACTTATTTTCATCAAATAAAATTTCTTCGTTGAATAACTTAGAGAGGTGAGTTTCGAAAGCTTTGACAATATTTCTCAAATTGGAAGACTTTCCAAGGGAACCACCACAATTAATCTTTCTAATATTTTGAGATGGCTTGCGAGAATCCAATTGATGGGCCATTAGTGAATGAGCTTTATTACCCCATAGAAAAAAACGTTGTTTGGTCCAAGAAAAATTGTTATCAACAACTTTATCAAGAAGGAGATCTACTTGTTCCCTGAGTCTACAAATTTCTTTAGCTCTTTTAAAGGTTGGGGAAATACATTGAGATGAAATCGTATTAGCCAGAGACTCCTCGAGGGATCTCAAAAGGGCGTCTCTATTTTTTCGCCTTTGACTAGCAAGGTTAATTAATAAGCCTCTAATGGTAGTTTTATGGGCAAGCCAGATTGTTGCTGGGTCAAGGTTATTGTTTGGAGAAGTGTTTTCTTTAAAAAATAAGTTGATATGTTTAGATATTTTAAGTTTAATGTCTCTATTTAGTAGTAGACGTTCATTAATTCGCCATCTAGATATTCTATCAGATTTTAAATTACAGGTAATCCAGAGTGATACAGAGCTATGATCAGTCCAGACCTGAGGGAAGATTACAGTATCAATGACACTTTCAAGTGAGTGTTGATCTATAAGAAAATAATCAATTCTCGATGAAACATTTCTCTGTGGGGAAAAGAAGGTAAATTCTTTAGTTCTAGGGTTTCTCTCTCTCCAGGGATCAAAGACTGCCAAACCAGACATGAAGTCTTTAATAATCTTAGAGAGACCGTCTCTTGATTTGTCCGAAGACAATCGGTCGAGTTTAGGGGATTGGCATAGATTAAAATCACCTCCTATGAATAATCTTCCCTTTAGGTTCTCTTGAATGATTAATTTTAATCTCTGAAAAAAGTGTTTTCTTTCAGTTTGTGGTGCATAAACATTAACTATAGTTAAAGTGATACCGCAAAGATCTCCAATCAGAATTAAGTAGTTTCCCTCAAGGTCTGCAATGACGTGCTCCGCAATGAATGGGACATTATTTCTAATGAGGATGGCAACTCCACCTCTTCTTCTTTCATTAGAACTCACGTAAAATCTATTGTATTTTTTAGATAAAAAATGAATTTTGTCTCTTTTTCTGAACTTGGTCTCCTGAAGAAGAACAAAGTCTGACTTAAATCTCTCCAAAGATAGAAAAGCCTTTCCTCTCTTTTGGGGTGAAGTAAAGCCCCTAACATTAATGGAAGTTAAACAGAAAGTGTTATTAAACATAAATAAAATTAATCAATAGTGTCCGCCTTTGAGATAGTAAAGGCTGGCAGGAGGTACAACAAGGGAACTACTCCTGCAAATCTCGCCCGTCAACCCAGCCCCCACAAACATGTAAAATAAATAAAGGTAAGAGAGATAATAAGTTTTAAACTAGTAAAACTGGTAAAACCAGCAAAACTGGTACATTAACATTAACAAATTATAATACATCATGTCAATATTAGTATTAGTATGTAATATTAGTATATTAATATATCATAGTGCGCGATATAGAACATATTGGCATTAGCATATAATAGTATAAAAGATGCATAGCATATCATAATACAGGACATAGAGTATATCAGCGGTAGAATATTAAAGCACAGGACATGCAGTCCACTAGCATCTATTAGCATCAGTATATCATGGTGCACGAGTTGTGGTACACAAGCACTAACAGATCATGGTGCGCGACATGTGGTGCATAAGCACTAACAGATCATAAAATAAATCATGCAATACACCAGTACCAGCACATCACAGGATAGGATACGTAGTGCATATTTTAGATCTCTAGTTCTATTGTAGAAGAGAAAGTTTCTATATACTGAACTCGTGTGTGGGGTTTTGTTTTACTATATATATATATATATATATATATATATATATATATACATATATATAGTTTTTGACTCCTTCCTAAAAACTCAGTAAATGTAGGCATGTACGCTGTAACTCAGTTCATAACAGAAGTACAGTGTATCTTTGTTGCTTTAAAGGGATAGTAATACTTCGTTTTAACTTTATTTTATTTTGTAGGCATTAAAAAAATATGAAGAATGATATAAGTCTTATCTCTCAAACCTTTATGGTTTAAGAGATCTTCACAAGCAAAGTTTCCCTTCCCGTCCCTTTTATCTAGTGTAAGCCATCTCTTCTCAGATGGGGAGTCTAGTTGTAAGACCAGACAGATAACAGCAGGGGACAATTTTCTTTCTATTAGAACAATGAAAGCCCTGCCCCACTTGACAAGCTTTTCAAGTTTTTCCCTTATCTTAATTGAAGATTGTCCCTCTCTGCAATCTACCTGGGCACCTCCCTTCTGACCTGGCTGAGCAGTGTCACATCAGTAAAAGGGGCGGGAGGGGGATACGTTGTCATTGAATTACTCTTGAACTACAACTCTGACAGAATTGAAATAACACTCTCCAAATTCCAAATACTATGATGATTAATTAGAGCTGCTTTTATTATGAAACATTACTATCCCTTTAAACAATGACTTGTTGTGGTGGAGGTAGGGGAGGCCTGCGTGTGCACTCTATGACTCTCATCATCTCTTCCACAAACTCAGTCATACTCCTCTGTGTTTTGTATTAAATGACAGCAGCAACAGCCATGGGTGTTATTGCAAATAAGGGGAATCTTATCACAGTCTCTAACACATTTACAGCACTACTACTATTATGTGCCCCAGAGCTCCATTAACTTTTAGTAGTGTTTCTAATGCTGCTATTCCTGGCACATCGGACATAATGATGGTGTGTCTTCCAATCAGACCTGAGTCAATAAATGAGTGGGATCTCAATGAAGATGTTTCTAGAAGTGATACAGTTTCCCCCTGCTCACAAGTTTTTTACATTGAGAATAGATATCAACACGTTTAGCTTTTGATAGTGAGTGAAGTATCTCCATATTTTAGACTTCACACACTGAGTTGTTCCTGAGGGGCTACTTTTACTACTACTACTACTACTTCTACTACTACTACTTGGGTTAGATGTTGCAGTTGTACTAGCAGTAGGTGTCTGTGGTGCTGCACTCCAACAGCAAAAGCACTCATCATAGCTAGAGTTGTGGATGTTGATGTCCTGTGGTGCTGAATACTCACAGGTTCAATTTAAAATATTGCATACAAAACGTTGTGTGGCCACAGGGTGTATTAACCATGGCACCTTCATTAAAATGGCGACATAAGAATCTCGCACTGCCTGAAACAGTGAGATTCTCATGTCGCTTACTTAAATGGCGCTTCAGCCTGCTTTGTCTTTGTTGTGCAGTTAGTCGTATAAAAGCTGTCAGGCATGACACCCAATTTTATATTAAAGGATTCTCTGACATAGAGAAGCCTGCTGCAGGTAAGATGGCATTCAAAGAATCAGGCCCGCTGTCTGGGTCAGTAGTCAATATGAGAGGGAGCAGTGCTGGGCTTGGCAGTTAGTTCACATGAGAGTAGGATGATCAGTGTCCCAGACTGCCCCCTAACACTGAGTGTGTCTTCTCGGGCTACTAACTAACTGAAATTCTCTTACATTACTTATCTCTTATGCAATGGGGAGAGAAAGCTTTCATTCGACTAACTGCACAATAAAATCAATGTGGACTGAAGAGCCTTTTAAGTAAGCAACATGACAATCTTGTGCTTTCGTGAAATGCAAGATTCTCATGTCACCATTTTAGTAAAGGTGCCATAGATAATGTACTGTTTGGCCACACAATGTTTTTTATGCAATATTTTAAAAGGATACCATACTCTGCAACACTATATGTCTGGGTGGGAACTGGACTTGGGTAGGATGCTATAGAAACAGCACCACTGTAAAATTTGTGCTGCAGTAACTCTTGAATAAAACATATCTAAAAAGTGGGAGAACCTTTGTATTACTCAACACAGTAAACCATGCAAAATATATTTTTACAATATTAAGCATTACTATCCCTTTAACAAAAGTAAGAAAAATGATCCTAAAACATTGATTGAAATGCCTGAAACTTAGTGCAATCACAAGAAAAATAAATGTGTGCAGAAGTTGCTTTATGAAAGCTATCAGAGAATAACAGGATGCAAAGATGAATGCTTGCACAGTTATATCTGATAGCAAAAAACTGCTTTTCATGACAGTAATGATATGATCAAAGAAGGAATTCTGATGGAATACATTTCAAAAGAAGTGCAGGAAAATTATACTTTGATGACCTCACTATAGGCAATTTAATAAAAATAGCACGAGAGGTCTTATTCAGAGTAGAAATGCTGGAGCAAACTATCTGCACCATAGGAGAAAAATAATATATCCCCCAAAACTCCCTTTGATTTAAAAAAGGGGATTTTAACCCCTTGAAGTCTAGAATGATCTCTAGTGCATTGCTATGCAATATGTTATAGAACTCTCTAGCATTCAACAGATTAGGGGTTCGATTCTATTACCAGCGCTAAAAATAAAACAGGCGTTTTTTTAAGTCAGTTTTTGCTATCCTATTACCTGACTTGTGAAAACAAAACCAGCGGTAATTATACTTACCGCCAATCTAAAAAAAGCCCATAGGAAACAACTAAAAATAACGTGCAATTAGTATCCTATTACCCACGCTCAGTATTACCGCCTGTTTTGTGGTTACATTTAAGTCAGAAATTTGGCACCTCAGAGGTTGAGGCATAGAAGCCATAACAACAGTTTCAAAACCATCGTTGTTCAAACAAAAGCAGTGTATAATACTGTATACAGCATAGAAATCCAACATAACGTGCCTCCCTTCTACATATTAACCCCCCTTCTAAAAGTTGACTACAGTGCTTTCGTTCAGCACATTAATTCGACAAATATTGTTCATAGCCGACAATTAACCCTCCATCTTCCAAATCCAACTTACAGTGCTTTCTTTCACCATATTAAGTCGATGAATATTGTACATCTGACATTTTAACCCCTCCCTTAAAAAGTCGACTACAGTGCTCCCATGACTTTCTTTCACCATTTTTATCCCACATATCCCAGAGGTGTTTGTTTTTATTATTACATTTTCACACAAATTACATATATAATAAAAACAAACACCTTGTTTTTATACATATCCAGGTTGCCTATTATCCCTATGAGTACCAGAGGGGTAGCAAACACATTACATTACCTCTCTGGTACTCATAGGGTTAATCTTGCAATACAAAATGTGAGGGCATGTCGAATATAATAGGAGAAGAAAAATGTCGGATAAAAATGGTGAAAGAAAGTCATGGGAGCACTGTAGTCGACTTTTCAAGGGGGAGGGGGGTTAAAATGTCAGATGTACAATATTCGTCAAATTGATATGGTGAAAGAAAGCACTGTAAGTCGCATTTGGAAGGGGAAGAGTTAATTCTCAACTATGAACAATATTTGTCGGATTAATGTGGCAGAAGAAAGCACTGCAAGTCAACTTTTAAGAGGGGGGGTTAATATGTCGAGGGGGGGCACTGTCGGATTTTGTTATGTGGGAACACATCTAACACTGAACTTCATCTTTCTGCCATCAAATGTACGCCTATTTCCTTGGACTTTGATATTTTGCGTGTTTTTTGTAGGCGGTAGGCGGAAAAAAGAAGATAGCGCCAGTTTTGTTACAACACTGAAAAGTGCTGTCTTGTTTTACTCAGGGGGATAAACCCTACAACATATTTTTTTTTTACATTTTAAGTATTACTATCCCTTTAAAGATCATTTTTATTTGTTCTCTATAGTGCAGTTGGTTTGCTCCAGAATAGTTCCTCATTTATTTCATAAAGTCCAGAATGCAATATACAGCAAAATAGGTGAGTTAGAATAAACAAAAAATACTAAAAACAAAATCAAAATAAAATAAAAAATGTAAATACCTCATATATGCAGAAATAATTTTTTTACAAAACCCTTTATATGGATGCATTAAAAAGTAAATTATTAAAATAATATATGATGATTGCTACCACTAAATACAGCTCAAAATAGCTGATGGATAGTCTTGTAAAGTGCACAATATAAAGGCAATAATTCATCAGGCTGTGGAAAACGTAATATATCATATGCTGTTCTCCTCCAAAATGGCTGACAGATACCTTTATGTACTTAGGAATGATCCTATATAATATTTCACTAGGATGTTTGTCAGAAGCTGTCATGCGCAGTAGAGACTGCCTGAATCCACAGAATGCTGGGAGTTCTGTGCTGGTAGCATTTTGTGCTTTCTGGTAGTCTCTACAGTGTATGACTGCGTCAGCAGCAGGACGCAGAGCAGGATCAGCCTCTTAACCCTTTGAGTGCCAGAGGGGTATACAACGCATTGCAAAGCAATACGTTGCGTACCCCTCTGGTACTCAAAGGGTTAACATTACCCAGACCTTGGCCTGTGTACACGGGCTTTTACACTAGTTGGTTATATTTCCTTGCCTTGCATATGGAAATATGATTAAAAATGGAGAAATTTGTGTCATTCATATGGTGTGTGTGTATGCATTTGTTCTCCCACATTGATTTATAAGGGTGGGGAGAGTCTGCAAGACTGAAGTTAGCAGGTGAAACAGGCAGTGCTATAAAGCATTTACTGATTGCCAAATGACACGTGCCAGATGTGATATGGAAATTGATGAATCAATGAATGTTTAATACACAAGGAAGTCCTCTGAATTATTTGCTCATTTTGTTATTAACCACTTGACAAATTCCCTCCAAAGTGTCTTATATCAGAAAAGTCAGATCAAAAAAGAAATAGAGGTAAAGTGGTTAATGTAAAGATGGCTATGAGATACTACCCAGGAAATAAGTGAGTATATAGAAAGCAATACTGATTAGCTTATAGCTTCTTGCAGCGAAACAGGTTAACCCCTCATGTGCCTGTGATGTGTGAGGACTTTGTAGTTACCAGTACTGTCTCCAGAAATCATATCTAGGGGTGTATATACATGTGGTCACATGAGAAATGGAGGGGCCCCTTTAATGAACAATGTCAACATCCTGCACCAAAAATAGTAACGTGCTCAGTGCACCCCAGTGGGTTTGTTTGTACACACATCATATCAATGCAAAATACTTGTAGACTGTTAAAGGAGCAGTAAACTTTTTTTTATGAAAACACATATTTTATAGAGCATTTCCTGCTGAATAAAACAAGGTCACTCCCACTGCTGTCAGATGTTTTATTCAAAATTTATAGCAGTTCAAATAATCAGGAAGTGAATTTACTGTGTTTACTTCCTGATAGTTCTAACTGACAGGAAGCGACAGGCAGTTTCTATCACATTCTATGGAGAATTGTTTGTCTCTGACTTTCCTGTCCATTAGAATCTAACAGGAAATCTAATTAGAAGTTGACCACTAGAGGGCACTGCTAATGTAAAAAAAATATGGGTTTAAACTGTAATAACTCTGGAAGTATAAATCTCTCGGCAGTGGGAGTACCCTTATTTTACTCAATAGGAAAATCCCTACATTATATATTTTTTCATAAAAAACGTTTAATGTTCCTTTAAAGTACAGATTTATTTTTCTAGCAAGTGTTAAAGCTCTAGCATGTCATCACTGGTCCATTTTATTCCCATCTTCAGCTTCAGATATGTCACTTTGAATGTACATATCTAATGGATAATTTTGAAAACTCAATAAAACAAACACAAAAATAATACCTTGATTTTTGGTGTATGGTACACATTCTGGCTTCGAATCCCATCAACCCACACAAACACACATAATGTAATAATCAAAAATGTTTTATAACGGGTAACTTAATTTTGATGTTTCGAAAGAAGACACTACAATTTGATGTCCAAAATAATTTTTATAACATCTTTTAGCTACAATTATAACATGCAACTTTAAGGTAGATAATTAAGGATAAAGCTTATTTCTTCCTTATAAATGAAATATTTAAATTGGAGCTGTCACTTTGTCACACACCTCTAGCATTCAAGGGGTTAAACGCCAACATTTCAATCAATAGAATATTCAGAGGTGGGTTTTCAACCAGGTCATGCCATGTTGACAGCCCACTATGCCATCATATGGCAGAAGAAGAGCAATTAATCAATTATATATGCCACCAGCAGAGCAATACATTTTATGTACCACCAGATAAATACAGTTATACACAGTTATATACCACAACCACAGAGTAATATACCATCACCAGAGCAATTCGTTTTATGTACCACCAGATAAATACAGTTATACATAGTTATATACCACCACCACAGAGTAATATACCATCACCAGAGTAATATGTTTTATGTACCACCAGATAAATACAGTTATATACAGTTATATACCACCACCACCACATAATAATATACCATCACCAGAGCAATACGTTTTATGTACCACGAGATAAATACAGTTATATACAGTTATATACCACCACCACAGAGTAATATACCATCACCAGAGCAATACGTTTTATGTACCACCAGATAAATACAGTTATATACAGTTATATACCACCACCACATAGTAATATACCATCACCAGAGCAATACGTTTTATGTACCACCAGATAAATACAGTTATATACAGTTATATACCACCACCACATAGTAATATACCATCACCAGAGCAATACGTTTTATGTACCACCAGATAAATACAGTTATATACCGTTATATACCACCACCACAGAGTAATATACCATCACCAGAGCAATACGTTTTATGTACCACCAGATAAATACAGTTACATACAGTTATATACCACCACCACAGAGTAATATACCATCACCAGAGCAATACGTTTTATGTACCACCAGATAAATACAGTTACATACAGTTATATACCACCACCACAGAGTAATATACCATCACCAGAGCAATACGTTTTATGTACCACCAGATAAATACAGTTACATACAGTTATATACCACCACCACATAGTAATATACCATCACCAGAGTAATACATTTTATGCAACATGAGAGCAATACAGTTATGTGCCACCAACATTGTAACACATTTTATGCACCGCAAAAGCAATACAAAGTTATATGCCACCACCACAGCAATAGTCAAATGCCACCACCTGAGCAATACATTTTATGCACCACCAGAGCGATACAGTTATATTCCACCACCAGAACAATACACAGAGTTATATGCCACCACCAGAGCAATACAGAATTATATACAACCGCCAAACCAATACAGAGTTATATGTCACTATCAGAGTAATACATTGTATATATTTTGCAGCAGCAATTTTGTGTATAGTTTTGTAGCTCTCCAGCTGTAGGTGAACTATAAAATTAAAACATAAAGATGAAATGAAGAGCCCAATTTCGCCCTTCCCTGAATTGCACATGTCCACCAACAGTCTAACTCACAGCCTGCTAGGCTGGCATCCCAGTATTAGCTCAAGATAATATCTCTGGGTTTCCATATGATAGCACAGCATTACTCAGCATTACAAAGAGCATGCGTCTCCTCTGTGTCATAATCAGGGCTGGATTTACATCTCAGGAGCCTGTAGGCACAGCTACCTGAAGCGCGCCCCCCCCCCCCGCCATCTCCACAATGCTCCAATCTCCATATTGCCCTCACATTGCCCCCCATCACACTCACATTGCCCCCATCATCTTAACATTGCCCTCACACTGACCCCTATCACCATCAGCTCCACATTCACCCCATCACCATCAGCTCCACATTGACCCCCATCAGCTTCAGCTTCACATTGACCTCATCACCATTAGCTCCACATTGACCCCATCAGCTCCACATTGCTTGCCCCCCATCATCCTCATATTGACCTCACATTGCTCCCATTATCTCCAGATTAACCCTTTGAGTGTCAGAGTGGTACACAACACATTGCTTTGCAATGCGTTGCTTACCACTCTGGCACTCAAAGGGTTAAGCCTCATTCATCCGTTTCCTACCTCCCTGGTGGTCCAGCGGCTGGAGAGATCTGTGCTTGTGCACAGACATGGAGCTGCTGGAGCTCCCACGCGGCCTTCCCTTTAGTAATGCAGAGCGCTGGGAGATAAAATCTCCCAGCGCTCTGCATTGCTAAAGAGCCGGGAGAGCTCACAGCCTACAAGGCAGCGGCTGGCGGCTCGGCGCGGCATGGCAAGCCGCGCCAAGTGTAAAAAAAAAAAAAAAAAAAAAAAGAATTGTAGTGGCAGGCGCCCCTCTGTAGGGTGCGCCTGTAGGCAGATGCCTACTCTGCCTTACGGGAAATCCGGCCCTGGTCATAATGCATCCTGTGGTTTTAAATTCTGTTTTTTGCAGCACAAGTGATTTAAATGTGTTCTTTGGCTTTGTCTGTCACAGAACAGTTTTAAATCACTTGTGATGACACAAAACTGAATTTAAAGATACAGAATGCATTTTACCACTAAGGAAACATATGATCTTTATAATGCAGTGAGATAGAAATATAGAAAAATGATTTTGTTCCAGTGCTGGGGAGCTCCAAGCCTACACTACCCCACAAACATTTCATCTTAAGATGGGAATTAAAATTCTTAAAGGAACAGCACCAGTCCAATTCACACCATGACAGTGGAGCACAAATGGTATCCCGGTAGGCTAGTCAAACATATGGTCTTCTGTCATGCCTGTTGTTCACTCCCCTCTTAGTCCTGCTTTCTGTGTCTTAGAAGTCCCACCTGCACAGATATTTTTTCCTACTGTGAAGCAACTGGTAGAGACAGAATTTCCACTGTGGAAGTCTACACTAATCTATACAATACTGGGGTAGAGCACTCACCATCCACAAACTCCCCACTGCAACATCTAATCGTAGATTAGTAATTTTTAATTGGGAAGGGGATGCACAAAAACAAGTTCTGCAATAGGAAAACCCACTATTAACCCTTTGAGTGCCGAGAGGTATCCAAAGCCCTGCAATGCAATGCTTGGGATATGCCAGTAGGATGGAACACATGACTAGTTCTTTAAAACTTCTGTTTTCAAAAGGAAAAAATGGCAGCATGTCAGCCACCAACAATTATTGCTATTTAACAGGCATACTTTGGGATTATTTTTGTGTATTTTGAATAATTTCTAAGAACTCAGTAATTGTGGGATGGCAGTATATAATGTATAAATTGTGTACATTATTAATTTATCGGCATACCTTGTGGCAATGGAGGTGATGGTGGCAACAGCAGGTGTGGGCACTCTTGTAATCTCTACCAACATCCCTAGTCATACTCCTCCATGTTTTGCATTTTCAGAACAGTAGTAGTAGCCATGGGAATTAGTGTAAATAAATGACATTTTGGCACACTCACTGACACATCTATAGCACTACTATTATGTGCTCCAAAGCCAAAGGAATTTTTAGGAGTATTCTATTGCTGCTGGTCATGGCACCTCTGACATGGTATATCTCTCAATCAGACCAGTGGGATCTCATTGAGGATGTCCATAAGTGTGATCCAGCTTCCCCCTTGCTTACATGTATTTTCCACAGACGATAGATAACAACATGTTTTGCTTTTGGATCATGAGTGATGTATGAGCATATTGTAGACTTCACGGGCTGAGGGGTTCCTAACGGGCTACTACTAATACTTGGGCTAAATTTTGCAGCTATATTACTTGTATGTGTCAAACGGGTGAGTTATCAGCGCATTCCTTCCTTTTCTCTTTTCACTGACATCCCAAATTGAGCACACTGCAGTTGTTGATGGTGGCATTGTGCCTTCCCCAAGAGAATAATAGTCCCACACCCAGGACGTCAGGGGGGAGGGGAAAAGTAGAGAAGACTGTCCTCTCTCTTTTTCTCCTCCACATTCCCCTTAACTGGCTGAGGCAGAGGATGATGTTGCTGTTGTTGCTGCTACTGCCTCAGAATCAGCACTGCAACTAAGACCAGGATTATTGCTGCTGGTAAGTGGAACCTGTTCTAGTCCCGTATCACTTGTTGACCCCATTCCAACTGTATCCATGGTGGTCTATGGCACAATAGTCGGCTCCTCAGCATCCTGCTGCCCTTGCAACTCAGCAGCAGCAGTAATTAGAATAGTAGCAAACTCCGCAAATTAGAAAAGCTCACTGCTTGTGGTGGTGGTGTCCACCCTCATCCCTGTCTCCCATTCCTTCTCAGTTTGGGCTAAAAAGGCGATCAATGTCACTTCCATCCTAGCTTCTCCACCATTATCATCACCACCGCCACCAGTCCCCCCTTGCTGCTGCTGCTGTATTACAGAAATCTTACCGGTTGGAGGAGGTGATGAGAAATGTTATAGAGGCTCCCCTAATATCACACTTGCCATTTCTTGTTGACTTTAAGATGCAGATTGCAGCACTAGCAGCAGGAACAGGCAGCTGATCTGTTCTCCTGGTGGTCGTGGTATTATTGCTGATAGGCAACAATTCTGCCTTCTTCAGGATCCACCTGGACAATGTCGTGGGTGTAAGGGGACTCTCAGGATCAGGGGATTGTTGTGGGCTCCCTTAACCGCTAGTCTTGACACTCTGTATTACTTCCCCTACCCCTCCCCTAATGCTAGTCCCACCAGCTGTCTCACCATCACTGTTACTGCTACTAACACCAACTACATCAAGAAAAAGAAAGAATAGAACAGAACCACTTCATAAAGTAGTAGTATTGATGGTGGGACTGCTTGGGGATGGCAAGAGTGACTTAGGGTCCCCTGCTGTTACACTTGGCATCATCTCCTCCTCCCACCTCCTGAAAATTACAAGACACATTGGCAGCATGTTCAGCAATGGCAGCAGGGGCAGAACTGGCAGCAGGCACAGATACCCTCTTCTTCTTCTGTCCTTGACAAAAAATTTCCCCAAGATCCCTAGAGGTGATGTAGGGGGACTGGCCAGCATTGGGTCTGGTGAACCAGGGCATCCAGACCCTTTCATGTTGGTGGTAGTGATTACTTCCTCCTGCTCAGACTCACTAACTCATAACTGTCCTTCAAGGTCATCCTTCTAAAATTATTAAACTTGCTCATAGTGATAGCAGTCACTAATAGCCTCTACTGCTTCAAATTTGCATCCTAGCACCTCTCTTTCACTCTGTAGCTGCTTGTATTGTGTTTCACTTCCTGGAAAACAGCATGTTTTTATGGAGAAAAGGCAAAAAACACGTGATTAAAGGGGCAAAAACTTTCTAGCCATTGAAAAAATACGAAACAGTTTTGCCAGTGGGAGAAAATGGCGAAGATTTTGATTTATATAAAGTGGATTTTCCCAAGAAAAGAGGAAATCCACAAGGTTTTGGCAGATTTTTTTAAGGGAACAAGACGTGACCTTTCGTCCACCCCTACTCTTCAATACATAAATTATTTATTTTCATATATATGTAAAGTAATGGCCAGAGATGCTCAATTAGGAACACACCTTCCAGGGTATAGTGGGCTTTACAGGACTGGTATGCTACCCAGGGTGCAATCTGTTTCAGCTCACAAATGCATAGAGCACAAATATCCTGAAACACATCATACTGGTCCTGCCCAGATGTCAGTATAGCTATGAAGTGCCAGCCAATTCCAAGCACAAGAGTAATTTGCATAATCATATATATGTATGAATTCAGAAGAATATAAAATGTTTCCACAACAGGTGTAAACATATATGACCATATGTTTAACATAAATGGTCATTTGCTATGAATTGTATGTTCTATCCAATGCAACATATTGTAATCTCTTAACCCTTTGCGTGCAATCTGTAAATAGGGATGTGTAAATCTGGGAAATATAATGCATGATATACATTCTGGTTCTTAAAAGATTTTTGAAAACAGATACTTATATTTATTTAGAAAACCAACCAAAAAAAATACAAACTGACATGCGGAATATATTTCACCAATAACATTTCATGAGCTTGATAAATATAATACAACAAAGAAATTTTGTGCTTGCCTTACTGCATTTACAAAGTCAATGATGTTTTAAATGTGACCCATTGTCTTCTGCTGGAACAGGATCAAATCCTGGGGTAATGAAACAGAATTTGGAAGCCCAGTCCTTTCATGCAGAGAGGTCAACAATATCCCTGGAGCTTGGTTTTACCAGAAAGTTATATCCCTATTAATACAAAATGGCAATAAAGTGTGTTCATGCATTTCAAAAACTCCTACTTATTTCCTGATAGCTGCTATATTCTAAATCATTCTAAAGAGACAATGGCTTTGCAAAATCTCTATTTATAAACTTATCAAGAAATCAAATCAATATTATTGTATAATGTTCACAAAACTCTTTCAAGGTCACTCTATTCTTCATTTGCAACCTTGCTGTTACTTGCTGATTCAAATATGCAGTTTATTGATATACTAGTTGAAGAGTCTGTTACATGGGCCACAGTGCCACTGCCAGACGGTCGTGGGGCAGTCATGCTCTGTAGAGACTGCCAGCTCCGTTGCTGTTTCAGCACCCCGCTCTGTATCAGCCTCATCACGGGCAGTCTCTACTACACATGACTGCATCGTTACAAACTTTCTAGCGAATTATTATATAGGATATAACATAAAGGAAACACACACGTTTTGTATAACTGGGGGTATTCACTAAGCGGTGATAAAGAGTTGTTAAAGTGGAGATTACTTTTCCAGTTTATCACTTCTCCAATTCCTATTTTATTCTATGGAGCCTATGCACTAAGATGTCTTCAACTTTGGAGATCTTAGTGCAAAGGCTCCATAGAATAACATAGGAACTGGAGAAATGATACGTTAGAGACGTCATCTCCACTTTAGCAACTCTTTATCACCGCTTAGTGAATCTCCCCCCTGGTGTTTTATTTTCCTACTATAGAGTGTGCACTTCAATATATTCACTGAAGGCATAATCATGCTATGTCATACTGAAGCAGAAATCCACTGATAAGACTTTGATTCAAGGAAGCCCCAAAAGCCTTCCCAATAGCATGTGTATTAAAGGTATGCTAAATTCCTCAGCATCTTGTTAGCACATCATATAAAGTGAGGGAAAAAGAACAACCCCAAAATGCCTCTACACTTCTACACTATTGGTTCAATCAGCATTCAGAGTAACATTTTCTACATAAACAGCCTAGTAAATTTAAAGTGGAACTATATATTACATGCAACCTAATATAATAATATGATTTTTGTCAATATGACCAAGAGTGTTGGAGTGGCTAGTTTGAAAAAGTCTAGACTCCTGGGTGATGGTGATGGTTGAAATATTATTTTGCGGAGGGATTTAGGGATATCCTTCTAGTAATAAAATAAATGTGAATACATAATGTGAATTATGTGGTATTTCTTCAGATTCTTATTTAAGGATGGGAGAAAATCCCAATTTTTTGGAGAAATTACAGAGAAGACCATTTTCGCCCTTTTCACTTTTTTGGCTAAAACTGCTCTTTTAGATAACTTGGTATCAATGAATTGTCCAAACTTGACTATAGGGCAGATTTCAATATGGTACTAAGTCCTGATGTAGATAGGTCTTCCATTTTGAAAACTAAATAGCATATGATACCTCCTGACAGTTTAGGGAGCAGAACAAAACTTTGTCATTGAAAGATATTTAGAGACCCTCCAATCAAAAGAAGAGACAATATAGTTTTTTTCACATCTTCAAAAAATATATATCAGAATACAATATTACCTACTGTTTATGTCTCTTTTAGAATTTGTTGTTAGCTCTGGTATTTGACATATAACATGACAGTAGATAATGACCCAGTTATTGTATCCTTTCAAGTTTGATTCTCCAGTTCAGAAACCCCCTTACTGGAGACTTTATATATTTCAATACACTCAGGAGCTCCATTTTAAGCTAGATGAATCTGTAAAGAATTATTTTCAGGGTAAGTTGGGAACAGTTTCCTGTTACTCTCTCTGACTGTAAGACCCCTGTTAGGGGAGTTCTAATCTCTAATGCATCCAATTAAAATGAGCATCTTACCCTTAGATTATCAGTTAGAGAGTTGTAACATAAAAAGACCCCATTCCCCTCTAATCCTTAAGGCAACTAAAGATGAAACTGAATAATTTGCCAGGAAAAAATAGGATTCTAACTACTGAAAAGTAAGCAAACCTTTAACAAGAAGGACAAAAAGACCCATACCCTCCTAACACAAGATAAGAGAACAAGTGGGTCATAATGTACATCTTTGAAGCAAGTAGGGAGAGTATATATTAAGGGATATAATATAGTTCAGGAGGGAAGCATTTTTCAAAAACAAAGAGAATATTAGAACAAAAGATCATGATCTGAAGTTAAAGAGCGGAAAAGTCAGAAGTAATCTGTGTAAGTACTACTTTACAGACAGGGTGGAATACTCATGAAACAGCAGAGATGGATTGCACAAATACTGTTAGGGAATTAAAACATGACTGGGAAAGACATAGGTCTATTCAGTGAAATACATAAGACTGTGTATGATGTGAGTGGGTCTTGAAGATCCCCCTACTTAACCCAGACATTCATAGAACACTGGGCTAAAGTAAATAGGAGAAGGTGGTCATCACCTTTCTGGTCACCGCATTGATCACCTGTCCTATTGGATAAGTGATCAATGCAGAAGGGAACAAACGAACAAAATAAAGTAGTTTGCTCAAGGCATGTGTGGCCCCTCACGTGCTGCTCAAGTCACGTTTTTCGCTCCCATGTGCCATTGCAGATAGGAAATTTCCATATTCATATCAGTCTGGTCCCACCCACAGACAGTCCAGCCCCAAAATGTCAGGCAAATCCTCTCCACACGAGAGAAACAGCACAACCCCAGACATACGTTTCAGTCTATGTGGACCTCGTCAGTGGGATGCAGCTTTTCCCCTCTAGGCACACAGAAGCAAGGGCCCCTGCCTGGGATACCCTTCCACTTAGGGAGACAACAAACGAAAAGAATGTGACGAGCGCACACCGAGAAAGAGCAAAATAAAGTAGTTTGCTCAAGGCATGTGTGGCCCCTCAGGTGCTGCTGAAGTCACGTTTTTCACTCCCATGTGCCATCGCAGAGAGGAAATTTCCATATTCATATCAGTCTGGTCCCACCCACAGGCAGTCCAGCCCCAAAATGTCAGGCAAATCCTCTCCACATGAGAGAAACAGCACAACCCCAGACGTACATTTCGGTCTATGTGGACCTCGTCAGCGGGATGCAGCTTTTCCCCTCTAGGCACACAGAAGCAAGGGCCCATGCCTGGAATACCCTTCCACTTAGGGAGACAACAAACGAAAAGAATGTGACGAGCGCACACAGAGAAAGAGCAAAATAAAGTAGTTTTCTCAAGGCATGTGTGGCCCCTCAGGTGCTGCTCAAGTCACGTTTTTCACTCCCATGTGCCATTGCAGAGAGGAAATTTCCATATTCATATCAGTCTGGTCCCACCCACAGGCAGTCCAGCCCCGAAATGTCAGGCAAATCCTCTCCACACGAGAGAAACAGCACAACCCCAGACGTACGTTTCAGTCTATATGGACCTCGTCAGTGGGATGAAGCTATTCCCCTCTAGGCACACAGAAGCAAGGGCCCATGCCTGGGATACCCTTCCACTTAGGGAGACAACAAATGAAAAGAATGTGACGAGCGCACACCGAGAAAGAGCAAAATAAAGTAGTTTGCTCAAGGCATGTGTGGCCCCTCAGGTGCTGCTCAAGTCACGTTTTTCGCTCCCATGTGCCATTGCAGAGTGCAGAGTGGTACACAACGCATTGCTTTGCAATGTGTTGGATACCTCTCTTGCACTCAAAGGGTTAAGACCTGTCGCAGCCTTTCTTGACAGATACAATCAGATATGGCACCTCTGAGATCTCTACGAGAAACAAGAATGTGGTATCAGTGATGGCAACATAAGATTGTTGTCAGTTCATAGAACTCTTCAGTGTATTGCTGACACAAGCTTTTATTGGCTTTCTGTTTAGATAAATTGTTCTTTTTTTCTCCTTTTTTTCATCTTCCCATCCCATTACCTCTTCTTTTCTGTTTTCCATTTCCCTGCCTTCCTTTAAAGGGACAGTAATACTTCATTTTACCTTTATGGTTTAATAGATATTCAGAAGCAAAGTTTCCCCTCCCGCCCCTTTTACGTAGTGCAGACCATCTCTTCTCAGATGTGGAATCTAGTTGTAAGACCAGACAGATAACAGAAGGGGACAATCTTCTTCCTATGAGAACAATGAAAGCCCTGCCCCCCTTGACACGTTTTTCAGGTTTTTCCCTTATCTTAATAGAAGATTGTCCCTCTGTGCAATCTACCTGGGCACCTCCCTTCTTATCTGGCTGAACAGTGTTACATCAGTAAAAGGGGCAGGAGGGAGACACTTTGTCATTGAATTACTCTTGAACTACAACTCTGACAGAATTGAAATAATACTCTCCAAATTCCAAATACTATGATGATTAATTAGAGCTGCTTTTATTATGAAACATTACTATCCCTTTAAAGCCTATTCTGTTCCAACATTTGTTTGAGTTGGGTCATTTATTATGATTGCACTTTAATGCCTGTGTTTGTTATACTGCCTTGGATGTATTTTCCACTTTGATTTCAGGATCATGTCCTGTGTCCTAAACTGTATTATGTTGGTATCATACATCCTGACAGTATTTGTATGTTTATTCCTCCCATTAATGTATTTCACTCTTGTAGTGGAAGCTGTTGTATTCTGGCATCCTCAGTGGGAAGACATGTGAAGTATGAATAGCAACATGTTGATATGTGTACATTACATATGAGAGGACTTTGGCACCTATTTAAGCATCCTCTGATCTAATTCTTTTATTCATTTGTAAGCCCTGGTGGTAAAAACCTGGTCCTGTTGTTTTGCTTGTCGACTTTCCAGTTTTAATTTTGTCTTATATCTAAAGCCAGGTGTATTTTAACATCATTATATGTGTTGCCAGTGCTCATAATTGTTGCTAAGATATATGCTGCCATAAAATAATTACTGCTAAAAGCTTTGCTGTCCCTACACCCACATGTGAAGGAATGTCAGAGCAAGCATCAGCTGTGTTTGCTATATCTTGTATTATAAAGCCTAAATGCCATTTGCAGAAAGGAAAAAATGGGTCTGAACAAAATATAAGGCAAACAAATGATACCGTGTTATAAAAGTGTTACCTCTTGTATTTTGTGTTTCCCTAATTTCACTCAACTGTTTTAACTGTATTTCTTTTAATTCCTTGTATGCTAAATATGGCTCTATTGTATTGCAAAGCAATGAACTGCAAACATCTCAAACATTCCAGGTATAATTGCCTTCTATAACCCTTCGTTTATGTTCTTGTCTATCACTTCTACCCCATGCACCTCTTAACCAATGATTACCCATTTTATTTGCATTTCTCAGACTTCTAACCTCATTTCATAGTTGGTCTACTTGTGAAATCAACTTCTTTCTTTTTTTTCATCCACAAATCCTTTAACCCTTTGGGTGCCAGAGTACTTTAGAATGCGTTGGTACCCCCACTGAGGTCAAGAGACCAAGGGGAGACTCACTAAGGTGTAATAAACAGATGATAATGAAGAGATAACTTCTCCAGTGATATCACTTCTCCAATTCTTATGCTATTCTATGGAGCTTATGCACTAAGAACTCTTAAACTTTCGGGATCTTAGTGCATAGGCTCTGCATAGGCTCCATAGAATAACACAGGAAATGGAGAGTTTATCACAATGGATAAGCTATCTCCATTTTTTCACCATTTTATCACACCTGATGCATTTCCCTCTAAGTGTGCATTACATTCAAAATGAGTAGATCAGTTCATCAGACAGCCCAACCAACAGAATACTTTATTTTGTGGGTGGGTGCTTATCACATTCTTTGTTTGTAGGCCTGCCTATGATATAAGGGCATCCCAGGCATGGTCCCTTATGCTCCATGTGCCTAAAGGGAGTCAGCTGCACCACATCAATGTGGCACACAAAGGCTGAAATATATGTCTGTGGTTGTGTTTTTTGTTTTTTTTCTTGTGCAGAGAGGATTTGCCTGACATTTTAGAGTTAGATTGCCTGTGGGTGGGACCAGTCTGATATGGTTATGTAAATGTCCTCTCTTTAATGGAACATGAATGTGAAAAATGTCTTCAGCACCACTGAGAGGCCATTATGCCTTTGAACAAAACACTTTATTACATTCATTTTCAGTAGGTGCTCATCATATTCCCTCTGTAGGTTGGAAGGGCATTCCAGGAATGGGCCTTTGCTCTCCATGTGTCTAGAGGGAATCACACCGACAAGTCCTAGGCAGGCCAAAAGGTATATCTATGGTTGTGCTGTTTCTCTCATGCAGAAAGAAACTGCTTGACGTTTTTAGAGCTCGAGTGCTTAAAGGGATAGTAATACTTCGTTTTATCTTTATTTTATTTTGTAGGCATTAAAAAAACATGAAGAATGATATAAGTCATCTCTCAAACCTTTATGGTTTAAGAGATATTCACAAGCAAAGTATCCCCCCCGTTCAGCCAGATCAGAAGGGAGGTGCCCAGGTAGACTGCAGAGAGGGACAATCTTCAATTAAGATAAGGGAAAAAGCTGAAAAATTTGTCAAGGGGGAAGGGCTTTCATTGTTTTCATACAAAGAAGATTGTCCCCTGCCGTTATCTGTCTGGTCTTACAACCAGATTCACATCTGATAAGAGATGGCTTGCACTAGGAAAAAGGGGCGGTAGGGGGAAACTTTGCTTGTGAATATATCTTAAACCATAAAGGTTTGAGAGATAAGACTTATATCGTTCTTCATGTTTTTTAAATGCCTACAAAATAAAATAAAGATAAAACGAAGTATTACTATCCCTTTAAGGATTGGACCAGTCTGAAATGTCCTCTCTGTAAAGGCTCATAGGAGTGAAAAACATGACTTATTTGTTTGTTGGTTTTCCTACGTTGGAAGGGCAACCCAGTCATGGGCCCTTGCTGTCCATGTGCCTAGAGGGAATAAGCTGCACTGAGCCAATGGGGCCCATATAAGCAGAAATGTACATCTGTGTTTATGCTGTTTCTCTCATGCAGAGGGGATTTGTCTGAATTTGTAGCATTATGGAGCTGCGCAGACTGTACCATACCTGCCTGATATGGTTATGAAAGTGTTCTCTCTTTAATGGCACATGGGCATACCTGGGAACTCTCCGGTTTTGCCCCGGAGACTCCGGATTTCAGACTGAATTACCGGGTCTCCGGGGCAATGTGTGGATTACCGGGTGGGCAGAGTTTAAATAGAAACTCTGCCCACTTGTGCTCAGTCCCACCTGGTTCCTCCCACTCCCCACCCTCTTAGATACATTTTGCAGGTTTTTTTTGTCCCGCCCCCCTCCGCGACTAAGCCCCACCCCTTTTATGACGCGAATTGCTTCATTTTCCCCCAGGTCGGCACTGACAGGGTTACCCTCCGGGTAGCCCTGTCTCAAAAGTTCCCAGGTATGCACATGGGAGTGAAAAACATGACTTGAGCATCACTAAGAAGCCATTCAAAGTCTTTGTTTGTGGCTCATCTTTATAAAGCCTGTGCCGAATGAGCCTTTTTTCAGTGATGTTATCCTATTGCCATAAGATAAATAACTTTATTATATACTGTTTATGTGGTTGAAAACTCTAATAGCCCAGGACAGTGCAGTCATACACTTTATTGGATTAAGTAATAACTAGCTGGGTTTTAGTAACAATTAGTAGATACTGCTGCTAATTTATTGAAATCAGTTGCAGTTCTCCATATTTCCAGCTAGACCTAAGGGTTCTAAGAATGATTTAATTGCATCGCATATCAATGCATTAAAACATATCTTGCATCTAATGGATTCATTTTTTTTAAATATAGTTAAATTATTTTGCACCAGAATTGTTCCTTGTTCTCTTTACCTCTTTATATCACTCATGTGAGTTTTTTGCTACACTGAATCCTAACTACTCTACTGGCTAACACGGTACCATCTTTTTTTGTGGGTTAAAAAAAAAATCTCTATCACATATTCTTCATAATATGGTTGTTTCCAAAGTGAAAATACCTAAAACAGAGATAGGCAGCCACTGGCTTTCTAGCAGTTGTGGACTACAATACCCATCATCCACAACCAGAAACTGGCTGGATAGGTGTGATAGAAGCTGTGGTCTCCAAAAGGTAAAGAGCTAAAGGTTGCCTCACTACTAGATAAGGTAAAGCATAGTCACATGCAACACATATAAATATACACACTGAGGCCAGTATATAAGAAAATGCACTCAGAATCAAGCACTGTATGCAACACATCTGTAAAAAAAAAAAAAAATATATATATATATAAAGATAAAAAAGAATCTAAAATATCCACCCTGCTCTGTGATATGTCTGTCTGATCTCTGTTGCAATTTACAGCATATATTGATGATGGAAGCAATGGTATTGGTAATAATATAAAATGTGTTACAGCATTACCACTTGAGTGAACAGCTATTAGTTTATAATAATGCTATTTTTTATCATTATCTATGTGAACATGGTAGACACTAGGGGAGAATTGTATGAATCCAGTAGCACAGCTAATAACAGCTGTGTGATGTGAGTCTCTGCTGTATCCTGGGTATTTACATCAGTCTATGTTTGCTTTAGTGCAAACCTGTACATTATAAAATGTGTGGGAAATAGTGTTACAGCAAATTAGTTTGCACTGTGTTTAGCACATGGTTTAAGGTGCAGAGGAAAAAATGGAAAGAAAGGGGCAAATCCAGGATTTTAAGTGGGAGGTTCCAAAATATAAAATGATTATGCAATGCCAATATTTAAAATTGCTTTTGAGTACTTCTGGATCCACAAGTTATTACACAGACCATGACTGTGCAAAATGTAACCTTCTTCTAGCTCTTGTTGGACTACAATTCCCATCATTCTTAGCAGGCTGGCCAATTATTGGGGTTCTAAAACTCTGCCTTCCTTTGATCGGATAGGGAATGAAGGGGCAGTAGTCCTGGGCAACTCAAAATACCCTCTTGGTTTGCCATTGCTCCCCTTGGAGAATTTCCAGTATAAAAAAGTAAATTGATGATAGGCATGTGCAGCAATAATAAATATATCCTGCAAAGGTTTCAGCATGAAATCATATTGGTATATTCTCTCTATTACCTTTGACATATTCACAGTTAGTTAAGTGTGTGTTCCCTCAATCGACAATACTTATTTGTAGCTATTCAGGACTGTTCCTTCTTTCTATCTAAAATGCTGACTAATTCGTCTAATAATGTAAAGCAAATACTGTCTAATTTGAAGTATTCCAGCAAAGTAATGAGAGTTTCCTGTTTAGTAGGGTCTAGCTATAGCATTCTACTTCTCATAGTTTTGACCAATTTTGTATTACAAATGTTGGCAAAATTAGAAGGTTTTGAACTAAATCCAGAGAAATACTTTTTTTCTTAAGTAAAATATTGGTCATAAAGGGAGCATGCTAACTGCATGCACTTTCTATGTCCTCAGCCATTAAAAGGAATCACCTTTATATCATTCTTGTGAGTTTTGTGCTACACTGAATCCTAACTACTCTACTGGCTAACGTGGTACCAACATTGAACAATTAACAATTTCCACTGTGTTCAATGGGGGATTTATCTCTAGCATTCATGGAGATAAATTCCCCAGTGATCCATTGTATCCAAGTAAATGGGTTGGAGACCCTTCTAGCATTCATGTGGCTAAAAGTCCCATTTAAATCAACTGGAATTTTGAGACTTTTTATTTCTCCTAACAATGTCTATAGGACTGCTCACACTTGTTCACTTATGATTTGCCTACTGTTACATAATAAATTAGGTTGAAAAAAAGACACAAGTTCATCAACCTTTGCCTCAAGACAGTCAACAAGTGTCACAAACTGATGATGTGTTTTACACTTCTAATCACCGCTTCATCAGAGCATACAGAGCATTATCACAATCAAGATTAAAAAGGCACAGCAATCAATCAGATATCATATCCGCTATATCACTTTGCCTGCCATATTGTGATCTATCTTTAAATATATATTTATACAAATTGACTTCTATTCAAATAAAAATTATGTGATAATTACAGTTATGGATCTAAAATGGCCGTTTTAGAAAATATTGAAAACTGTTGAAGCTAATCTTTAAAGGAGAAGTAAACTTTTTATGAAAAATATATATATATATTGTAGGGATTTTCCTTTTGAGTAAAGTAAGGGTACTCCCACTGCTGAGACATGCATATTTCATTATTACAGTTTAAACTCCTGTTTGTTTTTTTTTACATTAGCAGTGCCTGTAGTGGTGAGATTCCGATTAGTTATTCTGTTAAATTCTAATGGAGAGGAAAGTCACTGATATAGCATTATCCACAGAATGTAATAGAAACTCCTGAGTTATTTCCTGCCAGTTAGAACTATCAGGAAGTACACACACAGTAAATTCACTTCCTGATTATTTGAATTGTTATAAATTTTGAATAAAACAACTGACAGCAGTTAGAGTACCCTCGATTTTCTCAGCAGGAAAAGCTCTATAATATATAGGTTTTCATAAAAAAGTTTACTGCTCCTTTAATCCCTTGACTCGTAGAGTGGGCTCTAATGCATTGCATGACTGTGTAGCCTTCAAATCACAAAAGTTAAATAAAAATGTGATAAGATGACCAGTACATTAATACCCGACAAATCTATTTCTCTCTGTCATTCACTTTCTTTTCCATTTTCTGCCATTGGCAGCAATGATTACTCAGTTTCTAGAGACATTACTGTGATTTAGCCATACATCATAATATCTACTCTTAAGAAAAAATGTCTTGTAAGTTTAGATGTATGAAGAGTATTACACTTGGAAAGAAATTTGCTAACAACCTAAGCACATTTGACCTGCATTGATTCTTCCGATAACTGAAATATTGCAGCCTTCAGATATACTCTTGTTGGTTCTACTTTACCTGCTTAAGAGCTGTGATAAATTACAGACAAAGGAAGAAGAGTGTAATAAATCTCAATCAGCAGAAATACTGGAAGAGGCAAGTAGAGCAGTAAATGGTATGAGATGCTCTTCAGCAATATATTTCTGAAGGGCACATTTAACAAAAATGGATAAGTATGTATGTTATGCACAAATGAATATGAAGACATATACCTCCAATTGACTTAAATACAGATTTAAATCCCTTGGATAAGAGAGAGGTCTCCAACAATTTGTTTCACACTAACAACAGTGTGAATTTTCAATTTTGGAGTAAATTAACTGAACCATAGGGTGCCATAGGGTATAAATGTACATGTTCATTGACTAAATGGTGCTTTTATCCCCTTTAATGCAAGAGGGGTCCCCAAAGCATATTTTTTTTACGCACCAGAGACTCATCTAGCATTCAAGATGTTAAAAGCATATAAATCAATGGTGATCCTCATTTGTTTTGCATGTGGCACTATATAATTAACCTGGTAACAACCCAGAGAAAGACAAACTACACTCAACGTTAATATGCATCATTCTATAATCCATCATGTAAATAAAGAATACACATTTGCAATTTTTTTTACGTAACTTGTATGTGATTTCAAGCAAGAAATCTATAATTATATACACAAAAGTAAAGATGTAGTTACTTTTTAAAGTAGTCATTTATACAAAGTATACTTTACTGGATATGTTATTTCTAACAATATAATAAATATTAAATACTAGCAACATGGGACGGCGTTGCCCGTCATGTTATGACCATTGGGCGCACGTGTTTGAAATGCAGACACACTGATAAACACAGACATATGCAGCATACAGGCAGACACATACCATACATCCCAAGTGTCCCTCTTTAGGAGGGACAGTCCCTCTTTGAGGGCCAAATCCCTCTGTCCCTCTTTCCCACCCTGTTGTCCCTCTTTTTAGGAGGTCAGACTGTGTGCAGGGCTGGCTCCACTTATAGGCGAGGTAGGCGCCGGCCTAGGGCGCACACGTACTGGGGGCGTGGGCATGCAGCGGAGAAGAGGTGTGCCCACACACACCATGCCAGGAACCACAACACAGTCAGGTCTGTGTTGCTACAGCGCTCCCTCATCTGGTCGGATCTTTAGTAATGCAGAGCGCGCTGGGAGTCATGATCTCCCGCCGCGCTCTCCATTACTGAAGAGAAGACTGCGCGGGAGATACAGGTATGTGATGGGGGGCAAGTTGGAGCTGAGGGGGCATAGTGGAGCTGAGGGGGCAAGTTGGAGCAGATGTGGGGCAAAGTGGAGATGATGGGGGCAAGTTGGAGCTGTTAGGGGAAAGCTGGAGCTGAGGGGGCATAGTGGAGCTGGTGGGGGCAAGTTGGAGATGATGGGGGCAAGTTGGAGCTGATGAGGGTCAAAGTGGAGCTGATGAGGGTCAAAGTGGAGCTGAGGGGGGGCAAGCTGGAGCTGGGGGGGGCAAGTGGAGCTGGTGGGGCAAGTTGGAGCGGATGGGGGGGCAAGTTGGAGCTGCTGGGGGCAAGTTGGAGCTGCTGGGGGCATAGTGGAGCTGATAGTGGAAAGTTGGAGCTGAGAGGGCATAGTGGAGCTGGTGGGGGCACGTTGGAGCTGATGGGGGCAAGTTGGAGTTGATAGGGGCAAAGTGGAACTGGTGGGCCAAAGTGAAGCTGATAAGGGGCAAGTTGGAGCTGGTGGGGGGCATCTCTTACAGGCATCTCCAGAACAGGGGCAGAGTGGCTCAGGGGGCAGAGAGAGGACAATCATGAAAAGAGGTTGGGTATAAGTAGGCGGGGTATAAAGGGGTGGGACACAAGGGGCGGAGCGAAATGGGCGGCAAAATTAGGTTTTGCCTAGGGTGGCAAAAATCCTTGCACCAGCCCTGACTGTGTGGTGTGTATTACTTTGCTCTACAGCAATAAAGCAATAAACTTCAGTATATGTGTTTATACATTAGTCTGTGCAAATTAAATACTTTGGTCTTGAACTAAATCATTTATTCAGTTACATAAATAGCCAGTAATAGGTCATGAAATAACCTAAAAATTCGTACTAATGCCCCGCCCACCAGCCACACCACCAATAATATCACCTAAAACTAACGTGTCCCTCTTTGGCCCTGTGAAATGTTGGGAGGTATGCACATACACACAGTGAGCGGCAGAGACATGCAAAACACATGTACACACAGACACACTGGAGATGCACACATGGACACACATATGTAACAGAGATGTACACACACAGACACGCAACATATATGAGCAGAAACACATGTGCTCATGAGTTGTGTACCCCTCTGGCACTCAAAGGGTTAAGGTACAGAGAGGCATGTCAGAGTTAAATAGCAGTGGGAAGTGTGTTCATACCTGGGAACACTGACTTGTGAAGTCCCTAGAGGGGACTGATGTGGAGAGACAAATGGGGCAAGCTGGGTTAAAAGTGGGTGGGGCTTAATCGCGAGTAGGGGGCGGGGCTTAACAAAAATGTGAAAAAGTGTTAGTAATAGGCTGGGGAAGGAGGAGAAGTGGGAGGGGAATGCAAGTTTACAGTGTGAGGGGTTTGAACACACTCCCTGAGGGGTAAAACTTGATACAGAACCCTGTGGCAGTCAGTGGGTTAAGTGTGAATCTGATGGCTGTCTGTCCTGTGTCTTGCATGGCAAATGGTGACAGTGAAGAAGTAATTCAGCAATGAGGGCCTACCTTAACACTTTGAGTGCCATTTTGTTCCCCTGGTGATGCAGCACCGTTCAGTGGCTTTACTACAGGTCCTGCTGAGGCCACTGGGAGTCAAGGTGAGTGACTGTGTGTCAGCCATATTTCTTTCTGGCTTTGTGTGTGTGTATGGGTGTTTGGTGTTGTGTGAGTGGGGCATGAGTGTGTAATACCTGTGAACTTTTACTTGTGGAGTCCCTCATGTGGTGCTGATGTGGAGAGAGCAATGGGGCAATCTGGGTTAAAAGGGGGCGGGGCTTAATCGAGAATAGGGGCGGGGCTTAACATAAATATGGAAAAGTGTTAGTAATAGGCTGGGGAAGGAGGAGAGAAATGCAAGTTTACAGTGTGAGGATTTTGAACACACTCCCTGAGGGGTAAAACTTGATACACAACCCTGTGGCAGTCAGTGGGTTAAGTGTGAATCTGATGGCTGTCTGTCCTGTGTCTTGCATGGCAAATGATGACAGTGAAGAAATAATTGAGCAATGAGGGCCTACCTTAACCCTTTGAGTGCAATTTTGTTCCTCTGGTGCTGCAGTACAGGTCCTGCTGAGGCCTCTGGGAGTCAGGGTGAGTGACTGTGTGTGTGTATCAGCCATATGTATTTCTGGCTTTGTGTGTGTATGTGGTGCTGTGTGTGTGAGTGGGGGCATGTGTGTTTGGTGCTGTGTGAGTGGGGCATGTGTGTGTGTGGTGGTGTGTGTGCAGGGGAGGGCTGGCAACATTTGGCCTGGGGGGCAAATTTAATCAAGTGGCCCATTTCCACTATCGCTCCAGCCCCCCATCCCACTCCACCCCCTTCTGTTGAGTTCATAACTTTCATTAATGTTGTGAAGTAACACAAGTGTCAGCCGAAGAAGATTGGAGTTGTAGTCCAACAACAGTTGAAGGGCCACAGATTTCGCATTATTTATGCAAGAGGGTAGATCAGCATACAAAACCTGCGGGCAACCTGTGACCCTCCAGCTGTGTTGTACTGCAACTCCTATCAACTTTATCCCAATGCTGCCAAGTTCAGGATGATGGGAGTTGTAGTCCAAAACTTTTGGAGGGCTACATGCTTCCTATCACTTGTGTAGGGGGACAAGTCAGTGTACAGCAGTTGTGGGCAATCTGTGATACTCCAGCAATGTTGGACTACAGGGTTAAGTTCAAATAAAACAGTGTTTAATGTGGAGTGTCAACATTTCAGTGCAGCCATGTGCTGATGAAAGTGAATATGGCTGCACTGAAGCATTGACACCACATTAAACACTGATTTATTTGAACTTAACCTTGCAGTTGCTGGTTGATTAAAGTTTGAGATATATATATATATATATATATATATATATATATGTATATATACTAGTGTAAAAGCCCGTGTACATGGGTCAAGGTCCAGGTGATGTTAACCCTTTGAGTGCCAGAGGGGTACCCCTCTGGTACTCAAAGGGTTAAGAGGCTGGTCCTGCTCTGCGTCCTGCGGCCGACTTAGTTATGCGGTGTAGAGACTCCCTGAAAGCACAGAATGCTCCCAGTGCATTCTGCGGGTTCCAGCAGTCTCTACTGCACATGACGGCTTCTGACAAACATCCTAGCGAGTTATTATATAGGATATATTATATATATAGCCGTGGTGAGTAACTTTTCAGGTCTGGCTAGTAGCAAAGGACTTCCAATTTTAAGCCCTGATATATATATATATATATATATATATATATATATATATACACACACACACGCATACCACCTCTTGATTCCCCCTTTTGCCTCTTTCTTCCCCTCTTGATTCCCACCTCTCGCTTTGTTCTCCCCATCTTGACTCTTAAGCCTCCTCCCTTTGCCTTTTTCTCTCCCTTTTGAACCCCCTTTCTTCCCCTCCTTGACTCTTGATCCCCCCTTTTGCCTCTTTCTCCCCCTCCTGATCCCCCTCCTTTTGCCTCATGATCCCCCCTCAATTTGTCTCTTTTTCCCCCCTCTTGACCCCCTCTGCCTCTTTCACCTGCTCTTGATGCCCCCTGTTGCCAAGTTTCCTCTCTTTACCCCTCTTGATCTTCCTTTTGCCATTCTCCCCCTCCTGATCCCCCATTTTGCCTCTCCCCCCCTTGCCTCTCTCTCCCCTTCTGCCTCTTTCTTCCCCTCTTGATCCTCCTCCTTTTGCCTTTTTCTCCCCACCATTGCCCCCTCTTTTGATCCCCCCTTTGCCTCTTTCTCCCCCTCATTGACTCTTGATCCCCCCTTTGCCTGTCTCTCCCCTTCTTGACTCTTGATTCCACCCTTCCTTTTGCCTCTTTTTTCTCCCTCTTGACCCCCCTCTGCCTCTCACCCACTCTTATTGCCCCCTGTTGATTCTCCCCCTTTTGTCTTCCTCCCCCTTACCTCTCTTTACCCCTCTTGATTTGAATGCTCCTTCTTTTGCCTTTCTCCCCCTTACCTTTCTTTACTACTCTTAATTTGAATGCTCCCCCTTTTGCCTTTCTCCCCATCTTGATTGACCCTTTTGCCTGTTTTCCCCTTTTCCCTGTGACCTCACTGTTTGTCGACTGGCCGGCGTGACTGGCTTCTGCTGACTTACTGCTCCCGCTGGCCTCCCGCTCAGATAAGCTCTCTCGTCTCCTCTGCAGTTGAGATAGTTGTGGCCGCCGGCCGGCCGGCCTACCCGGTGTGCATTAGACGCAGTGGTCGTCACTGAGTCTATACCCGGCCTGCCCCCACTCACTAGACGCAGCCAGGCACCAGCGGATACATTTAATTGGACTGGAGCTTTTTTTTTTTTAACCCTTTGAGCGCTAGAGTGGTACGACCGCTCTGGCGCTCAAAGGGTTAAGAAGCAGGCAGCTCCAGGGGAGCTTCATGGTACATAGAAAAAATAAACGCAAAACAAAAAAATATATATTCTCTATTTGGCGCCCCAGCACAAGACTTTGGGCTCCGCTCTGGCCCGCAGCCACACTGACAGTCACACTTCTACTGATTTTTTTTTTTTTTTTTTTTAACATGGCGGCCCGCTACACGCACTGGCCCTGCGGCCCGGGGGGCAATTGCCCCCCTGCCCCCCGGGCCAGCCCGCCCCTGTGTGTGTGTGTTTGTGTGGTGCTGTGTGAGTGGGGAATGTGTGTTTGTCTGTGGTGTAGGAGCAAGTGGCGGCCATATTGTTTTTTTCTGACTTTGATAGTGGTGGGCGGGCTGCATAGTGGGGGCGGGCCAACTCCCTGCATGACTGAATCACCCAATAGGAGTAGTAACTCCTGCTTTATGCCTCCCCTGGGTGTGTTTTGGCAGGCACAAAGTCTTCTTTTATATATATAGACAATAGATTTTTGTGTGTGATTTGAACAAATGAGACCCCCAAATTGAAGTTCCCACTCAGTCACATGGTACAGTTAATTACAAAGTTCAGCTTATATTCCTCCTGAAAATGTTGTGATATTGTCCTGTCAAATACTTCTTTATGGGGTAGTGCCTCTGAGTATAAATTTCAGATAAATACAACAGCAGGTTAAGGGAAGAAAATTAAAACTGATCAATTGTTTTGTCTTCACACCTTTTCCACATTCACATATGGCAACAAGGGAGATCTCTTGTTCTCAATATCTACTAAACTAATGATCCTCATTTCCTTCAGAAAGCTTACCTTTTGACCATCAGTGGGAGGCTTAGAGAAGGAAAGATCATCAAAAATGGGAGGTTAGCCACTAAGGAGCATAAGGGATAAGGTCATGCACTAGGGCTTCTATGGTACCATCATCAATTTCTTTCGCATGCAAATGTCTTCATTTATTCATGATACAGTGTTTTATTAATTAACTTCAAAAAATAGTCCCTACATCTATTCACTTCAAATATCCCAGTCTATTATTCCTACTACTAAGTTACTTCTTCCATAACTGAAACATAATACAGATGTTATTAGTTCCTCCTAGATAAATTATTTAGATATTCAACAACTAAAATAACTTCTAACTGTCACAAGTTACAAGAATTTCAGGGCCTGTCCATCATTAGTTATTGATAACATGGACCCCTACTAGATACACTGTAGAGTGTTCTAACACAGTGACAATTCTGTAACAGAAATAGGGTAATTCTAGACTTAGAAGAAAAAATAGAAAAGTGCACCATCACATACAAAATTCCTTTAAGACAGCAAACTCATAAACATAATGCATCATTATGTGTATATGTTTTTATTAAAATATAAAAAGCACTTAGAGTGTGACCGGAACAGTTCAATCATCCAATGGATACTCAATGAATAGGTACAAGCATCCTTAAACTTCACTAGGAAACCATTAAGTTAGAGGTACAATACTGATGCCATCTTCACTGATCTCCTTATATTTTCACTGATGAGTCATTAAAGTTGCCATGTTTGAGCCTCTGAATTTCCTTGGTTGCTGGATAATTCTAGGCTTACCCTTTCCAAGATGGTGCCCCAATGCTTTCAATGTCACTCCCTACTACAGGTAATGGAAATTTGTTCTACTCTATATCTATTGAGACACCACAGAGAAACAAGGTTAAAATAGTAAAATTATCTGTACTGAAAAATGTTTTAAAATTGATACATACACAAGCTAATAGAAGAGGATCAGTGACAAATAGAAATGCAAAAGTCCCTTTTTTATCCTAATTTATTTTGCACAAAAAAATATTCTAAGCAAACAGAAAATAGTTTTGTGGAGATGTGTCTCCTTGTTTGATCAGGGAATCAATTATTGAGTGTATTTTCATAGTCAATGAAGACTATGCATAATGCAAGGTTTGTATTCATGATGTTGCACTGTCTGGATATGGTCCCTTGTACTGAAACTGCTCCTGAAGCCTGCTAGCTGTTTAGGTTGCACCTTGTTAAGTATTGTCGGTAGGTTTTTAGATCTGCCTTATCACTTTTTTTGTGCAGTAGGATGATGTCTGCATTTTTCCATGTTAAGGCACTTTGCCAAATAGTAGATATTTTGAAAATGTTTTAGCTAGAACTCTGAATAAGGCTTGATCTCTGTCTTTCAATATATAAATTCTTCAATTTATTTATCAGGTCCAACTCCTTTGACATTGTTCATTGATTTTTTTGCAGCTTTCACTTCTACCAAAATGTCTGGCACAGCTTCAGCTTCTGGAACTACATTCAGTTGTTGTCTTTCATCTTTATAAAGATTTTAATAAAATTTTTCCGCTTGCTTGCAAAGCAATGCGTTGCATACCCCTCTGTCACTCAAAGGGTTAAACAGATTCCTACCTTTGTGTGTATTTTATATCTTGAAGATTGCATCCCACTGAATGTAATTTAATGCTTATTTTAGCATTGTAAAATTAGCTTTTTTAACATTTAATGTTTTAGTCAAACCCTTGCTAATAGGTTTCTCATAGTAAATTTAAAAGATACTATATTGTGGTCACTGATGCTTAAATGGTCCCTTACCTGTATACTGTTTACCATGTCAAAATTGTTTGAGAGCACTAGGCACAGCAAGGCCTCTTTTCTAGATGGCTCCTCTACTAGTTGATATGTGAAATTGTCACTAACCATACTTAAAAAATTATTCCCCTTTGTTGTGCTGGAAGTCATATAATTCCAGTCAATTTCAGGGTAGTTGAATCTCCCATTATGATTACATTTCCTGACCTTGAAGCCTTTATCACCTGAAGTAACAAGTTGGCTTCTTTAAAGGGATAGTAATACTTCGTTTTTTCTTTATTTTATTTTGTAGGCATTAAAAAAATATGAAGAACGATAAAAGTCTTATCTCTCAAACCTTTATGGTTTGAGAGATAGTCACAAGCAAAGTTTCCCCCTCCCACCCCTTTTACCTAGTGTAAGCCATCTCTTCTCAGATGTGGAATCTAGTTGTAAGACCAGACAGATAACAGCAGGGGACAATATTCTTCCTATGAGAACAATGAAAGCCCTGCCCCCCTTGACAAGTATTTCAGGTTTTTCCCTTATCTTAATTGAAGATAGTCCCTCTCTGCAATCTACCTGGGCACCTCCCTTCTGATCTGGCTGAGCAGTGTTACATCAGCAAAAGGGGCAGGAAGGGGTATAATTTGTCATTGAATAACTCTTGAACTACAACTCTGACAGAATTGAAATAACACTCTCCAAAGTCCAGATACTATGATGATTAATTAGAGCTGCTTTTATTATGAAACATTACTATCCCTTTAAACTATAAAATATTGGTAGCTTGTTGCAGATTCCCATTAACATCTTTTTATTATGCATGTCCCCAGTGGGTATTTCAATCCACATGGTCTTTACATTCATACTGGACCCTTCATTAATATCTTACCTTATACTAGGCTTTAAGGCATGCTTTACATATAGTAGTACTCCCTTCCCATTGTATTAACCCTATCCCCCCTAAAAAGTGAATAACCCTCTAGATTGACTGTGTATCCTCTAACCAGGTCTCAGACACACCAATTACATCATACTGCTCATACATTGCAATCAGTTCCAGTTCCTTCCATCTTACCAGACAGATATGAGCATTTACATGCATATTTTTTATGTTATTTATTTTCTTAGTTTGGAATACTTGCAGCCATATAAAGCATTGAAGGAAAGTGGCAAAGATTTTGAGAGATATTTATCTGTGGTAGTAAAATGGTGGAAATGTTATGTATTTTCTTTGATGCAAAATTACAGCTGGAAAAGTAGCACATTGTGTATTTTCTGTGAAATACAGCACTTTTCAGTCATACCTATGAATCAGTCTGCCCCTTTTTACTTCTTTGTACAGATGTCATTTCTCTGTCTCTTGATGCTGTAAGTACACTAGTTAACTCTCGAGAACCTGAGTACAGGGAAAACAGGGACTGTTCCTTGTCAGTCTGATGATGAAGAAAGATGACCCACTGGGCAGTAGTAGAACTGTAATTTAATGTCTCTTGGAGTACTTAGTAAAATAGTTGATACAGCTGAAAAAAGATATGCAAGACATGAAGCCATTTCAAATTACGGTCAGATAGTTCCCTGGAACAACAACACATCCACATTTAAACCATCTGTCATCACTCTCAATATTGATCGGTGCTAGATAATTATCCATTGATTTTTTTTAAAGCGGCTACAGTATCTACAAGAAAAACATCCCAAGACAAAGAATTCCATAGCTTTACCACCCTTACTGTAAAAAATTCCTGCCATAATCTTAGTAGAAAACACCTTTCTTCTAGTCTTAATGGATGACCTACTTGGTGGTCTGTGGTTATAAATATAGATTGTATATCAACCCTTAGATCCATGTCACATGGGAAACACCAACTCATAAATGTTGAGTTGATTATTTTCCCCATGAAAAAGGTCTTATACTGAACTATGGTGCTTTTCACATGTAAAACTATAACCACACATATGTCCACTGTGATAAAAAGCTGGATTTTATATACAGTAAATGTAACAATTGGAGGAAGTCACAGTAGGAGGCTTCATCCAAACAAAGACCAGCTTTCTAGAACCCTGAGTTAAGGCACTGTGTTTAAAGGAATAGTGCACAGAAATACACTGAATCATAAAAATCTATTATAAAACTGAGGGCTAAATGTCAATGTTAGAAACATGTTTTATGTCCTTAATCCACTACAGCTGTTACAGATTTTATCAAAAGAAAAATCCAATGAGAAAAAGCAATAACACTGTCAACACAGTTAAGTTCCTGAACAGATAAGCATGAACTTTATTTCTACCATTAAAACTTTGTAGATGTACAGTAACAGTAATGCACTCAGTTCTTAAGCATTTGTGTTGTTACACTTGCAGATTTTCTGTGCAGATTGAAAATGGGGCATGAGCGCTAACTTTAGAGCGGCTTGCAGTTCTGTAACATATTGATATATCTGTATCTGAATCTGTATTAGTCACTGCAAGATTTAATGATTATTAACTTTTAGACCTAGCGTACACTAAGTTTACTGTTTGTGCTTCTGTTTTGCTTTATTCCTATGATTATTCATAGCATTTAAACACAACATATTTTTTCATCATTGTAATTAACTCTTACTTACCTTACTATGGCAAGAAAATCCTTTTGACAGCTATTAATTTTGCCCTTGTGCCTTTGTTCAAGAGATAACATCTTCAGTCAATTATGGATATCATGTCATGGTAGCCATAATAATGGTTGCTGGTGGAATACATTAGCCTACTTATTTCTTTAACCCCTTAAGGATCCATGACGGTCCTGGACCGTCATGGGTGGTTATCCCCTTAAGGACCTATGACGGCCCAGGACCATCATGGCTAAAATGATAGCAGCGTGCCTCCATGCACGCTCCTATCATTAATTACAGGCTGAGACTGTGCGCTCTGAGACCAGGGCGTTCAGTCTCAGCCCTTCTTGCTTGTGCCGGTTCATGTGATCGCCGTATCAGCAATCACATGTACCGGCATTCTGAGAAACAGAGGCAACATGCAAAGCATGCTGACTCTGAGTGTCTCCTCTACCTCTGTCTCTCTTGCTATCAAAGTAAGAGAGAGAGAAGTAGAGAGGAGACACCTAGTGGTAAAAGAAAATACAGCAGCTGGGGGTATTAACCCTTTCACTGCTGGTGCAGGAGGCTGGCTAAATGCAGGTCAATTTTTGACCTGCAATGATATACTTTTTTCTTTTTTTAAAAAACACAACACACTTTTTTTTTTTTACAAAAATAAATTTTATTTAAAAAAAACATATCATTAAACAATATTAGAAGTGTGATTGTTGTGGAGCCATGTAATACACTTATACACACCTCCAAATGTCAGGGATAAAAAAGTGTCAAAATAGGGTGGGTAAAAGGGACATGGGGATTTTCACCCAGGGGGGACAGTGGCCACTTTAAACTGCACATTTTTTTACTTTGTTTTACATTTTGTTTAATTTTTCATAAAGTAAATGGCGGGTTATCCAGATATGTGGGGTATCAAAAGAAAGCCCTATTTGTGCTTAAAAAAACAATATATAATTTAAGGGGGTGGAATAAAAGACTTAAATGGAAAACACTGTTGAACAAAGACATAGTCAAAAAGGTCAGAATTTCTCCGGTCCTTAAGGGAAAACGACCTCAGATTTTGCCGGTCATTCAGGGGTTAAGGACCAGGGTGGTATGCAACACATTTAAAAGGAATGTGTTGCGCACCCCTCACTTAAATGTCTAGTGGATGAAATTTGGGTCCTGTGGTCCTGGTAGGGCTGTCGTGCCTGCCTCCATAGACATAAAATCAAAGACTACTGAATATTTTATATCTTGAACAAAGGCACAAGGTAGAATTCATAGGGGACATTTGGATTTTCTTGCCATAGTAAGGTAAGAGAGGGGCTATTATTTGGATGTGTTATTTATGCTTTAAACACTAGCATAGAAAATTCAAGTTTTATTGTGCAGGTTGGGGATGTTTTCCAGCATTCTACAAAATAGCTCATTGCAATCTGGGCATACTGAGGCACCAGCTGCCTCTTCATTCTGCTCTGATTGAATTATTACTTTAATTTCAAGACTAATTATTTATCTATCTTGGTTTCAAAGTTCTCACTCTGAAAATCCTCTCCTGCTGTGTTTGAATGTATGACAAAGCTCATAAAGCTGCTACCATGAGGTCCCTTACTCTAGAAGACTCTTTTTCTATAAACAAAGTAATGGTGGCGCAGGAAGTAAATAATCTATATTTTCTGTAAATGATTTGTGAGCTATAAAAGTTGGTATTAATCAGTGATAGTATTCACTCATACTCACTAAAAGTAGAAAACACTAGGGATGGAATAACTTTTTCAGAAGAAAAGCAAAACATGCAAAATATGTTTTTCCTTCCATTGAAATTAATGATAATAATGTAATTTGTCTTCCTCATGAAGCATTTCTCCCATGTATTACAACAGTACTAACCCGCTAATATAAAAAGGGAGTGTCACGTATACCGAACACTGTCAGCCTATGCTTGGGAGAAAAGAGAGAGACAGGGAGAGAGAGAGAGAGAGACTGAGAAGGAAAGCTGATGAAATTGTGCCACTAGCTAATGTAGGCAAAGGAAGGGATTTGCATGGTTTAAGGAGAATTTGTGTTAGCTAGATTCTAAATGGTGGGTGTGGCCATGACCACAGGGACAAGGAAGAAATCTGCAGGGCCTCATCCCTAATAGCTGGGAGTCCAATGGTTCTCTGCTACAGGATTCCAGGAAGCAGAGAAGTACATATGTCAGTAATTCACCTCATTTGCTCATGGTGTTTTAACCAAAATTAGGTCCTCTTCATCTTGAATCTTCCACCACAGCATCCCAGCACCTACCAGCATGAATCTGAAATTTAGTATTAGACAGCAAGCCCTTGGATCTCTCAGGATATCCTGGGTGTTTAAGTGAACTTTTTTTTTACTCCTCACACTTCATGTCTTAGTCTGAACAGATGTCAGACTGAATGGAGTTAGGGTTACTAACTTTTGTTTAATTATTTATGAAAATGGGTTTCTATTATACAGGCAATATCTGCATGTATTTATGGAAATCAATAAGTAGGGATCTTTTGCTGGGAATTAAGGATTTTTACAGTAATGCTAACCAGCTAAAGCTGCATATCTAAGGACAGGGGGAGTAGAAAAATGCATAGCGAGAAAAGGCCAATACCTGTCATAGATACAAGTAGCTTGTAAGACTGGGTGGTTGGGTGGGGAGGAAGGGATAAACTAAGATGAATAAAAGGAGAATGTTAACATAAAAAGGAGAGTGTGTTATCAATATAACATTATATCTCAGATCTATTGCATTAGACTACAGGTATAAAATTTCCAATTAGCGGTATTATTGTCTCTACAAGAATTATTACCAGCATGAGTTAAAGAGAGAAAAAAATCATAAACAAAATGATTAACTATACACTTTGTAATATTAAGCCTTCCAAACGATACAGGATGTGGAGTTCCACACACTTTGTATTTCCAACTCTCTAGCGAAATCATTAGAGAATGGGTTTAGCAAATCAAACCAAGAGGAGGTAGAAAAAGTTTGATAAATCATGAAATTGCACAGATTTAACATGATTATGATACTAGCACCTATGGATGTCAATAATGATGAGATCACTGTGCTAGTAATTGCACGTCATTACACAACATATGTCAAGAACCTGGGGTAGAGCCATTCATTGGGTCAAGGCATCTTTGTCTTAAAAATAGCATTCCAAATGGGCAGAGGTCTACACATGTGAAGATTTTCCAGTCACTATATTGCTAGCTTGTAATGCTTTTGTTAAAGTTTCTGTTTATTCCAAAGGGAGGTTTGAGAGTTCTTGAATACCTTTGTATCTGCATATTCCAAGGGATGAAGTTTTCAGCACTGTACTGTAATCGAATTTCCTCCTTAATCTAAAAGGGAACTCTTGTTATTACATTGTATGGAGTGTCCCTCTATAGATGTTTCTTCTCTATACGATAAACTCAGTCTAAAGTAAAAATCTTAGGGTCTTTCCAATTAAGTGGTAGGAAAACGTGTCTATCATTTAATTACAAAAATTGATTTGACTGTAGAGATTCCAGGATATTTCTGTGGTGGAGATTATTTCTCCATGATTGGTCTTTAACATCTGGTATTTTAGTTCCAATTGTATTTACGTTATCTACCAGTTGTTGGGCATAGTCTAGAAAATCTTTATATCCTGAGGATACTACATCATATTGAGATTCAGGTTGATCTGTACTAGATCTGGCCTGAAGACCTTTTTTTCAGACCACTTACTGCATGCTTGATGTCCTGCTGTAGAGAATCATGCAGGTCTCAAAGTAGAGATTTCCTCACTATTATTGTAAACAGGCCATTCATTACATCTTCTGGCTGAAGGTTCAGATGTTTTACTGTTGTGTTGTTAGCTATTTTAATAACCATAGTGCGTTGGAGAGCACAGTTTGAGATCTGAGATGCTGACACTATCAGAAAGTCATGCTGTGCAGCGTTGGACTTCATCAGGAATTATAATGTCAACTTATTGGATTTACTTGAACCACCCACAGATAGGTCTTCATTTATGGCTGAAAATTCTGGCATGTTTAGGTTCCAGATTGTGGTGTTGCCATTTCTGAGCTGAATAGCGGGAGCTCACACCTCATATGTCTTCCTTCACTTTACACAAACTCTGCTCTTATTTTAGATTTTATTTTATTTATTTTAATAAATGTTTTTTATGTTTGTGTGTATAGTCTGAACAGTTCAAAAGCAAAGTGTGTAAATACTGCTTTAATGAAAGGGTGATAAACTCTGCCTCCCAGCAGAAGTGGAATTTGAAAATTCCCCTTCTTTGTTCTTGTCTTTGCAATTGTATAGTAGAATTCCCTTTAATGACATGTGGGCTCAGCTATAGTGGGGGTTCAAATTAAGGGGTGCGGTACTGGAAAGTTGCTGTGTGGGTACTTGCTAGTTAGTTACACCTTTGACAAACCCTATAATTTCTGATGGTGGCAATGCACAGCTTGTGATTGAGAAGAGTAATGATCAGTTATAATCCCATCCCTATACCTTGTCTTCTATAATTGAGAAATATATTTTCAAATGTGTTTCCTTTTCTAACTATATTCTAATTTCTTTCACAAAGCTTTTCCTAATATAACTACCCATGAAATATGTATTCACAAACCATAACTGATAAGACATGGACACCCACCCACCTTCCAATTAAGGTGAAACAATGTAATCTCTAATCACAAGCTCTGCACAGATCTGACTGGCCTCCAGTCTTTCACCTCTAGTCATTCTCCTTTCACATCCATTATCCTTCTCTACCTTTTATTTGCTACTCTCATTTCCCTTTGACTTCCTAATCCATTCCCCTTTCTATTCTAGCTTTTCCTTTGTCTTTCTACCCCATCCCATCATTCTATCCTATCTTTTTCATGCTAATAGAATTCCTTTCTTAATTATCATTTCATGTCATTCTTGAATACTGAATTCACTTAGTGAAGAAATGTTGGATTAAACTAAATGCAATATTGGGCCATACATTCAATGAAGCAGCGAAATATCTTTTGTCGTTTGTAATAAATGATCAAAGTACATTGTCATTGGGATCATTAATATTTTCAGAAAGTGTCGGTTGTGATCAGAAATATGTTGTTTGTCCTGACTGAAATTATCGTATGTAACCACACAAAAATGTGTTAATGACAAAAATGTCTTTACTAATTACAAAAATGTCTTAACTAAAGACAAAAATTCTCACATTCAGAATTTCATATTCCCTCCACTTTTTCTTAACGTACAAATTTTGTCTTTTGCAAGACATATTTTGTCGTTAGTTATTCTTTTTTCCTCTATACGACACTGGAGAATAGTTTAGCCACGCCCCTTTGCCCATCAATTTTGGAGTTGTGTCATACACAGCGGACATTACTAGTTTTTTGTCGTATACTCTATTGAAAATAAGTAGCTCATGAATACAATTACTTATTTTTGTCTTTCATCCTTTGAACATACGGCCTAAAGAGGGCAAATGAAAATCTCAATGGATTTAAATGGCAATTTTAACCTATTGAATGTGCAGTAAGAGAGGCCTCCATTGCACTGAGAAGCAATGTGTTGGAGACGTCTCGTACATTTAAGGGGTTAAACACCCCATTTAAAAGAGAAGTAGACATTTTTAGAAAACGTATTTGTCATATTGGCTTTTCTTGCTGAATAAAAGAAGTATACTTCCACCACTATCCGTTGCTCTGATTCAAAATGTATAGCTATTCAAATCTGAGGAAGTGAGTGACAGCATGTTTCTTCCTTAAAGTTCAAAGTAACTCAGCATTTTCTATCACCTTTTACAGAGAAATGTTCGTCAGTGACTCGAATGCAAACAATAAATAATTTAAATGTGAACACTAGAGGGCAATGTTAATGTAAATCCAAGAGTTTAAAGGGATAATAACACTTTGTTTTATCTTTATTTTATTTTGTAGGCATTAAAAAAACATGAAGAACGATATGTTAGGTTTTTCCCTTATCTTAATTGAAAATTGTCCCTCTCTGCAGTCTACCTGGGCACCTCCCTTCTGATCTTGCTGAACAGTGTTACATCAGTAAAAGGGGAGGGAGGGGGATACTTGGTCATTGAATTACTCTTGAACTACAACTCTGACAGAATTGAAAAAACACTCTCCAAAGTCCAAATACTATGATGATTAATTAGAGCTGTTTTTATTATGAACAATTACTATCCCTTTAAACTGTAATGTCTATCATCAGTGGGAGCACCCTTGTTTTACACAGATGTGATTAGTTTTCTCCAGAATAGTTCCACTTTTCCCATTCACTTTCATGCCTTATATGTAAAAAATGATGCTACTTACTCTGTTAATTACTACGCACAAATTGAAGTCGTAACAGACATTATACTGATACATGAAAAAGGTTTATACATTCTCAATGTTGACACCATATGTGATATTGCATGATCTTTATTATATTGAAGAACCTTGGGGAACTGTCATGTTGTGCATAAATTGAAATATATGTAGTTGGATGGAAAGCTGTGGTTCCATTTTCATTTGCACCGTGTCTTCTGTTTGCATGAAATTAAGAAGTGATTGATGATGATAGTGATGTTATGCTGGAAGGTATCAGGCAATTACTATCATTTTATAAGACAAAGATAAAATAAGGCATTTGTTTTATATGAAAGAGGTATGTTTTATGTTCTTGTTATTCTTTCCAAGGCTAACTTTCATTTCCAAATAAACAGCTCAGAATCATATTGGAATGAAAAAAAAAGTATTAATAAAAATGCTTCTGTTTTCAGATCTGCCACAATTATTCACTTGGAATAACTTAAAATTGTACTACTAATTATTTTGAAATTATTTTAACCCTGTGACTGCTGGAGAGATATCCCACTCATTACTTTCATGTGTGTTGCATACCTTTCTGGCAATCAAAGGGTTAGATTATGTGCTTTTAATAACATATATATACAAAATGTTACCAAATATTGTATTTTATCCTAAAAACAATATGTTAAAAAATGCTGATTTTCAGTAACTTCCTATAATTAAAAAAAGTAAAACAATGTTTTTCTCTATATTTATAAATATACAAGATCCATGAATAATATAAACTGTAGAAGTTGTATAGCGTATAGCTTAGTCTGTGGGGTCCATTCATCAAATGCATGAAGAGTAAAGTATTTAATGTATTGCTCTTCACCTTGATCATTGACATCTTCGGTATCAAATTTTTCTTCCTTGAATATATGAGACAAGGGAATACGTTACAAAAATATGGTGTAAACACAACCATTCTCATGAAACATACATACAGCATATGCATATGTGTGTGTAAACCCCAAAACCATAAGGAATCGACCACTATCAACCTTTGGGATGGGAATTATTGATCTTTCTGGTACTCACTCAATCTAGTCATTGATGAATTTGTTAAAATGAATGTGCTAGGAAATCAGAGTATTTCCTTGCACATTCAGTCATTTGCTTTCATTTAAAGACCACTCAGTTTCTCAATTTTCCAGATTAGCTACCAGTTGTGCACTGTTAAAGTGATAGTAATGTTTCATAATAAAAGCAGCTCTAATTAATCTTCATAGTATTTGGGCCATGGAGAGTGTTATTTCAATTCTGTCAGAGTTGTAGTTCAAGAGTAATTCAATGACAAAGTATCCCCCTCCCGCCCCTTTTACTGATGTAACACTGTTCAGCTAGATCAGAAAGGAGGTGCCCAGGGAGACTGCAGAGAGGGACAATTTTCAATTAAGATAAGGGAAAAACCTGAAAAGCTTGTCAAGGGGGGCAGGGCTTTCATTGTTCTAATAGAAAGAAGCTTGTCCCCTGCTGTTATCTGTCTGGTCTATGGACTGCATTCCACATCTGAGAAGAGATGGCTTACACTAGGTAAAAGGGGCGCGAGGGGGAAACTTTGCTTGTGAATATCTCTCAAACCATAAAGGTTTGAGAGATAAGACTTATATCATTCTTCATGTTTTTTAATGCCTACAAAATAAAATAAAGATAAAACGAAGTATTACTATCCCTTTAATGATTCTTTAGTAGCGATGAGCAATACCTCTGTGATTCATTTTGTAGTTTGACTGGAGGACATGAAGACAATTCTGGTTTTGTATGAATTGATTCAGAATGGCTCACAGAAGTAGGAGGGGAGAAGGACAGGTCGAGGGACAGATGCAAGGAAAGTAGGTGACTTATGGACAAGAGATGCCAGGAGCAGCAATTGCATGAGAAAGAGAAGGAATGGGAGCTCAGATGAAAGATGAAGCAGGACACCTGGTAAGTAGATGCAGCAATGGGGAGCCCCTGCAGAAAGGAGGAGGCCATGGGGATCAGGGCAATGGCAGAGAGGAGCATGGAATGGGTGGGATAATTAAATAAGGAGATGGGTGATTGGTGAGAGAATAGGCAATGGCAAGGAATCTGAGAAGAGACAGTAGCAGGCAGCATGGGAATTTAGGAGCAAGCAGCACATGGAGCATGAAGGGGACTGATGGGGAAAGTTGTAGTAGTCCTTCTACCTGCTGAAAAAGTGTGCTTCTTTTTCACACAAGCAACCTGTCAGGACCCTGTTTAACTAGCTTCTAAAGTGACTTTTTTGCTGATCATCATGTGATCCCTTTTACTGCTATCTGATTGATTAATGCAGATGTAACAACCCTAAAACAAACATCTATTTGCAGTAAAGAATGAATATCCAGAATACCAAGCCCTTAAGAAGACTATAACAATTATAGATATAGCCTTAATAGATAGGTACATTAGGTATAGTACCGATGCAACTAGCAATTAAATAAGTCAAAGAAAAAATCAGGAAGAAGCTACATTATCATTGAAGTATAATACTATATGCCCTCAGTTTTATCAAATCAGTTGGCATATGGGTGAAACCCCAAATCAATATATGCTCATAAAGCCAACCTTAGTGAGCCTCAGTAGGAATTTCTTTATATGCAACTTTGATGCCCAAGGGTTAAAATTACTCAGCAACACAACAAGAGAAAAAATACTGATTCCAATCTGTGGCTTGTATATGCTCAATTCAAGTGTTGCATGTTCTGTTTGGGTCCCAGGAGTCCTCTGCTAGTGAGTAATGCCCTGCAGAACCATGAGACCACATCTGAATATAAATAATTACAGTGAACTGCTACTAGAGGTAATGCTTGGATCAGCAATCAGACACAATACTATGTGGAACTATGCAGTCTACCAGTCTGCCTGATTGCTGGTCCATATATTATTTAAACATATTTCAACGCAGGGGTACAGCTAGAAACTCCTGGGAAATGGGACAAGATTTGGGACTGATACCTGCCACAAACACACATGCAACAAAGAAACTATGCACATACATTCCCCATTTGCATACCCTTCACCAGAAAATAAATAATTTATTAAATACGCTGCTCATGATGTTGAAAGAAAATGTTATATTGATGTGCAGAACATGCCATCATAGTTGTTTTCTGTTAGTGAGCCCTTATCGTACATGGCCAGCAACACTTGTTAACTATAGGAGACTGGTTCCAGTATGTATGTAGACTGGACCTCAGAGCTTCTAAATCAACAGGGAAATTATCACAGCTTGCAAGTTATAGAGCTGGCAAATTCAATAGTACAGATGCAGTACAGAGCTTGCATTCAGTAACTAAACTGATCCATAGAGTTAACAGTGCAATATAGATAAAGTCTGGATCAAAGTGACACAATTTGGGTTACAATGCTTGTAAACAACAGTCAGACTGAACCATAAGGCATGTAATCTATTTGAGTCTTGACAGGATCCACTGATTTTTCAGTAAAGATACAGTATGGGAAACTGAACCTCAGAGTATTTAATCCATGGAGGTGACAGAGTTCTCTGGGACGTGGATGGAGCTCCGCGTGCAAGGATTGTGCTCTGGGACGTGGGGCGGGGAAATCTTCCATGGCCACATTTGGGTGATATATGGGTGAGAAAAGAAAGTTCTGGGAAGAGGGAAGTTCTTGGTCACCCCTTGCTGTTCCTAAAGCTATGCTATTCAGGCCACATGTTGTTAAACAGGAGCTGTGCAAATCACCCTGTACCACTTCCCATAACACATTCTGAAGCTCACCTGAATATTTTAAAGCATCTTCTCCACAGGCCCATATTGCCACAAAAGCTGGCTTGTATGCAGTTCTACAATACCTGGGGTGTGAAAATACCTTGCTGTACTGTAACAAACTGAAATATTTAAATGTGATGATTTTGCAAGCTCTTTTTTTGCACACTTAAAAATTTACTGTATGCAGCATTGAAGAGCTATTTCAGTATCAGTGTCATAGCGTTGTGGTCAAGGGAGGAAGTTAATTAGTACGTTCTCAGAAATAATGGTTGACCTATATGTATACAGGGAACGTTTCTGACTTATGTGCTGCAGGCTCTGATGCTGTGTATCAGCTGCATCACCAGTAGTTGTGTCACTGGATCAATAAATGGATATTTAACTTTCAAATCCGTCCATGGTCTTGTCAACACTGATCTTCTTTGGACTCCATTTGCTGTGTTTGCAGGCTCCAGTAATAGTCTATGGTATTTTTCAAAAGAATGACATCACTCAAATATGTATATATTTTGTTGACATTTTGGCATCATATTTATAGAAGGTTTATATTAGCTCTACCTAAAGTAACAGTTTGGATTTTCTATAGTTAATGCGAACATTTCCAAAAAGGAATTATTTTAATGTTACAAACTACTACTAGAAACTGTTTCCAATATTTCCCTACGTAACTTGTACAAAATGAGCTCACAAATTGCTTCTGATTGAAAAGCTTTATTTTCATAAATTGCTTTTGGATTTAACATCTTAATAATCCCTGGATTATGGATATAACAAATGAAAATAAAACTATGCCACTAACATAAGGTTGACAGTTTTCTTCTAAGAGTTATTATTGACGATAATATTTTATCCCAAAGTAGAAATAAACATTGGACATATATTTCAATTATGTTCAAACAAGATGATCACATCATTTGTACACATGGCTTATTATATATGAAAACTAGCACAAATGAGTGATGAGACGGGAATGATTAATATGACCAGCAGACAAATGGGAAGAGAGAAATCTTTGAGCAAATGCCACTTGTCTCTGCATACACATTACATGCAACAATAATGAGAAATGTGTCGATGAACTGGAACATCTTGAAAAATGAACGTTTCTTAATCTACATTTTCCGAGAAAGCAGTCTCTCCTTACAAAAAAAAGAAAAAAGAATAACAGAAAGGTACATGACTCATTAGTCAAGATTATTACCTTGAAAAGGCAGAAAAATAAAATCAAAACATATTTATGCTGACATTATATGAAGGCTTCAAACTTTTTTGTTTTTCAAATTTGTGCTGTAGAACTGAGAATAAGGCCTAGATTTCTCAACCAAATTAAAAAGAGGATATACTGTTTTATATGTTTACAAAGTGTCTCACAGAGAATGGTCAGCAAATGCTGTTAAAATTTAAAGGGTTAGTAATGTATTTTGTCAATCAAACTTAATATTGTAGATATTACAAAAATCAACTAACCGATACAAGTCCCATCTCTGAAACCTTTATAGTTTGAGAGATATACAATGCTAAAGATCCCCCCTTCCTCCCCTTTACAGACTTCAGCTGTAAAGCTGACTGAAGGAGATTTGAGTCATGTGACTCGACGGTAGGTCTTCAGCAGAGCTGAAAATACAGCTATCGAAAAAGAAATATTTCATTGGAACTGTCTACAAATTGTGCCTGGCTTGCAAGCACACTTTGTAGACTGTTCCAATGAAGTATGTCTTTTTAGATTGAGGTATTTCGACTTTGCTGAAGAGCTGCCGACCGGTCCCTGGACCAGGATCTCCTTCTGTAGAGATTTCTGAAGCCAAATCAGTGCTGTAGTCCTTGGAAGAGAGAGACAATTGTGACACTATCTGTTAGTCTAGAGGCAAAGAGTGGAGCTAGTTGTATTTGGTTGTAAGGAATGTAGGCATATGTGACCGAGTTCAGTGATAGTGACAGAAAAAAATGAAAACCTTTGACTGATAGAGACAGGATATTTTTTACATAAGCCAACATTAAGGTGACAGAAACTTACATAGCTCACACAACAGAGGGACAAAACAGTATTTTATATATCACTATCAGCTATGTGGTTTATCTTAACAACAATGACCATACTATTACCAAGTCCACAAAATGTGCCAAGAATGAGGGAATGGAGTCTCATGAGGAGTGCATGATGAGTCCATTAGTACAACTGATGTGAAAATTTCCACTACTAGTAGCAGTACAAAACTTAAAGATTAGGACAATGATGAGCAGTGTTATTCTAGTGTTGTTGCCACAGCTGAGAATTAGGATTTAGCAGTGGGACATGTGCTGTAGAGGACAGTGATAGCAACACTTCACTGACATTGCAAAACAGTGTTCAAGCCTCTGTAAATCACTTTCAGAAGAAAAGTGACAATAAAGTTTTTGAGAAAAAACTCCTTAAATGAATAACGATAACTCTGAATATTTTATTTTTGCACTTTGTTGATAGCAGTTGCTCCTGCTCTATGTGGGTCCTGAAAAGTGTGATTATAAAGCAGTATAAAGTAGTTTATGAGCAGTTCTGATTCTGTTTTGGTTATATCACCCTTGGAAAATCAGTCCTGTCTTGATTACAGTGTTCATTAGAAATAAAGTTGCTCTTTCTAACAGATGATAGAAGTGCAGTGGGCCCATGCAACAGTTTTGTTGCCCATGTAAATTCACTCACCTCTCTCCAGCATTCCACCACAGATCAGGACACAGGAGATGCATGTGTTCCAGGTGGTCCAGGAGAGCACCAGCCAATGTTACTGTCTGGAATCTACATGAGTTGATTATGCATTGGAGGTTGAGATAATCATAGCAACCTCAAGCTCGGGTCATGTGAAAGGTCTGCCCGCAGCACCATAGGCTCATGAGGAAATGCTGTAAAGGTGCTGAACTGGACTTTGTTGCATGTAAAAGGCACACATGTGAAAGGCACCAAAGCCCAGCATGTTATCCTTCACCACACAAAGGGAGATATAAAAAATTATATCAAGATAATAGTTTTAAATAGAGATGTGCAAAATTATTCTGAAAAATTAGTATTTGTCTGAAACTTCCAATTTTGCAAGTCAGATTTTTTGAGACAGGTGTTACGCTTCTTGTTTAGTAACCCTTTGATTGCTAGATGGGTGCATAAGTGTTGCAAAGCAAAGCAATGGGTACCCCTCTGGCATTCAAAGGGTTGAACCATTTTAATCAGTTAAATTAAAGGAAAACCGTTCAAGTGGCCTACTATAACTTAATGTATATTACTATCAAGAGGTATTCTGCTAGGCCAGAACCAAGATATTCTCTTTGCGTTCCATAAGTAAACAGCGGGGCTGATGGACTATAAAGAAAAATAAATAATTCTGGCGTTAAACAACTGTACTATATTGGACAAATAAAAGTCTGCAAAATTTAAAATGATTCAATAGGGGTTGTAACATTTTGAATGTGTGAAGACCACTCTAGGGCCTCTATTAAATTTTGTTCACTAAAACTGACATTAAGGCAAAAAAAGGCAAATGTTCGGTAATAACGTAAGAATTACGTCAAATTCAATACGTCTACAAGAATGGCTAAGGATCGTAGGCCCAACAAATCCATGTAACTCAAAAACCTGAGTTGCACCTTATTTCATATCGCCATGGGTCCCAATCAGAAGAAAATTAATGTACGTTATGTCTAATGATAAGGAAAAAAGATAACTGTCAACGTTATATAGCAACCCTGATTGTTGTCAAGACAAGTTCAAACTCACAGCCAATTACTACACACCAAAGTATCACATACATTAAAAAATACCTATTTATACCCCAATATAACTGACATACCTTGTCTGTGTTTTAAGTTTTGGCGAGCTAGAGCACAGGACCCAGTAGAGGAGGATAGTGATAGAGCAAGAGTGAGAGAGAGAGGCGTGTATTTTAGAGGCAGGTAGAAGGATTTGGGAGCGGAGAGATTTGCACTTCAATTAACACATAATACACATTTGAATATTTGTCATACACGCATACAAACTCACATACATATAGCTTTTTTGTTTATAACAGACCACACATATTTAACTTTTTTTTTTTACACTGTGAATCAGTGAGTGACAGAGAGTGAGTGTGATCGAGTGTGCCTAAGTGTCAGTGGGTGGGAGCTGTCAAAGAGAGGAGAGAAGAGAGGGGTAGGGAGAGGAACAGTAGAGGTGGAAGGACAGGAGGGCATTCCTGGTCAGGGAAGGAGTGGGAGGGGAAGATCCATTGGGCGGAGGGGGACACGGCCAAGGACAAGCACATGGAGGACAGGGACAGAACTGCCAGTGAGATGAGGGGTAGTTATCGGGAAGCACCCTACACAACCAGGGACATCACAGGCAGGCCATTCAATCCAGACCTCCAACACTTTCCAGGCTGGAGCTGATGAGGAGAGGCTGCAGGACTCTAAATACTCCTACAAGGAGAATAGGGTCCTCATCCAGAGATTCCTGGACAGGGAGAATAACCTGTTCCAGAGAGAGAGGGTCGTTGGTGTCAGGTTCTCAACTGTGTGAATGCAGTCTCCACCTGCTAGAGAACCCTCTATTCCATCATGAAGCTCTGGGTTGATTGTAAGCATCTGTTCAAGAAGAAAATGGTAGAGGGCGCCATGCACACTCGAGCTACCGGAGGTGGTCCCCCACACAACATCACCATTAACTGAGGAATCATTCAATCTGAAGAAAACATACACATATACATTAATCATGTTTTGTCATAGTTAAAGGTTTTTCAGGGGTTGCGAACAAAATCAGGTATTCCAAAGACTAAACAAAAGGACTAGAGAACAGCAGGAGGTGAGCTTCATGGACATGGAGCCAAGTTTCACCAGGGTAACTTGGACATTCCTCTCTTTCAGGATGTGTCATGTCATGAATGCCTGTGGGAAGTGATGACAGGGTTTGAAAATGCACAGTCTGTCATGTACAGAATGAAGCATCATTATCACATTAACCTGTTGTGTGCTGGAGGAGTAGACAACTCATGCTCTGTAGAGGTTTTTTATCCCTATTCTGCTCCATTAGGCTTTGCACAACTACTGTTGTCAACTCCAATAATCCTTTAACACAGAGAATGGCTGAGATGTATCCAAAGCATTGCATGTCATTGCATTGGATCTCCCTCTATCTTCCCAAGGGTTGTAGGGTGTTATGGTTCTGTTCAGCTCAACATATGTTGTTTGCTGTCAGTTCATCTAAGGGATTTGATGAACATGGGCAATGTGGTTTACCTTTGTTCGCAGAAGAATGGATGATGTTCTTGAGTTGGCTACATCATCAGGGCCGAGTGAGTTGCAGGTGCTAGTTGAATTCTCACCCTCAAACTGACAAATGCGTGGAATAGCTGTTGAATGGATTATATCCTGTGGAAGCTGTGTGGTTGTAGCAGGCAATCCCAGGGCTGTGTATGTCATTCATCCTGTGGAGTGAAACAGATGATTATGTTTTGTGTGACTGTGTTTGCACACATTCCCCAAGCCTAATCATTGATATACATGCATTGTGTTCGATACCTGTATTCTACTCATGGTAGGTGAAGTAGTCCCTGATGAGCCACTCTCTTATATCTGACACTCTCTGGGTGTCCTCATCCTGTGCCTGAAGAAAAGGGACTTCCAGGAAGTGTTGTGTCTCCATATCAATGACTAGCCTTTTGCCCACTGCTATGTTGTGGAGGATTTGACAGGCCAGGATGTCTCTTGCTTTTCCTGGTGCATATTGCAGTACTCCCCCAAAGTGATTGTCACCTGAATCTGGCTTTGAGGAGCATGAATGTGTGCTCAGTGACATTCCTTGTTCTAATGTGTGCTTAATTTTATGCTCCTATGACGGTGTTTGTGGATTTGGAAGTAGTGTGAGGAGCCACGGTTTACACAAAAGGCCTGTATCACCTGTGGAAAGAGAGTGACATTTGAGACAGGTAGCATATGTTATGTGTATGATGTACGACTTGTGTGTCATTACCATGCTAAGCTGTCTTTCCTTTATTTGTATGAGTGCACCTGTGGCTGTGGTGTGATGTCTACTTTGTTGACTCACCTAAAAGCCTTAATCCTGTATAGGTCCCATTCTCAAAGTCCCTGTGGATGGAGGAGTGTGTGAGGTTGTATGAATTGTGACAGCTGCTGGGATAGGAGGCACAGACATGTGGGTTAACCGCACTGTGGCATCAGATACCATCTGTAGGTTGATGGAGTGGGAATTTTTCCTGTTCCTGTACAGCTATCCCTCTTGTGTTGAAGCTTTTATTCACACATGTGTACAGTCTATGGCACCCATGACCCTGGGAACACCTCCCATTGTGTAGAACTGCTGTTTCACACATGTACACTCCATGTCATGGCCTTCCTCCTGAGGGCTGCCAACACCTGAGTCAGTGCCCTTGAACACTTGGCCTGTGACATGCCAAATACATATTCTTCTTTGGACTGGAAGGATCCACTTGCCGTGAAATGGATGGCAAACATGAGCTTCTGCAATCTGGATAGGGCACAGTTGGAGTTGCAAATGGGGTTGATGTCATCCTCATATAACTGGATGAGGCTGTGGGCCTTCAACCTGTACCGGTCTCTGACTTCAGTGTCTGTTTTTCCCAGGAGCATGACCCTTGTGCGTATTATCCTGGGTCTGAGTGGACTTCTGTCATCCTTTTGCTGTTCTGCATGTCCTTGTGGTAGCTGTGGGAGATCCTGTTGTGGCAGCTGGGGTGCTAATGCCTGGTGTGGTTCTCCAGGTGGAGATGGGCTCATGTCTGACTGTCCACCCAGAGCATCAGCATCAAAAGACGTGCTTGGGGGGAGGATGATGATCCCTAGTCCTCTCAGCCCTTCTTCTCCTCTGTCTTTGAAGGAATAGGTATGCAAACATACTGGTCCTAATCTCTCTCTCTCTCTGTTTGAGTGATCTCAGTGTAAACACAACATGTCTGTGGATGCTGAGATGTCTCTTTAAGACAGTGCATGTGCGGTCATAGGGTTGGTTGTGATCCATGGGAAGGTGCTTGTTGTCCAAGTAAGATTTCATATGTGTGTGTGTGTTGTTTTTTTCTGATCTGTTCTAATTGATGTGTAGCTGTCAGGTGTGTGTGTGTGACGTTGCCAGGTGCATATTGTGTGTCCATTGCTTGTGGTGTTGCACAGGTGAACTTGGATTACTTTGGATTGACAGATGTGGTTATTGTGTGTTAAAGTGGAACTATCATCATCATAACATTGCCCCCCAATCCATTACTAATATAGCGATAGGTAAAGGCATACTTCTATTATGCTGAATAAGTCGCGTTATTGAAGAAAACCAACAACTTCTGCAGCCACCAGCGGAAACCAGTGCAGACATCTTAGAGGAAATGTACCTCTGTGTCTGCACTGTCTGTTCCATTCACAGGCTGGATTGGTGCGTGACGTTCTTTGGTTACCTTAAGGTAACGGAAGTTACTGACGTCACAGTCACACAGAGCTTCTCTTGTAAGCTTTTTGCTGTGGACGCCTGCAGAAGAACTTCGTTTTCTTCAATAACGCGGACTTATTCAGCATAATAGAAGTATGGCTTTACCTATCGCTATATTATTAATGGGTTGGGGGAAATGTTATGATGTTGATAGTTCCGCTTTAATCGCCATTGTTCTGGGGTATGTTGTGATGGCACGGGATGCTTTGTGAAGTCCTTGTCCCTGGGGGCTGATTTTTTTTCTTTTTGTGGCTTGTTTGTAGGGCATGGGCATTGTTGGTGTGTTTGTTTGACTTTGCAGGGGTTAATGATGCTATTGGTGTACTAGTGCTATATGCTGTGTGCTGTGTGAGCTGCTGTTTCTCTGCTTTCTTTTGTCCGATAGTGGGTTTTTTGCCTGTTGTGTGGTGTACGGCAAAAGAAAATAGTTGCAGAATTTACTCCATAAAAAGTTAGCACTACCGCACAAAACTGAATGACTCTGGAGACCTCTGTTCCATAGGTCTTAATGGATGTTATATTATAATCAGTTGTGATTTTAAAAACTGCTATTAGCTTTCATAAGACAGTTAACTGAATGGCTTACTGTGCCTTCAAAACCACTCTTGGCTGTTTTTTCCTTAACGTATTCAACTGAATTGTTGCCTAGAATTCTAGATATTAAAGCCCCATTTAAATAAATATGCATTCTTATTTGTCCCCCTATGATGTAGTTGGTTGGCTCCAGAATTACACCAGTTTTTTTTTTATCTTACATCTACCTCAGAATCTTTAAAGTAGCAGTAAACTTTTTTATGAAAAAATATATATTGTAGGGATTTTCCTACTGATTCAAATAAGGGTACTCCCATTGCAGAGAGATTTATATTTCTAGAGTTATTACAGTTTAACCACATATTTTTTTACATTAGCAGTGCCCTCTAGTGGTCAAATTCTAATTAGATTTTCTGTTAGATTCTAATGGAGAGGAAAGTCAGAAAAGTCAGAGACATACAGTTCTCCATAGAACGTGATAGAAACTGCCTGTCACTTCCTGTCAGTTAGAACTATCAGGAAATAAACACACAGTAAATTCACTTCTTGATTATTTGAACTGCTATAAATTTTGAATAAAACATCTGAGAGCAGTGGGCGAGACATTGTTTTATTCAGCAGGAAAAATATGTGTTTTCATAAAAATAAGTTTACTGCTCCTTTAAGGACTCATCTCTAGTTCTGGAATCCACACTGCCACTGTCTCACATCATCACATGCACATATATCCCATCTTGGCAAATGCTGTTCTATAAAACATATTGAGGCTGATGTACTAAGAAGAACTGTCGTAATTCTGGGGAACATTAACTCTGCAGTAGATGCAAATAAAAATTCCAGGTGTTCTCATCATTTTAAATTAAGCTTTTAACCCCTTCAATGCTAGAAAACAGAACTCTATAGCATTTGTCATTTGAAATCCCCTCTAAATCAATGGTTATTTTTTATCTCCACAAGGCTGCAGTTGGTTTCCCCTGGAATATTTCCAATTATTCTTAATACATCAGCCTCTGAATGTTAATAACTTTTTAAATAATCTATAGTTGTAATGTTTTCTGTTCATTTTGCTGTCTCTTTTTATCGTTATTGTTTCAACTTATGATATTGCATTATTTACTTCATTACGAGAGAATAAATATCAAATTACAAATTCAAGAACAACTGAAATAGTAGGAAGCATATGCTGCAGCCAGAGGCTTGTCTACTGGTGAATTATAAAATAGTATTATAATAAACTGCGGAAAACAATCAGTTTGTTATTGATATTTAAGTATCAGGAGCAGATGCTTAGTCTGTTTACATTTCAGAGTAGCAGACTTTACATTATCTTATTTATCAACCATGTACTTATTCAAAATACTCAACTAAAGAACTAGTGTACTGTGCATTCTTTTTATGTTATTCTTTTCAAGTGAATGCCAATTATGTTAAAATGCATAAGTTCCCTGATTAATTGTATCTGATGTTGAACAATTAAAAGAAAACAACCATTTGCATTTTAATAACATTGTAACCATCTGGTAAATTAATCCATTAATCTTGATTAGTTTAGTAGCAAGCACTGACACGTAGAATATAGAAGCATGTAGACCATTTAAGAAGATGTTTTGAAGTCCTCTTTAACATAATTTCCTTCATCACAAAAGGAAATAGAAAAAATAGATGGTTAATGTGCTCATAGTTACAAATGGAACGCACATTGAGGATGATGTACTGAAAAGAACTGAAGCAATTCATGGACAAAACAATTCCACCATAGGGAACACATAAACCATATTAACCCCTTGAATGCTAGACAGGTTTCTAACGCAAGGCTTTGCAAGTGGTTGAAAGTCCCATTTAAATCAGTTGAAAGCTGGATGCTGCAGCTGGTTTGACCAAGAATTGCATCATTTACTTGGTATATATTCTTACTGTGTTCACAGCTTTTGAGCTAGATGGATTACTCTAAAATACAGCTTATGTTGCATAGTCGCTTAACAGGAAATTACAATAAAAACATTTAAAAGCAAGCAATAAATGTACAATTTAACTAATTCAGTTTTACATTGTGTTAACATACTATCCTGCTTTGTGAGAGATTGAAAAGACTAGTCATTACAGTAAATGGGAAATTAAGTACAAGAAGCTACACTGAAAGCATTTACAAAATGCAAGTGATTTTGTGTAATTCCAAATCAAATGCAAAATGGCATATTTATCAAGTAAGTTGTGCATTGTAGGAATTTGTGAGACCGATTTTAAATTGTTTTCTTTTGTTTGAAATCTGCAATACAGTTTATGTAAGCATAATTACTGTAGAAATGTAAAATAAATTGTTGAACAAATGGAAATAGCTCAGTCACTCATGTTGACAACGACATAAGTATTTAGGAATAAGAAATGCCCTTTGCAAATGCTTTGATTTATGCAGAGCTGGATTTCCCAGTAGTCAGACTATGCCTTTGCCTAGGATGCCAAATATTTAGTGGCACCAGACAGTGTCCTCCACACCCACTGGTGCACCCACTGTCCTTCCCTTGACCCATCCACTGGCCCATCCATCCAACTTGCAGATGCTGCTTCACAAGTTCATAACCCCTGTAATGTGTAATGTGTTCATTAAAATGATCCATCTTTTCCCATGTATCACATCTCAGATCAGACCAATCATTCCCAAACACACCTGGCTTCTGAACCTCTGGGTGTGATGTCAGTGATGTCATATCGCTTGTGAGCAAGGAGGAAGTGCACTAAACATAGAGTGTAGACATATTAACAACTGTAGAATGGCCACAATCTCCATTTTATGAGGTAGGGGTGGTAGGGCCCTATTATAGTAATCTATCACATTATTCAGCTTGTGACTTAAATCAAAATAAAAAAGGAAAGTGCTGATAAAGAGTTGAAAAGCTGTTTCTGCTTACCAAAAAGTAGTCAGCCATAAACCCATTGAGTACTGTATCATTGTTCTAAGTTGTAGCGTCACATACAATTTTATTTCCAAACTCAACTTTTATTAGTTCATTTGAAAACTTAAACTTTGTAATTTGTTTTCCTTGTTTGTGGTGTCAAAGGAGAATTTTATGGTCTATGGACTGCATTCCACATCTGAGAAGAGATAGCTTTCACTAGGTAAAAGGGGTGGGAGGGGAAACTTTGCTTGTAAATATCTCTCAAACCATAAAGGATTGAGAGAGAAGACGTATCATTCTTCATGTTTTTTTTGAATGCCTACAAAATAAAATAAAGATAAAACAAAGTATTACTATCCCTTTAATCATTAGTTCCCACATGGAGCTTAGGACAGTATACATGCATTGACTCATCTAAGTACTTTACTTACAGGTTATATTAAAAAAAAATCTGACTGGGTCGCTAATACAGTTAATTACCAATTCAAGACTGTTTCATTATAACAAGAGCTTTAGAAATTATACACAATGAGCATTTGTTGTGGTACCATTCCTATCTATAACATTTTCATCCACCTCTGAAACATTACCATTTACTGTGAGGAAAAAATCTAAAAATGGGTTTGGCCACAAAAGAGGGTCGGGTTAAATGAAGGGGTGGTGTTAGGGGTAGGACCAAGGCAGGGCTAAGGGCTGGAGAAAGGTGTAGCAGCTTAACCAACAGCCGTAGCTGACATTCAGACAATCACCAAAACAGCCTTCCTCAAAGTAGTAGCGAACTTTGTGAAAGTAAAAGTAAAAATACACTGTTTGGGCAAGAAGGAGAAGCAATGCTTGTGCTGAGGATGACCTAATGATGACTGACGATGATGATGCAGATCTAGAATATATCCCTCCAGCATCCTCCTCTTCTTCAGATACATGAGTGGTAGAGATGATTTTTCCAGGACAGCTATGCCTGAATTGTAGAAGCAGAAACCCAGGACAAATGTATTAACAGAAGCATAGATGAGGAGGAGGAGGAGGGATGTAAAGAAGGTTGCTACCATCTACCACAATTGAAACCACTGCTATGACTAACATGTAATGTGTATCAGTAATCTGACAAGGATAGGAATCTTTCTTTTTCTCTCTCTCTCTCTCTCTATATATATATATATATATATGTAAAATATTAGATAGATAGATAGATAGATAGATAGATAGATAGATAGATATAGATAGAGATACCACACCACACCAGTCCACCACCACTACTATACACATCTGCCACATAGTAGGTTGTACTTTATTCCTATATCTTGACATTATCATAAATATAATCTTCAAAGCTTCAAGAGCTCAAATCTGGTACAAATTGGAAAGTCAGTCTGTGTCCTCAAGTCAAATGTTTTTGGACATCTGGAAATGTGAGAGTTGTCCATTTGGTATTATTCAAAAAGGCGAAAACTTTATATTAGATAATATTTGGCCAATATGGGCATCATTGAAGAAGGCTTGGGGACTAGGAGATAAAATCCTGGAATCTGTATCACTACAAATAATGGAATATGATATTACAGAGTTAAATCTCCTAAACTGGAAAAATAATGGAATTACCTCTATTGGAGACTTAGTGCAAGATCATAAGATGAAATCACTTGCACAATTAGCGCAGGAATTTCAGATTCCAAGCAGAGAGATTTTTAGTTATTTATGAGTTAAGAGTTTTTTGAATAAACATCTGCCTCGGGAAAATGTTGCGTTCAATAAATTAATTAAAAAACTTTTCTGCGCCAAGAGAATAGATAAGATCTTGTCTAAATGTCATGAAGTTATAAAATAGGAAGTAGAATTATTGCCAATACCGGCTACTGATAAATGGAAAAGAGATCTCAAGGTAAATCTATCTATTGGAGAATTGAAAGACTCGATAAAAATCACCAATGGTATAATACACTGTCTTTTTTATGGCTACTAAGCTATTGATAGCAAGAGACTGGCTTAAAAATTCATCTTTCTCATGGCCACTCCTACACAATCAAATTGTATTTCAGTTAAAAATGGAGAGAGGTTTAACATGGGTTAACTCTTCTATGAGGTGAAATGCTGAAATAATCAATACTTTTGGATAATTCAGAATTAATAGAAGATAGTGTCCCGATGTGCATTGATTAAGTCAAATTAAGGATGGGTAAATTTAGAATTGACTCAGGGGTGGGGTTCAATACACTTCCAGAGAATACATGTTTTCTTCTGTTTTTGTTTTTCCTTTCTTTTTGTGTAAAGCTTTGTAACTATGCAATGTATTATATATATATATATATATATATATATATATATATATATATATATATATATAAACTGCTCAAAAAAATAAAGGGAACACTTAAACAACACAATGTAACTCAAAGTCAATCACACTTCTGTGAAATCACACTGTCCACTCAGGAAGCAACACTGATTGACAATCAATTACACATGCTGTTGTGCAAATGGAACAGACAACAAGTGGAAATTATAGGCAATTAGCAAGACACCCCCAATAAAGGAGTGGTTCTGCAGGTGGTGACCACAGACCACTTCTCAGTTCCTATGCTTCCTGGCTGATGTTTTGGTCACTTTTGAATGCTGGCGGTGCTTTCACTCTAGTGGTAGCATGAGACGGAGTCAACAACCCACACAAGTGGCTCAGGTAGTGCAGCTCATCCAGGATGGCACATCAATGCAAGCTGTGGCAAGAAGGTTTGCTGTGTCTGTCAGCGTAGTGTCCAGAGCATGGAGGCGCTACCATGAGACAGGCCAGTACATCAGGAGACATGGAGGAGGCTGTAGGAGGGCAACAACCCAGCAGCAGGACCGCTATCTCTGTCTTTGTGCAAGGAGGAGCACTGCCAGAGCCCTGCAAAATGACCTCCAGCAGGCCACAAATGTGCATGTGTCCACTCAAACAGTCAGAAACAGACTCCATGAGGGTGGTATGAGGGCCCGATGTCCACAGGTGGGGGTTGTGCTTACAGCCCAAAACCGTGCAGGACATTTGGCATTTGCCAGAGAACACCAAGATTGGCAAATACGCCACTAGCGCCCTGTGCTCTTCACAGATGAAAGCAGGTTCACACTGAGTACATGTGACAGACGTGACAGAGTCTGGAGACGCCGTGGAGAACGTTCTGCTGCCTGCAACATCCTCCAGCATGACCGGTTTGGCGGTGGGTCAGTAATGGTGTGGGGTGGCATTTCTTTGGGGGGCCTCCATGTGCTTGCCAGAGGTAGCCTGACTGCCATTAGGTACCGAGATGAGATCCTCAGACCCCTTGTGAGACCATATGCTGGTGCGGTTGGCCCTGGGTTCCTCCTAATGCAAGACAATGCTAGACCTCATGTGGCTGGAGTGTGTCAGCAGTTCCTGCAAGAGGAAGGCATTGATGCTATGGACTGGCCGCCCGTTCCCCAGACCTGAATCTGATTGAGCACATCTGGGACATCATGTCTCGCTCCATCCACCAACGCCACGTTGCACCACAGACTGTCCAGGAGTTGGTGGATGCTTTAGTCCAGGTCTGGGAGGACATCTCTCAGGAGACCATCCGCAACCTCATCAGGAGCATGCCCAGGTGTTGTAGGGAGGTCATACGAGCACGTGGAGGCCACACACACTACTGAGCCTCATTTTGACTTGTTTTAAGGACATTACATCAAAGTTGGATCAGCCTGTAGTGTGGTTTTCCATTTTGATTTTGAGTGTGACTCCATATCCAGACCTCCATGGGTTGATAAATTTGATTTTTGTGTGATTTTGTTGTCAGTTCATTCATTCACATCTAGGATGTGTAATCTTAGTGTTCCCTTTATTTTTTGGAGCAGTGGGATGTGTAATCTTAGTGTTCCCTTTATTTTTTGGAGCAGTGTATATATATATATATATATATATATATATATATATATATATATATATATATATATAGATGTACTCAGCCTGGGTGTTCCAAGGATGTAGCATGAGACAGCACTCTCGCGGATTGATGATAATCAGGAAATTCTTTATTGCAGCATCTTATAGTAGCCAAACGTTTTCGGTCCTCTCTGGGACCTTCGTCAGGGCAAATGGGTATATTAGTAAAAACAAAGCTATTTATACCAAACTTACTTGAGTAACTCACCTCTCCCCGCCGAAAGCCACCTCTGGAACGCACAACCAGGCGTTCCTCGGCGTTCAACGGGGTTCGTGACGTCATCAAGTTACGGGCCGACGGTTGCTAAGCAACCGGTACCCGATCGAGAAACAGAATTGTGTGACAGCTTGAATAGCACTGTCGGCTGAAGGCAGTCCTATAAAGTAGTGGAGACAGAACTCCTCAGCTGCAGAAACAGACAGGCAATAGTAAAAATAATTACATAAGAGCTAAGTCCACAAACATTTATCTGCATAAATAAGTTGAATGTATGAAGCATTCTTGTGGCAGTTCATTTAAATATTGTTGCACTTATGTCCACATTATTTAGGTAACAACCATATATGTTATTCCAATATGTAGGTTATTAGTCCCACATATTCTCAGGAGATTGCGCAAATATAGACTTGAATATATGTTATTAATTCCACAATTTATATGAAGACAATTGTCCTACAGTAAAGTTAATCCAGTGGCTAGGTGCCTAACCCCGATTGTGGGGGTCGCCATACAATGCCACTGGATAGATTCAGTTCTCAATATATGCTGGTGGTTCCACAACTTAAATGAATCCATTATCATTCAGTGAAGAAAGAATGTTTTAGTAAAGGAAGATTTTTTCAGTGACTAGGTGCCTAACCCCAGTTGCGGGGGTTGCCATATAATGTCACTGGGTAGTTTCCATTCACATCACTTAGTTTATTCATATATTAGCTCCTTGGTAACGTTCATTTAGTACCACCAGTTTAAGTCCAAATAGGGGATATCCCATCCAATGATACTTCAGCCTCACTCAATGATTAGGTGCCTAACCCCCGATAATCTGGGTTTCGGGGGTCGCCATGGTCGCCATTGATTTTTAAATTATAGAAAACAGGATAGAGATAGTTCCTGATTTAGTCCGTGAGGTGCGATAGTCTGGAAGTCAAAAATAGTTCTAGCTTCTAATTGGAGAAGAGTTAAATGTCTATCTCCACCTCTTGGTGATTTTTTGACTTGACAGATAGGCATAAAGCGAAAATCTGTTAATTTGTGTTGTAGGGTTTGAAAGTGTCTTGCCACTGGTTGAGTTTGGTAGTCCTTAAGATCCATGTTGCCTTCCAGAGCTTTCTTAATAGATGATTTATGGTTATTGATTCTCTCCTTAAGCATTGTAATAGTCTTGCCCACATAAAATAGTCCGCATGGGCATGTGATTAAGTATATTACATATCTGCTCTCGCAATTGAGGAAGTCCTTAATCCAGATTTTTTTCGCTGTTCTCGGGTGGTTATAGTATTTCCCCGTTATTAGATTGTCGCAGTTGGAGCATCCCTTACATCTATAGATTCCTCTGGGTCGTGTTAACCAATTCATGGGTTTATTGTATTTGTTAATTGGGTCCCCCGGGTTAAGAACATCCCCCAGATTTCTTCCCCTCTTATAGCAAAATAGTGGCGGGTTTTTAAATAAATGACCAATTTTCTGGTCCCCCTGTAGTATGTGCCAATTCTTCACTATAACTCTTTATGTCAGCAGACATAGTGTTAAACTGAGTTTTTATACAAAATCTTTGTTCTTTATTGTTATTATCTTTTTTGGAGGACAACAATTCCTTACGGTCTAGCTGGATGGCTTTATCCAGGGCCATTTGGTTATCCCTCTTGTCATAACCTCTGTCCAAGAATCTCTGTTGCATACGTAGCAGGCCTTGTTTGCACTCCTCAGTATCAGAAGTTGTGCGTACCACTCTGACCATTTGTGAAAAAGGAAGACCACGCTTCATTGGTAATGGATGGTGGCTGCCAGCGTGCAAGAGAGTATTTTTGTCAGTTGTTTTTTGATATATCTTCGTTAGGATTTTTTGCTTTTCTTTATAGATTGTCAGATCCAGGAAATTAATATTCTTTTTGTCAAACGACATTGTGAATCTAATAGTAGAATCAATTGAATTAAGGTTATCCACAAATTCCCTCAGAGTGTCCAAGCTGCCATTCCATAAAAGGAATATGTCGTCAATAAACCGCTTGAAGAAGGTTATGTGTTGGGCATATTGGAAAGTGGAAAAGATATGTAACTGCTCATAATATTCCATAAAAATGGATGCATATGAGGGCGCCATGTTGGAGCCCATGGTAGTCCCTTGTAGTTGCAAGTAAAAGAGGTCCTCAAACTTGAAATAATTCTTATTTAGGATCACATCAATTAATAATAGTAGATACTCCAGCGGGGGGCCCTCATATGTTGGATCCCTAGATACTACTGCTGCTACAGCTTCCTTGCCCAAATTGTGTGGGATATTTGTGTATAAGCTTGTTACATCCAAGGTCACAAACACTGTGTGTTCAGTAGTTTCAGTAGGTAATTGACCAATAAAGTCCGTTGTGTCTCTTATGTAACTAGAAAATGTTTTAGTATACTTCTGAAGGAAGAAGTCTATGTACTGAGAAATAGGCATAAGGAGTCACGGGCGGAGATTATTGGTCTTCCAGGTGGTTTATTGAGAGATTTGTGTATTTTGGAACACAATATAGGATTGGTACACGTGGGTGATTTTGTGTTAAGAAGTTTCTTATGTCCATTGTAATCCACCGGTTACTGACTCCTAGCTGAATGATTGAGTCAATTTCTGACTTGTACCCATTTGTTGGGTCTCTCAACAGCTTTTTATAACATTGTGGATTACTTAGTTGAGAGAGTACTTCATCACGATATTGGGAATAGTCCATTATCACAATTCCACCTCCTTTATCTGCAGGCTTGATAATAATAGAGTTATCATTAGCCAGATTTTTTATAGCTTTGCGTTCCTCTTGTGAGATGTTAAAGTAGCTTATGCGTTTTTTTGTCATTATTTGACGCGTTTCTGCAGTAACTAGGTTCATGAAAGTTGTGATATGGGGGTTGGAACAAACCGGATCGAAATTACTTTTTTTCTTAAATGTGGTAGGGGCATCCTGTCCCTGATTGTGAAAAAAATCTTTCAACTTTAGGTGACGGTGCAATTTATACAATTCAACTTCCCAATCAAACTTTTTCTGTGTGTTAGTGGGGACAAAATTCAGGCCTTTGCTAAGGACTCCCATTTCTGACTCAGTGAGAGTTTTACTAGACAAATTGTATATTACTATTTCGCCCTTTGCCTTAGTGTCATTTGTGGTGTGATTCCTGTGGTGTTTTCTTCCTCCCCTCCTTGTTTTAGCTGATTTTTTTCTAATTTTGTCTTCCCCCTTCTTGTTTTTTTGCCTAAAAAACGTTCTCCAGAGTGTATATCAATTTCTGATTGAGATGAAGTATCAGTATCAAAGGAGGTTTCCATCCCACTCTGATATTGTCCTGTTCTGTTCCTCCTAGTTGGGGGGCGTCTGTCTGATAAACCGATAAGCCAAGGGTACACCCTTTGTTCCTTATAATCACTTTCTACTTGTTTCAGTTTTTCCCTTTTACCTGAAGCCAAGTCATCTTTGTATTTAGCAACATTGGTTATCAGTTTATCATACAGATCCTTACATTTCTCCACATTGAACGAATCTTTATGTTTCTCTTCTAAAGTTCTTATTTCAATTTTAGTTTTTTCTATTTCCTTGGCCACTTGGTCAATAACTAATAACATCAATTGAAAAGAACATTGATTAAGAATATCACACCATTTGTTACAGAATTCGCGGTTACCTCGTCCAATAGTGGGTTGATTCTTTATTCTAAAACCCCTTGGAATGATTTTTTCTTTATAGTAATGGGTCATTGTTACTCCATGTAAATAGTAGTTAGTTTCTTTTTTCTTTAATTGCAAAAGATCATTGTATATATCCACTGGTTTATCAGGTCCTAGTGCCAAATCCATCCCATCTACAAACAAGGTATAGCCACTTTCTGTAGACACTAATTGTGTGATATTAGACCTATCCTCACTATCCATATGGGATGTAATGCCAGAGCAGATATGTAATATACTTAATCACATGCCCATGCGGACTATTTTATGTGGGCAAGACTATTACAATGCTTAAGGAGAGAATCAATAACCATAAATCATCTATTAAGAAAGCTCTGGAAGGCAACATGGATCTTAAGGACTACCAAACTCAACCAGTGGCAAGACACTTTCAAACCCTACAACACAAATTAACGGATTTTCGCTTTATGCCTATCTGTCAAGTCAAAAAATCACCAAGAGGTGGAGATAGACATTTAACTCTTCTCCAATTAGAAGCTAGAACTATTTTTGACTTCCAGACTATCGCACCTCACGGACTAAATCAGGAACTATCTCTATCCTGTTTTCTATAATTTAAAAATCAATGGCGACTAGTGTTGAGCGAGCACCCCGATGCTCGGGTGCTCGGGTGCTCTGACCGAGCACCCCCTGAGGCTCGAGTGCTCGGCCGAGCACCCGAGCCCCATTCAAGTCAATGGGGCGACACCAGGCACCCCCTGCTCTGATGAGGGGAGGGTGCCTGGTCAATGCCCCCTTCATCTCCGCTATGCCCCCTTCATCTCCGAATGCCCCCTTCATCTCCGCAATGTCCCCCTTCATCTCCGCTATGCCCCTCTTCCACAATGTGCCCCTTCATCTCCGCTATGCCCCTCTTCCACAATGTGCCCCTTCATCTCCGCTATGCCCCTCTTCCACAATGTCCCCCTTCATCTCCTCTATGGCATAGAGGAGAAGAAGGGGGACATTGTGGAAGAGGGGCATAGCGGAGATGAAGGGGCACATTGTGGAAGAGGGGCATAGCGGAGATGAAGGGGGACATTGTGGAAGACGGGCATAGCGGAGATGAAGGGGGACATTGTGGAAGAGGGGCATAGAGTCTATGCCCCTCTTCCACAATGTCCCCCTTCATCTCCGCAATGCCCCCTTCATCTCCGCAATGCCCCCGTACCTCCAGTCCCTGGTGGTCCAGTGGAGCGTCTTCGGATCTGTGCCTCTTCCGGCACAGATCCCCGCCACCCGAACATGGCGGGAGAGCACATGGCAGTACTCGACGAGTACCGCCATGTGCCGAGCAGAGCGATGCTCGAGCCGATCCGAGCATCGGCCGAGCACGCTCGCTCATCACTAATGGCGACCATGGCGACCCCCGAAACCCAGATTATCGGGGGTTAGGCACCTAGTCATTGAGTGAGGCTGAAGTATCATTGGATGGGATATCCCCTATTTGGACTTAAACTGGTGGTACTAAATGAACGTTACCAAGGAGCTAATATATGAATAAACTAAGTGATGTGAATGGAAACTACCCAGTGACATTATATGGCAACCCCCGCAACTGGGGTTAGGCACCTAGTCACTGAAAAAATCTTCCTTTACTAAAACATTCTTTCTTTACTGAATGATAATGGATTCATTTAAGTTGTGGAACCACCAGCATATATTGAGAACTGAATCTATCCAGTGGCATTGTATGGCGACCCCCACAATCGGGGTTAGGCACCTAGCCACTGGATTAACTTTACTGTAGGACAATTGTCTTCATATAAATTGTGGAATTAATAACATATATTCAAGTCTATATTTGCGCAATCTCCTGAGAATATGTGGGACTAATAACCTACATATTGGGATAACATATATGGTTGTTACCTAAATAATGTGGACATAAGTGCAACAATATTTAAATGAACTGCCACAAGAATGCTTCATACATTCAACTTATTTATGCAGATAAATGTTTGTGGACTTAGCTCTTATGTAATTATTTTTACTATTGCCTGTCTGTTTCTGCAGCTGAGGAGTTCTGTCTCCACTACTTTATAGCACTGCCTTCAGCCGACAGTGCTATTCAAGCTGTCACACAATTCTGTTTCTCGATCGGGTACCGGTTGCTTAGCAACCGTCGGCCCGTAACTTGATGACGTCACGAACCCCGTTGAACGCCGAGGAACGCCTGGTTGTGCGTTCCAGAGGTGGCTTTCGGCGGGGAGAGGTGAGTTACTCAAGTAAGTTTGGTATAAATAGCTTTGTTTTTACTAATATACCCATTTGCCCTGACGAAGGTCCCAGAGAGGACCGAAAACGTTTGGCTACTATAAGATGCTGCAATAAAGAATTTCCTGATTATCATCAATCCGCCAGAGTGCTGTCTCATGCTACATCCTTGGAACACCCAGGCTGAGTACATCTATATTATCTCCTTATGGGACGTGCAACACAATTTCTGATTATTATATTGCTAATTAGTGTGTGCTGTATGCCTTAACCTTTACCTATATATATATATATATATATATATATATATATATATGGTAATTGGTTGAATAATTATTTGTTAGAGCACTCCATTTCAGCCTCCCCAGTATTATAGTAGCGTACACTGAGGTGCACTTCTATAATTTAACCCTTGACATGCCAGGATCATCATTGGTCCTTAAGGGAAGTTTACAAATGATGGTCCTAGCATGTCATGGGTCATTAACAGGTTAATAAACCATGTAAAATGCTGACAAAGACAATGAGTCACATTCTAATGTTGATGTCATTCTGTAAGAAAGTGTAACAGTTCAATCAACTACTGCTTCTGACAGTGTTGTACTTATTTGTGTTACTGTCAGACGCAGTAGTTGGTTGAACTGCAGGAGCAAACCTTGTAAAGTCTCTCTAAGAAGAAAAGTAAAAAGAAATAGTTTGCGACTTCAAAAAGCCTAGAGGAATATATAGTATATGCGGTGGGGAAGAAGCACCAGGTGATGCTGAGGATGACCTAATTACTGATTCTGATGTTGATCTAGAAGGTAGTGGAAAATATTAGGAGCAGCGCAGGGACATTTTAGTAAAGTGTCCAAAAACTTACAGTAGTATGTTCAGTAAAGGATGATGATCTTTAAGTAGACAACCCTGAAATCTGAGATCATTCTCTCTTCTCCCCTATTTCTCTGTGGGAAAGGATAAGGTCCTCTCAGAATGTAGCACCACTAACAGCATCCATCTTGTAACCCATTCAGTGCCATATGAATGTGCATTGCATGGCACCAACATAGTAAAAAACTGTAATAGTAACAACAATTTTTTTGTTGTTAATATGTCTGGAATGTAAAAATGTAACTGATAATTAGGGATGGGCAAAAACATTTGCCTCAAACCAAAATCGGCAAAAATGGCACTTCCCACAGCATTTCTTTGAGCTAGAGAAAACAGGCAAATAATGGGGAATTGAAGCTTAGTTTAGGGAGTCTTTTAAAGGGATAGTAATACTTCGTTTTAACTTTATTTTATTTTGTAGGCATTAAAAAAACATGAAGAATGATATATGTCTTATCTCTCAAACCTTTCTGGTTTATGAGATATTCACAAGCAAAGTTCCCCTCCCGCCCCTTTTTCCTAGTGTAAGCCATCTCTTCTCAGATGTGAGTCTGGTTGTATGACAGGACAGATAACAGAAGGGGACAATTTTCTTTGTATGAAAACAATGAAAGCCCTTCCCCCCTTGACAAGTTTTTCAGCTTTTTCCCTTATCTTAATTGAAGATTGTCCCTCTCTGCAGTCTACCTGGGCATCTCCCTTCTGATCTGGTTGAACAGGGAAGGGATACTTTGTTTGTGAATATCTCTTAAACCATAAAGGTTTCAGAGATAAGACTTGTATCATTCTTAATTTTTTTTTAATGCCTACAAAATAAAATAAAGTTAAAACGAAGTATTACTATCCCTTTAAGTAGGACATTTGTTCTCTGTATCAGGGGAGTCTGATAGCACTCTTTGGGAGAAGAAGGGAGTAAGGAGGTTTACCTCAAAGGCCTCAAAATTCAGTGTGACTGACTAGAAGACACAGGCAACTGAGGTCCAATTTGCTTGCTGATCTTGCAGTTATTGTCTCTGTGCAGTCTGGGGATCTTGTTTTTTAGTTATAATTTTTTTTGACAGACTGATAAGATAGTGTGGACAACAAAATAAATAAAAAAAATAAAAAATAATAATAAATATATAAATATATTAGGTGCCAGACAGCTGTCTAAGAGCCTGGAGTGAGCTGTATGGCTGAGGATGACTTGATAGCAGACGACATTGAGAATGTTGAGGCTAAGGCCAGACATCACATTCCATCAGTTATGTACGGTAGAGAGTAAAAACACATACTAGTTGAGTAATGTCCAACAAATGCACAATGGGGAGGGTGAAAGTTGGATCAGTGCAGGGAAGTGGGAGTGAAGTGGTAGTTTAAAAACAGACTGCAGAACTGCTCCTGGGGTGGATGCAGTTTGTCATGGTCCCACCAATCACACCATGGCAGTCCCCCACCACCACTACCATACACATCTGCCACATTGTAGGTTGTACTTTATTTATTTTTTATCACTTGACATCATAATGAATATGTGCTATTTTCACTTAAGCAGGAAGTAAGTGTTGTGGGCAAAGGACAAATGCATTCTGCATGCTAACACATTTTTCAAGGTATATGTTCCTGTAGGACTCACAACTTTGACTTCCAGCTACTTATTTCTCCACTACAGCCCTCAGAAGAAGTCATATTGTGGTGGGAAATGTTGCACCGTAGGTGCAATAGGTGACAATTGTGTTACAATAGAAGAAAAATGTGTTGGAATAGGCAAAAAATTTGTGGAATAAGTGAAAAGGGGGACAGTTTTTCACTGGAGAAAAGTAGAAACTTTCATGAAAAAAATAGAAAAATTGTCAGTTTTCACAAAAAGTCATGCAGGAAACTTTTCTCACTTTTTGACCTCCCCTACTGGTAATAAAGAAGAAAAAAAGGTTGTACTGCTTGGCTGATACAATAAGTGCCACACACATACTGGAGGCTCTGAAATAGTAGCAAGAAACATTCAATAGGATGAGATGTTAAGGTCTTTCCTCTCCTAACACAAAACCATGCAGTCAGTAAAAAATCTAAGTGTTCTGGGTAATAAAACATAACTCCTAGACTGTAATGGCATGGACTATACTCACTCATATCCTCAAGGGCAAGAATCTAAAATTCTACCCTTCATCATTAACCCATTTGGTACTAGAGAGGTTTCCAATGCATTGGAGACCTGTCTAGCATCCAAGGGGTTAAAAGTCCGATTTACATTAACTGAGACTTTGCAATCTTCCTTTCCCCTATAATCCAGTTCTGCATAATACATCAGTCTCAGTATGAGAGAGGTAATGTCAAATGTAGAATATGGGTGGTGGTGGCAGGAATGAGGTGTAGAATGTAGAATGAACTATTGGGGCAAGAGGATAGAATCAGTGGGGGTGAGATCAGGAGGAAAGGAAGCATAATCACAATGGAGATCATCCTACTAGGGACACAGAAAGGTATGAGGACCCACTTACTTCCTCTTGTACTCATCTCTCTCCCTCTTGACTTTTGCCAGAACATAATGGAGAGCTCAGATTTCCGGGGATGATGTGGCAATTTGCACTCCAACCCCATCGGGGTGTGTCCAGGACACCACAGGTCCCTGCACAGTCCCCAGGCTGCCCTCTGTGAATATAGCTCCAAATGGTACCAGAAAGGGGGCTGTAGGAGGGAAGCTGGTTGGGGGGCTCCAAGTCTGTCTGCACCCTCTGTTCCTGGTGGAAGATTTTAAAGCACATTTTGCACTCCTGCTGCTGCTCATTGTCATACCTGGGAACTTTCAAAATGAGCTGACCCTGAGATTGTATGAATATTAACCTTTACATTTCCCATAATATAGATTATCCGCAATGTATCCCTGATCACTGTAATCTAGAGTCACTCCAATCAGCATCCAAGGAGCCATTAATGCACAACAACTTACAGATTTCACTGCATGAACACATACAAATGAAGCAGGACTTCTCCCTCTGACTTTCTGGTAGAAGTGGCACCAATTTAGAGACTAAAGAAGCAGTTAACTGAATCAGAATATATAACAGGTAGCACTGAACTCTCTCACCCTGAGATTTTGGCTCTTCACCCTAAGACCCTGAGATCTGGGCCAAAACCCTGATTCTCAGGGTCAGACCCTGAAAGTTCCCAGGTATGGTCATCTCCACTTTATCAACGCTTTATCACACCTTTGATCATCTCCCCCTGGACTCTTCTCTTCTGTAGTGCATGCTTTCATTGCAAAAACACCTAACTGGTTCTGGGCTAGGCAAATAATGGGTCTCCAGTCATTGGGTACTACAACTGCCATCACCCTTAACCAGCCAATGGTGAGTCAACGACTGCAGTTCTCCATGTAATGTGATAGAACCAGCTCCATCACTTCATGACAGTTTGAACAGTTATAGCTTTTGAATAATAAATATTCTTTATAGTAAAACATTATGGGACCATTTAAATTAATAGAGAAAATTGGAAGAGTTTTATTTTAAAGAGGTAGTGCAAACGTTGTAATAAATACATTATTCACCACAAAAACAAACATGTTTTAACTTTTGTATAACTCCTATAACAGCTTGTGGGAGATTCACTAAGCAGTGATAAAGTGGAGATGACATCTCCAGTTTATCACTTCTCCACTTCTTATGTTATTCTATGGAGCCTATGCACTAAGATTTGTTCAACTTTTGAGAGCTTAGTGAATAGGCTCTATAGAATAACATAGGAACTGGAGAAGTGATAAACTGGAGGTCACCTCCACTTTATCACCTCTTTATCACTGCTTAGTGAATCTGCCCCCTTGAATTCTAGGGAGAGATCTCCAATGTTTTGCTTTGCTCATGATGTAGCCAGAGAGATCTTCTTGGAGCTCCCCTTTCTTTACATACAGGAAGTGGCTAATCTGGATGGTCCCAGGGATTGCTGGGATAAATCTTGAATCTGACCAATCTAAAAGACTTGTAGATCATTCTTAATACATATCAAACGATGCAGAAAATAACATGCTTGTGTCACGTCATAATCATACTGTGATAGTTACAGATATGTATTTTTTTTAGTTTATATAGTATAATGAAATGAACGTGCAGTTAACTTTACCTTATTTAAAAAAAACGTTAGTTGGAATAGTGAGGCTGCTTTTTCAAAACGACCTGGAGTAAATGTGGGGCAAGCCAACTGCACCATGGGGGTGCCTCAATGCCTGGGTGATGTCTCTAGCATTTAAGGTGTTAAATGACCCATTTAGAGCAATGCAGTGACATTGGTTTATCCCAGTCAATAGGTGCAAGTATGGAGCACACCAACTGCACCATAAGGGGGAATGAGGATTAACACTGATTTCAGAATGAGGATTAACACTGATTTCAAATTAACTTTAAAACCCTTGTATGCCAGAAACATCTCAAATACTTTGTAATTTGTTGGAGACCTCTCTGCATACCTGGGAACTTTTGAAACAGGGCTACCCGGAGAGTAACCCTGTCAGTGCCCGGGGGGAGGAAAATGACGCGAATCGCATCATACAAGGGGCAGGGCTTAGTCGCGGGGGCGGGACAAAAAAAACACAAACCCCCCCTGCAAAATGGATGTAAGAGGGCGGGGAGTGGTAGGAACCGAACGGGATGGAGCACAAGTGTGCAGAGTTTCTACTTAAACTCTGCCCACCCGGTGATTCACACATTGCCCTGGAGACCCGGTAATTCACTTTGAAATCCGGAGTCTCCGGGGCAAAACTGGAGAGTTCCCAGGTATGCTTATTGTACTGCTGCAAAGGCTTCCCCAGCAGATGGTTCTGCCACTCATGAACCTTGGTCATGTGGATATCAGAGCCCAGATCGCTGCGCAGCAGCATGGTGACAGGGGAGCCAAGGTTAATTCTAGATGCAGCCTATGTTAACTTAAGGGCATGTGCAGAAAGTTCCACTGCCTGAGGAGACCCTCAGCTGGGTGCCTGTTGGTGAGGTCTGCAGCTTCACAAAGTGGAGGGTTTCATCTGGCATCCACTGCTTCTTCAAGTGATGTCCACTGTTTCTCCAACCAGGAGGTCTCCTCAAGCAGCGGATCCTTCTTTACATATCAGATAACAGGTGAAGAGTTCCTCTTTTCTACTGGTAAGAGAAGTAGCATCATGGAGTAGTCTGAGTCTTGGAAACTTTTGCAGGTCCCAGAGTATCTTCTAAAGAAAAGGAAGAAGTATCAGAAATTAAAAGCAGATGATACCAAGTGAGCATTGGAGGATAAGAGAAAATATTAGCCTAGAAAAAAGATAATGTTTAAACGTTTAGAAGCTTTTTGTCCATAACTTGCATAGAAAACTGAGAGATGACTCGAGGTTGCAGAGAATAGAAATTTATCAGAAGAAAGTGTCCATCAAGGCCAGTCAGAAGCTGGAGTTTGTTGTGTGCATCACAGGTATTAAAAGAGTTAGTCAACATGTTGACACCATCAGCAATAAAGATGCTGTAGATTATAGAGCCATATGTTGCCTGGGGATCCCAAATCAAACGTCAGTGAGAGCTTTGGTCTCAAAACGTGGCCAATGGCTGATGAAGGGGAGGAGAGCAGCCCTGATGGACAACAACCTCATAGAGGAGCAGCTGGCCTCATAAAGAAGCAGTTGGGCTCCTATGGAATTATTTGTTTGTAAGATTTTATCCATGGGCTGTATACAGTTGGAAAGTATTTCTTGGAAGTGAACAAAGTCCTGTGCCCCTTCCAGCTGTCTGTATCCTGAGATGAAGCATTAATAGGAGGGGATGCCTATACCTCAGTGGGGTAGGAAATCCAGGATACAGAGGGGTAGGCATTATCCAGCTTATCTTCCAGGTCAACTAGAGATGCCCCATCAGCTGGACAATAAGGTGACCTCTGCCTCATCAGTGTCTCTACTTAGTGCCTGACACACACTGCCCTCATGGAAACCTTCAGGTGGACAATCTGGTGACCTAGGCTCTGTCCCCATCAAACATCCTGGTTAAGGAGGTTAGCTGCTGTCTCTGAGTTTTAGAAGAGACAGCAAACTGTCCACTGGTTCCATAGAGACCTACAGGGGGATCTCAACATCGCCAGTCTCAGGTAGATGATGTTGGGACTCCAAACTAAGACAGCAGAGGCTACAATCAGAGTTTAGTTATAGCCACATTAACATATATACACCCACATAAATATGACAGTGGCTCTTTATCCTGCAATTCCATATTGAAATGAATCCTTAACCTGCATTTCCATATGGGAATGAGCCATTGTCGATGTGTTCAGTTCAAACTCACAAACCTGTCGAAGGCATGGCAGATTGATGGAAATGACGGTGGATTGGTGTCTGATTGAAGGGGTGAAGACACAGATTTGACGCAGTATTGTCATCCAGGGCCCTCAAACTTTAGTACATCTCCACCCATGTCTCCTTAGTCTTATTGTATCAGCCTCTTCCTCACGGTCATGCACATTCAAAGTTTCTCACTGGTTAGTGTTCTAGTAGTGTACAGTATCTTGACTAAATGTTTTTTTTTGCCATCTGTTCCAACCTTTGAAAAAGTTTATATAACCACACTCAAGTCTACCACCTGCCACAACCTTTGGAAAAGTTTAAAAAGCTTGATCTTGGATTTTTACCACAATTCTCTGTTTGCCATCTGCCCAAACTAATGACATACAACTAAGCTACCCAGATTCCTGCCGAGACACCTGTTATTATTTAAATTCTGTACTGATTGACTCCCGGTTCAGATGGGGTCATGTACAATCCTAAATAATGAGCCCAAAAAGGATTTGCACCAAGTCTTACTACAAGGATGGTGTATGAATGACAAACCTGCATAGTCAAATCTATGTCAACCAATCCCCTGGAGAGGATCTTGTGGAACAAGAAATTCAACATCACCAAATGCACACTGTAACAAAACGACATGTAATTAGTATTTTCATTTAAGCCTTTAGGGGCCAATGTATTCAGTCTATGGAGCCACCTTTCTTCTCGTTATATGCGTTTGTATACTGTGTCCCCTCCCCTGAGCAGAATAGATTTGTGGTTTATCAACAAATAGAGCAGATCTGTGTTAGCATGGTTTGCTTTGATAAAATACCTGCCAAATTCTGTGTCGCTATTTTTTGTGAGTAAGGCATCCCTTAATGTAGAGTGATCAGTAACCATTCTGTCCCTAAAAGAAGTCAATGTTTTGCCAAAATACAACAAACTGCATGGAAAGCATATGACACTAATGAGAAAATTACTCATAAAGTTATGTTTGTGTTTAATGAAGATAGTCTTGTCTGTATGGTGGTGTTAAAATGAAGACCCAGTAATTAGATTACAGCATGTGGTACAACTTGTGCATTTAAAGCATCCGGTTTTATCCTTAGGCGATCACAAAGAGTAGCTGTCAGTATAGCAGTGCTTAGGGTCAGTAATGGTCAATTTATCTATAGCTCCTTTACCTAATAAGAGGTCAGTGTGTGTGAAAGTCCCATTGATAGTGTGGAATCAGTAGAAAGGATATCAAAATGGTTGACTATAGATTGTTAGATTCTTTAAAACTCAGTTTAGGAACACTTTGGATCGCAGATTGCATGCTTATTATATGTTATAGCATTTTGTGTATTGTAATTGTTGAGAAATGTTTGTATATCTATGATATTTATGTGATGGTTCCAGCACCTCTGCTAGTTTTAAAGTGTTTTGTCTTTTTGCTATGTTGGTGTTTGTTTTATTTTGGAGGAAATGGCCATTGAAGTGGTGTGGAAAATATATGTTTTTTGGATAAAATAAATGCTTTAATTTTACAGATGGTTTCTTATTCTCTTTTTTCTTTTTAAGAGCACAATGACACAATCATATATAGATAGATAGATAGATAGATAGATAGATATAGACATATATATATATATATAGCCAAAGGAAGAAAAGAAACTCACAGCGACAACTCACCTTAACATATCCATATAATAAATACAGCTTTAAGAAACTTATAAAGATAGATATATAGAAAGCAGCATGGAATGAGTGTGTTCTTCAGACCCCCAAGCATTAGGCCAGAAACCCAAAGTGTATAAAAGGTTATGTAAGGAGAGTTCTGTTGGATCCACAGTCCTCTTACTTCTACACAATGCAGGCCCTTTTTGGGGCCTGGTGCACCAGGTAAGTCCCTCATATAAACCTTTTTATTACTTTTATGTCTGCTGTTTTTAATTGTACTACACTGGGACCCACAAAAATAATGAGCATATTTAAAGGGTTCCTTGCTCGCCAACGTATACATAATGATACTTCCTCAGGGTTTTTTGATTTTAATTTTTAGATAGGATTTTTAGGTTTATTAGAGTAGGACTTGCCGAAAGTGAAATACCTTGACGTTGATGGCAAGCTTACCCACAACTTGGCCAATCTGTGACACAAAATTTCCCTCATTTACTAAGAATTATTATATATGCCCATTACAGGGCACACATCAGGGTTTTTTTATATAGAGTAGCGGAGGATTGTTTTCTGGTGAGATAGCTCAGTGGTAAAGTCCCTGACTATGGAGCCTATTCAACCTCAGAGTTGTAGGTTCGAATCTCAGCAGGGTCAACTCAGCCCTTCATCCTTCCGAGGTCGATAAATGAGTACCATTGATTGGGTAATAATAAAATCTATTATTTCAGCTGCCGATTTGGTTAATTCCGAGAGCGTGCGCTGAAAGCGCTTTGAGTCCCACTGGGAGAAAGGCGCTATATAAATGCTAGTTATTATTATTGCTAGTTATTTTCTTGTCTGTCTTTTCACTTGTCTATAAATATATATATATATATATATATATATATATATATATATATATATATATATATAATATATATATTTTCTATTTAGGGGTTAATATACATAGAGTAGATTATTTGTCTCCATAATATCTCACTTTAGAGCATAAACCCCAGAACTACTCCTTGAGCTATGGTCTACACAGATTAGTGAAAGTTAAATTTATAATGTCATGCATTCAACGTGGAATTTTAATTCATACATGTCACAGTAATGGCCTTTTGGGAGATTAACGTGTATTTACATAGATGTGCAACTAGGTTACTAGAACTTTTGAAAATACTGATAGTGGGAAATAATACTTCTGTCTTTTGTCTGATGCATAATGAAGAAGGTCTGTTGTTTATACATTTCTGTAGATTATATGTTTGTGTTTATAACAAACATGATTTTAAACTCTAGAAGCAATTAAGAAACTGGATCAACAAAAAAGATTTACAGCACTGCATACTCATTCCAACATTATGGGGAAAGTGAAAAATTATGGAGCAGATGAATATAACATTTGGCAATAAAAAATATAAGCTTGTGGAGCATTTTTACATTCTTGGAAGAAACTTTTACTATATCATATGATCTGAAAATAGCTGGCTTAGTCAGTGAGTATTTTCCAATTACAATATGTTAATTCAAATGGGATTTAATTATATGGAAAGGTCAACAATGCAACATTCTTTTAACAATTGTGCATTAAATTATACACAAAGACAAGAGATAACCTTATTGAGGTGAAATTCAGTTTCTATACTGCTTCCTTGACAGCATCAATGCAGCATTTTACAACCCTTTGAAGTATGTTTTGTCTTACACAAAGGATGTAGCAAAAAACTCACAAGAGTGATATAATGGTGGTAGATTTTAATGGCTAACTGAGGACATAGAAAGTGCAAGCTTTCAGGACACTAAGTTCCCTTCTTCAGGTACGGGTTAACAAATAAAACTAGAATAACACTGCATTTATACTTGGAGTATGACATACATTTGAAACGAAATATATGAGTACACAGTGGGGGTCAATTAACTTAGTAAACATACAGTCTACATAGATATGAAGTTATATGTATATGGTTAGATCAAAGTCTAGCTTTATTTGTTCACCCATGCCTGAAGAAGGGACTACAGTGTCCTAAAAACTTGCACTTTCTATGTCCTCAGTCATTAAAAGGTATCACCTTTATATCACTCTTGTGAGTTTTTTGCTACAATGAATCCTTACTACTCTACTGGCTACCACGGGACCATCTTTTTTTCTGGATTACAAAGGATGATGGAATACATAACTTGACATTATTGTCATAGCAGAAATACATTCAAATTCATAATTGTGTGCAAATGTTGGAATCAGAAAATTAATACATATTCATGTGTGTTTGTGTGTATGTTTTGTCATGTTATTGGCTTTATTGAAGGCATTATAACATACATAGCATTTCACTGATTTTGACAAATGGACATTGGTACAAAGACAAACTCTATAGAAATGAGTAACATCTGTGTAAGATATGCAGAAACCTTAGCTTTTGATTATAATAAATTAGAAAAAATAAAGGTATCCCAAATCCCACCGAACAACCTAATTTAACTTTAACTCTATTCTCCCAGACCCAACTGTACTGGTTCTCTACAATCTTAAAGCACATGATATACCATACAGTTAGGGAAAAATTATTTGATCCCATGCTGATTTTGTACGTTTGCCCACTGACAAAGAAATGATCAGTCTATAATTTTAATGGTAGGTTTATTTGAACAGTGAGAGACAGAATAACAACAAAAAAATCCAGAAAAACACATTTCAAAAAGTTATAAATTGTTTTGCATTTTACTGAGTGAACTAAGTACCTCAGGAGAATAGCCCTTCCTCCTTAGGATGGAGGCTTCAACAGCTATGCCGTTGAAGCCAGATGCGCATACCTGGGAACTCTCAGGGTTTGACCCTGAGACTCAGGGTTTTGACCCAAATCTCAGGGTCTCAGGGTGAAGGGCCAAATTCTCAGGGTGAGAGAGGTCTGTGTCACCTACTATATGAATTTCCCCAATTAAATATTTCCTTAGACTCTAAACTGGTGCCATTAGTACCAGAAAGACAGTGGGAGATGTCCTGCTTGTCTTGTTTGTGTTCAGGCAGTGAGTTATACAAACTGTAGCATGTTAAAGGTCCCTCGCACATGGACCGGAGCACCTTTGTGTTAAAGCAAGCAGCCACATATTGCATAAAATCTACATTATGGGAAGATTTAAGGGTTAATATTTCAAAGATCTCACGGTCAGCTCATCTTGAAAGTTCGCAGGTATGCAGATGCGCCACGTCCTCCTTCCAGAGATAACCTGGCAGGAGGAGATCTAGTCTGCGTGGCAGAAGAAACGGATCCTGAAGAGATAATGCCACTAGTTCTGGGAACCAGGGCTGCCTGGTCCAATAGGGGTGATCAGAATGTCCGCAAATCCAAATCTTCCTCAGCACCCCGGGGATGAGAGGGAATGGCAGAAAAATGTAGGCCAGATGAAAATGCTATGGTATCGACAGAGCATCCACTGCGAAAACCAGAGGATCCCTCCAGCAAGAGCAGATGATGTGAACCTTCCTGTTGTCTCTGGTTGCCATCAGGTCTATCCAAGGGAGACACCACTTCTGCACCAACAGGTTGAACAGATTCAGATGGAGCTCCCACTCCCAGGAGTCCACAGTCTGACAACTGAGAGAATTTGCCATTATGTTTTATACGCCTGGGATGTGTAGTGGAGAAATAAGTAGTTGGAAGTCAAAGTTGTGAGTTCTACAGCAACATATACCTTGTGTATATGTGTCAGCATGCAGAGTGCATTTGTACTTTGCACACAGCACTTATTTCCTGCTTAAGTGACACTGGCACATTTTCATGATGATTCAAGTGATTAAAAAAAATAAAGTACGATCTACAATGTGGCAGATGTGTATGGTAGTGGTGGTAGGGGACTGGCGTGGTGTGATTGGTGGGACCTTGACAAACTGCATCTACAACGGGAGCAAAGGGATCATCATCATTTATGGCTTTATACACTTTACTCCCACGTGTGCATTTGCTTGACATTACTCAACTACTGTGTGTGTGTTTTTACTCTCTACAGTACACAACTGATGGAATGTGATGTCCTGTCTTGGCCCTCAACAAAATTCTCAAAGTCGTCTGCTGTCTGTCAAGTCTGCCTCAGTCACAGAGCTCCCAGTCAGCTGTTTAATATATGTAAAGCAAAACACAAAAACACAGACAGAGCGCCAATAGTGTGTTATCCAATATAACTAGATATATTCATACCATCATAAAGAAATACACTCACAATTTAATATTGTTGACCGTCTGATTTATATCAGCAATCAACTAATAAAACTTGCAGGTACTTTACCCGTCCCTGCATGGGTGCCATGTTTCTCCTCCTCTCCAAATGCTCTGCCAATTTCAAACAGGCGATCCACCACAATTCCAAGAGTTGTACAAAAAAGTAAAAATTATAAAAAATAAAAATAATAAAAAAATAATAAAAAGTGTGCAGTCGATTTAGAAAATATATATTTATTTATTCCAATAAAATAGGCTATATAATGGGACGCGTTTCGCAGTATCACACTGCTTCTTCTGCCAATAAAGCCTTTAAACAAATGGTTACATTTGGCAGAGCATTTGGAGAGGAGGAGAAACACGGCACCCATGCACCCATTGGATAACACACTATTGGCGCTCTGTCTGTGTTTTGCTTTACATATCCTTACTTCCACGTTGTGGCTGTTTGTTCGGAGAGTGGAGACGCCATCGGATACTGCTTAAGAGGGAGGCAGTTGGTCTAAATATCCCTGAGGCGATTACAGCTGGACTACACATAAGTGTTCAGTTCAGCAACTTTTTTTGTGAGTGCAATTTATCACGGTGAAAGGTGGTGGATTTTTGTTTGAATATATTACACCAGGAGCGCATCCTGTTTTTTCTTTTTTCTTGCAGCTGTTTAATATATGTATTTGTTTAATTATTTATGTATTTTTTTAAGTTGTCCACCCTATCTTATAACAGTTAGTAAAAAAATGTATATTACTAAAAAACAAAATCAACAACTTCTTTCACCAGACTTCCCTAGAACATACACAATAAAGGTAAAATCAGCAAGCAATTTGGACCCCAGCTGCCTGTATCTTGCCAGTCAGTAACACCAAATTTGGGGATATTTTGGGTCAACCTCCCTTCTTCCCCATTGTGCCCCCAGACTCTCCTACTACAGAGAACAAATGTCGAACCTAAATGACTCACTAAACTAACCTTCTATTCCCCTTTATTCAATTCCCCTTTATTTGCCTAGCTCAAAAACATGATGCTCTCTCCTCTCACAAACACAGAATGGCATGCAGTGAGAGCCTGACACCCTTTTAAATGGATACAGAAAACTTTCGTGTGATGGAGAAAAAAATTTCTACCTATTGATTTCAATGCAACGAGCTAAGCAAAAAAAGTGGGAAAATGGCAATTTTTGCTGGAATTTTTTTGCCAAGAGGAATGTGCCATTTTTCGCAGATTTCAGTTTCAGTCAAAAATTTTCGCCCATCCCTACCAGAGACCCAGGAAAACCAGGTCCTGAGAGGGAACTGAAGCAGATTTGTCCATGTTCAGAACCCACCCATGATGGAGAAAAATCTGAGCACATTCCTGGACTTGACAGTCCAGAAGGTCCCTGGAAGGAGCCTTCAGCAGAAGGTCATCCATGTAAGGAGTCACCTGAATGCCCCTGGTATGCAGGTAAGCAATCAATGCTCCCAGGACCCATGCAAACACCTGAGGAGCAGTGGTAAGAACAAAGGGCGGAGTGGTGAACTGGAAGTTCCCCAAGGTGCAAGCGAACCTGAGGTACTTCTGACTGTCCGGAAGAATGGGAATATGCAGGTAAGCATCCTGCAGATCCAGAGAGGCCAGAAATTCCCCTGGACACGTTGCTGTGATGACAGACCGCAAAGATTCCATTTTACAGTGAGTATGGGCCACAAAAGAGTTGAAATCCTTGAGATCCAAGATAACGCGACTGCCTCAGTGCTTCTTGGGAACCACAAAGAGGTTTGAATAAAAACCTTAACCTCTCTCTTGAGGTGGAACCTGAGCCAGGACTCCCTTGTCCAAGAGAGCCTGCACTGTCCTGTCAAAAAGACACATCTTTCTTGGCCCAGAGGGGACCTTGAAAGGAAGAATCTGAAGGGAGGCAGGGATACAAAGGGACTCCTGTAGCCTCCTGAAACAACTTGTAATACCCATTGATTCACAACAGAGCCTGCCAGAATGTTTGAAAAATGCTGCAGTTGACCACCCACAGGTAGGTGTGGACCAGGGTTCGGCAAGTCATGCCTAAGAAGGTCTGGTGGATTTGGGTTTGGTGGAGGAGTGTTTGGACCTCCACTGCTGCTGGGCTTGGGGGTTAAGAGCAGGGTGCTGGCTTGAGGCCACTCGGATTTGGCCTTTGTGCTTCACTTTAGTGAGGACAAAAAAGACGCTGCTTCCTCACCAGATTAGGGCATTTGGGAACCTGTGGCAGCAAAGTGCTCTTACCCCCAGTGGCCTCACTGATGATGTGCTTCAGTTCAGGCCCAAAGAGAGATGAGTCCTGAAAGGGAAGAGAAATCAGTGACTTCTTGGATAAAAGGTCAGGAGACCAACTCTTATGCCACAAAGAACATCTAGCAGCAACAGAAAAGGCAGAAGCCTTAACCTCAAGCATGGCAGCATCAAACAGGGCATCAGTAACATAGTTCTGAGCCTCTGACATGTTTGCTAAAAGGGCAAAAAGGTCCTCCTTAGGGGCACCTTTGCGGACAGCTTCAGGAAGCTGCTCAGTCTAAACAGCAATGGCTCTGTTAACCCAGACAGAAGTCAAGGTAAGCTTCAAGGCAGCACCGATGGCAGCAAAGACAGAGTTTAGAAAAGCTTCAAGCTTCCAATACGTCAACTCCTGAAGTGCTGTGGCATCAGACAGAGGTAAAGCAGTAGACTTGGACAGTCTAGAGATAGGGGGATCAACCTGAGGAGGTGTAGCCCACTGAGCCAAGGCTGCATCAAAGAAGGGATACAGCTTAGAAAACCTCTTGGAAAAAGAAAGACGCTTGTTAGGAATTTTCCACTCATCAAGGATAACCTGGTCAAAAGTGGGATCAGGCGGAAACAAAATGAGGGATCTCTGCCACCTTTACAAGACATCAGAAGAAGACTGGCTCTCTACAGGATTAGTGGAATCTGTAGGGTAGTCAAAACCACTTTAATGAGACCCTCTGCAGAGGGCTCAGGGTCAGCCTCAAAGGGATCACCTTATGTATGTAAAAAACCCTTCATCGCACTCCCCTTCCTCCAAATCAGCCTCAAAAGACTCCTCAGCAGAGGAATCAGAAAGATCAGGAATGTCAGGGGCCTTAGGTGCCACAAACCTGAACGAGGTGGGGGGCTTCCAGGACTGGAGATCCCCTTGGAGGGAAAGAGTGAACTGTGCTATGGAGGACTTTAAGTCTTTGACCCAAAGTGGCTCTTGTTCAAGGCTGGAGGGCTGGTTGGAGAGGTAGGGGGCACAGCACATGAGGGGCATAAGTGTTTGGCATGAGGAACAGTAAGCAAGAGGGGGTCAAAAACGCACCTAGGTCTAGCCCTATGTCCCTTTGGATCTGACATCCTAACAGGAGAAGTGTCTAACAGTAATAGGGAACCCAAATACTGTCACCAAGATTAATAAATCACATCAGAAAGCCGAAAAGAGTACTTATCTGGCAGGTGAATAGTAAACCTGTGGAGAAGAGTAAACAAATCCAAGCCTCTGCGTAGGATACTCCAAAAAGAGAAATAAAATGGTGACTGAACTCAGAGCCAATCAGAGAAAAGCCCACAAAACTGGCATTCTGGGTATTGTAGTTTCTCTCTTTTTGCAGTCCCCCAAAAGCATGTGAACCACCAAGGGACCCCCAATATACTGAGGATGTGAACTGGAATGTAGGAAAAGGGGAGACAAGAAAAATGAGCCCTCTCTCAACTCTGTAAGTGTAACGGTTGCAGAGATATGTCCCAAAGCAGTCTATCCCATAGAAGTAAAAAAACGGTGCAAAGGATCTCTCTAAGTGAAGTAAGTTTATTTCAGTCTGATTCTTCACCAGCACCAATCTTGAAGAAATTTACTCACGTTTTTGGAGGCTATAACTCGCCTCCCAGTGTTATAGCAGTCACTGGCTCTCACCCTAGTATGGTGCTCTTTATAGCTGATCCCAGCTGCCAGTCGGGTATTGATCACATTTTCAATGTTTCAATATCCTATATAATAATTTGCTAAAATGTGTGTAACGCCACAGTCATGCACAGTAGAGACTGCCCGCACCACGGCTGATACAGAGCTGGATGCTCCGAAGGAGCATCCAGCTCCGTATCAGCTGCGGCGTGGGCAGTCTCTACTGCGCATGACTGCCCCGCCACCGGCTGGCAGTGGCACTGTAGTACATGTAACGGGCTCTTCAACTAGCATTATTATATATCTAATCCAGTGCGGTTGTGGAATTAGATATGTGGGCTGCACTACACGTGAGTTGAGGAAGAGAATTGGGGAACACAAAAGGAAAATTATTAAAGCGGAACTATCACGTTCCAGCTCAATACCCTCAATTGATGTATGCCCCAAAAACAAGCTTAATAACTCACACATAATGTTAAGTATAGATTCCCTTAACATGAAAACCTACGTGTTCTCTTACAAACCAAGAGGTAGAGCGCTGCCATCTTGATGACGAGTAGAATGATTGGCAACGCTTTCCTTCTAAGGAGTGCCAGTCTTCCTCCCTAAGCTCCTCCTTTGTGACACCTGTATCGGAAAACACAGAAAGAAGCTGCACAAAGCTGCTCATCCAGATGTACTCACATCTGCCCACAGTGGTCCTCATACAAACTGCCCTTAAAACAATATTGTATAATCAGAAATATCACTCTAAATATGCAGCGTCCTACCTATTACCCTGTATTCTTCTAGCTAAAAAGTTTTGTTGACCTTTTAACCCCTTAGTGACAGCCGCGTTCATACGCCCGAGAACATTTTTTTTTTTTTGTTCAAACAAGTCCGGAGTCTCCGAGCGGCGTGCAGCCGACCCGGACTTCCATGACTTACCAGGTACGTCCTCTGTCACTAAGTGACAGTTTCTGCGGGACGTACCTGGTAAGTCATCCGTCGTTAAGGGGTTAACCCTTTGAATGCCAGGCAGGTACACAATTCATTGCAGAGCGATGCATTGCATACCCCTCTGGCACTCAGGAGGTTAAAACAATGCATAACCTAAAACAGCAAGTTAAAAATGCCCAAAAATTTAGAGATGTATATGAAAAGTTGTCTGGACAAAGCTGTAGATACGTCCGTATGTGTCTGCTGTAATAGATCTCTCCCGTCAATCTGAATAATGATGTCCTCACATTGGCCCACAGTGGACTACCATCCTACATGCTGTTCTGTATGGATGGCCATGGTGGGCTGCACTCCTCCAATGCACAGCGGATCACTTTGGACTGATGTGAGGACCTCAGATGTGAGAATTGCTAACAATATCATTATTCAGATTGACGGGAGAGATCTATTACAGCAGGCACATATGGACGTATCTACAGCTTTGTCCGGACAACTTTTCATATACTGCAGGCAATTTTTTTGCATTTTTAACTTGCTATTTTAGGTTATGCATTGTTTTAATCCCTTCAGTGCCTTCATCTGGTCGGTGGATTCCACAAATTGCCCACCATTGAAACATTGAAAATTTGATCAATACCCAATTGGTTGCTGGGATCAACTATAAAGAGCACCATACTACGGTGAAATCCAGTGACTGCTAAAACACCGGGAGGTAAGTTATAGCCTCAAAAAATGTGAGTAAATTTCTTGAAGATTGGTGTTGGTGAAGGATCAGACTGAAATAAACTTACTGCACCGCTTTTTTGTTTCCTTTTTGTCAGTTGCTGATATTGAGTGTGGGGGGTCCCCGCTCATGGAAGTGTGCAGCGTGGATCATAATTCTACCTTAAAGTATTCGAGGAATCTACCTGTGGTTTGGACTATTGTTGCATATATACTTTTTATTATTATATATATATATATATATATATATATATATATATATATATATATATATAATTTTGTTTAATTAACTTATTGTATCGCTAACAATTTTTAATTTTGGGGTTGGGCGCAGTATTTAAAAGAAATTGTCCATTTTGGGTGATTTATTTCTTTTCCCATAGAAGTCAATGGAGCAAGTGCGGCCGTGTAATAAAGTGTGCTCTTAAAGGCACGGAATTCAAAAGTGAATAAAAGCACCCAAAACACATACAGAATATGTAAGGACTAATAACAATTCAGGAATCCTTAGTGAAAATGAGATATGAGCTCCAGAATCCAGTAAAAACAGCAGAGAAGGGGTAAAATACCACAAAAGCAGCCAGACATGCTCCAAAGACCGAGTGAACAGACATATAAATACCCAACATGAGTGAAGGAGTTATAAGGAACTCAAAAGAAGCCCCTGTGCGGAGGGGAACTGGGGACAAGTAGACACAGACATGGGTTACATGATTCCCTCCCAGGGCTGCAAGGGTCCACAAACAGCACATGCTAACTGGGCAATCCTCCAGGGGAAGCCATTAATTTAAATCCACCTAATGGGAGAATTTGGACACCCCATATCTAAGAATAAAATAATAAAAAACTAAAACTAAGCAGAACTGTTCTCAGCATTCTAACCAAGACCGTCGAACAAGTCTGTCTGGGCAGGGATTGGCTAGGTAGCCTGATATGGAGGAGGGGGAGGCTCCACCCCTGCACTTCTATAGAAGTGTTCCAGTCCACTGGGAGGAGTTATCACCTCCCCATGGTACCTGTGAGTTATATTGGACAATAGAAAAATATGATTTATATCTCCATCTATATATATCTGTCACTCTCAGTCTCAACTCCGGGGAAGACTTCTTGTTTCTCTATCACTTAGTCAACAGATTATTGCTTATGGTAGGGAAAAGGGGCTTTAGTCATTTATCGATTAGGGATAGGTGAAATGTCCCATTTTTTTTGATCGGAATCTTCATAAAAAACATGTTTTTATGCTTTTCCTGCAGGAATTCCACCACTAGAGGCATCCATGCATTTTCCATAGTTTTGCTAACACCATAGAATTTCCAACAAGAAAGGTTCCATTTTCTAACGGTGGTGAAACGTCCCTCAACAACAGTATACATTTTCAGAACCTCCCACCATTCAGCATGGTGTAGTTTAGGAAAGAAAGAGACTAGAAGCAGGCAGAGAGAGGGAGAGACAAGAAAAACTTAAAACTAGAAGTCAAAATTAAAATAAAAATTGTGTAAAGTCCTGGTTAGCACTATGACCAGCAACAGAAACTGCATGGACCCTGCTGCTGTTGGAGGAAGTTAGCAGCAGTAGTGGTCAAGGGAGCCCACATACCCCATACACAATGATTCCCTGTCCTCCAATAGCATTGTGCCCCTGGGGAAGTCTACTGAAGAAGATTCAGCTGGATAGTAGTATGAGTAGATGGCAAGTGTGATAGCAGTGGACCATATGTCACTCTTTTCATTCCCCAACCAGTCCCGAAGAGTAGCAAGAGAGTGGTGGTTGTGGTGATGAGACTGAGGGTGTTGGTGGACCAGCTTGAAAGTATGAGAGAGTTTTTGGCAGAAAGTAATAAGAAATGCAAATGGGTATGGGAAACACTGGAACCACCAGCAGTGACGTTCAGGAGTTTGCTGTAATTCCTTCTGCTGAGTACCCAGATGCAGACATTCATCTGTCACAGCAGCAGAATGATAATGAGATCAACTTGGCCACCATGTTTGGGGAAATTCTCTTTTGCTCCCTTCTCACACCCCCAGACTCCCCTAGCACAGAGATAACAGTCAGATCAGGAAGTAACTTAGTTTTTATTACTTTTAACGGACATTATGCAAGGATCCTACTAGAAGCATGCTAACATGTCATTCACTAGCTGCTTCACATCTTTGTTGTCATTATTTTAAGATTCTTCAGCCAGGATCCTCAGTTTTATATCAATATTTATATAAAAAATTTTTGCAGCTTTCAAGGAGCAGTGTACAAGTAATTCCATCTGTAGCTTGTGTACAGTGCATACACTAAGTGGCATGCCAATGGTATGGGCTACCCTGCTGTTGTTTTGCCAAAACAAGAAACAGATTAGCTGTGATCTTATGCTGCATGCTGTTGTTGCCCATTGGATGGAAGACAAACCAGTGACTAGTGACAATCACATAGTCTGTACTGTGGAAACTTGTCTACATATCTTTTGGCAGATTAATTTTCTTGCCGCATGATTTTTCAAACATTTTTCCCTACCACACTAACTACCTCCTTGAAAATTAATTCCAGTTTGGGACATGCTAGAGAGGTGTGCATAGTTTTTTCTTTTTCTTAACCTCTGTTTTCTGCAAAATAATTGGCAGAATACCATTCACCAATATTTTGGCAACCTTACCACTCCAGAGGTGTATTTTGGGATTACTTTGGGGATATTTTTGAGTCCTTTCTAGGAAATCAAGAAGTGTGGGTTGGCAGTATATAGTGCAACAAATGTGTATGTTTATTGCCTTAACAACATAACTTGTAGTGGTGGAGATGGTTGGTGTGGTGGCATCAAGTATGGGTACTCCATGACTCTTTTCATATCGTACAACAAACTCAGAGTCTTACTTCTCTGTGTTTTACATTTGAAGAACAGCAGCAGGAGCCATGATTGTTGCTGCATATGAACAAGATCTTGACCAATCTCAGACACATTTTCAACTTAATTTGTATCAGAAGGGGAGGACAATGGAGGGATACATCACCTACCACTTCCTTTACTTTACTTTCATATTCCCCTAGGCATTTGAAGTCTCAGATTTCATTTTAATTTTCCCCTTAGATGGATTTTCAGATCAATGGCTAATACTTTCAGGATGGGTGATATACTTGCTACTCTTACTGTCAGGTGCAACATTTGGATTAACTGTCATAGTATAAGAAGAAGTGTTGTAAACTTCAGTGTTCTTATTTGGTTTATTACTACTAGTGGCAGTGGTGGTGGAACTTTCCATCTCACTTTGACACACAGCCTCCTCAGGAGGAGGAGGACCACCATCAGTTCTTCCACACCTTGCATCATTCATGACCACAATTCAGTTTTTTGAAGTATGAATTTAGTACTATGCCCCTGCACTGCTCCTACTCCTTTTGCCTTAACCCTGTCCCTAATATGTGTGCTGAACATAATCAAAGTATAAAAAGTACACAACAAAACTGTATGAAAGTGTTGCCTTGTTCTTTTCAAACTACTGTATCATGTGCATCTCTGTCTCTAACATTTGTTAGTGTTAACCTCAGTCACAGCTCATGCAAAGGTCTTTGTCACCTATCAATCAGTTGTTTAATAAACTGTCCCTGCCACTATGACTCCTTCTTCCCCTCTTTACCTATATGTCTGAAGCTAGTGTCAAGCCTTTAGCAGCTGATTTCTCTTTTCCAACTTCCCTGCAGCCTTAAGTTTACAGTACAGGATCAGGGCGAGGATAGACCTGTTAGCTTCAAAATTGGCACTTGGCAATAATGGATAAAATTTGTAGATCCAACACACCTCAGTCAGTATGCTGGTCTGTCTTATTCTGGCGGGTGCAGGGTCAGTGTCAGTTATACTCTTGGATGTCAGTCTTCATATTATTTTGTCAGTCAGTCACAAAGACTCAGTAAGCTCAGGGAGAAACTTGGATCGCTTGTCTGTCTTCTCAGTCAAACAAGATTTATCTAAAATATCCACTCTTCCTTTGATAAATATCCACTCTTCCTTCACACTCTCCCAGACTTCCCAGACTCTTCAAACACAGGACAAACTGCCTGTTAACAAGAATCCCAAAACTAAATTTCAACTCCACTTACTTGGTGTATCTTCAACAGAATGACAAGCTGCAAGAACCTGACTCCTCTTTTGTACTATCTTGACAGGAATACATGGAAAACTCACAATGTGTGTGTGTGTGTGTGGGGGGGGGGCGTCATTCTTACTATTAATTTTAATGCAGTGATCAAGGAGGAGAAAATAGGAAAAACAGCACTTTTCAAAAAAATAGTTCTGCACCGTGCCGGTTTCACTTTTAAGGCCCATTTAATCACTGCTGGTGGTGGTGGTGATGGAACTTTTAATTAAATCAGTTTTACAAATAGCCTCCATAGAAAAAGGATGATCATCAGTTATTGCTCAACCATTTTTTGTAATGCCTACTTTTCTCCCGCTAACACATCCATGTTTTATTCCTACTCCTTTCCCCTTACACCTGCCACTAGCATGTTTGCTGGACTTAAAAGGATAGTAATAATTGAAATTAATTTTATTTTATATTGTAGCTCTTAAAAAACATTAAAAATTATATAAGTCTTATCTCCCAAACCTTTATGGCTTGGGAGATATTCACAAGTAAAATAAAGTTCCCTTTTCCTGGCTGTTTCAGCCAAGTCTGCCATCTAGTGGACAGATTTGGAATCCGGTCCACAGATCAACCGGCAGCTCTTTAGCAGTGCCGAGTTCACGATCTTTAAAAAGAACTACTTAATTGGAACTGTCTACAAAGTGTGGCTGGCTTGTAAGCACACTTTGTAGACCATTCCAATGAAGAAATTCTTTTTAAAGATCGTGATCTTGGCACTTCTGGAGAGCCGCGGCCAGTCAAGGGGCCAGATTCCAAATCTGGGAGCTAGAACGGTGACGTCACTCAGGGAGAAACTTTGCTTGTGAATATCTCCCAAACCATTTTTAATTTTTTTAAGGGCTACAATATAAAATAAAATTATTTTCAAGTATTACTATCCCTTTAAGAAAAGCAGTGTTGAGTTTTACTGTAAAGCAGAAAACAGAACTGTTAGAGTGTGGAGTGATGTTTTGGCTATATGAAAATAATGTATGTTCCTGTATCTAGTATGTTGATGGCGGTCTCAGTCGCGGATCAGGTCAAGGACTTTCTTGCCTGTTTCTCCCACCTCTCTGTCAAAAGGTTTTTCATTCTCTACAAAAAAAAATCACACTCCCACCCTGCTACTGAAAGCAACTACTGTATATCTCCCCCATAGCTATACATAGCTAGTATCCAAATTTTAGCATCAGCTTTCTCTCTCTCACGCTCTCTCCCAAAGAGACTGTAGTGTTAATTTTACATTAGCATACAGGATGATGATAGACCTGTTAACCCTTTGTGTGACAGAGGAGTATACAGCACATTCTCTGCTATGCATTGTGTAACCCTCTGGCACTTAAAGAGTTAACTTCAGAATCAGCAGCTTTCAATAAAGGATAAAATGTGCACAACAGCTGGTACAGGTGTACTGCACCACAACACCTCAGTATATGTTTGAACCACTTTATTCTTATGGATGTAGAAGTGTGTTTGTATAAGTACCCACAGTATATAAGTTAAGTTCTGGTCGTCTGTTTGTCTCTTGAATGTATGATGTATTAATGTTTGTCTGTCACTTAATCCCAGTACATGCTCAGCCAGCACAGGTCCCTTCTGTCATTCGTCATTTTTTTTTAATTTTCATTGAATTTCTCATTTTAACAGTCATACATGTTGAGTAAAGGCCAGGATACATAAAGAACATGAGTACATCCATAGCAGCAGGAGTTACATGAGGCTAGCAGGCAACAAATAGATAATCCCATTATAAACAGATACCACTGCACTCCCCATGGCCCCAGTCCCAACTAGGCTAGCAGCACAAGAGAGGCCTTTGCAGGTTCAAGATCAACATAAAGATCATAACCAGAACAGATCCCCCTTCCCCTCACAGTGTGCTCCCGGAAGCCCCTGCCCCTCTCGTGCCCTTCATAGATTCAGAAGCATGCCAGCTCCAACCTCAGGTCAAGACAATAACAGAGGATTTCATGGACTCAGGGTCCCATGCTCCTCCCCAGCTCTCCACGGGCATCCTGCCTCTCCACTGCTTAATTTTGGAGCTCCTTGGGCACCATCCAGGAGGGGTATCTGAAGCTGTCATAAGATTGTGTTTGGGAGTCCTTCTCTAGAGTTTTAATAAAGGGACCCCATATAGCAATAAATTTCTCCCCGTCATGTTCCTTTTCTTATGTGTGTAGAAGCCAGAATAATTTGAGGAAATGAGTAGTTCTATCTGACCGGTCTCATAGCGTGGGAAGGGTTGCCGTGGTTCAGCGAGTCAAGATGCATTTTATAGCAATTAGGGTCAGAATGTTAATAAGTCTTGGTGCAGGCCCGTGTAAGCAGTCCCTATGAGAAATGAAGGGGAGTCTGTCTGCAGCCACACAACAGTCGTTTTCAGTATACAGTCCGAGAAAAACAGCCAGAAAGAGTTTATTATGGAGCATTGCCATAGCATGTGCATTAAGGTGGCCTGCGAAGCCAGGCATTTCGGGCAATTGTGGGATGTGGATAGCCCTACTCTGTGTGCAAGCAAAGGGGGGGCATAGGCCCCATGTAAAAGACAATATTGGAGTTCATGAAAGTACGAGGCAGGAGTACATTTCAGTCTCCTGCAGAAAGCCTCCAGCAGTGAGTGGGCAGTGTTTGGAATGTCTCTCAGCCAAATCAGCCAGTAGTTGGCATTTCCTGAAGTATTCTAGCCGAGCATGTTTTGGCCTGCAGATATGGGAAGAGATGGGTTGGGTACAAAGGGTATTTAATTTGAAGGTCAGGGAAGGGGTAAATCTTGGATGTTTTTGGGTCAATCAAATGCCCGATTATGGTAATACCATGGGATTCCCACTGTCTAAACTTCACATCTGCACAGCCTTCCTGGAAGTAAGGGTTATTAGTTGGGGGGGTGGAAAGATATATGTTATGATAGTGAGTTTTTCTGACAAACTGAAATGCTTTAATCACATTGAAGATCAAAGGACTGTCCAGGAAATCTGGTGGGATCTGGAAGGGGTGGGCATGGAGTAGGAAGCGCAATTTAAGGTGGGGAGCAAAGTGTTGGTCTTTGGCCCAGTTGGAGTACACAGTCATGCATGTTAACCAGTCCCCAACAATCAAGCTGACCACATTATACAGTTTAAAGGGATAGTAATACTTAAAATGTAAAAAAATATGTTGTAGGGTTTATCCCCCTGAGTAAGATAAGAGTACGCCCACTGCTGAAATGTGTTTTATTCAAAAGTTATTACAGCTCAAAGTTGATTTTTTAGGTGCAATATCACAGTGGCCTGAAATTGTACAGTGGCGCTGTTGTTACACCATCCTATGGACAGCTCTGGTCCCGGGACCATAAGTCTCCATAGGATGGTGTAGCAACAGTGCCACTGTACAATTTCAGGCCACTGTGATATTGCACCTAAAAAAATCAACTTTGAGCTGTAATAACTTTTGAATAAAACACATTTCAGCAGTGGGCGTACTCTTGTTTTACTCAGGAGGATAAACCCTACAACATTTTTTTTTTTACATTTTAAGTATTACTATCCCTTTAAGATCAGGAAGCTGAAAGCCCCCGGTTGGTTTGGGTTACTGTAGTTTGCGAAGGCTGATTTTAGGCCATTTTTGTGACCAAATAAACCCTTAGACGTTTCAGTTAATTGTTATTTTTTAACTCTCCTTTCTTCCTTCATATCCATACCCACAAAGAACTACTGGCTATAACCTGGCTCTCAGGTAACCAGCTCCCTATCTTTTCCTGTTGCCTCGAGTATCAAAATTCAGATTCTGTCTCTCTGACCTCAAGGACAGAGTAAATGACAAGATGAGGGTAAGTGACACCCTTTTTATACTAACAGGGTGGGAATACATGACGAAACTATCCTGGGGGTGTATTCTTAACATTGATTTTGATGCAATGAAAAAGAAGGAAAAAAAGCAGGAAAATTTGATATTTCACGGGAATCTTTCTGCAAGGATGCAGTTTTTCACGTTTTGATTTTGAAATAAAATGTTTTGCCCATCCCTACTGACCACCTAGCCTTGCTCCACTGCACTGGTAGACATAGAACCACACATACTGACTGTCCACCTTTTTACCACTGCATTGGTAGCCACAGAAACATACGTAGTAATAGTAACCTCCATTCACACATACTAGTCAATTCACCCCTCCATGTGAAGGAACAGTCAATATTTCAACAGGAAATTTCGTGGGATAGGAGAACATTTTGGTGGGTTTTCTAAACAGAGGAATTTTTACAGAAAAAGTGGCATACTGACAGTTTTCCACCAAAATTCCCACAGGAAAAAATGGGACTTTTCTCCCATCCCTACTTATTACATAGCAACCAATATGTATATTTATTTCATAATGCGCTTCATTGTATCTTGTTTTATTTTAAGAAAACAAGAATTTGCCAAACAAAATAACCCAGAGCACACATCTAGCTCAAAATATTCCTAACACTCCTTTCATACCCACATGAATATGGACTTCTGTTGCCATTAAAAAAATAAAACACTTAATCATCAAAATACATTAAGGTAGTCATTTGCCTCATGTTTGAATTTGACCTATTACGATAATTAATCATGTGTCTGCTCTACATGAAACAGATTACATTCTCAGTACTATGCAGTATTATAATACATTTAAAGTAATTTAAGTCCAAAGATACTATGATAAAATCAAATGTCAAACTGCATTAGTAACTTTACTTTGTTATATTTGAGTTTGTTAGCAGAAACAAATTTAAAAAATCATACCATTATAAGATGGTTGCAACACAGACATTTATAAATAAAGGTTAATAACTTTGGAAGTATGTAGGGATGTGATTTCAGCATGACAGGTTTGTCCTTTTTTCTGTAACAAGACAGGCTTTAATACTCAGCTACTGTATCTGAAATGAGGTACATTTTCAGGAAAAAAATTATAGATTAATTTATCCTAACGAAAAAGATATCCGAAATGTCAGTAGAGCAGTTTTCAGAAATCAGAAGAATGTGTCACTTCTACTGCAGCTTTCCAGCATCTTGGTCAAATGCTAGGTAGAAATAAATGTTCAAATAAATCTAATGTAAAATAATTGCATACTAATCACAAAAAGGAACAGATTATAATATTGTACATTTACTGACTAGACCTAGGTTATAATTTTCCTAATAAGATTTCATAATGTATGTTACATTTATAGGCACAAATAATAGAAGCTTCAAAGCATCAAATTTTATTTTGTTGGCCGTAGCACAATGAAATAATATAACTTGCCGCAATTCTCAAGGAGATGGCATTGGACTTCACAGTAAATGTTTCCATTTCAAAGATCATTGCCTCTTCACTGGTTGATCTATCCTTTTATCAATATGGCATATTTTAGGCTAAATATGGAGCTATAAATTGAGCACTATTAGTCAAGCAAACTACATTCCTTTTTTAATTAGCAATATATTGCTGCTTTGTTGTGTTTTATGAGTTTATTTGACTGAAGAAACTCTCCACAGAGAAATACAAGCCTGTCAGTAGTTATCTAAAATGAACAAATTGCATTCCACCCCACAAAAAAGAAACCACTGGGCTAATAAAAAACAATGAGTTGGAGACCTCTCAAACATCCAGAAAATTCATTCTAATCAATTCAATATGTATACTAGCATGTATTTTTAAAATGTTTCCTAATGTATAATTGTACATATTTCCATATATCCTATATAAAAATTTGCTAAAACGTGTGTAACAATGCAGTCATATGCAGTAGAGACTGCTGCGCGTGTTGCAGTCATGTGCAGTAGAGCTGGACGATCCAGTCATAACAACGTCTCTGACAGCACCTGAGGCAGCAGCAGCACCACAACTAACCCATTCAACTTTAGGTATATGTGGAGAAGAGAGGTTGGCCAATAATGCTCCTCCTCCTCCTCCTCCTGCAGTTCATCAAAATTCATGGGTGTGTTGGAATACTAACTTTTCCTTTGACACTACAGCAGGAAGGAACTGTGCCTTTCATCAGTAACTTCAGTGTGCGCAGTGTGTGTTTAGAAAATAGGGGAAGGATTGGGAACAATGGACACATCTGCACTCGCATCAAACAGCTAGCACAATTGAAAGCAAACACCTTGATACTTAGATCCACAAAGTCAAATCAATTATCCCCCTGAAAACTAGTACTGCTGCTGTCATTATGCTCCTTGCCCACTTTGCTACTTCAAAATACTGAACTGTGTATGTGTCTGTCTGTAGTATAAGTTATTGACTGCCTCAGTCCCTGAGTGTCTCTGTCACCTAGCCATCATTTCTTTTAATAAACTGCCCCGTCTGTCCCTGTCACTGTGTAGTGTCTGCAAAGAAATCACATGCACACTTCCCACAACTACAATCTACTCCTCTATCCTGAGTCCCTAGACTCCCCACACACAGACTCCTAAAAATAAACTCCAACTCCACTCTCTTTGCCTATCTCTTCTAGCATCAAAATGTTAATGCTTTCTCTCTCACACAAGCACAGAATGACAAGGAGAGCGAACCTGAAACCCCTTTAGTGCTATCATGGTGAGAGTACAAGGAAAAGTCTGCTTGGAGAGGTAGAAATTGATTAATTTCATTGATGTCAACGCAGTAACAAAGGGAGGATACAGTGGGAAAATGCCACTTTTCACTGGAAATTTCCTGCATGGCAGCAAGTGCTATTTTTTACCTGGTTTACTCCTAAGGTGAAATATTTTGCCCACCACTACCTTTAACTGTAAAAGAAGGAGGTTTACAGTGCATTTCAAAGAAATGCATTGCACACCTCTATAATATTTATTGACTGTAAAGACACATTTACAGTAAATATCTCACTGTGGTGCTGTTACATGAGCCAAAACTGGTATGTTACACTTAGTACATCTCCAAAAAAACAACAGGAAGAAGTGCCCAATAGTGAAGTATATCAATATCAATATCCAATGTATTAAAACATATATATTGTACTCACATTTGTGAATTGTCAGTAACAAGAATATTCTAATGCTGACTTTACAACTTTTGGAGAATTCTCACCGTCTCCACTCGGTGTCTCTGTGGTTGCTCCTTACTCCTCTCGTCATCCACCATACATAATACATGCTATCACTCCAAAAATATGCCAAAAAACTTTTGATAAAAAATATGTAGCTACAACAGCAATTAAAAAACGGCTACGCATTTCACTGTACTCAGACAGCTTTATCAAGCCAGCAAACAAATGGCACTATGAACCTCACGTTCTAACCAGTGGTATTTAAAAATAACCTTCTACAATCCCATAGGATAAATTGAATTCCGTCCAATTAACCAATAACATGGTATCCTTACCTCAATTCCCATGATGCTCAGTTACTCCAGATCCGAAGTAGAAACCCCGGAACAAACAAAGCAACAATGGAAGTCAAGCCACAACCAGGAATGCGCATGCATAACCTGAAAACCAACGCATGCGCACACATCAATCCACACTCTGTTCGTTTCCATGGATATCAAGAATATTAGCGCACATGTCCATAAATGGCCAGAGACATTCAATGACTACAACGCAGTGAATATCACAAACCACATGATGCACAACATTCACCTATAAACGGGTGATCTAATATGTTCACCACAATGAAATGGACCAAAGCGCAATCTCGATCCCTCAAAACAGATACATAGGTGGATAGATGTGTCCATGTCCTAAATAGTCAAAATACTTACATCCCATAAACACTAATATTAAACTAAATATATATATATATATATATATATATATATATTAAAACACCACCAGAACAAAGGCAAGGTACATAGTAGGAGTGATCCTAACATACAATGGTACCTATCGCCTATTCCTAAGTGTGAGAGTACATGTTACTCATCCATGGGCATTCCAGCTGTTGTGGTATACAGCTCTCAACATTCCTTAACATTCCTTAATGGCTGTCACCTTAATGCCCGTGGTACTTTTTTTTTTTTGTAAACGAGTCCGAAGTCCCCGAGTGGCGTGCAGCCACACAGAGACCCGGACTTCCGGGACTTACCAGGTACGTCCTCTGTCACTAAGTGACAGTTTCTGCGTGACGTACCTGGTAAGTTATTTGTCGTTAAGGGGTTAACAGTCAGTTTCTAGCTGGGAGTCACAGAGCATTATAGCTAAGTCCATAGCTGAATACACACTTACTCAGGGATTGAACATATTTATTAAGCATCCAATATGGGGTCTAGTCAACCATAGGCTTTTCCAGCTGTTGTTGCTTACAGCTCCCAGCATTCTCTAAGAACCAGTGGCTGGTTGGGGTTATGTTCCACAAAAGTTGGAGAGCCAATGGTTGAATATCCCCTGCATTGGGCTAGTAGTACATATGACATATCCCTGAATCACAGTGTACTCAACCTAGAGTTCCTCAGCTTTTGTGCTAGCTAGTGACTGGCTCTTAAGAAATGCTGGGGGATAGTCAGCTGTAGGCTCTACATCTATTGAAGCCTATAGCTCCCAACATCCCTAAATAGCCATTTGGTATTAGAAGATGTTGTGAGTTTTAGATCTTAACAGCCAGAGAGCACAACACTGATTCCCCATGACCTTTTGACAGGAGTTAGACATATGTACTAACAGTTCAATACAGGGTGTATTCAGCCAGCTGTTGTTGCATACAATTCCCAGCATCCTTTAACAGTTAATGACTAGCTGGGGCTTGTACACTACAACATCTGGAGAGCCCATGCTCTGTTTCTGAGTCAGGGTGTATTCAGCCATGAGCTACTCAGGTGTTTAAGACAACCAGCTAGCAACTGGCTAAAAGGGCATGCTGGGAGCTGTGTACCACAACAGCTGAAAAACCCACTGCTAAAAACACCTTGTACTGGGCCTTAAATACATATGGCCTATCACTGACTCAATGTGTATTCAACATTGGGTTCTCTAACTATGATTAATATGATGCCCAGCTAGCCCATGCATATAATTGGATGCTGGGAGTCAAGGCCGCTACAGCTAATGAAACCAAGAGTAAAACCACCCTTATCATATGCACTGAAGGCCCACTACACTTTGTATTCAGCTGTGAGATTTCTAGCTGTTATGACATACAGCTCCCAGAAGCCCCTAATAGTCAGTTGCTAGCTGGGAATTATAGACCAAAAAAGCTGAATGCATTCTGACTCAGGGATAGGCCATATGTTTTAAGGACCCATACACTGTGTATTCAATTGCGGGTTTTTGAGCTGTTGTCGCAACTCCAAGCATCTCCTAATTATTATTATTTATTTATACAGAACCAGCATATTTTGCAGCACCTAATAGCCATTGACTAGTTGGGAGTAGAGGGCACCAATAGCTGGGGAACCCAGGATTTTATTTACTTATACTTAAGTATTGGTCATATGTACTAAGGGCTTAGTACAGGCAACTGTGGCTTTTCAGCTGTTGTGGCAATGCATGCAACCATGGACTCACCAGTATTTAGAAATGACAATGCCCAGCTAGCCAATGCCTATAAAGTGATGATAGGAATCATAGACAACAACAGCCGGAGAGCCCAAGACTGATTTCTCTATGACAAGTATAGGCCATTTGTACTAAGTTCTTAATAAAGAATGTAGTCAGCTGTGGGCATTTCAATTGTTGGTGCCAATGACTCCCAGCATCCCTAGCTAGTCATCATTGCCGACTCTGTCTTTCAATGTTGAATATCTTTTAACAGGCGTGTTAGCTTTGGCATGAAAACAACACCTCAGAAAACAGTTGCTAGTAAACTCTTGAATGTTACTGGGTTCTTAAATGCATTGCAGCACAAGGCACTTGAGACCAAGTTGATCAAAAAGGAAAATATTGTCCTTTATTTGGGGAATTGAAGGGAGAAACACTATAGGTGGGACCCCATAGATCTTTCACCTCCCAGACCTGGAGGTGCATTGCATTGGAAGGGGAGTTTCAGGAGGTTCTGCTTCTGTAGGGAGTTGAGTAGGTGTAGCGTCCAAAAAAGCAGCTGAGGAAGACCTCAACAGGAGAGCAGAAGGTAGTGTGGATGCTGGGTTGCTGGTAGCCATGTAGTATCTGGAGGCTGCATAGATGTAGAAGACAGTGGTTGGTCCTTGGCTTTTGCCTGCTCCACCAAGTCCTACAGTTGATGGGGTTGGAGCCGCCAGGTGAGCTGCACCTTTACCTCCAGATTTTCCCATGGAATCTCTGTTGCTAGCTGCTTTTGCCCTTGGTGAGGTCTTCATTGGTGTCTTCTTTTGTAGGCATGGGAGAAAATTTTCACCTCAAACCAAAATCAGCGAATAATGGCACTACCCACTTGGGAAAAAAAGTTTCCAAAGAAAAGAGTTGTTTTTCCGCTTAGCTCATTCCATTGAAACCAATGGGAACATTGCATTTACACACAACACATAGCAAATGTTATTTTATTTCCCAAAGGCATAGTATAAAAGGGTGCCTGTGTTGGTGGAGTATGGGGAAAGAATCAGTTGAACAGGGAATGTTTTTTGGGTGGTTGTAAACTTGGAATGGGGGGGGCAGTCAATTAAAAAAGGGGTCTGAGGAGGGTGCCTGTGTTGGTGGGTGGAGTCTGTTGAAATAATCAGTTGAACAGGGAATTTTTTTGGGGTGATGGTTGTTGACTGGCATTGGGGTGATAGTTAATAAACAAATAAATTAATAAAATAAGAAATTTGTATGTAACGTGATACAGACAGGGACCCCCTGATGTAAAGTGCCACTGGGGTAGACTGATACTTGACGTGACAGGTATTTTTTAGAGGATGATTTGTAAGATGTGTTGTTAGAGGCCCAAGCTGTGAGGCAAGATTGATTTGTAGGACAGATTTATTAGAGGTACAAGCTCTGAGAAAACATTCATATGTAGGACTTAGACTTGCCCTAAGAAAAAAAATGCCCTACTGGCCTAGTGCCAGCAGGTCATGAAGAGTTGGCCAGGGGTCCTAATGTAGATGCGGAATTTGTGACTGCTGTTCTTGCTGCTGCTGCTGAATTGTTTAAGCAGCAGAATGATTAGGTAGCTCAAAGGGAAGGGATCAACAACAGCAGTAACACTGGTGACGGATGATGAAGGTTCCACTGGCAACGACTAGCTCCAGGGATGCTCCTGAGGCAGTAGCAGCACCACTTCAGGTATATGTGGAGAAAAGAAGACGTTGGCCAATAAAGCTTCTCCATCTGCCCCTCCTCCAAAATCATGGGTGTTTTGAGAATAGAAGTGTTTACCTTGAGAGCAGAAACTGTGCCTCTCACATCATCAACTGCAATGTGCACAGTGTAAATAATGGAATGACTGGGAAGTGGAACAATGGGTACATCTGCACTCACCTTAAACACCTGGCACAGCTCTATCCAAACACCCAGACACTTAGGGTCCCCAATGTGAAATCCTCCCACCAGAAACCAAGTACTGCTGCTGTCACTATGCCTCTTGTCCACACCGCACTAAGGACACATTACAACTTGCTGACAGTTTAATAGTAATGATGAATGAACCCTCCCTGCAACCAGCTTAGCATATACTGTGGGATGGAATCTCCTCAGATGCTGCTTGATGCCCACCTTGCAATTCTCCTCCATTACACTGCCATGTGTGGTCAGTGCATGACACAGTGTGCAATAGGTGGACATGAACTGCCACATCCTTACATCTACAGATTGGCTATCACTTGGTGGGAGAGGTAACGATGAATGAGATGGATTGGCATTAGATATAGCTACCCTAGAGGAAGAAAGTGATGGCGAGCTAGTTGTTTCATTTGTCATTGAACTTCCTGCCCCTGCCTGGGTTTCTCTGTCCTTCCTCCTCTTTGATCTCCACCTTGCCTCTTGTTGCCTTTCTGGAGAGTCAGGGGAACAGCAACAGTGATGCTCAATTTCTGTGGTGGGTGTTTGGCTTTAACATGTTTCACATAAATGTAATGGTGTCTGTGTTTCATGTGTGTTATCAGGATGGTTGTACCAAGAAGTGTTCCTTCTTTCCCCTTCTCGCTGACTTGTCACAAATTGTGCACATTGCCATTGTTGATGACTGCACTGTGCCTGCCCCAAGAGAATAATAATCCCACACCCATGACTTCAGGGAGGAGGGAAAAGGTGGAGAAGAATGGCTAGGGCAGAGTATGATTTTGCTGCTGTCAGAATCAACACTGCAACTAGGACCAGGAGTACTGCTGTTGCTGCTGGCAAATGGAAACTGGCCTAGTCCCACATCACTTGTTGACCCCATTCCCACTGTGTCCACAGTGGTCTGTGGCACACTAGCCTGCTCCTCAGCATCCTGTTGCCCTTGCAACTCAGCAGCATCAGGAATTAGAGCAGATGCGAATTCTGCAAATTCCAAAATCTCACTGATGCAGGTGGGGGTGATGCCCATCCCCTTCCCATTCCTTATCACTAAATAAGAAGAACACTGAAGACGACAACAAGTCGCATTCAAGGGTTGATGATGCTGGCAATAGTATGACAGAGGAAGGTGTAGCAGCTGAACCGCCTGCTGCATCAGATAGTGAGACAAACAAGCACCAAAGCACCTCTCCTCAAAGTAGTAGCGAACTTTGTTACAGTAAAAGTAAAAAGAAATTGTTTGAGACCTCTAAAAGCTTAGATGAATATAAAGATAGTAGTTGGCCAGAACTGTCAGGTGATGCTGATACTGCTGAGGATGACCTAATGATGACTGATGATGATGCAGATCTAGAATATATCCCTTCAGCATCTTTCTATTGTTCATATGCAGATGAAGTTAGAGTGAGGATGATGTCAGGGATATAAGGTTAGCAGAAAGTCAAAGGCTGAATCTTTCACCACTTTTAAGGAGCACTGTGCTTGTCTATAAACTGTTTGAGAAAGTCATTGGAAAGTCTGACTCTGGACAAGCACAGATGTCAAAAAGCACACAGTCACCATATCAGTCATCATCAGCATTATCACCTCTTCAAAGTTCAAGTCCCACTCAGCCACACACCTGTTTTGAGTACACAGCAACAGCAACACAGATTAACATCCACAATTTTAGATATGACGAGTGCCACTGCTACTGCTGCTGCTGTAAGTGCTGCACCTTTGACAACTAGTATTAGTGGCAGTAGAACTGCATCAACATCTAGCCCCAGTAGTAGTAGAAGCAGCACCACATCAGGAGCCCCTCATTCCATGAAGTCAACAGTATGGAGATACTTCATTCAGGATCTGCAAGCTAAGCATGTTGCTATCTGTTGTCTGTGAAAAAAGCACATGAGCAGGGGGAAAGCAGGCTCACACCTAGGCACCTCCTCTATGAGATCCCACCTGAAGCACAACCACAGGTCTGACTGGGATACACACTATCAGCAGGCCAAAGGTGCTACAACTAGCAGCAGTAGAAGCACTTTAAAATGTTCTCAGGCTCTAGGGTAGAAAAAAGAAGTAGTGAAGTTATTTATGTGACAGAGAGTGTGCTACTGCCAGTGCCAACAGTTAGTTCACTCCAAATAACACCTATGACTCCTGCTGCAGAGGAGTATGATGACTTTGGCTTTGCTGTAGGAGATGGCAAGAGTCATAGACTGCCCACACATGCTGCATATACCGCCACCACTTCCTCTAGTCATGTTGTTAAAGCAATAAAATTTCAGGCTGCTTCTGCCATGTCCTGCCAACCTACACTTACTGAGTTCCTAGGAAGGAGTCAAAAAGAATCCCAAAGTACGCCTGTGGAATGGCAGGATTACCAAGATGTTGTCAATGGACATGCTGCCGTATTCTTTTATAGAAAACCGAGGTTTCAGAGAACTGATGTCATGTGTATCTCCATCCTGGAATATCCCACGCCGCAGTTATTTTATCCAGATGGCTGTGCCTGAATTTTACAAGCAGGTGGTCAGTGTGGTGGCCAAAGGGCTGAAACGTGCATATGGCAAGAAAATCCACCTGACAACAGATATGTGGACATTGCAAATCAGTTCTTTGGAGGCAGGTAGAATTTAAAGGGATAGTAATGTTTCATAATAAAAGCAGCTCTAATTAATCATCATAGTATTTGGACTTTGGAGAGTGTTATTTCAATTCTGTCAGAGTTGTAGTTCAAGAGTAATTCAATGACAAAGTATCCCCCTCCTGCCCCTTCTACTGATGTAACACTGTTCAGCCAGATCAGAAGGGAGGTGCCCAGGTAGATTGCAGAGAGGGACAATCTTCAATTAAGATAAGGGAAAAACCTGAAAAGCTTGTCAAGGGGGCAGGGCTTTTATTGTTCTCATAGGAAGAAGATTGTTCCCTTCTGTTATCTGTCTGGTCTATGGACTGCATTCCACATCTGAGAAGGGATGGCTTACACTAGGTAAAAGGGGCAGGAGGGGGAAACTTTGCTTGTGAATATCTCTCAAACCATAAAGGTTTGAGAGATAAGACTTAATATCGTTCTTCATGTTTTTTTAATGCCTACAAAAGAAAATAAAGATAAAACAAATTATTACTATCCCTTTAAAGGTTTAAAAGCTCAATTTAAATCAATGGGATTTTTTTTGTCTTATTTTTAGTTGTTTTTTTCCCAGAATTGTACACTTTGCTTTTGAACATAAGGTCCAGTATCTTTATATCATCGTCTGTAATCTATGTAAATATTCATAGATAGAATGATTTAATACAGAACATACACAACAAAATATGTCTAGTTTTTCCTATAGAGTAAAACAGGGTACTCTCAATGCGTGGGTATGTTCCTTTCAAAAGTTATTAAAGAGTTAACAAAACTTCTCTGACAACTTGAGCTGAAGATCTTTCGCAGCCAGGTGGCACTGTCGCTATTACAATCTGTTGACTGCTGAATTTTGCAGGCTCATGCTTCCCATAGATGCATATAGCAACAGTTCAAACTAGTTCTAAACATCTTCAGGTCAAGTTATATGAAAAAGTTATGTTATCATTTTAATAACTTTTGACTGAAACATCTCCAGGCATTGGTGGTATTGTATACTGGTCCTTTAACTTTGCAGGCAGTAGACCACTTACCTATTTCCCTCTGTAGCTTGTTCTTTGAGAGTACAACACTTATTTTCTTTTGTGAAGCCAGTGTGTAATTTTCTGTTGAAATATATAATTTCACATGTCTGTTCTCTTTGATCTACAGTGTTTTGTATGTCCAATAATTTTAAGAGGCAATTTTGTATTTGTAGGTTATAATAAAATCAGACAAATTGGAGTTGTTCTTTTTTTTGTCTTAAGTACTTCTTTTTTCTTTGATATATCAGATCATGTCATAGATGTTACCATTGTTATTGTCAATCAATAATGTCTGGTATCACTTTGCTGTCAGCCCAGATGGCCTATTCTTTTTAATAAAGAAAATCTGAGAAGTTCAAATATACTTTATATATATATTTAAAGAATCAGTGAACATTTATTATTAAAAAAATGCATGTTATAGGGTTTATCCTGCTGATAAAACAATTGATGGTAGATTTCTCATTCAAAATGTATTTTAGCTCAAACTTGTTTTTTTGATGAACATTATTATTCTTATTATTCATTCTTTATATAGCGCTAATTTATTCCACTGCTGTACATCATCATCTAGTATCGAGAAAGCAATTTTTTTATAATGCACTGTTTGAGTTCACATGTAATTGACTACAGCTACCCATAGTAAGTGATTGGAACAGCACCACCTGAATTACCCTTGTATTACTCAGCAGAAGAAACTTTATTGATTTTAACACAAAAAAGTTCACTGCTCTTTTAAAATATACCTCATTTTATTTACCTAATTTTATTTGTTAACAGGTAATTGGACACTCGAGACTCTCGTCCATTCTATGGTGCAATGGTCTACCAATGTGTATAATCTTTGGATTCCATTTTCTGATTAACTCTATACTTATTATATGGCAGACAGCCAGTGATTCCTCTTACTCTATGACATTCCCAGACTCATCTTTACAATCTGATTTTGACTTTCCGCTTGATATTCTCAGACTACATAGGAACCAGCTTGAGTCTTGCAAACAAGATGGAGATCTCTTGATTTACCACCTTTTAAATAATGGTCGCTTTTCATACCCTGCAAGAAAAGCTTGGATTGCAATCAAACAATGAAGTGATTTATGAGAAATTAATCAATTATATAATGACAGATAGAGGTCAGCATAATTTATTCAGACCCCTGACTGATTTTCAATATCTTTGTCTTAAATCCCCCAAATTTACACACAGCATTTCAAAACTATATAATGTTTTAAGAGACAGAGACCCCATATCAAATTCAAAAATCTCATTGGGAAAATTAATTGAACATGAATTTATCTCAGCAAGACTGGCAACAAATCCTAAACACCTCCTTTTCTAGTTCCAAGAATTCTATTATATTAGAAACAAATTACAAACTAGAGACCGCATGGTACAGAATTCTAGAAGTTCTCCATAATATGTACCCTTCTCTGGAACCTGTTTGTTGAAGATTCTGGTCAGGACCAAGGAAATATGGTGGTTCTATGGTGGTTTAAGTGTGTGTTGTGGAGTTTATTCCTTTGAGTGCACTAAGAGGTGGACCGGTGGCCGCAATGCATTGCAGACTAAGGAGGAGCAAAGAACTGAGACAGCCTTAAAGAAGCACACTGTGGGCTAACCTTTGAGTGCAAGAGAGGTAGCCAATGCATTGCAACACAATGCGTTGGATACCTTTTTTGCACTCAGGGGGTTAATGGGAGTTTAAGGAGAATTGTAATCATTATCTACTATTTACTTTTCCATTTACCCTTTAAATAGGGGAGAAAGACAGAGAATTTAAAAACCAGTGTCAAGTGCTTTAAGCACGAAAGATTTTTGGTGAAATGTTGACCTTTAAACATGCGAGATTATAAAGGAGTTCTGTTCAATTGTCCAACATTCTGATATTGGAATTAAGATTAATGTAACATTTTTAATGCACTATTTTTATGGTAGCCCAATAGAGGGCGACATTTCAGTAGGATATTCTTAGTACAATACAGGCAAAAGGGGCACGGCGTTCCCTGTGTTGATTAAGTCCTTCAGGTGCTTCAGGGGTATTCATCGAACAAATATGCAGGTAGGTGTGTATATGCATTTAATACATATGCACTACACCTACGTGCATATTTATTTCATGTACATATACACCAATAAGATGAATACCCCTGAAGCACCCAAAAGACTTAATCTGCATGGGCAACGCCGTGCCCCTTTTGCTAGTTTGTATTAAGTAAGAAAGGAAAACTCTAAACCTTACCACAAGGGATTGTGCATCATATAGCAGTGTGAAGGGAGAACCTATATTATGGGTACCTGTAGAGACCCTGTCTTATCCTCTGTGTGGAGAAAGGGAGCAATGATGCCACACACAATCACTCTCTGTCTCTTACTCACACACATATACAGTCTCACTCACACACTCTCTCTCTGTCACTCACACACATACAGTGTCACTGACACACACTCTCTCTCTCTCACACACACACTCTCACACAATACTCCAGCCAAACCACATATAGGCTAGGCAACTCATGCCAGTCTGACTTAAAGCGACTGAGCCCCTCCTCTACCCTGGGACAACAGGACCTTTTGACATGCCCACTGATTTTTTTTGCTGTTGCTCCACACAGCACACATTTTTGTACCATATGGTAGGTGAATTTGCACATACTGTGACCTCATTTTTGCCCCCCCCCCCCAATCAGGCACATTGCTGAAGACTCAGCCTAGTTTTTCTCCTTCCTCCTCCCTTGTTTCTTTACTACAACTGTCCTGATAGTCGGCGGCCATGACTTAACCCTTTAAGTGTGAGAGGGGTAAGCAATGCATTACAAATGAACGTGTTGTGCACTCCTGTGGCATTCAAAGGGTTAATAATGTAAAGAATGTAGCATATCCTGTCAAATACTGAACACCGGTAATTGTAAGAGGGATCTTGATCGTACTACACAGAGTAGAGCAAACACCAGTGAAAGGCGGCTCATGCGATGTGTAGTACGATCATCAGGAGCCCTCTTACAATTACCCGAGTTCAGTATTTGGCAGGATATGCTCCATTCTTTACATTATTAACCCTTCAAGTGCCACAGGGGTGCGCAAAGCGTTCATTTGTAATGCTTTACGTACCCCTCTCACACTTAAAGGGATAGTAATACATCGTTTTAACTTAATTTTATTTTGTAGGCATTAAAAAAACATGAAGAATGATATAAGTCTTATCTCTCAAACCTTTATGGTTTAAGAGATATTCACAAGCAAAGTTTTCCCCTCCCGCCCCTTTTTCCTAGTGTAAGCCATCTCTTCTCAGATGTGAATCTGGTTGTAAGACCAGACAGATAACAGCAGGGGACAATCATCTTTGTATGAAAAGAATGAAAGCCCTTCCCCCCTTGACAAGTTTTTCAGCTTTTTTCCTTATCTTAATTGAAGATTGTCCCTCTCTGCAGTCTACCTGGGCACCTCCCTTCTGATCTGGCTGAACAGGGGGGAATACTTTTCTTGTGAATATCTCTTAAACCATAAAGGTTTGAGAGATAAGACATATCGTTCTTCATGTTTTTTTAATGCCTACAAAATAAAATAAAGATAAAACAAAGTATTACTATCCCTTTAAAGGGTTAAGTAATGCACAGAGGAGAGTTGTATTAAACAAACAACTGCACAGCTACATGTTGCCTGCATCTGGAGTGCAGCCTAAATCCTCCAGCTCATTGGTGTCAGATGCAGTGTAATCACAGTTGACAGTTTGAAAAAGACCACAACTCCCAGCATCCTCAGGGTTCCAGGGCTGGTTATGAAGTGGATGTGGGACAGCAGGGCATCGTATTTCACATCCCCGCAATAAGACTGTCTGTATTCAGATAGGGCTGTGTGCGGCCGTGAGGAGCTGTGGGCGATTTGGCCTCCATTGCCTCAGGCCCTCAACTTCTTCTATAGTGATGTGTGGGAGACTGGGGGAGCTGCAACACAAGCAGATGTAACCAGAGGAGGGGGATATGGCTAAATGTAGGTGTGTGTGTGTGTGTGTGTGTGTGTGTGTAGAGTGTGTGTGTGTGTGTGTGGCATGTATGTATTAGGGTAGGCATTTAATTTGTACCTTCTGTTCCATGGTGTAGGAGCGAGTGGCAGCCAGATGAAGCTGAACAAGCAGGAGGAAGGAAGGCAAGCTGAGAGCTTATCAAACACAATGTCTGTGTGTGTGGCTTGCTTGCTTGCGTGCGTGTGTGGCTTGCTTGCGTGTGTGTGGCTTGCTTGCTTGCGTGTGTGTTTGTGTCTGTGGTGTAGGAGCGAGTGGCTGCCATTTTGTTTTTTTTTGGAGTTGGATAGTGGTGGGTGGGCCAACTCCCTGCAGTGATTTTCACAGGAGTTACAGGGGTCTCTGGTCCCTGCAACTTCTGTGAAAATCACATCCCCACTGCTCCCAGTGAATCACCCAATGGGGGCGGTAACTACTCCTTACTGCCGCCCCTGGGTGTGTTTGCCAGGCCCACAGAAATCTTCTTTTATATATATAGATTGTTTCTTTCTCTTATTTCCTCATCCTTTGAATCCAAACACTGCATTGTCCCTCCAGAGAGGGACAATCTTCAATTAGCATAAGGGAAAAAACTGAAAAACCTGTCAAGGGGACAGGGTTTTCATGTTCTCACAGTAAGAAGATTGTCCCCTGCTGTGAGCTGTCTGGTCTTAAGACCATATTCCACATCTGAGGTGAGCAGTGTTACATCAGTAAAAGGGACAGGAGGGGGGGATACTTTATTATTCAATTACTCTTGAACTACAACTCTGACAGTATTGAAATAACAATCTCCATGGCCCAAATGCTATGAAGATTAATTGGAGCTGCTTTTATTTTGAAACATTACTATCCTTTTAAAGTGGAACAATTCTGGGGCAAACCAACTACATCATAACAAAAAATATACTTTACTTTTGAGGTAATTTTGGGTTTTACTCAATGAATGCTCCAATGATTGTTTTGCATTGCGAAAGAAACCTCTGTAGCAGTCATGGAGTTAAAGTCTTTGGAAGCTGGGGAAGTTCTATTTGTCTCCAATGAAGTAGTTGAATTGTCCTGGAACTGTAGGTCTACTCTTTAGCTTCCTGATTATGGTCAGACGCTCCTTAACTCTTTAAGTGCCAGAGAGGTATTCAACACATTGCATTGCAATGCATTTGATACCACTTCTGGTACTCAAAGAATTAAAATGAATCTTGAATTTTGCTAACATATTGTAGCTGCATGTTATTTTTTTGGCTTCTGCATTTCTGTTTTAGTAGATATATCAGTGATAACAAAGTCTATACTTCAAAATGTGATAAGATGTAGATTGATCTGTATCACACAGTAGACATCTGTATCCAGATGTAAATAGAAGCAATACTATATTGTGCATCAAACATTAACCTTTAAGGATCAGAGGGGTAACCAATGCATTGCAAAGCAATGTGTTGCACTGCCCCAGGTTGTTAATGCATGGGGCTTACATGTCACTAAAATAATATGTGTTTGTTTGTTCCTGAACATATTCATGTAGGATATTCAATGACAGAAAACTTTCTTTAAAGGGATAGTAATGTTTCACAAAAAAAGCAGCTCAGATTAATCTTGATCTACAGTATTTGGGGCATGGAGAGTGTTATTTCAGTACTGTACGAGTTGTAGTTCATGAGTAATTGAATGATAAAGTATCCCCCTCCTGCCCCTTTTACTGATGTAACTCTGCTCACCTTAGAGCAGCAAAACAGTCCGGATGGATTGCAGCAAGGGACAATCTTCATTGAGCATAAGGAAAAACCTGTCAAGGGGGGACAGGGTTTTCCTTATGTTCGTAAAAGGGTGGGAGAGGGACACTTTGTCATTCAATTATTCTTGAACTACAACTCTGACAGTATTGAAATAACACTCTCCATGGTCCAAATACTATGAAGATTAATCGTAGCTGCTTTTTTTGTGAAAAATTACTATCACTTTAAAGCCAGTGTTCAGTTCTCACTCAAACCCACAAAAGCTGGGAAATACCAGTTAATTTTTTCAACCTTAACACCACAGTCTCATGTGCTTTGCCGATGACATCAAGCATAACATGCTGATGACATCACATATAGTATCATAATTGACATCAATAATTACACCACAAATGGCACAATCGGTGGCATAATTGTTATCACAAATTACCCTGTTAATGCTATACATCAAAAAGCAGTAACATTACACTGCAACACTCTTGTACCAGTACTGCCTCTGTACAACTCTAGTCTACAGTCAATACACATCATGACCCAGGAAGGCTAAACTAAAACACTAACAATGTGTCAACAGATAGTCCCTACTGCACCATGCAACCTCATTCTAAACCTATATGTCATAAACATTTCCCTACTAGCATTGGACTTAATCTTCCTATAATAATACTAATCCAAAATTAATCACCACTGAAATTGTTCTTTACTATAATCTACTAAAACACCACTAAAATCCAAACCTTAAAGACTGAAACTGCAGTGACATTGCACTGAACCAATAAACACAGAAACAAAGAAACATAGAATTTGACGGCAGATGAGAACCATTCAACCCAAGTAGTCTGCCCATTTTTCCTACTGTAAAAACCTCAAACCTTATTTGGTCCTTGGTCTTGTCTTATGTACAGAACAGCCTTATGCCTATCCCATGCATGCTTAAATTCTGTCACTGTATTAACACCTATCACTTCTGCTGGTAGACTTATCTACTACCCTCTCAGTGAAGTAAAACTTTTCTTACAGTACCTCTAAACCTCTGGTCCTCTAGTTTTAGACTATGGCCTCTTGTCCTAACATTTTTACTCCTTTGAACTGTACTTCTCTCCTTCACTTTGTTGAATCACTTCATGTATCTGAATGTTTCTATCATATCCTCTCTCTTTCTTCTCTCTTCCAAGCTATACATGTTCAGATCCTTTAGTCTATCCTGATCTTTCTTTTCCTGTAAACCAGTCTCTAGAGTATCTATATCCTTCTGGAGATGGGGTCTCCAGTACTGTACACAATACTCTAGGTGAGGTCTAACCAGAGATCTGTAGATAGGCATGACCATTTCCCATTTTCTGCTACTAATGCCCCTAGCTATACAACCCTGCACCCTGCTTACAGTCCCTGCTTCTTTGTTACATTGCCAGTCTACCTTTAACCCTTTGAATGCCAGAGGGGTACGCAACGCATTGCAAAGCAATGCGTTGCTTATCCCTCTGGCACTCAAAGGGTTAAGTCATCAGAAACAATTACTCCTCCGTTTTCTCTGACAGCATATTACCCTTAGTGCTATATTCTGCCTTTGCATATTTACATCCCAAGTGCATTATTTTACAATTATCAACATTAAACAACAGCTGCCACACTCCATTCTTCCAATTTATCTAAATTATTTGTCACCGGGAATGTCTACCCTTTGTGTCATCAGCAAAAAGGCATATCTTACCTTGAAGACCTTTTACAATATCACTAATAAAAGTTATTAAAAAAATGTGCCCAAGTACAGATCCTTTAGGTACCCCCTAGTAACACAACCTTTGTCTGTATACTCTACACTGACTACAACCCTCTGTCTCCTGTCACTCAGTCATTGCTTTATCCATTCAACTATTTTTACATCCAAACCCAAACACTGCATTTTATTAATGTCTTCTATGTGGGACACTGTCAAATGCCTTACTGAAATCTAGATAAGCTATATATGCTCCTCTCTGGTCTATATAGCTTATCACTACACAAAAGTCATCTTCTACTGCTAGTACAAAACAATACCTCTTTACCCAGCATTGAAACACTCAAACTAATGCTCAACTAGTAGTACACAAAAGCACTAAGGCCTAGATTTAAAGGCCCCCGTTAGGCAAAAAAAAAAACCCGTTGGCAGTTTTTCAAGCACAGTAAGCAATTCAATTACCTGTGCTATGAAGAACTGCCAGCATAAAAATAAGCACCTTCCAAAGTCAGCAGCCATTTGAGCCCATAAAAACTTACTATGGCGGAATTTTCTATTCACTGGACTGCGTTAGGCAGTACAATGCGGTAAGGCACCCACTTTATCGTGGGAAAATCTGCACCCAGTTTTTTTGGGTGCAGAGTCTCTTAATATGTAAAAAAAAGTGTAAAAAAAGCCCCTAAGTCTCCAGTGGATGTATTGATATGGGGCCCTAACCCTATATCAATACTTCCAAAGTTTGAAAATTGTGCTCAATGATAGTAGAATTAACCCTATGAATGCCAGTGGGGTAGTCTTAATTTTACCCCACTGGCACTCACAGGGTTAATCCAACTAAGTTATGAAGCAACTTTTCCTGAAAAGTAACATTTAACAATAATCCTGATGTCCAGTGGGGTCTTCAGCACCCTGGTTAGTCACTTTCCATCTTCTTCTTCAATCTTCTTCTCTGTCTTCTTCCTCTCTATCTTCTTTTTTCTTCTATTCCATCTTCTCTTCATGTACCTGTAAAGAAAGAAATATATAAATACATATGATTTAAAAAGAACCCGCACATCTGTGCATAGTTTAACCCCTTGAGCACTGCATCGCGTACCTTTCAGGCACTCACAGGATTAAACAATGCACAGATATGTGAGTTTAAATTTTCCAAGATGCCAAGTGTTTAAAACATGTCCTCAATGTTCTGTTTCTTTATTATCCATATGAAAGCGATGCCCATTCCACTGTAAGGACATTTTTAACAGAGACTGCCCTTATATATGGGCAGTGTCTTTTCAAAAGGACTCACAGCCATTGGCTGGGTTGTGTGCTTACGCACCTCACAGCCAATCAACTTCGAGCAGGGGATTGGAGATTTACATTTCCTGTATACTAAATTGGGACAAATATGACTTAAGATCAATGGAAACTACTTACATCACTTACATTTTGCAGATCATATTATACTTTTTGCCAGTAGTCCTGAAGAACTGCAAGAACGCATTCAACAGTTACAAAAGGAAAGCAAAAAATATTGGTCTGAAGATTAATATCACCAAAATGCAAGTCATGTTTAACATAACAGGGAAAATCACAATAGATGGAGACAAGAATTAGAACACGTTGAAAGGTATATTTACCTTGGACAGGAAATGTCGGCAGATGGAAACACCATGCTGGAAATTAAGCAATTAATAAATTGGGATGACAAGCATTTGAAAAACTTAGTAGTGCTATCTTTAACCCTTTGAGTGCCGGAGAGATACGCAACGCATTGCTCTGCAATGCTTTGTGTACCCCTCTGGCACAAAAAGGGTTAAAGGGATAGTAATGTTTCATAAAAACAGCAGCTCCAATTAATCTTCATAGTATTTGGGCCATAGAGAGTGTTATTTCAATACTCTCAGAGTTGTAGTTCAAGAGTAATTGAATGATAAAGTTTCCCCCTCCTGTCCCTTTTACCTAGTGTAACACTGCTCAACTCAGATGTGAAATCTGATTGCTAGACCAGACAGATAAAGGGAAGGGACTATCTCTTACAATGAAAGCCCTGTCCCCATTGACAGGTTTTTTCGGCTCTTTCCTTTATCTTAATTGAAGGTTGTCCCTCTCTGCAATCTACCTGGGCACCTCCCTTCTGTTCTGAGGTGAGCAGTATTACATGAGTACAAGGAGTGGAGGGGGATACTTTATCATTCAATTACTCTTGAATTACAACTCTGACCGTATTAAAATAACACTCTCCATGGCCCAAATACAAGGATGATTAATTAGAGCTGCTTTTATTATCGAACATGACTATCCCTTTAAGACAAATTTACCAGTCTGCCTAAATTGAATGATTTTTGACCGGTGTGTCCTCTCAGTCCTTACCTATGGCTATGAAAGTGGACACTCAATGCTAACGCCATGCAAACAATTAAGGATGCAGAGAGAAGTATGGAGCAGAGAATGCTAACAAAAAGAAACCAAAAAATTTGCGCATGGATTAGTCAGCAAACAACGGTGTATGACATCATTGCAAGAGTAAAGCACCTTAAAGGGATAGTAATACTTCATTTTAACTTTATTTTATTTTGTAGGCATTAAAAAAAACATGAAGAATGATATAAGTCTTATCTCTGAAACCTTTATGGTTTAAGAGATATTCACAAACAAAGTATCCCCCCTGTTCAACCAGAACAGAAGGGAGATGCCCAGGTAGACTGCAGAGAGGGACAATCTTCAATTAAGATAAGGGAAAAAGCTGAAAAACTTGTCAAGGGGGGAAGGGCTTTCATTGTTTTCATACAAAGAAAATTGTCCCCTTCTGTTATCTGTCTGGTCATACAACCAGATTCACATCTGAGAAGAGATGGCTTACACTAGGTAAAAGGGGCGGGGAGGGGAACTTTGCTTGTGAATATCTCATAAACCATAAAGGTTTGATAGATAAGACTTATATCATTCTTCATGTTTTTTTAATGCCTACAAAATAAAATAAAGTTAAAACGAAGTATTACTATCCCTTTAAATGGAAATGTGCAGGCCACATAGCAAGGAGACCTGATTGTAGGTAGACCAAAAAAATTTGGAATGAATTCCACTCAATTCTAAATGCCCATGAAGGAGACCAAAGAAAAGATGGGTAGACAAAATTACCAAATTTGTTTTTACACAGTGGCAAAAAATAGGCACATGACCAAAGTTGCTGAAGGCTTGCTGAGAAGACCTTCATCCTGCAGTGGATCAACAATAGCTGAAGATGATGATAGATAAACACAGATATATATTATGGCTAAAGCTATTTTATGAATAGACATAATATATGACTACATTTATGTGTGAGATCCCCTTTTTTCTCTCCCAGTACCATTTATATGTGTCCTTGTGCCCCTGCCTTGTTTTGTGAATAATATATTTATTTTTATTTTCATGTGTGGTGTTATATATATATGTGAATAAATATCAGCTCTGTTTTGTAAAACTGATATCTCTGTTTTATTGTACATTATTAACAACAATGGTATTTACCACTCAGTATTTTATTCTTAGTGTCACCTTAAATCAATTAATAACATGCGTGAACTATAATACTAATGATAAGAATGTGATTTACACCCCAGGTGCCCCTAGAAAGAACAACTGCAGAGCACTTACTCACATTCATTTAAATGAAGATTTTAACATTTTGAATGCTAGGGAGGTCTTCAATGATTGGTTGAGAACTTTCTAGCATTCAAGGACTTAAAAGCCCCTTTGAATCAATGGATAGTCATGTCATGTATCCCCTGTGATACAGTTGATATGCTTCCGTATTGTTCCCCTTTCACTTCCTGGATGTTAAAGATTCAAAATTTTGAATCAGTGGCATGCAGAATTCAGGCTCTTATAATTTCAAGTCCATGAATCAGTGAGTTATGTGTCTACTGTTATTGTATTTATGTATTGTTTCAACATACACACCAGCTTTTTACAAAATAGAGGACAGAAGAACATATGCATAGCAAAACTGATTTAAACAAATGACAGTGAGGGCCCTGCCCTGAAGAGCTTCCAATCTAGAGAGCTGGGCAAATATTTTGGGCTGAGGGCCGCACCTCTGATACAGTCTTCCAGATTTGTAGTTGTACAGCATCTCCAAAAAGAAAAAAGTACACTCACACACACAAAACTTTCCCCATTTTTAAACCCCCTTTCTGACTAAGATATAAATAAATATGACAGTGGGCTTGATCTGAGTGGTCCATGAGCTTATGATTATATGTTAACAGGTGCTGTAGCAAAGAGAATGTAGCAGTTCTGAGCATTGATAAAAGGACATTTTTGAGTTAAAGGGACAGTAATGTTCCATAAAAAATCTTGTTTTGTAGAGGTTAAAAAAATAAATTATTTGCAGCAAATCCCATCTCTCAGACCGCTGTGGTTTGAGAGATATTCGCATTGAAAGTTTACCTTTTCCTGCTGTCAGCTGTAAAGCTGACAGCAGGACATTCAAGTTGGCTGACTCGAGGACGCTCTTCAGCAGAGCCGAAATTGAGTTTTTTTTTAAAAATAACTACTTCATTGGAACGGTCTACAAAGTTTGCCTGCAAACTAGGCACACTTTGTAGACCTTTCCAATGAAGTAATTCTTTTTGAATAACGCGATTTCGGCTCTGCTGCAGAGCAGCCGGCTGTTCCCAGGACTGGGATCTCCTGCTGTCAGCACAGCGCTGACATCAGGAGAAGGGGAGGGAGGGGGGGACTTTCAATGCGAATATCTCTGATGACCACCAATGATGATCTGCTACTTTCTGGGTCATGGCTGTGATGGGGGAAGATGATGGCTGAGAAGCTCTTAATAAATCTCTGATAGTAGTTTGCCAAGCCTGCGAACCTCTGGATGACTTTAAGACCATGGGGTAAGGGCCAATCAGTGACAGCGGTCAACTTGTTCGGATCCATGGCAAGACCCCTTGAGGAAATAACATAACCCAAAAAGGGTAAGGATGTCGTCTCAAACTCACATTTGGAGATTTTGCAGAACAAACAGTTGTCTCGGAGGAGGGATAGCACATGACATACATGTTCACGGTGTTTCTCCAAGGAGGGGGAGAATATCAAGATACCATCTAAGTAGACTATGACATAAGATAAGAGAAGATCCCTAAATACATTGTTGACGAAGTTCTGGAAGACGGCTGGGGCATTGCGGAGGCCAAAGGGCATTACCAGGTACTCATAGTGTCCGAACCTAGAGTTAAAAGCTGTCTTCCATTCATCCCCTCTTTCATCCATAAGAGATTGTAAGCACCTCTGAGGTCAAGTTTTGTGAAGACCCGAGATCCCCTTTGCCTGTCCAATAACTCTGGGATCAGAGGTAAGGGGTAGCAATTATTTTTGGTGATGTTGTTTAAGCCCCTATAATCTACATAGGGACGAAGACCCCCGTCCTTTTTTTTGACAAAAAATATACCAACCCTGGCAGGGGAGGTAGAAGGATATAAAAACCATCTGGTAAGGCTGTCCTGAATGTACTCTTCGAGTCTCAGTCTCTTTAGTCTCAGTAACCGACAGTGGGTACACGCTAACCCGAGGCAGAACAGCCCCGGGTTATCAACTCGATGGGGCAATAATAGGCCCGATGTGGTGGTAAGTTCTTTGCTCTTGTTTTGCAGAAAACGTCTGAAAAGTCATGGTACACCAAAGGTAAGGTGGGAGGAATAGGTTCTAAGGTGTCCAGGGAGGACAGTGATACCTTTGGTGAATCCAGTAGAAGAATCAGGAATGACTGTGCCAGAGGTCCAGTTGATAGCAGGGTTATTCCTCTGAAGCCAAGGGTAACCTAGGATAACCAGATTGGCTGGACAGGAGATAATATCGAAGGAGAAGGTCTCAGTGTGGGAAGAACCCATCTGCATAACAAGAGGAGCAGTGGTAAGAGTAATGAGACCAGTCCCCAGAGGAGAACCATCGATCGTAACAATCCGGATAGGGGTCTCCTTGGGCAAGGTCGAAATGCCATGAAGACTGGTAAAAGTGGCATCCATAAATAGGCCTGCTGCTCCAGAGTCCACAAAAGCTGACAACTGTATGGTTTTGTGGGTATGGCAAATGAAGATAGGAACAAGCAGTTTGTTGTCTTCCTTTGAGGGAACAGAGAAAAGACTTAGGGTAAGTCCCTCACCAAGCCCTAAGTCCAAGCATTTCCTGATTTATTCAGGCAAGAACGAGCAAAATGCCTGGGTTGTGTGCAGTATAGGCACAACCCTGAAGACCATCTCCTGATCTTTTCTTCATTAGAGAGACAGAAGACCCGGCCTACCTCCAAAGGCTCCTCGGTAACCACGGTAGGAGACACCAGGGTCTGAAACCTAGGTGCCGGGCAGACAAGTGGTTTAACCACTGGGAATTTGCTGCGGTCTTGATAGCGTTCAGAGCAACGCTCCTGAATTCAGTGCTCTAGTGTGGAGCACAAGGCTATCAGACCCTCAAGGGTGTGAAGAATAGGACAAGTGGTGAGTTTATCCTTTAGCTGGTCTGACAAACCTCTCCTGAATACAGCCTTTAAGGTCCGTTCATCTCAATCTGCATCATAAGCCCAGGTATGGAATTCCACCACATATTGCAAGAGGGTGCAGGATTCCTGCTGTATGTCAAGGATAGCTGCCTCTGCTCTTCTCTGTCATACTGGGGCATCAAAGACAGAGCAGAATGCAGTAATAAAAGAATCAAAGTTCGCTAACACAGGGGACTGGTGGTCCAGCAGAGGAGAAACCCAAGCCAAAGCGGAACCGCGGAGAAGGGAAACAATAAACATAATGCGGGTCTGATCCGAAGCAAAGACCTCCAACTGGCTCTGAAAGTGCAGGTAGCGCTGGTTAAAAAAACCCTAAGGTTAGTTGAGGAACCGTCAAACCGATCAGGTAATGGCATCCTGCACAGTAAATAGCTGGCAGACGGAGGGATAGGAGGTGTAGTAACGGTAGGATTAGCTGGAGGCACGGCTGTATCAAACAGTAGCTGCATCTGTTGCAGCATAACCATGACAGAGTCCAGTTTGGAGTCCATTTGGGTGATCTGCGCTGTATGCTGGTCTAGCCCTGATGGGCCACAACCTGCTACATACCTGCGGGATCGGTCACTGGCTCGATCAAAATGTACGCTTCTTGACTGGAGTGTCAACGTAAGCTGCCTGAGAACACCTTGCAGAAGGGAATCCCCATAAGCATTAGCAGACTGCTGGTTTGATATAAATACAATATACCATGACAGGAGACAATATGGAATACTTACTAGGTAGGCACCAGTGAGCTAGAAGCTAGAGTTCGCAGGTTTGAGAATGTGCTAACAGTAGGTAGCTCCTCCCAGGATGTCTTGCTGCAGCCAAAGCCGAGTAGAGGATAACCACCCAGGACACAGACAACTACTCACCAAGTCTTTAATCAACATATTAAACCTACCAGCAGTATAGCTGCCTCTGTCAAACACTGGATCAGCAGCACGGTACAAAATCAGCAGGCAGGAGAATAGTTAAATAACAGGCCGAGATCAAAACCATAACAGGAGTCGTAGCTGAATCAGGAGACAAGAGACGTAGTCGAGGAAAGCTGGGTCAGGTACTGGAAACGCTAGAAACAAACATCAAAGACTGGATACTCAGAACACTTTGATCTCACACTGACACAAGGGTGACAGTGCTTGATATAGGCCCACATGAGGGCGTCGCTAGAACAAGGAGAGGAAAACAAGAGACAGGTAAGAGAACCAGAATACCTGGTGAAGACAGGAAAACACAGAGAATCATGACACTGTTCTAGATGGTGGGGGTTGTGGGGATAGGTTTTGTTCCCCCCTCGGGGCATGCACCTGTTTTCTGTTTTTGATTCTGAGGCGTTTGTATTACTGTAAAGTGTTACCTTTCACCGTTAGGCAACTCGAAACAGAATAGTGATCTCGCTGACCACCTGAATGGGTGTTCAGTGACTCACTTATTATTATTTTTTTTCTTTTAAATGCATTCATTTGACTCCTCTAGGGCCCTTTCAATAGAACTACTGTCATGTCTGTGTATGACGTCATAATAACACTGGGGGATCTATTCCCATAAGAATGTCTTGCACGCTGGTGCAGGATATACCTGTTTGTTTTTTCTTATTTCAGTGGTCTGACTTACTATGTCTACAACCTTAGATGCAAAAATACTACTTGTATTTGTTTTTATTAAAAATATTTTCTAATAAAAAGTAAATAAAAAAGCCTAATTTAATAGGAATATGTATTTGCCCTTATGGTGCAGATGGTTTACATCACAATATCCCCGGTTTCCTTTTCTAAATATGGGCCATTATTCCAGAAGTATAGAGACAGTTATTATGGGTAGATGCTAGAATATTTATATTCAGTAATCATCAAAGGGTGTGGTTATCTTATCCACATGACATAACTATAACTGAGGCTGGCAAGTTGGTATGTTCAAGAACTATGAAAGGAATTAAAGTTGTATTGGGTAAAATAATAGATCCCTTTGAGCAGTCTCCACTCTTATTTAAAAATATAACTACTCAGTCTCATAACTAAGTAGGCTTTGTTAAATTATGGTATTCTCCAACATCTTACTTACGCCAAAATAAATACTTTTTTGATGGAAGGTAGAAGAGGTGAAACATAGACAGGGTCAAGAACATGCTTTTTGAAAATTCATATCAATTTTTTTTCATCTTTGACTGTTTCCATGTATTCAGTTGCTGTTTGAAAATATATGTTTGAGGATGTGTATGTTTTTTTTTATTTCTTGATATTATTTCAATTTACTTTGTACTTTCTTAGGAACAGTTGATAAACAATGCAGTGTGATGTCTGACATTATGTTATTGGTGATGGCAGGGTTATCTGAATATTTATTATAGGAATAGGGATACTAAATGCATACACAGGAGAGATTTCAGTCCCAAACCTATGCAGATGCTTTCTTGCAGCAACATTTAATTCAAGCATAGCAACAGAAATACTGTTTGTTTAATACTTTGAGGAAGGTCAGTGCTAGGAAAGTTTAAACCCTTGGGGACTAGAGAGGTTTGCAACTCAATGCTTCACAATGCATTGAAGAATAGTGACAATATAATGATGCATGTAGTAATTGAATGATAAAGATTAAAGTTTCTTGGCTTCCAAGAAACCAAGAAAATCTTTACATTTGACTGGCTGCAGTTCTGCCAATGCCCTGCATTCTTCATAAACGTGCTAACAAAAAAGTCTATTAGTGATGCTTGCTCCTATTGCACTTTGGAAGAAAAAATGGTGGAGGAGGCATATGTTTCCCTCCTCTCAATTAATTGTGAGGTCCTCTACAAGCCCTGGAAGAGCCTGTTATGTTCTCTCTCTTTAATCTGGTTTTAGAGTCTGTAAGGACTCAGACATTAGCCAAGATTGATGGGGTCATTATTACTTTAAGAAGTGATTTAAGCACTGCTTTAAATGATAAAAGGTCCAATATTAATGCTATTCACCAAAGAAACTCTGAGCTATCTACTGAATTGGAAAGTCCCACTGGACTGTTGAGCATACAAAAAAGGAATATATTCTGTCTCTTAGAATGATTTATAAGCCACCATAGAGAACTTGTATAATGAAAGGAGAAAACAGAATTTAAGAATCAAAAGTGGAGTCTTGTTCAGAACTCAGCAGTGTATATAAAGAACAGTTTAAATTGCTATATGGACAGGATATGCCTCATGCTTCCAAATGTTTTTCACATTCACTTACAGTTGGAAGGAAAAATATGTGTGAGGGTGCTAACAGAGATGCATTAGGATGTAGCATAAATATTGCATACTGCATATGCAGTAATAGCAAGATCATTATACTTACTATTTATTGATTCATTTTCATCATGTATAGTACCCTGTGTTTGGAGGAAAGCTGATCCAAACCAGGAAATTATAGACCTGTGAGCTTGACTTCCATTGTGAGTAGGATATCTGAAGAGTTATTAACTGACAGTATTCAGAACTATGTGAAGACAAACAATATTATTAGTATGAGCCAGCATAGTTTTACGAAGAATAGGTCATAATCTAATTATTTGCATTTCACAAAAGGGTAAGTAGGAATTTGGACAAGGGAATTGCTGTTGATGTAGTATACTTGGATTTTGAAAAAGCCTTTGATACAGTGCCTCACAACGGGTTACTGTGTGAATTAAAAGGCTTTGGTTTGGGAGGTGATATCTATGCATGGATTGAGAACTGGTTAAATGATAGATGGCAGAGATTTGTTGCAAATGGAACCTTTTCAAGTTGGTCTAAAGTTGTTGCCACAGAATGCTTTCAAAAAAGTAATGGATACCTTTGTAGCACAGAACATTATTGAGAATTATGACAGTTGGCTTAAAAGCAGGTAGGATACTAAGATAAAACACAAAGAGAAGAGGCGCAGACCACTCTAAGAGAATATCTATGTGGTACCGCTGGTATTTAAGACCCCCACTATAATTTACTCACCAGATTGCCATCTTTACATTGTATATATAGATCCTTGAGGGCTTCCACTTCCAAATCTTGCTTTAGAAGGCCACTCAGGAATCAGAAGTTTAGTAAGTATTATTTATTCAGGAAATTTATAAAAACAAATCCAACTTTGGGGGTAAACAAATATCAATTGTGGAACAAGAAACATACATAAAATCACCCAACGCCTTTTTGTGCTACCTACGCACACTTCCTCACAATAAATATAATTATAAACACTTTAAAACAGACAGATTTTTATACCTTCTTCTCTTGCTGGTGCTGATCCATCCGATGTGAGCTCCAAATGGCTCTACTTCCGGTTTTGTTATCCACCTAGGTCACGTCCTAAGATCCGGGACATTACCAAGAGAAGCTTGCAGTGCATCTATGGAAGGTATCACTAATATTTAACTCTAAATCGAAGATATTTATACATGAGTATAAGAAGAAAAAGCTCTAAAGTCATCTTAATATAAAACGGGTTATATGCCTTTCAGAATATATATTTATATATATATAATATATAAACATCAAAAATATATAAGATAAAAATGTTTTTTATAAAATTATAAAAATATAAAACATATATTTTGCTCATACACATACCAATTTAAAATACATTATAATAAAATACCCATATATGAAATATGTTCAACACCAGATTTTGAGAAATAGGTTTACATCCAGGTAACATTATTGTTAATATAACATTCTATCAAGATATACAAAATATGTAATATCCTGACAATCATAAAAAATGATAAGCTATCCTATATAATAATTCGCTAAGTTGTGTGTAACGCCCGACATGCGCAGTAGACACTGCTGCGCGTGTGGCAGTCATGCGCAGTACAGACTGCCCGCGCCGCGGCTGATACAGAGCTGGGCGCTCCGAAGGAGCGTCCAGCTCTGTATCAGCAGTGGCGCGGGCAGTCTCTACTGCGCGTGACTGCCCCGCGACCGGCTTTCAGAGGCACTGTGGCCCGTGTAACGGGCTGCTCAACTAGTAAATAAATAAATCAGATAAATTGTTAGGAACCACTAAAGACATGTTAGAAAAGAAAATAACTCTAATCTTCAAGTCACTTGCCACAAATCAAGATCTTCATTCAGACCTCCTGGAGAAAGGGAACATAACTTGTAGATCCAAAAGGTTTCCTTCTTACAAACTGCCTGCAGTCTACTGGGGACCTGACGGGGAATAACGTCAATGCCTTTTACTTTAAAGTTGTCAATGCCCAACGAAGCACTGTGATCTTGTGACTTTTTGGTGATGTTACATCTGTGTTCCCCTAACATCTCCCTCAAAGTTTTTGTGGTGCGGCCTACATAATTAATGCCAGATCCACAGGTGATCATATACACTACGTAAGAAGTACCACAATTTATAAAGTATTCAATATTAAATGTGTTTTTTGGATCAATTCCCACAAATACAGAGGCCTTTTGGTCCATATGAGCACAATTCAAACAAGATCTTATCTTGCTCCTGTATATTTTTGGTAACTCTGAAGTGTCTCCTTTCCATATAATTATGATATTGTCAATGTACCGGCCATAGTACATCAGATTTGCCCTCCATGGTTTATTATTCCACACTTGCAAGTCCTCCAACATACCCATGAATAAGCTGGCATAACTTGGGGTGAATCTGGTGTCCATGGCTGTGTAGGAGGAATAGAACTGGATGAGGAACAGCTAAACTCAGCTAACAAGGTGAGGTTGCTGAAGACAGTTTAATGTCAAAAATCATACACCATGGCAAGACTGAGTACAGCAACAAGACACAAGGTAGTTATACTGCATCGGCAAGGTCTCTCCCAGGCAGAATTTCAAGGCAGACAGGGGTTTCCAGATGTGCTCTTTTGAAGAAGCACAAAGAAGCAGGCAACAGTGAGGACCTTAGGTGCAGTGATCGGCCAAGGAAACAGTGCAGAAGATGGAAAACACATCATGCTTACTTCCCTTCACAATTGGAAGATGTCCAGCAGTGCCATCAGCTCAGAATTGGCAGAAAACTATCCCCTGTCTGAGGTAGTCTGGTTAGAAGTGGTCTTCATGGAAGACTTGCAGCCAAAAAGCCATACCTCCAATGTGGAAACAAGGCCAAGAGACTCAGCTATGCACAAAAACTCAGGAACTGGGGTGCAGGTAAGTGGCATCAGGTTCTCTGGACTTTACTTTTCCCCTTGGAGGGATTTTCACAACATTCGTGTCTCATTGTCAGATTCAGCAGTTGATTGAGCCACTACACCTTCTTGCACTATGCCATCAACATTGCCAGTCAGGTTGTCTTTTCCAGTGTTTTTATATGGTTTATTAATAGTACTGGTGGTGGAACTTTTTGGTGGGACTTCGACAAACTGCATCCTCCTTGGGAGGAGAGGGATCACCATCATTTATTTCACATACTGCCACTTTACTCACACAATGAGGAGCTGCTACTAATCCTTACACCCTCCCCCTTTTGCATTTGTTGGACATTACTCAGCTTCTGTTTGTGTGTTTTTATTTTAAAGTACACAATAGAACGGATTGTGTGTGATGTATTGCCTTGGCATGCTACAAAATACTCTGTCTCATCTAGTATCAGTTTGCCTCAGTCTCAGCTCATGTTAGGGTCCCTATCTCTGTCACCTATCCTGCAGAGCAGGACCGGAGCAGTGAGGTAGCGGCAGTACACTGAGCAGGACCGGACCAGTGAGGTAGCGGCAGTACACAGAGCAGGACCGGAGCAGTGAGGTAGCGGCAGTACTCAGAGAAGGACCGGAGCAGTGTGAGGTAGCGGCAGTACACAGAGCAGGACCAGAGCAGTGAGGTAGCGGCAGTACTCAGAGAAGGACCAGATAAGTGAGACATCACCCGGACCTTGGCCCCATGTACATGGGCTTTTTACACCAGTCATGTATAAAAAACAAAGTGGAGTGAACCAATAAAAACATTAACATTGATGGATATTTTAACCCTTTGAATGTTATAGAGTTCTCCATTGCATTGGCAACCTCGCTATCATTCAAGGAGTTAAAATATCCATTGAAATCAATGAACATTTTTAGATTTCTCCTATGGTACAATTGATTTGTCCAGAATTGCTTCAGTTTGACTAGAATTCATACATCGGGGGAGAGTCACTAAACGGTGATAAACAGGTGATGGAGTGGAGATGACTTCTCCAGTTTATCCCTTCTCCAGTTCCTGTTATTCGATGGAGCCTGATTTCTTCAGCTTTGGAGATCTTAGTGCATAGGCTCCATAGAATAACATAGGAATTGGAGAAGTGATAAACAGGAAATCTCCACTTTGTCATCTCTTTATCACCACTTAGTGAATCTCCCCCATCATGTTCCAAAGTTTGCAATGGCTTCCTTGCTTATTCCCTGCAGACAAAGGTAAAGAATGCAGACTACAGCATCATCTAGATTTGGATGACATCAGAAATGATATTTAGCTCACTGTACCATTGTTGATTAGGTTGTAAAATATGAAAGTAAAATACAATTTTAAATGGTATAGTATAGCTAAATATAAACCAAAATATGTTCCATTGGTGTCTTTTGTAAAAGGAGAAGAATGTCAATATTAGTTTGGAAAAAAGAAGTAATTTCAGATTTTTTTACAGTGATTGTTATCTTAACCGCTGGAATTCTAGCCACTTTTTCAGCTCAGGTGTTAATTATTGCTTATCTTGTTGACAATTCAATGGTTTTTATAACTCTATCCACTGGTACCACATGGAAATAACAAAAGCTGTAAAAGTAAGATGTGCGACATGTGTGCACAGGTCTGAAGAAAATGACTTGTGATAAAATGATTGAGGCAACAATTTATTAACCCTTAGAGTGCCAGAGGGGTATGCAACACACTTCATGACCCTTCTGACACTCAAAGAGTTAAAGATGTAACTAGTCCATTACCAACCCTTTATAGATAAATGGAAACAATATTTATCTGTGAAGTTCATGTGTGCCAATATTTAATTTTCTTCTTGAATTCAAGTGGTTAATCAATTACACTTCTGCATTGTTAGTTGTTCTAATGGCAGACCTACTCTCAGCAACCTATTACTGGTCTCCCTAGATTTTATATTGTTAGATAAGTAAGAGATGGGCTAGGTTCCTGACTGGTTTAGATTCCCGAGGGTATCCACTGCAGCTCTTGGTATATATAGCTGTGGTTAATTTAGGTGATGGAGCAGAGCTTGAGAGACTAGAAAAAAGGATTTGACCTCAGTGCTTCTCAAAATTAGTGCTCGATACACACCAGTAGGTATGTTTTCAAGGTAGAACAGCTTTACTTTAATTAGTAGCTCAATGATTGTGATTAATCCACTTGTGTTTAACTAGAGTGACCTTAAAAACATGACCTACTGGTGTTCCCCAAGGATGAGCTGAGAATCAGTAGATTAGAGAATGGGAATTATCATTACAGGTAAATTGTCCCAGTGTCTCAATGAAGAGTCATCATTATTGTGGAAACCATTGCTTCTTGAGTTGAACTATGAAGTTTATTTTACACAGAATTCCTTATGCTAGAAATGTAACACTTTCAAATGTAAAATAAATTTGTGGTTAGGGCGTACATCAGGGAAAAGGAAGAAAGTGAAAGATGGAGAGAAGTGGAGAGAGTGATGAAGTGTGGCAAAAACCTAGGAGAAAGAGCCTAAGCTCAGAAGGTTGACTATGAGCATCCTGATTAGGTGCCAAAAAGAGGCAACAATTTAGTGCATTAAAGAAGAAAGCTAAACAAAGTTTGTATTGAGGGTCTGGGATATATCAGGAAAACATGAAGACTGCCTAGTTGTTTAATAAAAGATCTAAGACTGAGTTTTTTGAAGTAGAAGAGGCTGCTTCAATTCTAAATGAATGGCCTGAGTGTCACGGAGTGACTATGGAATAACGACACTGAAAAGTACAGATATAGTAAAATCAATAACTTTATTTAAAGCAAGATCAAAAAATAAATACGGAAAGCACTTCCCCAACCCTCACAGGACCAGGTGTGGAGACAGCACACGATCCACTAACTGGACAAGAACTGATCCCAATCTGACTACGGAATGGGAATATAGCAAGGACAGCAGTAGCTTCTAGTGCATGTAAAGCGGAATCACCCAAACAAAAATGAGAAATTCTCCCCTAGAACACTAGGATACACCAAGGTAACAGACTCGGATACCCTAGAATGCTAGGGTAAACCTACAGGAAATGGCGACTAGAGTTCCCCAGAATGCTAGGGAGCTACAGGCAACGGTGACTCAAATCCCTAGTACACTAGGGTGAACCCAAAGGCACTAACCGTTGGTATTAAGCAGTATCGGATAGCCAGACACAAGTCTACTGCAGTGGGAGGATACTGAGCACAGCCTGTACCAGAGAGATCAGATAGAGCACGGTCTAGCGTAGGAGCGGAGTCAGGCCAAGGGTTGGAAACATATCGGATAGTCAGTCGGAGCCGGGGTCAGCATAGAGCAGTTAGTCAGCCAAGCCAAGGTCAGTACCGTATCAGATAGTCAGCCGGGGTCAGCACAGAGCGGGTAATCAGCCAAGCCAAGGTCGGTAACATAGCGGATAGTCAGCCGAGCCAGGGTCAGCACAGAGAGGTTAGTCAGCCAAGCTAAGGTCGGTAACGTATCTGATAGTCAGCCGGAGCCAGGGTCAGCACACAGCGGGTAGTCAGATGGAGCCAAGGGTCAGACCTGAGCAGAAGGCAACAAGTCAGAGATCGAACGTAGCCGGAGTCCAACGTAGCCAGAGGTCATAAACGGATCAGAGCATAGGAAATACTCACAAGAGCTAGCGAACAAGTACACCATGAAAGGGCAAAGGAGTACTGGCAGAAAGAGGCCTGTAAGGCCTAGCAAGTAGGCAGAGACTGACTTTGGCAATTACCACAGGCCTATAAGAATAAGAACGTGCATAAGCTCGACATTCAGGAAGTGATAGTACAATGTCACCTGATAGCAACAGTGCTCCCGGAGGGAAATCACAGGCACCGTGATACTGAGCAAAGGTTGATTTGAGGGGAAGATGTAGTGGTAAAATTCTAATATAGTTAATGAATGTGGGGGGTTGTTGGCTATAGGCAAAAGAGACCTGGAGTTCAGATGGTTGATCAAGGGAATTTGTTCAGCAGGGAGAATGGGCACCATGAATCATAAGTGGGGTAAAAAAGGATATTAAGTCCTGCTTGAAATTGGAACAGGTTAGATGGAGGAAGAAGATATTATTGTGTTTGGTGGGATCTAATTGTTTTTCTAAAAGGTCAATGATTTTTCGACATGGAAAATTCTAACAGTCTTAAAAACCCAAAAATGGCCATGTACATTGCTGCAAGTAAAATGATGTTGGTGTTTTGGTAAAAAAGGGTGAGAAAGTAAAATCACTGTATTGGGTACCCTTCTGGCACTCAAAGGGTTACATTTCAAAACACTGTATACATCTGTGAAGCTTAATAAATAAACCTCTTAATTCATTACTATAACCTTTTGAGTTTCAAATGGGGTACTGATCCCTAATTTGCTGTTCCTTGTCCACTCCATATTATTCAAATAATTGTACTGTAAGACATTTCAACTACATGAAAAAACTAGGAAAAAATAACAGTTTCTTATCTGTCTTCTATTATTTTTATGATTATTAGTTTTACAAATAGTAGCCATATATCAAATGTGCATATGAACAATCAACAGCAAGATAATCATCTTGAATTCCAGTCTACTGCTTCCACTTCCAAATCAATTATATAAAGTGGATACTTCAAAAGAATTTAATAGCCAAACAAAGTTTCCTGAAGATGTGACACACAGTAAAAGGCCAGTAATTCTATGCAGTGGTCTTGGGCAGGATAATGCTGATGGTGAACCCACAATTAAAAAATATTCAGTGAATAGATGCAACAATATGTCAGCCCTAACACTTACAGGCAAATAATGATATTAATGGGGTGATGATGGTTGTGATGGTGGTTACTAATTCAAGACAGGACATATATAGTGTTTCACAATAATATAAAAGTTGTTTTTACAAACTGTGTCTTGTTGAAGTGATGATAATAGTAATGCTATAATACATTATAATTTGTAATTTTTAATTGTTCTATTTTCTATTCTTGTATAAATGTGTACCTTTTGTATTACTCTCCAGGACTTACTTGAATCTCAGTGCATTTTTTCTGGTAAAACACGTTCTAAATAATATAAAAAATGAATGTCATCAATCACTGCACCTCTGCCACTGCTGCAATTTGTTGCTAATACTTGTTTAGACAGTTAATCAGATTTTTTATTCATTCTGACATTGCTGCTCCTGCTGCTGTTTTTTGTTATTGTTGCTGATAATGTTACTATGCCCGCTGTGTAGTGTTTCATTTAATAATGACAGTGTTTTTATATCTTCTGTGGTAATGAAAGATTAGTCTATATGTGAAGCATCACATATTACTGATGCTTCTGAACCAGACATTAATAACACACATTACTGTCAAGTCAGCTCAATCAATACTGGTACAGAAGATACTGATACTAATATCTTTCTTACTAAGGCAGATGAAGAGGAAATAGAGGCCACTGTACAAAATCAAGACTCACTAGTTAATATTTGCTCAAGTAAATCTCCCCCAAAATTCATTCCAGCTAGTTCACATGTTCTGTCATCAGAAACAGAAAATGGGATCTTCTACTAGATACACTAAATGTGCAGCTGTTGTGGTTAGCACCACTGTGGCACCAGTGGTCATCAACATCATTAGAAGATTAAGCAGGAACATTATTATAATGGTACTGATGGTGGTTTTGGTGGTGGTGAAGAGGGTGTGTCTTATACCGCTACAGAGGAGGGAATATTAAAAGTACCATGCACCCTCCTTCATTTCTTGAGAACTGATTCCCATGTTATTGCCTTGAAAACCTCCAGTACATATCTGTTTGGCACTTTTTGGACCTTTGATTCAAATCCAAAATGAGGGACGGTTTTCCCATAGACAAAAATACAAATGAGACTATCTAAATCTAAAGCTATATTGAGTAAGAAATTGGGGAACAAGTCTCACAGTAATGTTTAATATCAACACCTTCTCTGGAAAATAATTGTTAAGAAAGGTATTTCTTAACTTTGCAACCTAGCAGATAATTGGTGGGTTAGGTACTTGTGATACACAGGAATATGTCTATGCTATTGATTATTTGTTGGGGTAGCAGGGGTCTAGACTAGTAATTCAGTAACTCAATAGGGGTCTAGGTTAGTGATTAGGCTAAAAGGTTGGGGTCAGAGATAGTGGTTATGTATTAGGCTTGCTTGGAAGATGTCTATGATTATTTGTTATGTTAGCTGGTCAGAGGTCTACACTACTAATTCAGTATTGATAGGAGTTTTGGATATTGACTAGGCATTAAGCTACAGTAGATTGACATGGTCCTGTGTTATTGATTTGGCATCAGGCAGTGGCATCTCTAATGCTTTTTAGCTAGTGGATATCTCCACAGAATATTCTGTGTCAGATGTGTAAGAGTGTAGTATACCAATAACGTAAACAAACTATTTAAGAAAGAAAACAACATTTAAAATGTAAATATATACATAGTATATATAATAGTTTATATTCCTGCCCAACTGAAAGGGCAAAATGTGCATGTAGACAATCATTTAACACCACTACAACAGGCATAAGGAAAAGGAATAAGCCAAAAAACAATGTATATAAATTTTGGCGTTGTATGTTGGACCACGGCAACCTAATACGTGAGTGGATATATTTTTCATTACCCTTAACTGGGATTTGATGAACTAATTACTTGTCTCTTTTATATATGGCATATCCTCACATCTAAATGAGTGGGATATTCAGGTGAGGATAAGATAAAGAGGATTAATAGAAAAAAATCAATCAAAAGTCAAGCTGCTAATCAGTAAGTTGATACTGTTGGGGTGGTAGCAATCTTACTAACGTACTGCTGACTGGATATTTGCTTCTGTTCTCTCTCACTTCCATATAACCTGCATATCTGAATGTGAAATCCAGAGAGAAGGAACAGAAAAACATGAGCAAATTATAAGTTACTAAAGCGTAAGTGGATATTATTAGCATTGTAGTTTGGAGCTTAATACTATTTTGATTAGACATTTCCTTTCCTTACATATATCTCCCGGACTGATTTCGGAAGAAAAGATAACTTCCAGGAACATAGGACATAAATCCCCAGAGAGACCTTATGATACTGTAACCCCTATATATATTGAATAAATAATAACTATGAGATTGCCTGAGTAAAAATTTATAAAAATATATTCACACTGACCATACCTTGAAAAATGAAGAGGCAATTTACACATACAGACATATATGCCAATGCAATGGTTTCTCCAGTAAGAAAATTAAGCAGAATGTGGAGCAGGAAGATCTTCCCTCCCGCACTCTAAGGCTGCCTGTCCATCCTTCTAGTAATTGGTGAGCATGGCTTGTCTCCTGCACTCTTAAATATGCAACCAGGGAATGATTTACACTCATCCCGTAGGGAAACGTTTCTTCTTTGCTCATAGCACCTTACATAAATATGCTCATACCATGAAGAGCAAGGTGTTGAGAACCCACACAACATCTATTTGTTTGAAAACTTAAGGGACATCCTCTGAAATCCACACATGTCCACTGTTAGTAATTTTGGACAGTCATGATATACCTCCTAATCTCAGTGTAATTGTGAAAAAATCTATCTTGAAGATAGTACAACAGTGAAGTTTGACCGGTTCTTCCGTCATGACATGTGGATCTTACATATGTTCAACCAGCCTCTACTTTGGAATGCCAAAAGGATACACAACACATGTGTGACGCATTGTGTGCCTCTCTGGCATCCCAAGATTCCACAAGACTCCTTCACCACCTACAAGCCCACCCCAATGAACGCAGACCCTAGGGGATGCACACAAGGTATATGTTTGTGTCTCAGACTCTGTGTATTGTGATAGTGCACTTGTACAGTGTGAATGCAACAAAGAAGTTATGGCACTGATAAAAGTCAGGGATACAAACCAAATATTGATGACTAGTTGAAGAGCCCGTGTACACGGGCCACAGTGCCAGCCGGTCGCGGGGCAGTCATGCACAGTAGAGACTGCCCGCGCCGCAGCTGATACAGTGCCAACCGGTCGCGGGGCAGTCATGCACAGTAGAGACTGTCCGCACCGCGGCTAATACTTCGGAGCGCCCCTCTCCGTTTCAGCCGCTCATGGGCAGTCTCTACTGTGCATGACTGCAGAACGCGCAGCAGTCTCTAGTGCGCATGACTGCGTCTTTACAAACTAGTGAATTATTATATAAGAAAGTGTCTGTTTACTAATTTAATATAATTACATTAAAATAGGGCCAACACATTTCCTTTCTTTGTTTACACTGTATTTGCAATGCTATAATGGCCTGGGTGGCATGCAATAGAGTCAAAGTTGATGTACAATATGCTAAAATAATAAGTACATGCACTCGTTGTTTCTTGGTGAAAAGGTTCTGGTTTAATGCAGCACCAGAGACAGGTCAATGTTTCAGCTTTCTACAGGAGCCTTTCTCTATTAATATAAACAAATGTTAAAGGAAAAATAACATCTAAATAAATGAAACTGGGATGTATAATAATCTTGCAGAATCTTTTAAATTGAGTTACTTTATGTTAGATCCCTAAACTCTAATTAATGTACAATGACTTAAGGCCTCAGGAAAAAACAAAGAACTTCTTACAGATGCTAGGAAGTACATGACATTTATGAGTAATTAGTCCTAAATCATGTTTTGTGTCAGTGTCTCTTCAAGAGATTGATATGTTATTAAAACATATGGTGTAAAATATATGACAAGAGGTTAACATTATTTGTATTAGACAGAATAGGTCCATATTTAGCTAATTTACAAACAAACAATTGGCCTCAGTCATATTGGCATAGACTTTATGTTCACATCCATACACATCTGTCAAGTTTTTATACCAATAATGGTCTATTTCTATTAGAGTTTCATTAGAACACTTGTATCCTTGCAATGTTATCCTTGTCACTTTTATCTGTCATTGTTCTCTAATTTCTGAATTGATTCCAAATATGGTACAAAACTACAAATGGGAAACTAACTCACCAGTGTTCAGGTTTCTGAAGATCAATGACAGTTAATGGGTGCTGAAATGACTAGGAACTGGCAAAATGGTTTGCCCTAAAAGACAAAAGTGTGAAAAATAGCATTTTTCACCTTCCATGTGAATACCCATGAAAAGTAAATTTTTTTTGCCTTTTTACACCACAACTCCCCACGATTCTAGTAGTCACAGAACCACACGTACCAACCAACTGATTTGTCCTTCTGTAGCTATAGCAAAGCATATATTGACCCCCCCCTCCCAGCCATGTCCCACTGCACTGCTAGCCATTTAACCACTTGGCCCCCCAGCCTTGTCCCACTGAATGGGTAGTCAAGGAACCATATACACACTCCCCAGTCTCTCATTGCCCATCATCCCAGCCTTGTCCAGTTGTAGCATAGAGTCACATACAAGGAAGCTTGGAGGAGCTTTTAAACTAGGAAAGAGGGGTATAGATAGCAAAAATGGGGTAGATAGCGCAAATAGGAACTGGGTCCAAGTAAATGACCAGGGGGGTGGGGAAAGGGTTGGGAAAAATTTAGTCAGTAGGGAGGAACTCCTAGTAAATGAAGGTGTAGAAAAAAGGGATGTAGGGATTAATATATGTAAAGACTTCAAAATTAATTGTATGCTAGCAAATGCAAGAAGTATGGTAGATAAAATAGGAGAACTAGAATTGCTGGCGGTTAATGAGGAATTGGACATAATTGGAATAACAGAAACATGGTGGAACGATGCACATGACTGGACTGTAAATATAGAGGGCTATTCCCTGTTTAGAAGAGACAGACTTAATAGAAAAGGGGGAGGTGTGTGCTTATATTTGAAAACAGAGCTAAATCCAGTTTTGCGAGGTGATATTAGTGAGGAGACTGGCCAAATTGTGTAAAGTCCATGTGGGTAGAAATCGAGACTAAATGTGGTGTAAAAGGTAAAAAAAAAGTTGTTGGTGGGCATATGCTACAAACCACCAAATATCGATGACAATGATGAGGCCCGACTGCTATTGCAAATGAGGAAAGCTGCCCAGTTTGGGCATACTATAATTATGGGAGATTTTAATTATCCAGATATCAACTGGAAAAATGAGACCTGTCAGAGTGCTAAGGGTAGCAGGTTTTTGAACACACTTCATGAAAACTACATGTCACTAATGGTGGAAGCGCCGACAACAAATAACAATGTATTGGACCTAGCGCTCACTAATAACACAAAAATGGTATCCAATATTAAGGTAAGAGTGATCACAACATGGTTACATTTGAGATCAGTCTGGCAAAGCAAAAATGTATAGGTTCAACCAAAATTCTTAATTTTAAAAAAGCTAACTTCAAATTGTTAAGGGCTTCAATGCAACACATAGACTGGGATATTTTATTTAAAGGCAAAAATACTGAGGAAAAATGGTCAGAATTCAAATTTAGGTTGCAGAAATGTACCCAACAGTATATACCAATGGTGAACAAATGCAAAAGAAGTAAATCACAGCCAGTGTGATTAACTGCACATGTAAAGAAGGAAATGGCAAGAAAAAACACATTCAAATTATTTAAGTCTGAAGGAACTGAACAATCTTTCTTAAAATACAGGGAGTGCAACAAAGATTGCAAAAAGGCAATTAGGGTAGCAAAAATAGATAATGAAACTCGAATTGCAAGGGAAAGCAAGATTAATCCAAAAAAGTTTTTCAAATATATAAATAGCAAAAAACTTAAGAGGTAGTGCATTGGACCATTCAAAAATGAGATGGGTGAGTTGGTTAGTGAGGATAAGGAAAAGGCCGATGTTTTAAACACTTCCTTTGCATCAGTATACACAAGGGATCAAGGAATGGTAGAAGAGCCTCCGCAAGTAACAAATAAAACAATACAATTAATAGATATTGGGTTAACTCAAGAAGATGTAATGGGAAGAATGAACAAAATTAAGACCTACAAAGCACCGGGTCCTGATGGCAGGTCCTGATGGCATACATCCAAGGGTTCTTCAGGAACTTAGTGCAGTGTTAGCAAAACCCCTATATTTACTCTTTAAAGATTCTATTACCACAGGCTCAGTGCCACAGGATTGGCGAAGAGCTAACATAGTGCCTCTATTTAGGAAGGGAACTAAAATAGAACCTGGGAATTATAGACCAGTGAGTTTGACCTCTGTAGTGGGAAAACTGTTAGAAGGGATAATAAGGGACTATATTCAGGATTACAACACAAAAAATAAAATCATTATCACAAATCAACATGGTTTTATGAATAGATCATGCCAAATTAATCTTTTCAGCTTCTATGAGGAGGTAAGCAGCAACCTTGACAATGGCAAGGCAGTAGATGTAGTATATCTAGACTTTGCAAAGGCATTTGATACAGTGCCACAAAGAAGGATGGTGTATAAAATAAGGAAATTGGGGCTAGGAGATAACCTTTGCAATTGGATACAAAACTGGCTGAAGGATAGGGAACAGTGTGTGGTTGTAAATGGAAAATTCTCCAGTACAGTTAAAGTAGAGAGTGGAGTACCTCAGGGTTCAGTATTAGGTCCGCTGCTTTTTAACATGTTTATAAATGACCTGGAAATAGATATAGAAAGCAAAATATCAATATTTGCAGATGATACTAAATTATGCAAAGTCATTAATTCAGAACAGGATATTTTCTTTCTACAGAGGGACTTACATACAATGTCAGATTGGGCAAACATGTGGAATATGAAGTTTAATGTGGGGAAGTGTAAAGTCATGCATTTGTGAGGAAACAATCCCAAGGCTACTTATAAACTTAATGGAATAATTTTAGGTGACTCATTGCTAGAAAAAGACCTGGGTATCCTTGTCAACTACAGACTTGGAAACAGTGACCAATGTCAAACAGCAGCAGCAAAGGCAAACAAAGTCCTGTCTTGCATAAAAAGAGGTATCGAAGCAAGAGTGGATAACATTATTTTGTCATTATACAAGTCATTGGTAAGATCTCACCTTGAGTATGCAGTACAATTTTGGGCACCGGTTCTGAAAAAGGATATACTAGAACTAGAGAGTGTACAGCAGAGAGCAACAAAATTAATTAAGGGAATGGAGGACTTGACATATGAGGAATGACTAAACAAACCTGGTATATGAGAGGTCAATACAAGGATCTCTGCAGTGAGCTATTTATTCCAAGGCCTGATCAGGTGACCAGGGGACACCCCTTGAGATTAGAGGAAAGGAGGTTTAAACTTCAGCAGAGGAAGGGTTTTTTACGGTAAGGTCTTTTAAATTGTGGAATTCATTGCCCAGGGAGGTAGTTATGGCAGATACAATGGATACATTTAAGAGAAGATTAGATACATTTCTATCAAAAGGGAACATACAGAGTTATACTGTTTATCAGTAGGCTAATCAGGAAGGTCTGATAAAGACTAATTTAATTGGTAGCAGGAAAACTATAAAATTCACAGTTCTGAGGTACGAGTCGAAGGTTGAACTTGATGGACTTGTGTCTTTTTTTCAACCTAATTTACTATGTTACTAAGTTACAGTGACTACCCAGCCTTATCCCATTGCACTGGTAGCCATAGAACTATGTACTCTGACCTCCCAGCCTTGTCCTCTGCACTGGTAGCCAGAGAACAACAAATGTTGCCCTCCAAGGAATCCCAGTTTTGTCCCAATGCAATGGTAGCAATCGAACCTTGCACACTGAATCTGCATGGCTGGAATACTTGGTAATAGATGGAAAATGACAAAGTTCTTGCAGGAAATTTAATGGGGTTAGCAAAAAACAGAAAATGTTATGGATTTTCAAAGCATGGGAAATTTCACAGCAAAATTGAGAAATTGTGTTTTTTTTGGCTAAATTTCCCATGACAAAAAATGACACCTTTCACCCATCTCTAGAAATGACTAGCAAGCCACACAGGAACTTGACTGCTAATCACAAGTAATAGATTTAGATTGTTAACAAGTGGCAAGTGAGTTTTCTTGGGGTTGTCTTTTGGTTATTTTAACCTACAGTGTACGAATATTCTAGCGATCCCAAACCAGCAAATAGGGAGGATGGTTCCAAAGAAAACACTGTTGATACACTGACTGCTATCTACATCAAGGCTCTGTTCTATTGAGTTAAGCATTTAATATTGTGCTGCTAAGATACAGGTCATTAGTGGTAAGTTCAAAACATTTAATTACATTGGACAGCCTAATAGTTTTTCCCCTTTGCATAACATCTGCATACACTTAGACAAAAATAACTGGAAATGTCCATCTACTAGGGCTACCATCTTGGTATTAATGCAATCTTGGAAGTAAGTGAAACTCTGCAGGTAGCAATGTAGATTTTAAGTCAATGAGTGGGCATGTGCATTTTCCAAGGATCACATTATTACAAAACTGTTTTAGGAGAACCTCACTTTAAAACATTGTGCAAATGCGACTAGAATAAACATGCCAACCATTTGACTCATCCTCTAAATTCTTGTATATGGGTGTTTTAAGTTACTTCCCAGATTTTAAAGGGTAATGTTTCACAATAAAAGCAGCTCCGATTAATCTTCATAGTATTTGGGCCATGGAGAGTGTTATTTCAATACTGTCAGAGTTGTAGCTCAAGAGTAATTGAATGATAAAGTATCCCCCCTCGCACCCCTTTCCTGATGTAACACTGCTCTCCTCAGAGCAACAAGACTGACCGGATGGATCGCAGAGAAGGACAATCTTCAGTGAGCATAAGGAAAAACCTGTCAGTGGGTTAGGGTTTTCCTTATGTTCACAGTAAGAAGAGTGTCCCTTGCTGTGAGCTGTCTGGTCCCAGGACCAGATTCCACATCTGAGGGGAGGTGGCTTACACTAGGTAAAATCGGCAGGAGGGGGATACTTAATCATTCAATTACTCTTGAGCTAGAACTCTGACAGTACTGAAATAACACTCTCCATGACCCAAATACTATGAAGATTAATTGGAGCTGCTGTTTTTGTGAAACATTACTCTCCCTTTAACAATGTTCATACCTGAGTAGTGGTAGATGAATAAAACAATTTAGTCACCTTTGCTCACATAGGGATGCTTTTAATCCTTGATTTTGTAGTGGCATTTGAGAACTACTGTTTTCTGGACTGCAATATACCCTAATCCTTGACATAAGTATTTATAACAAAGACCAAGAGAACAGAACTCAAAAGTATTTTAACATAATCATATGGCTAAATTGTGCTATCTATAGATCTTTCAATTCAGGACTACTTGCAACATACATGCTAAGTTAACTTTTTCAATCTTCGGAAAAGAATGAGTATCATTTAATTTGCATACTGATTAACAATCTATTGTGTCTTTCTAATTTTCTAAATTCCCTCTAATTACAAGCTCTGTTTCCATGGTGACGATTTATATGCTCATTTCATAGTAGATTTCTTCGCATGTATTCTGTTCATTCCATTTATCTGCTTTATTTGCAACATCAATAATACGCAAACTTCAGGGGAGCTTTCCTTTTTACTGTCTCTTTGAAAAAATGAAAGAAATAGATTATAGTGTTTAGTATGCAGTCAGTTCAATTACTAAGAAATATCATTTTAAACTTCCTGCTCAGTATTAATGATGAAGGACCTTGAAGCAACTGAATGCATGGAATCAGCTAATTTATACTGGCAGCATTCAGCAATATATAAAAGGCAACTGTTCAGCATCATCATCACTTTAACTAACAACCATAATGTTTACTACAAACACCAGTGATAGATCAGAGGAAAACACATCTATAAAAACCCAAATGATAGCCCCTGCTGCTGAAAACTTAAATTAACATTTTAATTACTTTTATTAAAAAAAGGAATTATTTGCTTTATGATTCCTCATAAGAAATACACACTAGTCACTTCATCAGAGTAGCTAATTCACTTATTATTAAGTAACCTTCATAAAAATATTGAGTTCAAGTTAGGCTATCCCTGTTATTATGGTTCCGTATAAGTCTTTATACAGGAACATTGGGAAAAAAGTATAGTATGCTATTTCTATAAATGGACATGGCTAATATAGATCAGGGGTAGGTAAACTTTAGCATTCCAACTGTTCGGGAATATGACTGTCATCATCCCTATATAGATATTTCATAAATTACTTTTTTTCAGTGCAGTGAAAGCCTTTCTATCCAAATAGTTAACTTCCTATTAATGCCAGATCTTATTTTTATAGTCTTCGCCATTTATATGCAGCTCTGTACAATACGGAGACTCATCAAATAAAAATAAGGGATGAGCAAAAAAAATTGCTTAAAAAGAGAAACATGCGGAAAAACAGTGCTTTTTTACTTTCTGTGGAATTCCTGTAAAAAGTGAAATTTTCAACATTTTTCTGAACATTAAATTGACTCCCCAGCATTGTCCATCTGGCGGTCATATAACCACACTTACTGCCCCTTCAGCTGTGTCTCACTCAGGAGTGTCGTTATGGGGGGCTATGGGAGATGAAGCTCAAAGTGTTTCTGTGGGCAGTCCCGAATGCCAGTAAGCCGCCAGTCACCTATGTACTCTGCTCCATTCATGACTGGGGTGAGCAAAAGCTCTCGCCCTATTTCTAGCAAGAAATTCTGCAAAAACCATGTTGTTGTCAGCTTTTTTGTGGTAAAATCTGTTTTAATAAAATCTTTGCTTTTTTCGTCCATTGGCCAAAATTCTTTGCCATTTTTCAATGGCTAGAAAGTTTCCGTGTGTTGATTTACATGTTTTCCGCCTTTTCGCTTTAAAAATTTGACGTATTCCAGGGAGTGGAACACAATAGAAGCAACTACAGAGATAGATAGACGTGCTGTGCCGTTCTGCTGTAATTTGTTTGGAAAATTGAGGCAGGGGAGGCACACAGTGACTGCTATCACTATGAGTTTAAAAGTTTAACTCAGGTTTAAGAATAGTGAAAGGAGGACCTGGAAGGACCCTTGTGTGTAAGCTGAATCTGAGGAGGAAATGAGCTCTACAGAACCAATGTTGTCCACTCCCCCTAAATCACCCCTAGGGATCTTGGGGAAATTAATGAGAAGGGAGGAAGAAACTGCTTGTGCCTGCTGCCAGGCATGCTGCCCCATGCTTCCACCATTGAGGTACCTGCTGTCAGATGAGCTGCCTCTGTACCTGCTACCACCATTGCTGTGCCTGCTATCAGACATGTTGCCCCTGCTTCCACAAGTGCTGTGCCTGCTGCCAGTGCTGAACCTGCTGCCACCAATGCTGAACCTCCTACTAATGTGTCTTGTCATACTCGGGGGGGGGGGGAGTAGATGATGCCAAGTGAGACAGCATGGGACCCTAAGTCACACTTGCCATCCCCAAGCAGTCCCGCCAGTGCTAGTACTACTAATACTAAGAAGGTCCAGCAGCTTGTTAGTGTTAGGAGTGAAGGAGGGGGGTAATCAATATCTTAATATTACTAGTGACTGTGAGGAGGAAGACTCTGGGGCTGAACTTGATGTGGTTGGTGTTAGTAGTAGTAGTAACAGTAATGGTGAAGACATCGATGGGAATAGTGTTAGGGGAGTGGTAGGTGAAACATTTGAGAGCATCCAGACAAGCGGTCAAGGGAAACCACACATTTCCTCTGGCCCTGGAAGTCCACTTCCCTTCACGACAGTGTCCAGGTGGAACATGATGCTGAAGAAGCCAGAACTGGTGTTGGATAGTGCAGAAATAATACCACTACCAGGAGCACAGATCAGTTGCCTGTGCCTGATGCCAGTCTGCCTTCATCACGTCAACAAGAAATGGCAAGTGTGACATTCGGAGACCCTCTGTCACATTGCTAGTAACCTCCTCCAACCAGCAGTGAGATTTCTGTAATAGAGCAGCAGCAGCATGTAGAGACTAGTGGTGGTGGTGAAGATGATAGTGGAGAAGCTGGGGTGGAAGAGACATTGAGGGCCTTTTTAGCCCAAACTGGAAGACAGAGATGAGGATGGGCCTCACCACCACAACCAACAGTGAGCTTTTGGAATTTGCAACTTCTCTAATTTCTACTGCTGAGTTACAAGGGCAGCAGGATGCTGAGAAGCAGGCTAGTGTGCCACAGACCACCATGAACACAGTGGGAAAGGGGTCAACAATTGATGTGGGACTAGGACAGGTTCCACTTTCCAGCAGCAGAAATACTCCTGGTCCTAGTTGCAGTGCTGATTCTGATGCAGTAGCAGCTACATTATCCTCTGCCTCAGACAGTGAAGGGTCATGTGGAGGACAAGATGGAAGAGGCCATTCTTCTCCACCTGTTCCCTATCCCCATAAATCATGGGTGTGGGACTATATTTCTCTTGGGGTGCAGGCACATTGCAGTCATAAGCAACTGCACTATGCACAATTTGTGACAAGTCGGGGGAGATGGGTTCTGGTGTTGTGGTTTTTGGATACAGTTGTGCCTCCAAGTGTTATTTACCACACACTCTGTACACATTGCAGTTGCTGATGAGAGGCACAGTTCCTGCTCTCAAGGGAAAAATGTATATTCTTATAACAACACACCCATGATTTTGGAGAAGGAGCAGATGGAGAACAATTATTGACCAACTTCTTCTTTTTTCCACATATACTGGGGGCTACTTCTTGTGCTGCTACTGCCTCAGGTGCATCACTGGAGCTAGTCGTGGCAAGTGGAATCTTCATCATGCATCACCCATGTTACTGCTGTTGTTGATCCCATTCCCTTTCCTCTGCCTAATCATCCTGCTACTTAACTTAGCAGCAGAAGCAAAAACAGCAGTTGCAAATTCTGCAGTTATGGACTCAGAACATTTGACAATGGCCGGTGGTCAGTGGCCAAAACAACATGATGTGCTGGAACTAGGCCAGTAGGGCATTTTTCTGTGCTTTAAAAAATACAAAAAAAAAATAATAAAAAAAAAACCCATAGTAGGAGATCAGCCCCTTTAAGTAGGAAGGAACAATTCTGAGAAATGACTGCTGGGCGGAGCCTACCTCCTCTCCTTAGGCTGCATCTAGCCAATCCCCAACCAGTAAGATTTGAAAACTAACTATTGACTAGGTAGTAAGAAGGTAAAGGAAGACACCTGTGAGCATGAACCCGAAAGGACTCCCACGTTGTTGTAGATAACTGTCTCTATCTTCTGTATACTCTGTTTAATATTTTCCCCGGGGACCTTGGACTCCCACACTGTTCCTCCGAGATATCCTAAGTCGCAGGCCTGGGGATAAGAAATGAATACACGCAGACACGAATCTTGTGCTATAACTTCTTATCCAATTTATTAAGCGGTATTCAACAGTTTATATAATGCAAAATCAGTGGGTGGTAGGCATGTTAATTAAGGGGAGAGAATTCCCCTCCCAGGATACATGAACAGATATGGACATTGTCGGTCATTTAACCAATGGGAAGACAGAGGGAGATCAATAGTTAAAAACTTCGGACACATCACCTGCAAATGACTTCATCATTTGGCAGAATGCCCCTTACCGCAGCAAGGACAAAACAAGTTATAAAAAGATTTGTTCTGGACATGTTGTTCAACTAATTTCAGTGTCACAAGGTTGATATCATTTTCTTAATTAGCTCTTATCAAACTATAACTATTAGAACAAACCATAGCTAGAAATATTACATTTTAGCAGAGTATAGCCAATGCGCATCTGTAGGCCTTGCAAAAGCAAATATTTTCCCTTTCAGTCCCCTCTTTTGTTCTTATTAAAAGAACAATAAAACAACCCTTAATTGTTATACAAATGCCCCCCCCCCAGGTTGTTTGGTAATTATTTTGTCAATCATCTTAGTAGGAGGGGGGTACTGGTAATGGTGTAAGGGGGCGTGCCTTTTCATAGACATCACTCAATACTAGTGCTTGGAAGGGAACATCATAAGTGGGGTCTAACTAACTTTTTTTAGGGGAATGTCTTCACAGCTACACTCTTTGCTTGACCGGTTTGTGGGAGCGTGAACAAAAGGGAAACTGACTTTACCAACTGAGGGCATAGTGAAGTGGGCACAACTAATAAGGAATGGGCAGCACTGGGCGAAACAGCAGGTCATGAGAAGGATGGAAACACAAAGAGAAAACCTATCACCAGTGTCTTGAGCCAGGCAAAATTAGGAAGCCATGACCACAACCAATCCCACCACCCATCTCCTATAGTACTCTGTTTAATATTGTTAACTATGTCATGCAATCCCTGGATATGATCATGTATTGACTTAGAATGGTCAGACAAATTGAAGCAACACATTCCCTCAAATTCCTCGCACCCATGGTTATGCTTCAATGGCGGCCCTGTTTTGGAGTGTCATGCCCCTCAAGCTCTTGACATCAGTCAAGAGTTCTTCCATAGCAATAGAGGTGTGGTTAATAGCCTTGACCATAGCACAGGCGAGTTTTCTAACGATCTTTGCAGTGCCTACTGCCAAACTAGGGGCCCCAATGACTGAAATGCCTAGAGATAAAATTTCTGCATCACTCATTAGCCTGATACTGGAATCACAATCCTCTGGCAATTGTAAGGCCTGCTGTTTGACCCGCCCTATATCTGGGATGGGTGTTCTTGTTGGTGGGTCAGATCTAGAGGGTAGTGATATGGCAATCCTACTAATAGCACATGGGCCACCTGTGGTGTTCCCTGGAATATAGAAGTAGGAAGTATTCCCACATGAAAGGAACCATCCTTTGGATAGCTTGACAGGGTAATAGGCAGTTTGGGTGGTAACTGTAAAATTACAGGTCATTCTATTGCAGGGTACCTGTGGTAGGGGGGCTTGATGCCACCTATCAGTTATCTGTCCTCCTGGACCGAAAAAAAAACTAGGGAATCTGGAAAAATACACACAATATTCTGCTGGGGCAATATATATATATGGTACGTATGGATGTCATATTTGGCCACAAACTGTTAGCAGGAATAAAGTTGATCCAAATCTGACAAAAATCGGGGGTCTGCATTATGTCTAAAGCCATATATGACCACACATTTGGAGTCTATATTTCCCCAAAATGTCTGCGGGCCCTAAGGAGGATGGATCTAGTCTCATTACGAATCAGCATGGTTTCAGAATGATGCACATAGCAAAGCATAGTAATCATAGTAATGAGCATTACAACACTCAAAATTATCATATAAACACATTCAAAGTTTAGATATGGTGGATCTGGGGTACGTAAACCAAATCGGATGTAGCTCCTCCCAACAACAGAGTCATTGTCAGAGTATTCTTGGGGAGATTGTTCTTGATGGATTAGTGGCAGATAAAGAGTAAGAAATTCATCAACGAACTGTTCATCAAGAGAGGGTGTTATTTCATCAGGGGAGCCTTCTTGACGCTACATGTGTGTATCCATGTTGGGCTATTCTCAGTCAATACAGCTGTTCGGGTTCCACGAGGGCGGTAGTTCGTTTACCAAATGGGGGGTCCAAAGTCTTGTTTCAGACGAGTTATTTGACTAATACGGAGTCGCCTGGTTGGAATGGGTGCACTGGCTTGTCTGTAGGTAAGGGAAGAAAAAAGACTAACATCACCATAGATGCCATTCAATTTATCAATAGATTGCGATTCATATTCATATTTAATACATTCCAAATCACCTAAAGACTTGGGGCACTTATGTGACTTTGCCTAGTACCTTTCCTCAATTTATCCTTAATTAAACTATTGTCCTATTGATCATCAGATGGCATCCAAATCCGGGAATTATTTCTGTACATAGTACTTTTGCAATGGTTTTGGCATTTTCCCTGGCCACAGGAAAAGGCTTTGACCCATTTGAAAATCCAATCACATATAACCAACAGGTATTGGATGCATCCTGATTTGGGCATGTGTGTAAAATCTATTTGTAACTGTTGCATTGGTCCCTCAGGGGGTGGCAACTGGTCATGAGCACTATGCATTATTATTTATTTTTTTTTATTTATTTATTTATTTTTGTAAATTATTTATTATGTATATGAAACATCTATATATTTAATTCTCTACTAGTTCTATTTTTGTACATTATTTATTATGTATATGAGACATCTATATATTTAATTCTCTACTAGTTCTATCAAATTCATAATTACAAACCTGGTCTGTATGGAGTTATACTTCTGTTTCTTATCACGTCTTTTAAGGTATCCCCATTCTACCCTCCTTGTCTGACCATAGACCATTATGGTCTAGTGTCAGACCCTCCTTTTACCAAAACTGTAGGTCATCCTTAGAGAATAATACTCGCAATGAGTATATATTGGGGATGGAAATGGAGGTATCATTACCATGTGGAACTGAATGTCTGTGGTAGTATTACAAACTGGGTGGGGTGGACCATGTAAGGCTGGGTCTTTAGAAATGTCATTCACAAACGCATTCACACTAGGGTCATTATTGTCAACTGTACCATGGCCCTTGCATGTGATTACTGCTATGGTTTATGGCAATAATATAAAATCCAACAGATCATTTACCACTTGATGATGTAAAAAAAAAATAATTTCTGTCAGCTGTCACAAATCCTCTATTTTTCTGTATAATTCCAACACTATGCACCACACCAAAAGCATACCTGAAGTCTGTCACTATAGGCACATCTCTGTTTACTAATAATGAGCATGCTTGTGTTACAGCTGTTAGTTAGCAGCTTGGACAGATAGAAAAGGGAAAGGGTTAGCCATTAATACCTTATCAGGTAATTGGACTACAGAAAATACTGCCAAGTATATACACCCCATCAGCTGGTTTTGCGCATGACCCATCCACATATATTGTCTCACTGCATTCAAAGAGAACAGACTACAGGTCAGGTCATAATGAGGTATCCATTATATATATATATATATATATATATATATATATACACATATATATATAGCGCCAAGTAATTCCTCAGTGCTTGTACAATAGGGAATGAATGATCTATAATTAATCATGTGCCTCAACCTCTGATGTCAGAGGGAGAATATAAAAGTAATGTATGTAAGGTCACAAAGAATACTGAGTGTGAAAGGTAATATTGCATATATAAATAGTGTCATAATCAAATCCCTTCTGTGCACTCATGTGTCTGAACCGCCCCTACCATCAGACTGCTACTGCTCCTAAGCATTCAGACAGGCCCCGAACCACTGATGATATTGCTTTAAATAATAAACCACCAATCTACAGTATAGTCATTTATTTTCCTTTGTAAGGACATCCTGAAACAGTGGGACCTCCCTCCTTACAGTACAGATGAACTGGAGAGAGTAGTTGGGTAGTCCCAGAACAGAAACAAAACATAAGGCTGTAGATTTTTGGCACTTTATATGCCATGTCCATAATCCATTGTATTACATCATGAGCATCTCTCAAGGTATCCTGTCTCAATGTGTAGTCGTGGTGAGAACAGTCTGCAATCCATTGTCTACAGTAAATACCATGCCTAGGAAAAATAACATTGCAGATTTTAGTCTTTGGCTTTGGGAGCAAGATAATGACTTTTACTCATTCAGGAGCCAGCAGCCACTGTCCATGTGACAGTACGAATCCTAGGTAGTTCACAGTCTCTTGACAATACTGTAGTTTAGCAGGTGATACCTTATGACCAGATGTTACAACAAAAAAGATGTATCTTTCACACAGGACTCTTCATCTGGGCTACACATCAACCACAAATCATCCACATACGGAAACAATGTGGAGCCACAATCAGGTGACCAAGACGCTAGGATTTTCCTGACCACAGCAAAATAGACAGTGGGGGAATCGATCATACAATCTATTTCACGCATACTGATTCCCTTTATACGTGAAAGCAAACAGTGGTTGCATGTCAGGGCACCCTGGAATGCTAAAAACAGTGCTGCACAAAGAAAAACAAGTGGCAAATGATGGTACTGCAAACAACATATAGTTTGTATCAGGCACTAGGAGTGCAGAGTGCTGAATTAACTCATTTCACTGCCCTTGTATGTAGAACTTTCAGCCAGCAAATAATCGGGAAGTGTGTGCAATGTGTCAGGTAAAATGTGTTATAGATACCATAGTGTAAATTGAGTCTAAGGATATGAACACTGATGCCTGAACCAGATTTTCCCCACAGATCCATAAAAACATTCCAGCATTTGCAACAATGGGACAATGAGTAGGGGTCAACCATATACCTTAAATTAAAACATTATTCCATACAATGCTGATACAATGCATATACAATGAGATCTAAAACAAACCACTAACCCTAGCGGTGAGAGCACATTACAAGAAAATATTCTCATCAATAATATGTTAACATCCAAGTTAAATTATAAAGAACATACAGGTATTATAGGGTTAGTCATTTAGGTAGTTATGTGTTGATAAGTAGCAAGTTAACTGGACAAGTGTGATTAATTTAGAAAAAATTACAGTCTGTAACACAATCTAAAACTATAAGCATGATTCATTTGAAGTCCAAAAACAAAACAACTTTACTACATTTACACCCCTCGGCATCTGTGCCTATCTACATTTCCCTCAACCACATCCAGCCATTTTTCATCCAGTTTCTCAGTTCACAAAACAATAAATATTTAACACAGCAGTACACTATGAACAAAGAGATAGGGAAAGGAGTGAGGGAGGGGTAGCAGCTGCAGAGACAGAAACACTAACTTCTCATAGAGCTAAAATTTTACAAGTATGGCGTCCTTAACCTCTTCTCTGCCATCATCATGTGAATAAAGTATATCAATATCACTGGAAGCCTATTTCTGGTTCTCTAGCACCCTGATTCCATCTACCTCTGCATTTCCCTCTGCCTCACACTGAAATTATATTTCCACATTCTCCGTATCTTTCTTAAAACAACCCATCACTCCCATTATTCTTATTGCCATTTCCAAAGCTTCACTTTCTCAGCTATGCAAATTATCAATACACATTCTGACTACCTGAGCCACTTCATAACAAAGTGGTCCCAAATCGTCTACCTCAATAAGTCCACGTGCATTTTCCCAACCATTATCAAAACTTTTCCACAAACATTCACTTTCCAGTTCCTTCTATCTGAATGCTGTCTCTCTCTTTTTTTTTTCTTTTTTTTCGTAATATATATCACCTCCTACATCAGTCAAAAAGGGACATCATCTTTCTCACTCAAATTATCACAATTAACAGGTCATCTAGCACCCATGTGTTTTGTAATTATACTAACAAAAATCTGTAATCAGAAGTAGTCAATTGCTGTCTCTTATTATATATATTTTGTACTCAATATTGTGATGTTAGGGGATTTAAATGGGATTAAGATAATATTTAGTCCATACAGTCATTACTAACATATCTGGGGACTTATTAACAACCTGGTCTCCCACAGTCATGAGCGGCATTTCTAGGACCAGGTCAAAATTATTGTGTTTTTTGTTTTTTTTCTCAGTCTTAACTTCTGTCTCAAATTCAACAATTTCTCTTCTAACTCCTTTTAAAAGTAAACCTATTTCTTACTCGCTTACCTATTTGGACTCTAGTAATGTTATATACATATTATGTTGCACGCAGTATTTAACTCTTTATTGTCTTACCAGTATTACTCTTCTTAATGGTTATTATAGAATTTCTAGGCTTAGATTGATTAATTCCCAAAGTAATAATATCAAAGTCTCAGTCCAAAATAAACAATGTCCGTCAGGTCAGTATAGAGTGATATACAAATACATACATATACACATGAACAACACAATTATAATTTAAGTTTAAATGGTATCCGTATATAAATATACAGCGAGACCACTTACCAAGGTCAACAGAGCAATAAAAATAATATCATGCAAATGTTTTAGTCATAACAGACAAAAATACAAGGACAGACAACAGAACAATATCACATATTCAGGCATTATAAGTCCCTTGTTTGTGTATTTGCGTTTTTTTGCTTTTCCTTTTAGATTAACTCATTTTCCTTCTGGTCAATAGGGTGTTCATATACGCTGCCCCTAAAAATCACGAGGTAAAATATTCAATTCTTGTCTCCATAGGGCAGATTATCTACTCATGCCCATGTATATAAATCTCTCGGGGATAGACCTGGACAGATTATCTACTCTGACCCGTACATATATCAGGGGGACAAATTTGAGTGAACTATGTGGTCTAACCCCGTAAAATTATCTGGAGACAAAGTTATTGTTATTATTATTATTTTTTTTTTTTTTTAAACAAACAATTTACTTATGGACAAATTATCAGGTACATTCTGTACAGAAGAATTATTAGTGAATAACAATTATTATAACGGCATAGTATCCAGACATTGTTACCAGAAAAAGGAACCTTCTGATGCAGACTTAAACATATGCATTCAAGTTACATTAATAAGTATTATATGAAAGTGCAGGGAAATGTAATGCCATATACATAACATGAAAAATGGTTAGTAACAGACATATAACAAACAAGGACTAAAATACATATAATTCTGTTAGTATAACAATATGACTTATTCAATCTCGAGGAAGGGTGTGTGTCCATATTTTACAGGAGCCTGGTTACCCTGTAATAACTATATTGAGGTCAGGACTCGAACCTGCCTCCCAACCAGGTGCCTAAACCACCTGGTTATGTTGGGCCTGGTTACCCAACTAAAATACTTACTGAGGCCAGGACTCGAACCTGCCTCCCAACCAGGTGCCTGAATCACCTGGTTACGTTGGGCCTGGCTACCCAACTAAAATACAGACCAATCAGGTGCCTAAAACTACCCTATCAACCCACACATGACACTTTAAAACACTAAAAAATCCTAAAATCATGTGTGTCACCTGATTAAGTTGGGCCTGGTTACCCAACTTCAATACAGACCAGTCATCCACAAATAATAATAATATCTTCAGAGACAAGTGAGCAGACCATATATATAACAGCACATATATGAAAACACATATATATATATAAAAAATATAGTCAACTCACGGTCTGTGAAGATCCTGCCGACTACGCCAAAATTGTTGTAGATAACTGTCTCTATCTTCTGTATACTCTGTTTAATATTTTCCCCGGGGACCTTGGACTCCCACACTGTTCCTCCGAGATATCCTAAGTCGCAGGCCTGGGGATAAGAAATGAATACACGCAGACACGAATCTTGTGCTATAACTTCTTATCCAATTTATTAAGCGGAATTCAACAGTTTATATAATGCAAAATCAGTGGGTGGTAGGCATGTTAATTAAGGGGAGAGATTTCCCCTCCCAGGATACATGAACAGATATGGACATTGTCGGTCATTTAACCAATGGGAAGACAGAGGGAGATCAATAGTTAAAAACTTCGGACACATCACCTGCAAATGACTTCATCATTTGGCAGAATGCCCCTTACCGCAGCAAGGACAAAACAAGTTATAAAAAGATTTGTTCTGGACATGTTGTTCAACTAATTTCAGTGTCACAAGGTTGATATAATTTTCTTAATTAGCTCTTATCAAACTATAACTATTAGAACAAACCATAGCTAGAAATATTACATTTTAGCAGAGTATAGCCAATGCGCATCTGTAGGCCTTGCAAAAGCAAATATTTTCCCTTTCACACGTTCTGCCACAGGAGAGCCAAGCATGGTGCCTTGACAGAGGGGGAGACCAGTAAACTGTATGGACTAAAAGAAAAGGATTTAACAGGTAAGACTAAAAACCTCTTTTCTCTGTCAGCCAATACAGGTTACTGGTAACTTTTGGATGTCCAACCATTAAGTTCACCAGGGTGGGAAGAAAGGCAAGGACCAGGCACAGGCCCCGAAAGTCACCAGAACACCAATGAACCAACAGATCATGAATAGCTCAACAATAAGTGCAAGGTGTCAACAGACACCGAACAGGAACAGATACACACCACACTGAACTAGAGCCAACAGGGCTCAAAAGTAAAAGAGTACTGAAGAGACAAAAGGAGATCCTAGACAGGCAAGGCTGCCTCCAGGACCTTCCTCCCAATGCAGGCATCAGCCGATGCCAGGACATCCACACGATAGTGTTTCTAGAAGGTATGCACAGACGACCAAGTGGCCGCCTTGCACAACTGATCAGCTGAGGCCTGATTCTTGTAGGCCCAAGAAGCCTCAATAGACCTCGTACAATGAGCCATGACCCAAAAGGCAACAGGCTTCTTCCTAAGTTCGGAAGCCTTTCAAATGGTGGACTTGATCCAAGAAGCAACAGTTACCTTGGAAGCAAGCTTCCCTGCCCTGGGACCCTCAGGAATGACAAAAAGAGTGTCAGACTGTCTCAATGGCTCAGTGTGATGCACTTGAGACAATGCACAACATCCAACATCCTTGTCAGAAGTAGGGTTAGGGCAGAAAAAAGGCACCACAATCTCCTGATTAATGTGGAACTCAGACACTACCTTCTGGAGAAACTCTTGCAAAGAGCAGTAGTGGCCAATGACTCAAAGGGAGGGCTCTGAAGGACGCCCAAAACCAAGTTAGGTCCCACTGAGGACCGGGAGTCTTAAACACAGGACGGGTATGAGCAATGCCTTGGAAGAAAACATTGACATTAGGAAGAATAGCAGGCACCTCTGGAAGAAAACAGAGAGAGCAGAAGTCTGAACCTTAAGAGAACTCAGACTGAGACCCTTATCCACACCATCTTGGAGGAAGGAAAGGACCGTAGGAAGATCAAAATCCTGAGACAGGTCCCTATCAGCACCCTAAGATAGAAAGGTAGACCAAACTCAATGGTAGGCCTTAGAGGAAACCATCTTATGGGCACTAAGCATAGTAGCCACCACACTAGAAGAAAATCCTTTCTTCTTCAAAACTGAGGATTCAATCTCCATGCCGTCAAAGCCAGATGATGAACATACTCCTTCCACAGGTAACCCTGTAGAAGAAGATCCGGAGGGGAGAGAAACCAAAGAGGTTCCGCCACTGAGAGATCCAGAAGCTCCGGAAACCAAGCCTGCTAAGGCCAGTACGGAGCAATAAGAATGACTGGGCAGCACTCCAGTCGCAGTTTCCATATCACCCTGTGCAACAGGGGAATGGGAGGAAAGAGGTATGCCAGAGGAAAATTCCACTGGATCAACAAGGCATCCACTGTTAGAGCCAGGGGATCTGCCCAGTGAGAGCAGAGCGTTGGAACCTTCCTGTTGTGTCTTGTTGCCATCAGGTCGATGCATGGAAGACCCCACAGCTGGACAATGAGGTCGACCACCTCTTGATGCAGTTCCCACTCTCCGCTGTCCACTGTGTGTGGACTGAGGAAGTCTGCCAGAACATTGTCTATGCCAGGAATATGAACTATGGAAATGGCAGGGACATGCTTGTGCCGCCTTGCTTGTTGATGTAGGCCACCACTGTGGCATTGTCCGACTGGACCCTGACCAGGCAAAGCTCCAGTTGGCATGTCCAGCGGTGCAGGGCATGAAATATCGCCCAAAGCTCCAAGACATTGATGGAAAGGAGAGATTCTTCCTGGGACCACCAGCCCTGCGCATTCAAATGCCCCAGAACCGCTCCCCAACTGGAGAGGCTGGCATCTGTTGTCACTGTTATCCAAAATGGCACCATGAATGGCCTGCCTTTCAGCAGATTGTGCAGGTTGAGCCACCACGAGAGACTCAGTTCCACGTGAAGAGGGAGAGATAATGACCTCTCCAGAAGATCCAGCTGACCCCTGCATGCCAGGATTAGAAACCTCTGAAGTTCTCTGGTATGAGCCATGGCAAACGGAACCGCCTCTATGGTGGAAATGAACTTCCCCACCAGGGATGGCAACTTCTTGGCTGGAACCGGATCCTGATCCATGTTTTATTAAATATACTATACTATATTGGTATATTGATTATTTCTTAACTTTTTGCATTGCGTTCAAATTAAATTAGCAAAATGAACAGTTCCGTTGTGTGAGGATAATCCAATCCTCACTACAGTGTTATGGTCACTACAGCGGGTGCACTGCTGATCTTTCTAAAACCTAGCAACCCCCCGTGTGTATATATATATATATATATATATATATATATATATACACAGGGCTTATAATTTTAAGTCCTTTGCTACTAGCCATATATATATATTTATATATATATAAATCAATGAGAAATTGACAGCACTCACAGGATCTTTTTCAACTTCAAAGTGGAGCAGTTTATTAATATCGACGTTTCGGCTGTATTGCACAACCTTTATCAAGATAACAACATGCAGTCACCAACAGCCCATAAATACTCAGTGAAGTGTTTGAAATGTGAAAGAGCCAAAATCAACGTGTAGTGTTTGATTGCTTAATTGCTGACATGTTTGTAAGCAAACAATCAAGTCAATGGGATAAAAACACTTAACCTTTAAACACCTTAAACAAGAGAATGTACATAGACGAAGTGTACGGTTAAAAACAAGTATATGTGTATGTAACATTATACACAAGAATATAACCCCTTAAGGACAGGCCCCGCATGCACAGTGCGGTCACTTAAGGACCAGGGACCTTTTTTTTTTTTTTTCGGAATCCAATTCCGGACTCCCCTAACAGAGTGCAGCCGCGCAGGGAGCCCAGAATTCCATGACGGTCCAGGATCGGCAGGGGTCCTTAAGAGTATAACAACCCATGACGGTCCAGGACCGTCAAGGGTCCTTAAGGGGACAAAGAATAAAAGATGACAGGAAAACATCTATCAAAGAAACAAAATAGCAAAGAGTCAGTGCAATTCCCATCAGAATGACAAACCGATCAAAGCATGTAAATAACGGACCATTCCACACTGTGTTTCATTAAAGACCCGGTACTCTGCTCATAGCAACGCGCTTCTCACAACTCATATGTGGCCAAGTTCAGCGTCTACTTATGTTGCGACATTGTACCCGAATCATCAACATTTCATGTAACAAGTGCAATATGACTCACCCATGTCGCATATCAGTATTACGTATCTTATTCCTTTGTCTAGTTCTCACATATGGCTGACTTTGCATTAGTCATAGCTCATATAATGTATATTTAATAACAGAATAAGGTATAGAGCTATGTATATACGGAATATGTAACTGGGAGGGTTAGTACCGAAATTATTAGCAATTACTGGTCATATCTGGTAGGGAACTATGTCACTTTCTTGATGCTACTATATCGAACAAATGACTAAGTGCCCACTAACTTAATTTAAATCATAAATTGTAATAAATTGTAATTAGCATCATGTCCAAACAGATTATCAGTAAGACAAGAGGATAATATACAAACATACAAACTTACTGCCTAAAGTGACATACAAGTAATGAAGTGAACATCCTGATACTAAGGTATAGCTAGTTAAACCTCCGTGCAATCTGACGCTACACACTCCAATATATTGGGTCAGAAGTATTGTTTACATCCTTTACGAGATGTAAAGTCTCAAACCTTTATATATTTATATAGTGTGGGTGTAAACAGGGCAGGAGCCGTAGATCTAAGGTCGTACAAAACATTAGTAATAGTGTTACTAGTGTGGGACAATTAAAAAAAGGCTGCTATAGATGTACTGATTGTACACCATGCCGTAGTATGCTTACTGGAGATCATTTTATTAACCCCTTCAATGGAATCAAGATCAACATCAAGTACAGACTATCTTGCACAAGCACCTTTGTTATATATTTTATCATTTGTCCATGTAAGAAGTTATACGTGGGTCTAACAACTACCACTTTTAAGGAACGAATAGCCAACCACAGAGTCAAGGCCATAGCCAAAAAACTAGTGACAAACCAGTGGCAAGGCATTGGCTGGAAAAATCACACCCTCCATCTGCATTATGATGTATGATTTTTGACCAGGTACAACCTTTGAACAAAGGAGGAGACAGGACACGCATTCTACACCAGAGGGGGTTTAAAGGGATCCACAAACTCTAAACCTTAACTCCTAATGGATTAAATGAAAAAGTATCTCATGCGTGTTTTTATTGATGATCCTGTACGTAACAAAGGGCAATTACTATTGCAATCATGATATACCATGTGACAGTTACATACAGTGTGAATGGGGGCGGTGTCTCTAGGGGATGAGAACGAAATAGGAGTGTACCCCCCACACACCGTTTCGGCTCATGTTACCCTTGGCGATTACTTTATCCTTTAATACACTTTGAACCAAAATATACTGTCAAGGTGGATTACATTATTAACGCATGCCCGGGTATTAAGACTGTACGCTCAAAGGAGCAAAATCCCAATGTGGATAACTTAAGATAAACAAAGAAGGCAGCACCTGTGGGATTTTCAACAAGCAAACAGGTGAATTTGGTCAATGTTTCCCTGCAAGGACAGAAACATTGACCAAATAAAATTCATCCATTTGCTTGCTGAAAGTGCCACGGGTGCTGCCCTTTTTATTTAATTAATATATATATATATATATATATATATATATATATATATATATATATAGAGAGAGAGAGAGAGAGAGAGAGATAAAGAGTGAGAGAGAGAGCAAGACAGATAAAGAAAGATAGATAAGTATATAAGCTCGTCCTTACAATGAATTGTTTTAACAGCAAAAAAGGTATCATCACGATAATCATTTGGAATCTACACCACTGGGCTAACATGGCTATCCTAAATGTGTGTGTGTATAGACAGGGTGAGAATTAGGAGAAGTGGGTGGAACAGGGTGAAAATTAGGAGAAGTGGGGGAGCAGGGTGAGAATTAGGAGAAGTGGGGGAACAAGTGCAAATTAGGAGAACTAGGAGGGAAGTGGGTGGAACAGGGTGAGAATTAGGAGACTTGGGAGGGAAGTAATGGAACAGGGTGAGAACTGGGAGGGAAGTGGGGGTATACGGTGAGAATTAGGAGAAGTGGGAGGGAAGTGGGAAAATAGGGTAAGAATTAGGAGAAATGGGAGGAAAATAGGGGAATAGGAGGAGAATTGGGAGGGAAGTGGGTGGAACATGGTGAGATTAGAAGAAGTGGGAGGGTAGTAGGTGAAACGGGGAGAAAATTAGGAGAATTGGGTGGAACATGGTGAGAATTAGAAGAAGTGGGAGGGAAGTAGGTGGAACAGGGAGAAAATTATGAGAATTTGGAGGGAAATGGGTGGAACAGGGTGAGAATAATGAGAATTGGGAGGGAAATAGGGTGAGAATTGGGAGAAGTGGAGGAATAGGGTGAGAATTAGGAGAAGTTGCAGGGAAATGGGGGAATAGAAGGAGAATTTGGAAGAAAGTGGGTGGAACATGGTAAAAATTAGGAGAAGTTGGAGGGAAGTTGGTGGAACAGGGTGAGAATTAGGAGAAGTGGGAGGGAAGTGGGTGGAACAGGGTGAGAATTAAGAAAAGTAGGAAGGAAGTGGCTGGAACAGGGCGAGAATTAGGAGAAGTGGGTGGAACAGGGTGAGAATTAAGAAAAGTGGGAAGGAAGTGGCTGGAACAGGGTGAGAATTAGGAGAAGTGGGTGGAACAGGGTGAGAATTAAGAAAAGTGGGAAGGAAGTGGGTGGAACAGGGTGAGAATTAGGTGAATTGGGGAGAGTTTCCCAGAAAACACACCACCACTGGAGAATTAGCCTCTGTCCAATGAGACCCAGTAATTAACACTAAAAACCTTAGTCTCCATGGCAGATATGGGAATTAATAAAAAGTCCCCAAATCCCCACTGCATGAATTGCTGCTTTTAACCCTTTGAATTTTAGAGCATCTTCCAATGCATGGCTTGTCACCTTGTTGGAGACCTCTCTGGCATTCAAGGACTTAAAAGCCCCAGTTATATCACTGGATATATTCACTTGTCCCCTATGGTGCAATTGGTTGCCAGAAAAAGTAACCAACATGGTTCTATAGAGAATAGTCTACAAATGCAATAACATGTTACATTTTGGATTAGAGTTTAGGGAGCTATCATAAAATAACTACATTCAACAGATGACAGCTGGATGTGCATAATATTTAAAATTATATAACCCAATTTCATTATTTAGGTATTGGTGCCTCTTTACCCTTTAAGTGTCACTGAGCTACACAGTGCATTCCAAAGCCATGTGTTGCGCACCCCTCTGGCACTCAAGGGGTTACATGGCAGTCAGACACTGTAAAGCCAAAGTACAAAAGTAAAGTGGACTAATCCTAAATGGAGCTTTAAATACCTCAAATGAAGAGAAGCTTACAATGTTATCGCTCTAAAAGTCAAGTGGATGCTAAAGTCCCATTTAAATCACTGGGGATGTGTATGTTTCCTTTTGATGCAGAATTGATCCAGTTCTTCTCAGCACATCTGTCTCAGTCTGGGCTTACAGTTCCTGTTCATAATGAAATAATGTTATCTGTGGTGTGAGTGCATTTTTAAGGTCACTGTCATACCAGTAATTTATGACATTCTCACACTTGTTGACCTATATTCTATTACCTGTGGAAATGTCATCACTAGATTTGATCTAAAAAATTCAGTTTTTATTCTTTAGGGAAATGGAATGAGGAAAAAAGAGTGGCAAATATATCACTTGCAATAGAAAACAATCCAGAATCAATCATTGACAGTTTTTCATGTGCAGTGTCCATATTGTTATCTGATGATGGTTATGTTTTAAGGCCAGAAAAATCTTTACATCTGAATACATAAGAATTGAGATCAATTTCTATAGTTTCAGTGGTAATAATGTTTTTTTAATATGCTAAAAATCAACTCAATATTAAAAAAAAAAATATTTAGGCACTGAGCAATAAAATAAAAAAGGAAGTGGAAATTGTTTATCACAGGTATTCATAAGTATTTAAGTCACATATAAGGCAGTTTTTATTGCTTAAAATGATACAGAAGTTAAATATTAATTTGCCAGTCTCAATAAATAAAGTAAATGTTCCAACTGAAATACAATAGTAATAATAAAGTTTAAGACTTGAAAACACAAAGGCACCAAAATCAAAAAACCCTTAAGCAACAAGAAGAGACCCATAACATGTTTATTAAAAAGGAAAAAAAAATCAAAGGAATTTTAGAATACAAATGACCTCATAAGATATAACCCAAAGGGTGCATATTATTACATAGGTAGCATGCATTTAGATACATGTACTAGATCATTCATTCTTTATGATAATTTGATTGCAGAGAGCAGTGAGGCTGCAGGCAACTTATTGAACCATTACTTGCATCAATTTTAATGTACAATAACCTAATATAGATCAGCCTGTGGAAAGCTCCTAGAGATATCAAAAGAAATACAATTTTTACAATATATCCCACAGCATTAAAAATATTTTCTTTACATATTTTAAATGTGCTTTTCAGAATAATTAACCTGACACTTGTTGGAATTCAGTTAAAACAGTTTAGCAAGACAAACAAGTAATGGAAATAGTTTTGTGTGTTATAGGCCAGTTGTTCACACCAACAGTTCAGGTCTTATTAGGCTGACCAGACCTCGCTTTTAAACAGGGACACATAGGAAATAGGCATATTTCAAGACTGTACTGAAATCAAGCAGCCCCGCAGTATGTATTTTTCATATGTGTCCCTGGATAAAGGTGAGGTCTGGTCACCCTAGGTCTTATGGATAATGAAGCACAGGTAGTAAAATGAAAGCGTCAGAGCCACCGATTATCCATATGTGAACAAGCAGGGATGTATTTCAAATGTAAGTTTCTGGTGTGTCATGAGGACTATTATTAAGAATCACTGTTATAGACAATAATGGTCATATTGATGTCACTTTTGTGTTCACATTTTTTTTTTTGTTTGTGTAAAAGCATTTTACCACGAAGGATACATTGTGGCTGTCATCTGATTTTAAGTACGTCCTGAACTCATAATATCTACCTCTGAATGGCGAAAGGCTGAGTTAACCTTGCCAGGACCAGAACCTGCAACGAGAATAGGAGCTCCTTGCTGGGCATTCCGTGGATTAAAGTATAGATCGCTGGAGAATATTAAGCGATCTAGTTCACACTATTATTTGAAAAATTGTCTGATGAATCAGAAGTACTGGTATCTCTGTACACTTAGAGATATGATTATAAATATACTAGTGTAAAAGCCCGTATACACGGGCCAAAGTGAATGGCACTGAATGGGTTAACCCTTTGAGCTCCAGAGGGGTACTCAACGCATTGCAGAGCAGCTGGGACTATGGCTCGTTTTGTCCGTTCGTGCAGTCTCTACTGAGCATGACTGCATCTGGCAAACATACATCTGGCCTTTTTATATAATAGGATTCTTCAGATATATGTCACATATATTATACTGTAAATAAGCAGTGGGATCTGTCTTCCTTTTAATATGATGTTTTTATTTTAGATTATTAATAAAAGTTATATTTTATGCTATTCCCTGACTTGATCTTCTTGTTTGAATTCACTTAGGTATTTGAATTTAATCATGTGCCCTCATTAGATCCATTTTTGGGTTTTTTTCCCCCTTTTTTTTCAATAGAAGTTTGTGGTAAGAACAGATTCTGCAGCTGGTGCATTAACCAACTGAGCCATCCCACCAGCTCACAGTTGTATTTCTTATTAAATAATATGGAAAAATATATGATGTTATCTTGCTGGAATACTGGAACATCTAAGATATAAATGCATTAGTTAATTGTACATTTAACTATGGATCAGATTCTAAAATGGGTATTAGTCTGTTTTATAGAACTTGCAATCTTGCCTACCAATACACAGTTTAATCCAGTGTATTCCCTTTTACAAGAAATGTACGTAATCTATTCTTAAATATATCCATTGAATCTGCCATTATTACATGCTTGGGCAAATAATCCTACAGTTTAACAGACCTTACTGCAAATAAATCATTCCCCTGCTGAAGTTAATCATAAGGGATAGACCCAGTCAGGGCTTAAAATAGGAAGTCCTTTGCTACTAGCCAGACCTGAAAAGTTACTCGCCACTGCAAGCCAAAACATACCCACCAGGGCTGAATTTCTACTCACCAGGGCTAAATTTTCACTCGCCATTGGCTAGTGGCGAGTGAAAATTTTGAGCCCTGGACCCAGTTATTGATATGATTCTCCCTTACAGGCACTCCTCCATTTACATACTGTGTTGTTGTCATAATCAGCCTTGTCGCTTAGGAATTTTTTCTTTTTCATCTCCATAAAAGTGTATTCTAAGTTATCAAAAATAATTTGCAACTTATGCAGGGGTGGGCAAAAAGTGTGAAAAATTTCCCACTTGACTTTTCGCGAAAACGTGCCGATTTTTCGCTTTTCCCACAAAAAATTTTGCCTTTCCGCTTATGCAAAAATGTCCTCCTTTTCGCCGTTTTAACAAATTTTATGCCTATGTTAACACATTTTTTGTCTATATTTCCTATAGGTACTACATGTCCCACTGTAATATTACTTCTTCTGAGGGCTGAAGTTTAGAAATAAATGGTTGAAAGTCAAAGTTGTAAGTCCTACAGCAACATATGGCTTGAAAAATGTGTTAGCATGCAGAATGCATTTGCCCTTTGCCCACAACACTAACTTCCTGATTAAGTGACACTGGCACATATTCATGATGATGTCAAGTAATAAAAAAAAAAAATAAAGTACAACCTACTATGTGGCAGATGTGTATTGTAATGGTGGTGATAGGGGACTAGCATGGTGTGATTTTTTTTACCCCTGTCATACGCTATCCTCCTTCTCACATTATTGACACACATTACTTATCGGTCATAGCAGTGGTCCCAAGTGGGGTAGATGGTGGCAAACATTCTTCACATCCGTCCTCCACCTCCTCATCTGTGCTGCTTTTAATATATTTGTCCTGGCTTTGTCTGTCATGTGTGGTTTCTGCTACTATTACTACTGGAGCTGGATGTTGATCTAATTCCACTGTCAATACTACTAGGTGTCAAAGGTGCAGCACTTACAGCAGCAGCACCAGAGGTACTTATCATATCTAACACTGTGGATGTTAACCTTTGTTGCTGTTGCTGGGTACTCAAAACAGGTGTGCGTGGCTGAGTTGGACTTGGACATTGAAGAGGCGATGATGCTGATGATGACTGATAGGGTGACTTTGTGCTTTCTGACATCTGTATTTGTCCAAGGTCAGACTTTCCAATGGCTTTCTCAAACACTTTATAGACAGACACAGTGCTCCTTAAAAGTGGTGGAAGATACAGCCTTTGACTAATCTTATAGCCCTGTCATCATCCTCACTCTCAACGTCATCTGTATATAAACAAGAGAAGGATGCTGGAGGGATATATTCTAGATCTGCATCATCATCAGTCATCATTAGGTCATCCTCAGCAGCATCAGCATCACCTGACAGTTCTTGCCCACTACTACCCTTATATTCCTATAAGCTTTTAGAGGTCTCAGAAAATGTCTTTTTACTTTTACTGTAACAAAATTCGCTACTACTTTGAGGACAGGGGTTTTGGTGCTTGGTTGTCTCACTGTCTGATGCAGCAGGCGGTTCAGCTGCTACACCTTCTTCTATTATGCTATTGCCTGTAACTATATTTCTACTGGCACTGGTGGTGCAGGAACTAGTTTTGCTGGGACTTTGACAAATCCTCCCTTGGAGTAGAGGGATCATCAACATTGATTGCACACGCTGCAGCAACCATTGCTGCATCAGTTTTTGAAATACTACTTTACTCTCACGTGCCTGCACTGCTCCACCCCTCCCCCTTCCCCTTGTGCGTTTGCTGGACATTACGCAAATACACTGTGTTTCTTTACTGTACGGTACACAACACAACTGATGGAGCTGTATGATGCCTTGCCTAAGCCCAGTCAGCTGTCTGTCGCTGTCACCTAATATATATAGTTCTTTATTCTTTTTTATTATTTTTTTTTTAAGTTGTCCACCCTTTTGTCTTATCACAGTCTGTCCAAAAAATTATAACTGAAAAACAAAATCAACAGCTTCTTTCCCCAGACTTCCCCACCCAGCACAGAGACAATAACAGCAAGATCAGCAAGCAAGTCAATCACATGGAATTTTGGAGTATTCAGTGGTCAACCTCCTTCCCCTTCTTATCTCCTAGAGTGCCCCCAGACTCCCCTAATACAGAGAACAAATGTCCTACATAAATGACTCCCTAAGTAAGCTTCAATTCCCCTTTATTTGCCTATCTCCTCTAGCTCAAAAACATGCTGCTCTCTCTTCTCACAAACACAGAATGGCTGATATGAGATCCTGACAACCTTTTATATGGCTGTAGAATACTTTCCTGTGGTGGAGAAATATTTTTCTTCCCATTGATTTCAATGGGCGGAAAAGGTGGGAAAAAGCGGAAAAACTGCACTTTCTGCTGGAAATTATTTGCCAAATGGAAAGTGCCATTATTCGCCGATTTCAGTTTGAGGCGAAAATTTTTGCCCATCCCTAAAATTATGGTCAAGATCCTTACAATTTGGTAAATATTTATGCATCTTTTACTGTACCTCCATTAATTCCAGTTGTAATATGACTAAACATGTTTCTTTCTATTCAGTAATAAGCTTCATCAAGGACAAAGAAAAGTCAGGTAGTGTTTTGTTCCATTTGAACAAAAGAACGTATCTTTTAATTCATGCAAACACTGATGTCTCAGACGGTGTCCATATTTGTCTCTACATCGAACAATAACCCAAAATATCATGTTTGTTAGCAATATAAGCTCACAATATAAATATTGCAGTGCTGTAATGATGTCTATTTGTGTCTGTACTAAACCTCCAATGTTGAACAGGCTTGTAACAATCAGAATTTTCATTTTCAGTACTATAGTACTGTAGTACAATATTTCTTTCTTCTGCCTCTTTTGTATGTTGTTTGTTTTTACTATAAAGATGGCATGTGTTATTTTGTGCTCTGATCTCTATCTCTTTTCAATATGATTATCTCCCAGGCATTAATGTTCTACTTAATAAATTCTCCCCTACCACTTATTAATCCTAGTAGACACTACAAGGGAACAAAAATGACAAGCCATCTAATTTATGAAACATCAGTGTAAGGTGACAAGAAAGTTAATTGCTCTCACCACCGAGAACCAATTTGACCAAGCAAACATCATCAAACACAGTGATCATTGATAAAAGAATGCATCACAGAGATACATTAATACAACTATAAAAGGAATAGGAAAAATGTATACATCAGATCAATTTGCCAATAGATAACAGCAAGTTAATATTTGTATGGAGCAGAGACAAAGACACATTAGGAGGAATGTAATAACATGATTCTGCACTAACCACTGAAACTCTGCTAAGTTATCTGCACTGAAAATAATTTTTATGCTACATCTGACAAGCTAGAGAGTTGGCATTAATGGGTTGCTCTACTTAGTCTTAAATGTGGCAGACTGATTGTGTCTGTATGCATTAAAGCAATCATGGAGGAGAGTGGAGGAAAATTACTTTTATACCCATGTATAATTTTAAAAAAATGAGCTTATCTGAAGCTGTACATGCCCATATTATCTCCTGGAAAACAGTGGTAGTGCATTGTGACCTTTTAAATGTATTTGTTTATTTATTTTTGCCTATGTCAATTTTTCATCTCCAGATTTCTGCACAGGTTATATTTCAACATCAATATCAGTCCCTGAGTCTTCCTCTTCACTAGTAATATGATCACCCCCTCCTTCACTCCTAACCCTCTCTTCAAGCTGCTGGACCTTCTTAGTAGTAGTAGTAGTAGTAGTAGTAGTAGTGGCAGGACTGCTTAGGGATGTCGAGTGTGACTTAGGGTCCCCTGCTGTCACACTTGACATCATCTCCTCCTCCCCCCCTCCTGAGAATTACAAGACACACTGACAGCAGGGGAAACACTGCCAGCTGGCAAAACACTAGCAGCAGGTACAGCACTAGCAGCCGGCACATGTAGCTGACTGTCATGATCCCCGTTCCTACCCCATTACTGTCCATCCTTGCCTGCGCTTCCGGCTGCAGTGTTGTTTTGCAGCTCCGTTTCCTTTCTCCTGTGTTCCCTTCGGGTGCCAGATACTTACATTTTCGGCCGCCTCTGGCCACTGACGTCTATATCTGGCGCGTCTTCCATCTTCTAGCTGCACTCTCACAGTATTCATAGACCCATTCCTTCCGTGCGCTTGTCCCAGTCTTGATTAACCCTCTGTGTACCGAACCTGCCTGCCTGACTACTTTTCTGCCTGATCCTAGTACCCAGTCTTGGATTAACCCTCTGTGTACCGAACCGGCCTGTCTGACTACTCTTCTGCCTGATTCTAGTAACCAGTCTTGGATTAACCCTCTGTGTACCGAACCGGCCTGCCTGACTACTCTTCTGCCTGATCCTAGTACCCAGTCTTGGATTAACCCTCTGTGTACCGAACCGGCCTGTCTGACTACTCTTCTGCCTGATTCTAGTAACCAGTCTTGGATTAACCCTCTGTGTACCGAACCTGCCTGCCTGACTACACTGCTGCCTGATCCTAGTACCCAGTCTTAGATTAACCCTCTGTGTACCGAACCGGCCTGTCTGACTACTCTTCTGCCTGATTCTAGTAACCAGTCTTGGATTAACCCTCTGTGTACCGAACCGGCCTGCCTGACTACTCTTCTGCCTGATCCTAGTACCCAGTCTTAGATTAACCCTCTGTGTACCGAACCGGCCTGTCTGACTACTCTTCTGCCTGATTCTAGTAACCAGTCTTGGATTAACCCTCTGTGTACCGAACCGGCCTGCCTGACTACTCTTCTGCCTGATCCTAGTACCCAGTCTTAGATTAACCCTCTGTGTACCGAACCAGCCTGACTACTCTTCTGCCTGATTCTAGTAACCAGTCTTGGATTAACCCTCTGTGTACCGAACCGGCCTGTCTGACTACTCTTCTGCCTGATCCTAGTACCCAGTCTTAGATTAACCCTTTGTGTACCGAACCGGCCTGCCTGACTACTCTTCCGCCTGATCCTAGTACCCAGTCTTTGATTAATCCTCCATGTACCGAACCGGCCTGCCCGGCTACTCCTTGCCTGATCCCAGATTTCTTGCTGTCTTCCTGCTTTTCTGGAATCTCCTTCAGGAACCTCTTCTCCGGGTCAGTCTCATTCCTCCCAGCATCCTGTTCAAGGTGTTCAGTCCTCCTTGGTGAGTTACAGCTACCGAGTGGCCTACGCTCTCTAGCTACGCTCTCTACTCTAAGTACTCTAGCCTTATCTCCCCCCTGCAGGTGAGCTTGTACTGCTAGTAGTACTGCCATCCTGGTCCAGGTTCTGGCTCAACCGGGATCGGACATCTGGCCTTGTGGCCAGCAACTGTACCCGGCCTCTGCTGCAGCAAGGCGTGCTCCTAGAAGTCACCGCACATGAGCACCGAACCCCAGCAACGTTCCCCAGCACTCTCTCTCCTGCAGGAGGACACCTGCACCGCCCGTGTGCATCTAGGTCGTGACACTGACCCTCTTCTTCCTCTGCCCTTTACAAAAATGTCCCCAACATCCCTAGGGTTGATGTAGGGGGAATGGCCAGAATTGGGTTTGGGGAACCAGAGTATCCAGACCCTTTCAAGTTATTGGTAGTGGTCACTTCCTCCTCCTCATACTCAGTGGACACATAATGGTCCTTCCAGGTCTCCTTTTATTGTTATTAAACTTAGTCATAGTGATAGCAGTCACTATGAGCCTCTCCTGTCTCAATTTCTCTATTAATTCCCAGCACAACAGCCTGGCACCTCTCTCTCGATCTGTAGCTGCTTGTATTATGTGTCACTTCCTAGAAAACGGCACATTTTTACAGAGAAATGGCAAAAAACATGATTAAAGGTGCAAAACTTTCTAGCCATTGAAAAAATAGCAAAACATTTTTGCCAATGGCAAAGATTTTAACTGCCTTATTTAAAGAGGATTTTCCTACAAAAAAGCAGAAAACCCATGTGGTTTTCGCTGATTAATTTCACGGAACACGACTGGACCTTTTGCCCACCCCTAATTGTAACATACTAGTGTTGTAAAGCACTGCATACACTGTGAGATGCCAAATAAATATATACATATATACATTCCATGGAGGTCTCCAAGACAGCAAAGAAATATGTTAAAGACCTAAGAAGCATCCACAGAGTTAACCCTTTGAGTGTCAGGGGGGTATGCAATGCATTACTTTGCAATGCATTGTGTATCCCTCTGGCACTCAAAGGGTTAAATATAAGCCTTCCTATTTATAACTCAATCAGGCATTGCAACTGCTATAATGGAGAATTGTGAAAGAATTTGAGGTTATATTCATCAAGTTAAATAGGTGCAATGCTGGAGCAAATCAACGGCACCATAGGACTGAAATCAAATTCCCATTTATTTAAGGGCTTTCAAAATTCAAATTTAAATCTGAATTTTCATTTCCCCCTGTGGTACAGCTGGTTTGCTCCAGAATTGCACCTCTTACATTTGATGAATTAGGCCCGTGGTTTCTTATTATACACCAAATTGAACAAAATAGTCTGAAAATATATATGTGAACATATGTCAAAATGAAAATCCCACTGACCCATGTTTTACTTCTTTACACTATATTGTACAAATTTTATAATAGAATAACATTCATAACTACTTGACAGCTAACGAAATGTGAAATAGAACAGCATCAGATAGTTAATTCATGGTTGTGTATTATTAGTCAAAACCACTTAACAATAAAATGAGTCCCTTATATAATGTTCCATTGATCATGTGATATAGTGCATGCCTTCCTGGTTGAACAAATTAGTTCTACTGACAGTGTAACAAATGAATTGTAACAAATTTGCAAGGCATGACTCTCCTCTCAAAAACCACAGAAGTAGCACTGGTATAATAATATCTAAAATTAAATAAAACTGACACTTTGGGAACTTTGCTAATGAACAGAATTTATAGTCAGGAAAATGAAAGTACCTTAGCTATAAATCAAAGAAAAGAGAACTGATTGGAAAATTAAAAGATAATGAATATTGATAGCTGGGAAATGCTATTAAACATTTTCTGTGTTAATCCTGCTCAATCATATTTTATTTTAATTTTTTAGTTGTTGTCATCAGTGTTATTTACTGAAAACTATTGTTTGGTTCATGAGAGAAGCATAGCTAGTGAATTAATTCCTGCACTATTTATTATATTGTCAGATTACAGAATCTGTGATTGCTATATCAATATTATAAGTTATTGTCTTTCCCATAAGCAATTGTCATGCTATCATTTTCCATGAATGACGATTCCAAACTTAATGAGCTGGACTGTTTCTCCAGAATTGAGGTGGTTTTGGGGGCAGTATGACCAATGCCTCAAACTCAGTGCCATCAAAAGGGGGTACCTGGTGTCCCCACTTCCTAATTTTTTTGTCAAAAGGAGCCCTTGGTATTAGGGTTTTCAGAGAGGGAGGAATGGGATAAACCTGACATTCAGCTTAGATGTATAACTGTCACGGTTTCCCAAGAATAATTCAGGAGTCAGAACAGTATAGTAAAAAGTAACAATTTATTAAATAAATACAAAAAGAGTAATCAGAGTAACTAGGAATAACAAACAGGCAATAATCACAGAAAAGCAGTAGAGGTCCCACTAGAGGTCAGCAACTCTATCTGGAATAGGAGTCTGGCTAAATGAGGGAGCCTCTACCACAGACAGGCACAAGCCCCTGTAGTCTCTGTATACGGGAGGGCAAGCAGGAACGCAGCAAGAGACAAGTGTCTTAACTAGAGCCACAGGTCCTCACCAGATTGGGTGTCTACTATATACAGAGAGTCAGCAGGAGAATAGTCAGACAGAGCCACAGGTCAGCACCAGGTTGGATGGTCAGACAAGACGGGTCATACACAGTACAGGTAGTCAGCCAGAGCCACAGGTCTATACCAGATTGTGTGTCCGCGACACACAGGGAGTAGGCAGGAGAATAGTCAGAAAGAGCCACAGGTCAGCACCAGGATAGATGGTCAGACAAGCCGGGTCACACACAGTACAGGCAGTCAGCCAGTGAATGACATCTCGCCACGATGCGTCAAACTAGCGGCCTGCACTTGCATCAATTTGAGTGCCAAACCCAGCTAGCAAGAGGACATGGACGGCCTATAGTGCCGCCAAGCGTGCCCAAACCTGGCACCATCAGCGACAGTGACATATCGACACCTCCTGCGTCATAGTTGACAGTGGCGCTTGAATTAGGTAACTGTAACAATAACTTCTTATTGAAGCCTTGAGTGCCTAGCACCTGGTGCAGCTTCCCTCTCTATTTACGTCTGAATTCCATGGTGCTTGTGCTGCCTGCCAGACCTGAGGCTCTGACTGTAACTACAGAGTCAGACTATGCCGATTGCTGGAAAAACAGCATAAAGGCTGGGCTGTAAGCAATGGCCACAGGAGATCAAGAGATAATTAGTCGAAGACGCCACATTGGGTACTATGGACCCACTGGCTTCTAAAGGAAGTCATACATTAAGTACCACATTATCCCCATTAAGGAGCAGGCTCTCCAGGGAGGGGATTGGTTGTCACAAATTTAACATGTGGTTCTTTGACTACCTCTGGAACAGTGGTAGAAGGATGGGATGTCATATAGTGTATGTGTGGTTCTCTGGCTACCAGTGGACGTTAAAAAAAATGGAGTGCCAGGCAGTCTAATTTATGGCTACCATTTGACAATGGTTCAAGGCTTGGGTGTCACACAGTGTAGGTTGGGTTCTGTGACTACCAGTGGACAGTTGAATATGGCTAGTGTGACAGTCATGGTATATGTGGTCCTGTGACTACCAGTGGGACAACTGAGGAAGGCTAGGATGTGAGGCAATATATGTTACACACAGTACTTGAGTAATGTCTAGTAAATGCAAAAGTGGGAGGGGGAAAGGAAGAGCAGTGCAGGGATGTGGGAGTTAAAGTGTAAATCATTGCTGGCATGGATACAGTTTGTCAAGGTCCTATCACGGTGCCCGTGATTCTCTATGCGACATTCCTACTTCCGGGTTTGTCTTGGCTGTCTCTTATTGGTGCTAGCTGGCTAGCCCCTCCAAGGGCTAACCTTTATGTACGCCCTCCTGTCATTAGGCCAGTGCCCATTCGTGGTGTTCCTGACCTTACGTTATTCTGTGCTCCTGTTCCGCGTTGATCCGGTTTTCGTCTGACCTTGTTCCTGTTCCGCTCTCTGTGTACCGATCCAGGCTTAGGCTGACTACCGCTCTCTGTGTACCGATCCAGGCTTTGGCTGACTACCACTCTCTGTGTACCGATCCAGGCTTTGGCTGACTACCGCTCTCTGGTACTGATCCAGGCATTGGCTGACTAACGCTCTCTGTGCTGCCCTCGATATTAATGTCAGTCCTTTCATTATTGTTGCCTCCGGTTGTTCTACTCTCTGCCTGTGATTCAGTGTGGCCTCCGTTACGTGATTCCCAGTCTGTGCTCTCCGGTCACTAGCGGTTACAGCTGTCAGTTATTCACTACTGTTGCCTTCCATTATGCTACTCTCAGCCTGTGAGTCAGTGGGGCCTCCGTTACATGCTACCCAGCCTGTGTTCTCCGGTCACTAGCGGTTTCACTTGTCAGCTCATTACACTATGCTCAGCCTGTGATTCAGTGTGGCCTCCGTTACGTGATACCCAGTCTGTGCTCCCCGGTCACTAGCGGTTACAGTTGTCAGCTCGTTACACTCGCTCAGCCTGTGATTCAGTGTGGCCTCCGTTACATGATACCCAGTCTGTGCTCTCCAGTCACTAGCGGTTACAGTTGTCAGCTCATTACACTACCCTGCCTGTGATTCAGTGGGGCCTCCATTCGTGCTACTTCCTGAGCGTACCGGTCACTAGTGGTGTTATACTTGTCAGTGTTCTCTCGCTGCTGCACCAGTTTCTAGGCTGCCTTACCCGGTATTTGGTAAGGCCGGTAGAGCCTCCTCCATTCCTTGTTGCACCAGTTACCAGGCTGCCTTACCCGGTATTCGGTAAGGCCGGTAGAGCCTCCTCTGTTCCTTGTTGCCCAGTCAACAGGCTGCCTTACCCGGTATTTGGTAAGGCCGGTAGAGCCTTATTATCATTTATTGCTATCTGTATAGCTCTGACCTGTGTCAAACTATATTACTGTCACTTGTAGAGTTTGGACCCGTGTAGGGCCTTGTTGTGCTTTATCTTGTCTAATAAAGCTTTTCTATTTTATCCTAACAAATTGTCTAAGTGTTCAATAAAACCGTGACAGGTCCTACCAATCACAACACACCAGTCCCCCACCACCATAACCATACACATCTGCCACATTGTAGGTTGTACTTTATTTTTTTAAATCACTTGACATCATTATGAATATGTGCTAGTGTCATTTAAGCAGGAAGCAAGTGTTGTTTGCAAAGGAAAAATGCACTCTGCATGCTAACACATTTTGAAAAGTATACGTTGCTGTAGGACTCACAACTTTGACATCCAGCTACATATTTCTCCACTACAGGTCTCAGAAGAAGTAATATTGTGCTGGGAAATGTTGCACCATACTAAACATAGGAGACAAATGTGTTGAAATAGGAAAACATGTGTTGGAATAGGAGAAAAATGTGTTAGAATTGGAGAAAATGTTTTAGAATAGGAGAAAAATGTATTGGAATAAGCGAAAAATGTGTTAGACTAGGAGGAAAATGTGTTGGAATAGGCAAATAAATTGTTGGAATAGGCGAAAAGGAGGAAAATTTTGCATTGGAGAAAACTTTCACGAAAAAAGAGAAAAATTGTCTGTTTTTCACAAAAAGTCACTCTGGAAATCTTTCTCACTTTTCGCCCACCCCTACTCAAAATCCAAAAGCTAATCATGTTGCTATCTGTTGTCTGTGTAAAAAGTATGTGAGCAGGGGGAAAGCAGGCTCACACCTAGGCACCTCCTCAGTGAGATCACACGTGAAGCAGAACCAGAGGTCTTACTTGCAGACACACCATCAACAGGTCAGAGGTGCTACAACTAGCAGCAGCAGAAGTACTCCTAAACATTCCCAGGGTTCTGGGGTACATAATAGAAGGCTCAATATTCCACCACTGAAATGGAGCACTGTGCCTGTCAATAAACGATTTGAGAAAACAATTGGAAAGTGTGACCCTGTATAAGTAAAGATGGCAAAAAATACCCAATCATACTGTCAATCATCATCAGCTTTGACACCATTTCCAAGTCCAACCCCCTTGTAAGCTAGTGTTAAGTAAGTAGCGGCAACAGCACATGTTTTGAACACCCACAACCTTAGCTATAATGATGGTCTCTGCTGCTGTTGCAAGTGCAGCACCTGTGACACCTAGTATTACAACTGCAGCAACATCTAACTTGTTGTGGTGTATCGATTTTCATGACAAGCACATTTCATCCCATAACTGAAACTTCAATTGGCTCAGGCCTCGGCTGAAGATTTCATCAAAGAGATCTTCCAGCTTCATGGAAAGCCAGCTCAGATTGTGTGCACTGGTCTGGAGAGCGTTTTGGTCATATGTGTGTGTATTGACCTTGATTTTTTTCTGTGTACTGTCCACTGCCTCATGGGCAAACTGAGCTATTAAATCAGACCATCAAGCAATACATTCATAATTATGTGGATGCCCAACAGCCCACCTTCCTGCCCTAGGTAGATTTTGCCTTCAGTAATGCTGTCTCCATTTTTGCTGCTTTTGGTTTCCATCTCCATGTTTTACTCATCATTAAGGAATCTGGGGACCTGGCTGTTGATGCTTTGGTGTCAGATATCCAAGATTACTGGGCCATGGTCCGCAAGTATCTGGTCTGCTCAATGTCCAGAATGAAGGTATCTGCCAGTTGAAAGATTGAAGCAGATCCACTGATATGATCTGAAAATTAAGTTTGGCTTTCAACTCCTTCTATGTATAACATCAGGCCACTGGCTTTGATAGTCTTAATTTTGTCCAGTCTTCCCTTAACCTCTTCTTGTGTTAACCCTATATCTGATAATGGTACTTTGTAATTCTTATTTGTTGAGGGTCTTCATTCCTTATTCCCTTGTATATACCTATGAAAAGAATGTATTCAATGAGAATATCAGCCTTTTCCTGCCTAATCAATTTACCTATATTATTTTTGAATGGTTACAATTTTCTATTTTTGCTAGGCTAATTACCTCTAGGCTAACTGCCTTTTTGCAATCTTTGTTGTACTCCCTGTATTTCAGGAAACTGTATGTTCCTTTAAAGGGATAGTAATACTTCGTTTTAACTGTATTTTATTTTGTAGGCATTAAAAAAATATGAAGAATGATATAAGTCTTATCTCTCAAACCTTTATGGTTTAAGAGATATTCACAAGCAAATTTTCCCCCTCCCGCCCCTTTTACCTAGTGTAAGCCATCTCTTCTCAGATGGGGATCTGGTTGTAAGACCAGACAGATAACAGCAGGGGGCAATCTTCTTACAATGAAAACAAGCCCTGCCCCCCTTGACAAGCTTTTCAGGTTTTTCCCTTATCTTAATTGAAGATTGTCCCTCTGTGCAATCTACCTGGTTCCCTCCCTTCTGCTTTGGCTGAGGAGTGTTACATTAGTAAAAGGGGCGGGAGAGGGACAATTTGTCATTGAATAACTCTTGAACTACAACTCTGACAGAATAGAAATAACACTCTCCAAAGTCCAAATACTATGACGATTAATTAGAGCTGCTTTTATTATGAAACATTACTATCCCTTTAAACTTAAACAGTTTAAATGCATTTTTTCCTTGCTATTTCTTTCTTTTCTACATTTGCATTTAAATGCATTGTATCTCTAGGGGTATATATATTATTTAATACATTTGTACAACTTAGATTTAAAACAGGTCCACTTTCCACTGTATTTTCTTCTTTTAATAATTAATCCCAGTCTATGAACTTGATTTGATTCGGTAACATTTTGAAGTTAGCCTTCTTAAAATCAAGAGTTTTGGTTGTACCTACTAATTTTTGCTTTTTTAAACTGATCTCAAATTAACCACTTAGCGCCGAGGACTTATACGTACGTCCTTGGGTGGATGTCCCTTAAGGACAGAGGACGTACATGTACATCCTCCATTTCCAGGTCCCCACAATGCTGCACGCTGTTCGGGGACTCCGGGAATCATTTTAAAAAACTCCACTGCGGGCGTTAAGTGCCGTCACTAAGGGGTTAAACCATGGTGTGATCACTCTCTTCCAAATGTTCCCCTATTTTAATATTGGACACCATATCTATGTTGTTTGTTATAAACAGGCCATTACAGGGCGGCTCAGTGGTTAGCACTGTTGGCTTGCAGCGCTGGGGTCCTGGGTTCAAATCCCACCAAGGACAACATCTGCAATGAGTTTGTATGTTCTCACTGTGTTTGCGTGGGTTTCCTCCGGGTACTCCGGTTTCCTCCCACACTCCAAAACATACTGATAGGTGAATTTAGATTGTGAGCCCCAATGGGGACAGGAACCGATATGAGTGTAAAGCGCTGCGGAATCTGTGTGCGCTATATAAATAAAGGATTATTATTACATTGATATTCATTTTCAGCACTTCCACCATTTGTCAGGTGCTCTCCTTGAGCTTGTTCACAAACCTGCTTTCCTTAGCACTCTGACATGTCTCATTGCATAGTTTATATCTGAACAGTTACAATATCCCATAAATATTGTACGCCCAAGATGTGCAGCTTTTTTCATTTGCAATACCAGTCAGGGCTCAACATTCTCATATGTATCTGGTGGTCTGTAGAATATACTCACCAACCAGGGGTGTTGATAGGTTTCAAAAAGATCCTGGGCTAGAGCCCATGTCAAAATTCAACAGGGCACCCACGGTAGTGGTGTTTACACTGTATTGAGGATCTGATTATCCCCACACAATGTAATTGTTTATTTTGCTAATTTAATTTTAATGCACTGCAAAGAGTTAAAGGGATAGTAATGTTTCATAATAAAAGCAGCTCTAATTAATCATCATAGTATTTGGACTTTGGAGAGTGTTATTTCAATTCTGTCAGAGTTGTAGTTCAAGAGTAATTCAATGACAAAGTGTCCCCCTCCCACCCCTTTTACTGATGTAACACTGCTCAGCCAAAGCAGAAGGGAGGTGTCCAGGTAGACTGCAGAGAGGGACAATCTTCAATTAAGATAAGGGAAAAAGCTTGTCAAGGGGAGCAGGGTTTTCATTGTTCTGATAGGAAGAATATTGTCCCCTTCTGTTATCTGTCTGGTCTATGGACTGCATTCCACATCTGAGAAGAGATGGCTTACACTAGGTAAAAGGGGCGGGAGGGGGAAACTTTGCTTGTGAATATATCTCAAACCATAAAGGTTTGAGAAATAAGACTTATATCGTTCTTCATGTTTTTTTAATGCCTACAAAATAAAATAAAGATAAAACAAAGTATTACTATCCCTTTAAGAAGTGAGCCACATAGCAATATAGTGTAGTATATTTAATAAACCATGAAAATAAAAGAAAACAGTTAATGCACTCACAGAACCCCTTGTTTGAGGAAAGGTATAGCACAGGACACTAGTTCCTTGTCCTCACAGCATCTTGGATTCAGATCGAGTTAATTCAGTGGTAGACACAGTCCATTTAAACAATTCTTAGGTAGTTGGACTGAAAATAATACTCCAGTTTTAGACATTAAATAGAATGCTCAAACCACTGTACATCCAATATGGCCTATATCCAATACAGGAGGCATAAATGTGAGCTAAAGTGTATATTGTTAATAGAGAAGCATACAAAGGGTGCATAACATAGGAGTTCAACATGTATCACTGGAATAATATCCAGCTTCCTCAGAAGCATGAGGACATACAGAGTTTGGATGTTCTATAAACTGTCTAACTTGGGAGAATTATTTCAGGTCAAATTTCTGAGAACTGTTTAAGTTGACTGTGTCTATCACTGAATTAACTTGATTGACAAAAATGTGGTTTGCACTAGAAAATCAATGCAATCGGAGGTAATTTGCACCACAATAGTGAGGTGCTCTCTGAGACTCAAAGATACATGCTAAATCAATTTTATTCCAATCCTATTTTTATTTCATTTTGTACCAGAAAGAGACTTTATTTTTTTTAGTCCCTACAAGGACAGAGGGATATTGTGCAGCCTTTGAAGTTATTAAATGTGCTTCTGTAGGGGCACGAAGCCTACAATCATTAAAAGGAAAGGAGCAACACCTGTTATCTAAGCAGTCTACATTATCCGAAAGCAGAAAGAAAGAACTTACAAGGACTTCACTATTACCCGCTCACAAGTCGGGGGCAACAGAGATACCTGCCCGTGTGAAAGGAGTGGAGGGGGAACATAGCCGAGAGGAATGCAAACCCGGCAAATACATAGATTGGATACCAGGATATATTACTACCTGCTCGCGCCCTTACAGTGAGTCCATAACCGAAAGGTATTGAAGGAGTATTGCTTCCATTGAATTAACAGCATACTGCTCACTTTCATCCGTTTAATCTTTGTATACCACATAGGAACTGGCTTCTTATCATTTACTACAAATTATTCACTACAGACTTTTACCTGCAAGCTGATTATCTAATTATCTCTCTATTCTCAAATTTTGCACATTTGACTTTTTATTGCTTAGATATATCTGGTATATTTGTATTTATTATATGGATAGTGCATCATTATTATTCATTGTTTTTTACATATATTCTTGTTTAGAATAAATAAATTAGTCTATACATATCTTTGTGCCATTTATATTTATATTGGTATTACTAGATCCAAGAGCTTATTTCCTACTTTTTTATTTTTTTAATAAGACATATTTAATGGTTCCAAAGAAATCTAAAGATGAAGGGCGCAAAAGAGAGATTCCATCTAAAAGCAATGTTTAATATTTTAAAACAAACTGCGCATGTATATAAAAACACGTACAAGATTAAAAATTCAAAACGCTTATCTGTCTCCCGGTGTTGACATCCACATAGCAGTCTCTACTCCTCCGTATAGTATGCCAGCCTTGACCTCGCTTATTTGTCGGTATAATCACTCAAATCTTCAAAGGGTCCGTTTTTCCGAGTCCTTTATGGGTTTCTCACAAGTTAGAAGATAACCAGAGTCATTTAGACGAGGAAATACACAAAAGAATTTAACTTTTGTTGAACACCATTTTATTGTAAATGCTGCTTCTCCATGGTGAAGCATCAACTTCCAGAGGACTCTGGTTATCTTCTAACTTGTGAGAAACCCATAAAGGACTCGGAAAAACGGACCCTTTGAAGATTTGAGTGATTATACCGACAAATAAGCGAGGTCAAGGCTGGCATACTATACGGAGGAGTAGAGACTGCTATGTGGATGTCAACACCGGGAGACAGATAAGCGTTTTGAATTTTTAATCTTGTACGTGTTTTTATATACATGCGCAGTTTGTTTTAAAATATTAAACATTGCTTTTAGATGGAATCTCTCTTTTGCGCCCTTCATCTTTAGATTTCTTTGGATGCATGTGTGAAAGAGGACGCTTAGAGGGAGCCGCAGAGAGAAGGACCATATAAAGAATAGTATCATCTCCATCTTGTTCATCATTCCATCTTGTCATCTTCATTTCATTTATCCATCTCATCCATTGAATGCATGTGGACTGAAATAACTATATGGACAGTTAAGATAAGCCATTGTGGATAGGGTAGTAAGCCCTGTGTGCCCTTTCTCTCCATTTTTTATCTCTTTGCTTCTTATACCCTATTGAGATTCTAACAATATCTAGTTATTCATTCTCCCTATCGTCTGGGTCTTATATAGGCGCACTCTATTTTCTTTATTTCTGTAATATTTAATGGTTGTCTAAAAGTATTGGGCATTATTCTACATTGAAGGAACAGCTTCTAATAAAATTATATATTGTGCATGGTGTTATAATAGATTTGATTAAGGCAAAACAGTGTACTGTCTTCAAATGTTTGAATAATTACTGCACTGATGTAATTATTAAGGCATTTTTGTTTATTTATAAAATAAAGGAAAGTAACATACTGTATCAATAGGTCTGCTTCTACTTGTACAGATCATGGATACAATCATTTGACTATTTATTAATTATAGCATTTCCCTGTCTAATGTTTTCTAATCAGGGGATATGATTAAATAGTTGTGAGAAAGAAAACTTAAATTCCGAGATGGAGGATGGTAAGGATCAGTTTCTGCACATCAGAAAATCCATTATGCAAATCAAAATATTTTTTGCCAGCATTAAAAACTTGAATTGAAAAATCTAATTACTGTGCAACTGAGATTTAAAATTCATTGATGGGAAGTACATGTTTTGTTTTTTTTTAAATGAATTAATCTGATTTTGTGTGAGAATGTCATCTGATAAATTTACAGTTCTAAAAGCAGAAAAAAATAAGTTAACTTTACTAATCTTTAATTTTCTTTTCCAGTTGAAGATAAAATTCTTCATACTGGCCAGGAAAGATCTGAATGGTTAAATGAAATGTGGACAATGTTGTTTTGAACTCCAATAAAATTATGTGTGCTGGAGTTGTCAATCTTCTTGGCACTTGCCAATTAACCTGAATAGGTAAAGCAGCGGAGTTGCTAGGTTTCTAGATGACCTGGGGCTTGAACCAACCTAATGCATTTGTGCACATGCAGTCCAAATACATTATTACAAGTATGGAGGTCATCACCAGTATACGTCCAAAGCTAACAATGTTTTAATTATATGACCTTGGGCAATAGGTCCTTCACCCAATACCTACCAAGTGAAGTATTAGTTTTCAAATATTATCCGGCAAAGACGAGAACAATAAACTGAGAGTAAAATACAAAAATGTAATTCTCCGTGTGCCAGAGTCGGCCCAAAGTGCAGAGCCACGACCTGTGCCCCCTTCAGAACATTTACATATTATAAACAATGCATCAAATCCTTTCCAATTTTTGGGGATTCAGTTGAGAGAGATTTAACTAAATTACATCAGTGTTTGAACCATAAAAGTTATATTTCCAATTTAAATAGAGAAGAAAGGAATTCTTTAAAACATCTTAGCCAGCTAGATCATGTTACAATTTAAAATACAAATAAAGGAGGCTGGTGTTGGCACTAAGATAGCTTGAGGATGGGAAGGCATATAGTACGTTATCAAGTAATCCAGCATGAGAATTTATGGTTATGATACATAACCTCATTGACAAAGGTGTTGGCCTGGCAGTTCTTACCCAGAAGTTCTTATCTTCTTATCATGAAGGTGGATAACCCGATCATATCTATCTTCCATCAGCTTCCCAAGGTGCACAAATCCATTGTCGAGGTTGTGGGAAAACCCATTGTCTCTGGTAGAGGGTCTTTTAATGAGGATCTAGGAGACTGTGTGGACTTCTATTGCCATCCCTTGGTACTCAAACTGTATAGTTATGTGAAGGATTCGACCCATGTTTCACAACTTTTGTTATACAAGGTAACTTTGAATTTGAGTTTTTTTTTTTGTGGATCAGCTGTGATGTGAGATCTTGTAGTCATCATATTGGATTCCAGGTGTTATAATATTACCTAGATCACTTTAGTGTTTATTCCTTCTCCCTGGAGAGTATCATTATCTGTGGAATACCTTCTGACTGAGAACTATTTTCTCTTCCATGAGGTGTTCTATCTTCAGAGGTGCTGGACTTCTACGGATACTAAGTTTGCACACTCCTACTCAAATGTTTTTATGGGTTGGTGGGAGAAGTCCCGCATCTTTGGACATGTCAACCCCCTTAGAGAGGCTATAGTTAGTTTTGATTGCCATCAGATTACTTTTCTGGATTTGAAGCTAACAGGGGATCCTGTTACAGGGCAGATTGTGACTGATGTCTTTCGCAGCAGGAAAGTGTTTGTTGTACGTGGATAGCTGTCACCCCAACATACATCTGCTTGCAATGTAATTGTTCTAATGATGGCCTCTTCTTTAGTCAGTCACAGAAGTTATATGATAGTTTTTTGCAATGTGGTTATCTTGAATGGATGATAAATAGAGCATTTAAAATAGCAAGTTTATAGAAGAGAGATGATCTTATAAAACATAAAGACACTTCACAAGTGATTGATTAAAAAAACATTACAAAAGGAGCTAGATTTTATTGCAGGTGCTAACTGTATCAATGCTTTTATCTCCAGTTTTCCACATAGACTTCCAAAGGAAAATGTTTGATAAAACAGGTGTTAACATTTAGCACCTGCAATAGAATCCAGCCCAAGAACAGTAAAGCTTAGAATTCAATTCAAAAAAGAATATTAAAAAAAAATATCCATATATTAAATGAAGATGAGGCATTACAAACAGTTGTAATGGAAGGTTTTAAGTTTGTCTTTAAGATGGCACTTCAATAGCGAATACCATATTCCTAGCCTATATATTGGAGTTAGGAAGAAAGTGCGACCCATATGGTTATCGACAGTGGGTACTTATAAATCTGGGAATACAAGATGTGGTTGTTGTAAACACTTTAAAGTTTCAAACTCTTTTTGCTCGGCTGTGACTAATGTTAAAGGGATAGTAAACCTTGAAAATAAGTTTATTTTATATTATAGCCCTTAAAAAAACATGAAAAATGATATATGTCTTACCTTACAAACATTTATGGTTTGGGAGATATTCAGAAGCAAGGTTTCCCCCTGAGTGATGTCACCGTTCTAGCTCTCAGATTTGGAATCTGGTCCCGGGACCCGCTGTGGCTCTCCAGAAGTGCCAAGATCACAATCTTTAAAAAGAATTTCTTAATTGGAATGGTCTACAAAGTGTGCTTGCAAGCCAGGCACACTTTGTACACAGTTCCAATTAAGCAGTTCTTTTTAAAGATAGTGATCTCGGCACTGTTAAAGGGCTGCCGGTTGAGCTGTGGACCGAATTCCAAATCTGTCCACTAGATGGCAGACTTGGCTTAAACAGCCAGGAAAAGGGAACTTTATTTTACTTCTGAATATCTCTCAAATCATAAAGGTTTGGGAGATAAGACTTATATCATTTTTCATGTTTTTTAAGGGCTACAATATAAAATAAACTTATTTTCAAGGTTTATTATCCCTTTAAGTATCAAATGAAGCACTATGGTAATTGTGCAACTAGAGGTGTGATTTATATGATATTGTGAAAGTTTTAATATACAATATGTTGGTAATAACAACCACATCTTTGAGCGAGCATATGAACCACATTTTAGTTTATCAGAAGTTCTTATTTTAGGTGTAATATAGCCTCACATTTTAAATATCATCATGGTTGCAGTTTAAAAGGTGACTTTGGGGGTCAGGATAGCAAGCTATCGAAACAAGAGGTATTTTGGATCTTTACATTACATTCAAGAAAACTATACGGTATGACTTGCTTTGTCTAGTAAGTGATCTGTGTGAGTGGATATCTAGAAAAGTATAGCACAAACCTGACAGGAGAGTATAGTATGTTTATAAGGAACTATAACCCCCCCATCAATATATGCACCCACATTTGCCCTGTCTTGGGCATGAAGCAGATCAGGGGTGCCAACCCCCTATTGGCCAGAGCTCTGTGCCTGTTTTCACCACTGCTGCAACCAGTCTTCAGATGTCCTGTGTATCCAAAAGTCCATTAGGTTCTGAGTGTGCTGGAAATGAGAGTCAATGTCCAGTGCTGTGTCTTGTCTAGAAGTGGATGTTAGAACACAGTTCCAGATAAAGGGGTACATAAAAATTAGAAGTTTGTGGCCAAATATTAAAATACAGCAACACTGAGACTAGTTGGTATTCAAGCCTTGCAGTCAGCTTAGGGAGGTGGGCGGGAAATCACAGGGAGATTGGGATAGGACTGATACTAGATGAGTGCAAACAACAACGACCCACCACGTATACGGAGTAGTGTCATCGTTTCTGCAAGGGTGAAAATGGAAAACTATGAAACTTATGGGTATGTGTATATATATATATATATATATACACACACACACACACACACACACACATACATACACACAGTACTATATGGCAAGCAATTAATCAATGTTAATTTTTCTATTGATTGCTTCTCATATAGTATTGTGTGTATGTGTGTGTGTGTGTATATATATATATATCTATATATCGGCATCAACTTAAGTACCAACTGGTCTTGGTGTGGTTCTTTTTATGGTTTAGCCACAGACTTATAATTTTTTACATTACTTTTCATTAGGAACTGTGTTCTAACATCCACAACTGCACAAGACATTTAATACAGCACTGGGAATTGACTTTCATGTCCTGCACACTCAATACCTGATGGACTTTTGGATAAACAGGTCATGTGGCAACTGGTTGCAGCAGTGATGAAAACGAGCACAGAATGCTGGTCAATAGGGGGCTGGGACCCCTGATATGCTTCAAGCCCAAGACAGGACCAAAGTGGTTATTGATTATATTTTTTTTGTAATTGCTTATAAATATGCTACATTTTCCTGTCAGGTTTGCACTATACTTTTCTAGATATCCATTCACACAGATTGGCTGCTGATGATTTGAAATAGAAGGTGAAGATGGGGCGGCCAACCATTGATCACGATTATGTGTTCATATATAAGAAACATGTTGATCTGCTGGCACCAGCACCTACTCATGAAGACATCTCCCAGCCTGTAATCTTTTACACTTTTTACGTCCCGATAGTTATGACTTAATATTTTTAAGTATATTTAATAAAGATAATGTTAGTTTTATAAAGAATGAAAGCAGATTTTTATCTGACTGGTGTGGCCAATAGGCTTGCTGTTGCTATGGTGAATGTAACCTGCTTATCCCACATTCTAAATTTTGCTGTGACTAGACTCCTCACAGAATCACGGAATGATGCTGAATATTGACCACAAAATCTGTGCCCACTGTAGCCACTACTAAAATGTATCAAATTCCATACAAGAGCATAACGACCTTCTCCATAACCAGATGAAAATGAAGGCCCCTACAAGGTGGATTTCCACACTGTACATGATAAAGCATTTGTACAAACAGAATAATGCCATGCAAAATTTGAAGGATTTGGAGGAAGTGTCTTTGTTACCTGGGCAATGACAACTAATGTGTGATGAAAGCTGGTTAATCATGCTGGTTAGTCATGTAGGTGTAGAAATTAGTAAGATTCTCTCATCAATATATTTACTGCAGAACAAAATGAGGAGCATGGCTGATGAATCTTACAATAAAGAAAACTCTGACATGCACCAGCTGGTCAAGGACATATTAGCAGCTTTGAGCAGATTCCTTGCATAGAGTCAATGAAGAGCAATGAGAAATATATTCTTGCTACTTTTCTGGACCCCTGGCTTAAACATAAAATTTCAGAATTTCTGCCAGAGCATGATCAATTTGTGACACAGCGTGACGATCAGCAGCATCTCTCTCTGAACAATCGCATTCTGTCAAACAATATAAATATATACTTATAGATTGTGTGGAGTGTTGCATTGTGGATGATGAGGGAGAAAGTTAGGGCCTCAAAAAATGGTAAACATAGTGAAAAAGAAGTCAGCAAAGGGTTAATGCCAACAGCAGCATCAAAAAGAACATCCTAACATATTTCCAAACACATGTTATCATCGGAGAAAGCAATTCATGCATCTCAGTGGAGGCAATCCAACATTTGTGGTGGCAGTGAAGGTGGTGGCACATCTCTGTGGGACTTGATCCCAGTGTATGGGTTTTTAACTGATACACATAGACACCATGTAGTTCTTAGGAGTCGACCCAGAGCATGTTAGACAGAAAAAGCATACTTGGGATAGCAAGATTCTAGGCAGAAATGATGACTCCATTGGCTACTGGCAATTCCCTCTTTTTTTCAATTAACTCTTTAAAAATAATGGTTAGCAAGCATATCAGCATGCTTATAGAAAGAAAAGCTTGAAAAATATTTGCTTACAGAAAGTTAAACATTCAAACTATTATAGCAAGGCTAGTCTTAAAAAACTGATTGAGGGCTTCAAACAAGGCTACCCCTGAGAAACATTTGCTATCAGCTACAGCTTTAATAATTGCCACTGAGTCATCTAAGCAGCTGGAGGATTCAGCTGCTGCAAGGGACTCTGCTAAGGCACATAATAGCGACATAAAAGACTTAATAAAAACAATTAATCCTCCTTGTGACCAGTTTAGTATATTCAGTGGGATGGAATGTCTGCAGATATACCCTGATACCCTGCATTTAATTGCTCTCCACCGCATTGCCAGGTGTGGTTAGCACACCATACAATGTACAATGGGGGGGAAATTAACTGCCAGATCTGCACATCTCCAGACCTGTTATCAGCTGGTGGGGGAGGTACCAGAGGCAACAGTGGTATGCCAGAAAAGGAAGAGGATGTTGAGGGTGCCAGGTGAGGACAGTGGTACATTTTCTCACACCTAGACCATAGCACAAGAAGATATTGACTACACATGCATTACACTCATCATCAAACTTTCAGGCTAGGTTTCTCTCGCCTTCCTCTAGAATTTTAGGACTTTTTCTTTGTGCCCTGGGGAGGGACAGGTGAAACAGTGACAGTGGCTGTCAATTATTTTTTTTTTTGGGTGGGGGTTGGTATTCACATGCTTAACATAAATGTCATGGTGTCTATGTTGTATGTGGTTTATGAGGGCAGATGTGCCAAAGTGTGTTGCCTCCTTTATCCATTTCATTGCCTTATCACACATAGTGAAGAGTGCAGTCATTGATGATGATGGCACTGTCCCTGCCACAAGGGAAATATTTTCTTGTACCCATGATTTCAGTGAGGGGACAGTTGGAGAAGAATGACCTTCTGCTTCTTCTCCAGAATCAATTTCTCTGGCAGAGACAGGTATTGCTACTGCTACCTCAGCATCAGCAATAGAGCTAGGACCAGGAGCACTGGTGGCAAGTGAAACCTGTACTAGGCCCATACAACTACGTGGAGAACTCAGCCTCATGGTGGCCATGGTGGTCTGTGGCACACTAGCCTGCTCATCATCATCCTGCTACTGTGACAGATGAAAGTCTGCCTATGAAAATTCAGCAACAGGAATTACAACACCAGCAAACTCCACAATGTCACCACTGGTGGTGGTGGTGATGTGCATCCCTGTTTGCATCTCTTTCTAACATTCCTTATCACTTTTCATCAAAAATACTCTCATATAGTCCTTCGCATCAGCTGCTCCAAAATCACGCTCAATCTAATCATCATCATCATCATTATCAGTGATCTCTTTCTGCTCTATAGGACTGGTTGAGGATGCCAAATGTAACAGAGGGACCCCTACTGTCGCACTTGCCTGCTCCTAAGAAGAAGGCACACTGGCAGCATTAACAGCAGGCAGAGGCAGCTGACACGTGCTGCTTATAATGCTGCTAGCCAATTCCTCATTATTCAATATACTTCCCCAGAGAGAGGCGATGGGGAAGATTCACTAAATGGTGATAAAGAGGTGATAAAGTGGATATGACTTCTCCAGTTTATCACTTCTCCAGTTCCTATTTTATTTTATGGATCTCCAAAGTTGAAGAAATCTTAGTGCATAGGCCAAATAGAGTAACATAAGAATTGGAGAAGTGATAAACTGGAGAAGTCATCTCCACTTTATCACCTCTCTATCACTGTTTAGTGAATCTCCCCCGATGTGCAGTGAGAGGCATTTGAGATCATGTGGTCCTACTAGCAAGTGCTGCAACTTCCAGGTCTGACTGAAGATACTGTCTTTCTGTCTATAGTAAGGTAAGTGTGGCTTATTATTTGGAGGTTTTAGCTCTCCTTTAAAGGAAAACTTTCACCTCAGAATTTTTTTTTACCAGATGTTTAAACAGTTAAGCATTTTTAGGAAAGGTGCTTCTTATTTTTTATTTTTACATACTCTGTAAGATATTTGGGGCTAGATTTAAAGGAAGCCGTTAGTAAAAAAAGCACTAACGGGTGCGTTAAGTTCCATGTAGCAATTCAAAGATCCGTCTAAAGAACAGCTAGCGGCAGTTTCAGAATCCTTACGGCCGATACACTTACGTGCATTCAGATGCATGGAACAACATACCCCAGAGCCATTCAAAGGCTTGCGGTACTGGTAACGGCTGAAAAAAAGACACACCTAACGGCAAAAAGTTAAGACCCACTTTTCTCAGACGTTAGACACTTAACGGGCAAAACCAAACACCCGTTACATAGGAAAATACACAAAATGCTTACCGCACAAGCATATAAATGGAAAAATTAACCTGTGCAATGCCAAAACAACACAAAAACATGGACACACAACACAAATCACTCTCACACACAACAACAAGCAACACCACAGGGACAACGACACCCAAAAAAACAACACAGCATGACACAGAATAATGGGGGTTATCACACAAAGCGGACACCTGCAAATATAAGCTCACCTGTGCAACATCAACACGCGACCGGCACCCCACAACTGCACACCTGCATATGGCAGACACATACCAAGCACAACACACCACATCTTATAACACACACACACCTGCAAACACGTACCTGGACAAAAACAACTCTCCATTGGTCAGCACTCACCTCATCACCACACCTACACAACGCCCTATCAAGTACTTAAAGGGACAACTCACCACACTCACTTGTGGCTTGTTTTCCACTCAGGGAGGGAGAGAGAGAGAGAGAGAGAGTGCAATCAGTATGTTGGGTTACATATTGTTGCGAAGACTGCGGAGAAGGCGTGCAAGGGAGAGAGCTAGGGAACATCAGCAACCTCCAGGCACGCCTGATCAACAGCCTTCACCTGTTGCAAGTGAGGAGGCTCTGGCTCAGCAGCCACACAGGAGTCCATCCCCACCTGGAGAACAGCACCTGCATGCAGATGCACAGCTGCAGCAACAGGATGCTCCACAGCAGCAGAGGATGTATAGACGACCACCAAGGCCCAGGGTATACCGCCCAAGGGTCACCCTCTTTGGAATGACTGATGATGAGGTCATTGATCGCTAGAGGTTGAGGCCTGACAGCATCATTGGCCTGTATGAGGTCATCAAAGATCAGGTGGATCCCATCTACATCCACAACCATGCCCTAACTGGCCTGCAGAAACTACTGTGTGCCATACACTTCATGGCAAGTGGGGCATTCCAGTCCACTGAGGGTTACGCATCTGGCATGTCACAGGCCACATTCTCCAGGGTGCTGGCCCAGGTCCTGACAGCCCTCAAAAGCAAGGCCAGTACCTATATACATTTTCCCACCACCGACATGGACTGGATACAAGTCAAGCAGGTCTTTTACGCAAGGGGAGGCATGCCCAGGGTCATGGGTGCTATAGATTGCACCCATGTCCGTATGAAGGCCACAGCACGTGACGCACAGCTATTCATCAACAGAAGAACTTCCACTCCATCAACGTGCAGATGGTGTGTGACAGCAACATGAGGATAATAAATGTCTGTGCAAAGTATCCTAGCAGCTCACATGAGTCATACATTCTCCAAAACTCCTCAATCAACAGAGATTTTGAGAATGGAACTTTCACAGGGGGATGGCTTTTGGGTAAGTTCACAATACAAAATCACACCACATCCACAGGTGTACACACAACGCTGCTCAGCATGCACCTGACCCACAGCTAGTACGTCCACCACACAAAACATCATTCACACAACATGGGCTCCCTGTCTCACCATGTCACTCACATTACACAGGTGATGCTGGCTATGGGTGCAAGTCCTGGCTACTGACCCCTGTGGCCAATCCCCAAACACATGCCCAGGAAAGGTACAACCAGGCTCATGCCAGAACCAGGAATGCCAGTGAGTGGACCTTTGGGCTCCTCAAGTCAAGATTCAGATGTCTGGACCACTCTGGGGGAGCACTGCAGTATGCACCTGCTAAGGTGTGCGACATAATTGTGGCGTGCGCAATACTGCACAACATCGCAGTGGACACCAGGCTGCTGGATCACATCCAGGACCCCCCCATACATGAAGTGGCCATGGACATCAGGCATGTGGAAGAGACCTTGAGAGGGGCACAGATCAGAGACACTCTCATCACGGAACACTTCACCTGTGAGTATAACACAGGCATGTAAACAATCCATGCAAGTCCCCCGTCAGTCCTGTGACACTAACCACACTGCACATTATGTTCTGTCTCACCCCACAGGAACATTGACACAGCACTGAACTGGCAGCAGCATGGCCCCAAACATCAACCATACCATGGACGTGGCAAATTGTGTGTAGATTCAAAAACCATCCTCCATTCCACTCTCCACGTTGACATACAGACCCCAAAGATATCACGCACACAGGAGAAACAAGGTGCAACATATAACCCATGTTCATCACCTTACAGGGCTTGATTGACAGCAAATAACTGGATATGCCATGATCATAGCCTGAGCAACCATGCTAGCCCAGTAGCAAAAGAGTATTATCCAATGCTATGCATTGGATAATACTCCGTCACATCAGGGGTTAAAGGGCCATTGGACTCAATATGGGACCTGTACTGTGCTAGAGCTGAGAAGAGCAGCAGAGGGGTGGATGTACAGTGGTATTGTCACACAACGTAGAGGTCATGAAACATAGATCAGATTACCAGGGACTCAATGCTGACCTGTGAGTGTGCAGACATATGTGCCCCCGACATGAATACACACATCAACAAATATGTCCTCATAGTTCCAGGGAACAAATGACATTGGGCTGCCACTGTCACTTTCACAGTGGCAGCACAATGTCATTACTTCCATGGAGCTCTCAGAACACTTGTTAATGTGTGTATACATGTCAGGGGCACATATCCATAGGGCTGGTGCACATGTCCTTAGTTCTCCACAGAATTGGTTACAGATGAGTATACAACACATTGTCAAGCAATGGTTTGTGTACTCACCTGTAATTGTGAAAATTGAGAGGATTAAAAAAGTAAAAATTGTTGTTGCTTGATGATCAGTTCAGGTCTACTGCTCCAAATCCTGTCCTCTTGTCCCACAGGCATCTATAACATGATCCATCCTTGAACTGAAGATCTTCCATGTGACTGGATTGATGTCTTGACAACACCTTCATGAAGATCACCCCTTTCTGTTTCTGGTGATGTTGCTGGTGATTCAATGTGTGACCTGAGGTTCACTCAGACCTCTACTATAACATTCTCATATAGACACAGAAAACACAAATTCTCGAGAGTTATAATCTGTACAGGTAGGATGCTCAGCTACAGAGTTGTCAAACCTTGTGGACAACACATGAGCAGGGCAGCAGTTTTACTAAAGTAGTACAATTTAGTTTCAAAGTACATTTCGTGTTCTCATACAAGTGTTCAATGCATATAGGCAATACACACAGAAAACACATGTACGTTCAAATTTACTTTGAGACACAATAAAGATGAACCATCACCATTCTATCTGTATGAGGATATATTTGATAACACATTTGTCAATGCGTAACCACACCCAGGATAGAGTATCCCCCATACATGGAAAGGCATCACCCACATCACAGGAGTCCACCACTTGTTTGCCAGTGAGTGGACTCTGTGATGTATCTATGCAATGTATCTATGGTGCCAGTGATACACTAATGTGTTGTGGGAGTGATAAAGAGGTGATACAGGGGACATACTTCCACAGTGAATACCTGTCCACAGTATCTGCGCTGCTCAGTATAATCAATGTTCTGAGATTTTGCTCCACTTTGACATATCTCAGTACATGGGCTATATCAACGAACAACCAGACTAAGTGGACATGTGTTATCACTGGTGAAGTCTGTTACACCCTTAGGGAAACAGCAACTCAACTTACTGGAGACCCCAATGCTCACCCCAGGATATCAATGTGTGTGCTACACATTGAAATCCTAGGTTAAAAACATTGGCTTCCCCAGTAAGTCAGTTGCACAATGAGTGTTTGAATCCAAGACAATATTGATACATGTCGCATTTATCTGTCCTGCTTGTTATGTCCCCGATAAGTCACATAGCTGTTTGTCTGGTTATCCCATTAATCCACTGAGTGCAAGAGTGGTCCCCAACGCATTTCTCTGGCACTCAAAGGGTTAAACACAACATATGATGTAGACGAATGTTCATTGTTGTACCATTTGTTGTGCTAAGGGGTATGTTTTGTTGTTCAAATTCAACACACAACATCGCCATATAACACAGTGGTGTCATATGGCTCCAGGGATGTATTTCCAGTTGAATTTGTACAACGGTGCGTGTGTGTGTGTGTGAACCCATGTTGTAGCATCCCACAAACATTTCACCCAGGCAGAGGTTGTGTTCACTGCATTGTATGGCAATGCATTGGAGACAACCCTGCCACCCAATCCATAACTGAAGACACAACAGATCAGACAGGAATCCAAAAAAAAAGGTTTCTTTATTGAGGGGAAAATTAACAGGTCGGGCCTTTCATTTTTTCCTTTTTGGGTGGGGGCCTTAGCCTGGGTGTCAGAGGTGGATGCCCTTGTTGATCTTCTAGTAACCCTCTGCCCCCTAGGTGTGGCTTCAGGAGTAACACTGGAGGGGGTGGTGGTTGCAGTAGACCCCTCAGTGGACCGCAAGTTCTCCCTCTCCATCCTCAGGTTCTCCCTGTGGTTGATCTCCCTCAACTCCACAAGGACCTGTGTCAACATGTCCATGAGACCAGTCCTGAGCTGGTGGAGTAGTGTGTTCCCCCTGGCCACCTCCGACTCCAGGGCTTGGATTCTGGTCTCCAATTGGGAAATAAAGATACAAAAAAACAACAAAGGGGCACCAATAGTGATATCCAGTCACTAGAAATCACAATATGTTTAAGCATAAATTATACTCACATTTAGATGTGGTCAGAGCTCCGATACCAGAGTCCACTGACAATCGGACTAACGGAGAAATTGACCCGTCTCCGTTCGGGACTCGCATGTACTGTAGATCCTTTAAATCCAAATGTCAGGCGGAACAAAACTTTATATCATATAAAATTTATTCACAATAAAATTAGTTAAAACAATGAAGGCTCTATAGGCTAACGCGTTTCGCAGCTAAACAGCCGCTTTTTCAAAGCCACTAACAAGCCCGTTGCTAAACAAGCCACATACAAAGAAAGGAACCGCCTGACAAAACCGCTACATACAAACATTCTATGGATACATTCACAGTGATGTAATTCGAACGGTCCAGTAGTAATCCAGATCCCTGCACTCGTGCAACATGAAGAGGATCATGGAAAATTAACCCTCTAAAAGGAACCTAACGCAGAGATTAAAAGGACACCAGTGGATCGCTCGATAGTATTAAAGCCTTAGTCCATCGAATATGAATCAAAACTTATGCAATATTGTATACAATGACTAAATCTATCATACATACTCATTACAATAAATGTTCAGTCCACAGGTGGAAAAAGGATTTTTAACCCTTCTCAAACTAATAGTCAATGGTTAAAAGTCTACAAATATACATGCAAACAACAACTATCATATGTATATTATGCACGATTTACATATCAGAAGTTAGATAAAAATCACCATAATATAAATAAAAAAGCTTCAACAGGACAATCGAAACCCGTTGGTACCTAAACCCCACCAAATGTCCTATGAAAATGGACCGGTTAGGTATAAGTAAAAAATGGGACTACCAGAGTCCGATACATCCCACATTCAACAATTCAATAAATAAAAAATAAAAACATGAAATTAAAATATAAAAATGAGGTAAATGAATACCTCTTATGTGATCAAGTGGAATGTATGTATATTTAGAAATGTGAATATCCATATCTAAAATATAATTTATGTGAATGTGTGTGCAAATTTCAATAGCCTGAATAGGCTAAATAATTAATGAATTACATCCCATATTTAATCCATCCTCAATGTTAACCAATAAATAAAAAACATGGGGATGAAACATGAGATGTAAAAAAGAACAAAATATTTATCATAAAATCAGGTGAATTATGTAATGTGTGAAAATGAATATTCATATGGATTATACATGTGATGTGTGAATGTAAATATGATCACCGTCAATTAAATGTATATATCTAATTGTGCACCTAAAAATTAATAAAATACTAAATGATGGTGACAAATCATGAATATGTGTATACTTGTGAAAAAAAAAATCCAATTGTGTTGAAAAAATCTAATTTTTTGCTGTAATGGAAATCAAACTCTGGGAGTCTCGACAGACTCATTCAGCCCCAATGGGGACAAGGTGGATAATCGAAAAATCCAATATGCCTCCCTGTTATTTAACAGTTGTTCTCTGCTCCACCTATTGGATGTGAACACTTGTTCTATAGGAACAGCACTTAACTCCTCTGGATTTTTATTATGACATATTTGAAAGTGTCTAGACACACTATGTAAAGGGAAACCCCCAGTGATGTTCCGTCTATGTTGGCCCATTCTTGTCCTAAATTTTTGTGTCGTCCGACCGACATATTGAAGACCACATGTACATGTGAGTAGATGTACTACAAACATACTATCACAATCCATTAGATTGACTATTTGAAATTCTTCTTGAGTGACTGTGGAACGAAAGATTGTCGTATTAGCTATCTTTTTACAGGTCAAACACCGTGATTTACAACACTTAAACACTCCTCTTGTTCTCAAACCATCACATTTACATTTTCCAATTGGGAAATGTTCCTCCTGGATTGCCTCCTGCTCCTGGTGATGTTGCTGTCAGTACTACTGCTCGACCGGAGTAGTCTCCTCTGAAGGGCCATACACTCCGCCTCCAACCCTGTGAGGCGTGCAGTGCTGGAGGTGGATGTGGCCGGTGTCCCTGGTGCTGCTGTTTCCTCTGCTGCTGAGGGTGCTGATTCTTCTGCTGCCGAGGGTGCTGTTTCCTCTGCTGCTGCTGAGGGTGCTTACTCTTCTGCTGCTGCTGAGGGTGCTCTTTCCTCTGCTGCTGCTGAGGGTGCTCTTTCCTCTGCTGCTGCTGAGGGTGCTCTTTCCTCTGCTGCTGCTGAGGGTGCTCTTTCTTCTGCTGCTGCTGGAGGTGCTGTTTCCTCTGCTGCTGCTGGAGGTGCTGTGGCTGCTGTGACAGCTGTTGGAGTGGCTGGTGCAGATGATGGGCATATGCCCACCACATCAAGTGATCCTGAGCTGCCCAATGATGTGTGTGCTGGTGGAGGTGTGAAAATGTCCCTGGGTAGGGGGCGCTGGGACTCACCAATCAGGCTCAGGTGTGGGTAGTCCAGTGGCCAAGGGTCATATGGTGGCCACTGATAGGTGCTGGGACCCCACCTCAGATCATACCTTGGGGCATGCTGTGGAGCCATCCAGGAGGGTTGGTTGATGTGTGAGGCATATGGCCCATATTGGGTGGTGGCCACTGTCCCTGACAGCCATTGCCTCCCTGTCGGTGGTGGTGCTGCTGCTGGAGGGTAGTAGATCGTGGAGGTGGCTGGATACGTCCACCTCTCCTCCTGTGGCATCCAGCCACTGTACTGGGGAGGTGCAGCTTGAAGGGGTGCAGCCTGTGGTGGTCCAGCTTGTAAGGGTGAAGAAGGTGGTGGTCCAGCTTGAAGGGTTGCAGTAGGTGGTGGTGCAGCCTGCGTTGGAGGGGATGGTGATGGTGGGTACGGTGACCACCGGCTGATCCCCTCCTCTGTGTACTCCTCACTGGGGGGTGACATAGCCTCCTCCACTGGCTTCCGCTGGGCTCGAGGGCCGTAAGCTGTGTGGAGAAATAAGATGTTGTGATTAGTGACCTTAGCCATATATTTGTGGAGACAGTTATACTTCGATATGTGGTGGATAAAAATATATGTGTTTGGGTTAATCCCCCTGGGTAAACAAGGGTACTCCCACTGCTGAAAGGTGTTGTTTGAGTTATTACAGGTGAAGGTTTCATTTTGAGGTGCAATATCACAGTGGCCCGAAATAGTACAGTGGGGCTGTTGCAACACCCTGTTCCCTATACCAGAGCTGTCCATATGATTGTGTAGGAACAGCACCACTGTACAATTTCAGGCCACTGGGATATTGCCCCTGACATATCCATGTCTGAGCTCTGATACCTTTTGAATCAACACACCTTTCAGCAGTAGGAATACCATTGTTTAACTCGGGGGGGGGGGATCCAACAACATATATTTGTCTTCACAACTTGTAGCGATGGCTATTCCTCCAGGGGGATGGCAATGGTTAAGTCCACCTTGATGTCAGATTGTAGACATTATGAAAACAGATGTTGTTCACTGTTAGTCCTATCCCTCCTACCCTCATGGTTGTTCAGATATTGCTCTATGTGACAGATGTAGATTTCAGTCATTTGTCCACACGAGGGCTCTTCAGCAGAGCCCAAATCGCCCCATTTGGAGAACAATACTTAATTGGAATGGTGTACAGAGTGTGCATGGTTTGCAAGCACACTCTGTGGACCATTCCAAAGAGGTATTTATCTCGAAATGTTGCGACTTTGGCTCTGCTGAAGCGCCTCCGTGTGGTCAAATGACAGATATCTCCACCTGTCACATAGAGCAATATCTGTATAACCATGAGTGTTGGAGGGATAGGACTTAGATCGAGACACATCTGTTTACGATGGCAATGATATGACATAATGATGACATTACCCATAGCTATCCCATTACAGTCACACACAAGTAGGAATGGTTATATATGTATGTGGATATATATCCTTCATATGGATACAGTAATATCCTTCCAAGATGTGAAGCCAGAGAGCAGTTCAGTAGGTGTGATTGCCTTACTGGCTATATATATGTGCACCCATCCAACAATACATTGGATTGATATGATGGATATGAACATACCTCATATATCCCATCTACGTAGAGTGTGATATACTATGTATGGGTATTTGGATGGTAGCAATGTAGGTTGATTTGTGATGGGTGCACATATCTGGCCAGTAAGGCAATCACATCCAGTGAACTGATCTCTGTGTTCACATCGTGTTGGGACATATTTAGAAACATTTGAATCCTAAGGGCAACAATCAAGCCAGTAGTGAGGGGTATCTTTGATTGAGGCCTGTTTTTCTCTTTGTATGAGCCCATCCATTCTTCTGTGTGAGGCAACCATACTCAATCCTAGATATCCATCAGTCATGGCCTGTTGGTGACCATGGTACAATGTTTGCTACTTGGTTCCCATGTGTATCCTGCAAACAGCGGCTGCTGTACCATGCATCCATGGCATCAGCACCCCTATGGATCCATGTGGGAATCAGATGTGGGATATGTCATTTCAAGCCAGAGTAAATGATTGCAGCCACAACACCAAGGCCTACTTCATCCACCTTTAATTCTGTGGAATAGTTTTCAGCCTGTGTGTAGCACATACAAGCATTTATTCTCTGGGACACTGTGACGTGTGACCTGATCGACCTTTTTTGTGATTCAGTAAGCGGTGATGTTGAACTGATGAAGTGAACATGATGGTGACTTCTCCATTGATCTCCTTTCCCCATTTCCAGTGTTTTCCATGGAGTCTGTACAATGGGACCCTATGAACTTGATTCTTGTTTTGGCATATTCTCCATAGACTAACACTGGTATTGGTGAAGTGAGGGTGTGTGAGGGTTACTTTGTCTCCACCATCTCTTTGTCACCGCTTAGTGAATGTCCCCTGTGTAGCATGTGATCATTGGCCTATTGACTTGTTTGTTGTCTGGTTAACCCTTTGAGTCCCAGAGGGGTTGCCAAAGCATTCTTGATCGATACATTGATGATCCCTCTAGCACTCAAGGGGTTAGGTGCTGACTTCCCTATGGGGACATGGGTGACACTGTGTGTGAACAGTGATGATATATGACAGACGACATATTGAACATAACGGTTTGTGTATTGTATGTGATGAGCACAGCGACAGGAGGGTTGAAGTAGGACTTTGATAGGTTTGTCCCAAGTTGGACCTTGCCATTTGTCCTGGTGTTGTGTCCTGTTTTTAAACCTCAGGGTGCTGTGTTGGTGCAGTTGTATGGATGAGTGATGGGCATGTGTTGAGGTGTGACTGTGTGTGCAGCTGGTGTTGGTTGATGTAGTGTGTTGTTCTGTAGTATTGCACTTACCGGTAGTGTGGAGGCTCCTCTCATCCCCAGTGTCAGCTCCTCCAACGACCCCCTCGATCAGGGTCGGGGACATGGTCTGCCACACCATCTCCTCCCAGCCGCAGAAAGTGATAGGGACGGGTGGGCCACCTCCAGTGCCTTGGGCGTGCTTGGCGAGCTCAGTCATTTTATTCTTCACCACCCTCCGGCAGTGCCCCATCGCTTTTTGATGGACTCCACGTCCCGCCTGCATGGAGCCACTGCGTTGATCCGGCTGCAGATCTAGTTCCAGGCTGCCTTCCTCCTCGCTGACAGGCCAGGGACCTTCGCCGTAGGGTGGAGAACACTCTGCCTCTCCAGGACAGCTTCCACGAGAGCCGTGTTCTCCTCTTCTGTGTATTTGGGGACCCTGATCCTGCCCTTGTCACCTCCGGCATGGGATGATTAAGAGCCAGAGTGCCCTGCCTGGTCTGACCCTGACTGTGTGTGTTTCTCCCCAGCAACTACCCCTCGTCCCACTGCAGGTTCTGTCCCTGTCCTGCGTGTGCCTGCTCTTGTTGGCCGGGTCCCCCTCCGACCTGCGAATCTCCCTCTCCCACCCCTGCTCTGCTGAGGGATACCCTCCTGACCTTCCTCCATCTCCACTACTCTCCCCATCCCTCTCTCCTGTCCTCCTCTCCTTGCCATCATTCACCCACTCACAGCCAGGCACTCCCACAGGCCCTCACAGACACACTCGATCCACTCACTCTCCGTCACACACTTTCACTTACAGATTCACACTGTCAAAATAAAATGTAAAATGTGTAAGGTGTTATAAAATAAAAGGACTATGTGTATGTATGTGTATGTGTTTATATGTGTGTATGTAATATGTGCAAAAGTGTGATATGTGTATAGTAAGTGCACCTCTCTCCAAACTCCAAAATCTCCTTCTACCTCCAATGAATGCTCCTGTCTCCCTCTCTCTGATCACTATCCTCCACTCCTGGGTCCTGATATCTGGCTATGAAGAACTCGATAACAGACTGTGTTTGGCAGTTATTTTCGGGTATATATAGGTGTATTTGAAGTTTTTTGATACATTGGGGCTTTGTGATTGGCTGTGTGTTTGAATTTGTTTTTGCATCAATCAGGGTTGCTAGACAATGGCAGCCATTATGTTACATGTTGTTTTGAGCGATGTTATTGTGTGATTTGGCTGCCCGTTGTGCATTAACATGAGCGACAACGGCTTTTGTGTTACGTGTTTTGTGTGTGCCTGCGCTCGATAGCTATTCTTGTAGAGTACCTATTGAATCTGCCGTAACTCATGTATTATTTGCGAGCGATGTGCCTTTTTCACTTAGCGGCTGGTTCAACGGGAGCCTTTAAATCTAGCCCTTGATGTCCAAGCCATGCACTTCCGCATTCTGTGGCAATGTGTGTCTTCAGAACAGCTCTCAGGACTTCCTAGCACTAGTTCATTCTCCTCCCACTTCCCTCCCAGCTGCCCCAGGGAGTGCGTTCACACTTCACTTCTGTGTGTTGTGAACATCTCCTAATGTTACAGCAAGAAGCGATTAGCATTATACTGAGGTTGCTACCTCAGTATAATGCTAATCGCAACTTGCTGTAACACTAGGAACCGTTCACAGCACACCAAAGTGAAGCGTGAACGCGTTTCATGGGGCAGCTGGGAGGGAGGTGGGAGGAGAATGAAACTGTCCTGAGAGCTGTGCCGAAGATACCAGTGCCGTAGAATGCGGAAGTGCACGGCTTGGACATCAAATATCTTACAAAGAATGTAAAAATAAAACATAAGAAGCACCTTTCCTAACACTGCTTAATTGTTTAATCTTCTGGTAAAAAACATTTTCTGAGGTGAAAGTTCTCTTTAAGGGCAGTGATGTTGAATAGTGGAAAACATTTTTGTATTATGAAGTAGAAAAAAAAAAATATTTTATCGAACTAATATAATTGATTTTAATCTGAATGTTTCAATCAGACATATTGTCACCTGTCCCCATGTAATAAGAGCAAAGTGCTTAGACTGTAGAAGGAAATGAAAAGTGTGTAAGGAAAGTACAAAATGACACAGTCAGCTTTTATCTGCTGTCACAGGAACCTCCCTTGAGTCTATATCTTGAAAATGTCATCATTATAATTTGAAATGAAGAAAAGGGCATGCATTGAATTTTACAACCATATTAACATAAAATATTTTGTATTAACCCATCTAGTTTTGAACATAGGAAACAGTTTAGATACGGAATCATCAGTTACTAAAATGCACGTTTTGGCACATATTTAAAGGCCCACTTTCACTTGGAAGTTAATGCATGTTAAAAACATGTTATTAAAGGAGAACAAACATCTAATAATAACTGCCCACCTAACTTACTAGTACCTGAAAATCCTAATGGTCCCTTTTAATTTTCCCTTGCTCCTTTCAATAAGTCCTGGATGTCATGTCCATGGAGGGCAGTTGCTAGCAGGATCACAAAACATCAAACTCTGATCACTTCACATCAGGCCCGGACTGGCCATCGGGCATACCGGGCATTTTCCCGGTGGGTCGGTCCTGCGACCCAGGCTCTGTAGTAATACAGAGCGCTGGGAGATGACATCATCTCCCAGCGCTCTGCATTACTGCGACTCGCGTGCGGGAGATTAAGCTCTGTGCCGAAGGAGGCACAGATATCTTCTGTCTGTGGCACGCCGCTAGATCACCAGGGACTTGAGGTACAGAAATAAAGGGGCAATGTGGAGACGAACGGGCAATGTTGAGATGAAGGGGCTTTGATGAAGGGGCATTGTGGACATGAAGAGGGCATTGTGGAAGGGGGCATTGTGGACATGAAGGGGGCACTGTGGAAGGGACATTGTGGACATGAAGGGGGCACTGTGGAAGGGACATTATGGACATGAAGGGGGCATTGTGGAAGGGACATTATGGTCATGAAGGGGGCATTGTGGACATGAAGGGGACATTGTGGAAGGGGCAATGTGGACATGAAGAGGGCATTGTGGAAGGGGGAATTGTGGACATGAAGGAGGCACAGTGGAAGGGGGCATTGTGGACATGAAGGGGGCATTGTGGACATGAAGGGGGCACTGTGGAAGGCACATTGTGGACATGAAGGGGGCACTGTGGAAGGCACATTGTGGACATGAAGGGGGCACTGTGGAAGGGACATTGTGGACATGAAGGGGGCATTGTGGACATGAAGGGAGCACTGTGGAAGGCACATTGTGGACATGAAGAGGGCATTGTGGAAGGGGGCATTGTGGACATGAAGAGGGCATTGTGGAAGGCACATTGTGGACATGAAGGGGGCACTGTGGAAGGGACATTGTGGACATGAAGGGGGCACTGTGGAAGGGACATTATGGACATGAAGGGGGCATTGTGGAAGGGACATTATGGTCATGAAGGGGGCATTGTGGACATGAAGGGGACATTGTGGAAGGGGCAATGTGGACATGAAGAGGGCATTGTGGAAGGGGGAATTGTGGACATGAAGGGGGCACAGTGGAAGGGGGCATTGTGGACATGAAGGGGGCATTGTGGACATGAAGGGGGCACTGTGGAAGGCACATTGTGGACATGAAGGGGGCACTGTGGAAGGCACATTGTGGACATGAAGGGGGCACTGTGGAAGGGACATTGTGGACATGAAGGGGGCATTGTGGACATGAAGGGGACATTGTGGAAGGGGCAATGTGGACATGAAGAGGGCATTGTGGAAGGGGGAATTGTGGACATGAAGGGAGCACAGTGGAAGGGGGCATTGTGGACATGAAGGGGGCATTGTGGACATGAAGGGGGCACTGTGGAAGGCACATTGTGGACATGAAGGGGGCACTGTGGAAGGCACATTGTGGACATGAAGGGGGCATTGTGGAAGGCACATTGTGGACATGAAGGGGGCACTGTGGAAGGGACATTGTGGACATGAAGGGGGCATTGTGGACATGAAGGGAGCACTGTGGAAGGCACATTGTGGACATGAAGAGGGCATTGTGGAAGGGGGCATTGTGGACATGAAGAGGGCATTGTGGAAGGCACATTGTGGACATGAAGGGGGCACTGTGGAAGGGACATTGTGGACATGAAGGGGGCACTGTGGAAGGGACATTATGGACATGAAGGGGGCATTGTGGAAGGGACATTATGGTCATGAAGGGGGCATTGTGGACATGAAGGGGACATTGTGGAAGGGGCAATGTGGACATGAAGAGGGCATTGTGGAAGGGGGAATTGTGGACATGAAGGGGGCACAGTGGAAGGGGGCATTGTGGACATGAAGGGGGCATTGTGGACATGAAGGGGGCACTGTGGAAGGCACATTGTGGACATGAAGGGGGCATTGTGGAAGGGACATTGTGGACATGAAGGGGGCATTGTGGACATGAAGGGAGCACTGTGGAAGGCACATTGTGGACATGAAGGAGGCACTGTGGAAGGGACATTGTGGACATGAAGGGGGCACTGTGGAAGGCACATTGTGGACATGAAGGGGGCACTGTGGAAGGGGCATTGTGGACATGAAGGGGGCACTGTGGAAGGGACATTGTGGACATGAAGGGGGCACTGTGGAAGGGACATTGTGGACATGAAGGGGGCACTGTGGAAGGGACATTATGGACATGAAGGGGGCATTGTGGAAGGGACATTATGGTCATGAAGGGGGCATTGTGGACATGAAGGGGACATTGTGGAAGGGGCAATGTGGACATGAAGAGGGCATTGTGGAAGGGGGAATTGTGGACATGAAGGGGGCACAGTGGAAGGGGGCATTGTGGACATGAAGGGGGCATTGTGGACATGAAGGGGGCACTGTGGAAGGCACATTGTGGACATGAAGGGGGCACTGTGGAAGGCACATTGTGGACATGAAGGGGGCACTGTGGAAGGGACATTGTGGACATGAAGGGGGCATTGTGGACATGAAGGGGACATTGTGGAAGGGGCAATGTGGACATGAAGAGGGCATTGTGGAAGGGGGAATTGTGGACATGAAGGGAGCACAGTGGAAGGGGGCATTGTGGACATGAAGGGGGCATTGTGGACATGAAGGGGGCACTGTGGAAGGCACATTGTGGACATGAAGGGGGCACTGTGGAAGGCACATTGTGGACATGAAGGGGGCATTGTGGAAGGCACATTGTGGACATGAAGGGGGCACTGTGGAAGGGACATTGTGGACATGAAGGGGGCATTGTGGACATGAAGGGAGCACTGTGGAAGGCACATTGTGGACATGAAGAGGGCATTGTGGAAGGGGGCATTGTGGACATGAAGAGGGCATTGTGGAAGGCACATTGTGGACATGAAGGGGGCACTGTGGAAGGGACATTGTGGACATGAAGGGGGCACTGTGGAAGGGACATTATGGACATGAAGGGGGCATTGTGGAAGGGACATTATGGTCATGAAGGGGGCATTGTGGACATGAAGGGGACATTGTGGAAGGGGCAATGTGGACATGAAGAGGGCATTGTGGAAGGGGGAATTGTGGACATGAAGGGGGCACAGTGGAAGGGGGCATTGTGGACATGAAGGGGGCATTGTGGACATGAAGGGGGCACTGTGGAAGGCACATTGTGGACATGAAGGGGGCATTGTGGAAGGGACATTGTGGACATGAAGGGGGCATTGTGGACATGAAGGGAGCACTGTGGAAGGCACATTGTGGACATGAAGGAGGCACTGTGGAAGGGACATTGTGGACATGAAGGGGGCACTGTGGAAGGCACATTGTGGACATGAAGGGGGCACTGTGGAAGGGGCATTGTGGACATGAAGGGGGCACTGTGGAAGGGACATTGTGGACATGAAGGGGGCATTGTGGAAGGGACATTAGGGGCATTGTGGACATGAAGGGGACATTGTGGACATGAAGGGGGCATTGTGGAAGGGGCATTGTGGACATGAAGGGGGCATTGCGGAAATGAAGGGGCATTGTGGAAGGGATATTGTGGACATGAAGGGGGCATTGTGGAAGGGGCATTGTGGACATGAAGGGGGCATTGTGGAAGGGGCATTGTGGAGATGAAGGGGGCATTGTGGAAGGGACATTGTGGAGATGAAGGGGGCATTGTGGAGATGAAGAGAGCATTGTGGAGGTGAACAGTGTGGGCACTGTGGAGGTGGGGAGGAGGATGGGGTGGGCAGTGTGGAGCTGAATATGTGGGCGGGGCAGGGGATTGTGTCCGGGTCGGAGGGGGGTAGGGGCATCAAAATGCAACTTCGCCCCGTGTATACATAAACCCTTGCACCGGCCCGGGGGCCGGTCCGGACGGTTAAAAAAAATAAATAACGAGCGAACGCTCCCCCCCCCCACGGGCTGCTCAAAAAATAAAAATGGGCCGCTCCGCTTTAAATGCCCGGGCCTATTTTTTGTCCCAGTCCGGGCCTGCTTCACATGATAATCTTAACCATTTAAGGACCAGAGGGAAATGCAATGGTTCTTATAAAGTTATGTAGGCTCATTGAAGATGTTATCTCTTGAAAAAAGTACAAGGGAAAAATTCAAAGGGGCCATTAAGATTTTTTTGGGGGGAAATAATGAGGTAAATGAGGAATTATAATTCTCTTTTAACCCTTTGATTGCCAGAGGGGTGTGCAATATACCTCTGGCACTCAAAGGGTTAAATAAAAATACATTGCCAAATAAGTTTGGAATTGTTTCCCATTGATTTAACTGGGCTTAGAATAAATGGCAAACCTCTATAACATTAAAGGAGTTAAAGGCCCCATTTAAATTCATTGAATTATGGCAAAAATAGGACAGATAGGACAGTTTATTTTCCCCCCAGAACTACTCTTTAAATTAAAAAAAAAAATGTATATACACTCCTGTAGCCATCCTTGGTCTCGATTCTGTTAGGTGCAGTAAAAATCAAACGTGGCGATGGCAGTTTTTTAGTCATGCTATGAGCAAACAACGCCAGGTAATTTCTCACAACGGCTGCTAGTTTCCCGCCCATTGAAATCAATGGGACAGCATTATCCATCTGCGATTCTATTATATGCTCTCAGTGCTAACACACATTAAGGGAGTACATTTTCTGCTGGTAATTCTGTGTTGTATTGTTATGTAATTATTCTAGCTGTTTGAACTTATTGGCACAATAATATTATAGTTTCAGCTCTCTGAGTAGCCACATTGTTTGAACCTCTTAATGACTTCCTCTACCTGTGCAAGTCTCTTAGTTTGCTTGCTATTATTTCTGAGAATATGGATAATTTGTGAATAAGGGACTCTTCCTTCGTGTGTTCTGGGTGGCAACTATGGGTGGGTAGTAAATTGTTTCTCTCTGTTGGTTTTGTGTAATTAGTGGTAACTAATCCAGTACCTTTCAAAGTCATCATCAAGTCTAGGAAATGTATGGATTTTTGGTCTGCATTGCTTGTAAACCGTATAGAGAAACTAATGGAATTCAAGCCAGTCAGAAAAGATTCAAGTTCATTTATATCACCAGTCCAAATTAAGATTTGTTCTCTATGAAATGATTAGTCATAATCTTATCTATGTAATTATTCAATATGTGTTGAGACTCATATTGGAACATGTTAACATGTATACGTCCGAGCCACGTTTGAATCCATTGAAGTTACACATGTAAGTAAAATTAATTTTAAAATTAAAAATAGTAGTACCCACACATAAACCTAAAGAGGTTAAAATAAACTCTGTAGGTGGGCAGTTAACATCAGGCTGTGCTATATATTTTCCTCCCCTCTACTCCTGTTGCAGAATATTGTGTAGAGTTGCTTGTATGCTTCCTTTCTGGCCAGATAAGCAATGGTTCCAGTCTTACACACCTCCTTTCAACTCCATTGTTGTATATATCCTATATTATAATTTGCTAAGGATGTTTGTCAGAAGCCGTCATGTGCACTAGAGACGTCTGCGTGCACAGCAGTCATGTGCAGTACTGACTGCCCGCGCCACGGCTGATAGAAGTCGAAGGTGTGCAAAGAGGACTACGGTCTGAATTCGGAGTGCCCCGCTCCGTATCAGCCGCAGCGCGGGCAGTCAGTACTGCACATGACTGCAGCGCCACCAGTGTTGGCCCATGTACACGGGCTTTAAAACTAGTATTTTATATATACTAACTTAACTACAACTTGACAGCCACGGAATGTTCCCACCTTCGCGCTCGTACACACACTCACATAAGAGACACAGCTCCACATGCTTAAAGGAACAGTAATACATCCTAATAATAACCCCACTCACCTTACTATCATCATAAAATCCTAATGGCCTCTATGCTTTTGTCCTTTGGTTTAATATATGACATCTTTAATCAGTCCTGGATATCATGTCCAGGGGGGCAAACATAATAGTTTCTAGCAGGACCAGAGGACCTTAAAACCCTGGTGTCTTTCATGATATACTTTGCTTAGACCACGCTCTATTTTCGTCACCATTCTTTGAGTAGTCTCTAATTTATTGATGTCCCTGTTGAGATATAGGCCTCAATCCAGTTACCCGGCACCAAAAAAAAAAAAAAAACAGCCCATGGCATTTCTTCAAGAGCAGTAAGCAATGCAATTACCTATGCTATGAAGAAATAAAGGCAAAAAAACCTGTCTTCGGTCACTATGTTTTGCACCCAATAGTGGCCATTGAAACACATAACAAAATGTCAAAATATGCCATTCAATTCCATGCGTTACCCTTCAGACCCACTTTAAAGGGTGAAAATGTGCACTCAGTTTTTCTGGGAGCAGAGTCCCTTAAAACATCTCAAAACTGCAAACGCAGGAACTAAACCTGAAAAAAAGCTAAAAAAACAAAAAAAAAACAAAACAAAAACAAAACAACGTCACCAGTTTATGTATTGATATGGGCGCCTAAGCCCCATATCAATACATCCAAAGCAATCCCAAAATGTGTGCAGTGTTAGTAGAATTAGTCCTTTGAGTGCCATTGGAGTATGCTTACCCCACTGGCACTCACAGGGTTAATCTGGCTAGATTAATAAACAGCCCCTGACAAGAAGCACTTACCATTAATGCTGATGTTCTGATGTCCAGCGGACTCTTCAGCACCCCTGGTCAGCTACTGTCCGTATTCTTCTTCAATCCTTATTCTTCATTCTCTCCATCTTCTTTCTTCTTCTCTTCTACCTTCTTTTCTTCCTTGTTCAAACATTTTCCTGTAAAAAGAAAAAACATGAAACATTAAACGTTTGCCAAAAACATAACATGGAAATGTGCATTGTTTAACTCTTTGACTGCCAGAGGGGTACAAAACGCATTGCAGAGTAATGCATTGCGTACATCTCTTGCAGTCAAAGGGTTAAAGTAATGCACATATTTCAAGTCACCACACTATTTTCCCTCAATCGAATAAAAATTCAACTTGGATTTTTTTCAACAAAAACTATTTTTTTGCATTAGCATTCAACTTTTTTTGAGAGTGAGGATTAATTTTCTTGTGAAATGTATTGAGATTTGTATTCAATTGAGGGGATAATAGTGTGGCAACTTGAAATATGTGCATTACTTTAACCTTTTGACTGCCAGAGAGGTAGGAAATGCAATGCCATGCATACTTATGCATGTACATCTGCATACTTATACATATATAAGTATATTTTTTATTTTGGCATACATGGCACCACTTGCAATTGTTTGGTTCTATATTTATCTAGTGTGTATTACTGAGGCAGCATATATCCCAAACTAAACATATACAGTACTGTGCAAACATCTTAGGCAAGTGTCAAAAGATGCTGTAAAGTAAGAATGCTTTCAAAAATAGACATGTTAATAGTTTATATGTATCAATTAACAAAATGCATAGTGAGTGAACAGAAGAAAAATCTAAATCAAATCAATATTTGGTGTGACCATCCTTTGCCTTCAAATCATCATCAATTCTTCTAGATACACTTGCACAAAGTCAGGGATTTTGTAGGCATATAGGGCTCTATACTATTACCACCGGTAAAACTGGTGGTAATAGCAAAAACAGTAATGCCAAAAAAATCAACCATGTATACTAGAGATTCTATTGCTGAAGAGGTAGATGGCAAAAAGAGTGTTTTGTCCAAAACTCATGTTTTGGCAAAATGCTCGTTATTGTTTTTTGTTCCCACAACACGCTTTAAATAGCCGTGAATTGTGGGAACATCAAAGGAAAAAACACAAACTGTCATTCTTTGACAGTGTCAAACAACAAAAGTGCGCTACACCTAGCCCAAAAATTTAACACTTACCTGTCATCCGCTGTCTGGCTTCTTCATTAATCTTTCCTTCTTTCTTCTCTTTGTCTTCTTTTCTTCAGTCTTCTCTTCTTCCTCTGATCTTCTTTCTTCTCTGTTAATAAAAAGAAATCCATTGGTGTTTTGTTGAATAAAAAAATATTCACCAAAAGATGCTACTGTTAACCCTTTGAGTGCTGGAGGGGTAGCACTCCGAGGTGCAAAGGGTTACTATTTGTAGCATCTTATTAATATTAACCCCTTAGTGACGGCCGCGTGCAGACGCGGCCGTCACTTAACGTCCGTCTAACATTTTTTTTTATTTTTTTAAAATAATCCGGAGTCCCCGAACGGCGCGCAGCCGCGCGGGGAGCCGGATTTCCAGGACGTACATGTACGTCCTCTGTCACTAAGTGACAGCCACACAGGACGTACATGTACGTCCTGTGTCATTAAGGGGTTAAAGAAATAAGTGGCATCGTGTTAATTTTAAAAAAATATGTGGCATCTTGATTAAGTTGGTGTATTCCAATTTTTATTAATAAATCCCACTGTTTTTTGCCAATTCTTCCGATTACAAAGGGAAGAAAGCATGATGTGTCTTTCATCTGCTGCACTAAGTTTCCTTGGGTGACCACTGCATCTACGAGTCTGAACACTGCCTGTTAATTTCTGCTTCATCAAAAAAATCTGGAAACCCCTGTGTGCCTTCAAATTTCTGCCAAGGAGAGACCTTACTAATGCAGAATAACTACCTTCTATCTTGTTGCTGTGCTCAGTATTGCCATGGTGTATGACTTTTTGACATTAAACTAACTTTAGCAACCTCACCTTGTTAGCTGAGTTTGGCTGTTCCTCACCCAGTTTTATGCCTTCTACAAAGCTGTTTCTGTTTTAGTTAATGATTGTGCTTCAACTTACATATTAAATTGATGATCATTAGCACCTGTTTGGTATAATTGTTTAATCATACACCTGACTATATGCCTACAAAATCCGACTTTATGCATGTCTACCTAGAATTGATGCTGTTTTGAAGGCAAAAGGTGGTCACACCAAATACTGATTTGATTTAGATTTTCCTTCTGTTTACACACTATCATTTTGTTAATATAAACTATTAAGATGTCTATTTGTGAAAGCATTCTTACTTTACATTTTTTCACACCTGCCTAAGACTTTTGCACAGTACTGTACATTAAAACAACAAATATTAATAGTTACCTTTATTATTAAAGCTGCCATCCTGAGAGTTGGAAAAGGAACATTCCAAAGGGTCAATTCCATAGACTCAAGTATAACTCTAAAAAAAAGAGGAAGATTATCACAATCTATAGATTTAAAGAACAGGTTCATAAAGAAAAAATATCAGGTACATTTGGTAGAAAATATTTACTTAGAACAGATGACTAGAGATAACATTTCCCATAGCTAGTATTGGGGGACATACTAGAAACTGGAGTTAAAGCCACTTTTAATAAGCAACCAAAACACCAAAATTACATAGTAATAAAATAGTAAATAAAAAGAAATATAATTACCCTTAATTTATAACCAAATATAATACAGCACATTATAAAATTAAGAATATTTTAAAAAGCATTAGCCAATAATTTTAAATGATCCATTGCTTAAAGAAGTAATTTCACCAATACCTAGCATAATATTCACTAAAAATAAGAATTTAAAGACATTTTTTTTCAAAGTAAGCCACAATATTTAAATAATTGTAAAAATGATGGAAATGTTTTTTTCAGATACTAGAGGCTGTTACAGAAGTGGAAGTAAAAAACACCTGAATACATAGCACAATAACAATTTTTACAGATAATAAAGGAATTGGAAACAATATCAAGCAACCTATACGTGCAATACAAAATATGTAGCTTATGTAATAAAATGTAAATGTGACTATAAGAAGCTAAAAGAAAATGAAAAGACTGATTTTTGGAGCACCAACGTTCGAATTTAGCTGATGACACCAAGTACACTCTACCTAAATATTACAGTTTATAAATAATAATTATAAGGCTACCAACTCTTTAATTCCATTAGAACCCATCTGTATTTATTCTAGAGGGTGGGGTAGGTTTAGGATTTTATTTTAAAGGGATAGTGATACTTCATTTTATCTTTATTTTATTTTGTAGGCATTAAAAAAACATGAAGAACGATATAAGTCTTGTCTCTTAAACCTTTATGGTTTAAGAGATATTCACAAGCAAAGTATCCCCCCCCTGTTCAGTCAGATCAGAAGGGAGATGCCCAGGTAGACTGCAGAGAGGGACAATCTTCAATTAAGATAAGGGAAAAAGCTGAAAAACTTGTCAAGGGGGGAAGGGCTTTCATTCTTTTCATACAAAGAAGATTGTCTCCTGCTGTTATCTGTCTGGTCTTACAACCAGATTCACATCTGAGAAGAGATGGCTTACACTAGGTAAAAGGGACGGGAGGGGAAACTTTGCTTGTGAATATCTCTTAAACCATAAAGGTTTCAGAGATAAGACTTATATCATTCTTCATGTTTTTGTAATGCCTACAAAATAAAATAAAGTTAAAATGAAGTATTACTATCTCTTTAAAGAGAAACTGTCTGGATATATACCATTAACAAACTAATGCCAGAATCTACACTTTTATTTAACACCATAGTATTATATACCTTCATTGATCCCAGACATCTTAGGCCTCATTATTTCATTAAAGAATAATCACATAATTCTTAGGCATTAATGGCGTTAGATTCAAAAAGACACGAACACATGATAGATGCCATTCAGTCTGTATTACCTGAGAAGTATACTTGTTATAAGAAACACATTGGAAAGGTTATTTTTTTGTCGTATATGCATTCTTTTCCATGTTGTTTCATTACAATTTAAATTCCATACTTTTGACCATCCCTCTATTTTTTAAAATCACTTCACATTTCATTTACACCTCAGGCACATTCCTTCTTGTTACAGTTGTTGTCATCAGCAAAAAGAACTCAACTTCCATTAAAGCACCCCCCCCATTAACATCACTAATAAGGATATTAAATACAATAGGCCTTAGTACTGATCCCTGAGACACTCCACTAATAACCCACATTTCACCTGACATTGTCCAACTGAACCCTTACTGGATTTCCCCTCAATTTTGAGGTCCAGTACATGAGGGCCAGATGAATATCTCTTAGTTCTAACACACTGATGGACTGAAGAGACTCCTCCCCCTGGTGACCCAGTCCCGTACCCCAGTCACTCAGGCTGTTTGTCATGATCAGAGTACTGTGCAGTATCACAAAGGGTTTCCCTTGTTCCAGGTTACTCCGACGCAACCACTACTGGGGGTTCTGGTGGGCATCCAGGGAATGAGAAATCTGCCAGTCCAGGTGGTCCAGAATCCCCCACCCCCAACCAACTCTGCACCGAAGCTCTCTCGTGTGCACCTGAGAGTAGGGCACCATTTCTAGTGTTGACACTAGTTTGCCCAAAACTCTCATATACTCCCTGATTGAGGTCTAGGGCCACTCCAGGGCCTGAGACACCATCTGCATCACCAGATAAATCTTCTCCTCTGGTAGGAAAACGTTTGCTTGTTGGGTGTTGAACCTCATCCCCAGGAACACCAGATCCTGGGGAGGTACTGGAGAGGAGTTCAGCATGTTCAGAATCCATGATCAAAGTAATCAAGTGCTTCGAAATATGCAAAATATAAAGGAAGAGATAAAAACTGATCTAAGTATAGTATTCTCTGTTGATATACACTTGAAGTATCATATAATACTTGTGTACCGTGGTACCTTATAGCAACTGAAAAAGTGAAATTGCTATAATATATGGAAATTTAAAAGTTTAATAGCACCATATATTGTAGCCCTTCAATTGCTGTAAGGAACCACGGTACACAAGTATTACATGGTACTTCAAGGGTATATTAACAGAGAATACTATACTTGGATCAGTTTTTGTCTCTTCCTTTATATTTTGCATATTCCTCATCTCGGAGCGCTTGATTACTTTGATCATTAGAACCTAATACACACCCTGAGGATCCTGGTGTTTGATTTGATAGTGACTAAGCAGGGAAATCCTAACATCTCCATTCATCACCATCTTCACATCTAATCATTCAAGACCAATGACAATTCATCTCATTAACCATTTCAGCAGAGTACAAGCTAAGTTGGAATAATTTTCCATACTAAGTATTAATAATCTTTTCATCCATTCATTGCATTTAATAGAAACATAGAATTTGACAGCAGATAAGAACTATTTGGCCCATCTAGTCTGCACATTTTCCTACAGTAAAAACCTCAAACCTGTTTTTGGTCCTTTCTTACATTAAGGACAGCCTTATGCCTATCCCATGCATGCTTAAATTCTGTCACTGTATTAACTTCTGCCACTTCTGCTGGTAGGCTATTCATCTTATCTACTACCCTCTCAGTGAAGTAAAAATTTCCTACATTACATCTAAACCTGTGTCCCTCTAATTTTAGACTATGGCCTCTTGTCCTAACATTTTTCTACTCTGAAATATGCTTCCAACCTGCACTTTGTTGAATCCCTTCATGTATTTGAATGTTTCAGTCATATCCCCCCTCTCTCTTCTCTCCTCCTAGCTATACATGTTCAGATCCTTTAGTCCATCCTGTAGACTAGTCACCATTTTAGTAGCCCTTCTTTGAATTTTCTCTAGAGTATCTAATCCTTCTGGAGATGGGGTCTCCAGTATTGTACACAATACTCTAGGTGAGGTCTAACTAGAAATCTGTAGGGTGGCATGATTGCTTCCCTTTTTCTGCTACTAATGCCCCTAGCTATACAACCCAGTACCCTGCTTGCATTCCCCACTGCTTTATTACATTGCCTGCCTACCTTTACGTCATTAGAAATAATTACTCCCAAATCCCTTTCCTCTGTTGTCTCTGACAGCACAGTACCCTTAATAGTATATTTTTCCTTTGGATTTTTATGTCCCAAGTGCATTATTTTACATTTATCAATGTTAAACTGCATCTGCCACACTCTTGTCCATTCTTCTAATTTACCTAAATCATTTGTCATATTCCCCCGGGATGTCTACCCTATTTCAGATCTTGGTATCATCTGCAAAAAGGCATACCTTTCCTTGAAGACCTTTTGCAATATCACTAATAAAAATATTAAAAAGAATGGGCCCCAGTATAGATCCCTGAGGTACTCCACTAGTAACACTCCTTTTGTTCGAATATTCTCCATTGACTACCACCCTCTGTCTGCTGTTACTCAGCCATTGTCCTATCCATTTAACTATTTTTATATCCAATTCATAATCATCATATTTAATTGTATTATCATCCAGATACTTTATAAAAAAAGTCGTCTATCAGGATATTTACTGTATTTATATGCACATTATTTTGCTTTGTATGTGTTTAAGTTTTTTATTGTTCTGTGACATATTATTGTTTTTAGTGATTGCATATGGATGTGTCACAACAAGACACACTACTCCAGAGTTCACTAGAAATGCCATATCAGTGCAACTCATTTTCTGAAACATTATTATCTTAATGTTACATGTACAGACAGACACGTAGATTTTTATTTATAAGTTTTATTTCTTTTATTTTTTACATGATCTAAATTCCTTTCAAAAGGGAACAGTTAAATAAGACATTTATCCTGGTCAGCGCTAGACTAATATTTTTATTTTAGATCTAAAGTTACTCTGTTCAGAATCCAACAATGGATGGACCAGAAGACAGGCACAGTCTTGGATGTGCTGGGCCAAACGCTTGTCTGAGGGAGCTTTGATCAAGAGATCGTCCAGATATGGAGATACCCCTGGTGTGAATGAAGGCTGCTACAGCTCCCATGTCCCTGGTAAACACTTGGGGTGCAGAAGCCAGGCCAAATGGCAGAGTTGTGAACTGGTAGTCATCCAAGCTGTAGGCAAAATGCATATAGCGTTAGATGTCTGATTGGATAGGGATGTGCAGGTACGTATTCTGAAGGTGTAGAGATGCCAGATACTCCCCAGAGCACATCGCTGAGATGGTAGAATGCAAAAATTCCATCTTGAAGCATGTAGCCATCACATATTTGTGAGACACTTCAGGTCCAGAATGGGACGAAAGCTGCCGTCCTTCTTTGGCACTACAAACAGGTTGGAATAAAAACCTGAACCACGCTCAGGGGGAGGAACTGGGATCAGAAGCTCCTTGGCTAGCAGTGAATCCACTGCTTCCCAGAACAGCCGAACCTGTTCTGGCTCTTATGGCACTCTGGACAAAAAGAAACAAGATGGGGAAAGGAACACAAAATTTATTCTGTACCATTCCAAGATTACCAGCAAAAACCTACTGTTAAATGCGGACCAGGATTACACAAGTCATGAGGAAGGCTGCTTGACAGACTTAGCCCTTGGAGCTGCTCGCTTGGGCTGCCAATTCTGTGTAGGCTTGGTGGAGGAGTGCACGTGGGTGACCTACAAAGCTTGTAGCCTTTGATCCTCCTTTTGGTGGGGGCAAACAAGATGCAGTTTCCCCACCCTAGTTGGACATTTAGAGGATATCTGAGGCAACAAAGTGCTCTTATCCCCAGTAGAATTACTAATGATCTGCTTTAACTCAGGTCCAAACAGGGACTTGCCCTGAAAAGGCGAAGAAACCAGTGACTTTTTGGAAGATTGATCTGCAGACCAAATCTTAAGCCACAAGGTGAATTGCACAGCATAGGGATGGGCGAAAACTTTCGCCTCAAACCAAAATTGACAAAAAATGCTGCTTTCCACTTGGCAAAAAAAGTGACATTTTCCAACTTTTTTCGCCTAGTTCATTGCACCAATATCAGTAAGAAGAACATTTTTCTCCACCGCATGGAAGTTGTCTATACTTTTCGACAGCCATATGCAAGGGTGTCAGGCTCTCAAAGCATGTCATTCTGTGTTTGCGAGAGAAGAAAACTGCATGTTTTTGAGCTAGAGAAGATAGGCAAATAAAAGGGAACTGAAGCTTAGTTTTTAGATTCTTTTAGGTAGGACATTTGTTCTATGTATTAGAGGGGTCTGGGGGCACTCTGGGGGAAAAGAAGGAAGGATGGAGGTAAACCCCAAATACTCCAAAATTTGGTGTGACTGACTGGCAAGACACAGGCAGTTGGGATCCAAATTGCTTGCTGATTTTGTTTTTATTCTCTCTCTGCTGGGGAAGTCTGTGTAAAGGAATTTGTTGATTTTGTTTTTTATTTATATATATATATATATATATATATATATATATATATATATATATATTTATTTAACTAATTGTGATAAGATAGGGTGGACAACTGGGAGCCTGATGTGAGCTCTTTGACTGAGGCAAACTTGATAGACAGCAGACGACATTGAGAATTTTATTGAGGGCCAAAGCAAGACATCACACTATCAGCTGTGAACTGTAGAGAGTAAAAACACACACAGTAGTTGTGTGATGTCTAGCAAATGCACAAGCGGGAGGGGGAAAGGTGGAGCAGTGCATGGACGTGGGAGTAAAGTGGTTGTTCAAAAACTGACTGCTACTTTTTCTGTTGCCACGCTAGGGGTTGGCGAAAAGTGAGAACATTTCCCACACTTTTTGTGAAAAATGGGCGATTTTTCTCTTTCTTCACGAAAGTTTTCTTCTTTTCTCCAATGCAAAATGTTCCTCCTTTTTGGTCTATTCCAGCACATTTTCACCTATTCTAACACATTTTCTACAATTGTAACACATTTTTCTCCAATTCTAACACATTTTACTCCTATTCCAACACATTTTTCTCCTATGTTTAATATGGTGCAACATTTCCCAGCACAATATTACTTCGTATGAGGACTGTAGTGGACAAATAAGTAGCTGGAAGTCAAAGTTGTGAGTCCTACAGCAACATATACCTTGAACAGTATATTAGTATGCAGAGTGCATTTGTCCTTTGCCCACAGCACTTCCTGCTTAAGTGACAATGGCACATACACTACCGGTCAAAAGTTTTAGAACACCCCCATTTTTCCAGTTTTTATTGAAATTCACGCAGTTTAATGTCTCAATGCACTCTGAAAATAAAGCATAGAACAAATAAACAATCTGACATTAAAAAGAAATCATGAAATCGTTTTCCTTAACGAAATGTAATCTAAATTTTTGACTCATCAAAGTAGCCACCTTTTGGAGATATAACAGCTGAACACACCTGTGGCATTCTTTCTACAACAGAAATCAAATATTGTTCTGAAAGTTCTTCCCAGCACTGTTGCAGATGTTCCCACAAATGTGTTGCACTTGTAGGTTGCTTTGCTTTCACCCTTCAATAACAAACAGGAATAAGGGGGTGTTCTAAAACCTTTGACCGATAGTGTATAAAGTACAAGCTACCATGTGGCAGATGTGTATGGTAGTGGTGGTGGGGGACTGGCGTGGAATGATTGGTGGGATCTTGACAAACTGAATCCACCCCAGGAGGCGATGGATCATCATCATTTACTGCACATGCTGCATCAACCATTGCAGGTTGCAACCTCAGTATAATGCTAACCAGAGCTTGATATAATGATAGAAGCCGCTCACAGCACACCGAAGGGAAGCCTGAACGCACACCCTGGGGCAGCAGGGAGGGAGGTGGGAGGAGAATTAGGCAGACTCTGGAAAAGTCCCCAGAACAGCTCTCATGAATCCCTCAGCCAAGGGAATGGGGGTCCGCTTCACAGGAGTAGGAAAAGTACATATCTTCATATTCCCCCTCCACACCCACAACACCCCCAAACTAGTGAAAAACAGCAGATAAAGGGTTAACCCTGGTAAATGCAGCCATCCATGCTCCAAACCTCAGGGAAAGAATAGTAATCAAATTACCCAACATAAGTGCAGGAACCATCAAGGACTCATAACAGTCACTGTATGGAGAGACACAGAATTGGGACAACATAGACCAAGGAGCTCAAAGGGTTATTCACCAGTCTCCTGTCTTCAAGTTACCATTATGAAGGAAGATAGGGCCTCAGAGAGACTCTTTTGGGAGGGAAAACTTGGCCTGCAAGATACCCTCCACGGGGCTGCAAGGGTCCAGTAATGGTAACCTGCCTAATGGGGGAATTTTGACAGTCCCATAGCTATAAGAAAACAATAAAAAAGCTAAAAACTAAGAGGTTTCACTGTCCATTTGTATACTTCAACAACACATTCAAAATTGGCTAATATGAGGGAGGGGCAAGGGTTGAGTTGGTAGAGTGGCAGGGACTCTCCACTTTCAAGAGTCTGTCTTTAAAGATGTGTCCTGCCCTCTAGTGGAGGGACTCAACCCCCCCATGGTACCTGTGTTCCACAGTGGACTGAAAGAAACATTCAAATACATGAATGGATTCAACAAAGTAAAGGAGAGCAATACATTTCAAAGGAATAGAAATGTTAGGACAAGAGGTCATAGTATCAGATTAGATGGTCAGAGGCATAGATATAATATAAGAAAGTTATACATCACTGAGATTGTGGTAGATAAGTGGAATAGCCTACCAGCAGAAGTGATAGTGGTTAATGTAGTGAGGAAATTTAAGCATACATGGGATTTATATAAGGCTGTCCTGAACATAAGACCAAGGACCAAATAAAGTTTTAGGTTTATATAGTAGCAAAATGGACAGACTATATGGGCTGAATGGTTCTTATCTGCCATCAAATTCTATGTTTTGAAATGACACCTAAAACAAAGTTCATCTTAGGTGCATCATGATGTTCGTAAGTTCTGTGTTTATACAATTACATGTAGCAATACAAAAAAATGAAGTAAAATCAAACCAACATGGATGGCACACACCTTAATAAGAGACAGAACATTGTTTGAAAGTAGAGTATCTTGTATTGTATTAATTTTAAAATCATGGATTCAGTGTGAGAAGCTGAAATGATGTAAGTACAATAATTATACTATGCATCTTTTAATAAGACTGCTGGAAAGAAATTACAGGCCATTGACTTGAATGCATTATAAAGTGGCTTCTAGTTCAGGAAAGTAAATTATGTCCGTTGATTAACAGTTTATGCCTCGTTTCATAATTTTCACCACAATTCTTAAGATTGTTGTCCTATCAATAGGACAGGGAAATATAGTTGGCATTACTAATTCACATTTACATACATTATTTAAATGCATACAAATGTATGAAATTCACGATAACAACTTTTTATATTATCTTTAATTAAAGATACTGTTGTTTCTTTTTATAAAATCTATGAAAAGTACATTTTGCTACTACCATCTGAAAAGCTGGTTTTCTTTTTTGTTAAAGTTTTCCTCTTATAAATCTATTTATAAATTTAAATCTATTTTTTATGAAATGCTATGCATACAATGCAAGGATTAATTTTGCAACAACTATTTACATTTATTTATGAAAACAAACATTTTGTTCAATATGTTAATTGTAAGACAGGTGTTAAAATTGTTTTTAAAGATTTGAAAAAGATAAATAAGCAAACTGAAATCTTTTCTTAAAATCTAACATGTACAGTATATTTTTTACACAGTTTGATGTTTATAAGCTGCAAGAAAATGGGCTATAATTAATACCTGGGCCTGCTGTTAGCCCCTGTTTGTACTTCTTAGCAGAGTTATGTTTTTGTTTTTACACATGATTAACTATTGCTATAGGGACTTAACGGGATTCCAAGATTTCCCTACCTGCATCTTTCAACATTTTTTATTTGAAGTATCACCACAGGCATTTTAGATATTAGTTAAGACTAATACAAAATGTGCGCCATTCAGAGCAGATATGAAAGTTCCTATTAACGGATATTAAAAAACAGCACTCCAACAGTTCAGAACAGTAGTGTTCGCAATCTAATTGAATGTCTATCACTAAATTATTCTTTGACAGTCTATACTTTTCCTATGCTTGTAATGACTCGATGATATGCCTCCGTCTCCGTGATTGTGATAGGATATATGAAAACAGAGGATATAATGTTACTTTAATTATTTAATTCAAATAACAAAGCAATACCAACTCAGATCTAAGTAGCCCAAGCTTTTCTTTTAGTGAAATGTTTCCAATTATCTGTGCATCGTGCAGAGCACGCTTCAGCTATCTAATTATTTCAGTTTCTTTGTAAAGAAGAAGCCCCCATGATGTGGAAGAACTAGGGAAACTAAGAACTAGAAATGAATGACTTGATTAACAGATTAAGTAAGGTAGTCAGAAGTAGTTAACTATGTATTTTATTGTATCTGAAGTTTCCTCTAAATAGTGGTTTCTATTTCTACATAACCTGTAATTTGACCCTCTAGTATACACAAAAAAGTGTCCCATAGCAAGAACTGAAGCCAAGGGTTGACACATAAGAAATATAATTATTTTGCATACAAATCTTAACCAGAATACAAGGATTTCTTTCCAATAAAGGCACGGCATGAAGTTCCCTGGATCCCAACAAGAAGGAGATATTCAGCTTTAGGGATCAAATGTTGATACTATAAGCAAAACCTTACACTAAAGCAGATGTAGATTCTTTCCCCACAAAATAGTAAATATAAATGTTGGTTGAAAACTTTAAAAAATTGCAATGTTTCAGCACCATGCAAACTGTCTGATTCCAAGCTGCCAGATCCCTTGAGAAGAGCCAGTCAAATATCTCAGGGCTCCTCTGGAGTGCCTGTGCCCAAATGCAAAGTGTTGGAGGAGTAAATGCTCTGTAACTAGGATTGCTCCTGGTTACAACTTTAAACTACAGTTGTAATCAATCAAAATTATTCAATCCCCATTGCAAATCAGGTCTATTGTCAAAATGTACAGACTTTCAGCTGTTTGCAATGAACAAATCAAACAAAAGCAATTGAAATAGCTCATCACAATGAATGCTTCAAGTGGTTTCCCCAGATTCAACTGAAACTTATAATAACTTCTCTAGTCTCAAAATTATTCAACCCCCTGAATAGAATCCCTCACAATAGCATAAATATTCAAAACAGATGTTGTCTCAGACACACCTGATGCAATTAATCAAGGGCTTCATTAGTTGCACCGGGTGTGCTTGAGCTGGAACACATGAAATACCTGAATTGGTTAGGGGTTTGTTGAGTGTCACGTTTGACTGCATGTCAAAAAGTTAAGAGAAGAGATCATCGCCCTTCACAAACAAGGAACAGGATACAAAAAGATAGCAAAGGCACTGAATGTTCCTAGAGACACAGTTGGAATCATAGTTCTCAAGTTCAGAGTCAAAGGAACAGTGGTTACACTACCTGGACGGGGCAGAAAAAGGAAGCTATCAACAGCTGCAACCATATTTCTGAGAAGGCAGGCTGAGAGTGATTGCAAAAGACCTGTAGCAAGACTTGGTGGCAACAGGCACTGAGGTTTCAGTGAGCACAGTAAGGCACATTCTAAATGCAGAAGGTTTCCATGCAAGAACTCCAATACGTACACCACTACTGACCCAAAAGCCCAAGAAAACTCAGCTCCAATATGCTCAAAATCATATAAATAAGCCACAGAAGTTTTGGGATTCTGTTCTGTGGAGTGATGAAACAAAACTGGAACTTTTCTGTCTGATGGATCAGTGGTATGTCTGGAGGAAGAAGAATGAAACATATGCTGAAAAGAACACTCAGCCTACAGTTAAGCATGGTGGTGGCTAGTTGATGCTCTGGAGTTGCTTTGCATCCTCTGGCACTGGAAACCTGCGTATGGAAGGCAAGATGGATTCATTGAAGTATCAGGAAATCCTAGGAGAAAATGTCATGCTGTCTGTGAGAAAGCTGAAGCTTGGGTGTCAATGGACCTGCCAACAGGAAGATGATCCCAAGCATACCTCAAATTCCACCAATGCTTGGTTGCAGAAGAAGTCCTGGAAGAATATACAGTGGCCATCACAGTCACTTGACTTGAACCCCATAGAAAATCTCTGGTGGGATTTGAAGAAGGCAGTTGCAGCATGCAAACCCAAGAATATTACTGAACTGGAGGCCATTGCTCATTAGGAATGGGCTAAGATTCCTCATGAACACTTCCAGAAGCTGGTGTCTGACTATGCATCTCGTTTGCAGCAGGTCATAACAGCAAAAGGGTGCTCTACTAAGTACTAAAGATGCTTACCATGAAGGGGTTGAATAATTTTGAGACTGGATAAGTCATTATAAGTTGCATTTTCAGTTGAATTTAGGGAAACCACTTGAAGCAGTCAAATCACTATGTATTTTGTAACGTATATCTTTTTCAAATCGCATATGTAAAACTCTCACAGACTGAACAGTTATTCCATATATGTGTTTTTTCCTAACAGTTATTAACTGGGATTTTGGGGTTGGGACAACAAATATGATGCCAATATAGTCTTCTAATCATAGAAACATAGAAGATTGACGGCAGAAAAAGACCACCTGGTCCATCTAGTCTGCCCTTTAGTATTCCTTTATTGTTATCTTAGGATAGATACATGTTTATCCCAGGCATGTTTAAACTGTGTTACTGTGGATTTATCAACCACCTCTGCTGGAAGTTTGTTCCAAGTTTCTACTACTCTTTCAGTGAAATAATATTTTCTAATGTTTTTCTTGATTTTTCCTCCAACTAGCCTCAGATTGTGCCCCCTTGTTCTTGTATTCAGATTCTTATTAATCACACTTCCCTCCTGAACCTTGTTCAGTCCTTTAACATATTTAAAGGTTTCAATCATGTCCCCCCTTTCTCTTCTTTCCTCCAGACTATACATATTTAGATCTCTGAGTCGTTCTTGATAAGTTCTATGCTTTAGACCTTCCACCATTTTTGTAGCTCTTCTTTGAACCCGCTCAATTTTAGTTATATCCTTTTGCAGATGAGGCCTCCAGAACTGTACACAGTATTCCAGATGTGGTCTCACTAGAGCTCTATACAGAGGGATCACAATCTCCCTCTTCCTGCTTGTTATACCTCTAGCTATGCAGCCAAGCATACGATTTGCTTTCCCCACAGCCTGGTTGCATTGGTTACTCATCTTGAGGCTGTCAGAGATGACCACCCCCAAATCCTTCTCTTCTGAAGTCTTTGCTACCACAGAACTGCCAATACGATAGTCAGATTGAGGGTTTCTTTTCCCAAAGTGCATTATTTTACATTTGGAAACATTGAACTGAAGTTTCCATTGTTTTGACCACTTATCTAATAGTGCCAAATCATTCTCCATATTACAGACACCTCCTGGAACATCAACCCTATTACACACTTTTGTGTCATCAGCAAACAAGCAAACCTTCCCTGCCAAGCCTTCCCTTATGTCACTTACAAACATGTTGAACAGAACAGGGCCCAGAACAGATCCTTGTGGCACTCCACTTGTAACCAGTCTCAGAATACACTCCATTAACAACAACCCTCTGGTTTCTGTCCTTCAGCCAACTGCAGATCCACTGAACTATCCAGGGGTTAAGTCCAATTCTTGATAATTTATCTATCAGCTCTTTATGGGGAACTGTATCGAAAGCTTTACTGAAATCCAGGTAGGCGATATCCACAGCACCACCTTCATCCAGCACTTTAGTTACATAGTCAAAGAAATCAATGAGATTAGTCTGACAGGATCGGCCCTCAGTGAAGCCATGCTGGTTTCAGCATGGTCTATATACAAAGCAATTAAATCAATTTGAGTCAATTTGAGTCATAACATTAACCCATTATTTTGATGTAATTTTAAGGGTTTATATACTTCTTTGACCCCATTTGAAGAAACTCTGCATTAGTTACAACATTTATATGTTTTAGTTTGAAGCAGATCTTTTTTCTGCACTTGATAAATCAAGTAAATTATTATCACGAGAAACATTTTTTATATATATATATATATATATATATATATATATATATATATATATAAATACACACAAAATTATATACAGTTACAAACTGTTTTTAAATTTAAAGAAGCATTTACTTTTAAGGATTTTAGACTGGCAGCAGATCTGATTATTTCAGGCAGATTGTTCCAGGCTTTCAGATCTATGAAGGAGAAGGCAGATCGTCCTGCTTCTTTCGTATTGTGGTATACGCAGTGAGTTGTTAGAAGTGGAGCAGAGGTTATAGTTAGCATGGAGAGCTGGAGTGAACATACTGCTCAGGTAGTGAGGTTGTTTTCCAGAGTAGTGGTTCTGTACTAAGCAAGAGAGGTGAAGGGCACTTCTAGATTCGAGTGATAACCAATTTAGTTCTTTAAGCATATCACAGTGATGAGTAGTGTCATTACATTGGAGGAAAAAGCTGCATAATGAATTATACAGAGTGTCAAGTTTACTAAGATAGATTTGTGGTGCTGGAGCAAACACTATGTCACCTTAGTTTATGACTGGCAGCAATATCTATTGTATATTACATTTTCTTACCAGGCTACTTAAACATGATTTGTTTCTAAAGAGAGTACTTATTTTGGGATAAAGTTTGGAGGTTAACTTATCAATATGAAGACCAAAAGTGAGGTTGGGGTCAAGCCACATACCAAGATATTTGTAGGAGTCCACTGGGGCCAATTTATGATTAGACTCTATTACAACGGATAGGTGAGCGTTGTTGAGATTAAGCAGTTTGTGCTTTCTACCAAATATCATTGTGACCATTTTGTCTGTGTCTAAGAACAGTATTATTTGCTATCCATCATTCAACTTCAGAGAAAGCATGTGGTAATATGGCTTCAAGTTGTGATATGTTTGCGTTTTTAGCATAGATTATGGTGACTGTAAGCCAAAACTTGACCTATTAATTAAATTTGTATTCTGTTTTTAGCTACAATTGGATTCCTGAGACTGTTTTTTTTTACTTTGAATTTATATATATATATATAGATAGTAGAGAAAGGATGGGGCAGCACCCGTGGGACTTTCCAATCAATTTATTGAATTACAAAAGGCGAATAGTATGGTAAACGTTTCAGTCCAAACTAAGGACCTTTTTCAAGATGTTAGAATAGTGAATAGCCATATGTTAAATACCCTACTGGACCAGTGCATCCAACATGCCGCCGATGATGTCATTGTCCCGCTGTCATCAAACTAATTGGTCGCGGGTCAGATGTACCTCATTAAACACTCGAATCTCATGATAAATAGCTATTTCAATATACATATAAACTATATCCTTAAAAATTATGTAAGGGAAGAAATAGTGAACATATGTGCAATGTGTCAAGAACTCGCGCTACGTGACCTCCGAGTTTGCACCTGCCGTCCCTAACGGGGTCGAGAGGTGCATCCACATTGGATAGGACCTGCTTTTTGTCACTATCTGTGGGGAAGACCTGAGAGTGCTTTTGTTTTAATTTGGACTTATGTATTGTTTCCCTATTTGTGTAAATATGTAACTCTTTACTATAAAAGCTCTCCAGAACATACTTGAAATCAAGAGAAATCTCAATGTATTCTTCCTGGTAAAATATTTTTTAAATGAACACTGCTCTCTTTATTACTTGCAATTATCATATCATTAATTATCATTAATCATTATTCAACATACATGTCTCGCCCCCCCCCCCAATTTTTATAATCATTTTGGAAGCTTTTGTCTCATATATCAGGTTGAACACTTGGAGGATCAGAACACAAATTAGTGTTACATGCAGATGAGTCACAGTTTGTTGGCTCCAATCCCACTTGGTAGCTCCTGTGCATCCTAGGAAAAATAGAGGCCTTTGATTTTTAAAATGAATGAACAGAAGACCTACATTTTAAATCTAAATGTTAATGCATCCCTTGTCCAGTCCCTCAATTCTACCTACAAATTATAGTGGAACTCACTGGACTTACGTGTTTGGGTGTTAAAGTGTCTCAGAGACATTATAGATTCCAATTAAAAAATATTGCCAGGACTATTGATACAAATCTCAAAAGTTGGAATGTTAAATCCTTTTCAGTGTTGGGTACAATCAAACTCATTAAAATAATATTATTCCTAGACTTCTATATTTATTCCAAGCCATACCATTAAATATCCAGCAACCTTTACTATAGAAATGGCATAGAATGATTTCCAACTTCATCTGAAAGTTCATAAACCATAGAATTAAATATTACACCCTTAAGTGAAACAAGGGACGTAGTAGCCTGGGTCACGTTAACTAAGATTTTGGATTGGTTTAAACACACTTCATCTAAATTATGGATACAGATTGTAAAGAGTCATATTGGATTTGTGCAACTTTCTACCCTTCCATGGATCTCGACAAAGGACAGATATCTTAGGATAATGGAGATTCCTAAAGGTTTACTGGAGGTCTGGTACAGATCGGTGTACAGTTTAGAGATTACCTCAAAGTTTTCTTATTGCTAACCCTGATCCCCCCACCCCTTACACCCCGAGGGCAAGAAGGATATAATTTCATAACTGGAAGAAAAAATCTTTGGATTTGCCAAACAGCTATAGAAGACATAATGCTTTCCTTTGGGGAAATCATGGAGTCCCTGTAACTGAGCAGTAACTCTTTAGACAGGTCTAATTATATCACCACACATACATATAAAAAGATATGCTTAGACCATTAACACAGTTTCTAATAGATAATTAACACAGACACTCATTGTCTCATACATTTGTTTCTGTTCTCCTCATCATGTTCAACAAAATTGGGTTAAACGCTTGGTTGGGAGGGGGAGTTGGACTGCAACTGGGACATTGGTACAACCTTCATAATAAATATCTAAATATGCTGCTAAAATATTACAACTCAAAATGATTCATAAAATTGTGTATAGGTATATAATGAAACACATTTAGTTGCTGTCTTTCCATGCACATTACCATTGTGTTTAAGATGTAACTTGGAGAAAGGCACAATAACTCACATTTGTTGACAAAAGTGGATGTTCCATTGGTTCTTGTGGTGTTCCTAAGGGCGAACCCACTGTATCTTTTAAGTTACATCACAAGTCTCTTTCCTCGGTTCTTCTAAATGCTGTCAGGGGTACTATCTAGGTATTATGGATGTTTTCCACCTTCTGTGCAGGCCTGGAAGGAAGGGTACAGTTAGGCATTGCTCTTTTCCCAGCGATGTGAAAATGACAGATACATTAGAATATTAGATACATTTGTAGCAGCAAGGAACACACACAGTTATACTATGTATTAGTAGGTTAAACAGGAAGTTCTTGTAAATAGACTACCATTTTACCATGTTTTACCAGGAAGAATACATTGAGACTTCTCTCATTTTCAAGTATGTCCTATGAGATTCTCATTTTATGGGTTATACTGTGGCAAAAATTGAACTTGATAAACGTCTGACGTTTTTAACCCTTGGAGTACCAGAGGGGTATGCAACGCATTGCAAAGCAATGCACAACGTACGCACCTGACACTCAAAGGGTTAACTTATATGTAACTATGTTCATAATGACCAGCATTATACTTTCCTCTGATTAAGACCTGTATGTTTATCATATGTTTAAAGGGATAGTAATCTTTCACAATAAAACCAGCTCCAATTAATCTTCTTGGCATTTGGGCCATGAAGAGTGTTATTTCATTACTCTCAGAGTTGTAGTTCATCAAGAGTAATTGAATGATAAAGTATCACCTTCCCACCCATTTTACTGATGTAACACTTCTCACCTCAGAACAGAAAGACTGTCCGGATAGATCGCAGAGAGGGACAATCTTCAGTGAGCATAAGGAAAAACCTGTCAAGGGGGGCAGGGGTTTCCCTTATGCTCACTGTAAAAAGATTGTCCCTTGCTGTGCTCTGTCTGGTCAAAAGACCAGATTCCACATCTGAGGGTATGCAGCTTACACTAGGTAAAAGGCTCTTGAACTACAACTCTGATAGTATTGAAATAACACTCTCCATGGCCTAAATACTATGAAGATTAATTGGAGTGAAACACTACTATCCCTTTAAAAAGAGTGTGAGGCTAATGTATTCAGAAGAACAATAGTCATTCTATGGTAAACCAACACCACCAAAGGAAACAAATAAGTATTCCCTATTCCCAAAATTCATACTGATTTAAGTTGGACTTTTAGTTCCTTGAATTGCATTGCTTCGCAATGTGTTGGAAACCTTTATAGCATTAAAGGAGTTTAAATAGTCTTTTAAATCAATGGCAATTATTATTTGTCCTCTGGGATGCAAATGATTTGCCACCAGTTCTTCTTTCTACAGCTTCTTAAATATGTCATTGAAAACAGTAATATTATAGACCAGCGACATTATTGCAGTTATATTTGTTCCTTGTTAATGCATGCTGCAAAGAAAGGCACAGAGGAATAGAATGCCCAGAGTTGTCCTTACCACTTCTATGCTGCCCATCTTTGGAGCAAAAGTGTGATGACGCCAGCTTTTCATGTAAAAAAAAGGGCAGTGCATATAGGCAATAAGCAGGTGTAGTACTCAAAAGCCTATATGTATATAAATCTTATTATGCAACTTACAAACATGTCATATGTAATAAAACCAAAGGGCTTTCCAAAAAGGATAAGTAAGCAATAATGCTTAAAATGGCTTCTGTGTAATTCCGCACCCCTACATCATTATAGCCAAAAGAATGTAGATTACATATGGGCAATCTTAAAAGTGATAGTAATGTTTCACAATAAAAGCAGCTCCAATTAATCTTCATAGTATTTGGGCCATGGAGACTGTTATTTCAATACCGTCAGAGTTGTAGTTCAAGAGTAATTGAAGTATCCCCCTCCCGCCCCTTTTACTGATGTAACACTGCTCACCTCAGAGTAGCAAGACTGTCTGGATGGATTGCAGATAGGGACAATCTTCAGTGAGCATAAGGAAAAATCTGAAAAACCTGTCAGGGAGATGGCAGGATTCTCTTTATGCTTACAGTAAGAAGATTGTCCCTTGTTGTGATCTGTATGGTCAAGTGACCAGATTCCACATCTGAGGGGAGGTGGCTTACACTAGGTAAAAGGGGCAGGAGGGGGACACTATCATTCAATTACTCTTAAACTACAACTCTGACAGTATTGAAATAACACTGTCCATGAACCAAACACTATGAAGATTAACTGGAGCTGCTGTTTTTGTGAAACGCTATTTTCCCATTAATGTCTCCAGCTATAGCCAGACTACAATTCCCACTACAATGATGGGAGTTGTAGTCCAGGTGCAACAGGTAGGGTTCAAGTTGTGCACCCCCTGTCAAAGACTAATACACAACAGTATATCAACATAATAAAATATCATATTTGTAGTGCTACACTTTTGAGTTTCTCAGATTTAATGGGGGCTATGCAAGGGGGTTTCTGGGCAACTGGAAACCCCTTCTTGGTTTGTAGTTTTTACTCAGACACTGGTCATTCTTCTTAATTAAATGTTGGGAGATAAAAAGGAAGTTCAGAAATCAATTGCTTTTCTAGGTTACTGCAATATAATAAAGTTGGAAAAAATGAACTAGCAAATCAATAAAAACTAAATCAACAACTTTTAACTTACTCTTGGAATAACAAACACTTCCTACCACCTGCAAAGAAAACAAAAATGAGCCAAAACAGCATAAAAAATTCTGCTGCCGTTGCTAGCACCGTTAGTGAATTTTGTAAAATGTCATTAGCAGTCTGCAATATGTTCCTACATGCCAGAGGTTGTGTATATATAGCCAGAGAATCTGCCATGCATTACTTGCTTACAGCACAGATAAAAATGGTCGTTGTTTTTAGAAGTCTTGTTTTTAATGGCGCTTTTGAGGAAAAAAGTGCTATTTGCAAATTTCGCTTATCACTGATTAGCATATAATTCTTGGTGTTTTATAACTACCATTAATTATTTTATGTCTTATGAAAACTATATACATGATTAACTATTTTTTAGTTTTTCCTGTACAAAGAGGACTTAAAGGAGCAGTAAACTTATTTTTATGAAAACATAATTCATAGATCTTTTCCTGCTGAATAAAACAAGGTCACTCCCACTGCTGTCAGATGTTCTATTCAAAATGTATAATAGTTCAAATAATCATGAAGTGAATTTACTGTGTTTACTTCCTTATTGTTCTGACAGGAAGTGACAGGCAGTTTCTATCACATTCTATGGAGAACTATATGTCTCTGACTTTCCTCTCCATTAGAATGTAACCGGGTGACTGAGTCAGTGATGGAACAGCAGCGCTGTGCATTCTAAGAATGAATCCGGTGACCAGGTTCTGTCATTCTACAGAAGCGCTTGATGCTGCATCAATAAGGCAGAAAATGCCTTTGGGGGTCTCCCAGTGTAACATCTATCCTGTTGGATAGATGGTCCATGATAAGGGGGATATCAGGAGGGATCCTGGTGCCCCCGTGGAGGTCTGAACGTTTTAATTTTGAGAAACATAGATTATATGCTCTTTAATTAATAAAGAGGGCAATTGTCGCCACTATGCTAGGGGGGGTGTCATGAGGGGTCATGATACCCCTCTTGAGGTCTGAAGTAGATTTTTAATACAAATTACATATGTAATTTAAAAAAAGAGAAAATCATTGTTACATATAAATTAAATATTTAATTACATTTTCACACAAAATACATATATAATAAAAACAAACACCTTTTTTTTACATATGCAGGTTGCCTGTTAACCCTATGAGTACCAGAGGGGTAGCAAACACATTACAATACCTCTCTGGTACTCATAGGGTTAATGTTGCAATACAAAATACAAGGACATGTCGAATATAATAGGAGAAGAAAAAAGTCGGATAAAAATGGTGAAAGAAAGTCATGGGAGAACTGTAGTAAAATTTTCAAGGAGGAGGGGGGGTTAAAATGTCGGATGTACAATATTCATTGACTTAATATGGTGAAAGAAAGCACTGTAAGTCAGATTTGGAAGGGGAAGGTTAAAATGTGGACTTTTAACCCCTAGAGTGCCAGGTGGGTACAATGTACGAGTGAGCACAGCTGTACCTGCTGTGCCACGCTCGTACGTTTGACAGCTAAAATGTGGTCACTGCTTAAGCCGGTATAACCGGCTGGCAGTGGTCGCATTTCAGCTGAAATGCAGCCTGGCACTCTTGGGAGGACATGAGGATTACTCCTCATGTCCTCCCAGGTATTGATCTCCCAGCCGATCGCGCTGGGAGATCAATATCGCCAAGGGAGAAGCTCTGAGAAACAGAGCTTCTCCCTCCGCCGCCCTCCTACCCCGAACTTCCGGGTAGGAGTGGGCGGGACCGGGGGAAACCTCCTAACGTCATCGGTGACATGATCACCGATGACGTTAGGGAAGTTTCCCTTAGCCGATTCACTCCTACCGGTGGTAGGAGTGAAAGGCAGGAGAGCTTCTGCTCTCCTGCAGTCGCCAAATTGGTCTCCCAGCCTATCGGCTGGGAGATCAATTACTTGGGGTACACCAGGAGGGGTCCTGATGTCCCCCACGAGGTCTGAATACATAAAATAAAAAATAAAAAAAAAACAATAGTAACCCTATGAGTGCCGCAGTGGTCCCCAGCACATTGCTTTGCAATGTGCTGGAGACCCTTGTAGCACTCACAGGGTAATTTCTTTGGGGTGTTTTTTTTTTTTTTGGAAAGACCTCATTGGGGGGATCAGGGGGGATCCTGATGCCCCTCAATGAGGTCTATTATTAAAAAAAAAAAAAAAAAAAAATTTAACCCTGTGTGTGCCACAGGGGGGGTCCAATGCACCCACCCCCTCCTGTGGCACAAACAGGGCTTCTATCATTACTTTGTTACTAGAGATTGTTGGGGGGCCATCAGGATTGGTCCTGATGGCCCCCCAACAAGCTCTGATTACAAAGTAATAATAAAAAAAAAAATTAACCCTCTGAGTGCCAGAAGGGTCCAATGCATTGCTTTGCAATGCGCTGGAAACCCCTTTGGCACTCACAGGGACATTTATTTTGATTCCTTTTTTTTTTTTTTTTTTAAGACCTCATTGGGGGGAATCAGAGGGGTCCTGATACCCACCAATGAGGTCCATAATAAAAAAAATGTAAAGAAAAAAAAATTAACCCTGTGTGTGCCACAAGGGGGGCCAATGCAGCCCCCCTTCTGCGGCGCACACACAGGGCACTTATCATTACTTCGTTATCAGAGATTGTTGGGGGGCCATCATGATTGGTCCTGATGGCCCCCCAACAAGCTCTGATTACCAAGTAATGATAAAAAAAAAATTAACCCTCTGAGTGCCAGAATGGTCCAATGCATTGCTTTGCAATGCGCTGGAGACCCCTTTGGCACTCACAGGGACATTTATTTTGATTCCTTTTTTTTTTTTTTTTTTTTAAGACCTCATTGGGGGGAATCAAAGGGGTCCTGATACCCACCAATGAGGTCCATAATAAAAAAAAGTAAAGAAAAAAAAATTAACCCTGTGTGTGCCACAAGGGGGGCCAATGCAGCCCCCCTTCTGCGGCGCACACACAGGGCATTTATCATTACTTCGTTATCAGAGATTGTTGGGGGGCCATCATGATTGGTCCTGATGGCCCCCCAACAAGCTCTGATTACCAAGTAATGATAAAAAAAAAATTAACCCTCTGAGTGCCAGAATGGTCCAATGCATTGCTTTGCAATGCGCTGGAGACCCCTTTGGCACTCACAGGGACATTTATTTTGATTCCTTTTTTTTTTTTTTTTTTAAGACCTCATTGGGGGGAATCAAAGGGGTCCTGATACCCACCAATGAGGTCCATAATAAAAAAAAGTAAAGAAAAAAAAATTAACCCTGTGTGTGCCACAAGGGGGGCCAATGCAGCCCCCCTTCTGTGGCGCACACACAGGGCATTTATCATTACTTCGTTATCAGAGATTGTTGGGGGGCCATCATGATTGGTTCTGATGGCCCCCCAACAAGCTCTGATTACCAAGTAATGATAAAAAAAAAAAATTAACCCTCTGAGTGCCACAAGGATCCAATGCATTGCTTTGCAATGCGCTGGAGACCCCTGTGGCACTCTCAGGGTCCCCTGTTTGTGGACATATATATATTTTTTTTTACTAAGACCTCATTGGGGAGGGATCAGGGGGTCCTTATGCCCCTCAATGAGGTATATAATAAAAAAAAAATTAAAACACAAATTAACCCTGTGTGTGCCACTAGGAGGGGAGTTCAATGCCGACCCCCTTCCTGTGGCACACACAGGACTTTTTATCAACACTGGTAGTCACAGATCTCCCATACACACTATCAAACACTGCCCCACCATCCTTGCTCCTCTGCTCATACCTACACACACTGCCTAATCCCTCACCCTCCCTCATACTTTGTTACACTTGTAGTCACAGGTCCGCACGTACACCGGCTGACGCCCTAGCTTCTTTCATCTGTTAGCCATAAAATCACACATACACTGTTTGCTTTACCATTTCTGTTTCACTGGTAGCTACGCTCCTGTAGCGTAAATTGGTATGTCAACCCACAGCAGTGGGGTACCATTTTTCTTAGGCTGGCAAGAAGTCCTCCTAGGAAATCCCACGCCATTGAACCATTTTAGTATCTTTGAAGTGACTGATGTGTAAAACAAATTTTTTTTTTCCTGTAGCACCACATTCTGGAAATAGTTGTGCCAACTAACTTAGGGGTAAAAAGGCAAGTGACCCCTCATTAGATGCGGCAGGTTGTCTTCTTTCCAAAATGGTATGGTTTATCTACCTTTTCTTCAATTCTGAAGGTGTTATAGTCATTTTCGTACAGGCAAGTCAGGTTTGAGAAAATGTTAGAAACATCAGAGGTTGTAGTAGGTGTAGTTTTCTACTTCTAGCACCCCCTAAAGTAGTTCAACTCATACCAATGGGGTGTCATTTGACTCCTAAGAGCACTAGCAAACAAATGCAGTTGAAAATTCCATGGTTTTCACAGCGCTCCATACATTTGAAGGGGCAGAAATGTAAAAAAATGCAATTTTTTTCCTATATCGCCTCCTTCTGGAAACATTTATGCACACCAGTATTGGGGTAAGAAGGCAAGTGACCCCTCATTAGATGCGGCAGGTTGTCTTCTTTCCAAAATGGTATGGTTTATCTACCTTTTCTTCAATTCTGAATGTGTTATAGCCATTTTTGTACAGGCAAGTCACATTTGAGAAAATTTTAGAAACATCAGAGGTTGTAGTAGGTGTAGTTTTCTACTTCTAGCACCCCCTAAGGTAGGTCAACTCATATCAATGGGGTGTCGTTTGACTCCTAAGAGCACTAGCTAATAAATGCAGTTGAAAATTCCATGGTTTTTACAAAGTTCCATACAATTGAAGGGGCAGAAATGTAAGAAAATGCCTTTTTTTTCACTAGCGCCACCTCCTGGAAGCATTTGTGCATACCAGCCTTTGGGTAAGAAGGCACGTGACCCCTCATTAGATGCGGAAGGATGTTTTCTTTCCAAAATGGCATTGTTTCTCTACCTTTTCTGCATATCTATTATGGTTATAACCATTTTAGTGCAAGCAGATGATTTCAAAAACAAAAGTCTCAGGTTTACGTACGTGTTCCTAGCACCCACATATTGTATGTTAACCCACACAAATAGGCTACCATTTTTCTCATGTTGGTAGCAGGTACTGAATACAGCAGGAAATGTTATGGTTTTCAAAGATTTTAGTATCTTTGAAGTGGTGGAAATGTAAAAAAACATGTATTTATTCCCATAGCGCCACCTTTTGGAAATATTTGTGCACTTCAGCCCAGGGGGTAGAAAGGCAAGTGACCCCTCAATTGATGCGGGAGAATGTCTACTTTCCAAAATGGTATACCTTTTATACCTTTCCTTCATGTCTCTAACAGTTATGGACATTTTAGTACAAGCCGCCATTTTCGAAGAAGCAAACAGGTAGGTGTAGTGATGTGCTTCTGGCACCCCTAAGGTAGGTCGACTCATTCCAGTGGGGTGTCATTTTTCTCCTAAGAGCACTAGCTAATGAATACAGTTGGAAATGCCATGGTTTTCACAAATTTCAGTACATTTGAAGGGGCAGAAATGTAAGAAAATACCTTTTGTTTTCATTAGTGCCACCTTCTGGAGGCATTTGTGCACTCCAGGCTTGGGGTAATAAGGCAAGTAACCCATCATTAGATGCGGCAGGGTGTCTTCTTTTCAAAATGGTATGGTTTGTGTACCCTTTCTTCACTTCTGTAGTTGTTATAACCATTTGGGTACAGACAAGTAATGTTTGAGAAAATGTTAGAAACATTTCAGGTTGTAGTAGGTGTCGTTTTGCACTTCTAGCGCCCCCTGAGGTAGTTGAACTCATACCAATGGGGTGTCATTTTTCTCCTAAGAGCGCTAGCTAATGAATACAGTTGGAAATGCCATTGTTTGCACAAATTTCAGTACATTTGAAGGGGCAGAAATGTAAGAAAATGCCTTTTTTTTCATTAGCACCACCTTCTGGAGGCATTTGTGCACTCCAGGCTTGGGGTAACAAAGCAAGTCACCCATCAATAGATGCGACAGGGTGTCTTCTTTTCAAAATGGTATGGTTTGTGTACCCTTTCTTTACTTCTGTAGTTATTATAACCATTTGTGTACAGACAAGTAATATTTGAGAAAATGTTAGAAAAATTTGAGGTTGTAGTAGGTGTCGTTTTGCACTTCTAGCGCCCCCTGAGGTAGTTAAACTCATACCAATGGGGTGTAATTTTTCTCCTAAGAGCACTAGCTAATGAATACAGTTGGGAATGCCATGGTTTGCACAAATTTCAGTACATTTGAAGGGGCAGAAATGTAAGAAAATGCCTTTTTTTTTCATTAGCGCCACCTTCTGGAGGCATTTGTGCTCTCCAGGCTTGGGGTAACAAGTCAAGTCACCCATCATTAGATGTGGTAGGGTGTCTTTATTTGTGTACAGACAAGTAACGTTTGAGAAAATGTTAGAAACATTTGAGGTTGTAGTAGGTGTCGTTTTGCACTTCTAGCGCCCCCTGAGGTAGTTGAACTCATACCAATGGGGTGTCATTTTTCTCCTAAGAGCGCTAGCTAATGAATACAGTTGGAAATGCCATGGTTTTCACAAATTTCAGTACATTTGAAGGGGCAGAAATGTAAGAAAATGCCTTTTTTTTTCATTAGTGCCACCTTCATGAGGCATTTGTGCACTCCAGGCTTGGGGTAACAAGGCAAGTCACCCATCATTAGATGCGGCAGGGTGTCTTCTTTTCAAAATGGTATGGTTTGTGTACCCTTTCTTCACTTCTGTAGTTGTTATAACCATTTGTGTACAGACAAGTAATGTTTGAGAAAATGTTAGAAAAATTTGAGGTTGTAGTAGGTGTCATTTTGCACTTCTAACGCCCCCTGAGGTAGTTAAACTCATACCAATGGGGTGTCATTTTTCTCCTAAGAGCACTAGCTAATGAATACAGTTGGAAATGCCATGGTTTTCACAAATTTCAGTACATTTGAAGGGGCAGAAATGTAAGAAAATGCCTTTTTTTTCATTAGCGCCATCTTCTGGAGGCATTTGTACCCCTCATTAGATGCGGCAGGTTGTCTACTTTTCAGAAATATATAGTTTTATATAGTTATTCCACTGTTTTAGGGTAGTTTTACCACAAAAACCCTGGAATGCGCATATTAGTTTATAAAGTTGAAAATGTCATTTTGCGCTGCTGGTGATTAGGGCTCTACGCTAGCCATGGATGTAGGTAAAACTATACAAATTTGGTATTTTTTTACTCTGGGGACTTGTGGCTTTTTCAAATAATTGAAACTTTTTCAATCAAGGTAAATGTTTTTGATACATATTATGTGATTTTAGGAAAATTAGTACATTTTCACTTTTTTTGTCATTATGACATCATAGCTTTTTGCACGATGTAAAATTCTCTTCATGTAAGGTACCACGAGAAAGCTCAATTCGTTCTGAAAAAAAAATACATAGTTTTCCATATTTAACTAAAAATCCCCAGAGGAAATCAAGCATAAACAGAAGGATAGCAAAAATGCTGAAAAAGTGTCTGGCCTGCAGGGTACAGGAAATGGCACAAGCCTCTGGCACTGAAGGGGTTAAAAGGGGGGGTTAATATGTTGAAGGGGGCACTCTATGTCGGATACTGTATTCTGCACTGCTTTTGTTCGAACAACGATGGTTTTAAAACTGTCGTTATGTCTTCTATGCCTCAACCTCTGAGGCGCAGAATTTCTGACTTAAATGTAACTACAAAACAGGCGGTAATACTGAGTGTGGGTAATAGGATACTAATTGCATGTTGTTTTTAGGTGATCCCTATGAGCTTTTTTTAGACTGGCAGTAGGTATAATTATCGCTGGTTTTGTTTTCACAACTCGGGTAATAGGATAGCGAAAACTGACTTTAAAAAAACACAAAACAGTGTGTATGATAATGTCACCCCAGAAATGCTAAATTAGACTTATCTGGTAGGCGAAGTGTTAAACTGCTGAGGAGAGAAGGAGAGTCCAAGCCCTGCGTAGGATACTCGATCTGCAAAGACACAAAATGGCTGCTGCGACAGGAGCCAGAGACGAGCTCGCGAAGCGAGCACTCATGGGAATCATGGTTTTGCTGAAGGAGTACCCCCAACAGTGCCTGAAGCCCCCTAAGGCTCCCAACATGCCCACAACATTAACTGGATAACAGAGTAAGGGTAAACCAACAAAATGAGCTGTCTCTGACCTCGCTATGAGTAGTGGTTGCAGAGACATGTCCCAAACTGTAATGTGAATGGAGTAATGGAGTCTATGCAGTAAACGTGCGGTAAAGCCACTCAAAAGCCCACTAGAAGAAATCAGTAGACCGAATAAACACTAGTCCCAGTAGGGAAAGTGCCCACAACTCCCAAAAATGATGCTAACCAAAGGGGTTAAGTTACCACAGAAAGTTGCTTCAAACACCTCACAGACATACAGAATAAACCCAATGAGTGCATGAGTATGTAATAGGAACTCCAACTGAGATCCCTGTGCGGAGGGGAAGCATGGGACATGTGGACCTCAGCACTCAAAGGGTGCTCACCTTTTTCTGCAGATCTTCTGTCTTCAGATTAACATAGATTAAGAAGAAGCCTCAGTGGGCAAATCCTGTGGAAAGAACTTGCACTCAAGATTTTTCCCCAAGGTCTTAGGTCCACAAAAGCGCCTGGTAAACTGAGCTATCCACATTTGGGTGATGGGAATTATCAGTGATGTTAATCCGCCTATTGGTGGAATCCGATATCTAACAGAAAAATAATAAAAAAGCTAAAACTATAGCAGAACTGTTCTCTTGCTTGTGTCTTGACCAAGGAACAAATCTTACAGGCTGGGGATTGGCTAGCTGCAAGCTAAGGAGAGGAGGTAGGCTCCACCCAACAGTCACTTCTCAGAATTGTTCCTGCCTATTTAAAGGGGCTGATCGCCTACCCAAAGTTACCAGTAACCTGTATTGGACGACAGAGAAATATCATTAACTTCGAAGCGCTAATATCTTTGCCAAAGTACAATATTAAAACAGTGTCACACTGACTGAACAGACAGCAGGTGGACCCGTAGGGCAAAAGATGAATTCTAGTCATCTACTTGGTGACCCAAGGCCCACAGCCCAAATCACTAAGTAGTGTTGAAGGTAAAATTAATAAGAAGTTGGACAGGAACAAGTCTAGGAGTGGAGAGAAAGTATAGTGTTTGAGTGTGAACACTTACTCAGTTGCCAGTATTGGTTTAGGAATGCTCCTGAAGAACCATAGGTTTGAAGATAAACTTCATAAGCTAATATTTGAGACCTGCTAAAGACTGTGTCTAGGGAGCTAAATGGGGGGAAGTGGTAGTCATATTCAAAGCAGTTTATATGGGCTGGTGGCACAGAGAGACAATGGTCCTTAAATATACCTAAGGTTGTAGCCAGGCAGAAGACAGAGGCAATGGTCACCTAAAGGTAGCTATGTATGTAGGTAGACAGCAGACAGAGGCAAAAGTCATTATAACTTAACTGGGTTCAAGAACATGTGGCAGATAGAAGAGGAGTCAATAAAAGCAAGGATCATATTCAGCAAACTGGGAACAAGGCACTGGAAAGGCAGTGTGAATGATTTGCAAGTTCAATGCAGTGATTATAAGGCTGCTATATACAGGCCTTAGGGGTGTTTCCAGAAAACCATACAGGAGCAAAGTTAATGAGTGAATAGAGTATATCCAGAAATGCAGATGTAACTGCAGGTAATAGCAGAACATGATCTTTTGGATAACAAACCATTGTGTCTTTAACTGATATTAACCTGAACTTTTAAACCTTTAAGTAACATTGAGATGTGTAACATATTGCTTTCCAATGCATTGTGCTTCCCTGGTCCTGATTAAAGAGAGATTTAATAATACGACCCACTATGTTTTAGCCAATCAGATATTCATACAGTTACATAACAAATCCATTCATGATTTCACTTTTCCAGTACACATAAAAGAGGTGTTATTCAATAAGTGTTTATGTCAGAAAAGTATTGTTTCCACAGAATTAGTTTGCCTTTATATTGAGGTTACACGATATAACTGATTTACATCAAAAGTAATTAACAAATTTCTGAATTATTATAAACAATAAACTAATAAATTACAGGCGTAAACAACATCTAGAAAGTACATGGTGTACATGCAAATATTTGCATTGAAGAGACTTCCACATGGAACAGTGAATGTCAGATTTGCTATTCTAGACTTAGTCATGCTAATCATGAAAGATAAAAAGAAGCTTGAAAACTAACAAAAAATATATTCTGTGAAGATACTCCCCATCTCTAGCTGTCATCCAATTAGCCCACCACCACCAGGAAAAATGGATGGGCAAAAAGTCCCATTTTGTTCCTGTCGGACATCCTGTGGCAAATGCTCAATGTCACCTTTTTCCGCCACATATTTTCTCGTAAGAACATTTTCTATGTTTTCTGTGGTAGCTAGAATATCTGCCTCTACAATATGGAAACGTGGATCTTCCCATTATGAAGCATGTTGTAGAGTAGGCAGACAAGAGGGTGCTCCTGTTGCTGCTGAATCTGAAGTGGAGACTCTGAGGTGGAGAATACCAGCAACAGCAGTAGTGAAGGAGGGATTCCACTTCTTCAAGCAGATGTCAGCCTCATGTCCACCATTGCTGCTATCAGTGTGCTAGACATGATGACAAGCACCTTTTCACATTTTTCATCACCAAACAGCAAGCAGTAAGAGACTGATGGTGGGAGTGATGACTCAGAGAGTGTTGGAGCTGATTGTGTAGAATAGAGCATGAGAGCAATCTTGGTTGAAAGCAATTTAGAATTAAAGTGAGACATCCAGTTGAGAGTGGGCATCATTATCACAGTGAGATTACAGCATCTTCTGGCACTGTACTTCACACTGCTGTGTCTTCTGAGACAGAATGGCATCTGTTACTCTAGCAGACCTATGAGTAGGCTATGTCACTGTGGCCATGGGATTGGTCAGTAGCAGTAATATGGGATAGGTAGTTGTAGCTGTGGTTCCACATCCTACTACTACTCATACTAGCACAAATACTGCTTCTATGGCAGCAGCACCTGGAAAAGAAGAACATGGTTGTGGGATTATTTTTCATTTTGGGCAGGCACAGTGCAATTGTCAGTAACTGCACTATGCACAGTTTGAGACAAAGAAGAGGAGAAAAGTGGGGTCAAACCCTGGCACATCTGCCCTAATAAAGCACAAACAATTTGTGAAACTATCCCCCAATAAAAGGAAATCAAGTGCTGATGTCATTGTGACCCTTGTCCCCCCCCCCCTAGTGGCACAAAGGACATGAGCAAAAATCCCACAGATAGGCAAATGAACCCCCCACCCTGGAAAATTGAGGATGACAATAACACCTGTGTCGGTGTCATTTTGTGCCAGAGTTCAAGTCCAAGATAATACCTCTGTTGTCCCTCTTGAACACTCAGGGTCCTCCTTGGCACTGCCACTGTTGCTGCCAGTGCCAACAGAACCAGTTAATAGAGAGTCTACAGATGTGAGGCTCTGGCAACATGATTTCATTCACTGTGGTTTGCGTGTTGCTCTGACCACATTGCCAAATGTGGTCAGTGCAGCTTGCGTGGAATACTGATCACATATAACAATGTGCTGGAGATCCTGCAGAACATACCAAGCTCATGGCAGGGATAGCACATATTTTTAATGAGTGTTGTAAATTGTGAGCTGTTGAGGGAGTATCTGTCACTCATCACTTAGTGATAAAGGCTATAATGACTGACACTGTGGCACCTGTCACCATACATTTCAAGGTGTTGGTTACAATTGTGCTTAAAATGAGAGCAGATGTACCAAGTGTGAGCACAGTCCTTCTTGCACAATGTTTTCACACATTGTGCACACTGCAGTTGCTGACAACACAGTTCTTTCCTGCTCTCAAGTTTCCCTATTCCAACACTCATGATTTTAGAGAAGGTGCTGGAAAAGCATGATTGGCCAACTTCTTCTCACCAGATTCATTGATGTTTTGGTGGCTTGTTGTGGGGATGCTGCTGCCTCAGAAGCACCAGGGGTAGTAGGAAGTGGAATCATCATCATACCACCATCTGTGTTATGTCAACGGTGCTATTGGTTCCACCACCACCAACACACTCTGCAGGGATTATGATTCCAAGCTGAATCTTGATGCTCAGATGATTCATCAAAAGGAAGTACATAACTAGCAAAATCCATAATGTACACCATCAAGCACTGCTGGCGCTAGGCCAACAGGGCATAAACTGTTTTTTTAGGATTTGTTATTTGCAAGTCTGAATCCTGCAAACAATTTTTTCAAGGCTTGCCTTGCTGCAAGCCTGTAATCAATTTTTTTTCAAGGATATCATTTTGGAACTATTTTGAAGGCTTGTCTTCCTGTAAGCTTGCTGCTAACCATTATTTTCAAAACCAAATTAGGACTGGCATTCACATATTCACACTGACAGAAAGTTCTTTGTCAATGCAGGGTGCAACAGAAAAGTATTTAAATGAAAAACAAGCTGCACACTCACAGATACTTAATAAAAAAAGTTTTATCAAAAATAAGTTAAATATAATAGTATGAAATTAAGGATAAATAATACTAACAGTGATGATTACTGCTGGTCTATACTACTGAAATACTACTAACAATATAAAGAAAAGAAAGATATATGTGCACTTTAAATGACCTGAAACATTGCTGTTTTGTAGTTCTTAAAAAGTTCAACTATATGCAACAAATCTTATCTCTCAAACCTCTATGGTTTGAGAGATATGTGGCACTAAAGTTCCCCCCTCCCTCCCCTTTCCCTGATGTCAGCGATGTGCTGACTGCAGTGGAATCCTGTCCGGGGACCAACTGGCAGCTCTGCAGCTGAGCTCAAATTGTGTTATTTAAAAAGAATGGCGTCATTGGAAAGGTCTACAAAGTGTGCCTGGTTTGCAAGCACACTTTGTAGACCATTCCAATGAAGTAATTCGTTTTAAATAACTCAATTGAGGCTCTGCTGAAGAGCCACCTCGTGTCGGCTAACAGCATGAAACGGCAACTTTCAATCAGAATATCTTGCAAACCATAGTGGTTTGAGAGATCGGATTTCTTGCATATAGTTTAACTTTTTAAGCACTACAAAATTATAAAGATTTTTTCTGGGACATTACTAACACTAAGTGCAAAAAAGACTGGTGTAACAGCAATGTTTCAGGTTATTTAAAGTATATATATATATATATATATATATATATATATATATATACACCTTTCTTTTCTTTATATTGTTAGTACTCAAAAATAAATAAACAACATCATTGTATGTCTGCAGGAAGCAATACATGACATCAGTTCTTTAAAACCTGTTTTTACCAAAAGAATAGGGCAGCATGTCAAATTTCAACATTTTGGCAATTTTTCCATTCCATTGGCATAGTTTGAGATTATTTTAATGCTTTTGTTGATTTCATTTTTAAGAACTCAGTAAGTGTGGGTTGATTGCACATAGAAGAACTGTCTAACTTAGGCCTCAATTGAATCCCCCTGTTGCTAAAACAAAACACTAGCCTGTAAGCAATTCAATCACCAGGGCTATGAACAAATACCGGCAGAAAAAAAGTATATTGGGTGCTAAAGTTTGTGCACATTGGAACCCATTAAACGAGTGTCCCATTCCCATTCAATTACATGGGTTAGGGACCCACTTTAACCATTGAGTGCCAGAAGGGTACGCAACGCATTGGAAAGCAATGTGTTGCGTACCCTTCTGGCACTCAAAGGGTTAACAGGTGAAAATCTGCACCCAGTTTTTATGGCCACAGAGTCCCCAACCACATGTTTAAACCTGCCGACTCACAAATTGAAACTGAAACTGATTTATTGATATTGGTAATGGATATATTGATATGGGGCCCATTGCACCATATCAATACATGCAAATTATGAAAAAAATCAAAGTCAACATTACAAATCTTTTTAAAAATATTTGTCCAAGTGATGCATTCGTAAACCTTTTGAGTGCCGCAAGGGTACGCTGGAGTCCATCAAAAAGCGGTAGGATGACTGCAAGAGGCATGTCAAAAACAAGATGGGAGACCATGCCATGTATGTCAGAGGCACCGGAGGTGGTCCCTCTGATCACATCAATGTCAACCTCTGAAAGGAGATGCTGCACCAGAACCTCTCCACAGGAACTTTTCAGGGGGTCTCTGGCAGATGTGAGACTGGTGATGACGCCACTCTCCAGACTCCCAGTAAGTGCATCATTCACTAACTGCACACCACACAAACCCTCATAGCTATTATGGCACAACAAAGTGCCAGCTGAACACATGGCCGTCACTGATTCCCACAAGTTCACCAACACAGCGCTGATAGGGTTCAAACAAGGACATAGGATTAAAGAGTAAGTAATGCCCAAAGACAACGTTATGTTACACATGCCCCTATCCATAATCACGGAAAATCTGATAAATCCCCTACTTCACCTCCCCCCCTTTTGCCATAAATAAAAGGGAAAGTCTGTTTGATGTACTGACTGGGCATATTTTACTTCTGGGGAAGGAAGGATTCACTTTCTCCATTCACCTACTCACAATCCATGTCCCACTCACCTACTTCCCGTCTCCCATTACTACTACTACCTTAAATTAACATGCATGGTTGTACATAACTCTGTGCATGGTTTGGGGAGCAGGCCAAGGATTGTGATAAAGATAAGGGCCCATCACCTTCCACAAAAGTAAAATGCAACAGGCAGAACTCACCATCATCATAATGTGGCACCTTGCACTAACCTTCTAGATCTAAAAAAGTTAAATGAGGGCTCAGATTTTGCTGAAGGGACAGCAGCATTATGGCCCTTTTCCGCAGAGCCCTCCAAGTGGTGGCACTGCCATGGTCTTCTCTTGGTCTGCTTTGCATTGGCTGTAGTCCCACCCCTGATACAGGAAGTCATTGCTCTCCTTGCATTCTCTGACAAAGACTTGTACAGTGCATTTGGAGAAAACTCTTGAGTGAAATAACATAATGACTGGATGAATGGGTCGGGAGGAAGACACTGTATAGGTCATTGCTAGATGAGGGAAGAGCTTCAAGTCCTTGATTCTTTACTCACATACATCCACAATCTATATATATAAAAGAAGACTTTGTGCCTGCCAAAACACACCCAGGGGAGGCATAAAGCAGGAGTTACTACTCCTATTGGGTGATTCAGTCATGCAGGGAGTTGGCCCGCCCCCACTATGCAGCCCGCCCACCACTATCAAAGTCAGAAAAAAACAATATGGCCGCCACTTGCTCCTACACCACAGACAAACACACATGCCCCACTCACACAGCACCACACAAACACACACACACCACCACACACACACATGCCCCACTCACACAGCACCAAACACACATGCCCCCACTCACACACACAGCACCACATACACACACAAAGCCAGAAATAAATATGGCTGACACACACACACAGTCACTCACCCTGACTCCCAGTGGCCTCAGCAGGACCTGTAGTGCAGCACCAGGGGAACAAAATGGCACTCAAAGGGTTAAGGTAGGCCCTCATTGCTCAATTATTTCTTCACTGTCATCATTTCCCATGCAAGACACAGGACAGACAGCCATCAGGTACACACTTAACCCACTGACTGCCACAGGGTTCTGTATCAACTTTTACCCCTCAGGGAGTGTGTTCAAACCCCTCACACTGTAAACTTGCATTTCCCTCCCACTTCTCCTCCTTCCCCAGCCTATTACTAACACTTTTCCATATTTATGTTAAGCCCCGCCCCACTCGCGATTAAGCCCCGCCCACTTTTAACCCAAATTGCCCCATTGCTCTCTCCACATCAACACCACATGAGGGACTCCACAAGTTAAAGTTCCTGGGTGTTACACACACATGCCCCACTCACACAGCACCAAACATACACAAAGCCAGAATGAAATATGGCTGACACACAATCACTCACCCTGACTCCCAGTGGCCTCAGCAGGGCCTGTACTACAGCCACTGAGGAACAAAATGGCACTCAAAGGGTTAAGGTAGGCCCTCATTGCTGAATTATTTCTTCACTGTCATCATTTGCCATGCAAGACACAGGACAGACAGCCATCAGATTCACACTTAACCCACTGACTGCCACAGGGTTGTGTATCAAGTTTTACCCCTCAGGGAGTGTGTTCAAAACCCTCACACTGTAAACTTGCATTTCCATCCCACTTCTCCTCCTTCTCCAGCCTATTACTAACACTTTTTCTCATTTATGTTAAGCCCCGCCCCTGCTCACGATTAAGCCCCGCCCACTTTTAACCCAGATTGCCCCATTTGTCTCTCCACATCAGCACCACATCAGTCCCTTCTAAGGACTACAAAAGTCAATGTTCCCAGGTATGAATACACTTCTCACTGCTATTTAACTCTCACATGCCTCTCTATACATTAACTATTTGAGTGCCAGAGGGGTGCACAACTCACGAGCGCATGTGTTTCTGCTCATATATGTTGCGTGTGTGTTTGTGTACATCTCTGTTACATATGTGTGTCCATGTGTGCATCTCCGGTTTGTCTGTGTGTGTGTATGTGTTTTGCATGTTTCTGCCGCTCACTATGTGTGTGTGCATACCTCCCATCATTTTACATGGCCAAAGAGAGACACTGTAGTTTTAGGTGATATTGTTGGGGGCGTGGCTGGTGGGCGGGGCATTAGTAAGAATTTTTAGGTTATTTCATGACCTATTACTGGTTATTTATGTAACTGAATAAATGATTTAGTGCAAGACCAAAGTATTTTATTTGTACAGACTAATGTATAAACACATATACTGAAGTTTATTGCTTTATTGCTGTAGAGCAAAGTAATACATACCACACAGTCAGGGCTGGTGCAAGGATTTTTTCCACCCTAGGCAAAACCTAATTTTGCCGCCCATTTCTCTTCGCCCCTTGTGTCCCACCCCTTTATACCCTGCCTACTTATACCCAACCTCTTTTCATGATTATCCGCTCTCTGCCCCCTGAGCCACTCTGCCCCTGGTCTGGAGATGCCTGTAAGAGATGCCCCCCACCAGCTCCAACTTGCCCCTTATCAGCTTCACTATGGCCCACCAGCTCCACTTTGCCCCTATCAGCTCCACTTTGTCCCCCATCAACTCCAACTTGCCGCCTCAGCTCCACTATGCCCCCCATCAGCTCCAACTTGCCCCCATCAGCTCCACTTTGCCCCCCATCTGCTCTAACGTGCCCCCACCAGCTCCATTTTGCCCCCTATTCAGCTCCATTTTGCCCCCTCAGCTCCAACTTGCCCCCTCAGCTCCACTTTGACCCCCATCCTCTCCAACTTACCCCCATCAGCTCCACATTGCCCCCCATCCACTCCAACTTGCCCCCACCAGCTCCAACTTGCCCCCACCAGCTCCACTATGCCCTCTCAGCTCCACTATGCCCCCATCAGCTCCAACTTGCCACCATCAGCTCCAACTTGCCACCATCAGCTCCACCTTGCCCCCCATCCGCTCCAACTTGCCCCTATCAGCTCCACTTTGCCCCCATCTGCTCTAACGTGCCCCCACCAGCTTCACTTTGCCCCCTCTTCAGCTTCACTTTGCCCCCCTCAGCTCCAACTTGCCCCATCAGCTCCACTTTGACCCCCATCCTCTCCAACTTACCCTCATCAGCTCCACCTTGCCCCCCATCCGCTCCAACTTGCCCCCAGCAGCTCCACTATGCCCTCTCAGCTCCAACTTTCCCCTATCAGCTCCACTATGCCCCCCAGCAGCTCCAACTTGCCACCATCCGCTCCAACTTGCCCCCCCATCCACTTCAACTTGCCCCACCAGCTCCACTTTGCCCCCCCTCGGCTCCACTTTGCCCCCCCTCAGCTCCAACTTGCCCCCCCTCAGCTCCACTTTGACCCTCATCCTCTCCAACTTGCCCCCACCAGCTCCAACTTGCCCCCATCATCTCCACTTTGCCCCACATCCGCTCCAACTTGCCCCCTCAGCTCCACTATGCCCTCTCAGCTCCAACTTGCCCCCCATCACATACCTGTAGCTCCCGCGCAGTCTTCTCTTCAGTAATGCAGAGCGCGGCGGGAGATCATGAATCCCAGCGCGCTCTGCATTACTAAATATCCGACCCAATAAGGGAGCGCTGTAGCAACACAGACCTGACTGTGTTGTGGTTCCCGGCGTGGTGTGTGCGGGCGCAGCTCTTCTCCGCTGCATGCCCGCGCCCCCAGTACGTGTGCGCCCTAGGCCGGCGCCTACCTCGCCTATAGGTGGTGTCAGCCCTGCACACAGTCTGACCTCCTAAAAAGAGGGACAACAGGGTGGGAAAGAGGGACAGAGGGATTTGGCCCTCAAAGAGGGACTGTCCCTCCTAAAGAGGAACACTTGGGATGTATGGTATGTGTCTGCCTGTGTGTTGCATATGTCTGTGTTTATCAGTGTGTCTGCATTTCACACACGTGCGCCCAATGGTCATAACATGACGGGCAACGCCGTCACACGTTGCTAGTGCTTAATATAAGGCTTAAAGGGATAGTAATGTTTCATAATAAAAGCAGCTCTAATTAATCATCATAGTATTTGGACTTTGGAGAGTGTTATTTCAATTCTGTCAGAGTTGTAGTTCAAGAGTAATTCAATGACAAAGTATCCCCCTTCCGACCCTTTTACTGATGTAACACTGCTCAGCCAGAGCAGAAGGGAGGTGTCCAGGCAGACTGCAGAGAGGGACAATCTTCAATTAAGATAAGGGAAAAACCTGAAAAACTTTTCAAGGGTGGCAGGGCGTTCATTGTTCTCATAGGAAGAAGATTGTCCCCTGCTGTTATCTGTCTGGTCTATGGACTGCATTCCACATCTGAGAAGAGATGGCTTACACTAGGTAAAAGGGGCGGGAGGGGAAACTTTGCTTGTGAATATCTCTTAATCTCTTAAAGGGATAGTAATGTTTCATAATAAAAGCACCTCTAATTAATCATCATAGTATTTGGACTTTGGAGAGTGTTATTTCAATTCTGTCAGAGTTGTAGTTCAAGAGTAATTCAATGACAAAGTACCCCCCTTCCGACCCTTTTACTGATGTAACACTGCTCAGCCAGAACAGAAGGGAGGTGTCCAGGCAGACTGCAGAGAGGGACAATCTTCAATTAAGATAAGGGAAAAACCTGAAAAACATTTCAAGGGTGGCAGGGCGTTCATTGTTCTCATAGGAAGAAGATTGTCCCCTGCTGTTATCTGTCTGGTCTATAGACTGCATTCCACATCTGAGAAGAGATGGCTTACACTAGGTAAAAGGGGCGGGAGGGGAAACTTTGCTTGTGAATATCTCTTAACCATAAAGGTTTGAGAGATAAGACTTATATAATTCTTCATGTTTTTTTAATGCCTACAAAATAAAATAAAGTTAAAACGAAGTATTACTATCCCTTTAAAAAAACACTGGGACTATTATATTAATAACAAAGGGTTATATGCATTACACTTTTATATTGCTAGTTTATTAAATAGACCCGAAGAAAATCCAAGCAGTTGGCAGCACATTAAAAATCAACATGTTGCTGACTCTTCTAAGACACTGTGGGTTACTGCAGTCATGTAAGTAAAAACATTTCCTACAAACAATATTTTCACAGTGATTTAACTAAGCTTCAGCTCCATAAGCAAATAAACATGAAAAAGAATGAATACATAGCTCACAATTAGCTTTCTATAAAACAACATGTTGTCTAATATAAAATAATTACATTTAAATATATATATATAATTATACCTGCATAAAACAAGCATAACATACATTAACAATTATATCAATATCCCCCTTTTACACTTAGAAATTATCATGACTATTTAAAAATATTATAGCTAGGTAGAAAAAACCTATGCTTCATATAATTTTATATTAAATGGATAATAAATTTGAATCTTAATCAAAAATATTGCAATATATAACATTTTCTTTAGCAGATATTTATATATAAAACTGTTTGTTTTTGATTTATACTTACTTTATATTTCTTTTAGAGTAACATTTTTTTTCCCAAAAAAGCTTTATTGGATATGAAAATGTATACAGCAAAGGAACAAGTCATACACTGACATACTTATCCAGTGAACAGTAATCATTTAACAAGCACTGAAGTCGGTGTAAAAACAGATAAGAAGTAACACAGGAAACATGTTAGAGGAGCGTATATCAAAACAGCATTCATTGGAGTGGAACAGCTCAGCAAAGGTAACATAGCAGAGAGCGTAAACAACAATTAAGACCTTGGGAGACCCCATAAAAGGTCAAGAAGCAAAAACACTACAGAGGAATTAGCAGAGACATAACATAAGAAAGTGAAGAGAGAGGACAAGAAAAGCAAGTGAGAAGGGAGAGGCCAGTAGGGACGCCTAGGGGAGAACAAGTGGGGGGGAGTGAAGAAGGGAAGTGGTTGACTAGACTGGACAAAACGGCATGCAGTTATTGTCATTCAGTCCCATCTTGGGAAGGGAGAGGCCAGTAGGGACGCCTAGGGGAGACAAGTGGGGGGGAGTGAAGAAGGGAAGTGGTTGACTAGACTGGACAAAATGGCATGCAGTTATTGTCATTCAGTCCCATCGTGGGACCTTAAATTAACACCACATCAGTCTTTGTCAATATCAACCCACTGGCCACAAACATCCAAGTAAAATTCCATTTTGCCAACAGAGAGTGCAAGAGCCCTTTCCATAGTCGCTAAATGTTTGACCTTCAGTTTCCACTCAGTCAACAACGGAGGGGGGGGGGAGGGTCTTTCCACTGTATGGGGATCACCGATCTAGCAAAGAGCTGGTCAGAGATGCTCAACTAGGAACGACCCTGCCCACGAAGTGAGGAGGCTCTATAGGAAAAGTATCCTACCCAGGGAGCAAACTCTTTAAGCACACTAGTGTCTTTCACAGAGAGGAAATATCCTAAAGCACATCATACTGATCTTACCAAAAGGCAGTCCAGCCACAAAATCCCAGGCAATCCCTTTCTGAACAAGAGAAGCAGCCAACCCCAGATGTACGTTTCAGCCTTTTTGGGCCTCATTAGTGAGATGCAGCTGTTCTCTCTAGGAACTGTGAGCAAGGGGTCCATGTCTGGATTCCCCGTTACCCTTAGGGTGACCAGTCCTAAGAGTCATTTGCATATGCAAAGAGCTGGTCAGAGATGCTCAACTAGGAATGAGCCTGCCCTCAAAGTGAGGAGGCTCTATAGGAAAAGTATCCTACCCAGGGTATAATCTCTTTTAGCTCACTAGTGCCTTTCACAGATCTAGCCCCATTGAGCAAAGACAGTAAGAGAAATTTCACAGACTTAGATAGGGACAGAGCAGGGGCTAGTTAAGAGAAGAGGAAGAAAGCGAGGGTGCAAGGGAAGTGGATCCCAGTTATCAAAGCAAGGGCATAGGAAATTCCCTTCCAGGGCAGTACAGAACCACCAGATATGGAGAATATCTCCCACCTAAAGGCCACATCTCTAGCATCTATCCGACATTCTATGTAGACGTTGAGGAGTATAGTAACACCTAGTGAAAGTTCAACTCCTTATGCGCAGTGTCCTGTGCACTAGTAAGTATACCGCTGACCATTCCTGAAGGACCATTGAATTCCCATCTCCAATTCCCATTGTATGAAATACCATGGTTTTGAAGAAGAGTGGGAGAAAACTAGGAGTTTATAGATTTTAGAGGAAGTTTGTTTTCAAAAGGTGTCCTCAGTAAGTTGAGACTCAAAGTGAGAGATATCCCTGGATTCAAATCCTTTAGCTAGGAAGGTAAGAAGAAAGTGATGGACCTTTCTATATTGCCAAGTCAGTAAGGATGTGGGTACGAGAGGGAGTTTATCAGGGTACCTGTGATTGCTGGCTTTTTCTGTCAGTCAGTTGTAAGGGCTCTCCATTGGTTGCCTGTGATTAGTCCGCCCAGTATTGCCTATATAGACTGGGCTCCTGCACCGTTTGAGTGCCCTTTCATGGTGTCTCTATGTCAATGATCGCCTGCCTATGGATTCCTGTGTCTACTGGGCCTGCATGTATCCTCAACTGCCCCAGTGTCAGTGTATCAACCCAGACAGCCAGTGACACTCCAGAGTGGTACCTGTTTCCGTTCCTGATCTGGTTTGGCTGACATTCCTGCTTCTGCTCCTGATCGGTTTGGCTGACGTTCCTGCTCCTGTTCCTGACCCGGTTTGGCTGTCGCTGCTGCTCCGGTATCCTGTTCCGGCCTGGCTGTCGCTCCTGCTCCTGGACTCAGATTGACATTCTTCCTCTGGACTATGGTCGCCTGGGCGACATTCTGACTACTGGATCCCTCCTTAGGTTGTACCTCTGGTACTAGGCTTAGGGCCTCCGTGTTGTCCAGTACGCAGTAATGGTTTGCTCCAATATCACACCGGTTGCTTGCTGTCTCCTTTACAGTTACCGGTAGGGCGTCCGTGTTGTCCAGTACACGGTACTGGTTTGCTCCAATATCACACCGGTTGCTTGCTGCCTCCTTTACAGCACCGGTAGGGCGTCCGTGTTGTCCAGTACGCGGTACTGGTTTGCTCCAATATCACACCGGTTGCTTGCTGCCTCCGTGTTTTCCAGTATGCGGTACTGGTTTGCTCCAATATCACACCGGTTGCTTGCTGCCTCCGTTACAGCACCGGTAGGGCCTCCGTGTTGTCCAGTATGCAGTACTGGTTTGCTCCAATATCACAACGGTTGCTTGCTGCCTCCGTTACATCACCGGCAGGGCCTCCATGTTGTCCCGTACACGGTACTGGTTTGCTCCAATATCACACCGGTTGCTTGCTGCCTCCTTTACAGCACCGGTAGGGCCTCCGTGTTGTCCAGTACGCGGTACTGGTTTGCTCCAATATCACACCGGTGGCTTGCTGCCTCCGTTACAGCACCAGTAGGGCGTCCGTGTTGTCCAGTACGCGGTACTGGTTTCCTTCAGTATCACACCGGTTGCTTGCTGCCTCCATCACTGCACCGGTAGGGCCTCCCTGTTTGTCCAGTACATATACACCGGTTTGCTCCACATTAACATCGTTTGCTGATGCTATCTCCGTTACAGCACCAGTGGGGCTCCTGTACTCTGTGTCATCGTGCTAGGCTGCCTTGCCCTGTATATTGGCAAGGCCGGTAGAGCCTCCTTCATATTGTTGTGCCAGTCTCCAGCTGCCTTGCCCGGTATATTGGCAAGGCCGGTAGAGCCTCCTTTATATTGTTGTGCCAGTCTCCAGGCTGCCTTGCCCGGTATATTGCCAAGGCCGGTAGAGCCTCCCTAATCTTGTGTTGCCAGTTTCCAGGCTGCCTTGCCTGGTATAATGGTAAGGCCAGTAGAGCCTACTTCATCTCATTGTGCCAGTCTCCAGGCTGCCTTACCCGGTATTTGGCAAGGCTGGTAGAGCCTACTATATTGTATCATTGTTTGCTATACTATTTGAACCTGTCGTGTGTCTGTTTCATATATGTATGTTCAGGACCTGTGAGGGTTCTTATTAACTTTTCAATAAAGTTGTGTTTTTATCTTAACTCTGTGTCTGAGAGTCAAAACAAACCTTGACAGAGTTCCAGACAAAGGATGGCATAGGGGGTCATAGAGCCATCCTTCATTACCGCCTGTAGTGTATGCATTCCCCTATGCTTCCAAACAACTAAGGAGGAATTCACAGCGCCCGGTGGAAAATCTGGATGGTCATTAACTGACAGACACTGGGAAGGGTAAGGGGTCAGAGATGAGGCACCCCCCGCCCATCTCCAAGTATCCAACAGATGGCCCAGAATGGAGTGCGACTTACCTCAAGTTTCTTGTCAGTCCAGTCTTTCAGAGCAGACGCATCAGCAACTGGCAAGGCAGTGGACTTAGATAGCCTGGAGACAGAAGCATCTACTTTGGGGGTATGAACCCACTGAGCAAGTGCCGCCTCAGAGAAGGGGTAAAGCTTGGCAAATTTCTTGGAAACAGAAGGTTTCCTGTCCGGAGACTTCACTCATCAGATACAAAGCGGTCATGAGTGGGGTTAGGTGGAAAACAAGTAAGGGGCCTCTTAGGCTCCTGAAATGCATCAGAGGGATCCAAAGAAACCTCCTGAACTAAGGGAATGTTTAGGGTGTTCAAAACGGCCCTGATCAGTCCCTCAGCCGAGGGATCAGGATTAGCTTCAAAGGGGTCCCCAAAAACTGAGGGGAGCCCACAGCAGAACATTCCTCAACATATGAATCCACCAACAGTTCCTCCTCAGATTAATCTGATACATCAGGTACTCCCTGCGGTTTCAGCAGGGAAGATTTGACAGAAGAAGGGGTCTGCCATGAGTAGAAGACCCCCTGTAACTGGGATGGAAAGAGTTGCAATGTAGACCAACCCAAACTGGCTCTAATGCATGGCTGGGACATCAGAACATGCTGGGCATAAATGACCTGAGAATTCTCTAGGTATCCCTGAATGACATGAGGAACAATGCGCAACAGGGGACACACAGACCCCAGCGTCCTTAGTCTTAAGCCTGGCCCCAAGCTCCAACAGATTAGACATTCTCACTTTGTCAAAAACATTTAAAGTATAAGGAATCACCCAAGTACAGTGTGCAAGATTAAAATTTCACCCCAGAAATCGTTACAGTAAACTTATCTGGCAGGGGAAGGGTTCATCTACAGAGGAGAGAAGGAGAGTCCAAGCACTGCGTAGTATACTCATTCTGGAAAATGCACAAAATGGCTTCCGCGGCGGGAGCCAATCAGAAATGAGCACACGAAGCAAGCGCTCATGGGAAATGTAGTTTTCCCTGAAAAAGTACCCCGACAGTGCCCGAAGCCCCCTGAGCCCTCCAACACACTTAAAACATTAACCGGATGACAGAGCAAGGGCAGACAATTAAAATGAGCCATACCTGAAGTCGCTACATTGAGCGGTTGCAGAGATATGTCCCAAACTGCATAGTCCCATAAAAGTGAGTGGAGTAATGGCATCTATGAGGTAAAGCGTGCAGAACACAATTTTTTTAAAAGTTGAAACTGTGAATTAAAAGTACATGAAACATCACTAGAACATGTAAGAAGACACAAAAAAAACACTGAACCTAGTAGGGAAAGTGCCAATAACCCCCCAAAAGATGCAACACCAGCAGCTAAGGGGTTAAGTTACCACATAAACTTGCTCCAAAACACTCAACAGACATACAGATAAACCCAATGAGTGCCAGAGTGTGCAACAGGAACTCCAAAGGAAAGCCTCTGTGCGGAGGGGCACTGTGGGACATGTGGACCTGCAGCACTCAAAGGGTTGCTCACCTTTCCTGCAGATGTTCTGTCTTCAGATTACAATGTATTAAGAAGAAGCCTCAGTGGGCAACTCCTGGGGAAAGAACTTGAACCCAAGATTTTCCCTCCAGGGCTTAAAGTCCACAAAAAGCACATGGATACTGAGCTAGCCACATCTAAGGGTATTGTCAGTTATGGTAATCCGCCTAATGGTGGTATTCCATATCTAACAGAAAAATAAAAAAAATAGCTAAAACTATAGCAGAACTGTTCTCTTGCCTGTGTCTTCACCAAGGAACAAATCTTACTGGAGCTGGGTGGCTAGCTGCAGCCAAGGAGGGAAGGTAGGCTCCACCCCCTGCATTCTATTCTATAATTGTTCCTGCCTAATTAAAGGGGTGGATCGCCTACCCAAAGATACTAAAGTTACCAGTAACCTGTATTGGACGACAGAGAAAATGGTATATTTGGCAACCAAATGGAACATGAATTTTAATGTGGGAAAGTGTAAAGTCATGAATTTAGGAAGAAAAAAATCCCAGTGATACTTATGAACTTAATGGAATCATTTTAGGGGACTTTTTTCTAAAGACCTTGGAATCCTTGCAAACTACAAACTTGGAAACAGTGACCAGTGTCAAATAGCAGTAGCAAAAGCAAACGAAGTCCTGTCTTGCATAAAAAAGGGGTAACATAATTTTGCCACTGTACAAATCATTGGTAAGACCTCACCTCGAATATGCAGTACAGTTTTGGGCACCAGTTCTAAAGAAGGTTATTGCAGAACTATAGAGAGTACAGCTAAGAGCAACTAAATTAATTAGGGGAATGGAGGACTTGACATATGAGGAACGACTAGACATACTTGGTTTATTTACTCTAGAGAAATGATGACTAAGAGATCTTTTCACAATGTACAAGTATATGAGAGGTCAATACAAGGATCTCTCTGGTGAGCTATTCATTCCAAGGCCTAATCAAATAACCAGGGGACACCCCTTGAGATTAGAGGAAATGAGGTTTTGACTTCAGCAGAGGAAGTTTTTATTTTTACAGTAAGGTCTGTTAAATTATGGAATTCCTTGCACAAGGATATGGTTATGGCAGATACAATAGATACGTTTAAGAGAAGATTAGATACATTTAATTCAAAAGGGAACATACAGGGTTATACCGTATATTAGTAGACAAAACAGGAAGGTCTGATAAAGGCTAACTTATTTGGCAACAGAAAAGCTATATAATTGTCATGTCTCTGGGTTATGAGGCAAAGGTTGAACTTCATGGACTTGTGTCTTTTTTTCATCCTCTTCTACTATGTTATTAAATGGTGACTGGTTTACAGGTTAAAAGTTGTCAGGATAGGCTAAATGATCTGACCATATATAGCTTGCAGGAGAATAAATGGATTCAACAAAGTACAGGAGGAAAGTACATTTCAAAGGAGTAGAATTGTTGGGACAATAGGTCAGTTAAAGGGATAGTAATGTTTCAAAATAAAAGCAGCTCCAATTAATCTTCATAGTATTTGGGCCATGGAGAGTGTTATTTCAGTACTGTCAGAGTTGTAGTTCAAGAGTAATTGAATGATAAAGTATCCCCCTCCCCAGTGGCGTAACAATAGGGGTCACACCTGCGACCAGGCCCGTCACTCTCAGGGGCCCGGCCGCCCCCTGCGACACCCTCGCCACGCGCCCGCAGCACGGCTGATCTCCCGGGAGCCGGTGCTCTAGTAATGCAGAGAGCTGGGGGATGACATAATCTCCCAGCACTCTGTATTACTAAGAACCGCACGGGAGCTTGAGTTTCAGACAGAGGTCTGTGCCGAATGAGGCACATATCTGTCATCTCACACCGCTAGACCACCAGGGACTCGAGGTAGGAGGAAGGGAGCGGTCAGTAGGGGCATTATGGAAGGGGCAATGTGGAGAATGAGGGACACTGTGTAAGAGGCATTATGGAGAATGAGGGGCATTGTGATGTGGGCATTGTGGAGAATGAGGGGCAATGTGGAGATGGGGGCATTGTGGAAGGGGCAATGTGGAGAAAGAGGGGCATTGTGGAAGGGGCATTGTGGAGAATGAGGGGCATTGTGGAAGGGGCATTGTGGAGAATGAGGGGCATTGTGATGGGGGCATTGTGGAAGGGGCAATGTGGAGAAAGAGGGGCATTGTGATGGGGGCATTGTGGAAGGGGCATTGTGGAGAATGAGGGGCATTGTGATGGGGGCATTGTGGAATAGGGGCAATGTGGAGAATGAGGGGCATTGTGGAAGGGGCATTGTGGAGAATGAGGGGCATTGTGGAAGGGGCATTGTGATGGGGGCATTGTGGAGAAAGAGGGGCATTGTGATGGAGGCATTGTTGAAGGGGCAATGTGGAAGGGGCAATATGGAGAATGAGGGGCATTGTGGAGATGAAGGGGCACTGTGGAGAATGAGGGGCATTGTGGAAGGGGTAATGTGGAGATGGGGGCATTGTGAAAGAGGCAATGTGGAAGGGGCAATATGGAGGTGGCCAATGTAGTTGAGGGGGGCCAATGTGGTCGGGGGGGCCCATGGCAATTCTTGCACCAGGGCCCGGTGGCTTCTAGTTATGCCTCTGCCCCTCCCACCCCTTTTACCTAGTGTAAGCAACCTCCCCTCAGATGTGGAATCTGGTCTCTTGAACGGACAGATCACAGCAAGAGACAATCTTCTTACTGTGAGAACAATGAAAGCCCTACCACCCTTGACAGGTTTTCCCTTGTGTTAATTGAAGATTGTCCCTCTCTGCGATACATCTGGACACCACCTGAGGTGAGCAGTGTTACATCAGTAAAAGGGGCAGGAGGGGGATACTTTATCATTCAATTACTCTTGCACTACAACTCTGACAGCATTGAAATAACACTCTCAACGGGCCAAATACCATGAAGATTAATTGGAGCTGATTTTATTGTGAAACATTACTATCCCTTTAAAACTAGGGGGAAAGAGGCTTATATTTAATGCAAGAGTTTTACTTCATTGAGAGGGAGGTAGAAAAGTGGTATACCCCACCAGCTGAATTGGCAGATGTTAATACAGTGAGGGAATTTAAGCATGTGTGGGATGGGTATAAGGCTTTCCTGAACATAAGACGAGACCAAGGACCAAATAAGAGATGAGGTTTTTACAGTATAAATATGGGCAGACTAGATGGGCCAAATGGTGCTTATTTGCCATCAAATTCTAGGTTTTGGTTTCCATAAAAATGTTGAAGCTTTGTATGACAGGGATACGGACCACTGGCTCTCAAGTGCCATGTTTTCTAAATATTCCTGCTTGATTACAGTTGGATCCATAAAATTAACTGAGCTAATGATTGATTCACCTGTACTCAAACAAGAAATCAATGCCAGTATTACATGGTGTTATTTCTTTCTGTGCTTTGGCTTACCTTCCTGTAGGGACTTAAATTAAGACTTATAACTTGTAGATGTTTTGCTTCCTTTGGTATTGTTATCTCTTCTTATGCCTATGATTGTGACATAGTAGACATAATAATCAGAACTGATTGTTTCACTTGTGATTATTTAACTTTGGTGGCCAATGTGAGGCCCTCCAGTTGCTGCCAGATTACAACTCCCATTTCCTGGTACAGAGTACTGTGAATAGTAGTCTGACTGCAGCTAGATGGCCTCAAGTTGCCTATGGTCATATTTTAATGTCCTGGACTTCATTTATTTGCATGTGTTTTTATTTCTAAACTATGTTTTTGATATTGCTTGCTATATTGTATGGGATTGTACCCAAGGATTCGTTATAATCTTTCATTCAGCAGCTCTGTATATCCTGATAATGCACTGTGAGTAGCATTGGCTGTGTTTCTTACTGAGGAACCCTGTTGCTAAGGGTGCATAGTGTAACCTTAGGTCATACCACTATGGTTTGCCTTTTCTCAAATGTAGCTAGGATCACTGGGGATGGAAGAGGGGAATGTCTCTTTGCTCTGCCCCCCTAATGAACCTGTTTCACACCCACTTGTCATAATCAGGTAACAGAGTAACCTTCATGGTTTACTTATATGTGAAATATTGTCTCTAATATTCTATATTTTGTTTCATCCTTGAGATAAAGTGATACATGTACAGTATATACTGGTGTCCATATGGCAATATTGGTGTATTGTTTCTTTACCTAGGGGATACTGCAATTCTTATGTGTAGCAATAAAAGAAGGAAGGGGAAAAAGAACAAGCGCCACTGTGCGGGATCAATGGATCACAAGACATCTCCACCTCCAATATCCAAAGGTGCGTACCCACAAGCTGCGTGGCTGGGAAATGGTATATACCAGACTCGGCTAACAAACAACTGGGGATATACTACTGCCCCCAGAAACAGTATCACCAGCAAGAATCTTGCAGTTGAGGGCTGCTCTCAGATGCCACGCTCCCCTTGAGTGGCTAAAGGCTTATGGATATAGTACATAGAAAATACAAACACAAGAGAGAGCCCAGTGGTATAATACATAACTGATGGATCAATGGACATAAGACATTCAAAGATTGCATTCACATGTAATCACGGTCAGAGAGGTGATATCAGTCACTCTGACAGACTCGCCTGTGGAGAGATTACTTCCGTCTCCACTCGGAGGGCTGGTGATTGGCTACACGAACAAACTGCTCCGGACAAACGGCTGGATCCATGCAGCAACGTTTTTAATCAATAAAATATTTGTGATAGAAACAATAATAAAACAATATATAAACTGTAACGCTAACATGTTTCACAGCACGAAGGCTGCTTTATCAAAGCTAAAAATATATCTAAAAGCTAACCTGGACTGGAGCCGACCGTAGCTGACACAAAACATATAACCTCACAATCAACTCCGACTGGGTGAAACAGTCGACTGTGAGCTTATATGTTTTGTGTCAGCTCCAGTCGGCTCCAGTCCAGGTTAGCTTTTAGATATATTTTAACTTTGATAAAGCAGCCTTCGTGCTGTGAAACGTGATTGCGTTACAGTTTATATATTGTTTTATTATTGTTTCTATCACAAATATTTTATTGATTAAAAACGTTGCTGCATGGATCCAGACGTTTGTCCGGAGCAGTTTGTTCGTGTAGCCAATCACCAGCCCTCCGAGTGGAGACAGAAGTAATCTCTCCACAGGCGAGTCTGTCAGAGTGACTGATATCAGCTCTCTGACCGTGATAACATGTGAGTGCATTCTTTGAATGTCTTATGTCCATTTATCCATCAGTTACGTATTATACCATTGGGACCTCTCTTGTGTTTGTATTTTCTATGTACTATATCCATATGCAATTCTTATGCGCCTTCTGTCTTTCAATCCCATATTTTTTCTGCCTTTACCTATTTTTTTTTTTTTAGCACTTTTTTACCAGACTGTTGTGAGGCCACACTGATAATTTTTCAGGGATTTGGCATTTTTGAATTCTCTGGGGCTAGGTTTTATAATTGGAGTTTGTGTCTATAGATATTTTTTATATGTAAACATCCATTAAAGTAGCAGGGCTATCTGATTGAGCAGATTTGTCTATGTAACTCCAAGGTCACTTGGATATCAGAGTGAGATAGCAGTGCAAGGATTGAATAGGTGTATGGTGCTGTGCAGTGCCTTTAAATTCAGCTCATGTATTTGTGTCAGTATCTTTTACATTTGTAGGTGGCAAGTAATTGACCAGGTGGGATTTTTATTCCCAACACATCAACATCCCCTCCAGCAAATAACTATCAAACAATATAAACATTACACAATTTATTAACACTAAAATCCAAATTATCTTATACACACACAAGTAAGAAGAATATTTATTAAGCCCTTGGATGCTAGGAATGTATCATGCTCATTGCTTTGAGATGCACTGATGAGTTAAAATCTATGCACTGAGGTTAAAATCTATGTTCTTCCAACTGTGCCTTTTCCCAAAACAGTGAGCTTAATGAGGCTTTTAATAATGGTACCATTAGCACTCTTTCTATGAGGTAATGCAGAATACCGTTTTTGATCTGAAAGGCTAAGAAGCATTTCAAAATGCAGGAATGGATGTAGATTGCTGACCAGAGAACACACAATACCATATACACTGTTTATCATGCATTGCTCTAGGCAGTCTGATCCCTATAAGTTATAATTATTGGTTTGTGTAGTCAAAATAAAATGAATGCAGTGTCAGCAGGATGGCAGGAGGTTTATGAAATTATTATAATGTAGTTATTCAATCTAAGGCCACGGCTTCAATGCATTTCAAAGGTAATGTGTGGCAAACCTGTTAGACAACCTCTTAGAGAAGTTTATGGAGACTTTTGAGGTGTCTGTGCCACTGGAGGGGTTATGACACATTTCATCCCATCAGAGCTTCAAAAATGGTGGAGCAAAGAGCAAGGCTATGATCCATCAGCATAAGTAAGAGAGTAGAGCCAAGATCTACCGGTATAAGTCCTGAAAGAAACATTCTTGTCTATAGGGAAATAAGAGGTTGACAAACAATGAAGAGTAAAGTCCATTGGTGAATGGATCTTGATAAATATATAAATGGTGGAGTAAGCCGCCATCTGTCAATTTGACTAATTTACCCTTTAATAAATATCGCTTTGTTTGTGCTAGTGAGCAGAATAAAATCTGTAGGAAAAGCCAAAAACCCCAGACCTAAAAGTGAAAACTAGAAAATGTTACAATTAATCCAAATTTGAAAGAGAGCCTAAAGTTATAGTTCAAAATTTAGGGAAAATGTCTATGATTAGAACACATTAAATAAAGCATATGCGACTGTTACGAAGGGACTTAGGGTTCAGCTTACCAGATGTAAAGAGAAGAAGAATTAAGAAACTGATAACTAAACATATTACAAATATACAGAGGCTCCAGCAGATGTAAATGTAAAGTGGAATGACTTAGGCCTGGTGGGGTACATACTATAATTTAAATGTAATTGGTCATCTTACTTCCTGGTGGGAAGAAGGATGTTATGATATACAAAATATTATGAAACTGAGTGGTAAAGTCAGAAGTCTACCTGAAGGAATAGCTGGGTTTTCCACTTCCTTCCTCCTGACAGGCAACCTGACATGTTGTTCATACATGCTCTTTCCCTGTCCCTTACACAGCATATGTCCTGTTTAGTGGTCTGAAAAGCAAAAAAAAGTATAGCAAAATAGTTTGTGTATTAGTATAGATCCTGTGCTCATACATGCTGCTGGGGGAATAATAAATGTTCTTTGTGGTCGGGGACTCTAGCGCCCATGATAGCACCTGAGTAATGAGTCTATATATGGCAAAACCCCAGGTCCTCTAGACCTGGGGTGATGATGAGGAGGCCAACCTGATTAGAGGCCAAAAGAAAAACACAATTAAATGTTTGAAGGTTTACTGAGATTTAACTGGACAAATCAGAAAGTGCTGTTTTGATCTCTACATGTGGATTAGGTATATATCTGATGAAGCAATGGGATTTCTATCTTCCTAAATGCTGAATAAGGCGAGATGGAACATTATTCTTGGAGGCTGTTGAAGCAGCTCCTATTCTAAAGGAGTGACCGACAAAGGTCATGGGGTTTAAACCAAGGCGGGCTAGGAGTATCCTGATCAATTTAATGAATGTCTTAATTTGGAGCGGTCCATTAGTAGTAGGCAGCAAGGGACTGTTAACTGTTGATCAGAGAGGAGAAACCACCTGTAACCTAGATCTACTATAAGGTAAAGATATTGGTCTAATTCCTGCCTGTGGCAAGGGAAAGAAGATCAAAGAACATCTCTAAATACACTAAAGGCCAAGACAAATTCTGGAATAAACAGTTGATGGTATGATTTTCAGTCAGATCTTAGGTTGAGATAAGCAAGGACATAGAGGAGGTGATGTGAACAACATTTGCGTCATATGATTCAGTTGCGCAGAATAATCTATGGAATGCGGTGACGCAGGAGTAGGGGAAGGGGCGTGGGCCTGTCTGAATAATTCTGCCTTTCTAGCAGTAGCTGGGTAGAGGATGTGGTGCCGAGATAATTTGGCCATTATTTTCGATATGGTCCAGTCCCTAAATGAGGGCTGAATGTTAGGGGTTTGAGCCTGAGAGGGAGAGCTAGCATTCCTAGGAGTAGCGGGCACTTGCACCAGCATAATCTCCGGCTCCACCAATCCTTGGGCTGCTGATTCTTCCATCCTACCAAGAATAAAACTTTGTTAATATGGCAATACCTGTACCATGTGGATGTTAGTAAAGAATGCAGTGTAGGATTCTTCCAGAAGATGGAGTCATAATGAATAGGCCCATTCCCCTTTCAGCCATCCTGCCTAGAAAACAACGTAATCGAGACACGGATTGGACCAGAAGGAGATGAATCCATCATCAATGGAACCATAAACCGTGTGGCCAGCTAAATTGAGAAATGAAAAACCTATCCCCAGGCCTGCGGCCTCCTTCCCAAATATAGCCATTAAGTGCTTCATGAAAATATGCTTGGCCGTAACCAGTGATGTGATAATGTGGACATTGACTATAGTGACTATGAATGTGTCTGGTGTAGTAAAATTACTAAATAAATTCCTTGCCCCCAGTGATAGAGAGGGGCCTAATACCTTAAGCACCTTGTCGGCCTCATCGATTGAGGCAGGTGGGGTGAAAATTTGATGAGAGATGAACTAATATTAACTGAAATTGGACTAATTAGGTTCCTTACCCTCAGCGATTGAGGGGAACCTAATACTCTACTCACCTTGTTGGCTTCTGCGATTGAGGTAGGTGATACCTTCGACCTCTTGATGGGAGGTAAGGTATGAGATGAAGAAGTGTGAAATCACTAAAAATAGAAACGTGAACTGGTAATCTCTGAATTTCTACTAGTTAGGCTTGTACCTAAGCATCTTGTCGGCCTCAATAATAGTTGACATGGAGCGAGGAAGAACAGATAGACATGCCGTGAATTGAAGTATGACTTGAATATATGTGGATGCGTAAAACGTACTGACATAGAATTGTGCAGACTGAGTGGTAAAGTGGAAGGTGCTGAAGTGGTAGTATGGTTAGGAATAGTAACATATCAAATGTACCCACTTACCTGATTTCTTAGGGAGTATCAAATAAAGAACAGCTGAAACGGAATAAGCTATATCAGAAATCTGTAGTTTGTAGAAAATGAATTGTGAGGAGTAAAACGCTTGAGGCTATCATAATTTAATGCTGAAAAACTAAGATATAGGAATGAGAAGCAATTATAGATTGTGAACATTATCTATGACTGATACCTGAACGAAGCCTGAAGAGGCTTGAAACTGAAGAAATAGGTTGGTCTGCAGATGTAATTAAAGGCCTTGAAGAAAGGTGATCTGTGCTCAAGAGACCCCCTTAACCCTGTGAAATGGAGACAATAGCATTCAATAACAGAATGTGTTACTTAATGACTCAGACGTTTAATTGCCTGCTGAATGAGGATACCCATGATCATGCTATAATAATTATATAAATGAATGCCTTCGCAGGATATAGACTACATACATTATAGTAAAATGAGAGACATAGAACCTATTCCTTAGTTCTTGAGCACCAGGGAGTCAAATAACTAGCATTAAAAATGAAGAGGAAAAAAGACTATGAAAAGGTAATCTAATTGGCCCTAGATTCCAGGAAACTGTACTAAAATCTAAGAGATATAGCCCCAACGCTGAATCCTAGCAAATTAGAACATGTTGCAAGATTAAGACAAACCATGAAATCAAATCTTACTGGGGGACATTCAACACCTGGTTCTGTAGGTAAAGCTGGTCTTAGAGCTTGGCAACTGTAGGGTACATAGCACAAGAAGATACTTGCATGCAGTTTAACAGACCATAAGCTAGTGTAATAATTGAAATGAACAGTATACATGACTAACCCGTGTCCCTACCGCTATTACCTCATATGGAAAGCTAATCCCTACTGCAGATTAGTCTGCCATGCACATGCCAAACTACTAAATTATAACATATGACCATGCGCATAAGGACTCGTGATAGATATGATGCGCCTGGTAAATAGACAGAAGCTATTGAGCCATGATACAGTTATAAGACATGAAATGGAGAACAGATTAAAAGTAATACCGGTCAACTGATCGTAAAGAAATGCAGCACTGGAGTCACAACCTATCTTGTGCAGATGTTAAAGCACTTAAGACACATGCCTCACATATTGAAATGTGTGATTTGAATACACAGAGAATCGCTTGAGATTCCTGCAGCGCCCTGCTAAATAACTTATTTGTATCCTTAGATATATATATGGATGATTACCCACGCACCCAGTGCTGGACAGTAATTAGCAGAAGCCCTGCTCCTTAAGTGGAACTTAATAACTTCCTAGAGCACTTTGTAAATGAGCAACCAGTATAAATGCATAAGGGAGAAACTGAATTGGAAAATGAACCCCGTTGCTCTAACGTCCATGGATGCTTACCGTGTACTACTTCCTGTCGGGTAGTGATGACGTCACTAAAACGGCCGACAGCAGGCGTGATGTATAGCACCTGGAGATGCAGATACAAAAGTAGTGAGGATAAGTCTAATGTTTAAGAAAAGAATTATGCAACAAGTAAACGATACTGCACCGACCGGTATGCAGGACAACGCTGGGAACGTTCCGACTTCCTCTCTTCTGCGTATGAGTGACTGGAAGCGACGGCTCACCTCCTTGGCAGCAGCTAGCCAATCACCTCCCGTAAGATTTGAGACACTAACTATTGACTAGGTAGTATAAAGGGAAAGAAGACTCCTGTGAGCATGAACCCGAAAGGACACCCATGTTCTGCTACAGGAGAGCTAAGCATGGTCCCTTGACAGGGTGGGAGACCAGTAACCTATATGGACTAAGAAAAAGGATTTAACAGGCAAGACTAAAATCCTCTGTAACGGAAGCTCAAAGGGCCGGGAAGCCTTGAGCCGTCGTTCCGGGTCTCTCCTACCCAGAGCCAACTGGTCCGAGTTGAATCAACCGGTCGGATGCTATCCGGAGCACCCGACCACTTGAAAGCTCGCCAGTCGTACGTCTTTGACTGGGTGTTGGAGTCGACAAGACCAGCAGGGTCGAAGTCAACAGTCCGGGGAGTCGACTTGACAGGTTCCAGCAGAGTCGCCGCCAGCTGTCCTCGAAGTCGGCGAATCCCCAGGCATCGAATCAGCAACTCTCCAAGTGTCAAGTCGGAATCCAAGTAACAGGTATCTGTACGAAGAGTGTCATCCACGCTGAATACCTCTCCTGGCTGGGAGTCAGAGAGGACTCTTTAGACCACCACAGGAATAACGACACACAGAGACTCCGTCTTACTTTCAGAACAAGTAACACTCTTTATTGATAAACCCAACATTCTTCTATACACAACTGTGTGACAATACAACAATAGAACCATAAACAGTAAAAGAAACAGATACAAGGATACAGAGGAATCTGATTCGTCAGGTACTCCCTGCAGTTTTGGTAGGGAAGATCTGACAGAAGTGGGGGTCTGCCAGGAGCGGAAGACCCCCTGTAACTGGGATGGAAAGAGTTGTAATGTAGACTGAAGGTCTCTAGTAACAGCCTTAAACTCTTGCACCCAAACTGGCTATAGTGCATGGCTGGAGGTCCCTGGGGGAGACAGCAGAACATGTTGGTCATAAGTGACCTGAGAATTCTCTAGGTAACCATGACTGACATGAGGAGCAATGAGCAATGGGGGACACAGAGACCCCAGTGTCCTTAGTCGTTGGTCTAGCCCCAAGCTCCAATGGAATAGACATTCCACAGTATCAAAATGTTCAAAGTATAAGGAATACCCAAATACAGTGTGTAAGATTAAAATTTCACTCCAGAAATCGCTAAAATACACTTATCTGGCAGGTGAAGGGTTAATCTGAAGAGGAGAGAAGGAGCGTCCAAGCCCTGCATAGTATACTTATATTCAGGGAAAGCACAAAATGGCTGCCGCAACGGGAGCCAATCAAGAACGTGCGTGCGATGTAAGCGCTCATGGGAAATGTGGTTTTCACAGAAAAAGTACCCCAACAGTGCCCGAAGCCCCCTGAGCTCCCCAACACACACCAAACATTGACCGGAGCAAGGGCAGACAAACAAAATGAGCCATCTCTGAAGTCGCTACGATGAGTGGTTGCAGAGATATGTCCCAAGCTGTAAAGTCCCATTGAAGTGAATGGAGCAATGGCATCTATGCAGCAGTAAAAGCGTGCCTTGGAACACAAATTTTGCAAAGTAAATTTGCACCAAACATCACTAGAACATGTCACTGGACCCAATAAACACTGAACCCATTAGGGAAAGTGCCAACAACCCCCCAAAAGATGCTAACCAGCAACAAAAGGGTTAAGTTAACACAGAAACTTGCTCCAAACACTCAATAGACATACAGATAAACCCAATGAGTGCAGGAGTATGCAAAGAACTGCAAAGGAGACCCCTGTGCGGAGGGTAAGCGTGGGACATGTGGACCTCAGCACTCAAAGGGTTGCTCACCTTTTTAGCAGATCTTCTGTCTTCAGATTAGCATGTATCAAGAAGAAGCCTCAGTAGGCAACTCCTGAGGAAAGAACTTAAAGTAACCAAGATTTTCCCCCCAGGGCTCGAGGTCCACCAAAGCACCTGGAAACTGAGCTAGCCACATTTAGGGGCATTGTCAGTGATGGTAATCCACTTAATGGTGGTTTCCATATCTTACAGAAAACAAAAGATTAGCTAAAACTATAGCAGAACTGTTCTCTTGCCTGTATCTTCATCCAAGGAACAAATCTTACTGGAGGTGATTAGCTAGCTGCAGCCAAGGAGGGAAGGTAGGCTCCACCCCTGCATTCACTTCTAGAATTGTTCCTGCCTATTTAAAGGGGTGGATCGCCTACCCAAAGTTACCAGTAACCTATATTGGACAACAGAGAAATATATTTTTTTAACCAGTAATACAAAAATGTTTGATCACCTTTATTTGCATAAAGGTGCTGTTACATGCCTAGTGCTTGTCATAGATCAAGTCACTGATTATACTTAGAATACTAAGTTCTTTGATGTAACAGACAACTATACTCAAACTGTACTGCAGCCTACTGGCCTATCTATTACTTTATGTGTGCAAGCTTGTTAGATAAAAATGATTTTGTTAAAAATATCAGGTGGGTTACACCATGGTGTCAGGTGAGCTCCATTTGGCCCATGGGACGCACAATGGATAATAAGAATGATGATGCCAGATCTTCAGATATGTTTTTCAATAAAATATGTAGAAGCCAGTAGCAGATGCAATGGATGAAGGTAAGCATCAGCACATCTGTTGGGGTTGATCATGCGTTTGCCTGGATCCAGATGTGGATGCACATTATTACACAGTAATAACAAATCTCATATACATCCAAGCGAGCTGCAAACTTCACCTGCCTAATTTTTGTTCCCTCTTATGAGCTTATCCTTTTGGTATGCTGACTTCATTATTGCACTTAATTATTACACAATAATAATAATCCATGGCCATAATGCATCCAATACAAATATCCATGTTGCTGTTTTTGTGAGTGGTATGGGTATTCCCAAAGCCCCAAGGCAACAGTTCCTGGAAATGTAAGCATAGGGTGCCATGACCTGGGCCTGGAGGAAGTCACACATTTATTTATTTTTGAATTGTACAAACAGGGTTATAACAGAACTGACAGAAGATGATTACCAGTACACGGTGGAGATAGTCTGAAACAGAATTGTAACAATGTCAAGACAAAAGACTGGAAGTTGACAATAGGCTGCAAATTAGTTTTAATCAACAAAACAGAGGACACTAGGAGGTCTAGTGGAGAGCAAAGAATACAATACAAAGTGGTTGACCGCAGAACCATTTACCATAAAGAATGGGGGAGGTAGGGACAGGAAAAGCAAGGGGAGGATACCCAGAAGTGAGCTGGGGATCAGGGGATAGGGAAAGGGGAGAGCGAGGGGGAGGGTGGGATAGGATAGGAAGGACTCTGGTCGTCCACGCGGGGAGTTGTGCAGAACCATTTACCATAAAGAATGGGGGATGTAGGGACAGGAACAGACGGGGATCGGGGGATATGGAAAGGGGGGAGGGTGGGATAGGATAGGAAGGACTCTTGTCGTCTATGCAGGGAGCTGCGCCAGCCATACAGGTTTGTCAACATGAGGTAGAGAACTAAATTGTGAATGGGGTATGACCACCATGAGGGAAGGATAGAAGATATGGATAGTCCACAACTACGTGTCCAGGTTTCTTGTGTCTCTGTTTCCCATCCATGCCATGTATTTGAATGCTAACAAGAAAGCATAAGCATAAAAGACGCCTCTAGAGAGAAGAGTTTGATGTGGATCCTACCTCTAAGAAACAGGAAGACCTGCTGCCAGAAAAGTTGAATTTTGGGACATGCATAGATCATGTAAAAGAGTGAAGCATTTGGTGCGTTGCATTTCCGGCAGTGATCCAAACGTTGAAGGACAAAGACTTTTGCGTGGTTGGAGGGAGATAGGAATGATGTAACAGCCTATATAAGAGCTTGTGGAAATAGATTGCTAGGGAATTACGTAGCCGTCTAGTGAATATGGTGAAGATATCTGTGAGGGTGAGGTGTGGGAAGTCTAGAAGCCATTTACAAGGGCCTAAAGGAGTTTGAGATAAGCCTCAAAGAAAACAATGAGTAGAATGGGACCGGGGAAGTAACGGGAAGGGCAGAGGGAAGGGGGAACAGAGAGAAGGCTAGCTCTCCCCAGGATGGTAAGTCCCTAAGACTGGCAGTAAGGGAAGCAGGCATGGGGGAGGAGGCAAGGGACACTAAAAAGTAGTGGAGAATGAAAGGGAAAAGGCAACAGCACAAGCATAAGGGGGGGTAATATACACGATAGCATAGGGGCTGTAGTCTATGATGTCAGAGTATATAGTGAGAGGTAAGGATCAGAGCCGTATTTCCAGTTAAACATAGGGTCTAAGGGTGGCGGGGCCACTGGACATAACTATCAAAATGCAAGACACCACGTATCTACATCGTCCATCCTAGGCTCCGACAGATGAGTGTTAGCAGAAGGGAGCAAGTGAGCTGCCGTACAGATGTCAGCTCAATAGGTATACTTAGAAGGAGTTATAGGGGTCTAAATTTAGGGTAGAGCCTGGGGTATCAGATGCTGAACGTAGCAGTGGGTCCCCCCCAAAAAAGTAGAAAAACTCTAAAATATAATAAAAAAGTAGAGTGTAAAAGAGGATTTTAGTCTTACCTGTTAGATCCTTTTCTCTTAGTCCATATAACTCACAGGTACCATGGTAAGGTGACAGCGCCTCACGGTGGGCTGGAACAATTTTATAGAAGTGCAGGGGTGGAGCCTCCCCCTCCACCATCTCAGACTACCTAGCTAGCCCCCGCCCAGGTAGACTTGTGAAAAGCCTACTAACTATGATAGCAAGAAGGAAGAGAGTAAAACTCCTGTGAGCAATGACTCCCACATCCAGCCACAGGAGACCCAGAATGGTCCCTTTAACTGGGTGGGAGACGAGTGAGTTATTTGGACTAAGAGAAAAAGATTTAACACGTAAGACCAAAATCCTCTTTTTTCTGTCATCCAGTATAACTCACAGGTACCATTGGGATGTAACAACATTGAGCTCTCAGGGTGGGAAGAAGAAGGAAAGGACCAAGCGCCGGTCCCCATGATACCAGAGTTCCCATGGACTATCCAGGAAACGGAAGAGCCCAAACTAAGTGTCTTTGGAAACTTAAATAACAAATAACACAGCACACATGAACAAGAGCCAGCAGGGTTCACACAGTTAAAGAGCTAGAAGGCACATGAATGATAAAGTCCTAGACAGACAAAATTGCCTCCAGGACTCCAGGATTTTCCTGCCAAAGCTGGCTTCAGTTGAAGCCAGAACATCCATACGGTAGTGTTTGGCAAAGGTGTGCATAAAAGACCGCCTTGCACAGCTGATCAGCAGAGGCCTGATTCTTGTAGGCCCAGGAGGCCCCAACAGACCTGGTGGAGTGTGCTGTAACGTGGAAGGGAACAGGTTTTCCTCTGCACTCATAAGCCTTGCAGATGGTAGACTTAATCCAGGATGAAATAGTCACCTTGGACACTGTCAAACCAGCACTGAGACCCTCAGGGATGACGAATAAGGCATCATGTTTACAGAAAGACTCATTACAGTGCACATAGAACTTAAGGCAGCGTACCACATCCAACAAGTGGAGATCCCTCTATTTGTCAGATTTAAGGTCAGGACAAAATGAAGGCACAACAATCTCCTGACTGATGTGGAACTCAAAGACCACCTTACGAAGAAATTCCTGGGAGGTACGGAGAACAGCCTTATCCTTGCAAAACATCAGGAAAGGTGGTTTGCAGGACAAGGCCTGCAATTCAGCGACGGTATGAACAGAGACCACAGCCAGAAGAAAGGTCGTCTTCCACATCAGAAGGCACAGCAATGGTAGACAAGGACTCAAAGGGAGGCCACTGTAAGACTCCCAGAAGCAGATTAAGGTCTCACTGAGGAGTGGGAGCCTCAAAGGCAGGGAACGCGAGCGACACCTTGAAAGAAGACTTTGACATCTGGCAAAATGGCAATGTGTCTCTGGTAGAAGAAGGGAGAGCTGAGGTCTGCACCTTCAGGAAACTAAGGCTGAGACCATCGTTCATGCCATCTTGCAAAAAAGACAGGATCACCAGGAGATCAAACTCCTGTGAGGCCAGATCCCTGTCCACACACCATGAATGGAAAATAGACCAAACCCTGTGGCAGGCCTTGGACGAGACCGGTTTCCTAGCCTGGATCATGGTGGAAGCCACCTCAGGAGAATAGCCCTTCAACAGCTATGCCATCAAAGCCAAGCGCTCCTCGTCCTCCCTCCAGAGGTAACCCTGAAGGAGGAGATCTAGTCTGAGTGGCAAAGGAAACGGATCCTGAACAGATAAGTCCACCAATTCTGGGAACCAATGTTGCTGGTTCAATAGGAGTCGATCAATATGACTGTAGCACCCTCCATCCAAAATATTCCTCAGCACTCTGGGGATGAGAGGGAATGGAGGAAAAAATGTAGGCCAGATGAAAGAGCTATGGAATTGACATATCGTCCACTGCGAATGCCAGAGGGTCACTCTAGCAAGAGCAAAAGATCTGAACCTTCCTGGTTGCCATCAGATCTATCCAAGTGAGACCCCACTTCTGCACCAACAGGTAGCTTTCCCACTCTCCAGTGTCCACTTTCTGGAGGCAGGAGAAAATCTACCAGAATGTTTTCTACGACTGGGATGTGCACAGCAGAGATAGCAGGAACGTGTTCTTCTGCCCAGGCTAAAACTGCCTTGTCCTCGGACCAAGTGGAAGTGTTTCTTGTGCCTCCTTGCTTGTGGATGTACGCCACAGCTGTAGCGTTGTCCGACTTGACGCGGACTGGACACTCCCTCAGTGGAGAGGACCAGGACATCAGAGCGTGAAGAATCTCCCTGAGCCCCAGGACACAGGCAGGATGGTCTCCTCCTCAGACCATCAACCCTGCACCCCTAGGAGACCCAAGACAGCTCCCCAGCCATACAGGTTGTTGTCCGTTGTCACCAGAGACCAATACCGGACAACAAAGGGCTTCCCCTTCTTCAGGTTGGCTTTGTCCAACCACCAAAGGAGGTCCTGCCTCACTTCCTGAGGAAGAGAGTCCAGACAGTCCAAAAGATCCGGATTCTCCCGGTGAACCTCTGAAGCTCCCTGGTGTGAGCCATGGAGTACAGTACTGTCTCCATGGTGGAGATCAAGCAAACCGCCAGAGACGAGAACTTGCACACCGGAGTTGAGGTCCGATCCAAGGCCCGGGACACCCGACACGTGATCTGCTGAACAGAATCCTCTATCAGAAAGACCATACCCTGGCTGGTGTCAAACCTGAGACCCAGGAAAACGAGGTCAGGAGAAGGAACCAGAGCAGATTTGTCCATGTTCAGAATCCACCCGTGACGGAGAAGAATCTGAGCACGTTCTTGGACTTGGCTGTCCAGAAGGTCCCTGGAAGGTCATCCATGTAAGGAGTCATCTGAATGCCCCTAGTATGCAGGTAGGAAATCAATGCTCCTACGACCAGTGCAAACACCTGAAGAGCGGTAGTAAGCCCAAAGGGCAGAGCAGTGAACTGGAAGTGCCTCAAGGTGCAAGTGAATCTGAGGTACTTCTGACTGTCCGGATGAATGAGAACATGCAGGTAAGCATCCTGTAGATCCAGAGAGGCCAGAAATTCCCCTGGACATATCACTGCGATGACTGAGCGCAAAACTTCCATCTTGTAGTGAGTACGGACCACAAAAGAGTTTAGATCCTTGAGATCCAAGATAGGGCGACAGCTGCCATCCTTCTCAAAGAGGTTTGAATAAAAACCTAAACCTCTCTCTCTCTTGAGAAGGAACCTGAGCCAGGACTCCCTTGTCCAAGATTCTGCACCACCCCATTGAAAATACGCAGCTTTTCTTGGGCTAGAGGGGCCCTTGAAAGGAAGAATCTGAAGGAGACAGGGACACAAAGGGAATCCTGTAGCCTCCTGAAACCACTTCTAATACCCACTGATCTGAAACAGAGCTTGTCCAAATATTTGAAAAATGCTGCAGGTGACCACCCACAGGTAGGTGCAGACCAGGGTTCGGCGACTCATGCCGAAGAAGGTTTGGTGGGTTTGGCGCAGGAGTGTTTTGACCTCCACTGCTGCCTGAGCTTGGGGGTGAAAAAGATGCTGCTTTCTCACCAGATTAGGGCGTTTTTATCACGGTTCCCATGATTTTCTGTCACTCTCTGCTGTGGTGTGTTCCTATTGGTGGAGCTTGGTTATGCCCGCCCAGTGTGGCCTTCTTATACCAGGTCTCTGGCACCTGTCAGGTGCCCTTTCGTGGTGTTCCAGTACCAGTGCTTCCATTGCTGTGTACCGATTTGGCTTGTTGCCTCCGTTACTGAGCCTGTCCGTTAACACTTGCAGTGCTTGTTGCCTCAGATATCGAGCCGCTCCATTAACACTTGCTGAGCTTGTTGCCTCCATTACCGAGCCTGTCTGCTATACTTGCAGAGCAGTTCTGGCTTCCGTTAACTGTATACCGATAGCTCTTGCAATACACTCGCTCCGTTTACGCACCGAAAGGGTGCTACTGGCTCTGGTCCTACTCAGCTCTGGCAGTGTTGAGTATCTGTTTACGCACCAAGGGGTACTACTGGCTCTGGTCCCATTCAGCTCTCGCAGTGTCATTAACCTATTCAGCACCGGAAGGGTGCCGTTGGCTCTGGTCCCATTCAGCTCACGCAGTGTGGTTAATCCCGTTACGCACGGCAGAGTGCTCTTGTACCATTTAGCTCTAGCACAAGTGGTTGGTCTTGCATATTGTCAGTCTTTGAGGACTACTGTTTGGACTCACTACTAGGTGCTCTCCACCTTGCACCTCAGCCTCGGGCTGCTCTTGTCCTCCACTGGGTGTTGTCTCACACACCAAATCAGAGACTGATTACTTGCATTGGACTTTAACCCTTGCTATACTCTGTCCCATTGCATTGTACAGTATTGCTCCTTATCCATACTGTGTCTGCTATACTACCATATTTGCCTTCAGTTACGTGTCATTACCTATTTCTGCCCTTAGGGGGCCGTGTTCCTCATTTGTTCTCAATAAAACTGTGTTTTATTTTTTACCTCTGGTCTGAATAAACCGTTACAGTTTGGGGACCTGCAGCTGCAAAGTGCTTTTACCTGCAGTGGCCTTGCAGATGATATGCTTCAGTTCAGGCCCAAAGAGAGATGTGCCCTGAAAGGGAAGAGAAATCAGAGACTTCTTGGATGAAAGGTCTGCAGACCAAATCTTAAGCCCCAAAGTGCTTCTGGCAGCAACAGAAAAGGCAGAATCCTTAGCCTCAAGCCTGAAAGCATCAAACAGAACATCAGTAACATAGTGCTGAGCCTCTGACATGTTGACTAACAGGGCCAAAAGGTCCTCCTTAGGGGCACCTTTGAAGACAGCGTCAGTAAGCTGTTCATTCCAAACAGCAATGGCTCTATTAACCCAGACAGAAGCCAAGATAGGCCTCAAAGTAGCACCTATGACAGCAAAGACAGACTTCAGAATAGAATCAAGCTTCCTGCTCATACAATTCTTAAGTACCATGGCATAAGCCAGAGGTAAAGCAGTAGACTTAGATAGTCTAGAGACAGGGGTATTAACCTGAGGAGGTGTAGCCCCTTGAGCCATGGCTGCATCAGAGAAGTGATACAGTTTAGAAAACCTCTTGGAAAGAGAAACACGCTTGTCTGGAGTTTTCTACTGATCTAGAATAACCTGGTCCAGAGTGGGATTAGGCAGAAACATAGTGAGGGATTTCTTGCACCTTTGAAAGATGTCAGAAGAAGACTGTCTCTCCACATAATTAGCAGGAATCTGTAGGGTAGTCAAAACTGCCTTAATGAGACCCTCAGCAGAGGGCTGAGGGTCAGCCTCAAAGGTGTCGCCATATGCATGGGAAGAAGCCCCTTCTTCAACTCCCCTTCCTCTGAATCAGCCTCAAAAGACTCCTCATCAGAAGAATCAAAAAGGTCAGGAATGCCAGGGCCTTAGGGGACACAAACCTGAATGAGGTGGGGGGTTTCCAAGACTGGAGAACCCCCTGGAGGAAAAGAGGGAACTGTGCCATATAGGACTTTAAGTCCTTGACCCAAAGTGGCTATTGTTCAAGGCTGAAGGGCCCGAGTGAAGCAGTAGAGGCCACAACACATGAGGGGCATAAGTGTCCAGAGCACTCTCTAGGAAGCACCATTTAGCATGAGGAACAGTAAGCAAGGGGGTCAAAGACGCCCCTGAGTCCTTAGCCTTAGGTCTTGCCCCATGTCCCTTTGGATCATCCTAACAGGAGATGTGTCTAGCAGTAATAGGGAACCCAAATACTGTCACCCAGATTAATATATCACATAAGAAAGCCCAAAAGAGTACTTATCTGGCAGGTGAATAGTTAACCTGTGGAGGAGAGTAAAGGAATCTAAGCCTCTGTGTAGGATACTCCAAAAAGCGAAAGAAACTGGAGACTGAACTCAGAACCAATCAGAGAAAAGCCTGCAAAATGAACATTCTGGGTACTGTAGTCTCTCTCTTTTTGTAGTCCCCCAACAGCACCCAAAGCCCCCAGGGCCCTCCAAGACTGAGGATGTGAACCAGAATGTAGAGCAAGAGGAGACAAGAAGAATGAGCCCTCTCTCAACAGTTGCAGAGATGTCCCAAAGCAGTCTGTCCCATAGAAATCAATGGAGCAAATGCGGTTGTGCGGTAAAGCTCACTTTTAAGGGTGTGGAATTCAAAAAATGAAAGGTTTTGGAAAGTTAGTAAAAGTACCCAAAACACATAAAGAATACGTAAGGATCAATAAAAACTCATGAATCCAAAGGGAAAGTGAGAAATGATCACCAAAATCCAATGAAAATTGCAGGGAAGGGACTAAATACCACAAAACAGCCAAATATGCTCCAAAGACCCAGTGAACAGACAGATAATTACCCAAAATGAGTGCAGGAGTTATAAAGAGCTCCAATGAGGCCCCTGTGCAGAGGGGAACTGTGGGAAAAGTGGACCATGGCACTCAAAGGGTGGATCACCTTTTTTGCAGGACTTCTTTCTTCAGATTATCATTGAGGAGAAAAGAGCCTCAGAGAGACCCCTTTAGGAGAGACATGTATGGCATGATTCTCTCCCAGGGCTGCAAAGGGCCACAAACAGCACCTGATAACTGGGCAGTCCTCCAGGGGAATCCAGTAATGGTAATCCTCCTAATGAGGGAATTTGGACACCCCATATCTAACAATGAAAATACTAAAACTAAGCAGAACTGTTCTCAGCCATCTAACCGAGGAACAAGTCTATCTGGGCGGGGCTAGCTAGGTAGCTGGAGATGGAGGAGGGGAAGGCTCCACCCCTGCACTTCTACAGAATTGTTCCAGCCCACTGGGAGGAGCTATCGCCTCCCCATGATACCTGTGAGTTATATTAGATGACAGAGAAATTGCATTAAAGACTTTCTGCTGCTTCCCAGCCAGCCAGCGTCCTCCAGCCAAACCTGTGCCTTCCAGGCCTGCCAGCAGCCTTCAGCCAAGTCTGTCCCTTCCAGGCCAGCCATCATCTTCCAACCAAACTTGTGCCTTCCAGGCCAGCCAGCATCCTCCAGTGACCCTCTCTCTGATCTCTTCTCTGGATCTCACTGTAACGGACCCTAGGCCGTTACTTGGGTCCTTGACTGGACCTCAAACACTTGTTGCAAAGACTAGGGGCCTGTGGCCTTATTTGTACTTTAATAAGGGTTTCCCTATCATTATGTTAAAAGGTTTCATGTCGAATGTGGTACGTTTTGTATATTCTCGAATATCGTATGTTTAATGTATGGGATGATGTACTGTACGAGGGATACACGAACATCGAAGCCGGTGGTTCCCCGGTTCCTTTGTTCAAGGCATCAACGCCGTCTCGAACGCGGGAAACCGGAGGCAGTGAGTCGACGCCGGATTGGCCGACGTACGACTCACTGTGCCCGCTGATTGGCCAGGGTTGAAGCCGCATATTCAAACCAGTGTGTACGTGCTTCAACCCCTGGCCCAGTTCTCAGATGTGTATTCCCTCTACTCAACCTATTGTCTTGGTCCAGACGTTGTTTAATTATGTTAATTCTATCATTGTCAATGTTGTGTTCAGTAGCCCAGCTCCCATTGGTCCCTTTGTTCCCTCTCCCATTGGTCCATTGTCCACTGTCACCATTGGTCTGTTGTGTATGCCCATTGTGTTGGATTGGTCCCTGGGCCAAGCCCGCATTAGAATGCCTGGCCCTTCCCCTCCCTATTGTGGCATCATGTTGTAACTGTATAAATGGTGTGTGGTGTGTTCAATAAAGTGTTCATGTTTGGGAGTAAACTGTCTCTGAGTTTACTTTCTGACTGGGGTGGTCTAAAGAGTCCTCTTTGACTCCCATCCCTCCCTCGCAATTGAGCCATTCACTACTCGAAGATCGAAGGCGTCGACGTCGAACGAATCCGACCTCCTGGGAGTACTACCGGACCGGGACATCCGACTCAGCTCAGCCGACCTCGAAGGCGAGATTTCGGGAACGACGGCCCAGCCCATACCGGTGGCTAGGGTTACCGTTATACTGGTGGCAGGCGACGGGATCGATTCGAACTGAAACCAGCATCCAGGGGGAGATACAGCCGCTGGCATGACCCCGGTTTCAGCAACGGTGATCGAACTGAAACCAGCATCCAGGGGGAGATACAGCCGCTGGCTTGACCCCGGTTTCAGCAACGGACGAATCTCGCCAAAAGAGGTCCCAGAGCAGCAGGAAGTGTCCGAGTTCCCAACAAATGGCGGATTTGTATAAATATGCTCCGCTGGCGGCCCTACAAAAGCTGGTGGAACAACGAGGCCGCAACGCAGCTAACTTACGAAAACAGGACTTGATCCAAATACTGCTGGAAACTGATACGGAGGCAGCGGACTTGGCTAGGCGAACGGAGTTACCGTCTGAGGACAATTTTGCAGCATTCTCCGGTCTATCCGAACCGGCCGGTTCGACACAGCGGGTGCTCGATCCGATAGCAGACCGCTTGCAAGGGGGAAGTGTCGGAGCACGTAGATGGATCGACGGCGAAGATCCGGTCACCAGCATACTAGCTCAGAGGTTGGCCTTGTATGGTCCGAACCCGTCAACAGAAGTCATCGATAGGTTGATGGCGGAAGCCAGGGTGGTCTGGGCGAAGACCCTACCGGGGGTCTCTCGATCTGCTACAACCCCAGAGACCGGCTCCGACTCAGGAAAGGTGACTTTGCCTATTAGTTTTCAAGCTTTCCCTACCTTTGATGATCGGAAAGGGGATATTGACGGATTTTTGCTCAACTTCGAGAGGATGTGCCAGTTGACGCGGGTAGATGAAACTCAATGGACTGCCATTCTCGCAGGGAAGCTCACGGGGCGGGCTATGGAAGCTTACCGGGCTGTACCGGAGACGGAAATATTGGACTATGAGGAGGTCAAGAAGAGGCTCCTGGCCCGGTACGCCATTACTCCAGACACGTACCGCCGGCAGTTCAGGGAGACACTAAAGAAAAGCCAGGAGTCCCACATGGAGTGGGCTTATGGGTTGGAAAGGGCCGCTCGCAACTGGCTGCACGGATGCGGGGCCCAGTCTTTCGAGGACTGCTGTCAGCAGCTGATGCTTGAACAGTTTTACTTAAACATACCGGATCACATTAGGGATTGGGTCCGGGACCGCGAACCCTCTACCCTTATGGAGGCAGCGCAACTGGCAGATCACTTTGAGGACACTAGGAAAATGGGTAGCCGATCCCAGCGGCTGGCAAGTGGGGGAGGGACTAGGACAGCAACTCCCGGGAACCTGTCCACCCGGCACGGACTTTCACAGGGTCCCGCTCCTACCTCTCAACGGAGGGACCCCAACCCCGGCCCTCGCTGCTTCTCCTGCAACCAGCTGGGCCACACCCAATATACTTGTCCCCTGGGCCGCAAGACCACTAACAGGAATGTAGTTCCTAGGGAACAGTCTAACCGGTACCCCGCAGGCCCCCGGTTTAGCACTGTACCTCAAATGACCAGGATGCCCCCCAAGGACTCTCATTGCATCCAAGACACTGGCCCCTATGGGACCTGCACCCGATCTTACGTCCAGGAATGGCCCCAGCCAGTGGAGGTTCCCGCTTCGCCGGGGGGGCCCCCCAAGTGGGAGTTATCACAAGAAATTGCCCTCACCCAGGATCTTGTGGAGGATAACCGACAACATCACCGACAAACGGTATACCTCAACGGGAATCCAGTCTCTGGACTACGAGACTCAGGAGCCACACTAACCTTGGTCCAGCCTGACTGCTTGTCCCCGCATTATAAGACCAATCGGAACGTGGATGTACGCGTAGCCAGGGCTAGAGTCTACCAATTACCCACGGCCAATGTGCACCTCAACTGGGGTTCCGGTCAGGGCGATCGGTGCGTGGGAGTGATGCCAGGATTACCCGCTGAAGTACTGCTGGGGAATGACTTGGGCCATATGCAAAGCTGGTTTGCCTCCACCCCGCCTCCGGAAAACTGTCAGGTGATCACCCGAGCGGCTGCCCAGCGTCAGATGGTAAGCCCCCCGACACCCCCACCCGTAGACCCTGACGCTGACCATCCCCTCTTAGATGACCCCACGTTATCAGGATACAGGCGACTTGCAGACTCCGGGGAGACAGGCCCAGGGGGGGAAAAGTTCCTTTTGGAGAATGGTCTCCTCTACCGCAGCACACCATCACATTGCCAGGGCGCCACCCAGCTAGTGCGGACCCAACTCGTAGTTCCCTACCAGCATAGGGCTGCCTTATTGTCCCTGGCCCATGAGATTCCCTTAGCCGGCCACATGGCAGTTCGACGCACCGAACAACAGGTGAGTTGAGCTTTCTTCTGGCCAAAACTATCCCGGGATGTTCGCAACTTTTGCCGCACCTGCGACATTTGTCAGCGGGTAGGCAAGAGAGGTGACCACCCAGCCGCCCCTTTACAGTCCTTACCCTTGATAGGTGAGCCATTCCAGCGGGTAGCCGTGGACATTATAGGGCCCTTAGCCCGTCCCAGTCGCACTGGTAAACGGTTCATCCTTACCATTGTGGACTTTGCCACACGGTACCCTGAAGCCGTGGCCCTCTCAAGCATTACTGCCGAGAGTGTGGCGGATGCCCTGATTAAAGTATTTTCACGAGTAGGGTTTCCCGCAGAAGTCCTTTCCGATCAGGGTTCCCAATTCACCGCCGAAGTTATGCAGCAACTATGGGAGCTGTGTGGGGTGAAGCCTATTCACACCACAGCATACCACCCCCAGACCAATGGCCTCTGTGAACGGTTCAACGGAACCCTGAAACAGATGTTACGGGCTTTCACGGAGATGCACCGGCACTGGGAACGCTATTTGCCCCACCTGTTGTTTGCCTACCGGGAGGTGCCTCAGGAGTCCACGGGCTTCTCCCCTTTCGAGTTACTGTTCGGGAGGAGAGTCCGGGGACCCCTGAACCTTCTCCGGGAATACTTGGAAGGCAAGTGCAACTCCGAAGAAACCTCGGTAGTGACATATGTGCTAGAACTCAGGGAAAAGCTAGCCGCCCTCACAGGTCTCGCCCAAAAGCACCTGCGTCGGGCCCAAAAGCATCAGAAACAGCAGTATGACAAGCGGACGCAGATCCGAGAATTTTTCACTGGGCAGCAGGTATTAGCCCTGCGCCCCGTGAAAGAGAATAAGTTGCAGACCGCCTGGGTAGGCCCCTACCGGGTGGTGGATAGACAGGGAGAGACTACTTATGTGATTGCCAAAGGGCCTCACTTACGGGACCGCCGGACCTGCCACGTGAATGCCCTGAAAGCCTATCACCAGCGGGAGGAGGTACTGTTAGCCATCTGTACGCAGGCTGGGGACGACCCGGAGGAACAGGATATTCCTGACCTCCTGGCCGCCGCTAGGGAACCCAGCAGTCCCAATCTTCCCAGTCTAGGGTCCCAGCTTAACCCCGCCCAACGCCAACAGATACAGGACATGGCCCAGAAGTGGCCACAGCTGTTCTCTGCACGGCCTGGCCTCACTAACGTAGCCCAGCATCCAGTCCTCACCACGGGACAGGAGGCCCTACGTCTGCCCGCCTACCAAGTCCCCCAGTCAGTAAGAAAGGGCATGTTGCAGGAAATTCAGGAGATGTTGGAGTTAGGGGTCATTGAGCCCTCTACCAGTCCTTGGGCCATCGCCGGTAGTTCTGGTCCCTAAGAAAGATGGAACCACTAGGTTCTGTGTGGACTACCGGAAGCTCAACGACCGGACCGTCACCGACGCCTACCCCATGCCCCGGGTGGACGAACTCCTAGACAGGCTCGCAGGCGCTAGCGTAGTCTCCACCCTCGACCTTAGTCGGGGGTACTGGCAGATACCCCTCGCCCCTGAGGCAGTGGCCAAATCCGCCTTCATCACTCCGTTTGGCCTCTACCAGTTTACGGTGATGCCATTCGGGATGAAGAATGCGCCGGCTACTTTTCAGAGGCTAGTAGATCACCTACTAACAGGGGCACAGGATTTTGCCTGTGCCTACTTAGATGACATTGCCATCTTTAGCGACTCCTGGGAGGAGCATCTGCTGCACCTGGAAGCCATCTTAGGGCGCATTGCGAGAGCAGGGCTAACTCTGAAGCCTGACAAATTCCAGATAGGGATGGAGGAAGTCCAGTACCTAGGTCACCGGGTGGGAGGTGGACAGCAACGGCCTGAACCCGCTAAGATCGCTGCCATTGTTGACTGGCCCACCCCACGCACCAAGAAACAAGTGCTGGCCTTCCTGGGCACAGCCGGATACTATAGGAAGTTTGTTCCGCAGTACAGCGCCATAGCCAAACCCCTTACGGACTTAACTAAGAAGACACTGCCCCGGAACGTAGACTGGTCCCCGGACTGTGAAAAGGCCTTCCAAGCGCTAAAGGAGGCCTTGGGCAAAGGGCCTGTGTTGGCCGCACCGGATTTTAACAGAGCTTTTCTGGTCCATACAGATGCCTCCGACTACGGACTAGGGGCGGTGCTGAGTCAAGTCAACGACGCCGGGGAGGAACATCCAGTTATTTACTTGAGCCGCAAATTGCTACCCCGGGAACCTGCCTATGCTGCAGTGGAAAAAGAATGTTTGGCGTTAGTCTGGGTCCTCAAGAAACTGCAGCCATATCTATTCGGACGCGAGTTTACAGTGTTCACCGATCACAATCCCCTGGTGTGGCTCAACCGGGTGGCCGGAGACAATGGACGTTTGCTACGCTGGAGCTTGGCCCTTCAAGCTTTTAACTTTACCATCAAATACCGTTCTGGAAGGGAGAACCAGAACGCTGATGGTCTGTCCCGCCAGGAAGAGGACTAACAGACTGGCAAGCCTTCCCCCCGTGTGTGTGGACTAAAAAGGGGAGTGATGTAACGGACCCTAGGCCGTTACTTGGGTCCTTGACTGGACCTCAGACACTTGTTGCAGAGACTAGGGGCCTGTGGCCTTATTTGTACTTTAATAAGGGTTTCCCTATCATTATGTTAAAAGGTTTCATGTCGAATGTGGTACGTTTTGTATATTGTCGAATATCGTATGTTTAATGTATGGGATGATGTACTGTACGAGGGATACACGAACATCGAAGCCGGTGGTTCCCCGGTTCCTTTGTTCGAGACATCAACGCCGTCTCGAACGCGGGAAACCGGAGGCAGTGAGTCGACGCCGGATTGGCCGACGTACGACTCACTGTGCCCGCTGATTGGCCAGGGTTGAAGCCGCATATTCAAACCAGTGTGTACGTGCTTCAACCCCTGGCCCAGTTCTCAGATGTGTATTCCCTCTACTCAACCTATTGTCTTGGTCCAGACGTTGTTTAATTATGTTAATTCTATCATTGTCAATGTTGTGTTCAGTAGCCCAGCTCCCATTGGTCCCTTTGTTCCCTCTCCCATTGGTCCATTGTCCACTGTCACCATTGGTCTGTTGTGTATGCCCATTGTGTTGGATTGGTCCCTGGGCCAAGCCCGCATTAGAATGCCTGGCCCTTCCCCTCCCTATTGTGGCATCATGTTGTAACTGTATAAAAGGTGTGTGGTGTGTTCAATAAAGTGTTCATGTTTGGGAGTAAACTGTCTCTGAGTTTACTTTCTGACTGGGGTGGTCTAAAGTGTCCTCTTTGACTCCCATCCCTCCCTCGCAATTGAGCCATTCACTACTCGAAGATCGAAGGCGTCGACGTTGAACGAATCCGACCTCCTGGGAGTACTACCGGACCGGGACATCCGACGCAGCTCAGCCGACCTCGAAGGCGAGATTTCGGGAACGACGGCCCAGCCCATACCGGTGGCTAGGGTTACCGTTATACTCACATACCTTCAGGTACTGACCTTTGGCCTGTTATACTGGACTTGCATTATCTCAGCCTGGCCTGACCTCTGGCTTGTTATCCTGGACTTGCTTTATCTCAACCTGCCCTGACCTCTGGCTTGTTATCCTGGACTTGCTTTATCTCAACCTGCCCTGACCTCGGGTTTGTTATCCTGGACTTGCTTTATCTCAGCCTGCCCTGACCTCTGGCTTGTTATCCTGGACATGCTCTATCTCAGCCTGCCCTGACCTCTGGCTTGTTATCCTGGACTTGCTTTATCTCAGCTTGCCCTGACCTCTGGCCTGTTATTCTGGACTTGCTCTATCTCAAGTGATCTATCCTTGGCCTACTATTTCTACTTGATAGTTACCCTGCATTCTGGGTTTCCTACCTGCCTACTTCAGAACATATAGCTTCCTGCTAACCTCTGTGTGGCTCCTCCCACCCAGAGATAGGCTTCAGCAAGCTAACAATCTCAAAGCCATCTGCAGAGCAGGTCAAGGCTCAATCTGGCTGGCTTGTTGTTCCATACAAATGAAGTGAATAGATGTTGCGGGTGTTTTATGTGGTAGAGGGAAAGCAATATGGGCACAGTCTTAAAAAAGATACAAAATCTTGGGCAGAGTGACCGTTTTCAGTAGATTAATCCTGCCCCACCAGGAGACAAAGAGACAGCAACACTTTTTAAAATCTGCAGCTATGTTCAAAAGCAACGGGTGGGAAGTTTACTGGGAACAGTTGGGATGGGCTCGCAGGGAGTTGAATGCCCAAATACTTCAGTGTAGTGGACAGGGACTTATATGGTAGGGAGTCTATCAATGATGGCCGTTGAGAGTGGGGGACAAAGACATTCAAAAGCTTGGACTTAGAAAGGTTGGGTTTAAAGTTAGAGTAGATGCTATACTGTTTCAAGATATCTGCAACTTCTGGGAGTTAGTGGGTTACATAAGTGTCAGAATAAAGTCGTATGTGAATAGCCCCAACCTATATTCCCGTGTAAAGGCCAGAATCAGGAATGGACCGTCTAATATGATTAGCCAGGAGTTCCATAGTTAAGATGAACAATAAAGGGGACAAGGGACAGCCCTGGTGTGTACCATCTTGGAAAGAAAAGAGGATTTTATCCTTACCTGTACCCTATATCTTAGTCCATATAGACTACAGGTCCCATGGGAGGCGACAGCTCCTCCTAGTGGCTGGAACAATTCTTCAAGAAATTGCAGGGTGGAGCCTCCCCCTCCTCCTAGCAGGCTACCTAGCCACTCTCCTATAGATAGATTTGAGACAATAAGCTTACTGAGCTAGACAGCTAGAAAAAGTAAAACTCCTGTGAGCATGGACCCAATCGGACTCCCACATCCAGCCACAGGAAACCCAGCACAGTCCCTTTTTCTGGGTGGGAGACCTGTAATCTATATGGACTAAGAGAAAAGAATTTAACAGGTAAGACTAAAATCCTCTTTTCTCTCCAATATAGCTTACAGGTACCATGGAGATGTACCAAAATTATGCTCCCATGGGTGGGAAGAGAAGGAAAGGACCAAGTGCCGGTCCCCCATGATACCAGAGTTCCCATGGACTAACCAGGACACTGAATAGCCCAAACAAACAAAATGTCAATGGACACTGAAGAAACAGTACACAGCACACATGTACAAGAGCCAACATGGCTCAACAGTTAAAGATCTATAAGGCACAGGAAATTAAAGTCCTAGACAGGCAAAACTGCCTCTAGGACCCTTCTGCCAAAGCTGGCTTCAGCCGAAGCTAGAACATCCACACATTACTTTTTGGCAAAGGAGTGCACAGAAGACCAAGTGGCCGCCTTGCACAGCTGTTCAGCAGAGGCCTGATTCTTGTAGGCCCAGGAGGCCCCAACAGACCTGGTGGTATATGCTGTAATGCAGAAGGGAACAGGTTTCCCTCTGAACTCATAAGACTTGCAGATGGTAGACTTAATCCAGGATGCAATAGTCACCTTGGACGCAGCCAGACCAGCTCTAGGACCCTCAGTGATGACAAACAAAGCATCCGTCATACAGATGGACACAGTACGGTGCACACAGAACCTGAGGCAATGCACTACAACCAACAAATGGAGATCCCTCTCCTTGTCAGAATTAGGGTCAGGACAAAAGGAAGGCACAACAATCTTCTGATTGATGTGGAACTCAGAGATGACCTTAGTAAGAAATTCCTGGGAGATACGGAGAACAGCCTTATCCTTGTGGAACACCAGAAAAGGCAGTTTGCAGAACAAAGCCTGCAACTCAACAACTCTGAGGATGTAGACCACAGCCAAATGGAAAGCCATCTTCCACGTCAAAAGACGTAAAGGAATGGTAGCTAAAGACTCAAAGGGAGTATGCTGCAATACTTTCAAGACAAGATTAAGGTCCCAGGAGTGGAAGCCTTGTAAGCAGGGAAAGGGAAAGAAGAACTTGGCATCCGGCATCAAGGCAATGCGTCTCTGATAAAAGACCGAAAGAGCTGAGGTCTGAACCTTCAAGGAACTAAGGCTAAGGCCCTTGTTCACACCATACTGCAAAAAGGATAAAATAGATGGAAGGTCAAACTCCTGGGAGAACAGATCCTAATCTACACATCAAGAATGAAAGATAGACCAAACCCTGTGGTAAGCCTTAGAAGATGCAGGTTTCCTGGCCTGGATCATGGTGGAGACCACCTCAGAAGAAAAGCCCTTCTTCCTCAAGATGGAGGCTTCAACAGCCATGCTGTCAAAGCTAGACTGTCCACGTCCTCCTTCCAGAGGTAACTCTGAAGAAGGAGATCTGGTCTGTGTAGTAGAGGAAACGGATCCTGAGCAGCCAGTGCCAGCAATTCTGGAAACAAAAGCTGTCTGGTCCAATAAGGTGTGATCAGAACAACAGACGACGACAGCCCTGAACACCCAGGTGTCACAGAACAGCTCCCCAGCCATACAGGCTGGCATTGGTCGTGAGTATGGTCCAATACGGAATCACAAACGGTCTCTCTTTCCTCAGGTTGGAGCTGTCCAACCACCAGCGAAGATCCAGTATCACTTCATGTTGGAGAGAGACAGGGTGATCCAGAAGAGCTGGATCCCCCCCGGCACACATGGATTACAAACATTTGAAGCTTTCTGGTGTGGGCCATGGAGTACAGTACCACCTCCATAGCAGATCTCATCTTTCCCACCAAAGACGAGAACTTCCTTGTCGGAGCAGAAGTCCACTCCAGAGCATGAGACACCTTAGACGTGATCTGCTGCACAGAGTATTCTGCGAGGAACACCATGCACTGATGAGAGTCAAAGCAGAGACCAAAGAAGACAAGGTCATGAGAAGAAGACAGAGCAGACTTGTCCATGTTCAAGATCCACTCGTGTTGGAGGAGGACCTGAACACATTCCTGGAAAGAGCCTTCAGCAGAAGGTCGTCCATGTACAGAGTCACTTGAATTAATTTGGTGTGTAAGAAGGCAATCAATACTCCTAAGACCCAGTTGAACACCTGAGGAGCTGTGGTGAGCTCAAAGGGTAGAGTGGTGAATTGGAAGTATCCCAGGCTGCAAAACAACCTGAGGTACTTCTGACTGTCCAGATCAACTGGAATGTGCAGGTACACATCCTGCAGATCCAAAGAAGCAAGATATTCCCCTGGACTACATCATGTAGTGAGTACGGACCACAAAAGAATTGAGATCCTTGAGATCCAGGATAGGACGGCAGCCTCCACCCTTCTTGGTAACAATGAATAGGTTGGAATAGAAACCTGAACCAATCTCTGGCTGAGGTACTGGAGCTAGGACTCCCTTGTCCCAGAGAGCCTGAACCGTCCCACTGAAAAGACTAAGCTCTTCCTGTCCCTGAGGGGAGCGAGAAGGGAGAAATCTGAAGGGAAGATGGGATGTGAAGGGAATCCTGTAACCTCCTGAAACCACCTGTAATACCCGTTGATCCACAACGCAGCCTGTCCAAGAACTCAAAAAATGTTGTAGGTGACCACCCACAGGGGTATGTGGACCAGGGTTCGGCGAAATAGGTTTGGTGGGCTTGGTGCAGGTGTGTTTCGACCTCCACTGCTGCATGGACTTGGGGGTGGAGCGGGGGTGCTGGCCTGAGGTGGCACAGGGTTCGGCCTTTGCATCTCGCTTTGTCAAGAATGAAAGAACGCTGTTTTCTCACCTGGGGATTGAGCTTAGGAACCTGAGGTAACAAAGTACTCTTATACTTCTCTGGGAAGCACACATTTGGCATGAGGAACAGTAAGTAATGGGGGGGTCAAAGACGCCCCTGAATCCGTGCCTTTAGGTCTAGCCCCATGTCTCAATGGATCAGACATCCGACAGGAGAAAAGTGTCTTGCAGTATAAAGGAGAACCAAAATACTGTCACCCAGATTAAGGATTTCACCCCAGAAAGCCTAAAAAGTACTTATCTGGCAAGTGATGAGTTAACCTATGGAGGAGAGTAGAGGAATCCAAGCCCTGCATATGATACGCGTGTGAAACTGAAAAGAAAATGGCGACCGAATAGTAAGCCATCAGAGAGCAGCCCGCAAAACCGTCGTCTATGGGAAATGTAATTTTTCCTTTCAGAGTGCCAAAAAACAGAACTGAGCCCCCAGAGATGCCCAAGACACAGAGGATGTGAACCGGAATGTAGGGAAAGGGGAGACAAGAAGAATGAGCCCTCTTTCAACTTGGCACATACGTCTCAATACAGTCTGTCCCATATAGATCAATGGTGCATTGCGGCTACTCGGAATTCAAATAAAACAGATAAAACTAAAAAGTGTCTAAAAAGTGTTAAAACACCTAAAGAACACATAACAAAGTACAAAAAAAACACATAATCCCAAAGGAAAAATTAGAAAAAGGTATCCCTAATTCAATAGCATGGCATGGAAGGGGTTAACAACTACCAACAGCCCAAAAATGCTCCAAAGGCTCAGCGTAGAGGATAATACTGTACCCAAAATGAGTGCACGAGTTATGAGAGAACTCCAGAATGCAACCCCTGTGCAGAGGGGAACAGTGGGACAAGTGGACCATGGCAGTCAAAAGGTTGCTCACCTTTTTTGCAGGTCTTCTTACTTCAGATTACCATCGAATGGAAATAGCCCCAGAGAGACTCCATCTGGACAGAGAGACATGGGCTGCATGGGTCCACAATCAGCGCCTGTTAACTGAGCAATCCTCCAGAAGTCAGTAATGGTAACCTGCCTAATGGGGGAATTTTGACACCCCATATCTAAGAGAAAATAATAAAATAACTAAAAACTAAGCAGATCTGTTCCCAGCCTTCCTTCTAGGACTGGCTAGGTAGCCTGCTAGGAGAAGGGGGAGGCTCCACCCTGCAACTTCTTGAAGAATTGCTCCAGCCACTAGGTGGAGCTGTCACCTCCCCATGGTACCTGTAAGCTATATTGGACGATAAGAAAAGGGTTGTGCAAAGTCCCGTTGGCCCAGACTAGTGCCTTGGGGACAGTGAATAGAGCACCAACATAAGAAAGTCTTACCCACTCTGACCTACCTGAGCATCGACATTATTAAAGGCCAAACGACTCTGTCCAACACCTTTTCTGCATAGATGGCCAGAAAACATAAAGAATAATGATGGGAATGGGAGTAGGTCATAAGTTGTATCAGTTTAATAGTATTGTCTCTGACCTCCTGAACCAGCACAAACCCCGTCAGGTCCATGCCACCCAGATGAGGGAGGCAAGGAGACAATCTGGATGTCAAAACTGTAGCATAGATCTTAATATCTTTGTTTACCAGAGAGATTGGGCCATAGCTCGTAGTTACTTTGGGGTTATTGTGCCTCCATCAGCCCAAGGTGTCTGTCCACAGACATAGGGAGTCCTGATAGATACGGAGCAAGACAGGGGTCAGAACGTGCAGGAAGTTTTTGTAAAAGAGAAGAGGGAATCCGTCCAGACCTAGCACTCTAACCCCTCGACATCTGGCAAACCGCCACTTAAACCTCCGAACTCTGTAAGTCAGCCTCCAGATCAGCCATCTGTGTGGGCATAAGTTTCAGGATTTGGGAAGATTTAATGTAGCGCAAGATATCAGATTCAGTGACATCTATGTTCAGAGAAATGTTATATAGGTCCTGTTAGAATGATTTAAAAGAGTTGGCCATAGCTGTAAAGTCTCTAACCAGGGAGCCATCAGGAGATTGGAGCTGGTGAATAGTGGTCTGAGCCCTCTGGTCATGGGCGTGGAGGGCCAATGTCTTACCACTCTTGGTGTTATGTTCGTAGCCCTGTAAACGAGACATAGTGATCGTAGGAGCACAGTAAGTGAGGATATAGCCCGGGTCAGGGCTGTGTATGTATTAGCATCACCTTGATGCCTGCGAGCTGCTTCCAGACGCCGAATAGTAGAGAGGAAAGAATCAATCTCAGCTGATTTCTGACACTGCAACCTGGCACTCTTTTGAATGAAAAGGCCATGTAAATAACATTCTGAGCGCTTCCAAAAAGCTGATCATGGAGGTGACTGAGGGTACTTTATGGGTTAGGAAATCTACAATGATAGTCTCTACTTCCCTACAGAAGGCCTCATTAGATAGTATGTTCTGGAGCAATTTCCACAGGCCAGCCCTAGGGAAAGCCATGGGGAGTGTCAAGACCATCTCCACCAAGGTGTGATCTGACAAAGTCACAGGGTGCAAGTTGCTGTATAAAAAAACAAACAAGAAATGGAGAATCCAACATCAACACATCAAACTTGAAAGACATAAATTAAAGTTTTGATTTCTTATTAAATTAGACCCCTGATGAAGTTACCTACGTGACGAAACGTGTTGGGCTAGTAAATATAATATACTGTTGGGTATTGATTATCTTTGATTTTATAATTGTATTTTATGCAATATTTTAATACATATTTTTGTTGCTACCAATAAATGGAGGCTTTCCGATGAAAGACCCCGGTAGTATACTGTGTATCTAATTACAATATTTCTTTAAACCAAATGAGCCAGGAGGAGAGGTGGGGAAGCTGGTTGGAGATTGAAAGGAATATTATAAATATATGCTCAGAGGCCAATGTAGCCTCTTCCTCTAGTAAGTACTCATCTAGAGTGTTAAGCTGTACAATTGGGACAACGAGAGATTATAGTACCAAAAAAATCGCTCTTAGAGGCACTGTTTCTTTGTCTGTTTTTTTTTAATACAGCGACTTGGCTATTTGGAGGGTCACAGGACCAGTTGACCAGGATTCAGCTGCACACCAATCAAAGAGTGTGGCAACCAAGAAGAAAGAAGGATTTAGAACATATTTGATGATCTATATGAACTTTATCTTCTTGGGACTGACCTAAGTATTTTAAAATCTATATTGCACAAATTATAGTCATTTAGCACACCTTAGACTGTGAGTGTAGCATGTGTGACTTACACTCAACACACTCACTAAATTTCTTTTTTGTTTTGTGTTTTTTACAGGGTGAAAGTTGGCTGCTGTTAGGTAATGCAAGTGAGCCTGAGAGGGGAAAATATAGTCTATGTAAGTATTTGTCGGGAGTGAGTAAAATGTGTACTGTCTGGTAGATGGGTTAAGGGAGTGCCAAGTGTCAATGAGCTGTGAGTCACATAGGGCCCTGTCTCTCACTGTCAATTTGGAGCGGGATATGGACGACGTCCCTGTTGAGCAATCCCGTCTGGGGGAAAGTGGGGTATTGAAATACCTCCCACCACAACAAGACCCTCTGCAAAGTCAGTAAGTCCATTCAGCAACAACTTAATAAAGGGGCCATGACCTTGATTGGAAGCATAAACCCAACATCCACTTTCACAAATACATATCTCCCATCCTTATCAACCAGTTGAGCTAGATGTTTGAATGGGAACTGGCTATGACGTAGAATTCCAACTCCCTGCTTCCTCTCATGTCCAGAGCTATAGAATTGCATAGGATAGGAGCCATGAATAAGGGAATGTGGATCCAAGGAAGAGAAGTGTGTCTCCTGTAGGAAATACACTTGGGCCCCCATTCTAACACAATCATGCAGCAACATACAGCGCTTTACATCAGAACTGAGACATTTTACGTTCATGAAGATAGCCTTAACAATGAAATTGTCTGACATTGTATAGAGAGGTGTTAACAATGCGTGTTCTCTAACACTGATAGGGTATCCCAGGACCCAGAAGGGAGGGCAATAGGGAAGAGAAGGGTGAATGCTGAAAGAAATGAAAGGGGGACAAAGCAAGTATGGTCAGGAATTTATGAAAAAAAAAAAAAAAAAAAAAAACAGGGACAGAAGTCCCAGACACAGAAAGAAAGATAAGAAGGACAACTAGAAATACTATAGACTGTAATATGTACTTACAGAGCAATGAGCTAGTAATGAAGCTAAATAACGGTAGTCAGTGGGGGATGGAAGAAACAGTCATCAAAGCTATTGATACAAATAGGTTAAAGAACTTGACCACCAGGGTTCCATAACCCACGTACTGAGAGCTATATAAACGGGAATCAAGGTGGAGCCTTGGGCAGCGAACCAACTGGGTCCAATTAGGGCCCCATAGGCACGCTACTCTCCACAGTGCCACAATTTACCCTCAAACATATAATACGACAAAGAACAATATAATGTAACCCATAACATTTTCAAAAGCAAGAGGTAGGCACACATAGATTAACAAAAGTGACATACCACTTTCAAACCCAGATTAAGTAGGTGAAAAGAGACAATCTCGAGTGGTCAACCCCACAACTCATACCAGTAAAAATCCAACAGCAAATACCCCACCGGTGGGCAGTACTGGCGGGTAATGTCCGGGTGGTCATCAGAATGAGCTGCATCTCCCCTCCACCTTTTCAGCTGGACTTGCTGCCATGACTGTGGTGGAGGGTTCTTCAACCAAAGGTGCTGTTTCAGGGAGACAGACGGGTTGAGAATCTGAACCAGTGCCAAGTTCAGTTTTTTGCAGAAGTCAGCCCCATCAGCTGAAGTCTTTAATGTAGAAGTGCTGCCATTATGTGTTACAAATAGTGCAAAGGGGAAACCCCAGAGGTATGGAATGTGGTTCTCCCTCAGAGATTCAGTGAGAGCCTTGAATGTTCTCCTTTGCTGCACCATGACCATCAAAAGATCCTGGAAGGGATTAATAGATTCCCCTTCAAACTTGATGTCATCTAGTTGCCTCGCCTCTCTCATGATGAAGTCCTTCTGTTTAAAGGATAAGAGGCAGCAAATAACATCCCTTGGGCGTTCACTGTTCGCAGCCTTAGAGCCCTAAGGGACCTCTCAATTTATATGTCTTCCAGGGCTGACTTGATCACTCAGGCAAAGCTCTTTTGCAGAGCCGTGGAGAGATCTTTAGGTGAAACAGATTCCGGTAGGTTTCTGACCCTTATGTTATTTAGACGGCCTCTGTTCTCCAGGTCATCAACCAAGGCCTTTAAATGGTGGATCTCGTCATCCTGCAAGTGACCCCAGGCCACGTTACTTCATATGTTCTACTCCTGCCTTCAGATCTTTTCCTTTTGGGTGTAGGTTTTCCATTATATCTTTTATAGAACTGGAATCCCTGTGATACCTGCAAACCCAAGTTTCTTATTAGAAATCTATAATACACCAGGGTTACTGACTTTTAACCAGACTAAACTGTTGGACTTGGCCGTCATGGTGGCATTGAAATGTATCCTAGCTCTCTGGCTGTCCCCACTTCCTCCTCTACTTAAACAACTTTCCCAAAAACTGCTACAATTTACCAGACCTCATTGGATCCTGGCTTTCTCCAGTAGGGAGATGTTGGGTGCCCATTTTATTGTACTGTGGGAACCTTTCATCCTTCCCCTGTCCACCTCTCAGCAGGTGGGATTTTACTGATGTTTTCACTACACCAACTGGTTGGGGGGAGAGGATGTTTGTTGATGGGGGGTAACACCTTGAATAATTTGGAGATGCCCCAACAGGCACCTGCTCCTTACTGCTGGGGGCGGACATGGCACCCATGCCACTCTGAAGTGTTCTGGAGATCTGTCTACATTTCTGTGCCTTCCCTCCCAGGGTATACTTACCCTTTCAAGTTGTGGGTTTATGTTTGTTCCTGGGTGTACCCTGGGGATATGTGGAGTCTGTTGCGACCTGATAGTTCGAGCGGACTCCTCATGACCTATTCATTGATCTGTTTTGCCTAAACAAGTTACATCTGTCTTACTCACTTCAGCCTTAATGTATATGGTATCTTATTAATGGTTTGTTGGGCATACATAAGTACTGTGCGATCCAGCACGCTGGTGCTGGGTGCCTTGTCATATTTGTACTTGTCTTCCCACGCTGTCGCTTGTATGTTTATAAGTTATTCTTGTTTAAAAATTACTTAATAAAACGTCAAATAGAAAAATGCTTTACCTTTGTAGGAGTTATATGTCCCCTACGGTGAAGATGGATTGCCCCACAATTGCTGTACTTTTCTGTTTTCATCTACTTTCATCATCTTCAGATTGTCCCTGCACTGATAAAAAGTGTGAAAATTAATCTTTCCAAACTTTTACTAAGATAAACCACATTTTATTATCATTTTTTTCTGTAAAAAGCTACATCAGTAGAAAAGGAAAAAAAAATAGGTATAAATTGAAAATTGACATGTAATTGAAACATCATATGTGATGAAAGAAGGAAAAAGGCATTTGCCCAGGAGTTGAGGATGATGGATAGACAAGATTAGTCAGTCAATTATTAGATAATTAAAGCAATGTCTAACTATGAATCACATTCTACTTTCAGTATGCTTTATATAAAACAATGAATAATATTTACATTTTAAGCTGAGCACAGCAATAATAGTTTTCTTTTCAATCCTGTTTCATGAGCTATTTATAAGAAAGATATGTTATGTTTAATTTGATGATGTCAACTGATACTACTGAGCTTTAAATATCACCTACAAGTTGTATTAGCCATTTTTTTATTTAGATAAAACATTATTGAGTTATTTAGACTGATAAATTATTCTAGTTAAGGCACTCTCAACTCTATATTACCTAAGCCACTCATTGACACTTAACACTGCATTGTCCACCTCCTCTAGCACTGAAAGGGTTATGCGTCATGGAGTAAGGAAGTTAATGTAGTGGCAAATATGGACACCCTTGAAAAACAGGCACGCATTTTAGACCATTCCTATGAAGGGATTCATGGTAAATAACAAGATCGCGGCTCTTCTCAAGCACCTCCGTGTCGGCCGACATGGATCTCCTGCTGACAGCTTTACAGCTGTCAGTAGGAGAGATCAAATTTTAAACGTCTGTATCTCTTAAACCATAGTGGTTTGAGATATACGTTTTTTTGCATTTAGCTCAGCTTTTTAAGCTCTTCTAAATGCAAAAAAAAACATTTTCTGTGGACATTACTAACACTTTAAACTGTTGCTGTATCACTTGTTCACAATTTGGTAATACCTCCATCTCTGGCTTTTTCTGTTCTGCTCCAAATACTTTAGTAGCTGTGTGGCATTGTCAGACCACTCTCCCAAAAATTAATTCCAGCTTAATCTGCTGTCTGCAGTTCCCCTGCTTGTTATCACCATACAACTCAGTGGCACTGCAACTCTTTTTTTTTGTGTATTAAAGGGATAGTAATGTTTCAAAATAAAAGCAGCTACAATTAATCTTCATAGTATTTGGGCCATGGAGAGTGTTATTTCAATACTGACAGTAGTTCAAGAGTAATTGAATGATAAAGTATCCCCCTCCTGCCCCTTTTACTTAGTGTAAGCCACCTCCCCTCAGATATAGAATCTGGTCCAGACAGCTCACAGAAAGAGACAATCTTCTTACTGTGAGAACAATGCCAACCCTGCCCCACTTGACAGGTTTCTCAGGTTTTTCTTATGCTAATTAATGATTGTATCTTTCAGTAAGCCATCTTGTCAGCACCTTTCTGTTTTGAGGTGAGCAGTATTACATCAGTAAAAGTGGTGTGAGAGGGATACTTTACCATTCCATTACTCTTGAACTAGAACTCTGACAGTATTGAAATAATACTCTCCATGGCCCAAATACTGTGAAGATTAATTGGAAGTGCTTTTATTTTGAAACATTACTATCCCTTTACACTGGATTTCTTGTAGATACTCTTTCTCTTCCAGACTCACCCTTGTAATGTAGGGATGATAAACCCTACATTATAAACTTTACTCTATATTAAGTGTTACTACCTATTTAAATGGGGTATTTAACCCCATGAATGCTAAGGAGTATGGATGGGTGAAAATTTTCACCTCAATAGTTAAAGCAGAACAATTTTTTAGCTACTTAGGAAAGGCAAGTGAAAAGGATGGCTTCCCTCACAGATCATACGTAAGACTACATTTTAGGCCTCAAAAAATAAATAGATTTGTACAGATGTTAGCATGTGTATTAAAGTGTATATAACCCCAGATCAATTATTTGGTGTTTCATTTTGCTTTAGCATTTAGAGGAAGAATGGGAATCAAGTGCATTGAACTGAGCTGTAAAGAGACAGTAATACTAAATATGTAAAAAAAATATATATATTGTAGTGTTTATCCCCCTGAGTAGGGTACCCTCACTGCTGAAAAGAGGGTTTTAGTCTTAAATGTTAAATCCTTTTCTCTTAGTCCATACAGGGTACTAGTAAATTTTGGTAGGTGATCCACCCCTTTAAATAGGCAGGAACAATTCTAGAATTGATGGCAGGGGGTGGAGCCTACCTTCCCTCCTTGGCTGCAGCTAGCCAACCAGCTCCAGAAAGATTTGAGACAAACTATTGACTAGAGAGTGGAAGGGAAAGAAGACTCCTGTGAGCATGACCCCGAAGGACCCCCATGGTCTGCCACAGGAGAGCCAAGCATAGTCCCTTGACAGGGTGGAAGACCAGTAACCTGTATGGACTAAGAAAAAAGGATTTAACAGGTAAGACTTAAATCCTCTTTTCTCTGTCATTCACTACAGGTTATTGATAACTTTGGGATGTCCAACCATTGAGTTTCCCAGAGGCAGGAAATAAGGAAAAGACCAGGCGTAAGGCCTTCAAAGTCACCAGAGCAGATATGAACCATCAGATCAGAGCTAGCCCAACAAAACAACTGAAATGTCAATGGACACTGAACAGGCGTAACAACACCCCATGAACTGTTACACAGCACACGGAACAAGAGCCAACAGGGCTCAAAAGTTAAGGAAACACCAAGAACCGAAGAAGATCCTAGACAGGCAAGACTACTTCCAAGATTTTTCCCCCAAAGATGGAGTCAGCCGATGCCAGCACATCAACACGGTAGTGCTTCAAAAAGGAGTGCACAGACGACCAAGTGGCAGCCTTGCACAACCGATCAGCGGAGGCCTGATTCTTGTAAGCCCAAGAAGCCCCAGTAGATCTGGTAGAATGAGCCATAACGCAAAAGGGAACGGGTTTCTTCCTCAGCTCGTAAGCCTTATGAATAGTGGACTTGATCCAAGACGCAATAGTCACTTTGGATGCAGGTCTTCCTGCCCTGGGGTCCTCAGGAATGATGAACAGCGCATCAGATTGTCTAATGGACTCAGTGTGATTTACATAAAACTTAAGACAACACACCACATCTAACAAGTGGAGATCCCTCTCCTTGTCAGAGGTAGGGTCAGGGCAGAAAGAAGGCACCACAATCTCCTGATTAATGTGGAACTCAGAGACCAACTTTGGAAGAAACTCCTGAGTAGTGTGAAGCACTGCCTTGTCTTTATGAAACACCAAAAAGGGTTGTTTACAAGCCAGAGCATGTAACTCCGCGACACGGCGCACAGACACGAAAGCCAGGAGAAAGGCCATTTTCCACATCAGCAGGCATACAGGAATAGTAGCCAAGGACTCAAAGGGAGGGCACTGAAGGACGCCCAAGACCAAATTTAGGTCCCACTGAGAAGCGGGAGTCTTAAAGACAGGACGAGTATGAGCAACGCCCTGGAAGAAAACCTTGACATCAGGAAGAATAGCAATGCACCTCTGAAAGAAAACAGAGAGAGCAGAAGTCTGAACTTTAAGGGAACTCAAGCTGAGGCCCTTATCCACACCATCCTGCAAGAAGGCCAGGACCAAAGGCAGATCAAAATCCTGAGAGAGGTCCTTATCAGCACCCAAAGATAGGAAGGTCGACCAAACACAATGGTAGGCCTTAGAAGAAACCGGTTTGCGGGCACTAAGCACAGTAGCCACCACACTAGAAGAAAAACCTTTCTTCTTCAGGACTGAGAATTCAATTTCTAAGCAGTCAAAGCTAGACGATGAACATCCTCCTTCCACAGGTAACCCTGTAGAAGAAGATCCGGATGACAAGGTAGCCGGAATGGCTCCTCAACTGAGAGATCAGAAGCACCGGAAACCAAGCCTGCCGAGGCCCGTACGGAGCAATCACAATGCCTGGCCAGCGCTCCAGTCTCAATTTCCGTAACACCCTGTGCAACATGGGAAGGGGAGGAAAGATGTAAGCCAGAGGAATTAACCAAGGAATGGACATGGTATCCACCGCTAGAGCTAGAGGATCCCTCATGAGAGAGCAGAACCTCTGGACCTTCTGGTTGTGTCTTGTTGCCATCATGTCGATGCAAGGAAGACCCCACTTCTGAACAATGAGGGAGGACACCTCTGGGTGCATTTCCCACTCTCCACTGTCCACCGTGTGTCGACTGAGGAAGTCTGCCATGATGTTGTCTATGCCTGGAATGTGTACTGCGGATATGGCAGGAATGTGTTCTTCTGCCCAGGACAAAATAGCCTTGACCTCTAACCAAGCGGTGAGACTTCTTCTTCCGCCCTGCTTGTTGATGTAGGCCACAGCCGTGGTGTTGTCTGACTGTACCCGGACTGGGTATTCTTTCAGCTGGGGAGTCCAATGATGAAGGGAATGGAATATCACCCGAAGCTCTAATACGTTGATGGGAAGGAGAGATTCCTCCAGGGACCACCGAACTTTTGTACTCAGGCGACTCAGAACCGCTCCCCATCCAGAGAGGCTGGCATCCATTGTCACCGTGGTCCAGAAGGATACTAGGAAGGTCTTGCCCTTCAGCAGATTGGAGAGGTCAAGCCACCAAGACAAACTCAGTTCCACATAAACAGGAAGTGACACTTACATCTTCAGAAGCTCCGGCTGACCCCTGCACACCTGGATCACAAAACTCTGGAGTTCCCTGGTGTGAGCCATGGCAAATAGAACCACTTCTATGGTGGAGATAAATTTCCCCACTAGAGAGGACAGCTTCTTGGCTGGAACTGGATTGAGAGCCAGAACAGCAGATACTCTTTGGGCGATCTGGTGAGCCACTTCCTCCATGAGAAACATGCTCTGCTGAGTGTCGAAGAGAAGGCCAAGGAAGACCAGACTCTGGGATGGGATAAGATCCGACTTGTCCATGCTGATCCACCCATGATGGGTGAGAGCATGAATGCAGTCCTGAACCTGCTGATGAAGAAGTTCCGCCGAGGGGGCTTTCAGAAGCAGGTCGTCCATGTATGGAGTCATTCTGATGCCGTCCCGATGGAGGACGGATACTAAAGCTCCCAGGAGCTGCAGTCAGACCAAGGGGAAGAGCTGAAAACTGAAAGTACCCTTGGTCACAGGCAAATCTGCCGGCTCTCTGGATGAATGGCTATGTGTAAATACACGTCCTGAAAATCCAGAGAAGCAAGGAATTCCCCCGGGGGCATAGAAGCAATCACCGTCCTTAGGGACTCCTGGTGATAATGAGTCACAAAGGAATTGAGATCTTTCAAATCCAAAATGGGACGACAACCGCCGTCCTTCTTGGAGACCACAAAGAGGTTTGAGTAAAAACCCATACCTCGGTCCTGAACTGGAAAAGGCTCCAGAACATCCTTGTCCAGAAGGGCCCGGATAGCGCCATTGAACAGACGGCGTTTCTCTGCACCCTGGGACGTATTAGAAGGAAAAAAGTGAAAGGGAGGAAGAGAGACAAAAGGGATCCTGTACCCTTCCGTCACCACCTGTAAAACCCATGGGTCCACCACTGAACCCTCCCAGATGCTGTGTTAGTGACATAGACAGCCACCCACAGCTGAGTGGGAACCCAGGTTTGGCGAGTCATGCTGAAGAAGTCTTGGAAGCCTTAGGCTTGGAGGAGACCTTGGGCTTCCATTGCTGTTTAGTCTTGGAGGAGGCACGTGGAGCTGATGGAACCGCCTGGTTCACCGAACGTGTCTCAGTCTGGAAGGGATGAAATAACCTGTTACGCTTGAGAGGAGTTTTCTTCCTGGAGACCAAGGGCAGATGAGTACTCTTACCCCTTGTGGCCTCACTAATCAGATCCTTAAGATCTGGCCCAAATAAGGATGTACTCTGAAAGGGTAAAGAAAGCAAGACTTTCATGGAAGCTGTGTCAGCAGACCAGATCTTGAGCCAAAGAGCTCGGACATGGTAGAAACGCGTACCACCAAATGGATGGCATCAAATAAGGCAGCAGAAACAGTGCTGGGCCTCAGTGATGTTGGTAAGAAGCCGCAACATATCCAAAGAAGAAGCACCCTGATGTAAGCCAGGGTGAGCTGTTCAGTCCAGACCGTAATGGCCTGGTTAACCCATGTCACAGCGAACGCTGGACGCATGGCAGTGCCAGCAGTGGCAAAAATGAACTTGAGGGAAACCTCAAGCTTCTTGTCAGTCCAGTCTTTCAGAGTGGACGCATCAGAAACTGGCAATGCAGTAGACTTAGACAGCCTGGATATAGGAGCATCCACTTTGGGGGGATGAACCAACTGAGCAAGCGCTGCCTCAGAAAAGGGGTAAAGCTTAGCAAACTTCTTGGAAACAGAAGGTTTTCTGTTTGGAGATTTCCACTTATCAGACACAAGGCAGTTAAGAGTGGGGTTAGGTGGAAAACAAGTAAGGGACTTTTTAGGCTCCTGGAAAACATCAGAGGGATCTGTAGGAACCTCCTGAACTAGGGGAATGTTTACGGTGATCAAGACAGCCCTGATCAGGCCCTCAGCCGAAGGCTCAGGATCAGCCTCAGAGGGGGCCCCAAAAAACTGAGAGGAGCCCACAGCAGAACATTCCTCAACATTTGAATCCACCAACATTTCCTCCTTAGAGGAATCTGACACGTCAGGTACTCCCTGTGGTTTTGGAAGGGAAGATCTGACTGAAGAAGGGGTCTGCCATGAGTGGAAGACCCCCTGTAACTGGGCTGAAAAGAGTTGTAATGTAGACTGAAGGTCTCTGGTAGCAGCCCTGAACTCTTGCACCCAAACTGGCTCTATTGCATGGCTGGAGGTCCCTGGGAGAGACTCAGGGACATCAAAACATGCTGAGCATAAATGACCTGAGAATTCTCTAGGTAACCCTGAATGACATGAGGAACAGTGCGCAACAGGGGACACAGAGACCCTAGAGTCCTTATTCTTCGGCCTGGCCCCATGCTCCAACTGATTAGACATTCTCACAGTGTCAAAAATGTTTAGTATAATGAATCACCCAATTACAGTGTGAAAGATTAAAATTTCACCCCAGAATTGCTAAAATACGCTTATCTGGCAGGCGAAGGGTTAATCTGCAAAGGACAGAAGGAGAGTTCAAGACCTGCATAGGATACTCGTTCTAGAAAAGGCACAAAATGGCTGCCGCGGCGGGAGTCAATCGGAAATGAGCACGCAAAGCAAGCACTCATGGGAAATGTAGTTTTCCCAGAATAAGTACCCCAACAGTGCCTGAAGCCCCCTGACCCCCCAATACACTTGCAATGGTAACTGGATGATAGAGCAAGGTCACACAATTAAAAAGAGTCCTCTCTGAAGTTGCTACGTTGAGTGGTTCAGAGATATGTCACAATCTGTACAGTCCCATAGGACAATGGCTCTTATGCGGTAAAGCGCGCCAAACTCAAATTTTGTCAAAGTTAAAACCGTGAAATAAAATTACAAAAGACATCACTAGAACAAGTTAGAAGACCCAATTCAACACTGAACCCAGTAGGGAAAGTGACACTAACCCACCAAAAGATGCAATCCAGCAGCTAAAGGGTTAAGTTACCACATAAACCTGCTCCAAAACACCCAACAGACAGATAGACCCAATGAGTGCAGGAGTGTGCAATAAGAACTCCCAAGGAAAAAACCTCTGTGCGGAGGGGCACTGTGGGACATGTGGACCTGCAGCACTCAAAGGATTGCTCACCTTTCCTGCAGATCTTCTGTTTTAAGATTACCATGTATCAAGAAGAAGCCTCGGTGGGCAACTCCTGAGGAATGAACTTGTACCCAAAATTTTCCCCTCAGGGCTTAAGGGCCACAAAAACGTACCTGGATACTGAGCTAGCCACATCTAAGGGCACTGTCAGTTATGGTAATCCGCCTAAATGGTGGTATTCCATTTCTAACAGAAAAACACAAAATATCTTCACCAAGGAACAAATCTTTCTGGAGCTGGTTGGCTAGCTGCAACCAAGGAGGGAAGCTAGGTAGGTAGAACTGTTCCTGCCTACTTAAAGGGGCGGATTGCCTACCCAAAGTTACCAGTAACCTGTATTGGACGATAGAGAAAGGTGTTTTATTCAAAAGTTATTACAGCTCAAAGTTTAATTTTTTAGGTGGAATACCACAGTGGCCTGAAATTGTACAGTGGCGCTGTTGTTACACCATCCTATGGACAGCTCTGGTCCGTAGACCATAAATCTCCATAGGACAGTGTAGCAAGAACACCACTGGACAATTTCAGGCCACTGTGATATTGCACCTAAAAAATTCAACTTTGAGCTGTAATAACTTTTGAATAAAACACCTTTCAGCAGTGGGAGTACTCTTATTTTACACAGGGGGATAAACCCTACAACGTATATTTTTTTTTACATTTTTTTTTTACATTTTAAGTATGACTATCCCTTTAAAATGCAAAACATTATACACACTATAGTGTGTGATTTGTTGATTAATTTTGTTTGATTTTCTAATATTGGGCTATATACCATGTATTATGTTTTCTTTGAGTACCTAATGACTTACTTAATATACATAATAGATTAAAGTTTATTTCACTGCATTGGGGTGAATGTATTATTTATCTGAAGTCTGGATGCTCTCTGGATCTGTTTGCATCACATTAGTGTTCTTAATTAAACAGATGTTTCACTGACCCAAGCCAACTACTACCAAGTCACAGTGATTATTATGAAGAGAATATTGCTATAATAATAATTTGTTTACCCCACAATAAATAAATACATTTTGTGGCAGACATAATTTATAGCTATAATATTGTCTGTACTGATAACACAGGAGAAATCAGTATAACCATACCCACTTGATGCACAGTAATAAATATGATTATGTTAGCCAAGTTTCTATAATGGACATTTATGGGCAATATGCAAAAAATAACAGAGTAATTCAGGGGCAAACACACTGTATCATATAGAATAAAAAAATACCCCAAATTCCCAATGATTTAAAAGGGTCCTTTAAAATAAAAATAAAAAATACCCATTGATTTTAGTTAACCTTTTAACCTCCTTGAATGCTAGTGAGTCGCTGACACATTTTGACCGTTTCACTGCTACAGAGATATCCAACACAGCATTCCATGGTCTTAAAGCCCAATGTAAATCAAATGACATTTTTATTTATTCCCTATGGTGGCAAATCTCTGTGGACCTTGCTTTCAGAGTATAGGTTGGTACTTGGTAACATATATACACAAAAATCATGTAGCTCCTTGGAGTTGTCCCACTGAATGTGAGATGGTTAGTGCTACATGGCAGGCTGTATAGATGACTTCATTGACTAATAGCCAACAAAACAGCGTGTGTGGCCCGCATTGACACATAAAGCCACAGAAACCATTATTTGCCACCAACAAGCGTGCAGTCTCAGTTTTCAGTGCAGCTAGTTATATTGCTAATGAACTAGGACATGACTGTCAAACAGCAGTGCTGAAAAAAGAGGATTTTAGTCTTATCTGTTAAATCCTTTTTTCTTAGTCCATACAGGTTACTGGTAACTCTGGGAGGCGATCCGCCCCTTTAAGTAGGCAGGGGCATTTCTCTAAATGTATGCAGGGGGTGGAACCTACCTTCCCTCCTAGGCTGCATCTAGCCAACCAGTTCCAGAATGATTTGAGACACTAACTATTCACTAGATAGTAGAAGGTAAAAGAAGACTCCTATGAGCATGCCCCGAAGGACTTCCACATACTGCCACAGGAGAGCCAAGCATGGTCCCTTGACAGGGTGGGAGACCAGTAACCTGAATGGACTAAGAGAAAAGGATTTAACAGGTAAGACTAAAATCTTCTTTTCTCTGTCGTCCAATACAGGTTACTGGTAACTCTGGGATGTCAAACCATTGAGTTCTCCAGAGGTGGGAAGAAGGCAAAGACCAGGCGCAAGGCCCCCAAAGTCACCAGAACCTCTATAAACCAACTGATCAGAGAAGCCCAACAAAACTGAAGTGTCAACGGACACTGAACAGGGGTAAAAACACCCCAGGAACTGTAACACAGCACACTGAACTAGACCCAATGGGTTCAACAGAAAAGGAAGCACTAAGAACCCAAGAAGAAGACCCTAGACAGGCAAGACTGCCTCCAGGACCTTCCTCCCAAAGCTGGCATCAGCTGAAGCCAGCACATCCTCACAGTAGTGCTTCGAAAAGGTATGCACAGAGGACCAAGTGGCCGCCCTGCACAGCTGATCAGCAGAAGCCTGTTTCTTATAGGCCCAAATAGACCTGGTGGAATGAGCCATGACCCGAAAGGAAACATGCTTATTCCTAAACTCGTAGGCCCTACGAATAGTGGACTTAATCCATGATGCAATAGTCACTTTGGATGCAGGTCTTCCTGCCCTATGACCCTCTGGAATGACGGACAGAGCGTCAGACTTCCTGACAGATTCAGTGCTATGGACATAAAACTTGACACAATGCACCACATCTCTCTGCTTGTCATAGGAGGGTTTAGGGCAGAAAAAGGGCATCACAATCTCCTGATTGATGTGAAAACTCGGAAATCACCTTAGGAAAAAACTCCTTAGAGGTGTGAAGCACTGCCTTATACTTATGAAACACCAGATATGGTGGTTTACAGGAAAGAGCTTGCAATTCCGCAACACAATGAACAGATACGATCGCCAGGAGAAAAGCCATTTTCCACATCAAGAGACGTAGAGGAATAGTAGCCAAAGACTCAAAGGGAGGACATTGAAGAACTCCCAAGACCAAATTAAGATCCCAACAGATAGAGCCAGAAGCTCCGGAAACCAGGATTGATGAGGCCAATCCGAAGCAATCAGGATGACCGGACAATGTTCCATTTTCAATTTCTGTAACACCCTTATCAACATTGGAAGTGGAGGAAAGAGGAACGCCAGAGGGAATGTCCAAGGAATGGACATTGCATCGACAGCCGGAGCCAGAGAGTCTCTTCACTGAGAGCAGAACACCGGAACTTTCCTGTTGTGTCTCGTTGCCATCAGATCCACTGGAGGCATCCCCCATCCCTGAACAAGGAGTTGAAACACCTCGGGATGTAACTCCCACTCTCCGCTGTCCACTGTGTGATGACTGAGGAAGTCTGCCATGATGTTGTCTACGCCAGGACAGAATGGCAATGACCTACAACCAAGCGGCGAGACTTCTTGTTCCGCCATGTATGTTGATGTAAGCCACTGCTGTGGTGTTGCTGGACTCCACTTGGACTGGACAGTCCTCCAGTTGAGACACCCAATGACGTAGAGCATGAAATATCGCCTGAAGTTCCAAGATGTTGATTGGCATATTGGAAAGATCCAGCCACCACTCCAGGCTCAGCTCTACATGACGATGAAGTAACACCGACATCCTCTGATGATCTGGTCGATCCCTGCACACCTGTATCGCAAACCTCTGGAGTTCCCTGGTGTGCACCATGGCGAATGGAACTGCCTCTATCGTGCAGATGAATTTCCCCACCAGAGAAGACAATCTCTGAACTGATTAGATCCCGAGACAGAATCACGGAGACCCTGTGGGCAATTTGATGGGCTACCTCATCCGGTAGAAACACCATGCTCCTCTGAGTATCAAACAGAAGACCCAGGAAGATTAGTTGCTGGGACGGGACAAGATCTGACTTGCCCAAGTTGACAATCCATCCGTGATGGGTGAGGACTTGAATGCAGGTCTGAACCTGCTGGTGAAAAAGGTCTGCAGAGGAGGCTTTCAAAAGCAATTCGTCCATGTAGGGAGTCACTCCAGATGGAGAAAGGATATCAATGACCCCAGAAATCGTTGGAACACCTGAGGGGCCGTCGTCAGACCAAATGGAAGGGCTGAGAACTGAAAATTACCTCTGTCGCAGGCAAACCGCAGGTACCGCCTGCTCTCCTGATGAATTGGGATGTGCAAATACGCATCCTGAAGGTCCAGAGAAGCAAGGAACTCCCACGGAGACATAGCAGTGATCACTGTGCGTAGAGACTCCTGACAATAGTAAGTCTTGATCACAAAAGAGTTTAGATCCTTGAAATCCAAAATAGGGCGACATCTGCCGTCCTTTTTGGCCACCACAAAGTGGTTCGAGTAAAACCCGAACTCCTGCCTGAAGGAGGCACCGGCTCCAGGACATCCTTGTCCAGAAGTGCCTGAACAGCGCCGTCGAATAGACAGCATTTCTCGGCATCCTGAGGGGTACGAGAAAGATGAAAACGAAAAGGAGGAAGAGAAAAGAAAGGGATCTTGTATCCCTCTGTCACCACCTGTAAAAACCATGGGTCCGACACAGAATCCTCCCAAATCCCGCGAAAGAGTCCAAGATGACCACCCACAGCGGGATGCGGACCTGGGTTCGGTGAGTCATGCCAAAGCAGTCTTGGAAGCCTTGGGCTTGGAGGCAGCCTTGGGTTCCATTGCTGCTTGGGCTTGGAGGAGGGACGCGGAGCTGATGGAACTGCCTGGTTCGTCGAACGTGTCTCAGTCTGAAAGGAACGAAAGGACCGGTTACATTTAAACAGCAACTTCTTCTTAAAGACCAAGGGTAGAAGTGTACTCTTACCCCCTGTGGCCTCGCTAATTAGTTCCTTAAGATCAGGCCGAAACAAGGAGGTACCCTGAAAAGGCAGAGAAAGTAAGACTGTTTTGGAAGCAGTGTCAGCAGACCAGATCTTCAGCCAAAGCGCACGCCTGGCTACCACAGAAGTAGTAGAAGCCCTCTCCATCACGCGGACAGCATCAAAAGCAGCAGCAGATACATAGTGTTGCCCTTCAGAGAAATTGGCAAGAAGACGCAATTTCTGCGAAGTAGTCGCATCCTGAAGGACAGCCATACTGAGTTGTTCAGTCCAGACTGCAATAGCCCAGTTAACCCACGCAACATCAAAAGCTGGACGCATAGTGGTACCAATAGAAGCAAAAATTAATTTGAGGGGAAACCTCAAGTTTCTTGTCAGTCAAGTCTTGCAGCTCAGAAGCATCAGAGACAGGTAAGGCAGTAGATTTAGATAGCAAAGCTTAGCAAATTTCCTGGACACAGAAGCAGACTTGTCTGGAGATTTCCACGCTTCAGAAACCAAACGGTCAAGAGTGGGGTTAGGAGGAAAATAAGTAAGTGGTTTAGCAGGCTCCTGAAAAACATCAGAGGGATCAGAAGGAACTTCCTGAACCAAGGGAATGTTGAGAGTGGTTAAAACAGCCCTGATCAGGCCCTCAGCAGAGGGTTCAGGATCAGCCTCAAATGGGTCCCCAAGGGACCTAGAAGACTCCAAAACAGTACCATCCTCAACATCTGAGTCTAGCAACAATTCTTCCTCAGAAGAATCTGACACATCAGGTGTCTCCTGCGGTTTAGGCAGGGAAGACCTGATAGTAGAGGGGGTCTGCCACATTTGAAGTGCGGCCTGTATCTGGGATGGAAAGAGTTGTAAAGTGGATCTAAGGTCCCTAGTGGCAGCCTTAAACTCTTGCACCCAAGCTGGCTCAATAGCATGACCAGAAGGCCCTGGGTTGCTGTCAGGAACTTCAGAACATGCTGGGTATAAATGACCAGAGAACTCTCTAGGTAGCCCTGCGTGACAGGAAGAGCAATGCGCAATGTGGGATACTGATATCCCAGCCTCCTTAGTCTTAGGTCTAGCCCCAAGCTCCAGCGGTACAGACATTCTCACAGTGTCAAAATAACCAACTGTACAGAAAATCATCCAATTGTAGTGTGTAAGATTACTATTTAACCCCAGAATGCTAAATATAGACTTATCTGGCAGGCGAACGGTTAATCTGCAGAGGAGAGAAGGAGAGTCCAAGCCCTGCGTAGGATACTCGTTGAAGAAAGCTCACAAAATGTCTGCCGCGATGGGAGCCATTCAGAAAATAGGCACGAACAATGCGCTCATGGGAAATGTAGTTTTTCCCAAAAAGTACTCCAAATCTATGTGGTAAAGAGCACCTTAAAGGCGCAGTATACAATTTTGATAAAAGTTAAAAGAAAAGTTAAAAACATGTAAAACATACCTGAAACATGTGTACATACTTAGAAAACACTAACCCACTAGGAAAAGTGCCATAAACCCCCCAAAAGCATGCCAAACCAGTGGACAAAGGGTTAAGTTACCACATAAACCTGCTCCAAATACCCAACAGACATACAAATATACCCAGTGAGTGCAGGAGTGCACAATGAGAACTCCCAAACACTAGCCCAGCAAAGGGGCACTGTGGGACAAGTGGACCTGCAGCACTCAAAGGGTAGCTCACCTCTCCTGCAGATCTTCTGTCTTCAGATTACCATGCAGCAAGAATTACCTCAGTGGGTAATCCCTGGGGAAGCACTTGTACCCAAGATTTTCCCCCTCAGGGCTTAAGGTCCACTAAAAAGCACCTGGATACTGAGGTAGCCACATTAGAGGGCATTTGTCAGTCATGGTAATCTGCCTAATGGTGGTATTCCATATCTGACAGAAAAAATAAAAAAGAAACTAAAACTATAGAAGAATGTTCTCCACCTGGTGTTGTCGCACCCAGGAACAAATCATTCTGGATCTGGTTGGCTAGATGCAGCCTAGGAGGGAAGGGAGGCTCCACTCCCTGCATACATTTAGAGAAATGTTCCTGCCTACTTAAAGGTGCAGATCGCCTCCCAGAGTTACCAGTAACCTGTATTGGATGACAGAGAAACTTGCATTTCTAAAAACAAACCAGCATCTAATGCCAGGTAGCTGAAGTGGACAACACCACATAGGACAGGGAAACCCACGGCACATGAACTATTAACAGCCGCACTGAGAATGAAAAGCAGGAGGAGGTATTGAAACTGTTGATTCTAAGTATGAGAGAAAGTAAAACAATGTGTCTGCTTGAATTTTCACAGAAAGTTACCAATTTTCTGCAAAAATTCCCTTGCACAGAAAAATATATAAAATTCTTCCTTTTGAAGTTGTCAATGAATTTTCCCTCAAGAATATTGCAATTTTTTTGCTTATGCTTCCTATGTATGCAAAATATACCTTGCTGTTGAGTGGTAAAGTAAATAAATAAACAGCTAAAATTAAGCCAGTAGAGTCCTATAGAAATATATGCCTTGAAATGTTTACAACTCTGGGTCCCTTTGTCATTCACCCATGGCACTAACCTCTTGCTTGAACAACTCTCAGACAGGCGTCTTTGAAAAATGACTGTGGTTTGGGATATGCCAGCAGGGTGCAACACATGATATCAGTTCTTTACAACCACAGTTTTCAAAAAAAAGAAAAGGCAGCATTTCAACATCCATCATTTTAGCAAGTTTGCTGTTGTACACGCATACTTTATTATTATTTTTATGCAGATTTTGGCTTCTTTCTAAGAACTCAGTAGGGGATCAGAACACAATGAAAACGCTGTGTAACTTTAAAGCGGAACTTTCACCTGTGTCTCAGTGTGGCTTTATAAGTTCATTTGTGTCCCCTGTTCCTATTGTTGTGTGTGTTTTATCTTGAAAACGCGTATAAACAGAGCTTTTCATACTTCAATTCTTTACCTGATGACGTAAGCCTATCCTTTCACTGTATAGCCGTGCATCGCATGGTGCATAAGACACTCCCACAGGGCTTGTGCACGAAACCTCCGTCCTCCCCCTCCTACATCAGTCCCTTCTATGGCATGTGACCTGGCGCGCTCCTTGAATTGTGCGCATCCAGGTCATGCCAGAGATGTGTGAGCGCACGTCACTATCACATGAAAAAAAAAAAAAAAAAGCAGTCTCGCAAGCGGTGAGTGACAGGGCGCTGGGAAAGCTTGAGCATGCACTGTGTCACTGTGAATGGAAGATGGCGTCGATCGACCTGGATGAGCTGGTACATTAGAAGGTACAATTACACAGATTATGTTAAGAGATATGGAATTATACATGTTGTATTGAAATAAATATACCTAATAGATTCAGCCTATACAATCTTTTTGGTGTGTGAAAGTTCCGCTTTAACAACATGAGTTGTGCCAGTGGAGGTGGTGGTTGGGGGTTTGTGGCAGATGTGGGGCACTCTATGACTCTTATAATCTCCTCCAACAAACAAGAGTTGTACTCCTCTGTTTTTTTTGCATTTGCAGAACAGTAGCAGGAGCCATGGGAGTTAATGTAAATTAATGAAATCTTGGCACACTTTTTGACACATCTATAGAAATACTATTATGTGCCCCTGGACAATTTAGAATTTCTTCTGCTGCTGCTAGTCATGGCATCTATGACATACTTATGATGTGTCTCCCACTCTATCACAGTCTTCCTTTGAGGCCTAAGAGATCCTGTTCTCTTACCTCTGTATGGCCACCGGCCAGCATGGCCTCCGGCCACTTCCTCATTGCTAAAGTCATGTTACAGGCACTGGCACGGACGCCTGTTTATGGGCCTATTCTGTTGGGCCTAATTGGGTCCCGCCTCCTTCTGCTGCTTTATAAACCTCATTAACGCTAGGACTTGCGCCCTTTTGTGGTATATCTGTGCATTTCGTCAGTGTTACTCTCATTTGACCCTTGCTTGGCTGCTATGTTTTCTACTGATTGATCCTGTGGCTTTGTCTGACTACCTGATCTGTGTATGACCCTGGCTTGTCCGACTACCCACTCTGTTTTGACCTTGGCTGTTGCTGACTACCCGAATTGGCTCTCGACTGTGGCTTGTCTGACTTACGCTCTATGCTGTCCTTCTCTCCAGTCTGACTACCACCTGTCTGGGCTAGTTGTGGGCTCGCTCCATCTTTGTAGTGCAACTGTTACCTCCATGGTAGAGTTGCTGGCTGCCTCTCGCTCCGCTTCCTCCATCCTGTGCCACTGTATCCTTTACCTCCTGGGCCTGTTGCGTAACCCTCCACTCTGTAGCCAACGTACAGTACTGCCTTCATATACTTACCGGTGTTGCGGCTGGTTATGTTCCACGCTCTTGCCTCCGCCCTTTGCCTACCTAGTAGACCGGTTCCGTGACTCTTTCGGAGTACTAGTTACTCTCTGTCTCGCTCCTCCTACCACTCCATGGTAGATTCACTACTTTGAGACATCTGTCTGCCTGTGTCTGGGAGTTTAGCTGTCTCTCCTGTGATCAGGTTTCCTGTCGTTCCAGGTTTCCATTTGCTAGGTACAGAACCAAGCCTGGTTCTTCTCCCATCTATCTCTATAGGCTACTGAGAACCAGTTACAGTTCAGTGTCAATCCTTGGGTAGTGGACTCAGCACTGTCCTCACGCCTTTTCCTGCTAAGGTTGGGGAATTGCTTACTCTTGCTTATATTAATAAACTGGTTAAACTTCACTGTACCTGTGTCGTGTGTATTATTTACTCTGGTGTCCGTGACAGTACGAAAGGGCCATGAGTACTGAAGGTACAGGTGAACCATTGCAGAGCATTCTAGCCAGAATGGACTTTCAAGATCAGCAGAATAGTCTTTTGCTATGCAATCGCTCCTAAACTGGACTGCTCACCTTGGTCAGGTTCCTCGTCAACCAGTGGCTTCCCCAGACTCAGCACTGGTGGTATCCCCTAATCCTGAGGCCAGTACTAATAGAGGATTGCTGGGTACCACTCCCCTTACTCAACGCTACGAGGGGGAGCCTACTCTCTGCAGAGGGCTCTTGAACCAGGTGAGCATTTTTCTGGAAATGGTACCACATGCCTTTCCAAGTGATCGAAGCAAGGTCGGTTTTGTAATCTCCCTGTTGTCCGGTAGGGCACTGGCATAGGCCAATCCCTTATGGGAGGAAGGGAGACCGATTGTTGCCAATTACACCAAATTTGTGGACGAGTTCCGCAGGGTCTTTGACGTTCCAGCCAGAGCAGTATCGACAGCGTAACGGCTTATGACCATACGACAGGGCGCACACAGCGTAGCCGATTACGCCATTGAGTTTCACACTTTGGCTGCAGAGGTGGGCTGGAACAACGAGCAACATTCTCTCAAGAGCTTTGTGACTCCATTAAGGATGAGACGGCAGCCCATGAGCTGCTGAAAGAGCTGAATGAATTGATTTCCTTTATGATACTGATCGATACCAGGTTGAGAGAGAGACCTTTGTTAAAGAATCCGGGGCATAAGTTCAAGACAAGATTGGAGCCTAGTTTTTCTCTCCCACCCTATCCTCCCTCACCTCCCATTCCTCCTGGTTCTGAATCTGTCAAGAGTGAACCTATGCAATTGGGCTTCACGCGCCTGTCCAGGGAGTCAACGGAGTTCCGAAGGTGAGAGGGCCTCTGTTTATATTGTGACAAGGCTGGCCACTTGTTGTGTTCCTGTCCTACCCGTCCGGGAAAAACGCTCACACCTAGGGTTAGGTCTGGGGAAGACCCTAGGTGGTGTTTCACAGTCCCCTAATTCCCATCAAGAGAGACCCATCCATTAGATAGTAGTGTCCTGGTCCACATCCTCAGTTACGGCTCCACCTTGGTGGATTCTGGAGCTGCTGGATATTTCATGGATGCTGACTCTGCGGCCACGAACGATATTCCTCTGCTGCCTCGCTCCTCTCCTCCGGCTATTGAAGCTATTGACGGTAGACCTCTGAAGCCGTCACACGTGACTCATGAGACTTGTCCACTAGTACTAAGGGTAGGGACGCTCCACGGGGAGACCCTACAGTTTCAGATTACAAAGTCTCCTCTCTCTGCAGTCATTCTGGGGTTTCCTTGGCTTCAGACTCACAATCTCAGGATAGACTGGCAGACTTGCGACATTGTCCTGGTAAACCTTTTGTGCGGATACTTGTCTACAGCAGCCTACCAGAATTTTAGGTACCTCTCCCTAGCTACCTGCTCTGTACCAATCTTTTAAAGAAGTATTCAACAAGGTTGAGGCTAGTACACACATAGGGCCTACGACTGTACTATTGATTTGATACCTGGAGTCATACCTCCTAGGGGCTGGGTGTACCCTCTGTCTGTGGAGGAGAACTGTGTCACGGAGGAGTACGTGTCTGATGCCCTGGCCAGAGGGATCAATCGCAAGTCCTCCTCGCCGGCCAGTGCTGGTTTCTTTTTCGTGAAAAACAGTTTGACCAAATTAAGGGTTCAACAATAGTCACTAAGCTTGATCTAAGGGCTACGTGTAATCTGGTCAGAACTAAAGAGGGGCACGAGTGGAAATCGGCATTTAACACTTGTAGCGGTCATCCTATATAATAATTAACTAAAATGTGTGTAATGACGCAGTCATGCACAGAAGAAACTGCTGCGCATGCTGCAGTCATGCGCAGTAGAGACTGCCCGCGCCGCAGCTGATACAGAGCTGGTCCAGCTCTGTTTCAGCAGCGGCGCAGGCAGTCTCTAATGCGCATGACTGTCCCGCGACTGGCTGGCAGTGGCACTGTGGCCCGTGTAATGGGCTCTTCAACTAGTTATGAATATTTGGTGATGTCATTCAGCCATGCTCCAGCAGTAGTCCAAGAATTTACCAATGATATATTAAGAGATCTACTACAGAAGTGTGCAGTAGTAAATTTGGACAACATCCTTATTCACTCTCCGACCTTGGAAACACATCAGGCGGATGTGACTTGGGTTCTACAATTACTAAGAGAAAACAAATTATTCTATAAGTTGGAAAAGTTCCACAAGTCCCAGGTGACATTTCTGGGATACATGATCTCCTCTTTCAGACTGGCCATGGATCCACGCAAGTTATCGGCAGTTCTGCAGTGGCCCTGTCCATTGGGTTTGAAGGGCATCCAGAGGTTTTTGGGGTTCACAAATTACTATAGAAAATTCATAAAGAATTTCTCCTCTGTGGTTAAACCACTCACCGACATGACACACAAGGGGGCAGATGCATCCAACTGGTCCCCCAGAGCTATACGGGCATTTGAAGAATCGAAGGCCGCATCTGTCAGGCCTCCTATTTTGTCACATCCCAAACCCACCCTGCCCTTTACTTTGGAGGTTGATACCTCTGAGTCAGGAGTAGGCACCCTCCTGTCTCAGAGATCAGCTCCTGGTAAACCTCTACTTCCATACAGATATTTTTCCAAAAAATTGTATAGGGCACAGAATCTGTACAATACTGGGGATCGAGAACTTCTGGCTATTATCCTCACTCTTAAGGAATGGCGCCACCTGTTGGAAGGTACAAGTTCCCCAAAATTAATCCTCACTGACCACAAAAACTTTTCATATCTGTCTGAGGCCAAGAGGTTGTCGCTCAGATAGGCCAGATGGGCATTATTCCTTTCCAGGTTCAACTATGTAGTTTCGTATTTGCCTGGTACCAAGAATGTCAAATCGGATCCTGAGGTGGATAGCCCACCGGTTCCCATCATTCCTTCCGATCATATTCTGGCAACTATTCTCACTAGCATCACCTCCCCGTTGGGGGAGGAGATTCTGTATTCCCAGGCTACTGCTCCAGTGGACAAACCCAATGGTGGATGTTTTGTTCCCAAACCACTCCGTCCAAGATTGATGGAGACATATCACTCCTCGAAGGCAACAGGGCATATCGGCTGGGATCAACTGATTTGGTCCATTTCTCGCTTACTCTGCTGGCCCAGTCTCAGAGATGACTGCTCTGCCTTCATAGCAGCATGACTCCCAGGCACCTTCCTGTGGGACTACTCCAGCCAGTCCCTAATGGCGAGCGTCATTGGTCACACCTATCCAAAGACTTCATGGTCAAATTACCCGCAGACCTGTGGTTGTGCTTAGGTGTGATTCTGCTTTCCCCCGGCTAATATACTTCTTACATAGACAAGAGGTAACAACATATTAACTTCTGGATTGTGACTAAAGTATCTCCATATTGTATATTTCATACACTGAGGGGTTCATGAGGTGCTACTACTACTTACTGCTACTACTACTAATGGGACTAGATGTTACAATTGTACTAGTTGATGTCAAAGGTGTTGCACTTCCAACAGCAACATGATCGCTCATCATAGCGAAGGCTGTGGGTGTTGATGACCTGTGTTGCTGATTATTACTCAAATATGCTGTGTGGCTAGGTAGGGGTTGGAATTGGAAATGGTGATGATGTTAATGAAGACTGACAGAATAACTGTGTATTTTAGGAATCTTTATTTGTTCATAATGAGACTTTCCAGTTGATTTATCAAACAGTTTATAAACAGGCATAGCACCCCTTTTCAGTGTTAGAAAAGTAAACCATTTCCTTTGAGCTGGCCATGCCATTGTCTGTCTCACTCTTAACTTCATCTGTATCATAAGAAGAGAAGGATTCTGGATTGATATATTCAAGATCAGCATTATGATCAAATTTAAGTAATTGTCAGCTTTTCCTGTCACTACACTACTTTTATATTACGCTAGGCTTTCTGGAGTCTCAAACAATTTCTTTTTACTTTTCCCATTAGAGTGATTTTTGGAATATTTGCTACTACTGTCAGGACAGGTTTCAAACTTGTTAGTCTCCCTGTTAGACTCAACAGTTGATTGAGCTGCTACACTTTCCTCTATTATACCATCAACACTAGAATGTGACTTGTTGCCATCTTCAGTGTTTTTAATGGTTTTTTAATACTACTGTTGGTGGTGATGGAGGAACTTTTTATATCACTTTCATAAACAGCCTCCTCAGGTGGAAAAGGATCATCATCCTTTATTGAACACTCTGCACCAATCATGACTGCAGTGAGGTGTTGGCTACCACTTTACTAACATATCCCTGTCCTGCTCCAACCCCTTTCCCTCTTCTACTGCCCCTAATACATTTGCTGGATATTATAAAAGTATTGTGGATTTTAATAGTAAAGTATACAAACTGTTTTTGTGTTATGAGGTTTTGCCGTTTACAAAACACTGTATCATATAAGTCTCAGTCTCTAGTATTTGTCACGGCCAGCCTCATTCACAGCTCACATACAGGTCTTTGTCTCTTTCTATATTTTGAACTTTTTTTATTTACTGTCCATAGCTTTCACTGTTATAAAAAAACACTCCATTTAGGTTCAAATATTACTGCTCTTATTTTCTTGTAACTAGTGTCAAAAATATTTCAGCAGCTTCTTTCGGTCACATGCAGTCTTACTTTTTTACAGTACATAGAAAATTCTTCTGCACTCAGTGGTCGGTATAAAATCACTTCTTTACTGTAGACAACATATGAGACACTATCAACAGTAGTCTAATGCGTTTTGCACACACAGTGCTAACTCATAGAGTAAGTAGGATGACCACAGTCAATAATATGATGGACCCTTTTTTCTGGCTGCTTTAGAAGCTTACCAAATATAATAAGATCGCCCCTGTCCTCTAAAGTGTAAAATGGTCTGCTATCAAAAATGTGTGTGTGTGTGTGTGTGTATATATATATATATATATATGTATGTATATTTGAAGCACCCCTTTTTGTGACCCTTAAAATTAATTTACAATAAAATATATCTAAAAACCGGGTATACCAAAAGTAGTATTTTTATTAAAAACACTAGAGAAAACAGGTATCTCTAAATCTCAGATACCACAAAGCATATATATATGGTTAGGAATATTTATATGCCCTCTATCACCAAAATCTGTTCTAATTCACTAGTATGTTTGGTGTCCCAGTCCTCTGACTTACGTACACCCCCTCTACATTGGAGCCTTAGCTGAGATGCAAGCAAAGTCGCTATGCCAAGAACAAATACACACCTGTATAAATATACTCTACTTGCCATCAATTATACATCTGGTGCACTTGTGAAAAACTCCATAAATAAAAAAACACACGTATAAAAACTTGTGAATATTATTGTGATATATCACCAATCTTGCAAATTATTTTGTGGTATATGTTATAACATATAAAATATTGTATACCAATGTGTATAATACAAGTGCTTCATTTCACTTAAGAAACCTAAAACAAAGGTCCTATCCACCTACTTTCTAGTAAAAATATGTGTCCTTACACCCAACTCTTAAAAGACTGATGTTACAGTTCTGTTTTTGGTTAAACTTTTTTATAAACCATATATTCCATTATCCAATATCTGACTTGTTATATTACCATTTTTCAAACAAATGTAGACATTCCTCCACCATTAACATATATCACCCGTGACTTACAAGCATTACCTTTTAATATGTGTAACGGAGACTCAATTATAAGAAGGAGGTATTAGACTATATAGCTCAAAACAGTCTTACCCTCTACGGCTCTTCCATTGCTACCCAACTCGGACCACCCACTGCGTCCTTTATGATGTGCTCTCTCTTCACGCCGGTTAATTGGCATTTTAAAATCTTGTACACCTTTGCTACATCCAGCTCAAAATGTTGCAGTGCTTTGCGTATCTAAAGCACTTCCCACTCTATGCATTTCAGAGAAATCTCTCTCCTTTCAGGGGGGAAAGGACAACCTCCATTTTCTATGCATATATCTGTATGTATTTACACATACTATCACAGTTGTTAAGGGACAGAACTAAACAGACAATATAATTAGACTAAAATAAAATAAATTTGTTAGAAAATTCTATACGTTCCATCTTAAAATATCAACCAGGTGCCGCATATTTATATTCCTAACATCACATTATCTCTAAAATTTAAAGTATATTATTAACTCTTTCAACGCTGCAGGTTCTATAACCCTTTACTGGCATCTCAAGAGAACATCATGCCTCAATCTATTCTATTTCCAAGTGTAATACTTTAAAAACACTATTTATAAGATTTTGTATGTCCAGAACATACTAACCAGTGTCTCATATTTCCCCCATTTTTATCTTCCTTTTGGAAACATGGTAGATGTTTAATTTGACATTCATATCTGTCTATGTAAGCAACAGACACAATTGCAACCAGCTACCTTGATGCATAAATCAGTAGTGTTAAACCATCCCTCCATAAAAAGTAGTGTGCTGTCACTATGGCCTTTGTCTGCTCCAATACGAACAAGTGATGTCAAGAAAATGTAATAAAAATAATGAATCACCCCTGCCAAAAGCTTAGCCTGGATAGATGGAATGTCTGCAGATTCTCCCTGATACCTTGCATTTGATTGTTCTACACCACATTGCCATGTGTGGTCAGTGTGTCACAAAAGGTGCAATGAGTGAATACAAACTGTCAGATCCTCATATCTACATACTCGCTGTCAGCTGGTAGAGGAGATATTAGTGGCAAAGGTGGCATACCAGAGGCGGAAGAGGACCCTGAGAGTGCTGGGGCAGGGGCAGGGGCACCAGTACCCCTAGAACAGGATGCAGGTGCTATGCTCATCAAAAAGTTTCGAGGAGTCAACATACAGGCCGTCAAATTGAGACGAAGAACATCGTCTTCCACAGATAATCCTGTAGAAGAAGAGCTGGATGAGAGGGGAGCCGAAATGGCTCCACCACAGATAGGGTCATAAACTCCAGATACCAGGGTTGACAATGTCAATCCGGAACAATCAGAATTACTGGACAACGTACCAATTACAATTTCCGTAACGCCCATATTAACATAGAGAGAGAGAGGAGGAAAAATGGCCAGAGAGACTGTCCAGGAATGGACATTGCATCAGCAGCAGAGTTAGAGTGTCGCTCCACAGAGAGCAAAATGGCGGAACCTTCCTGTTGTGTCCCATTGCCATCAGATCCACTGGGTCATTCCCCATCTAAGAACCAGGAGTTGAAACACCTCCGGATGTAGTTCCTACTCTCCGCTGTCCATTGTGTGATGACTGAGGAAGTCTGCCATGAAGTTGTCTACGCCTGGAATGAGCACTGCGGAAATGACAGGAACATGAACCTCTGCCCAGGACAGAATGGCCTTGACTTCTAACCAAGCGGCGAGACTTCTTGTCCCGCCCTGTCTGTTGATATAAGCCACTGCCGTGGCAGAGTCAGACTCCACTCAGACTGGACCGTCCTCCAGGTGAGACTCCCAATTATGGAAAGAAGGGACTCCTCCATGGACCACTTTCCCTAAGCGCTACAGCGACCCAGAACAGATCCCCAGCCCAGGAGGCTGGCATCCATTGTGACCTCGGTCCAGTAGGGAATCCGGAAGGATCTTCCTTGTAGGAGATTGGAAAGGCCCAACCACCACTCCAAGCTCAACTCAACATGAGGAGGGAGTGATCAATAGCTTCTGATGATCGGTCGGTCCCTGCATGTCCGATTCACAAATCCTTGAAGTTCCCTGGTGTGTACCATGGCAAATGGAACCGCCTCTATCGTGGAGATGAACTAGCCCACCAGAGAAGACAACTTCGGAACCAGTATCCGATCACGGGATAGGATCATTGAGACACTTTGAGCAATTTGATGGTTACCTCGTCCGGTAGAAAAATCATGCACCTCTGAGTATCGAACAGAAGACCCAGGTTCCGAGACGGAACAAGGTCAGACTTGACCAAGTTCGTAATCCAACCGTGATGTGTAAGGAATTGAATGCAGGTCTGGACCTGCTGATGAAGAAGGTCCGCAGATGATGCTTGCAAAAGGCAAGTCATCCATATCAAGGCCCCCCAGCACCCGTTGGAAAACCTGGGGGGGCTGTTGTCAGACCAATGGTAAAGCTGAAACTGAAAATGACCTCTAGCGCAGGCAAACCTCAGATACTGCCTGCTCTCTAGATGGATTGGGATGTGCAATACGCATCCTGAAGGTCCAGAGAAGCAAGAAACTCCCCCGGAGACTTGGCAGCGAAAACTGTGAGCAGAGACTCCTGACGATAGTGAGACTTCACTACAAAGGAATTAAGATCTTTCAGATCCAAAATCGGGCGGGATCCGCCGTCCTTTTTTTTTGGTCACCACAAAGAGGCTTGAATAGAATCCTGAACCCCTGTCCGCAGGGGTCCGACACTGAATCATCCTACGGTGTTGCCGAAGCAGTCACGAAGTCATCGGCTTGTATGCGGCCTTGGGCTGCAATTGGTGCATGGGCTTGAAGGAGGAACGCGGAGCAGATGGAACCTCCTGGTTCGTCTTACGTGTCTCAGAGTCAAAGGAACGAAAGGACCAGTTACGCGTAAACTGCAACTTTTTTTTTTTTTTAAAAGACCAAGGGTAGAAGAGTACTCTAACCCCCGAGGCCTCGCTAATTAGTTCCTTAAGTTTGGATCCAAACAAGGAAGTACCTTCAAAAGGCAAAGAAAGAAATCTTTCTTGGAAGCAGTGACAGCAGACCAAATCTTAAGCCCAACCACCACAGAAGTAACATAGTAATTTAGGTTGAAAAAAGACTTGCGTCCATCTAGTTCAACCCTTTTCCTATTCCTGTTTACCATTGTTGATCCAAAAGAAGGCAAAAAAACACCTTCAATACAGCAATTTCAAATTCTGCCCCGAATGGGGGGGGGGGATTCCCTCCTGATTCCAAATGGCAATCAGATTTCTCCCTGGATCAACAAGCCCTAAGTAAAATATTAATCCTAATACTAACGTACATAGCCCTCTATGTTATGCTCTTTTAAATAAGTATCCAGGCCCTTTTTAAAGGCATCTAATGTATTCGATAGCACCACCTCCTCACGCAGTGAATTCCATACCTTTATTGTCCTTACAGTTATAGATTAAATCTCCTTTCCTCAAGTCTAAGCGGGTGGCCCCTTGTCCTATGTACTGTTCTGTTAATGAACAGGTCTTTGGAGAGCCCTTTGTATGGGCCCTGAACATATTTATATAGTGTTATCATATCCCCTCTAAGACGCCGTTTCTCTAGTGTATACAAGTTTAACTTTTCTAGCCTCTCTTCATAACTAAAACTTTCCATTCCCCTTACTAGTTTTGTAGCCCTCCTCTGCACTTTCTCTAGTTCATTAATGTCCTTTTTCAGAAAGGGCGCCCAGAATTGAACAGCATATTCTAGGTGGGGTCTTACCATGGACCTGTAAAGAGGCATAATAATATCTTTCTCCCTTGAGTCAATACCCCTTTTAATACATGCCAATATCTTATTGGCCTTTGCAGCTGCCAGCTGGCACTGCATGCTACTGCTAAGTCTATTGTCTACCATTACTCCCAAATCCTTTTCATGAGTAGATTTCCCCAGAGAAACACCATTTAAACTATATGTTGCATTTTTATTATTATACCCAAAATGCATAACTTTACACTTGTCTATATTGAATCTCATTTGCCATTTGCCTGCCCAGTTACTCAATTTGTCCAAATCCTCTTGTAATGAAGACACATCCAGTTCAGACTTTATTGCCCTACTTAATTTTGTGTCATCGGCAAACACTGATACATGGCTCCCTATGCCCTCTGGGAGGTCATTAATAAACAAATTAAAAAGAAAAGGACCCAGGACAGATCCCCGAGGTACTCCACTTATCACGTTTATCCAACTGGAGAACGTGCCATTTACTACCACTCTTTGCATTCTATCTTTCAGCCAATTTCTAATCCACACACAAACATTTTCCCCTAGGCCTATTACATTCAGTTTGTACAGTAACCTCTTGTCTGGAACCATATCAAATGCCTTGGCAAAGTCTAAATAGATCACATCAACCGCCGCTCCCGCATCTATATTATTACTCACTTTTTCATAAAATGCGATCAAGTTAGTTTGACAAGACCTGTCTTTCACAAAGCCATGTTGACTCCTGCTAATAATATTCCTGTTCCAGCAGAATTCTTGAATATATTCCCTTAGCAACCCTTCAAACAGCTTCCCTACCACAGATGTCAAGCTTACAGGTCTGTAATTTCCTGGCTGTGACTTTGATCCCTTTTTAAATATGGGCACCACATCTGCTTTACGCCAATCCATGGGCACCATACCTGAAATAAAAGAATCCCTGAAAATCAAATATAACGGTCTGGCCAGGGCCTGGCTTAGCTCTTTAAGTACCCGTGGGTGTATACCATCTGGCCCTGGAGCTTTGTATACCTTAACACCATTCAATTGTAGTAGTGGAGGCCCTTGCCATCATGCGGATGGCATCAAAGGCACCAGCAGAAACATAGTGTTGATCCACAGAGATAATAGCAAGGAGACGCGATCTCTCCGAAGTAGGCGCATCCTGACGGACCGTCATAGTGAGTTGCTCAGTCCAGACTGCAACAGCCCAGATAACCCATGCAACAGCAAAGGCTGGACGCATAGCAGAGCCAAAAGAAGTGAAAATGGACTGGAGGGGAACCTCAAGTTACTTGTCAGTCCAATCTTGCAGCGCAGAAGCATCAGAAACATGTAAGACAGTAGATTTAGGTAGTCTAGATATGGGTGCATCCACCTTAGAAGGATGAACCCATTTAATCATTTCTGTTTCAGAAAAGGGGAAAAGTTTAGCAAACTTTCTAGACACTGAAGAGGACTTGTCCGGAGTAGTCCATGCGTCAGAACCAAACAATCGAGAGTTGAGTTAGGAGGAAAATGAGTAAGGGGCTTTGCAGGCACCTGAAGAACATCAGAGGGATCAAAGGGAACCCCCTGAACCGATGGAATGTTGAGAGTGGACAATACAGCACTGATCAGGCCCTCAGTAAAGGTTTCAGGATCAGCTTCAAATGGGTCCCCTAAGAGACCTGGAAGATTCCAAAAGAGCACCAACCTCAACATTTGAATCTAGCAACAATTCTTCCTCAGAAGAATCTGACACATCAGGTGCTCCCTGCGGTTGAGGCAGGGAGGATCTGATAATAGAGGGGGGTCTGCCATAATTGAAGTGCCCCCTGTATCTGGGATGTAAAGAGCTGTAAAGTGGACCTAAGGTCTGCAGTTGCAGCCTTAAACTCTTGCACCCAAGCTGGCTCAATAGCATGGCTGGAAGGCCCTGGGTTGCTGCCAGGAACTTCAGAACCTGTTGGGCAGAAATGACCAGAGAACACTCTAGGTAGCCTTGTGTGACAGGAAGAGCAATGCGCAATGGGGGATACTGATACCCCATCTTCCTTAGTCTTAGGTCTAGCCCCTAGCTCCAGTGGTATAGACATTCTCACATTGTCAAAATAACCAACTGTACAATGAATCACCCAATTGTAGTGTGTAAGATTGATATTTCACCCCAGAAGCGCTAAATATAGACTGTTCTGGCAGGCGAAGGATCAATCTCCAGAGGAGAAAAGGATTGTCCAAACCCTGTGTAGGATACTCATTGAGAAAAGTGCACAAAATGGCTGCCACGACGGGAGCCAATCAGAAATTAGGAGCGAATCAAGCGCTCATGGGAAATGTAGTTTTTCCCAAAAAGTACCCCAAAGCAGTGCCCAAAGCCCCCCAAGCCCCCCAACACACTTGAACTATAAACTGAATGATAGCGCAAGGGTAGACAATTAAAATGAGCCCTCTCTGAATTTGCTGTGTGACGCGGTTACAGAGATACGTCCCAAACAGTGTTAACCCATAGAAAGTTAATGGAGCAATGGCATCTATGCAGTAAAGAGCGCCTTAAAGGCGCAGTACACAATTTTAATAAAAGTTAAACTACAAGTTAAAAACATGAAACACATGCAGGGAATATGTATGCATATAGAGAAAACACTGACCCAGTAAGAAAAGTGCTAGAAAACCCCATTAAACATGTCAAACCAGCAGAGGAAGGGTTAAGTTACCACAGACACCTGCTCCAAATACCCACAGACATACACATAAACACCCAATGAGTGCCGGAGTGCGCAATGAGAACTCCCAAATACAAGCCCAATTAAGAGACACTGTGGGACAAGTGGACCTTCAGCACTCAAAGGGTGGCTCACCTTTCTGCAGATATTCTGTCTTCAGGTTACCATGTAGTAAGAATGACCTCAGAGGGTAATCCATGGGGAAGCACTTGTTTGACGGTACCAGGATTTACCGGACCCTTTTGGGGTCGTCGGTTCCTGAACCGTCGCTGCTGCTGCCCCTCTTCCCCGGCTGGCTGGAGCCCTGCTGCTTCCTGGATGCTGGATGCTGCCTCCAGGCAGACTGGCAGAGCTAGTGAATTTAGCTGCAGGATCCTAGGTGGGGTTTCCAGAGGCCCTACGCCAGTAGACCGGCGAGGCAAGTGAATTCGCTCCTGCAGTGGCTAAGGTGAGAATCCCCAGCCCAACCCCCTCCAGAAATACAGCCAAGACTTGTATTAAGGAGGGTAGAACAGAACAGCCTTTATTGATAAAACACACTGCTTATATACACTTCCAGACACTCTTATCAAGATCAGAATACAAATTAGTGCTTGAAAAAGGGACATTTTAACTGGTCCATAATAACCTCCCCTGACTGGTCAATGAAGCACAGCAGGAGTCAATTCACATTCCTTAGCACATGGAGTATTCTTTAAACAAGCCAGAGTGCTGGACTTAACAGCCCACTCTGCAATCTGATTCCCCAGATTTACCAAATGTCACACAATGTACAAAACAGTGATCAATATTTCAAATGTTATAGTTCTAAATTATTCCATCTGGTCACACTACTCCCCCCCCAAGTCTTGGACAGACCAGGTGTGATCCCAACGGATCCACCTCTGCACTGTCCACAAAGTCTTTCAGTCATCTTCTTGCCAGGATAGTCTATCAGCCTTTTTGTTATACCTGCTAGGTCTGCACTGAATGATACAGGTGGAGGGAGAAGCTCCAGCTGTGTAACAACTGTCCATTTTTCCTACAACCATATTCAGAAATGCATCCACCTTTGGGGTGGTACAGACAAGGAGCTTGCGAAGGCACTGGTAAGATACCCCAAATCATTTGCTAACAGTACCTCAGCGGGGATGCCAGACATCAGTCCCACCTCACAGTCTCTTTCACCAGCACCCCAATCCAGTGTGATCCGGGCCAAGGGAATCTGGTGTATGGCTCCTCCAGCAACTTGTACAGCCACTGTCCGGCCAGTTCTCTGCCTGTGGGGGACCCGGTGGGGTTGTACCATAGTGATTGTGGCCCCAGTGTCTCTCAACCCCTTGGCTGGCTGCCCGTTCACCAGCACTGTCTGACCATGGTGTCCTCGGTTATCTGTTCTGGCAGTTTGGACCAGGCTCACCTCGTGGATCGGTCCCCACACTTCGTCTCTGCCAAAAGGTGCAATATTGTAATCCACTCCCATGGGCATGGATAAATTATACTCCATAGGTTCAGTGCCAGGGTCGTCTCCTCCACAGTAGGCTTGTCTTGTTGCACTCTGGGGTGGGACCGGTAGAGATACCGGCTGCTGGGGCAAGAGCCCAGGCTGTGACTGTCTCTGAGGGTAATTGCTCCGAACGTGCCCAGGCTGCAAACAATCATCACACTGCAGTCCATAGCGGCGCCCTCTGCTGGGCTGGTTGTGACTGATGGGAATGGAGCTGAGATGTGGTATCTGGCCCATTTGAGTGTCTGTAGTAATTCCTTTGGATTGTACAGGAGAGTGACAGGGCCCATTCTCTTGAGTCTCCACATAACTTTCCATACAGTAGGCTTGTCTTGGTGCACTCCGGGGTGGGACTGGTGGAGGTATTGGCCTCTGGTGCAGGGGCCTAGGTCTGGACTGTCTCTGAGGGCAATTGCTCCGAACATGTCCCAGCTGCAAACAATTATAGCACTGCAGGCCAGAACTGCGCCTTCTACTGGGCTGGCGGCTAGTGTTGGGAATGGGGCAGGGCCCTGGTACCTGGATCCCTTGAGGGGTGGCATTAGATCCTGTGGGGGGGACCGGAGAGGGCCAGGGCCCACTCCATCGGGTTTCCACATATTTGTCAGCTAACTTGGCCGCTTCCCCTACTGTAGCTGGATCACGGTCCCTTACCCAATCCCGAACTTCAGGAGGCGTATGTTGAAAGAATTGCTCCAGTAGTAAAAGCTGCCGACAATCCTCCATAGTCTTTGCATTGCAGCCCAGTAGCCAGTTGGCACAAGCACGGTCCATGCGGTACACCCATTCCGCATAAGAGTCCTGTTGCCGCCGTCGGGTATCCCGGAACTTTCGCCTGTAGATTTCTGGGGTAACTGCATACCGGGCAAGCAGGCACTTTTTCACCTCAGCATAATCGCGGCTGACTTCATCAGATAGGGCTCGATATGCCTCGGCAGCACGTCCAGTCAGTTTGCCCACCAGAATTTTTACCCAGTCTCTCTGATCAATCTCATAGAGGGCACATTGCCTCTCAAAATCTTGCAGGTACCCGTCTATGTCTCCTGTGCACTCCTCAAACACCCTGAAGGCTTGATGAGGCAGTTTTCCCTTTCGGGATCCACAGCTCTGTGGAAGTCCAGAGTCTCTCGGGCCTCTCTCCAGTTCTGCCATCCTCAGGCGTTCCTCCCTTTCTGCTGTCCTCTCCTGAGTCACCATGGCCATGACTCTATCCACCACCTCAGCAGATGGATTGGGGCCATAAAAAGCAAGCCGGATCTTGACATCTCGGGTGAAGGCATCCTCATGCTCTGTAGAGCTCTCCCTGGATCCCATGTTGGTCTGCAGGCTTGCAGGGATAGCGGTTTCAACTGATAGGCGGTCCATCTGCATCAAAGCCTCAATCAAATCAGTCTTTCTGGGACCATTTGCATCTCCACCTCTGGCAGTTAGGATCTCTTTTAACGTGGATCGCTTCAGCTGCTTGTAGAACCCCTCCATATGCTTGCAATTGGCTCCAGCCAAATCTCCCGATGGAGATTGTCCCGTTGGTGGTTTGAATGCCTTTAGGAAGAGGGCATCCCACCTTACTGCCACCAAATGTGACGGTACCAGGATTTACCGGACCCTTTTGGGGTCGTCGGTTCCTGAACCGTCGCTGCTGCTGCGCCTCTTCCCCGGCTGGCTGGAGCCCTGCTGCTTCCTGGATGCTGGATGCTGCCTCCAGGCAGACTGGCAGAGCTAGTGAATTTAGCTGCAGGATCCTAGGTGGGGTTTCCAGAGGCCCTACGCCAGTAGACCGGCGAGGCAAGTGAATTCGCTCCTGCAGTGGCTAAGGTGAGAATCCCCAGCCCAACCCCCTCCAGAAATACAGCCAAGACTTGTATTAAGGAGGGTAGAACAGAACAGCCTTTATTGATAAAACACACTGCTTATATACACTTCCAGACACTCTTATCAAGATCAGAATACAAATTAGTGCTTGAAAAAGGGACATTTTAACTGGTCCATAATAACCTCCCCTGACTGGTCAATGAAGCACAGCAGGAGTCAATTCACATTCCTTAGCACATGGAGTATTCTTTAAACAAGCCAGAGTGCTGGACTTAACAGCCCACTCTGCAATCTGATTCCCCAGATTTACCAAATGTCACACAATGTACAAAACAGTGATCAATATTTCAAATGTTATAGTTCTAAATTATTCCATCTGGTCACAACTTGTAACCAAGATATTCCTCCTTCAGGGCTTAAGGTCCACCAAAAGGCCCTGGACACTGAGCTAGCCACTTTGGAGAGGGCATTTGTCAGTAAAGGTAACCCGCCTAATGGTGGTATCCCATATTTGACAGAAAAATAAAAAAGAAACTAAAAACTGACGAGATGTTCTCCACCTGTGTTCATTCTGAAGCAGGCTAGGTGGACTGCAGCCTGAGAGGAAAGGAAGGCTCCACCCCCCTGCATACATTTAGAGAATGTTCCAGCCTACTTAAAGGGGACTGACGCCTCCCAGAGTTACCAATAACCTGTATTGGACGACAGTGAAATGTTTATTTTCAGATCTTTTCACGTATACAATGAGCTTGTGCAGTAACAGTGAATGTGCACCTCATTACTTTACAATTCATTATGTACCAATCCAAAATGGTGCAGAGCATACTTATTTCTTAATAATATAAGACAGCTATAGGCTTTAGCTGCAGAATTTACACAATATTTAACCATTTAGTTTCCTGGCTCAGCTACATCAGAAGCGGATATATTTTTTTCATGAGTATTGATGAATAACATCACTTCACTTCTTCTTTTAATCATAATTTACTTTTGTACTCTATTAGCTGCAACATTGCATTTTCTGTTTCTGGCTTGGAATGGGCCTATACACTCCATTAGTCATAATACTGGTTGGAACCAACTCATCACAACTTGAGAAACAGTGCAGTAAAATAAATTAAACTGTCATTCTATTGAAAATGTTATTTCAAAACTTCACAGTGGAAGAAAATCAAGTTTCTTTTTTACTGTATTACCTGTGCTGACATGAAACATGCAGGGATAAACCAAGGATTTTCAGAGAGGATTTCTAAAATTATAAATCTTACGGAACAAAGATACCTAAAATTGGTTTTGTGGAATACTCTACCCAGAACCAATTGCAGTTTGCACTGCATAGTCCAGGAGTGGGAAACCTGAATCACTTCAGCTGTTTTTGGACTCATTCTCAGCCAGCCAATGGTTGACTGTGGATATCGAAAATTGTAATCCAATAATAGCTGGGGGATTCAGTTTCCTAAAGATATATGCAAAGCAAGAACAAACAATTTTCCAAATTTGGGATTCTAAAGTTTGATTCTCTGACATGATGGGGCAATAGAACATGGTGGGATTTCTGAGACATTGGAAACATCCTCTCAGTTTTCTCTTGCATGCACAACACTTTCTAGTCATAAGTTTCAATGCTTTGTAGAAAGAGTATCTGATGTAGTTGTATAATACTGAATAACCATCTAATTGTGACTTCAGATGCTGATTTATTACTTTACTAGTTGAAGAGCCCGTTACACGGACCAAAGTGCCACTGCCAGCCGGTTGCGGTGCAGTCATGTGCAGTAGACTGCCCGCGCCGCAGCTGATACAGAGCTGGACGCTCCTTCGGAGCGTTCAGCTCTGTATCAGCCGTGGCGAGGGCAGTCTCTACTGCGCATGACTGCAGCACACGCAGCAATCTCTACTGCGCATGACTGTGTCGTTATACATGTTTTAGCAAGTTATTATATAGGAATATTTATAAACTACCAAAGTAGTGTTTCGATTGGACAGTCATTTTACCTCTTGGCTGTTAGTGAATTTTCAAACAAACCAAAAGGGAAGCATCTAATAGGGTATAATTTAGTTAACTGCAATAGCAGGGGTTATGTTCAAAAAGTACCAAATGTCTCCCCTTTCTGTACTAGAGTATTGATCTCCTGATTGCTTGTAATGGTTCATTACTCTCCTCTTTCTGTAATGGCAGAAAAAAGTTATAAATGAATACCTTGGTTGAAATAACAGCTTTGTGTAGCTCGAAGGATTTTCTAAAAGAAAAGGTACAGTTGACCTTATTCTTCATAGACAAAGTGCCAAACAAATGTCACTGATAAAAAGTACCAGCTCACAGACAAACAGTGCCAAGGCCACTGACAAATGTACCAGGTCAGTAACATGGTAGGAGCTGGCTGAATATTAGCTCTGCTGTGCAGTATTATTTTCAGGAAAGAAACTCAACTTCTTTATTTTAATTTTTGGTCTTACATATCTCTTACAAGCAAAACACATTTCAAAACTGTTTTCTTGGTTGCTCTGGCAATATGGACAATCCTCCATCTCAATCCTTCCTCCCCATGAGATGTATCCTGTTTAAATTCTATGCAGCCCTCACAACTCATGCTGATAACTTACATTTCCTTCACTGATCTTGTATGATGTCAATGATGGTAGGTTTAAAGGAGCAGTAAACTTTTTTTTATGAAAACACATATTTTACAGAGCATTTCCTGCTGAATAAAACAAGGTCACTCCCACTGCTGTCAGATGTTTTATTCAAAAATTATAGTAGTTTAAATAATCAGGAAGTGAATTTACTGTGTTTACTTCCTGATAGTTCTAACTGACAGGAAGCGACAGGCAGTTTCTATCACATTCTATGGAGAATTGTTTGTCTCTGACTTTCCTCTCCATTAGAATCTAACAGGAAATCTAATTAGAATTTGACCACTAGAGGGCACTGCTAATGTAAAAAAACATGGGTTTAAACTGTAATAACTCTGGAAATATAAATCTCTCGGCAGTGGGAGTACCTTTATTTTACTCAATAGGAAAATCCCTACAATATATATTTTTTCATAAAAAAAGTTTACTGCTCCTTTAAAGAAAGAAAGCGGCAAGAGAAGGAGGGGTTCGCTGAATTTACCACACCTGTAAAACTTCAGAAAGGAAAAAATATTAAAAACAAAATTTACTTTTTAATCCCTTTAAAGACCATGTGCCTTTATGAAAATCCTAAAATTTTCAATCAGTTCTAAATGTAAGTTCCATGGAGGAAGCTATGTATGTTGTTAGCAGGGCCACAGGACATAAAACTCTGCTCAATGCCCATGGTAATGTTAAGCCTTTAACCCCTTAAGGACCCATGACGGTCCTGGACTGTCATGGGTTGTTATCCCCTTAAGGACCCATCACGGACCAGGACCGTCATGGCTTAAATGATAGCAGAGCGCCTCCGTGCACGTTGCTATCATTAATTCCAGGCTGAGACTGAGTGCTCCGAGACTGGGGCGTTCTGTCTCAGCCCTTCTTGCTTGTGCCGGTTCATGTGATCAACGTAGCAGCGATCACATGTACCGGCATTGTTAGAGACAATGGCAGCACAGAAAGCATGCTCTCATTAAACAATTTTGGAAGTATGATTGTTGTGGAGCTATGTAATACACTTATATACACCGCCAAATGTCACGGATAAAAAAGTGTCAAAATAGGGTGGGAAAAAGGGACATGGGGATTTGCACCCAAGGGGGGGGACAGTGTCCACTTTAAACTGCACATTTTGTAGGTATGACTATACCTTTCATGCAGACGCCATAAAAATTTAACCCTTTGTGCCCAATTGATCCCAAGAGAAAAAACCAAAAAATTTTTTTTTTTTACATTTTTTTTTTACTTTTTTTTAATTTTAATAAAGTAAATGGCAGGTTATCCAAATAAATAGGGTATCAAATGAAAGCCCTATTTGTGCTTAAAAAACAGTATATAATTTATGGGGGTGGAATAAAAGCCTAAGAGGTAAAACACTGTTGAACAAAGACATAGTCAAAAAGGTCAGAATTGCTCCGGTCCTTAAGGGAAAACAACCTCAGATTTTCTCAGTCCTTAAGGGGTTAAAGGACACTTACGTACCCAGACCTCCATCAAAATAAGTGCAGAGTATTAAAGCACACAACTATGCGTATAACTATTAACTTCCTATAGACTTTAATCTAATCTGGCTTTAGTTGGTAGCATAGGCTGTGTCAGGAGATATTAGTGGGAGCTTTCAGTACTGTAGTAGGGCTTGTGTGGTGAGGATAAGGCTCATGGAGCTCTGCCTTCGGCCACAACTCCCAGATGACATCACATGCCACCTTCTGCAAAAGCAATGAAGAAATCTGATATTCTAAAAGCATCCTGTCAAGCTGCCCAAGCCTTGTACTACTTTCAGTAGACATCTAACTAGCTGATGTAATCCACAGAACACAGTCAGTTTCCAAAAAAACACCAGTGAGGGTACATGGCCTCACTAGTATCAAAATATGACATGGATGTGGGGAAAAGAGGATTTTATCTTACCTGTTAAATCCTTATCTCTTAGTCCATACAGGTTACTGGTAACTTTGGTAGGCGATCTGCCCCTTTAATTGTAGGCAGAAACAATTCTAAAATTGTATGCAGGGGGTGGAGCCTACCTTCCCTCCTTGGCTGCAGCTAGCCAACCAGTTCCAGAAAGACTTCAGACACTAACTATTGACTAGATAGTAGAAGGGAAAGAATACTCCTATGAGCATGACCCCAAAGGACCCCCATGGTCTGTCACAGGAGACAGGGTGGGAGACCAGTAACCTGTATGGACAAAGAGAAAAGGATTTAACAGGTAAGACTAAAATCCTCTTTTCTCTGTCATCCAATACAGGTTACTGGTAACTTTGAATGTCCAACCACTGAGTTTCTCAGAGGCGGGAAGGAAGGCAAGGACCAGGCACAAGGCCACCAAAGTCACCAGAGCAGATATGAACCATCAGATCTGAACAGGGGTAAAAACACCCCAAACTGTTACACAGCACACTGAACTAGAACCAATAGGGCTCATAAGTGAAGGAAGCACCAAAAACCGAAGAAGATCCTAGACAAGCTAGACTGCATCCAGGATCTTCCTCCCAAAGCTGGAGTCAGCCGATGCCAGCACATTAACACGGCAGTGCTTCGAAAAGCTGCGCACAGATGACAAAGTGCAGTCTTACACAACTGATCAACAGAGGCCTGATTCTTGTAAGCCCAAGAAGCCCCAATAGATCTTGTAGAATGAGACGAGACCCAAAAGGGGACAGGCTTCTTCCTGAGCTTGGAAGCCTTACAAATAGTGAACTTGATCCAAGAAGCAATAGTCACTTTGGATGCAGGTCCTCCTGCCCTGGGACCCTCAGAAATGACGAACAGCGTGTCAGATTGTCTAATACACTCAGTGCGATGTACATACAACTTGAGACAACGCACCACATCAAACAAGTGGAGATCCCTCTCCTTGTAAGAGGTGGGGACAGGGCAGAAAGAAGGTACCACAATCTGCTGATTGATGTGGAACTCCGAAACCACTTTCTGAAGAAACTCTTGTCCTTGTGAAACACCAAAAAAGGTTTTTTACAGGACAGAGCATGTAATTCCGCACCACGGTGAACTGACACGATCGCCAGAGAAAGGCCATTTTCCACATCAACAGGCGTAGAGGAATAGTAGCCAAAGACTCAAATGGAGGGTGCTGAAAAACACCCAAAACCAAATTAATATCCCACGGAGGAGCAGGATTCTTGAAGGCAGGATGAGAATGAGCAATGCCCTAGAAGAAAACCTCGACATCAGGAAGCATGCCAATGCGTCTATTAAAGAAAACAGAGAGAGAGCAGATGTCTAAACCTTAAGGGAACTCAAACTGAGGCCCTTATCCACACCATCCTGCAAAAAGGCCAGGACCGTAGGCAGATCAAACTCCTGAGACAGGTCTTTATCGGCACACCAAGATAGGAAGGTCGACCAGATATGTTGGTAGATCTTGGAAGAAACAGGCTTGCGGGCACTGAGCATAGTAGCCCCCTCGCCAGAAGAAAACCCTTTCTTCTTCAATATTGAGGATTGAATTTCCAAGCCGTCAAATCTAGTCAATAAACATCCTCCTTCCACAGGAAACCCTGTAGAAGAAGATCCGGACGGCAAGGAATGGCTCCGCCACTGACAGAACCAGAAACTCCGGAGGAATAAGAATGACTGGACAGCACTCCAGCTGTAATTTCCGTAACACCCTGTACAACATTGGGAGGGGAAGAAAGATGTAGGTCAGAGGAAATAACAAAGGAATAGACATGGCATCCACCACCAGAGCTAGAGGGTCCCTCCATCGAGAGCAGAACCTCGGAACATTCCTCTTGTGTCTTGTCGCCATCAGGTCAATGTAAGGAAGACCCCACTTCTGAACAATGAGGTTGAACATAACATCACTAAGGGGTTAAGGAATGTTGAGAGCTGTATACCACAATAGGTGGAATGCCCATGGATGAGTAACATGTACTCTCCCACTTAGGAATAGGAGATATGTACTAAGTGTAACATACCAGTTTTGGCTCATGTAACAGCACCACAGTGAGATATTTACTGTAAATGTGTCTTCACATCCAATAAATATTATAGAGGTGTGCAATGCATTGCTTTGAAATGCGCTGTAAACCTCCTTCTTTTACAGTTAAAAGTAGTGGTGGGCAAAATATTTCACCTTAGGAGTAAACCAGGTAAAAAATAGCACTTCCTGCCATGCAGGAAATTTCCAGTGAAAAGTGGCATTTTCCCACTGTATCCTCCCTTTGTTACTGCATTGACATCAATGAAATTAATCAATTTCTACCTCTCCAAGCAGACTTTTCCTTGTACTCTCACCATGATAGCACTAAAGGGGTTTCAGGTTCGCTCTCCTTGTCATTCTGTGCTTGTGTGAGAGAGAAAGCATTAACATTTTGATGCTAGAAGAGATAGGCAAAGAGAGTTTGGTAAATTGTTATATTTTGCCAGATGAATGTAAATAGTTGATAGCAGTGAGACCTATATATCAAATTAGTTAATATAATAGTTGATATTTCTAGGATATATATTGTGTTTCTAGAAAGGTTATTGTAGCTAATATTTGATCTGGGGGAATTCTTTTAATTTGTTTATTAACCCTTCAACTGCTATTTGTCTATTTTGAGGTGTTTCTTTGGATTTCTTTGTGTATGTTTTTGGGTTTACACTTTTGCACAGTGAGAAGTTTATTTAAACCTAACACTAGACAAAAGAAGACACCATCTTGGGTGTGTCATCCTATATTACTAAGTGGATTAACCCTTGGAGTACCCTATAGGATGCGTGACCCTAAGTACTCCACAGAGGAGAATAGGGTCCTGGTGGAGGTCATCATGTCATGGCAGAGGTCCCTGTTCCCCAGGGGGAAGGTCCCCGGAATGGGGGCGAAGAAGAAGGCTACCTGGAGGGAAGTGTTGGCCACAGTCAATGCTGTGTCCAGCTGCAGCCAGTCTCTTGAGTCCTTCAAGAAGAGATCGACAGACTGCAAGAGAGTAGTAAAGAAAAAAATGGGGCTGGAGGCACTATATGCAAGAGGCCCTGGAGGTGGCCTGCACCTGCTCATGCAGTACGAAGAATGGGAGGAGGTGCTGCTGAGGTCAATGTCTGAGACAGTGGTACAGTGGATCCCAGGATGGTCTGAGACCGGAGAGGAGAGCGGCCTCCAGGTCACCAGTAAGTGCATCAAAGGGTACATACACAAAACACATATCCTGACACCTACCATGGCCCAACATAGTAACATCTGAACACATGGCCAGCATTCCACACCACAAATCCAGCAACACAGCTTGGAGGGGGTTCAAACAAGGACTGAATATATGACAAACCCAGCATAAATGGGAATGGTCAAGTCCCTGTTTAGCCCCCTTCATGCTGTCTACAACAACCTCACTCACAGCACAAAAACAATGCACACCATCATGTCTGAGGCAAAGATATAACCGTTATGTAAAAGAGCTAGTCAGAGACACTTAACTAGGAACGAGCCTACCCTCGAGATGATGAGGCTCTATAGGATAAGTATCCTACCCAGGGTGCAATCTCTTTTAGCTCACTAGTGCCTTTCACAGAGAGGAAATATCCCGAAGCACATCCTACTGATCCTACCAAAAGGCAGTCCAGCCATGAAGTGCCAGGCAATTTCTCTCTGAACAAGAGAAGCATCCAACCCCAGACGTACATTTCGGCCTTGTTGGGCCTCGTCAGTGAGGTGCAGCTGATCTCTCTAGGCACTGTGAGCAAGGGGTCCACATCTGGATTACCCTGTTACCCTTAGGGTGACTAGTCCCAAGGGCAATTTGCATATGCAAAAGAGCTAGTCAGAGACGCCCAACTAGGAACGAGCCTACCCTCAAGATGATGAGGCTCTATAGGATAAGTATCCTACCCAGGGTGCAATCTCTTTTAGCTCACTAGTGCCGTTCACAGAGAGGAAACATCCCAAAGCACATCATACTGATCCTACCAAAAGGCAGTCCAGCCACGAAGTGCCAGACAGTTCCTCTCTGAACAAGAGACGCAGACAACCCCAGACATACATTTTGGCCTTGTCAGTGAGATGCACCTGATCTCTCTAGGCACTGTGAGCAAGGGGTCCACGCCTGGATTACCCTGTTACCCTTAGGGTGACTAGTCCCAAGGGTAATTGAGTGTCTCTGACTAGCTCTTTTGCATATGCAAATTGCCCTTGGGACTAGTCACCCTAAGGGTAACAGGGTAATCCAGGCGTGGACCCTTTGCTCACAGTGCCTAGAGAAATAAGCTGTACCTCTCTGACAAGGCACAACAAGGCTGAAACGTACAGCTGGGGTTGACTGCTTCTCTTGTTCAGAGAGGAATTGCCTGGCACTTTGTGGCTGGTCTGCCTTTTGGTAGGATCAGTATGATGTGTTCCGGGATATTTCCTCTCTGTGAAAGGCACTAGTGAGCTAGAGGAAATATCCCGAAGCACATCCTACTGATCCTACCAAAAGGCAGACCAGCCACAAAATGCCAGGCAATTCTTCTCTGAACAAGAGAAGCAGTCAACCCCAGACGTACGTTTCAGCCTTGTTGTGCCTCGTCAGTGAGGTACAGCTTATTTCTCTAGTCACTGTGAGCAAGGGGTCCACGTCTGGATTACCCTGTTACCCTTAGGGTGACTAGTCCCAAGGGCAATTTGCATATGCAAAAGAGCTAGCCAGAGACACTCAATTGCCCTTGGGACTAGTCACCCTAAGGGTAACAGGATAATCCAGGCGTGGACCCCTTGCTCACAGTGCCTAGAGAGATCAGGTGCATCTCACTGACAAGGCCAAAATGTATGTCTGGGGTTGTCTGCGTCTCTTGTTCAGAGAGGAACTGTCTGGCACTTCGTGGCTGGACTGCCTTTTGGTAGGATCAGTATGATGTGCTTTGGGATGTTTCCTCTCTGTGAACGGCACTAGTGAGCTAAAAGAGATTGCACCCTGGGTAGGATACTTATCCTATAGAGCCTCATCATCTTGAGGGTAGGCTCGTCCCTAGTTGGGTGTCTCTGACTAGCTCTTTTGCATATGCAAATTGCCCTTGGGACTAGTCACCCTAAGGGTAACAGGGTAATCCAGATGTGGACCCCTTGCTCACAGTGCCTAGAGAGATCAGCTGCACCTCACTGACGAGGCCCAACAAGGCCGAAATGTACGTCTGGGGTTGGATGCTTCTCTTGTTCAGAGAGAAATTGCCTGGCACTTCGTGGCTGGACTGCCTTTTGGTAGGATCAGTAGGATGTGCTTCGGGATATTTCCTCTCTGTGAAAGGCACTAGTGAGCTAAAAGAGATTGCACCCTGGGTAGGATACTTATCCTATAGAGCCTCATCATTTCGAGGGTAGACTCGTTCCTAGTTGAGCGTCTCTGACTAACTCTTTTGCATATAACGATTATGTGTATCACAGTGTCATACACAGAGTGACAGAGAAGTCAGCACACAACCCCTTGAGTGCTAGAGGAATAAGCAATGCATTGTTTGACAATACACTGGCTAGTCCCCTGGCACTCAAACAGTTACAGAGGATAGCAAGGAGATCCAATGAGATCGCTCCAGCAGAAAGAAAGCCTCTGTCATCCGAGGATGCTGGGTAGTGGGACGGGAACAGAGGCAGAGTGCCAAGCCGGAAGTAGGGTTCTGGGCACTCTTTAAACCTTAATTTTTGTGCAAATAATGTTTTCTTAAAAAAAATTAATAACATTTTAAACTTATTTGCTAAATGCTCTAACTAATGATCATTACTTGTAAAGATGTGAGAGATCCCTTTTAACCCTTTGCGTGCCATCGGGTTACGCAACGCATTGCAAAACAATGTGTTGCCTGCCCCTCTGGTACGCAAAGGGTTAGTCCTTTGAAGATCAGAGGTGTGCACAATGCAAAGCAAAGCACCCACTTTGGTTCCTCAAGGGGTTAATAAGAATGTAATTTTAGAGTTTATAGATTTTATTCCAGTCAAAGTTTGACATAATTTGGCAATGGTAGGCAAAGGTTATATTCCATGTAAATCAATTAGCATTTCTAAAAATTCTCTTCATAGATACATCTTTGATGTTACTTTCAACTCTGTTACTATTTAAAGCATAAAAGGATAAAAGTCATATGAATTGAAACCATGTCTAGGATCAAAAACAAGAACTTCTGTTATCTGTCTTAATCCTAAAAAAATAGGACATTTCACAGACAATAAAGCTCTAATGAATAATTTGCACATATTTTACATATGTTCCAAATGAAAATTGAAATATAGCATGTATTACGCATAAGTATTAAAATGGAAGAATATTCACATATGGTAGCCAACATATTAAGTAATTTGTGAAAATCCAGCATCACCAAGTTTTATCCGAATTCCTTACAATAATTATGTATTTGGTCCATGAATAAAAGCTACACATATTGGATATTGAAATCTAAACTATATCTTAAACCATTTTAATGCTAGAAGCGTATGCAACTCTTTGCTCTGCAATGCATTGTACACCCCTCTCACACTCTTGGGTTATATATAAGGTTACAGTATCTAAGTGCAATAGAATGAAAGGACAGTGTGATGAATTTATGAATACATCAGAGCAGCTTCACGGATTCCAGCCTCCAACTACTGCATGTGGCCTCTGTAGAGCATACCAGTAGACACACTCTACCATCGTTAAGGCAATCCCTTATGCCTGCCTCATTGCATGTGCAGGAAAATGGGTTGAAATCACACCATTTCCTTTATGCCTTGTTTAGTACATAGTGTAAAACAAGGTACAGAGAAAAAGAAACATCCCAAAATGATCTCCCCTTGGTATAAGCAGCATTAAGGGGATCATTTTAGGTGTAAAGAAATTAGTAAAGAGCAGGTCATGAAAATTAATTCCAGTGCCAGATTTTGAGCAGAATTGTATTTGTACATTCACACAGTATCTCCTACGACTTTAATAAGCCCCAATTCATTATATACAGTACTGTGCAAAAGTCTTAGAAAGGTGTGAAAAAATTCTGTAAAGTAAGAATGCTTTCAAATATACACGTTAATAGTTTATTTTTATCAATTAACAATTTGGTGTGGCCACCCTTTGCATCAATTCATTTAGGTATACTTGCAGTCAGAGATTTTGTAGGCATATACCTAACAGATGATAATGATCATCAATCTAATATGTGGGTTGAAACACAATCATTAATTGAAAGAGAAACAGTTGTGTAGGTGGAATACAACTGGGTGAGGAACAGCCAAACTCAGCTAACAAGGTGAGGTTGCTAAAAGAAGATTTTAGTCTTACCTGTTAAATCCTATTCTCTTAGTCCATATAGGTTACTGGTAACTTTGGGAAGGCGACCGTCCCTTTAATTGGGCAGATAACAATTCTGGAAAGAATTTTCAGGATGGAGCCCTCCTTCCCTCAGCTGGTCAGCAGTCAATTCCCTCCCAGTTAGAATGAGACGCTAATTATTGACTAGATAGCAAGAAGGAAAAAGAAAACTCCTGTGAGCATGAACCTGAAAGGACTTCCACGTTCGGTCACAAGAGAACCAAGCATGGTCCCTTGACAGGGTGGGAGACCAGTAACCTATATGGACTAAGAGAAAAGGATTTAACAGGTAAGACTAAAATCCTCTTTTCTCTGTTGTCCAATATAGGTTACTGGTAACTTTGGGATGTCCAACCATTGAGTTTCCCAGAGGTGGTAAGTAAGGCAAGGACCAGGCGCAGGTCCCCAAAGTCACCAGAGCATGCATGAAACCAACAGATCATAAAATAGCTCTTAGAGTAGCAATAAAGTGTCAGTGGACACAAAAACAGGGGTATAACACACCAGGAACTGTAACACAGAACTAAAGCCAGCCAGGCTCAACAGTCAAGGAGTACTGAAGAGATAAAGAAGACCTTAGAAAGGCAATGCTGCCTCCAGGATCTTCCTACCAAAGCTGCCATTGGCCGATGCCAGGACATCAACACAATAGTGTTTAGAGAAGGTGTGCACAGATGACCAAGTGGCCGCCATGCACAGTTGATCAGCAGAGGCCTGATTCTTATAGGCCCAAGAGGCCCCAATAGACCTAGTGGAGGGAGACACGAAATAGAACAGGAGTCTTCCTCAGCTTGTAAGCCCTACGAATAGTAGACTTAATCCAGGAAGCTATGGTAACCTTGGATGCCGGCCTACCGGCCCTTGGAACCTCAGGAATGACTACTGCTTGGGCTTGGAGGAGGAGAGCGAGGCCTGGGGAACCATCTGGTTCGTGGGACGCGCTTCAGTCTGACAGGGGTGAGAAAGCAGAATCCTTTTAACCAGAGGCTTCTTCTTGGGAACATGGATAACAGAGTACTCTTACCCCCAGTGGCCTCACTGATGAGGTCCTTAAGCTCCGGCACAAACAAAGACATGCCCTGAAAGGGTAACAAAAATAAGGCTTTCTTAGAGGTGGTGTCAGCGGACCAGATCTTGAGCCAACAGAAATGGTAGAAACCCTAGCCACCAACCGGATGGCATCAAAGATGCCAGCAAAAACATAATGCTGAGCCTCAGAGATGTTGGCCAGAAGCTGCAGCAAGTCAGCAGTAGGAGCACCCTGACGGACAGCAACAGTGAGCTGTTCAGTCCAAACTGCAATGGCCCTGGGATGAGCCCACTGAGCCAGCGCTGCTTCAGAGAAAGGATACAGCTTAGCAAACTTTCTAGACACAGTAGATTTCTTGTCAGGAGACTTCCACTCCTCTAACACAAGTTGGTTAAGAGTGGGATTAGGTGGGAAGAAGGTGGACTGTTTCTTAGGTTCATGAAACACATCAGAAGGGTACTTGGGAGTCTCAGAGACTGGGTACTCAGTCTTAGGCCTAGCCCCAAGCTCCAAAGGAGTTGACATCCTCACAGTGTCAAAACGGCTGAAAGTATAAGGGATACCCAAATAAAGTGTCTAAGATGAAGTATTTAACCCCAGAAATAGCAAAATTGCACTTATCTGGCAGGCAAAGGGTTAATCTGCTGAGGAGAGGAAAGTCCAAGCCCTGCATAGGATACTCATGAAGGGAAGGCAGAAAATGGCATCCGCAACAGGAGCCAATCAGAAACGAGTAATTTCCCTTAAAAAGTACCTCAAACAGTGCCCGAAGCCCCCTAAGCCCCCCAAAACACTCAGAACGTTAAACGGATGATAGAACAAGGGCAGACAAACAAAATGAGCCATCTCTGAAGTCGCTACGTTGAGCGCTTGCAGAAATATGTCCCAAACTGTAAAATCCCACAGAGGTATATGGAGCATGGCGTCTATGCGGTAAAGCACGCCTTTCCTCAAATATACCAAAAAAACAGTGGAAAAAGCATCAGCAAATAGTAGAAAGATGAAATAAACACTGGACCCTGTAGGAAAAGTGCCATAAACCCAAAGTTCCCAAACCAGCAGTTAAAGGGAAATTTACCACAGAAACCCCACTGCTCAAAAACCCTACAAACATACGATAAACGCAATGAGTGCAGGAGTATGCAATAGGAACTCCAAGAGAGACCCCTGTGCGGAGGGAAAGCATGGGACATGTGGACCTCAGCACTCAAAGGGTTGCTCACCTTTTAGTAGGTTTTCTGTCTTCAGATTACCATTGCTAAAGAAGAAACCTCAGTGGGCAACTCCTAGGAAAAAAACACGCTACACAAGCTTTTTCCTCTCAGGGCTGACAGGTCCTCAACAGCACCTGGAAACTGAGCTATCCACTTGGGAATTGTCAGTAATGGTAATCCGTCTAGAAGAAAAATAATAAAAAAGCTAAAACTATAGCAGAACAGTTCTCATGCTTTGCTTCATCAAGGAATAAATCTTACTGGAGGGAACTGGCTGAGAAGCAGCTAAGGAGAGGATGAAGGCTCCACCCAGCAATTTCTTCCCAGAATTGCTCCTGCCTGCTTAAATGGGTGGTCGCCTTCCCAAAGTTACCAGTAACCTATATTGGACGACAGAGACAAGATATAAATTAATAATTAGCAAATTATCCTTTATAATATAATATACTTTCTCAGAATGCATAACATCTATTTTAGAGAACTCATAAAACTGAATAGGTCTTCTTTTCTGCAAGTTCATCCTCTTTTCAGTTACCTTTCTTATTACAATCATTTTGTTAAAATACATATTTACTTTGCAATCTACAATAAATTAGGTATTTATATAATACTAATTTAAAAGCCCATGTACACAGGCACCAGTACCACCCAGCAGTCTCGGCTGGTGCTCAGAGCCTCTCTGCTCACCGAGCGGCCCCAGGAAGGTGCACAGAACGGACTCTGGTCCGAATTTGGAGCTCCCCGCTCTGTATCAGCCGCGGCACATTCATGCAGTCTGTACTGCGCATGACTGCAGCGCGGGCACTCTCTACTGCACATGACTACAGCGAGCACAGTCTCTACTTTGCATGACGGCTTCTGACAAACATCCTAGCAAAATATTATGTAGGATTGTATATCACAATTTTCTTTTTCTGTTCACAAGTTTGATCCCTGCCTTACATGTTTCAGGTATGACATGAGACCCCCTCAAATTTTAATTATGCTCTCACACTAACATGTTGATCTATCAGCAGCGTATACATTTTTTTGTGAATCCATGTGTTGCTGTTACTCACCAAGTATGTATAAATACATGCAGCTTTTTGAATGCTAAATAAATCATATTTACCCAACAGTTGAGTCCCAACTTATATGTGCAAGTCTACAGTAGGATTACAAATACAAAACAGACATTTATTAAGGTCAAGCTAAAAAAGTAACAATTTGCAAAAAAGTTGCAACACAATTAGATTTGCCATTACACTAAGTTATGCTTAATAAATGAGGCTAAAAAGTGAAATTAAGCAAACAAGTGTGATTTTTTTCAGCAGTTATGTGAAAGTCAATGTAAACTGAAATTAATCCTATTTCCTAGTCCACATAAATGCAAATTACAATTTTTTTTTATTTCATAAATATGAAAAAATGAAAAGCCTTTATATTTAGCAATTTGCTTCTTAATCTTTTTTTAACATAGTGCAATTTTCATTAATATAAATACATTTTAATAATTTATATTGAAACTTTTTTACTATCAAGCAATTTATTTGTACTAAGACGAATTAACACCTCATCTAACACATCCTCACAACACACCTATACATCAGTTCAGTGTATCTGTATATTGAGTGGTGCTGTGTATTTATTTCTTTTGTGCTCTATACAGTAACATAGTAACACAGTAAATTAGGTTGAAAAAAGACACAAGTCCATCAAGTTCAACCTTCGCCTCATTCCTCAGTAACTGAGAATTTTATAGCTTTCCTGCTACCAATTAAATTAGTCTTTATCAGACCTTCCTGATCAGCCTACTGATAAACAGTATAACTCTGTATGTTCCCTTTTGAAAGAAATGTATCTAATCTTCTCTTAAATGTATCCATTGTATCTGCCATAACTACCTCCCTGGGCAATGAATTCCACAATTTGACAGACCTTACCGTAAAAAAACCCTTCCTCTGCTGAAGTTTAAACCTCCTTTCCTCTAATCTCAAGGGGTGTCCCCTGGTCACCTGATCAGGCCTTGGAATAAATGGCTCACCGCAGAGATCCTTGTATTGACCTCTCATATACTTGTACAATGTGATAAGGTCTCCTCTTGGTCGTCTTTTCTCTACAGTAAATAAACCAAGTTTGTTTAGTCGTTCCTCATATGTCAAGTCCTCCATTCCCTTAATTAATTTTGTTGCTCTCCGCTGTACCCTCTCTAGTTCTAGTATATCCTTTTTCAGAACCGGTGCCCAAAATTGCACTGCATACTCAAGGTGAGGTCTTACCAATGATTTGTATAATGGCAAAATAATGTTATCCACTCTTGCTTCAATACCTCTTTTTATGCAAGACAGGACTTTGTTTGCCTTTGCTACTGCTGTTTGACACTGGTCACTGTTTCCAAGTTTGTAGTTGACAAGGATACCCAGGTCTTTTTCTAGCAACGAGTCACCTAAAATTATTTCATTAAGTTTATAAGTAGCCTTGGATTAAGTTTATAAGTAGCCAGCATTTCCCTCTTTTCAGGGATTTTTGTTATACACTAAGCAGCCCCAACATTGATAAACCAAAATATCATGTTTACATATATAGGAACTATTGACATGGCCAACATAGAATTATATGCCTCAATAGGGGACAAAGAAGACAAAACATTCTTACTGAATACCTGCAAAGTGAAAAAAAAACAACCACATTTTCACCAAATTCTTTTGATTTCAAAAAAATCTTTTTCAATCTTGAAAAATTATTGAAAAAAGAAATGAACTTTTGGTGGGAGTGTACTACGCTAAGAAAATATATAGATAATGAATAAATACTCAGAGGCTTATGAATTATGAAGGAACTGGCATTCGGCCAAGAAACACTAAATAGGGTGGCTTACAGGACAGAGCATGTAACTCCGCAACACGGAGAACGGACACGATCTCCAGGAGAAAGGCCATTTTCCATGTCAAGAGGCGTAGAGGAATAGTAGCCAAAGACTCAAATGGAGGGCGCTGAAGGATGCCCAAAACCAAGTTAAGATCCCATGGAGGAGCAGGATTCTTGAAGGCTGGACAAGTATGAGCAACACCCTGGAAGAAAACCTTGACATCAGGAAGGATGGCAATGCGCCTCTGAAAGAAAACAGAGAGAGCAGAAGTCTGAACCTTAAGGGAACTCAAACTGAGGCCTTTATCCACACCATCCTGCAAAAAGGCCAGGACCGTAGGCAGATCAAATTCCTGAGACAGGTCCTTCTCAGCACACCAAGATAGAAAGGTCGACCAGACACGATGGTAGATCTTGGGAGAAACTGCTTTGCGGGCACTGAGCATAGTAGCCACCACCCCAAAAGGAAAACCTTTCTTCTTCAATATTGAGGACTCAACTTCCAAGCTGTCAAAGTTAACCGATGAACATACTCCTTCCACAGGTAACCCTGTAGAAGAAGATCCAGACGCCAAGGGAGCCGGAAATGGCTTCACCATTGACAGATCCAGAAGCTCCAGAAACCAAGGTTGGCGAGGCCAGTACGTACCAATCAGAATGACTGGACACTGTTCCAGTCGAAATTTCTGTAACACCCTGTGCAACATTGGCAGGGGAGGAAAGATGTAGGCCAGAGGAAATAATTAAGGAATAGACATTGCATCAACCGCCAGGGCTAGAGGGTCCTTCTAGGGACAGCAGAACCTCGGAAACTTTCAGTTGTGTCTTGTCCCCATCAGGTCGATGTAAGGAAGACCACACTTCTGGACAATGAGGGTGAACACCTGTGGGTGCAGCTCCCACTCTCCGCTGTCCACTGTGTGTCGCCTGAGGAAGCCCGCCGTGATATTGTCTACACCAGGAATGTGCACTGTGGATATGGAGGGAACATGTTCTTCTGCCCAGGACAAAATAGCCTTGACCTCTAACCAAGCGGCAAGACTTCTTGTTCCGCCCTGCTTGTTGATGTAAGCCACAGCCATGAAGTTGTCGGACTATACCCGGACTGGACAGTCTTCCAGCTGAGATGTCCAATGAAGAAGGGCATGAAATATTGCCCGAAGCTCCAACACGTTGATGGCAAGGAGAGATTGCGTTGGAGACCACCGACCCTGAGCACTCAGGCAACCCAGGACCGCTCTTCAGCCGAAAAGGCTGGCATCTGTCGTCACCGTGGTCCAGAAGGATACCAGGAAGGACTTGTCTTTCAGCAGATTGGAGAGGTCGAGCCACCATGACAAACTCAGTTCCACATAAAGAGGGAGGGACAATGATATCTTCAGAAAGTCCGGCTGACCCCTGCACACCTGGATCACAAATCTCTGGAGTTCCCTGGTGTGCGCCATGGCAAACGGGACCGCTTCTATGGTGGAAATGAATTTCCCCACTAGAGAAGACAGCTTCTTGGCTGGAACTGGATCTTGATCCAGAACCGCAGAAACCCTGTGGGCGATCTGGCGAGCTACCTCGTCCGTGAGAAAGACCATGCTCTTCTGAGTATCAAAGAGAAGGCCCAGGAAGACCAGATGGGATGGGACAAGATCTGACTAGTCCATGTTGATGATCCACCCATGATGGGTGAGACCGTGAATGCATTGCTGAACTTGCTGATGAAGAAGCTCTGTAGGTCGTCCATGTATGGAGTAACTCCGATGCCGTCTCAGTAGAGGACGGACACTAAGGCTCCCAGGACACAGTTGAAAACTTGAGGAGCTGTAGTCAGACCAAAGGGAAAAGCTGAAAACTGAATATACCCTTGGTCGCAGGCAAATCTGAGATACTGCTGGCTCTCTGGATGAATGGCAATGTGTAAATATGTGTCCTGAAGATCCAGTGATGCAAGGAATTCCCCCGAGGACATAGCAGCAATCACCGCCCATACAGACTACTGGTGATAATGGGTCCGGATCACAAAGGAATTGAGATCCTTCAAATCCAAAATGGGACCACAACCGGCGTCCTTTTTGGAGACCACAAAGAGGTTTGAGTAAAAAGCCATACCTCTGTCCTGAACTGGAACCGGTTCTAGAACATCCTTGTCCAGATGAGCCTGAATAGTGCCACTTGAACAGCCAGGGTTTCTCCGCGCCCTGAGGCGTTTGAGAAGGAAAGAAGCGAAAGGGAGGAAGAGAGACAAAAGGGATCTTGTACCCTTCCATCACCACCTGTAAAACCCACGGGTCCACCACTGAAACCTCCCAGATGCTGTGGTAGTGACGCAGATGACCACCCACTGCAGAGTTGGGATCTGGGTTCGGTAAGTCATGCTGAAGAAGGCTTGGAAGCCTTGGGCTTGGAGGAGAACTTAGGCTTCCATTGCTGTTTGGGCTTGGAGGAGAGGTGGGAACCGCCTGGTTTGCCGGACATGTCTCAGTCTGAAAGGAACGAAAATACAGATTACACTTAAGCGGAGTTTTCTTCCTGGGGACCAAGAGTAGAAGTGTACTCTTACCCCCTGTGGCCTCACTGATCAGATCTTTAAGATCTGGCCCAAACAAAGAAGTACTTTGAAAAGGTAAGGAGAGAAATGCTTTCTTGGAAGAAGTGTCAGCAGACCATATAATGAGCCAAAGAGCCAGTCTGGCAACCACAGACATGGTGGAAACCTTAGCCACTAAATGGATGGCATCAAATAAGGCAGCAGAAACACAGTGCTGTGCCTCAAAAATGTTGGCAAGAAGGCATAACATAACCGAAGTAGGAGCATCCTGATGGACAGCCAGGGAGATCTGTTCAGTCCAAACCGCAATGGCCCTGTTCACCCATGCTGCAGTGAATGCTGGACGCATGGCAGTACCAGCAGTGGCAAAAATGAACTTGAAGGAGACCTCAAGTTTCTTGTCAGTCCAGTCCTTCAGAGCGGACGCATCAGAAACTGGCAAGGCAATAGACTTAGACAGCCTGAAGGTAGGAGCATCCACTTTGGGAAGATGAACCCACTGAGCAAGCGCTGCCTCAGAGAAGGGATAAAGCTTGGCAAATTTCTTGGACACAGAAGGTTTCTTGGCCAGAGATTTCCACTCTGCAGACACAAGGCGGTCAAGAGTGGGGTTAGGTGGAAAACAAGTAAGGGGCTTTTTAGGCTCCTGAAACATATCAGAGGGATCAGAAGGAACTTCCTGAACTAAGGGAATGTTAAGGGTATGCAAAACAGCCCTGATCAGGCCCTTAGCCGAGGGCTCAGGATCAGGCTCAAAAGGATGCTCAAAAAACTGAGAGAAGCCCACAACAGAACATTCCTCAACATCTGAATCCACCAGCAGTTCCTCCTCAGAGGAATCTGATGCGTCAGGTACTCCCTGAGGTTTTGGCAGGGAAGACTTGACAGAGGAGGGGGTCTGCCAAGAATGGAAGACCTCCTGTAACTGGGATGGAAAGAGTTGTAATGTAGACCTTAGGTCTCTGGTAGCAGCCTTGAACTCTTGCACCCAAGCTGGCTCTAATGCATGGCTGGAGGTCCCTGGGAGACTCTCAGGGACATCAGAACATGCCGGGCATAAATGACCTGAGAATTCTCTAGGTAACCCTGAATGACAGGAAGAACAATGCGCAATAGGGGATACAGAGGCCCCAGCATCCTTAGTCTTAGGTCTGGCCCCAAGCTCCAACGGTATAGACATTCTCAGAGTGTCAAATAACCTTACAGTATAATAAATTACCCAAGTACAGTGTGTAGGATTAAGGTTTCACCTCAGAAATCACTAAAATAGACTTATCTAGCAGGCGAAGGGTTCATCAGCAGAGGAGAGAAGGAGAGTACAAGTCCTGCATAGAATACTCATTCTGGAAATGGCACAAAATGGCTGCCTCAGTGAGAGCCAATCAGAAACGAGCGTGCGAATCAAGCGCTCATGGGAAATGTAGTTTTCCCAGAAAAAGTACCCAAACAGTGCCCAAAGCCCCCTGAGCCCCCCCCCCAACACACTGGAAACATGGACTGGATGATAGAGCAAGGGCAGACAAGAAAAATAAGCCATCTCTGAAGTCACTAGGTTAAGGGGTTGCAGAGATATGTCCCAAACTGTACAGTCCCATAGGAGTGAATGGAGCAATGCCTATGCAGTAAACGCAAATTTTACAAAATTGAAACAGTAAAATAAAAATGCATGAAACATCACTAGAACATGTTAGGATACCCAAAAAATACTGAACCAGTAGGCAAAGTGTCAGAAACCCTCCAAAAGATGCAAAACCAGCAGCTAAAGGGTTAAAGTACCACATAAACCTGCTCCAAAACACCCAACAGACATACAGATAAACCCAATGAGTGCAGGAGTGCGCAATAAGAACTCCAAGGGAAAAAACCCCTGTGGGGAGGGGCACTGTGGGACATGTGGACCTGCAGCACTCAAAGGGCTGTTCATCTTTCCTGCAGATCTTCTGTCTTCAGATTACCATGTATTAAAAAGAAGCCTTAGTGGGCAACTCCTGGGGAAAGAACTTGTAGCCAAGAGTTTCCCCCCAGGGCTTAAGGTCCACAAAAAGCACCTGGTAACTAAGCTAGCCACATCTAAGGGCATTGTCAGTTATGGTAATCCACCTAATGGTGGTATTCCATTTCTAACAGAAAAATAAAAAAAAAATCTAAAACTATAGCAGAACTGTTCTCTTGCCTGTGTCTTCACCAAGGAACAAATCTTTCTGGAGCTGGTTGGCTAGCTGCAGCTAAGAAGGGAAGGAAGGCTCCACCCCCTGCATACAATTCTAGAATTGTTCCTGCCTACAATTAAAGGGGCTGATCTCCTACCCAAAGTTACCAGTAACCTGTATTGTACGACAGAGAAACATCTGTACCAACAATATAGGGGCAACCTCATTCTCTACAGCCGCTACATAGATGACCTGCTAATCATATGGCACGGAGGTGAACAATCTTTGAAGACATTCAGAAACCAACTGAACAACAACCCTTTGGGTATCAGTTTTACATCGAGCTACAGTAAAACTTCAATTTACTTCCTAGATCTGACGCTTTCCTCAAAAAGTACATCACAAATCATTACACAAACTCATCATAAAAATGTGGATGTGAATAGTTATATACACATAACAAGCGCATATCACCCAAGATGGCTCACCAGTGATCCTTTTAGTCAGTTATACAGACTGCAACGCAATTGTACAGAAGATGAAATCTTTCTCAGTCAGGCGGAAAATTTGAAGTCAAAATTCTTGGAAAAAGGCTATAAGCCAGAAACAATCCAAACAGCCTTTGACCGAGTATGGATCACTAGGAGAGAAGATTTATTAATCGATAACCTAAACAAGAACAAAAGGAAAAAGAAACACTGAACCCCAAAAATCCCATTTATTACTCGATTCAATACAGCTGGTAGAAAAATTGAAAACATAATTACAAAACATTGGCCAATACTACAAAGTGACAAAATTCTTAATAACCTACTCCCACAAAAACCTGAAATAATCTACAGGAAATCAAAAGATCTGAAGAACAAACTTGAGCCAAGTGATTTGGACAACAAAAAAATCCGGAAGAAAGGCAAAACATTATCTGATGGAAGTTTCATCGGTGGGAACTATGAATGTGGATCCAGAGCATGTGTAACTTGCAAACACATTCAACAAAAAACAACACTTTCCAAAGTCACCAAATAGGCGAAGATTTTAAAATAGAACATTTTTTACAATGTAACAGTTAATATGTAGTCTATCTACTTCAATGTCCCTGTGGCCTCCAATATGTCGGGAGGACCATTAGAAAAGCAAAAGGGTACTTCCTTGAACATCGCAGCAATATACTTAGATGCAATCGAAAACACAGTGTAGCAAGACATTTTGCCGAAGAACATCAGAATGACCCTGAAGGAATCAAACTCTTTATTATAGACCATATCCCACCGCAAAAGAGAGGACGAGACAGATTTCGCAAGTTGGCAGTTCAGGAAATGCAATGGATATTCAAATTACAAACTCTAAGTCCATATGGACTTAATGAAGAACTTGATCTATGGTGTCTGTAATAAATAAAAAAATTAAAAATCAAAAATTTTAAAACAAAGAAGAAAATACAATATCAAAATAAGGTGGAAATCTTCCAAATCAACATCCAGGAAGAAGCAAAAATGCTAATCTAAAATATAGACATTTCCACAACAGTCACTAAGCAGTTCATAGCACTAAGCAATAAATAAGGAAACCTATACAAAAATCTACTAGTATTTACTATTATTTTCTTTTCTTCAAATATACAAAAATAAATGCAAAAACACAGTAATAGATCATATTACTAGAAGAAACACCTCTTCCTCTTTTCACCATTATTTATTATTAATTCAGCAGGGACACATTAAATGAAATAATTTACCTTCCCTTCTGCTATAGCCAATTTCATCAACAAGATATACTAACATTTAGGATAATCCAGTTAACCTAGTTATCCTCTACCCTAAGATCAAGAAGGGCACGTAAAGAGTTAACACACTATCATGAACAAATATAATATACTCTCATATACTTCTTTTTTATTTTTTACTTTCACATCACTCATACATTTATCATATATCTGATCTTATGTTTTTTTCTCTATAAAACAATATTTTGTAGTTGATATTGAAGATCTGCCTTGATTGGTTAATACATTTATCATATATGTGATCTTATGGTTTTTTCTCTATAAAACAATATTTTGTAGCTGATATTGAAGATCTGCCTTGATTGGTTAATACATGTATAAAAATTGGGAGAGTTCATTGGCCACCTCAGGCATCCCTCCAGGCAAGGTGCAAAAGACAGCGCTGAAAAGCATTGAAGACGAAAGCTGCCACGTGCGAACGAGACGCCGCGCCACCGGAAATATACATACAAGGGATGGAGTATCGTCAAAAGCGGATGGAGAGCAAGGGGATGAAAGGAGAAGAGAGAAGGCTCTATGAGATTTGTACCACGTGCTGAGACTCAACAGGAATATAAAGTAAAGGGCCATCCAAACACTGGATTGAGGACTATGAGTTGAGCTCTGCAATAATTGCACTGTAGCACGCTCATATGTGTGGACTCTCCAGTAAGGGGCCAACCATATTCATATTTTCACCTGCTCTATAATTACTATATACTGCTACTCTTCCCTCCAATCCCATTGAGATAGCTCTAAATATTCCCTTAAGCATTTTGTGTGCTCTAAGACTCGCTCACGCAATATTATATTTGTCTGCGATATAGATACATAACGCTTTACTAAGAACAAACGTGCCATTTTCTACCCATACAATATTCACATATTTATGTTGTACTCAATTTTATATACTTATTATCTATGTTTTTAAATGCTTTTAAATGTTTTTCGCAATAAATTCTCATACTACACTTAGATGTCCTATGCGCTGTCTCTCCCCATCATTATTTTTTTGCATGACTTTGATCCTTTGGACATCGTACTGCACTTTACCTCGAGACCAGCAGCAAGGAGTGTGTTGAAAGAGGAGGTCCTTTAAGGATCAGGGAAAGTCAACAAACTATTTTTTTCAATAGAACTGGCAAGAACTAATACTACTTTTTACTCACATATAAATAAATATATGTAGCCTAGTTCTAATAGCTATTTCTTAGAATTCAAAACCAAACACCTGTAATAGGATCTTTATTTGTATTAAGAAGAATAAATACCTCATCTAACACATCCTCACAACACACATATACATCAATTCAGTGTGTCTGTATATTGAGTGGTGCTGTGTATTTATTTATTTTGCTATCAAGCACATTTGTCCTAAAATAATGCCTTTATTTTGTCTTAAGGAACAAAACTACCCAGTGTGTTCCTAAGATCCTGTTGATTTATGAACGATAAATGACTTCTTTGGTTTTATTGCAAAAGGTGCTGAACTATTCCCTATCTTTGAGTGGTAAGTTCTTTGATGCTTTTATGGTATTGTGTTTGCAGCCAAAACAAACTGTTTATTGGATTTGAGCAGCAAAAAGGTTAAAAACTTAAAGTCACAAGGTGAAAGCAGCAAGTGCATTTGACTTATATGTGTACTAGTTTTAAAGGGATAGTAACCCATCCGAACAACGTGACGCCAAAATACAGCAATCGTACAAACATACTGAACTCACTTAGTCCCATCTCTCAAACCTTTATGGCTTGAGAGATGTAAGGTAAGACAGACCTCCGCTCCCTCCCCCTTCTCATACGTCCGCTGTATAGCGGACGTCATGAGATCCTGCTTCCAGCACCAGCCGGTGGCTCTGCAGAAGCGCTGTCATCTAGATATCTCCATATTGTTACTTCATGGGTATGGTCTAAAATGTGTGCCTGGCTTGCAAGCACATGTTGTAGACCATTCCAATGACGTAATTATACGGAGATATCTAGATGTCAGAGCTCCTGCAGAACTGCCGAAAGTCGGCCGACCAGATTCTGCCTCTGACAGCTTTACAGCTCGTCAGGCAGAAGGGAGAGGGACCGGAGGACTGTCTTGCCTTACATCTCTCAAACCATAAAGGTTTGAGAGATGGTACTAAGTGAGTTCAGTATGTTTGTATGATTGCTGTATTTTGGCATCACGTTGTTTGGGGGGGTTACTATCCCTTTAAAGCCCGTGTACATGGGCCAACACTGCCGGCGCTGCAGTCATGCTCAGTACTGACTGCCCGAATGTGCCGCGGCTGGTATGGAGCAGGGAGCTCTGAATTCAGACCATAGTCCTCTCTGCGCACCTTCCTGGGACCAAGAGGTTTGAAAACCTGTAGTAAAGATTTAAAAATGGCAGTAATATGAGCTTGATGAATATTGCCCTTAAATGCCTGTTAAAAATGTCTTTAATTATGTCTTTGAAAACACAGTTTTCAAAGAAACAAAGAAATGTTTTGTCTTTAAAATGAAAAATTAAAAAAAAAAAACAACAGACTGTTTTCCCAGTTAACTCCACACTACTGCTTCTCACTCCTGCTAATCAGGGCCGGATTTACAATAAGACAGAGTAGGCATATGCCTGCAGGCACACCCCTCAGAGAAGCACCTGTCCTGGGATTGCTTTTTTATTTATTTTTTTTAAATTAGCCTCGCTGGCTGTGCCAGTGGCATAACAATAATTCCACGCACCCGGCGCCCTCTCCATGTTGCCCTCACATTGCCCCCCCCCCCTTGTTGTCTGTTTCCTACCCCCCTGGCAGGACAGGTCTGTACCTCTTTTGGCACAGTCCTGTAGCTGCTGAGCTCCCTCGTCAGCTCTTTAGGAATGCAGAGCGCTGGCAGATGACATCATCTCCCAGAACTCTGCATTCCTGAAGAGAAGACCGCGCGGGAGCTCCAGCAGCTACAGGACTGTGCCAAAGGAGGAGATGACAGGTCTCTCCTGCCAGGGAGGTAGGAAATGGACAACGGGGGTGGGGGTGGGGAAGGCAATGTGAGAGCAGCATGGAGATGGTGGGGGCAATGTGGAAATTATGGGGGGCAAGTTGGAGCTGATGGGGGGCAATGTGAACGAGGAACAAATCTTAACAGGGGAAGGGAGTAGCTAGGTAGCCTGTTAGGAGGAGAGGGAGGCTCCGCCCCTGCAACTTCCTTGAAGTATTGTTCCAACCTACTAGGAGAAACTGTCGCCCCCCATGGTACCTGTAAGCTATATTGGATGACAGAAATCCATTTTTCTTTTTGGAACACAGGTACCATGGGGGTTCATCTTCTATTGGAAGGCAGAGCACATCAAAAAAGAAAATGTATTGTAGGTGAAGCCTTCCCTCTGTCTCTGCAGGCCAACCCATCCCCACCTCCAGTTTTATGATTTGAGATAACCACACCAAATAGGGACAGTGAGAGACGAACAAGAAAGCTACTGTGAGAATAAGACCCTAAAAGGACTCCCAAAACCAGACAGGAGAGACCATCAAAGGTCCCTTTCACTGGGTGTGAGACCTGTGTTCCATATGGACTAAGAGAAAATGATTTATCAGGTAAGAGAGAAACTAGGATTTTAATATCATCCAATATGGAACACATGTACCATTAGGATATATCAAAAGAAGGCTCCCAGTGGTCAGAAGAAGGCAAAAGGACCTCATGTCTGTCCAGTTCTCAAAGGCACCACACACTTAAAAATGGAAAATTTAGAAGGAGAACATGAAGAGGGTATTAAGGAGACAGGCCCCTGAAGGGAAAAAAACTGGAAAAGCCCCTAACTCAGATAAACCAGCAGGGAAGGGGTTAACTCGTCCTAATGCAGCCAACCATGCTCCTTGTAGAAAATAAAATAACCAAAATGAGTGCAAAAGTGTGAAGGAAATCTCATAGGAAACCCCTGTAGGGACAAAGTAGACCAAGGCACTCAAAGGGTTAATCTTTACCTACTGTCTTCAGGTTAACATTGTGAAGGAAGTACAGCCTCAGAGAGACACTGTAGGTAGTGAACACTTGGGTTACAAGAGTCTCTCTACAGGGATTCAAGGGTCCACACAGCACCTGCACGTTGGTGAATCCACTAAAGGGGAAGCCCGGTAATGGTGACACTCCTAATGGAGGGAATTGTAACAGCCCCCTATCTAAGAAAAACAATAAATAAGCTAAAACTAATCAGCTGTGTTACACACCTGTCCTTTCACTCTAAAACACACCAAAAAAACTGTAGGCAGGGATGGGTTGGCCGGCAGAGGTAGATGGAAGGCCCCACCTACAAGACCAGGGGGAGATTCACTAAGAGATGATAAAGATGTGATAAAGTGGAGATGACTTCTCCAGTGATATCACCTCTCCAGTTCCTATGTTATTCTATCATCAACTCCATACAATAAAAAGAAAAAAGAAAAGAGAAAGCGCCTGATAGTGTAATATGTATAAATATACAAAATGGATTATGTTCCAATAAGAACATTCACAATGTTTCGTGGTCAGGGTCTTAGCACTAAGAATCTCTGACAATAATGCATACAGAGAGACTAGCTGTAACAGTTTGTTTGACACACAGACACAGTGGTTTAGGATAAAACACAGTTTTATTGAAATCAGAATAATAAAATAACCCTCACAGGTCCTGTAGTATATAAGCTGAATATTACAGACACACGACAGGTTACATATACATATGCCTACACAGGTCCAGCATAAACATAAAGTCCACAACAGTCTATACTGACACAGGTCAGGCAGCATATAATGGATTCCCAGGAGCAAGGTACTGCATGGGTTAATGGTCTTCTTTGAGCATATACAATCCCATGTGCAGAGAGGTCTGTGATGGGGCTCTCTGCATATAGACAGCTGAAGGATTTGTAACGCCCAAAAACAGATTAGCAGAACTAACGTGAACTGCCAAGGTAATAATGGGAACAGAGACACATAAGGTACTGCCGTAGCAGTAACGGAGACCAGACCACTTGTACTCTGCCGGAGCAGTAACGGAGGCAGACACTTGCACTCTGCAGAAGCAGTAATAGAGACCAACCGGTGGCTTACTGCCGTAGCAGTAACGGAGGCAGACACCTGAATTCTGCAGAGGAGTAACGGAGACTAGGCCCAAAGCAAACTGCCGTAGCAGTAACGGAGACAGACACTTGCACTCTGCAGAAGCAGTAACGGAGGCAAACCGGTGGCTCACTGCCGGAGCAGTAACGGAGGTAGACACTTGCACTCTGCAGAAGCAGTAACGGAGGCAAACCGGTGGCTCACTGCTGGAGCAGTAACGGAGGTAGACACTTGCACTCTGCAGAAGCAGTAACGGAGGCAACCGGTGGCTCACTGCCGGAGCAGTAACGGAGGCAGACACTTGCACTCTGCAGAAGCAGTAACGGAGGCAAACCGGTGGCTCATTGCCGGAGCAGTAATGGTGGCAGGCACTTGCACTCTGCCGAGGCAGTAACGGAGACTAGGCCCAAGGCAAACTGCCGTAGCAGTAACGGAGGCAGACACTTGCACTCTGCAGAAGCAGGAACGGAGGCAAACCGGTGGCTCACTGCCGGAGCAGTAACGGAGGTAGACACTTGCACTCTGCAGAAGCAGTAACGGAGGCAACCGGTGGCTCACTGCAGGAGCAGTAACGGAGGCAGACACTTGCACTCTGCAGAAGCAGTAACGGAGGCAAACCGGTGGCTCATTGCCGGAGCAGTAACGGTGGCAGGCACTTGCACTCTGTAGAGGCAGTAACAGAGACTAGGCCCAAGGCAAACTGCCGTAGCAGTAACGGAGGCAAACACTTGCACTCTGCAGATGCAGTAACGGAGACAAAGTGGGGCTCTCTGCCGGAGCAGTAATAGGACTGGCTACTGGTACTCTGCAGGAGCAAATAGTGACTCAAATGCCCGACAATCAGAATGTCGTCAAGGCGACATAGCGCAGGAACGCCAACCAAGCCGGGTCGGATCACGAAGCAGGAACGTCAGCCAAGCCAGGTCGGATCACAGAGCAGTAACGTCAGCCAAGCCGGGTCGCATCACGGAGCGGGAACGTCAGCCAAGCCGGGTCGGTAAACAGGAGCAGGAACGTCAGCAAAGCTGGGTCGGCACACAGGAGCAAGTGCAGAAGAATAGTCAGGCAATCTGGGTCGGTACACAGGAGCAGGAGACAAGATGCAGAGTAGTCAGGCTGGCCAAGTCGGTACACTGGGAATCACTGAGCAGAAACAAGCACTGGCACAGGAACACCCCTAAAGGGCACTGGAGGGGTGCCAAATCCCAGTATATAAAGGTCATACTGGGCGGGACAAACACACGGTAGCCAATATGAGCAAAGCACAGCATTAGACTGACAGAAAACAACAAGGGAGCACGGGCACCGTGATACTAGCCCTGTCTCCCTTCAGGGAAAAACTCACGGCTGACACTGTATAGCCAATCTTCAAATGAAGTGAAAAAGGCGGAGGCTTCTCTTGTAGACTCTTTTAGTGATAAAAAATATATAAAAGGCTGTACCATTACGCGTTTCGCGACTAGAGCACCGCTTTATCAAAACAAACAACCTACAACTAAAAACATCAAGTATACAAAGAAGCCGCCGCCAAATAAACTCACATATATGTATCCCTGCAAATGTAGCGATTGGGTCAATCATGTTAACAATTAACACACGGTTGCTTCAGAGGCGTTGTCAATCAATGTGTATGATCGGGTGTACACAAAAACTAAAACGAATGTATCAGATTGATTCTCAAAATAAAGAGTACATCTGTTCTGAACCAAAGGATGTGTAGATAGTTACATATAAAAAACATACATCAAATGTACTTAGCGGGTTGACTGATAAACAAAGGGGCGCCACTGTTTTTTCTACCCTCCCCCTTCTTCTCATTCTACAATATGTTATTCTATGGAGCCTATGAAGATTTCTTCAACTTTGGAGATCTTAGTACATAGGCTCTATAGAATTACATAGGAAATGGAGAGGTAATCAACTGGAGAAATCATCTTCACTTTATCACCTCTTAGTGAATCTATGTATCTAGTGCCCACACACTGGAATCATTTCTAAAAGAGCATGACTAATTAACATACTCAGCAATTGGTGCAAAGTTAATTTCCCAAAACTGTTTTACAGAAAAATTACTAGTAGACCATATGGTAAGGTTTTAATTATCTGTAAAACAAACTCAACTAGATCCTCTTTAAGGCCTCTTTCACATGAATGGCAGAAATGTAGCAGCCCCCTAAGTTCACCTACGTTTGTACTCACCTTTCTTCTGTGTTCCCCCAACAATCCTATCATGGAAGGGCACAGCTGAGGTTCACCCATGGGAGCACTAGTTGACTATTATTGGCTTGCACCCACGTGAGTAAGGCATTAATCTGAGGTTTTTATGAGCACATTGCTTTTGTGAAACACAGAATTTGATGGCAGATAAGAGCCATCTAGTCTGCCCATTTAGGGATGAATTTATGGCATATAGGGCTGCAGGTAGCCCTATAGGTCATCCACAGATTTTCTTTCCTGACTCTTCACTGCATTCCTTTGTGAATGCAGAAAAGATGCAGTAAAAATGTAGCCTGCTAGAATGTGCTGCAATCATATGAATTGATAGTAAACCATTTGAAATACACCATAGCCCAGCATTTTGCCTTTCACCATGGACAACATATTCATAACCAATGCACCGTCACTGAGTTACTCTTGCCCATGTGAAAAAGGTTTAGGTTACAGTGTGCATGATTACTTAGTTCCTATGCTGACTATCTATCTATCTATCTATCTATCTATCTATCTATCTATCTATCTAATATATATTAGTGATGGAAAGTAGGGCAGCGCCAGTGGGTCTTGTTTTCAGTAAAGTTTATTAGAGAATAGGTAACAAATGATTGACATTTCAGTTAAAAAGACCTTTGTCTTGATAAAGGTATTTCTGACCCAAATATTGTCCATTTGTATTACCCTATTCTCTAACACATTTTGCTGAAAACAAGACCTAATGGTGGGATTGGGATTGGGCAACTGGGTCATCACCTGAGCAGAGTGAGTGCTTCCACCCCCATACCTATCTAATACATATATATATATATATATATATATATACACTAGCAATGTGGGACTGTGCTGCCTGTCAGGATATATAGGGAATTAATGCACACACATGGATGCAAGACAAACACACACAGAGACACACACGCAAATGCACACGCATGCACTGAGATGCATAAAGAGTGACATAGTCATACACACATACATGCAATGCACAACATGTAGACACATAGAGTGTGATACAGACATGCAACACACACAGTGAGGAACACACAGGCACACACAGACACACACACACACAGAAGTGAATCATAAGGGGGTGACTTATGTGTCATTGTAATGAGTTTGTGTTTGTACTTATGCCTCCACTGTGGCATTCATTCATATAGTTGAAATGCATGTGGTAATTGCACATACTATGGTGGAAGGTGGATCGTGCTGGCTCCCGGGCTGTGAGTGTGTGTGTGTGTGTGTGAGTGAGTGGCATTCATTCATGTAGTTGAAATGCATGTGGTAATTGCACATACTATGGTAGAAGGTGGATCGTGCTGGCTCCCGGGGTGTGAGTGAGTGTGAGTGAAACTATGGTGGAAGGTGGATCGTTGGGGCTCCCGGGTGTGAGTGAGTGAGTGTGTGTGAGTGATTGTGTGTGAGTGACTGCATGTGAGTGATTGCGTGAGTGTGTTAGTGAGCAGGGCTGGATTTACATCACAGGAGCCTGTAGGCACAGAAATCTGAAGCGCCCCCCCCCCTCCAATTTGACATCTCCACAATGCTCCTAATCTCCACATTGCCCCCCATCAGCGCCATATTGCCCTCACATTGCCCCCATCATAGCCACATTGCCCTCATCAGCTCCAACTTGCCCCCCATCAGCTCCATATATGGCGGTGGGGCACAAGCGGTACTGTCTGTCGGACTGTTCCAGATTCAACTTCAGGCAGCATTCATTCAAGTCGTGAAAGGACTCAGAGGAGTGGTCTGGTCTGAACTCGTCACTCTCACTCACTCTCCTCAACTTATGCGCAGAAGCCGGCAGGCAGTGGCGGCGGCGCTGCTTATCTATGATCATCTCTCTCTCTCCTCACTATCTCATCAGGTGTCACGTGCCAGAGAGAGAGTCTCAAAAGTAAAGATGTGATCATGGTAATAAATAATGCGGGTTATGCGGCGGCGCCGTGCCGACTTTGACACAGTACTGTGTCTGCAGACTCTGTGGCAGCACAGTGCTTATGACATCTGTCTTAGGTAGGTGATAGATCTTGTCAAACTCACACTGTAGTCTGTCCAGAGGCTCACACAGCGTGACAGCATCTGCACAGACATGACACTCACACACACTGTCACAGCAGGCAGCAGCGCATCATGCATCCCCCACCCCTTCGTAGTCCACCCAGACGGATGAAAGGCTGGCCTGGCAGGCTAGCGAATAATAAAAAAAAAAAAATCCCAATGGCAGGCGCCCCTCGGTGCCGTGCACCTGTAATCCGGCCCTGTTAGTGAGTGTGTGAGTCTGTGTGATTGAGTGTGTGTGATTGAGTGAGAGTGTGTGTGAGTGAGAGGGTGTATGAGAGTGAGTGAGAGAGTGTGAGTGTGTGATTAAGAGTGAGAGTGTGTGTGATTGAGTGTGTGAGAGTGTGAATGAGAGTGTGTGAGAGTGTGTGTGATGGAGTGTGTGTGATGGAGTGCGAGTGAGTGTGTGAGTGAGTATGTGTGAGTGAGTATGTGTGTGTGAGTATGTGTGTGTGAGAATTATTGTGAGTGTGTATGACTGTGTGTGAGAGTGAGTGTGTTTTTTGTCTGATGTGTTTGTGTCTGTGGTGTAGGAGCGAGTGGCAGCCATTTTGTTTTTTCAGTTACTTGGATAGTGGTGGGCTGGCTGGATAGTGGGGGCAGGCCAACTCCCTGCATGATTTAAATCACTCCCCCATTGAATCACCCAATGGGAGCAGTAACTCCTCCTTACTTAACCTTTTGAATGCCAGAGGGGTACGCAACGCATTGCTTTGCAATGTGTTGCGTACCCCTCTGGCACACAAAGGGTTAAAGGGATAGTAATACTTAAGTATTACTAATCCCTATAGCAAAGTACTACTTAAAAAAACGTATTGCCCCCAGTGTCATCTCTCAAACCTTTATGGTTTAAGAGATGAACACTTCTAAAGTTGCCCTCTCCCTCCCCCTTCCCCGTAGTCAGCATTCTAGCTGACTCAGGGAAATCCGGTCAGAGATCATCAGGCGGCTCTGCAGCAGAGCCATGATTGCGTTAACTAAAAAAAAAACTTTCACTAAAACGATCTTCTACGTGTGCTTGCAAGCCAAGCACACGTAGAAGACCATTTCAGTGAAAGTTTTCTTTTTTAGTAACATGATCCAGCTGTGCTGGAGAGCCACCTGAAAGTCGTACGACTCTCTTCCTTTCAGTCAGCTAGAATGCTGACTATGGGGAAGGGGGAGGGAGAGGGCAACTTTAGAAGTGTTCATCTCTCAAACCATAAAGGTTTGCGAGATGACACTGGGGGCAATACGTTTTTTTTAAGTAGTACTTTGCTATAGGGATTAGTAATACTTAAAGGGATAGTAATACTTAAAATGTAAAAAAAATATGTTGTAGGGTTTCTCCCCCTGAGTAAAACAAGTGCACTCCCGCTGCTGAAAGGTGTTTCATTCAAAAGTTATTAATTTTCAAAGTTGAATTTTTTTAGGTGCAATATCACAGTGACCTGAAATTGTACAGTGGCGCTGTTGCTACACCATCCTATGAAGATTTATGGTCCTGGGACCAGAGCTGTCCATAGGATCATGTAGCAACAGCACCACTGTACAATTTCAGGCCACTGTGATATTGCACCTAAAAAATTAAACTTTGAAAATTAATAGCTTTTGAATGAAACACTTTTCAGCAGTGGGAGTACTCTTGTTTTACTCAGGGAGAGAAACCCTACAACATATATTTTTTACATTTTAAGTATTACTATCCCATTAAGTTGAGGTAAAATAGCAATATAACACACTGTGGCACTTCAGTTGAGGCAGTGTATCAATATGCTGAGGGAACAAATAGAAAGTGGTGTTTGAGGCTTGCCCTCTGTAACATACAGCAAAGCATCTCTCTCCCTTTAAGGAGAAAGGGCGGGAATCAGGAAGCAGGAAGTGGAGGAGTGACAGTTGAAAACAGACAGTTAGTGAGGTTGACTGAAGAGATGAAAAGAGTTAACTAAAAGAGTTGCTATTAAGTTTATCCCTGAGTTTGTATTTTATGGAAACATTACACCCTCGTACTGAAACAGAGTGTATAGAGGGTTACAATTATTTGTGGGAGGTGAAACTGTGTGTTTGTTGGGTCATAATCCTGAGTGAGAGTGTGTGTGGACCAGGAGAAGTTACTGATATCCCCTACTTCAGGAGCGAGTGGCAGCTATATTTTCCTCTGTGTCCAATCCACGGCATACTGTGGGGGCTTTGGCTCCACCTTCCAGCTGGGTAGGACCAATTAATTTCTTTTAAATACCGCTTGCTACCTCTCCTCTGCAGTTATTTGGTCCTACCCAGCTGGAGGACGGAGGCTAAGCCTCACTCTCTCTCTCCTTCTCAATCGGCTACTACACAGCGCATTAATGTGTCTGCCTAACCGCAGACACATTCTCATACCGGGTTACCATGCAGTCCAGGAGTCACAAGGCAGGGCTGGAAACTGGCTGCTCGCTCGGCGAAACGCCACTTCCCCAAAACTTCCTCAGCTTCAGTGAAGCACCGGCTGGTTAGCGCACGCGCCCGCTCACAGCACTTGTAAGCAGGAGCAGGAAATGAACACATGCAGCGTGTAACTGCTGGAACGCACGCCTGGCAACAGACATCCGGCCACAGCACTGAAAAGAGCAAGCGGATCAACGGAGCTCAGGTATGGAGTTTTTTGGCTATGCATACATAGATAGATAAATTGGGTTCATATATCTGTAATTGTTAGTGGGGAGTTATCTCTATCTATGTCTCTAGTAGCCTGGTGTTAGTCTCTGCAGCCTTCTTACCTAGCCTGCAACTTATAAGCATGTCAGCTACCAAGGAGTCTAACTCTGACAAAGTAAAAGCCTCAGACCCAACAAAGGAGGAGAAGTCTGGGCCTAAGGATAAGCCCTGTGCTGGATATCAGAATACACTGCCTGTCTCAGACCCTGCAAAATTATGTACTGCATGCCTGCAACAAGCAGCTGGAGAAAATGTTCCAATCCAGTTCCAGGATTTTTTGTCCTGGATGAAGACCTCTATGTAGGAGACATTCACATCAATGCAGGAGGCAGTACAGAAGCGTCCCAGACCGTCAGATCCAGAAGAAGGTCCATCAGGCGTTCAGGATGATTACGATGATACCTATATTGATATTGAATCCGCGGCATCATCAGCAGAAGAAGGAGAGCTGGTGGAGGAATAAGGCAGCTTCAGCATAGATAAAATGGATCACCTGGTAAAAACCATGAGGAAAACACTGGGTTTGTCTGACGTACAGAAAGACCTAAATGTTATGGATGCAGCATTTGTGGGATACAAGAAGGACTCACCTCAGTTGCCAGTCCATAGCTCAATTCAGGAGATCATCAACAGTGAATGGAAGCAGACACGTGGGGCCATCTCTAGAAGATTCCATCGTATGTACCCATTTGCAGAAGAAGAAACATCCAACTGGTACACACCACCTAAAGTAGATGCCGCCATAGCACAGACCTCAAGGCGCACAACGATTCTCCTCGAGGATGGCACCACTCTAAAAGATCCAGTGGAGAAGAGGGCTGATAGCGTATTGAACAAGCAGTTCGCCACTATCGGCCAAAATCTTAAGACAGCAACAGCCATGGCCTCTACCTTCAGAACCTTACGCATCTGGCTTATGGATCTAGAGGAGAAAATAGAATCCTCAGTGTCTCGGGCACGTCTCCTTAAAGACCTAGCTATCATTAAAGATTCCATCAACTATTCATGTGATGCCTCTCTGGATAACATCTGTCTGTTGGCAAGAGCATCATCACTCTCAGTAACAGCCAGACGAGCCATGTGGATAAAGGCATGGGAGGCAGATCCCACTTCCAAAAAGAAGCTGGTCTCACTGCCCTTTTCCGGAGCCAAATTATTTGGAGATGAACTTGAGGACATAATAAAAAGGTCCTCAGGTGGAAAGAGCCAGTTCCTGCCTCAGAATAAAAAGATCAGAAAGTCATCTGGAAGATCAGGGCAATATAGAAGACAATCCTTTCGAGAAGCACGCAGTTACAAGCCAGGCAGAGGATATGACCAACGGAGGAGAGGTACACAAATTTCCCAGAGGCCTGGAAATCGCAGGAATTTCCAGAGATGGGGTCAATTCTTCCTATGAAGCCAGCCTAACCCCTTCTCCTCCAGTAGGGGGCAGGCTGGAGGAATTCCATTTGGCCTGGTCTCTCATCCATCCAGTCAAATGGGTATGGAAAATCATTCAGAAGGGGTACTCGCTGAAATTCAAGACTGCCCCCCTTCCTCATCGCTTCATCACTTCCAAATTGAGACAGAAGTCAAAGGTCCAGCAAATGAAACAAGCCTTACAGTCCCAATTGAACAACAGGGTAATAGAAGAGGTCCCTCTTCATCAGAGATTTCGGGGCTTCTATTCGATTCTTTTTTACACTATAAAGCCTACTGGGGAACTTCGTCTCATTTTGGATCTGAAAGACCTCAACAATTGTCTCCAGCTACACCACTTCAAGATGGAGACTGTCTCGTCTACTCTCAAACTGAACATGATCTGGAAAAACGTTTGCACAACCTAGATCTAGTTAGATGCCTGCAAACATATCTGCTCAGGACTAAGGACTTCCGAAAATCAGATTCCCTCCTGGTCCACTTTGGAGGAAAATTTAAGGGAACAGCAGCCGCTAAAGCATCTATTGCTAGATGGATACGAGACTGCATTGCCTTAGCATATGACACAGCAGGTCAGGAGCCTCCTCGGGGACTAAAAGCACACTCAACACGTGCCATGTCCACTTCTTGGGCCCTCAAGGCAGAAGCCTCTCCAGAGGACATTTGTAAAGCGGCAACTTGGGCTTCAGTCTCTACATTTATCAAGCACTATAGACTGGACCTACAAGCATCTTCATATGCCAAGTTTGGACGAAAGGTGCTTGAGGCAGCTATCCAGACTTAAAACCTAAGTACGACCCCATCCCTCTCTAGGGTACTGCTCTGGTAAGTCCCACAGTATGCCGTGGATCGGACACAGAGGAAAGGTGAAATTTACTCACCGATATTTGTGTTTCCTCTGTGTCCTTCCACGGCAACCCTCCTAAGGGTATTACGGTATCTGTATCAAGTTCCAATTCTCTCAACTTACATGCTACAGTATGACAATGTATTGTGGTCTGGCTATCTCTAACCTCTTGTATCTTTCAGCTTGGTCAACTGTATAACTGCAGAGGAGAGGTAGCAAGCGGTATTTAAAAGAAATTAATTGGTCCTACCCAGCTGGAAGGCGGAGCCAAAGCTCCCACAGTATGCCATAGAAGGACACAGAGGAAATTTTCACCTTTTTTTTGTCAGTTGGATAGTGGTGGGTGGGCTGTAAGGGGCGGGCCAACTCCCTGTATGATAAACATGCCCCCATTGAATCACCCAATGGGAGCAGTAAAGTCCCCATTGAATCACCCAATAGGAGTTGTGTCTCCTAATGAGACATAAATTATGTAATGAGGCATTCTGTTCAATGTTTGTGTGTTTTCTGAGGAGACATAAATTATGTTCTGTGTGTGAGGTACCATAAATTATGCAATGAGGCTTATTCTTTTATATATAGAGATACATTTTGTGGGGCAAGACCAAAGTATTTTATTTACATAGACTAATCAGGAATACATATACTCAAGATAAAATAAACATTAAGGTGAGATTTATTGCTGTGGAGCAATGTAATACACCTATATACACACACCACAAAGGATAATGCCAAAAATGTTGAAAATCAGGGAAGGAAAGAGGGACATGGGGATTTTTGCCCCAGAGGGACAGTGCCCCACAAAAACTGTACATTTGGAAGGTATAAACGACTCTTCATACATTTAACTTTAACCCAGTATTAATAAAAAATTAACAAGTTGAGCACAAATTATCACAGGAGAACTTATAAAAAGTAATTTTTTTTTACAGTTTACTTTATCATGAATAAAATAAATGATGGGTTATCCATATAAGTGGGGTATCAAAAGAAAGCCATACTTGTGCTTAAAGTGATAGTAATGTCCTATAACAACTTTATATATTAATATACATTAAAAAAATACATTATTTGCAGAAAATCTGATCTCTCAAACCTCTATGGTTTGAAAGATATTCTCATCTAAAGTTCCCCCTCCAGCTGACAGCAGGAGATTCAATCGGCCAACTCAAGGAGGCTCTTCAGCAGAACTGAAATAGTGATATTTAGAAATAATTACTTCATTGGAACGGTCTACAAAGTGTGCTTGCAAACCAGGCACGCTTCATAGACCATTCCAGAGATGGGATTTTCTGCACATATTATTATTATTTTATACTGTACAATACCATGTAGACATCACAGGACATTAGTATCCCTTTAAAATAAAGTGTATAATTTTTTGGCTGGGATAAAAGACTTAGAGGAAAAATACCGTTAAACAAACCACCCCAGATCATCATTATTTCCATCTGTAAGCAGCAGCATCCCCTGGCATCCAGAATGATTTTATATAGTGCATGCTGTTGGAGAATTTGAGTCACAGACTACAGCTCTCCATAGAAAGTGACAGAAAAAGCACCACCTGGTGACCACATTCAAAAATTGCAGATTAATTTGAAAAAAAATGAAAAAAAGTTTGAGGTGCAATAACTTTTGAATTAAAGTGCTCCCTGCAGTGAGAGTTCCGTTGTCTTACTCAGCAGGAAAAACCCTAAAATATATCATATTACATTAGAAAAAGCATACTTCTCCTTTAACCCTTTAAAGGGATAGTAATACTTCATTTTAAATTTATTTTATTTTGTAGGCATTAAAAAAAACATGAAGAATGATATAAGTCTTATCTCTCAAACTTTTATGGTTTATGAGATATTCACAAGCAAAGTTTCCCCCTCCCGCCCCTTTTACCTAGTGTAAGCAATCTCTTCTCAGATGTGGAATGCAGTCTATAGACCAGACAGATAACAGAAGGGGACACTCTTTTTCCTATGAAAACAATGAAATCCCTGCCCCCCTTGACAAGCTTTTCAGGTTTTTCCCTTATAGTAATTGAAGATTGTCCCTCTCTGCAGTCTACCTGGGCACCTCCCTTCTGCTGTGGCTGAACAGTGTGACATCAGTAAAAGGGGAGGGGGGGCATTTTTGCCATTGAATTACTCTGGAACTACAACTCTGACAGAATTGAAATAACACTCTCCAATGTCCAAATACTATGATGATTAATTAGAGCTGCTTTTATTATGAAACATTACTATCCCTTTAAGGACCAGAGGGCTGTGCAACACAATACAAAGCATAGTAAACTGACAATAAGCAGGAGGAGGACAGAATACCAATGTTATTGTATGGAACTGGCATGGTACATTCTCCCAAATGTTACATTGTATCACTGTATCTCTGCCTTCACAGTCCCTGAAAGAAAGTTCAGGAAGCTCACTGTCAGAGACATAAAAAATTGTGAAATAAACAGGTGCAGATAAACAAAATATAAAGAAAATATAGACAATGGGGAGAAATGTGTGAAGCCAAAAATAAACTTTACTGTAACATTAACCCTTTATATGCCACAATGCAACACCTTGGGAAGCAATAGGTTGCATGCCCCTCTTGCATTCAAACTGATTGCAAAGAATGTATTGCACAAGCCTCTGAGTAGTGGGGTGATGTGTGATGCATCACACACCCATCTAGCACTCAAAGGGTTAAAGCACAACTATCATCCACGTTATATTGAGCCCCAAATACTAACGATAATAGTGATATGCATCTATGTTCTTGTAATTTAAATAATAATTGTGGCATTAGTGAAAAATAGACCTTTATAGGTAGACAGGAAGAGGCAGGGATCTTGCAGTAGGCACTCTCTGCACCTTCACTCTCAGTCCCTTCCGGAGCCTTAAGGTAGCCAGGCATTCAACTCACCAATCGTGGAGGAGAAAGGGACATACAGCGAAGAGGCAGAGATGCCTTCTCTGCAAGATGTCTGCTCTGTTTGCTGATGCCTGTCTGCCTATAAAGGTCTATTTTTCACTAATGCTGCAATTATTATTGAAATTACAAGAACGTAGGTACATATCACTATTATTGTTAGTATTTGGGGCTCAGTATAATGTGGATAATAGTTCTGCTTTAAAGGGTTAACATGGAGCTCAGGGGTAGTTAGTTCTAGGACCTCCAGTAAAAAAAAATGTATGTTGTAGGGTTTATCCCCCTGAGTAAAACAAGGGTACTCCTACTGCTGAGAGATATTTTATTAAAAAATTATAACAGATCAAACTTGAATTTTTTTAGGTGCAATATCAAAGTGGCCTGGATATTTACAGTGGCGCTGTTGCTACACCATCCTATGGACTGCTCTGGTCTGTAGACCATAAATCTCCATAGGATGGTGCAGCAACAGCGCCACTGTAAATTTTCAGGCCACTGGGATATTGCACCTAAAAAATTCAAGTTTGAGCTGTTATACTTTTTTAATAAAATATCTCTCCGCAGTGGGAGTACCCTTGTTTTATTCGGGAACATAAACCCTACAACATATCTTTTTTTTTACATCTTAAGTATTACTATCTCTTTAAGGGGAATCCACACCCCAGGACTGCCGTCATCAAGGTTTATCTAAATTTGCTAAGAGCCATACTACCAACCAGCCCTAGTTTACCTGGATGAGAAAAGTGTTAGCCTGCTAGCTGTAGCCGCAAGGCTGGAGACCAAGTTCGATGAGCCATGTTCTGAACCATAAAGCCAAAAAACTGAGACTTATGCTTCACACAGCAAGCATTCCGTCATTCTGTAAGAAACAACACAATAGCATCAAGCAGACCAATCAAATGCCCACAACACAGAGGCTACCCAACACCAGTCTACCACCTCTAATTTTCCACCATATGCACCAGTAGAACACATATAAAGATATGCTTCATCAATACACACAGAAACATGGGGGAGGGCAGGTGGGAAGCTCCTCCCTCCATGTGGTCCAGAAAGAAATGGCCACAGGGAAACCCACAATCCCTTGGGTACCTCACTTCCTCTACAGATCTTCCTGCCAAACGCAGCTAGGGGAAGCGCTCCAGCACTCCAAACCTGCTCTCCGTCCCTTTGATATCACCATTGATCCCCCTATGCCCCCAGTCCCTTCTTACTCCTGGGGACTCCATTATGATTAGATTAATTGGTCTGTCTCTGAATTACTAATTTCTAATACATTTTTACAAATAGGTGTGCTTTGAGATCCTTCTATTGATGGACATGGATCTAGTCTAGATTTAAGCAGGATATAAGGGAAGTACTAACGCTTGGGTTTGTGTGTGGCATGGGTGTGTAATTCATTTTAAAATAAAAATAAAAAAAATTATTTTAAACACATCAATATATCTATCCTATATAATAATTCGCTAAAACGTGTGTAACGCCACGTCATGCGCAGTAGACACTGCTGAGCGTGCTGCAGTCATGCACAGTAGAGACTACCCGCGCCGCGGCTGATAAACAGCTGGATGCTCCTTCGGAGCATCCAGCTCTGTATCAGCCGTAGCGCGGGCAGTCTATACTGCGCATGACTGCCCCATGACAGGGTAGCAGGGGCACTGTGGCCCGTGTAACGGGCTCTTCAACTAGTATATATATAAAAGAATAAGCCTCATTGCATAATTTTTGGTACCTCACACACAGAACATAACTTATGTCTCCTCAGAAAACAAACACACATTGAACAGAATGCCTCATTACATAATTTATGTCTCATTAGGAGACACAACTCCTATTGGGTGATTCAATGGAGACTTTACTGCTCCCATTGGGTGATTCAAAGGGGGCATGTTTATCATACAGGGAGTTGGTCCGCCCCCTCCAGCCCGCCCACCACTATCCATCTGACAAAAAAAAAAATATAGCTGCCACTCGCTCCTGAAGTAGGGGATAACAATAACTTCTCCAAGTCCACACACACTCTCACTCAGGATCATGACCCCACAAACACACTGTTTCACCTCCCACAGATAATTGTAACCCTCCATACACTCTGTTTCAGTACAAGGGTGTAATGTTTCCATAAAATACGAACTCAGGGATAAACTTAATAGCAACTCTTTTATTTAATGCTTTTCATCTCTTCAGTCAACCTCACTGTCTGTTTTCAACTGTCACTCCTCCACTTACTGCTTCCTGATTCCCGCCCTTTCTACTTAAAGGGAGAGAGATGCTTTGCTGTATGTTACAGAGGGCAAGCCTCAAACACCACTTTCTATTTGTTCCCTCGGCATTTTGCTACGCTGCCTCAACTGAAGAGCCACCATGTGTTATATTGCTATGTTACCTCAACTTCACCCTTTGAGTGCCAGATGGGGTATGAAATGCATTGCAAGGCAATGTGTTGTCTACCCCTCTGGCACTCAAAGGGTTAAGTAAGGAGGAGTTACTGCTCCCATTGGGTGATTCAATGGGGGAGTGATTTAAATCATGCAGGGAGTTGGCCTGCCCCCACTATCCAGCCTGCCCACCACTATCCAAGTAACTGAAAAAACAAAATGGCTGCCACTCGCTCCTACACCACAGACACATCAGACAAAAAACACACACACACACTCAATCACACACTCACTCACACTCTCACACACACTCAATCATATACACTCACAATAATTCACACACTCACACTCTCTCACTCACACTCTCAATCACACATACTCACACTCTCTCATTCACACACTCTCACTCAATCACACACATTCACACTCTCTCACACTCTATCACTCACACTCTCTCACTCACTCTCATACACCCTCTCACTCTCACACTCACTCACACTCTCTCACACTCACACACTCTCAATCACACACACACACTCAATCACACACACACACTCACTAATACACTCACGCAATCACATGCAATCACTGACACGCAATCACTCACTCTCGCACTCACACCCCAGGAGCCAGCATGATCCACCTTCCACCATAGTCTCACTCACACCCCGGGAGCCAGCACGATCCACCTTCTACTATAGTATGTGCAATTACCACATGCATTTCAACTATATGAATGAATGCCACTCACTCACACTCACTCCCACCCCGGGAGCCAGCACGATCCACCTTCCACCATAGTATGTGCAATTACCACATGCATTTCAACTATAAGAATGAATGCCACAGTGGAGGCATAAGTGCAAACACAAACTCATTACAATGACACATAAGTCACCCCCTTATGACTTCTGTGTGCGTCTCTGTGTGTGCCTGTGTGTACCTCACTGTGTGTGTTGCATGTCTTTATCACACTCTGTGTCTGCATGTTGTGCATTGCATGTATGTGTGTATGACTGTGTCGCTCTTTATGCACCTCAGTGCATGCGTGTGCATTTGCGTGTGTGTTTGTCTTGCATCTGTGTGTGTGCATTAATTCCTTATATATCCTGACGGGTAGCGCCATCCCACATTGCTAGTATATATATATATATATATATATATATATATATATATACACATATGTGTGTATATATATATATATATTTATATATATATATCTATATATATATATATATATATACATATATATATATATATTTCAGTAAATTAATGTATAACCTATACACCCACAGAAGAATGTCTTAAATATTCTATGAGTTACCCCTATGGGCATCAGACATCTCTGTGGAAATATACAATTAACAGTTATATACTATATTCTCTTTATTGATAAAATGGTATACTTTTATTGACCACCTGAAACAGGCACACAATACCTGCTAAGATTCTATCTCTCCTATTAAATGACAACCTTTTGGCACAACCTGACCAGACTTTGATCACTACAGCACTCAAAAGGTTAAGGGAATTTGGTAGATGATTATTAAGAGTACATTAACTTATTACATTACTAGCAATGTGGGACGGCGCTGCCTGTCAGGCTATATAGGGAATTAATGCACACCCACGGATGCAAAAGAAACACACACAGAGACACACACGCAAATGCACATGCATGCACTGAGATGCATAAAGAGCGACACAGTCATACACACATACATGCAATGCACAACATGCAGACACATAGAATGTGATACAGACATGCAACACACACACACAGTGAGGAACACACAGAGAGAGACACACACACACACACACACAGAGAAGTGAGTCATAAGGGGGGTGACTTATGTGTCACTGTAATGAGTTTGTGTTTGTACTTATGTCTCCACTGTGGCATTCATTTATGTAGCTGAAATGCATGTTGTAATTGCACATACTATGGTGGAAGGTGGATCGTGCTGGCTCCTGGGGTGTGAGTGAGTGTGAGTGAGTGCGTGTGAGAGTGAGTGACTGCATGTAAGAGACTGAATGTGAGTGTGTTAGTGAGTGTGTATGACTGAGTGAGTGTGTGTGAGTGAGAGAGTATGAGTGTGTGAATGTGTGATTGTGAGTGTTTGAGTGAGAGAGTGTGAGTGAGAGAGTGTGTGAGTGAGAGTATGTGAATGAGAGATTGAGAGCAGTAACTCCTCCTTACTTAACCCTTTGAGTGCCAGAGGGGTACGCAACACATTGCTTTGCAATGCATTTAGTACCCCTCTGGCGCTCAAAGGGTTAAGTTGAGGTAGCATAGCAATATAACACACTGTGGTTCTTCAGCTGAGTCAACGTAGCAATATGCTGAGGGAACAAATAGAAAGTGGTGTTTGAGGCTTTCCCTCTGTAACATACAGCAAAGCATCTCTCTCCCTTTAAGGAGAAAGGGCGGGAATCAGGAATTGGAGGAGTGACAGTTGAAAACAGACACTTAGTGAGGTGACTGAAGACATAAATAGAGTTAAATAAAAGAGTTGCTATTAAGTTTATCCTTGAGTGTTTGTATTTTATGGAAACATTACACCCTCGTACTGAAACAGAGTGTATGGAGGGTTACACTTACCTGTGCGAGGTGAAACAGTGTGTTTGTGGGGTCATGATGCTGAGTGAGAGTGTGTGTAGACAAGGAGAAGTTATTGATATCCCCTACTTCAGGAGCCAGTGACAGCTATTTTTTTTGTCAGTTGGATAGTGGTGGGTGGGCTGGAGGGGGCGGGCCAATTCCCTGTATGATAAACATGCCCCCATTGAATCACCCAGTGGGAGCAGTAATGTCCCCATTGAATCACCCAATAAGAGTTGTGTCTTCTAATGAGACATAAATTATGTAATGAGGCATTCTGTTCAATGTGTGTGTGTTTTCTGAAGATACATAAATTATATTCTGTGTGTGAGGTACCATAAATTATGCAATGAGGCTTATTCTTTTATATATATACTAGCAATATGTAACGGCGTCGCCCATCATTGTAGTAGGGTATGTGTTATGTAGCATTTTTTGTTTGAAATGTTGTAGGTGGCATGTTGAAAATATTTTGTAAGAATTTTTTGTGATTGTATTGTACATTTCATTTAGCTGTATTGGCTGACAATGTTTTTTTTTGTGTACTGTGTGAAGCAGAAAGAATCATATTGCACACATACATAGACATACACAGATACAGTGACATATACAGACATTGATCATACATACACACGTACATACATGCATACACACACACACACACACACACACACACACACACACATATACAGATATTATTAGGTCCTGTAAGTGTCAGAGGGGTAGGCAAGGCATTGCTTATTGTGTTGCTTAATCCTTTGGCACTGAAAGGGTTAACCAGCTGTCCCAGTATGTAGCGAGAGTCATGGAGTCCACAGTCCCTGAAGTGGACTCTGTACATGCACACTCAGAGGCTGCCAGACAACCGCCGGTCCGGCTCCCTGGCCAGGAAGACACTTCCTGCCCCAGGCCTCGGCCAAGAACGTTACTAGGGACGCAGCCCGGGCACCGAGAGCGGGAATTGAGGAGGGCTGGTGTGTGGTTGGAGTAGGGATGGTGTGTGTGGTTGGAGCAGCTATAGTGTGGCATGTATATTTTTTGTGCCAGGGTACTTACACAGTGCAGGTGTGTGACAGCGGGCAGAAAGCGGCGGTGAAGAAGCTAGTGTGTAAGAGTGTGTACCACAGAGTGGCCCCAGCATGGTCTGTCTCCAGCCCCTCAGCCACGGGTAATAGCCACATCCAGCTGCTGCTTGCAGAGAGCTCCTTGAAGGGCCACATGACTGGGCTGTTGCAGGGTGGAGTGTTGTGCTTCATGAAGGGCTAACATGAAGGATTTGGTACTGGGCCTGCCTGCCTCCGAGCTACATGAAGCAGCTGGGCTTCCTGCAGCAAAAGCACATTGTGCACCAGGAGCCGAAAGCATTGTTGTTTTGCAGATACCAGAAATGAAGGTACACTGGAGCCGATACCGCCCTCTCTTTGTTGGATCAGCTCATTGTGTGCCTCAGGTTGGTGGAGGGACCCCTGGGGCCTCTGTGTGTGTGTGTGTGTGGCTTGTGTGTGTGTGTGGCTTCTGTGTGTGTGGCTTGTGTGTGAGTCTGTGGTATAGGAGCGAGTGGCATCCATTTTGTTTTTTCAGTCACTTGGATAGTGGTGGGCGGGCTGGATAGTGGAGGCAGGCCAACTCCCTGAATGATTTAAATCACTCCTCCATTGAATCACCCAATGGGAACAGTAACTCCTTACTTAAGCTGAGGTAACATAGCAATATAACACACAGTGGCTCTTCAGTTGAGGCAATGTAGCAATATGCTTAGGGAACAAATAGAAAGTGGTGTTTGAGGCTTGCCCTCTGTAACATACAGCAAAGCATCTCTCTCCCTTTAAGGAGAAAGAGCGGGAATCAGGAAGTGGAGGAGTGACAGTTGAAAACAGTTAACCCTTTGAGTGCCAGAGGGGTACGCAACACATTGCAAAGCAAAGTGTTGCGTACCCCTCTGGCACTGAAAGGGTTAAATAAAAGAGTTGCTATTAACTCTGTCCCTGAGTTTGTATTTTATGAAAACATTACACCCTCATACTGAAACAGAGTGTATGGAGGGTTACAATTATCTGTGGGAGGTGACACAGAGTGTATGGAGGGTTACAATTATCTGTGGGAGGTGACACAGAGTGTATGGAGGGTTACAATTATCTGTGGGAGATGAAACAGTGTGTTTGTGGGGTCATGATCCTGAGTGAGAGTGTACGTGGACCAGGAAAAGTTATTGATATCCCCTACTTCAGGAGCGAATGGCAGCCATAATTTTTTTTTGTCAGTTGGATAGTGGTGGGCGGGCCAACGCCCTGTATGATAAACATGCTCCCATTGAATCACCCAGTGGGAGCAGTAATGTCCCCATTGAATCACCCAATGGGAGTTGTGTCTCCTAATGAGACATAAATTATGTAATGAGGCATTCTGTTCAATGTGTGTTTGTTTTCTGAGGAGGCATAAATTATGTTCTGTGTGTGAGGTACCATAAATTATGCAATGAGGCTTATTCTTTTATATATATATATATATATATATATATATATATATATATATATATATAATATAATGTAGTTGAGCAAATACTATACCCTTAAAATGTACTGTGTACTTGCAGTATGCTGAGCATTTGATTCCACATTAATAATGCTAATATATAATGCTGCCTTTAGACTAAAATCCAAACTACTATATAAAATTTATAATAGCATTAGTACGCTTTAGATTACAATATTGAACTTGTCTAGAAAATGTGTCATGTGTGCGCCACTGAAATGAACATCAAAATAATTGAAATTCATGTACTAAATAGAAAAGCAAACTAAATTCTAATTTCTTTTTTGTCACCTGATATACTCCATATGGCTCAATTATATACTAAACTGGTAACCTAGTTTGGATAATAAGCTGTATTTTTGCCTTCCAGAGACAGTCAAATGCATGGTTAAACACCTAGAGTGGTGGCAATAATTTTGGCTAATTATATTTTACATAGTTTATGATCATACACGTTTTCTAAATATTTTCCCTCCTTAAAGTTATTAGCCACTGCTTTTCCCTGATGTATTTTATTAATTTATAACTTCAGAAAATAAGGTAAGTACATATTTTTAATATCAGAAATCCATTTAATCCTCTGAATGCCAGAGAGGTGAGGATCATATTGCTCTACAATGCATTTCTTATCCCTCCCTCTACCAGGGTTAAAGTACAAAGAAAAATCTGCTCCACTAAATTTCCTTACATTTTTTTTTAGCCAAAAATCGTTTTTGTTTTTTAATACACCATAGCTGATACTACAGAAAAATATATTATTTTCCATTATAAATGTGTTTTGAGCATATCTGTGTAATAAGTATTCATCCTCATTGTTTTTTTGTTTCAGCTATACACAAATAAATTTTTTTTTTTTTGGTATGATCTTTTTATTGACAAAAGTGCAACAATACATTTATACAAATCGGTAAACATGGTACAGCAGTGTACAAAAAGAAAAATACAACAACCGCATGAAGAATCTTTACATGGTGTAAGGAAGATATCATAACCATCAGAATAGACCAGATGCCAAACAGCAAGATCAGAGTTATTGCTGCACTAGTGTCCAATTTAAGTATAATAAACACAAATCATGGGAAATAGGTATAAGACAAATAAGAGAAACTGATCTAGCCAAGTGCTCTTAATCAAGCTGAAGAGGTCTCAGTCACCCAGTTACGTGGTTACATCAGTGAGATACCATTTAGTGAGCATGTCAGATAGGAAGGAAGTGTCCAACCCTCTTTTTACCCAAGAGAGTTTCACCAGCAACAAAAGTTCGCAACACAAATACATTTTACCAATATTTCAAATTAAGCTATATTTATCAAATACAAATAGGTATATTTTTGGTAGTTCAACTATGTTCTAAAATTATAGTTCCATTGTAAAGTGTTTTATAACTGATTTGGAAAGAAATGACAATTATATTTACAAAAAATATATTTATTTGTCACTTAACACAAATCTGAAGTGCATGCCTTAATGTTCTACATTATCAACTGCCACTTCCTATCACGAAGTAATAGATCAATTGCATAAATTGACAAATAAGTAAAGAGTTAAATATCTCATACACTGCTGTTTTAAATGAAAATTGGCTAACATAAATGGGTAAATTTGAAAGATCTTTCAAAATAATCTATATGTTATAAAGTGACTGTTCCACATCATATTTTATTATATATCACCTCATCATCATCTTTAGCCACTGTCGATCCACTGCAGGATGAAGGCTTCCTTAGCAAGCCTCCAACAACTTTGGTCTTGTGCTTTTTGTTGTCACTGTGTAAAAACAAATTTGATAATTTCATATACCTATTTTGTCTTTGGGTTAACACCTGCTGAACACTGACAGTCCAGTATTAAGTTCATGGTCCTCCTTCACCCAGTCTATGATCAATCTTTATAAAGATCTCTTTAGGACCTCTTCAGCTGAAATATCTTTGCATATATTTAGGCAGACTTGCTGCCCTGTGGAGGACTACATATCAGAATTTCAGAGGTTAGCATTGCAGACTTCCTGGAATGAACCATCTTTGCGTCAACACTTTTGAATTAATCTTTCTGAGATCCTCAAAGACGAACTGACGTCAACTGGAACGTACCACCTCCATGCTATGTGCACACTTCAGGGGACCAGGATTTCAAGTTCTTCTGCTGATTCCACCCAGGAAGAACCCATGCAAATTGGGGTAGCCCGTGGTCCTCTGACCCAGAAGGAAAGATCCAACAGATTCCATCCGAACCTCTGCCTGTATTGTGGCAAGACCGGGCATGTGATTCTCAACTGCCCAGTCAAGCACACGTCCTTGGCAGGTAAGACTTCTATTCCTCTGCCCTCCTTGCCGCTGGGCGAACTTGCTCTTCAACTCATGGTTGGTGTTTCTTTACAGTGGGGTACTGAGAAGCATCTAATTCCTTTGTGGATTCCGGAGCCAGTGGTTGTTTAATGGACCAACACCTTGCCAACAACATTCAACTTGCTACATGTGTTACGAACCAAACTGTTGCTATCCACCTAGTAGATGGAAGTTCAATCAAGTCTGGACCTGGCTATCCTGATTGACATGTACATCGACCCCAAGCTTTCTGAAAAGATTCAGTTTGATATTGCTGAAGCTCCCTTGTTCATGCTGATCTTAGGTCTGCCCTAGCTGTGGAAGCATAATCCACAAAATGACTGGGAGACAAAACTACTTACATTCGAGACCATATTCTGCCCAAATTACTGCTTGATCACCTGCTTCTCCCTTAATTGTGCCTCTCCAGCTCATTCTGCCTTTGAAGCCAAGGTCCAGCTTCTTCCATACTATCACCCCTTCAGTGTTGTGTCTGACAAGAAAGGGGCTGAGCACCTTTCTCCACATCACCCCTACGAATGCCCTATAGAACTCCTCCCTGGTGCCTCCATACCATTTGGCTGCATCTACCACTTCGCAGAACCAAAACTCTCAGCTCTAAAAGAATATATAGAGGAAACCTGAAGAAGGGGTTTAAATGGCCTTCCGTGTCCCCTGTTGGAGTAGGTATATTCTTTGTGTGCAAAAAAGAAGGGGGTCTCATTTCTTGTGTAAACTACCAAGCAATGAACAGATTCACAGTAAAAAAAACTTTACCCTGTGCCACTCATCCCAGAGTTGATGGATTGTCTCAAATATGCACAGATCTTACCTAAAATTGATTTACAAGGAGCTTAGAACCTGGTTAGTGTTTCCTTCTGGGTCAGAGGACCACAGGCTACCCCAATCTGCATGGGTTCTTCCTGGGTGGAATCAAGAAGGAGATGAATGAAAGATGGCTTGCATTTCAGGTACGGGCACTTTGAATACCTGGTGATGCTGTTCTGGCTCTGCAATGCCCCTCCCATGTTCAAACACTTCCTCAATGATGTATTTTGTGATTATCTAGACTTCTTCATTATAGTCTACATAGATTATATTCTGGTGTTCTCCTGCTCTTTAACGGAACATTGAAAGCATGTCACCCAGGTGTTGGCCCTACTCTGTGAACGCAACTTTTTCACCATTCAGAAATGCATTTTTTCAGCCTACCACTGTGGATTTCCTGGCAGTGTTGAGATGGATCCCAAAAAAGTGGAAGCTATAACAGACTGGCCTATGCCCACCACCCTAAAAGTCATAAAGTGGTTAGTTGGCATTGCAAACTTCTACAGAATGTTCATACTAAACATCTCATCTAGCCTATCACCACCCTCACTCAGAAACAGACCCCATTCCAGTGGATGCCAGCAGCTCAACTTGCTTTTCAAATTCTGAAACATCTCTTCACCACCGCTCCTGTGTTGCAGTTGCCTGAACCTCAAAAATCTTTCTTCCTGGAGGTGGCTGCTTCTGAAACTGCTGTGGGGGTTTATCACGGTGCCCGTGATTTCTGCATTTCCTTGTCAGTTACCTGTAGGGGGCTCTCCATTGGCTGCCTGCCTTCAGCCCGCCCTGTGTTGCCTATTTAGACTGAGCTTGGGCACCCTTTGGTGGCCCTTTCGTGTTGTCTCTATGCTACCTGTACCTGCATTGGATTCCTGAGCTTCCTGGGCCATTTCTCTGTTCCTGCTCGTCAGTGATTGCCTGAGTTCCTGTTCACCAGCTTCCCTGGTTCCAGCATCCGTTGCTGATCCAGTTGGGGTTGCTGTCTCTACTGCTGTTTCCTGCTGCCGTTCCTGATCCGGTTGACTGCCTGCAGATCTGTTTCCTGTCCTTCAACGGCTGTGTTCCTGCTCCTGGATCGCCTGCAGAGTGCTCCTCTCCTCCAGTCACCCTGGTGACATTTTCATTCACTTGTGTTCCACTCTCCAGTACGCGGGTACTGGTTCGCTCCACATACAACCGGCTGGTGTTGCACCGGTAGAGTTCTAGGCTTACTCCAGTACGCTGGTACTGGTTCGCTCCATGTATAACCGGCTGCTGTTGCACCGGTAGAGTTCTAGGCTTACTCCAGTACAAGGGTACTGGTTCGCTCCATGTATAACCGGCTGCTGTGGCACCGGTAGAGTTATAGGTTTCTCCAGTACGCGGGTACTGGTTCGCTCCATGTATAACCGGCTGCTCGTTGTCATCTGTCAGCACCGGTGGTGATTGGGTATCTCCAGTAAGCGGGTACTGGTTCGCTCCATACAACCGGCTGCTGTTGCACCGGTAGAGTCCTAGGTTTCTCCAGTACGCGGGTACTGGTACGCTCCATGTATAACCGGCTGCTTATTATCATCTGACAGCACCGGTGGTGTTCTAGGGTACTCCAGTACGCGGGTACTGGTTCACTCCATCTTCAGCCGGCTGCTATTGCACCGGTAGAGCTTCCTCCTCCAGTACGCGGGTACTGGTACGCTCCATGCATAACCGGTTGCTGTTCAGTCCTAGACAGCACCGGTAGACTTGTCGTTCCTCCAGTACGCGGGTACTGGTTCGCTCCACGTATTAACCGGTTGCTTGCTGCGTATTCCTCAGCACCGGTAGAGATTGTGTACTCCAGTACGCGGGTACTGGTTTGCTCCAGCATTCTAGGGTGCCTATACCATCCTGACTTCCCTAAGGGCCTCAGTCCGTCCATCTCATGCTACTGGTCATTTACACCTTTAGCCAGTCACCGAGGTCCCAGCTGCTGATATTGAGTACTTGCAGTCCAGGCTGCCTTGCCCGGTATATTGGTAAGGCCGGTAGAACCAATTCCACATTATACCAACTTAAGGTTGCCTTACCCGGTATTGGCAAGGCCGGTAGAGCCTATTACTATTCGTTGTACCAGTCTCCAGGTGCCTTGCCCGGTATATTGGCAAGGCCGGTAAAGCCTTTTACTATTCGTTGTACCAGTCTCCAGGCTGCCTTGCCCGGTATATTGGCAGGGCCGGTAGAGCCTCCTTTTCTCCGTTACTAGTCCAGGGCTGCCTTACCCGGTATATTGGTAAGGCCGGTAGAACCTTTTCCATCTGTGCCAACTAGGTTGCCTTACCCGGTATTAGCAAGGCCGGTAGAGCCCGTGTTACATTCGGTATACCACTACTCTTGCTGCTATGTATTGTCCTTAAATGTTATATGTGTATGCTACCCACATGGGTTTCCATTAAACTTTTCAATAAAATAGGATTTTAGTCTTACCTGTTAAATCCTTTTCACTTAGTCCATACAGGTCACTGGTACTCTGGGAGGCGATCCGCCCCTTTAATAGGCAGGAACAATTATGCAAATGACTGCAGTGGGCGGAGCCTCCCCTCCTACTTAAGCTGCCTTCAGGCCAGAGCCACTAGATTGATTTGAGACACTAAAACTGACCATAGGTAAGCAAGAAGGAAGACTCCTGTGAGCATGCCCCAAAGGTCTCCCACTGAATGCCACAGGAGAGCCAAGCATGGTCCCTTGACAGGGTGGGAGACCAGTGACCTGTATGGACTAAGTGAAAAGGATTTAACAGGTAAGACTAAAATCCTATTTTCACTGTCGTCCAATACAGGTCACTGGTACTCTGGGATGTACAAACATTGAGCTGACCCAGAGGCGGGAAGTAAGGCAAGGACCAGGCGCAAGGCTCCAAGTCACTAGAACGGCTATGAACCAGTTAATTACATAGCCCAAAATGTAAGTGTCAACGGACACCAACCACGGGAAAACAACCCCTGAACTAACACAGCACACAGAACCAGAGCCAACCGGGCTCAACAGTAAAGATGCACTAAGAACCACAGAGTAGAAGGCCTAGACAGGCAAAACTGCCTCCAGGACCTTCCTCCCAAAACTGGCATCAGCCGAGGCCAATACATCAACTCGGTAGTGCTTCGAAAATGTGTGCACAGAGGACCAAGTGGCCGCTCTGCACAGTTGATCAGCAGATGCCTGATTCTTGTAGGCCCAAGAGGCCCCAATAGATCTGGTGGAATGGGCAGTCACCCGGAAGGGAACATGCTGATTCAGCAACTTATAGGCTTCACGAATAGTAGCCTTAATCCAAGAGGCAATGGTAACTTTGGAAGCCGGTCTCCCTGCCTTAGGCCCCTCAGGAATGACGAATAGAGCGTCAGAATTCCTGATAGACTCGGTGCGATGAACATAAAACTTGAGGCAACGCACCACATCCAACAAATGGAGATCTCGTTCCTTGTCAGATGAAGGATTAGGGCAGAAAGAGGGAACCACAATCTCCTGATTGATGTGAAACTCAGACACAACCTTGGGTAAGAATTCCTTGGTAGTGCGAAGCACAGCCTTATCCTTGTGGAACACCAGGTAAGGAGGTTTACAAGACAGAGCCTGTAACTCTGCTACCCGGCGAACTGAAACAATAGCCAAAAGGAAGGCCATCTTCCAAGTCAAGAGACGTAATGGAATGGAAGCCAAGGATTCAAACGGGGGTCGCTGGAGAACTCCCAGCACCAAATTGAGGTCCCACTGGGGAGTAGGACTCTTGAAGGCAGGCCGAACATGAGTCACACCTTGGAAGAAAACTTTCACATCAGGAAGGACAGCAATCCTTTCCTGGAAAAACACAGACAAAGCAGAAGTCTGGACTTTGAGGGAACTCAGACTGAGCCCCTTCTCAACACCGTCCTGCAAAAAAGCCAGGTCAGTGGGAAGATGAAATTCTAGGGACATCTTCCGATCAGTACACCAAGCCACAAAGGTGGCCCAGATACGATGATAGATCTTGGAGGACACAGGCTTACGAGCACTGAGCATCGTCGACACCACTGAAGGAGAAAATCCTTTCTTCTCTAGAATCGAGGATTCAACCGCCATGCCATCAAATGGAGATGCTAAACATCCTCCTTCCACAGATATCCTTGAAGAAGTAAATCCGGACGGGCAGGGAGTGGAAACGGTTCCGCCACTGACATGGCCATCAACTCCGGATACCAGGACTGGCGAGGCCAGTTTGGAGCGATCAGGATGACAGGACAACGCTCCTGCTTCAACTTCTGGATGACTCTGATCAATAGAGGAAGAGGAGGGAAGATGTAAGCCAGAGGAAAATCCCAAGGAATTGACAATGCATCCACTGCTAGAGCAAGAGGGTCCCTCCGCCGGGAGCAAAACACCGGCACCTTCCTGTTGTGTCTGGTAGCCATCAGGTCCACTACAGGCACCCCCCACCTCTGGGTGAGTAGGTGAAACACCTCTGGATGAAGAGCCCATTCTCCGCTGTCGACTGTGTGACGACTGAGAAAGTCTGCCATGACGTTGTCTATGCCTGGAATGTGAACTGCAGAAATGACAGGCACGTGATCTTCTGCCCAAGATAAAATATCCTTGACCTCCAACCAGGCGGTGCAACTTCTTGTGCCGCCTTGCCTGTTGATGTAGGCCACTGCGGTGGCGTTGTCGGACTCCACTCTGACTGGACAACCTTCCAGCTGAGACTCCCAGTGTCTCAGGGCAAGCCGGATGGCACGCAGTTCCAGAACATTGATGGAGAGAAGAGATTCCTCCAGTCCCCATTTCCCCTGAGCACTGAAACGACCCAACACAGCACCCCATCCCCGGATGCTGGCATCCGTTGTAACCGTGGTCCAACAGGGAACCTGACAGGATCTCCCTTTCATGAGATGAGAGAGATTCAACCACCAGTGCAGACTCGATTCCACATGAGGAGGGAGAGAGACTGACAGATGCTGATGATCCGGATGATTCTTGCACGTCTGGATCACAAACCTCTGAAGTTCCCTGGAGTGAGCCATGGCAAATGGAACCGCTTCGATTGTGGAAATGAACTTCCCCACCAGAGACGTCAACTTCGGTACTGGAACTCTGTCCAGCTCCAGGATCCCAGCAACTCGGATGGCTATCTGATGAGCCACTTCCTCCGGTAGAAACACCATGCATTGGCGAGTGTCGAACAGGAGACCCAGGAAAATGAGCCTCTGAGATGGGACCAAGTCTGACTTGTCCAGATTCAAGATCCAGCCGTGACGGTTCAGAGTGTGAATACACAACTGCAGTTGTTGTTGGAGAAGCTCCGCTGAGGAGGCTTTCAGGAGGAGATCGTCCATGTAGGGGGTCACCCTGACACCTTCTTGATGAAGCACAGCTATCAAGGAACCCAACACCCTCTGAAAAACCTGAGGGGCCGAAGTCAGCCCAAAGGGAAGAGCTGAAAACTGAAAGTGTCCCCTGTGGCAGGCAATCCTGAGATACCGCCTGCTCTCTGGATGAATAGGGATGTGAAGATAAGCATCCTGAAGGTCCAGGGAGGCAAGGAACTCCCCTGGAGACATTGCTGCAATCACAGAACGCAGGGACTCCTGGCGGAAGTGGGAACTCACAACATAGGAATTGAGATCTTTGAGATCCAAAATGGGACGAGCACCTCTGTCCTTTTTGGCCACCACGAACAGGTTGGAATAAAATCCTGAACCTGTGTCCTCTGGAGGAACCAACTCCAGGACCTCCTTGTCCAAGAGATCCTGAATAGTGTCGTCGAACAGACGTCTTTTTGTAGGTTCCTGAGAAGGACGAGTAAAATGGAACCAAAAAGGAGGAAGGGAAGAGAAAGGGATCCTGTATCCCTCTGATACCACCTGAATGACCCATGGGTCCGCCACTGACTCCTCCCAAGTCCGGCGAAAGATGCGGAGACGTCCACCCACTGCCGGATGCGGACCTGGGTTCGGTGAGTCATGCCGAAGCAGTCTTGGAGGTTTTGGCCTTGGGGGCAACTTTGGGCTTGGAGGAGGAGCGCGCAGAGGACTGACCCGTCTGGGACGTGGAGCGTTTCTCAGTCTGAAAGGAATGAAAGGACCGATTGTGTTTGGCTGGAAACTTCTTCTTGAAGACTGAGGGTAGAAGAGTACTTTTACCACCAGTAGCCTCGCTGATCATTTCCTTAAGTTCAGAACCAAATAGCAAGTTCCCCTGAAAGGGTAAGGAAAGCAAGGCTTTCTTAGAGGCTGTATCAGCAGACCAAATTTTCAGCCAAAGGGCACGTCTGGCCACCACAGAAGAAGTGGAGGCCCTCGCCATCATGCGCACAGCATCAAAGGCAGCATCAGCAACATAATTTTGTGCTTCAGTAATGTTAGCAAGTAGCTGCAACTGCTCAGATACCGGTGCATCCTGGCAGACTGCCTCAGTCAGTCGCTCAGTCCAGGCCACAATAGCTCTATTAACCCACGCCACTGCAAAGGTTGGACGCATGGCAGTGCCAATGGAGGCAAAAATAGACTTAAGAGAAAGTTCTAGCTTTTTATCCGTCCAATCCTGCAGGGCAGAAGCATCAAAGACAGCTAAAGCAGTAGATTTGGACAGCCTGGAAACAGGAGCATCCACCTTGGGAGGATGAACCCACTTTGCCAGTTCAGTCTCAGGAAAAGGGTAAAGTTTAGCAAACTTTTTAGACACTGAGGAGGATTTGTCAGGATTCCTCCACGCCTCAGAGACTAGACGGGCAAGGGTAGGGTTAGTTGGAAAACATACAACCGCCTTAGATGGTTTTTGGAAAACGTCAGTTGGATCATGAGTAGATTTCTGAGTCAGAGGAAGGTTGAGCGTAGTTATCACAGCTCTAATCAGACCCTCAGCCGAAACCTCAGGGTCACATTCATAAGGGTCCCCAATGGACCTGTTAGACTCAATAACAGTGCCTTCCTCAGCATCAGAATCCTGTAATAGTTCTTCCTCAGAAGAATCAGACACATCAGGAGCTCCCTGTGGCTTAGGCAGGGAAGTCCTGATAGTAGAGGGGGTCTGCCAAACCTGGAGAGCCCCCTGTACCTGAGAGGGAAAGAGTTGGAGTGTGGATCTGAGATCCCTAGTGGCAGCTTTAAACTCTTTCACCCAGGTTGGCTCAATAGCATGGCTGGGAAGCCCAGGGTTGCTATCACGACAATCAGTGCATTTAGGGCATAAATCACCAGAACAATCTCTAGGCAGCCCAGAGTGACAAGAGGAGCAAAGCGCAATGGGGGGAACAGACACCCCAGCCTCTTTAGTCTTGGGTCTCGCCCCTGGCTCCAGTGGAGTAGACATGCTCACAGCGTCAATATACACCACTAAACAATATCACCCAGTAAAAGTGTGAAAGATTAAAGTTTCACCCCAGAAATGCCTAAAAACGGACTTATCTGGCCAGAGAAGGGTTAATCTGCTGAGAGGAGAGAAGGCTCGGTCCCTGCGTAGTATACTCGCTGAGAAAGAACACCACAAAATGGCGGCCGTCAGGTCAGCCAATCAGAAATGAGCGCGAACCGGGCGCTCATGGGAAATGTAGTTTTCTCTCAGAAGTACCCCCAAACAGTGCCCGAAGCCCCCCTGAACGCCCCACACCCTGTAAACATACACCGGATGATAGAGCAGGAGCTTAGAAGTAAAATGAGCCATCTCTGAAGTTGCTGTGACAAGCGGTTGCAGAGATATGTCCCACACTGTGAAATCCCATAGAGAGTAAAGGAGCAATGGCGTCTAAGCGGGAAAAGACGCGCTTAAAGGCGCGGAACACTAAATTTTAATAAAGTCCCACTGAACATTAAAAAGTGCTAAACAGTTACCCAATACATGAGAAACATAAGTAAAACTATACCCAAAGCTCCAAAACCCAGAGAATACCACAGAAATTGCATAAACATGATAAATGCAAATAAAAACACCCTATGAGTGCTGGAGTGCAATGCAAACTCCCAAATACAAGCCCATCAAAGGGACACTGTGGGGACAAGTGGACCTTCAGCACTCAAGGGGTGGCTCACCTTTCTGCAGGACTTCTGTCTTCAGGTGACCATGATAAAGTGGGAATAGACCAGAGGTAAATTCCTCAGCAGGGAAGCTGCTTGACTCAAGCTGTTCCCTCTTCAGGGCATAAGGTCCACAGAAAATCCCTGGAAGCTGCACCAGCCACTTTAAGGAGGGCAATTCACAGCCATGGTCACCCTCCTAATGGTGGTATTCCATATTTGAATAAAAATAACAAAACACTAAGATGAATGCAAAGATGTTCTCCACCTGGTGTGCACAGCACACAGGAACAAATCAATCTAGTGGCTCTGGCCTGAAGGCAGCTTAAGTAGGAGGGGAGGCTCCGCTCACTGCAGTCATTTGCATAATTGTTCCTGCCTATTAAAGGGGCGGATCGCCTCCCAGAGTACCAGTGACCTGTATTGGACGACAGTGAAAGTTGTGTTGTATCTTAACTCTGTGTCTGAGAGTCATAACAAACAGTGACAGGGTTGTGCAATCTCAAAGACATGGTGAAAAAGAGATCCTACATCCAGCATCATTCTTCTCTCAAAGAAGAACAGAACTATGATCTTAGCCACAGGGAACTTCTCTAGGCTCTATAGGCTCTATTCTTCTCCTGGTTCCATCTCCATATTAGCTAAAGACCAGGTTAATGCAATGGCAAGGCAGATGCCTTATCCTGAATGTACAAGTCCTCCCTAGACCTCCCCAGGTTCAAGATACCATTTTGTCCTCTGGTAACTTGGCTACTTACTCATCAGTCGTAGAACACCTACGCCTACAGAGTTAACCTTCTCAACTCTTCTCAACTCTTGTGGGACCATCCTGAGTTACAAGCACTTCAGGGTCTCCTCTTCAAGACCATCCCATCTGTATACTACATGAGTGTCACAGCTTACCTTGGCTTCAGCATGCTTCCTGTAGTCTCCTCCTACCTACTTCCTCCCTCTGAGCTGCTCCTCCTACTTCCTGTGGAGGGGTTTAAAAGGTAGACTGAGGCCTGCCTCAGATGCCCTTGCGTTGTTGTTCTTAGGTGAAGTACTTGGGCTCTGTGTGTGACCTGGCTATCTACAAAAACCCACTCTGTGTATGACCTGGCTATTTATGAGAACCTGCACTGTGTATGACCCGGCTAAGTAAGAGAACCCTCTCTGTGTATGACCCAGATATGTACGAGAACCCTCTCTCTGTGTATGACCCAGCTAAGTACGAGAAACCTCTCTGACTGCAGGCGTGAGTCACAAGGTCTCGATATAGTGACTGCAGCAGAGTCACAGGGTCTCTTAGCGGTGATTGCAGGCGTGGGTCAGTTCTCCAATCCAGCAGTCCTTGTGTTCCTGTTCATCGGATCAAGATTACTGAGCCAGTGTTCACAGTGGTCGCCCGTTCCAGTGTTCCAGTTGACTGATCAAGAGCTGGCGTTCCTGTTTCCTGCTGAGACTCACAGGGGCTTCGGCCCAGTCTCCAGCAGTGTGGTCTAGCGAGAGGCCTACTATTTCTGGTAGTAGTGTCGCCAGCTAGTAACCCTTTGCTTGTTGTACTACATATTTATTGCTGTGAATTATTCTAATAAATATTTTGCATTACATTACCTTACTGAGTTCTGAGCATTCCTGGGTGCCTGTGACAATGAGGCACACCAAGAAGTTATCCATCTTGTTCATGAAAAAAAGGTATGACAAAAAGAGAGTCAGCCTTGCGAAAAGGCTCAGTACAGTGCACATAAAATTTAAGGCACCACACCACCCAATGAGGAGTATGAGCCTTAAAGGAAAGGAATGCATGAGCCACCCTACGAAGAAACACCTTGACATCTGGAATGGTGGAAATACATCTCTGAAGGAATAAAAAAATGCTGAAATGTGAAATCTCAAACTGAGTCCCTTGTTCACTCCATCCTGGAGAAAGGATAATACCAAAGTGCGGTCAAACTCCTGCAAGGACACAGACCTGTCCACGCACCATGAATGAAACAGAGGCCATACCCTATGGAAGGCCTTGGAAGAGACAGGCTTTCGGGCCTGAATCAAGTGGAAATGTTGGTGTTTTGGTGTGAAACGACAGATCTGATCTAAAAAATGTTGTAGTAAGCTTGGGCAATTAATTCTTCACAATCTAGTTAAAATGCTGAAGGCATCAAAGCAGTCCAAAATCTGGTAACATGAAACAAATGAAAATCATTGTCATCATCTTCATCATATAAAGTAACACAGCCTGCTACATGTTGTGAATGTTGTATTATTGCTTATACAGGTAAATGTAAGGAAAAGGGCAGTAGTTTGAAAAGTGATAGAAAAGTTCCATAACTTAGTACCCTACTGCAACAGTTTTTACAGTGCTACAAAAATAATGCATTCATTAAGAAGCTCACTGTACAGTTTCTGATACAGAATATACAAATTTTAATACTTCCTAATAATAAACCTCTCACTTCTCCTACTATGAGTTGAAAATCCTAATGAGCACTATAAATTGTACTCTTGCACAGAGATAGCATCTTCAATCAGTCCTGGAGTGGCAACATAAAAGAAAGGTGACTGAGAATGAATAAAACTAAGTAATTTATTGCAGATGATGGTGCCTCCTTAGATGATGCTCTACATTAATATTAGTCTGGCTCCCCCATAGAGGATTCAACATCAAAATGGCAGGCAGAATAAAGAGAAACAGCAAAATCCTAGATGTATGTATTGGTCTTTAGTGGGCCTCATCAGTGAGAAGAAGTTGATTCCAAGGAAGAGCAAGTGTCCATGCCTGGGAAACACTCTTACGTAGGAAAACAGCAAAACAAAAGCTGCACACGGAAAATGTATAAGCAGTAGTTTCATTGTGGATTGTGCCACTTTGGGCATTGTTCAGTCATGTTTATCCACTTCCATGTGAAATGTGTAAAACATGATTGAGCAACACCAGTATTTAATTTGTTCTCTCAGGGAATGCTACTCACTCTTTGCCTTTCTTACTCCTAAATGGAACGGTAACTCAGGTATGGGCCCTTGTTCTCCTTCTGCCTAGAAAAATAGAGCTGCACCTCTCTGATAAGTCCCACTAAAGCCCAAAAGGTCTGAGGTTTTGCCTTCTCTCTCTCTTTTTTGCAGTGGAGATCTGAATGGCATTTTGGTGCTGGGCTGATATAAATATGGAAATATATCCTCTGTAATGGAACACTGTAGTGGAAAACACAACCGAGAAGGAACTGAGAGGCCTTGAACTTCAAAAATTAACAACTAAGTTTAAGCTGTTATCAGTGAGGCTCGTGGAAAAAGGTAAAGTGGTGAAATTCAGGGGCTAACCAGCTTCACTATAGAGAACAAATAAAATATTCTTATTGATTTTAATGGAGATTTACACTCCTTGCTTGATAGAGAGGTTACCCATACATCGTGATGCAATGCTTGTGAGACCTTACTAGCATTCAAGTGGTTAAAATCCCCAATAAAATCAATAAGGACTTTTGAGAATGATTATTTGTTCTCTATAGTGTAGCTGGAGGGCTTTAGAATTGTATCACTTTTGATAGTACTTGAGCCTCACTGGATGTGTGTCACACTTATTTGTTCTTTAATCTCACTAAGTGGAAAGGTACTCCAGGAACTGACCCTTGCATTCTTTGTAGTAGAGAGAAACAACTGCACCTCACAGACAAAGCCACTAAAATGTACATCTTAGGTTTTTGCTGTGTCTAATAAAGGTATCACTTTTATTCTGTCAGTCTCCTGCTTTTTGCACAGTTAACATGGTACCAAATTTAACTGTAATTTTCTCTCAGTGTGCACGTGTCTCATTTATTATGTTTTTATGTTTACTGAGGTGAACATGGCTCTTGATTGAAGATGTTGTACCTTGATCAAAGGCTCAAAGACAAAATCCATAGTGTCCATTAAAGGGATAGTAATGGTTAATTTTAAGTTGGTTTAATATTGTAGACATTAAAAAAAGATTAACATCAATGTAAGTCTCACCTCTCAGAACTTTATGGTTTGAGAGATATAACTTGCTAAAGTTACCTTTTCCTGTCTGTTTTACTCAGGTCTGCCATCTAGCTGAAAGCTGCAGATTCCAGTCATTTGACCAGACAGAGGCTGTTAGCAGAGCTGAAATCAGACTATTTAGAAATAAATACTTTATTGGAACGGTCTACAAAGTATGCTTGAAGGCCAGTTACACTTTGTAGACCATTCCAAATTAAGTATTTATCTTTAGATATCGTTATATTTGTGCTGCTGAAGAATCACATCTGGTCAAGTGACCAGAATCTGCTTCTGACAGCTTTACAGCTCGTCAAGCAGAAAGGGGAGGGACCATAGAAATTTATTTTCCTATATATCTCAAACCATAACGGTTTGAGAGATACAAATAAGTGCAAGTACTCTCTTTTAATTGTAAATACCAAATAGTTAATACTTTTTTTTCTGCCATTACTATCCCTTTAAGATCATCCAACCATAAGGAAAAGTGAAGGTCTGTTATTAGGAGGTGTTAAGTGTTATACATCTCATAGGAATCCAATCCTGTAAGTTAATATGTATAAAAGTAGGAAAGTGGCATGCTCTATCACGACTGGAAATGGGCAATTTGATCAGTCCATCTGCAGTTGTATTGTCAGGAAGCCTCGTAAACACTGTTGTAATGATTGACCAACAATACTGCCTTCTATCACAGTAGACATTAAGTAAATACAGTATATAATGTACATGTGTACAGGTACATGTCTGAAACAGATCACAAAATATGTATCCAGCAAAAAGTACTCAATGTTTCCACTGAATTTCCAGAATTCCTTGCAGCAACATACAAATGAAGGCACAAAATGTGGACACATATAAAGAAGGCTCCTTTAGCCGCTACTTTCACAGCATATACAACAAAACAATGACTAGAAACAAATGGGGCAATCAACCTACCCGAAAACAGCAATTTTGACCTACTGGGCCTCATTACTCATTGTAGGACTAGTTACCTGACTCGTTATAGTAAATATAAGAATCATCAGTTTATACTATAGTGAGCAAGAAAGTATCAAAAATCCCTGCACCATACAGAGTACGCATTTGAGTCCAGTACACAAAGGGTTTAAAAGGAGTATGTGTATACCAGAAGGCTTGATATCCCCTGATGGAGAAAATGAGCACTTCTGAAATGCATAGGGTAATTGACCGTATGGAATCCTAACAGATGACCAACGAGGAGAAACTGGGTATCAGCAGATGAATTCTTTACAGGAAATTTGCACAATCTCATTAACATCTTTAATGCCACAATTCAATCCATTCTTTTTTTAAAAAAAAAACATTTTTATTGTAGAAATCCACAAAATAAAATACCTTCTTGGCATCATGAACAGATTTTAGTCAGAGGTAATACTAGCAGAATGTGAATACTAGCAGGTCTGTAACTCCTCCAATCTACGTGTTTCACAATTGCGGAGCTTTCTCATTCATGGTCTTGTCTTTTAAATCACATGCAACCAATTACTATTAGGATTTCATCCAAAAATTCAAATTATCCAATGGGATCCACACTCTCTTCTAGCCTTATGTCAAAACTCTTAAAGGCAAAGTATCCGGGATTAAACACAACGATTATATCTCTGGGAAAGAAAACTTGTAATTACCCTTAAAGGCTACGAGTTTTCCACACTATGTGCAGAGACAAATAAATTTACATCAAATGACATGCATTGTTATATAATGCCCAGATCCTTGCTCTCTGCACAAAATGCATATGTGGAAGCAAATTCTCACAGCCTGGGTCTCTAGACATTATCAACTCCCATTTAGATCTTCGTTAGTTTCAATTCCCTTTATATTCTTAAAGGCAGTCAGGATCCCATAGGATATATAGGTCACCGTGATTCAAAATTCAAATATTCAGGCGATCAATAAGTCACGTTATATGAAACAGTAACAGTAACATTAAAAACAAATGTAAATTTAGAGAGCCAGATGTCAAGAGGATATTTCATGACACGAATAAACGAGAATTAGATATAAGTGAACGCTCGCCTTCAAATTACAGGCACTCCATTCCATAAAATAAAATATGATATGGATATATATATATTCCGACATCCATGTTTAGAAAGCAAGCCGAACTCATATCCTCACTGCAATATTAAAGAGGAACTTTCAGATAATAGCCAGTCGCCATACATTCATTAAATGCATGGCGACTAGCTTGAAAATGTATGTCTTACCAAAAAAAAAAATACTTGTGCGTAAAGGAATCCGTCCCGTTTCAGGACTGACGGGCTGGTTAGTGCAGTCTGTGAGCTTGCGCCGTCAGTCCCTTCCGGTGACCATATGGTGCAAAGCGTCTGCTCTATGGAGACCGGGACTGACGGCGCATGCGCACAGACAAGATGTCTGTGCTCTACCCTCAGTCCCGGTCTTCAAACGGGACGGATTCCTTTAGAAACAAGTATATTTTTTTTTGGTAAGACATACATTTTCAAGCTAGTCGCCATGCATTTAATGAATGCATCGTGGCTTGCTATTATCTGAAAGTTCCACTTTAACCCCTTCGTGACAATGGACGTACATGTACGTCCTCTGTGGGTGTCACTTAGTGACAGAGGACGTACATGTACGTCCAGGAAATCCGGATCCCCGCGCGGCTGCACGCCGTTCGGGGACTCCGGATTCTGTTTAAAAAAAAAAAAAAAATGTTAGACGGACGTTAAGTGACGTCCGCGTCTGCACGCGGCCGTCACTAAGGGGTTAAACATAATCCACATGTATAATAGGTCAAACATAGCACATAACATCATATTCTTTATTAAAACCTTTTGGATTTCTAGTACCCAGTTTAAAAATCCAGTATACCTTTCTTTTTAATAAAAGTGTATCTAGATCGCCTCCTCGTACTCATGCTCAAAAGCTAGCAATCTAAACTGCTGAAGGGAGACATAAGGGTTAAGTATGGAATACAGTGCTAGAGTTCTGAATGGGAGAGGGGAAACAAAAAGGAAATATATACTCTAAGAAGTGACCATCCTTTTGAGTACTAGCAGCTGCCCAATGATGTAGTCCAAACACAGATGTGATAGAAAGTAGGCTGCCCTGGAGACAGAGGGATCATCTGCATGGCACTTATAATCTCCCAAAAGAAGGGAAGGTGTGTCTGATGACTCAAAAAAAGAAATCCAGGATTCAAAGTCAGAAAGGCAGTTTAACAGTGTAAATGTGGAGGTAGCTGGGCGATAGATAACTGCAACTTTTAGTTAAACAGGAGCAAAAATACACGCAACTCAAAAGAGAAAATGCAGAGTAAGGTGGGGGCGGAAAGTGGTATGCAAGAGCAAAGTATAGAGAGAAGCACTTCCGCACCTTCCCATGTCCAGTTTGGCGTGGACTGTGAGAGAACGAGAGGCCTCCATAAGTCTGCCTCTAAAGTGGTGTGAGATTAAGACAGCCAAGTTTCAGTTACAGCCAGTAACTGTAGAGAGTGGGAGAAAAAGAGATCTTACACAGTGATATATTTGTTAATAAGGGAACAAGCATTCCAAAGAGCAGAGAGAACAGGAAACAATTGTGACTAAGGCGATCAGGTTTGAATTGATCCTATAGTGAATGGAGGTAGAGGGATAGATGACGTAAGAGGTCCAGGGTATGAGAGATATATCCAATATCCAGTTGCAAGTAACAAAAGAAGGGATAGAGACAAGAGAGAGGTAATGTTTTACTTGCAAGGGATTTTCTGTTAGTGTAGGGTGGGGGCAGTATAGGAGTGAAGAAAAATAAGGAGTTGGTGTGCAGAAGTGAGTGTGTAGGAGAGAAGTGAAAGAGAAACGTAAACAGAGAACAGGGTGGAAAGTAGAAGGAGGCAGGCATTTTAGTGAGAAGTGCTGATGTAGAAATAAAGAACATGCTTCTCATAATAAATTTGAAAGGATATCATATTATGGTCATTGCTGCTCAAATGCTTCCATATCTGTATGTTGTATCCCATTTGAAAATGTCTTGAGACCACTACGTCCAGTAAAGGTCTAATTTCTAACTCTACTAGTTACGATATGAGGATACCATTAAACATATGTATAAAATGATTTCCCTTTGGTGTGCTGGAGGACTAATTTCTCAGTCGATTTTAGGGTTGTTGCAATTTTCCATTATGACTGCATTTCCTAAGCATTTTCCACTTGCAGTAGCAGCTGAGCCTCTAGAAACTCCCCAATATTAGGTGGCATATACTGATTAAAGCAGAACTTTCATCCGCTTTAAAGTCGCCCTGCTATAATCAAGCAGGATGCGACTAGCTTCAGAACATATATTTTACCTTTGAAATATAGACCATTCTAAAGAAATCCATCATTGTAGGTGGCTGAAGGCCGGGTTAGAGCAGTCTGCGTGCCTGCAAAGTCAGTCCTTCCGGTTACCATGTGGTACGCTGCAATGCTTCTTATAGGAGACCAGGTCTGAGAGAGCAGGCGCTCAGACAAGATGTCTGCTCTGTAGCCTGGGTTCCTGTCTCCTACAATGATTGATTTCTTTAGAATGGCCTACATTTCAAAGGTAAAATATATACTCTAAAGCTAGTTGCTACCTGCTTAATTATAGCAGGGCAACTTTATAGCAGATGAAAGTTCCGCTTTAAGCAATTTAGTGATGCTTCATATACTAATTAAGCTCTGTGCTGCCCCACGAGACGTAGAGCACATAGGCATCACTTCATTAGCCTGGTTTGCAAGCACACTTTGTAGACCATTCCAATGAAGTAAGTAATTTTAAATAACGTGATTGCGGCTTTGCTGAAGAGCCTCCTCGTGTCAGCCAACATGGATCACTGGAATGTCAAACTTTCAATGTGAATACCTCTCAAACCATAGCCGTTTGAGAGATAGGATTTGTTGCATACAGTTGAACTTTTTAAGCACTACAAAATGATAAAGATTTTTTCTGGGACATTCCTAACACTTTAAATCAATCGGGATTTGTATTTGTCCTTTATACACATTTTGTCCTCTACTTCAGCCTTAATACTTTTAATGAAACAATTATTTGTTATTGGCAGAAAAAAGAATTACACCCAATATTTTGGGGATAACATTTCTTCAAGTAATATATCAAACAGTAACAAGCTGTGGCAAACTAAACAATATTTTGCACAAATAACCTTTATGTGAAATAACAAATTAAGTATGCACGGGACATTACACTTCATAGCAGAGGGAATACCAGATGTGGAAACATCTGTGCTCAAGTAAGTCTTTGATTTCTCAATGATAGGAGAGTCCAAATCAATTAGCCGCATTCAATAAAAGCTAAATTAAAGCAAAGATGTGGTGCATAATACATGTAAAAACCTTTGATACATTTGCAAGCTGACTTGACTATGAAAGTATGAAACAGGACAGATTTTGACTGTGAGACACTGGGTCTTGTGTATAAGTATGGGCAAACACATTGAACCATGAGAGAAAATAAAATCATTCCAATTTATTTAAATAGATATTACTCCTTTGAATGCTAGAAGGTTATTTAAAGGAGATCACCCCTGTACATGCTTGTCTAAAATGTAAGTTTATATAACAATTAGATTTAATTAGTTCTAATTTTTTTTAAATTGTTACTTTAAAAGCCGCTTTAAAATCAATGGTACTTTGGAGGGACTGTTTACGTGTTCCTATGTGTAACCTGTTTACTCCAGAATTGCTCTAGTACTTTTACTAGAACATTAGGTTCACTGGAATAGGGTGTAGTGTATCAAAAGAAATCTTGTCTGACTATAGTAAGCTACTTGTCATTCAGTACTAGGTGGTGGTACTCTATCTGTTGGCATCTTTCACAGTATCCAGTTCTACTGTGAGGAACAATTCTTTGTCAGCTCTTCAAAAAACACCATTACAGCTGCAAGGCATAATTATTATACCCTTAGTGTAAGCTCACAGCTTGATTTAAGGCCCAAGAATAGGGTTGCCACCCAGCCGGTATTTTAGCGGCAGGCCAGTAAAAAATTGGCTTCTGTCCAATGTTGTCTATGGAGAGAACGCCATGGCCGGTATTTTTTTGAAGGAAAGGTGGCAACCGTACCCGAGAATATATTTTTGTTCTTCTTTTCCCGTTTCTCTCTGGTACATAGTAAATAGGAAGAAACCAGATGAAGGGGAAGCCCATGAATATGTTTTTTATGCAAAGGGAAAATGTAATACATAATGCAAACTTCCCAAATAAGTATCTAAAAATTTCTTGAGTTTCAACATTTTCTAAAAACAAAACAAAAACATAAAAACCTGCTCACAGGTGTCTACATGGACAGGGATGTCAGTCAACATAGAAAAAATAGGATTTTAGTCTTACCTGTTAAATCCTTTTCACTTAGTCCATACAGGTCACTGGTACTCCGGGAGGCGTAAGTCCCCTTTAATAGGCAGGAACAACTATGCAAATGATTTGCAAGGGGCGGAGCCTCCCCTCTTACTTAAGCCACCTTCTGGCCAGAGCCACTTAGATTGATTTGAGACCCTAAAACTGACCTCAGGTAAGCAAAAAGAAAGACTCCTGTGAGCATGCCCGAACGGTCTCCCACTGAATGCCACAGGAGAGCCAAGACTGGTCCCTTGACAGGGTGGGAGACCAGTGACCTGTATGGACTAAGTGAAAAGGATTTAACAGGTAAGACTAAAATCCTATTTTCACTGTCGTCCAATACAGGTCACTGGTACTCTGGGATGTACAAACATTGAGCTGATCCAGAGGCGGGAAGTAAGGCAAGGACCAGACGCAAGGCCCAAGTCACTAGAACTGCTATGACCCAGTTAATAACATAGCCCAAACTGTAAGTGTCAACGGACACCAACCAAGGGAAGCAATCCCTGGACTAACACAGCACACGGAACCAGAGCCAACCGGGCTCAACAGTAAGGAAGCACTAAGGATAACAGAGAGGAAGACCTAAACAGGCAAAACTGCCTCCAGGACCTTCCTACCAAAACTGGCATCAGCCGAAGCCAGTACATCAACTCGATAGTGCTTAGAAAAAGTGTGCACAGAGGACCAAGTGGCCGCTCTGCACAGTTGATCAGCGGAAGCCTGATTCTTGTAGGCCCAAGAGGCCCCAATAGATCTGGTGGAATGGGCAGTCACCCAGAAGGGAACATGCTTATTCCTCAACTTATAGGCTTCACGGATGGTAGCTTTAATCCAAGATGCAATAGTAACTTTGGCAGCCGGTCTCCCTGCCCTAGGTCCCTCAGGAATGACGAATAGAGCGTCAGACTTCCTGATAGACTCGGTGCGATGAACATAAAACTTGAGGCAACGCACCACATCCAACAGATGGAGATCTCTTTCCTTGTCAGATGAAGGATTAGGGCAGAAAGAGGGAACCACAATCTCCTGATTGATGTGAAACTCGGACACAACCTTGGGTAAGAATTCCTTGGTAGTGCGAAGCACAGCCTTATCCTTGTGGAACACCAGGTAAGGAGGTTTACAAGACAAAGCCTGTAACTCTGCTACCCGGCGAACTGAAACAATAGCCAAAAGGAAGGCCATCTTCCAAGTCAAGAGACGTAATGGAATGGAAGCCAAGGATTCAAACGGTGGTCGCTGGAGAACTCCCAGCACCAAATTGAGGTCCCACTGGGGAGCAGGACTCTTGAAGGCAGGTCGAACATGAGTCACACCTTGGAAGAAAACCTTCACATCAGGAAGGATAGCGATCCTTTCCTGGAAAAACACAGACAAGGCAGAGGTCTGAACTTTGAGGGAACTCAGACTGAGCCCCTTATCCACACTGTCCTGCAAGAATGCCAGGACAGTGGGAAGATGAAATTCAAGGGATAACTTCTTATCAGAGCACCATGCCACAAAGGTTGACCATATGCGATGATAGATCTTGGAAGACACAGGCTTACGAGCACTGAGCATAGTCGACACCACAGAAGGAGAAAATCCTTTCTTTGCTAGAAACGAGGATTCAACCGCCATGCCATCAAATGGAGAGAGTGAACATCCTCCTTCCACAGATATCCCTGAAGAAGTAGGTCCGGACGGGCAGGAAGCGGGATCGGATCCGTCACTGACATGGCCATCAACTCCGGATACCAGGACTGGCGAGGCCAGTTTGGAGCGATCAGGATGACAGGACAACGCTCCCTCTTCAACTTCTGGATAACTCTGATCAATAGAGGAAGAGGAGGGAAGATGTAAGCCAGGGAGAAATCCCAAGGGATCGACAAGGCATCCACTGCTAGAGCAAGGGGGTCCCTCAACCGGGAGCAAAACACCGGAACCTTCCTGTTGTGTCTGGTAGCCATCAGGTCCACCACAGGCATCCCCCACCGCTGAGTGAGCATGTGAAACACCTCTGGATGAAGAGCCCATTCTCCGCTGTCGACGGTGTGACGACTGAGGAAGTCTGCCATGACGTTGTCCACGCCTGGAATATGAACTGCAGAGATGACAGGCACGTGATCTTCTGCCCAAGACAAAATATCCTTGACCTCCCACCAGGCGGAACCGCTTCTTGTGCCGCCTTGCCTGTTGATGTAAGCCACCGCCGTGGCGTTGTCGGACTCCACTCGGATCAGAAGACCGGTCAGTTGAGACTCCCAGTGCCTCAGGGCAAGCCGGACAGCTCGAAGTTCCAGAACATTGATGGAGAGAAGGGATTCCTCCAGACCCCATTTCCCCTGAGCACTGAAGCGACCCCAGACTGCACCCCAGCCCCGGAGGCTGGCATCCGTTGTGACTGTGGTCCAACGAGGAACTAGAAAGGATCTCCCTTTCAGGAGATGAGAGAGATCTAACCACCAGTGCAGACTCGACTCGACATGAGGAGGAAGAGAAACAGACAGATGTTGATGATCTGGATGATTCCTGCACGTCTGGATCACAAATCTCTGAAGTTCCCTGGAATGGGCCATGGCAAATGGGACTGCTTCGATCGTGGAAATGAACTTCCCCACTAAAGATGACAACTTCGGTACCGGAATTTCGTCCATGTCCAGAATCCCAGCCACTCTGACGGCTATCTGGTGAGCCACGTCCTCTGGAAGAAACACCATGCATTGGCGAGTGTCGAACAGTAGACCCAGGAACAGAAGCCTCTGAGATGGAACCAAGTCCGACTTGTTCAGATTCAGGATCCAGCCATGACGGTTCAGGGAGTGCATGCACTTCTGTAATTGCTGACGGAGAAGCTCCGCTGAGGAGGCTTTCAGTAGGAGATCGTCCATGTATGGGGTCACTCTGATCCCATCCTGATGAAGCACCGCTATCAAGGAGCCTAATACTCTCTGGAAGACCTGAGGGGCTGAAGTCAGCACAAAGGGGAGCGCTGCAAACTGAAAGTGTCCCGTGTCGCAGGCAATCCTGAGATATTGCCTGCTCTCCGGATGAATAGGGATGTGAAGATAAGCATCCTGAAGGTCCAGGGAGGCAAGAAACTCTCCTGGAGACATTGCTGCAATCACAGAACGCAGGGACTCCTGGCGGAAGTGGGAAGTCACCACATAGGCATTGAGATCTTTGAGATCCAAAATGGGACGAGCTCCTCCGTCCTTTTTGGCTACCACAAACAGGTTGGAATAGAATCCTGAACCTGTGTCCCCTTGAGGAACCGCCTCCAGGACCTCTTTGTCCAAGAGATCCTGAATAGCGTCGTCGAACAGACGCCTTTTTGTGGGTTCCTGAGAAGGACGAGTAAAATGGAACCGAAAAGGAGGAAGGGAAGAGAAAGGGATCCTGTATCCCTCTGACACCACCTGAAGAACCCATGGGTCCGCCACTGACTCCTCCCAAGGCCGGCGAAAGATGCGGAGACGACCACCTACAGCCGGATGCGGACCCGGGTTCGGCGAGTCATGCCGAAGCAGTCTTGGAGGTCTTGGCCTTGGGGGCAACTTTGGGCTTCCAGGACTGTTTGGGCTTGGAGGAGGAGCGCGTAAAGGGAGGACCCGTTTGGGCCGAGGAGCGTGTCTCAGTCTGAAAGGAACGAAAGGACCGATTGCGTTTGGATGGAAACTTTTTCTTAAAGACTGAGGGTAGAAGAGTACTTCTACCGCCAGTAGCCTCACTGATCATTTCTTTGAGTTCAGACCCAAAAAGCAAATTCCCCTGAAAGGGCAAGGAAAGCAAGGCTTTCTTAGAGGCTGTATCAGCAGACCAAATTTTCAGCCAAAGAGCGCGTCTAGCCACCACAGAAGAAGTGGAGGCCCTCGCCATCATGCACACAGCATCAAAAGCAGCGTCAGCAACATAGTTCTGAGCTTCAGAGATATTAGCAAGTAGCTGTAACTGTTCAGATACCGGCGAATCCTGGCGAACTGCTTCAGTCAGTCGTTCAGTCCAGGCCGCAATGGCTCTATTAACCCATGCCACAGCAAAGGTTGGACGCATGGCAGTGCCAATGGAGGCAAAAATAGATTTAAGAGAAAGCTCTAGCTTTTTATCCGTCCAATCCTGCAGGGCAGAGGCATCAGAGACAGCCAAAGCGGTAGACTTGGATAGTCTAGAAACAGGAGCATCCACCTTGGGAGGATGAACCCATTTTGCCAGCTCAGCCTCAGGAAAAGGGTATAGTTTAGCAAACTTTTTAGAGACAGAGGAGGATCTATCAGGATTCTTCCATGCCTCAGAGACCAGACGGGCAAGAGTAGGGTTAGTTGGAAAACAAACAACTGGCTTAGATGGCTTTTTCTGAAAAACATCAGTAGGATCATAAGTGGATTCCTGAGTCAGAGGAAGGTTGAGCGTATTCAGAACCGCTCTGATCAGACCCTCAGCCGAGACTTCAGGGTCACACTCATAGGGGTCCCCAATGGACCTGTTAGATTCAATGACAGTACGTTCCTCAGCATCAGAATCCTGTAAGAGTTCTTCTTCAGAAGAATCAGTGACATCAGGAGCTCCCTGTGGCTTAGGCAGGGAGGTCCTGATGGTAGAGGGGGTCTGCCAGACCTGGAGAGCCCCCTGTATCTGAGAGGGAAAGAGTTGAAGCGTGGATCTGAGATCCCTAGTGGCAGCTTTAAACTCCCTCACCCAAGATGGCTCAATAGCGTGGCTGGAAAGCCCAGGGTTGCTATCTTGACCAGTACAATTAGGGCATAGATCCCCCACATTATCTGTAGACAGCCCAATGTGGCAAGAGGAGCAAAACGCCATGGGGGTAGCAGACCCCCCATCTTCCTTAGACTTGGGTCTAGCCCCTAGCTCCAGTGAAGTAGACATGCTCACAGCGTCAATATACCCCACTAATAACACTATCACCCAGAAAAAAGTGTAAATGATTAAAATTTCACCCCAGAAATGTCTAAATTCGGACTTATCTGGCCAGCGAAGGGTTAATCTGTTGAGGAGAGAGAAGGCTCGGTCCCTGCGTAGTGTACTCGCTTAGGAAAAGTACCACAAAATGGCGGCCGTCATGACAGCCAATCAGAAACGAGCGCGAACCAGGCGCTCATGGGAAATGTAGTTTTCCCTTACAAGTACCCCAAACAGTGCCCGAAGCCCCCCTGAACACCCCACATAAATAAAACACATTCCGGATGATAGAGCAGGAGCCTAGCATTAAAATGAGCCCTCTCTGAAGTTGCTGTGACAAGCGGTTCCAGAGATATGTCCCAAACTGTGAATTCTCATAGAGAGTAAAGGAGCCCTTGCGTCTGAGCGGGAAAAAGCCGCGCTTAAAGGCGCGGAACACCATTTTTAATAAAGTTTAAGAAAACATTAAAAAGTGCCCAAACAAGCATGAAACACATAAGAAACATAAATAAATGAATACCCAAAGCTCCAAAACCCAGAGAATACCACAGAAATTGCATAAAACAGTACTAATGCAATAAAAAAACCCTATGAGTGCTGGAGTGTATTAAAACTCCCAAATACAAGCCCATCAAAGGGACACTGTGGGGACAAGTGGACCTTCAGCACTCAATGGGTGACTCACCTTTCCTGCAGGACTTCTGTCTTCAGGTGACCATGATGAAGTGGGAAAGAACCAGAGGTAAATTCCCTAGTAGGGAAGCTGCTTAACACAAGCTGTCCCCTCTTCAGGGCATAAGGTCCACAGAAAATCCCTGGAAGCTGCACCAGCCACTTTAAAGAGGGCAATTCACAGCCATGGTCACCCTCCTAATGGTGGTATTCCATATTTGAATAAAAAATAATAAAACACTAAGATGCATAGATGTTCTCTACCTGGTGTGCAAAGCACTCCAGGAACAAATCAATCTAAGTGGCTCTGGCCAGAAGGTGGCTTAAGTAAGAGGGGAGGCTCCGCCCCTTGCAAATCATTTGCATAGTTGTTCCTGCCTATTAAAGAGGACTTACGCCTCCCGGAGTACCAGTGACCTGTATTGGACGACAGTGAAATATATGTTGATGTTAGAAAAGCCTACTAGCCCATCCACTCTGCCCATTTTCATATCTAATTTAAATACAGTTATATACTTCTCAGAACATACTTTTGTCTATCCAAGGCATTTTTGAATCCCCTAACAGTATTTGTCTGTATCAGCTCTGTCAGGAGTCTGTTCCAGGAGCCTTTTTATAAAGCAGTACTTACACACATTACTTTTGAAGTTTCCACCCGCTAACAATAGTATCATTTTTCTGATAAATGATTCCCTCCTGAACTATATTAAATCCTTTAATATGTTTAAAAGTTTCTATAATATCACCCTTCTCCCTCCTTTCTTCAAAGACTTTACATATAAAGTTATTTTAGTCTATTCTGGAACCATTTGTAGTGAATTCCCTGCACTGTTTTGGTGACTCTTCTTTGAACTGCCTCCAATTTATTAACCCCTTAAGGACCCTTGACGGTCCTGGAACATCATGGGTTGGGGATCCATTAAGACCCATGACATGCCAGGACCGTCATGGAATTCAGGGCTCCCCGCATGGCTATACAGCATTTGGGGAGCCCTTAATCGGATTCTAAAAAATAAAAAAAGTGGTCAGTGGTCCTTAAGTTCCGTCCGGGTGCGCAATTGGCCGGTCCTTAAGGGGTTAATGTCTTTCTGCAGATGTGGTCTCCAAAACTATACAGAGTACATAAAGTGATGTCTTACCAGTGATCTATTGAGTGGAATTAGTATCGCTCTCTCTTCCTGCTGCTAATGCCACTTCCTACACAGACAGGAAACCAGTTTGATTTTCCTAACCCTTCCTACATTGCTTGCCTACCTTCAAGTCATCTTAAATAATAAATGCCAAGTCCTTTTCCTCTAATGTTCTTGTCAGCACAGTACCATCAAACCTGTTTTCCATTTCTGGGTTGCTGTGTCCTAAATGTATTTAACTTGTAATTATATTGTAATTTTTCGGCATTATACCTTAGATCCCATAGTTTTGTCAATTTCTCCAGTTTTACTAAACCCTCACACATTTGCTTTATCCCTCCTGGAAAATCATCACTGTTGCAGACTTTTGTATCAGTTACAAAAAAAGCACACCTTGCATTCAATACAACAAATAATATCACCAGCATCACCACTGTTACCTGTCCTTCAGCCAATTATTTATCCAATCAACTACTTTTAAGTCCAGCCCCAAATAATGCGTCTATGAATAAGCTTCCTTTTTGGTAAGTCCAAATATGCTACATCTACTACTCTACCCATGTCTGTTATTTGAGTAACATAATTGAAAAATTAAACCAGATTTGTCAGGCAAGATTTTCCTTCTGTAAAGTCATGCACCCATGGATCTTGTATGTCATCAGAAATCTGATGCACAAAACTTCTTCCTTTCAATAGGGTCAGAATCATGCACTTGCAATTGCCACTGTCCTCCTTACTGGACATTTTGTGTAGTGGCACTGCATTAGCAATTTCTCGGGCATCAGGGACCACTCCAGTCAAAAGCTGATTAAAAGATGTGCAAAACCTAATTATAAATTATGTTCCTACTGCCTTATCACTGTAGGCTATCACTGGATGTCATAATAAGAAAAAATAATAAAATTCTGCTGCGCTTCACTCAAAGGTAAATGACAAAAGAAGGAAAAGGAGAATCACAATATTAAACAATAGACAAATTAAAAAACAGATACCAAATAATTATAGAAAAACTTAAACAAATAATAAATAGTCCACCAAAATAGAAGAAGAAGAAAAATCCTCACTGCTCACTTCCAATGGGCTGGGCTCCCACCACAACGAAGGCTAAAAGACACAAACAAACAAGCGGCGCAGAGGATTTGCTCTAAGTGTAGTATTCAAATGAACTTGGTCCTTCACCCACACCTTATATGTGAACTCTTAGGAAATATAGTCACATTCTTCTGAGGCTATATCCAGCCTCCAGGGATCTTCACTTTGACTGGCTCACTCCCCAGTCTGGTATCCTTGGCAAAACTTCAATTGTTAATCCAAAGGCAATAAATATAAATGTGGAAGTGTCAGTCAGCACTGGATCATTCCAAGACCCAGCGCTTAGACTTAACACCAGTCTGGGATATTTAATTACTGGTGTCACTGGAGATTTTGTTTTCTCCTTTGTTTGTCTGGTTCCGAGCTAACACATCCTATTGGTGATTTTAAAAAATAAGAGGTGGTGTTAAATCTAAGCGCTGGGTCTTGGAATGATCCAGTGCTGACTGACACTTCCACATTTATATTTATTGCCTTTGGATTGACAATTGAATTTTTGCCAAGGATACCAGACTGGGGAGTGAGCCAGTCAAAGTGAAGATCCCTGGAGGCTGGATATAGCCTCAGAAGAATGTGAGTATATTTCCTAAGAGTTCACATATAAGGTGTGGGTGAAGGACCAAGTTCATTTGAATACTACACTTAGAGCAAATCCTCTGCGCCGCTTGTTTGTTTGTATCACTGGATGTCATCTTCTACATTAAATGAATATTTTAAGTACACCTTTGTAAAAGAGGGCTATTGTATTATTCTCCTTTCTTCTCACCCACACCCAGAAAATAACTGTCTCCCAAACACGCCTCTAAAACCTCCATAAACAAACAGCTCACTTTATTTAATACTCTTTTAATAAAGCCATCAGACATCACAATATGCTCCTTTGTCTCTCACTCACAAACACAGAGCGACAACCTGGAGGTCGCTGACACCCTCTTATACGAGCATCTCAGGAAAACTCACAGTGATGGGGGAATTTAGTTCTACTATTGTCTTCAATGTAATACATAGGTGAAAAAGCAAAACATCCCTTGATGGAAAGATACATTGTTTCCTGCTTTGCTTCTGAGAGAGGAAGTTTTGCCCATCCCTATCCTTAACCATTTGAGGGCCAGAGAGGTACGGAACGCATTGCAAAGCAATGTGTTCTGTACCTCTCTGGCACTCAAAGGGTTAAAACTATATCAAAGATGTGTAGGCCATTATCACTATCCCCTAACATATGTATCTTAACAATTATTCCCAACAACATTCATACTATTCATTTTTAAGCTTTCATCTTGCAAATTATGGTAATAGCAAAGAAAACAGTGGCAATGGCTTGTATTTCTGACAAGACCCCAGTACACTATCACTGGGTAAACTTAAACATTGCACATTACTGACTCATTTATGCACACAGATGGTCTCCATGCAACTATGTGAAAATATGGGGCTTGTGTGTAAGCTGAAGCAAATGAGATGTGTGCATGAGTGATCTGTCTGCAGGGGTGACATAGATATGTTTAGTTAGTAGTTGGTTGGGTACTAGCAGTTTTTCTTCCCATGAGTGGAAGATAATTTTTGTATAATACAAAGTGGCAAAGTGACGCTCTCTGGTATGTTTATCCTATTACATTGTCTACAGTTGATATGTTTTCATTCAGTCATATTACTTGATATGTCATTTTTTCCTGTAAAATTAATTAATGGATGCTTTGTTAACCAGATAAGTTCATAATTAGAACATGTTTCAAAAAGTGTTAAATGTGTGGTAACAATAGGGTAATTTCTCCAGTATAATACATTTTTCAATCCCGATCTTAGTCTATGAAGTCCAAACACTAAGATCTCTGGAGCTGAAATTATATTAGTGCATGGGCTCCATAGAGTAACAAAAATTATAGAGTTTCACATTGAAGAGTTTACCTCCTACTTATCAAACCTTTATTACATCTTTGTGCACGATCTCTACGAAATCATTTATTGTCAGGCTTTTCATTTTTTAAAATGTATTTATTTTTAAATTTCAAAATGTTTTGTGTCAATAAAGCAAATAAAAATATATAAATGATTTCTATTATTTTATTGTTTTATTGTAAAACTTAGATGTTATTGTGAAAAAACCTGACTTTGGATACTGGAAATAGAATTTAAGTTTACATTTTTTAAATGTTTGAGCTACTTATTAATTACAAATACATACTTCATCTTCTAATGTTTTCTTGTGCAATTTATTTAGATCACTCATTGGATTTTGTGTGACATTGGGCAACTCAGTAGAATTGTAATGTCATATTAAAAATAATAACTCTGTCTGTTCCTTTCCTCAAGAAAAATAGTGCCTAGAGGGTCCTATCCTTCTACCCTTGGGACAAAGATACATTTTATATCTATATGTCTTTTGTACTTCAGTAGTAAAAATTCGAGAAATAACATCTTTCTATTTTTTATCATGTTATCAGTAAAAAAAAGTTATGTGGTTAGTGATTTATGCTTGTCTTAAATATTTTTCTGTGACTATATCTCTCTCTATAGACTTTTCACTAACTACTGTAATTTCCCCAAGGCTATAGGTCTTTAAGCTCTGATTTTATATCAATAGAAAAATGTACTCCGGAGATCTAAAGCTGAATTTCTAATCAACTTTTAAACATATTATTTGATAAAAAAACATTGCAATTCATAACTGTTTAATTAGGCACAAAATGAAATTAATTTCACTAATTGGAAATGGAAAAATAAGTCATGATGCATTATGAACTTTCAGTATGTTGCTTCACTGATATAGTTTAGATGGCTTTTATACATAACACCAAATGTATTTATATCTTACCTTTTAAGCTTTTTATATATGATTCGAAATTTATTTAATATGTATGAAATAATATTGGATAACCAACCACCTTGTCTGCATTTTTATTTTATATTTTTATTTTACGCTTTTTTGAGGTAATATAAGGGACTGCCATCATTACAGAATGCAAGTTAACTTAACAAATATGTTGTAAGCACAACGACTATTGAACATTTAAATAAAGGTTTTACACAGTGTGCATTTTCCAAAGTATGCTAATGTTGTTTATGAAGTCGAACATTAATCATTACATAAAGATATTTCATAACTAAGTTTAAATATTGCACCCTGATAAAAAGCATTATTATATTCCATTATTAGTAGTGTCACATATTGTTATACAAAGTATTCTATGTCGTATTTTTGTATTCTCCTAAATCAAAGAAACAAAGAACTTGATGGCAGATAAGAACCATTCGGCCCATCTAGTCTGCCCTTTTTCCTACTGTAAAAACCTCACACTTTATTTGGTCCTTAGTCTTGTCTTATGTTCAGGACAGCCTTATGCTTATCACATGCATGTTTAAATTCCGTCACTTTATTAACGTCTATGAATTCTGCTGGTAGGCTGGTCCACTTATCTACTAATGTGAAGTAAAGCCAAAGACCTGTAGAGTGGCATGACCACTTCCCTTTTTCCGGTACTAATGCCCCTAACTATACAACCCTGCTTGCATTCCCCACAGCTTTGTTACAGTGCCTTCCTACCTTTAAGTCATCAGAAACAATTACTCCCAAAATTCATTTTCCTTTGTTGTCTCTGACAGCATAGTACCCTTAATTCCTGTCTTTGGAATTTTACATACCGTACCTTGAAGACCTTTTGCAATATCACTAACAAAAATATTTTGCTCTACATGGATATGGTTAGCAAAAGGAAAAGGTACTCAAAGATAACAGTATTCTATAAATAAAAAAAAACGAAAAAACAAACAAACAAACATAATATTACAGGGGTTGGACACTCCTGCCAATTAGAAGCTGCAGCCAATATGGCTACTCCTGGTAAGGAAAACTGTCCCAGGGAGGAGGACGGTATTACTCTTGATTTGCCTTGGAAGACATTTTGGGGATGTTGCATGATATGTGACAAGATTTGGGGGAGAACATGGAGTTACTACTAGAGACTCAACATAACACACAGCAACACCTCATCACAAGAAGATGAAATTAAGCCACTGAAACTCCAGCTGGATGACTCTGAAAATAGATATTGTCAAAAAACTGGAGAGTCCACAATCTTCCTGAAACAATCCATCAGCAGGACTTATCAGGTTTGTTAAAGAAAATATTGTAACATATTTGATAAGATGGAAAAACACGTGTCCACAAGTTCAGCCCATGCCAAATCACCCCAGTTTACCCAGAGGAAGGCAAAAAAACAAAACATTAAAACCGTTTCCAATTAAGCCTAAGTAGGTAAAAAAAAATCCTTCCTGACTCAAAATAGAATACAGATATTTCCCTAGATCAAAATCATATCTGCTTTAAACCAACTGTCATAATTTTCAATATTGTTCTGTGCTAGATAGGTATCCATTACTTTTTTGAAAGAAATTACATTATCTGCAAGCACAGTATCTCGATCAAAGAATTCCATAAAGCTATTGCCCTTACTGTAAAGCATTCCTGCTTTTGTTTAGTTGAGAGCACCTTTCATTTAGTATTAATGGATAACCTCTTGTTCTTCACTCAGCTCTTTGAATAAATATTTCATTGGAATATTTCATTTGCATTAACCCTGAATATATCACCCCTTAGATGAATATTCTCTAATGTACACAAATAAAGTTTGAATAGTCTGTATTTATAACTCAGATTATCCAATCATTTTATCAGTTTTGTTGCATTTCTCTGCACTTTTTACAGTTCAATAATGCATTTTATAAGGAACTGGTGCCCAAACCTGTATTCCATATTCTAGATGAGGCCTTACTAATGATTTATATACATAGAGCAGAGGTTTCCAAACTGTGTGTCGCGACACGTTAGTGTGTCAGCTGCAGTGTGTAGGTGTGTCACGAGAATGTAACGAGAAATCTTTAAGGCTATGTGAGCTTGCATGCATTTTTATGCAGCAAAGGAGCCGATTACTATGGTGCACTAGTATATTCCCCTTCTGCTGTATTTGTGTATGCACACCACGGTCAAGGGATCATATAGGTACTGCATATACACAGTATGCGTAATTGGGTCGAAACAGCGGAAGTGATGCAGCCGCACCTGAAGTGACGCGTTCGAGAAATTCCATGGGTCCAGTTTTTTTGATAGAACACCATCTCAACCTCTGCTCGATCACCGCTCGACAAAATTTGTTGAATGTGAAAAGATACGTGCGGCCGATCAACGAAAAGCCTTCTAGTCTGCACTATCTGTAGGTGAGTGTGGGATTGTTCTCTCACTTTATCACTGTGGGAGTAGAGTGCTGGTGCTGTTATTTTCTTTAACTAATATTCCACCAAATATTCCAAAGCTGTGTTCATCCCATCAACTTCATACATCTCATTAAAATGGTAAGAAGTAGTTATTGTTGTTATTCAAATTTTTTAAATTCTTGCACATATTTACATATTTTTACTCATAAATGACAACAATCTTGGAAATGTATGTTATATCTTACAAACCATATATTTTAAAAAACATAAATGAAAGGTTTTCATGAGATATGTTGTGCCCCCATACATTTCGTTAGTACAGTTTATGTATGTGTCCGTATCTCTTGTAACGGGTTAGTTTAACCTACGATTTGCTAGTAAAAATGAATTACTGTGTCACGAAATAATGCATGTCTAAAAAGTGTGTCACCGACATGAAAAGTTTGGAAAGTTCTGACATAGAGGTAGAATTATATTTGATTCCCATGCATCTATACCCCTTTTTATGCAGGATAGCACACTATTAAATCTTGCAGGAGCTGAGTGACTCTATCGTCTATCAGTACTCCTAAATATTTCCCTAATAAGGATTCCCCAAGTAGTTTCCCATTTAGTGTATATGTAGCATATATGTTTCTACAGCCCAAATGCATAACTTTACATTTATCTACATTAAATGTCATCTGCCACTTTTCTGCCCATTCACTTAATTTATCTAAATCCTTCTGCAGACAAAAATCATCAAGTGCTGTACATAATTCCTCACACAGCTTAGTGTCATCAGCAAAGACTGAGACATTACTTTCAATTCCCACTTCTAGATCAATAATAAACAAATTTAAAAAAAACATTGGGCCTGGACTGAACCCTGTGGCACCTCACTTAGAACTTTAAACCATCTTGACAAGGTTCCATTTACAACAACCTTCTGCCATTTATTATTTAACCAGTTCTCTATCCACGCACTTATATCATCTACCAGACTGAAGCCTTTTAGTGTATACAGTGTCCTGTTGCGTGGCACTGTAACAAAGACTTTTTTTCAAAATCAAAGTATATTACATCAACAGCAATGCCCTCGTCAAAATTACTAAATCTTTGTAAAATGCAATTAAATTAGTTTGACATGATCTATTATTCATAAAACCATGCTGGCTCCTACTAATAAGATTGTTGGTCTTCACATAGTTCTGAATACTGTCAAATAACTTCTAATATCTTACCCACTATGGAAGTCAAGTTAACAGGTATCCTTGTATCTTGCTCCCTTTTTGAACAATGGTACTACATCAGCTTTCTTCTAATCACTGGTTATTATGTCTGATTAACGTTAATCAATAAATATTATGTACAATGGTCTTGCTATTACTAAACTAAGTTTCTTAAGTACCCTTGGGTGTATACCATCAGGTCCAGGTGCTTAATTCAATATAACCTTTTCCAATCTCATTTGAACTGTGTCCTCAGTATGCCATGTAAATGATGTAGGGAATTCTGTGGTTTAGTCTCTTTGCCCATAGTCTGCCATTATTGATTCCTTTGTATATACAGAAAAAAAGAAGGTGTTTAAGATATCAACCAAAGTCTTATCCTCACTAATCAATTAATTTGTGTTAGCTTTAAGAGGACCAATATCAGCCTTAATATTTTTATGTATATATTTGCAGAACTGCTCTCTTTCGCAATACTTCTCTCATTTTCCAATTTAGCTAACTTAATTGCTTGTTTGTAGATTGTATTACTATCATGGTGCAGCTTCTCATGCTGTCACTCTCACTTGTGCTGCGCTCCGATTGGTTGAGCCTGTTTGGCCCGCCCCTGGTGACCTTTTTATTCTGGGCTAGTGGCACCTGCCATTTGCCCTTTCGTGGTGTTCCTGAGCCAGTTTTGCTGTGCTGTGTTCCTGTGTTCCTGATCTCCGGTTACTGACTTGGCTATCCCTGACTATGATCCTGTGTACCTGCTCCGTGATCTGACCCGGCCTGGGTGACGTTCCTGCTCGTTTTCCTGATCCGGCTTGTCTGAGAAACTGCTCCGTGATTCGACCCGGCCTGGCTGACGTCCCTTCTCGTTTTCCTGATCCGGCTTGCCTGAATACCTGCTCTGTGATTCGACCCGGCTTGCTGATGTTCCTGTTCCGGTCTCTGCGGCCGGTCTCCGTTCCTGTCCTGCCTTGTCGCCACGGCGACATCGTGACTGTGCTCTCACTGTTCATTACGGCTCCGTGCCTAGCTGATTCCTGCCACTGAGCTGATCACTGCTGAGCTGTGTTCCTCTACCGAGCTGTTAACCCGTGCAGAGCTGTGTCCTAACTACCGAGCTGTCAGTCCATGCAGAGTTGCGTTCCTACTTCTGAGCTGTTAACCCGTACAGTGCTGTGTTCCTACTATTGTGCTGTCTCAAGTGCAGAGCTGTGTTACAACTATTTGCCATTAACCCGTGCAGAGCTGTGTTCCAGTGAGGGTGCACAGCCCATACAGAGAGTTGCCTTGTGCTGAGCCAGTTCTCTCCTTGCAGTCCGGTGTAGCTCATTACCGCGCCCGGTGGCACACGGCTCTGGCTATTTCTGCGCACATCTCTGTGGTTACACCCATAGGGCTATTGATCCAAGCTCTTGCAATCCGTCTCTCTATTTCGCCCGTGGGGTTATTGGCTTAAGCTCTTGCAAATCCATCATGCACGTTTGGGTTATAAGCTCAAGCTCTGGTAACAGGTCATCCCCTTAGGCCGTAGGGCTATTGGCCCAAGCTCTTGCAATCCAGTTCCAATCCGCGACGCCCGTGGGGGCTAGTGGCTTCAGCTCCGGTAACTCAATCATCTCCGTTACGCCCGTGGGGGCTATTTGCTCAAAGCTCTGGCAGTCTATCCGCTCTGTTCATACGCCCGTGGGGGCTACCATTGCCGTACAGCAGGTGGGAGGCAGGTTTCTCTTTGCTGGACATTTTTCTTCAGTTTTACAGACTGTGGGTGTTGAGTATTCTCCACCTTTAACACCTTGGGCGTGCCAAACTACACAACTGAGACGGACTGATTATTCTATTAACCATTTGTATATCAGTACTCAGTGCCTGTTCATTTCTGTATTATTGTATACTGTGCATACTACTGCTATTCCGCTGTTTCACAGTGCTTCCCTTAGGGGGCAATATCTGTCATTATTTTTGTTCTTAAATAAATTGCATTTTATTTTTACCCACTGGTCTGAGTGTCTTGAAAACCGTGACAGTACGAAAGGGCCATGACCTCAGACAGTAAGGGTGAAGGTAATGCACAAAACATCCACTGGAGAATGGATGTTCACGAACAGCGCCTAGACCAGTTGGCATTGGCCTTACAGACGTTGCTTGAGCGAACGGTACACCTTGATAAGCCAAACCAAAATCCAGTGGTCCCCTCAGTTACGACACCGGACAATCTGTCTGTGGCTCCTCCCAGAGGGCTAACAGCGGCGGCGCCGTTACCACAAAGATACAATGGCCAGCCTAACCTATGCAGGGGCTTTATTAATCAGTTGGAGATCTTTCTAGAATTAACGCCCAGGCATTTCCTAATGACCATAGTAAGGTCGGATTTATGATTTCCCTGTTGACGGGCAGAGCACTGGCATGGGCCAACCCTCTCTGGGAGAATGCCAAACCCTGTACTCGGAACTTTGAAGAGTTCATAAAACAGTTCCGTAAAGTGTTTGAGGTTCCGGGCAGAACTGCCTCTGCTGCCAAGAGGCTAATGGAAATACAGCAGGGCGAGCGTACATTGGGCGATTATGCTATCGAATTCCGGACCTTGGCAGCAGAGGTCGGTTGGAACAACGAGGCACTGGTGGCAGCATTTGCTCAGGGCATGTCCGATACCATCAAAGATGAAATTGCTGCCAGGGAGTTACCCAGTGGCCTGGATGACTTTATAGAGTATGTTATGCTCATTGATTCTCGCATTCGCGAGAGACGGTTGGCTAGAAGGGCTAGACCCAGAAATATTGGGCAGGATAATCCTTTTAACCCACCCTCTCCTCCCATTCCTCCTGAACGGTTCCCAGAGGCAAGTGAACCAATGCAGCTAGGGTTCACCAGACTTACTAAGGAGGAACGGGCAAACCGCAAAAGACTGGGATTATGCTTGTATTGTGGCAAGGCTGGGCACCTATTACGTACATGTCCGGTAAAACTGGGAAACGGATGCACCTAGGGTACCTTGAGGGACAGGCCCTAGGTGGTGTTCAGCAGTCCCTTGATTCTTGCATACAGAAACCCACCATACAGGTGGCATTTTCTTTGGCAGACCTTTCGGTATCAGTCATGGCACTGGCTGATTCCGGTGCAGCAGGATATTTTATGGACCAGTCCTTTGCTGAATTACACAAGATTCCATTACTCAAAAGGGAGTCTCCACTAGCAGTTGAGGCCATCGATGGTCGTCCTCTGGAACCGGCTTTCATCACTATGGAGACTATTCCTATTTCTATGACTGTTGGGGCCCTTCATAAGGAAGATTTACGCTTCCAAATAATTCGTTCTCACCATCATGCAGTTATACTAGGGTTTCCCTGACTACTATTACACAACCTGCAGTTTGACTGGCAGAGATGTGAGGTTAAGTCTTGGTCTGAATAGTGTGTCAAGAATTGCTTGTCCCATCCTGTCAAAATTTGTTGTACCTCCCCCTCCTTGCCAACTGAATACCAGAAATTCAGTGATGTATTCAGCAAGGGGGAGGCTAGCGCTTTGCCCTCGCATAGACCCTATGATTGCGCTAATGATGTGGCCCCAGGGGTGGTGCCCCCTAGGGGTCGCACGTATCCACTGTCTTGCGAGGAAACTAGGGCTATGGAGGAGTACATAGAGGATGCCCTCAAGAAAGGGATTATTCGCAAGTCTTCCTCTCCAGCTGGTGCTGGATTCTTTTTTGTAAAAAAGAAAAATGGCGAGTTAAGGCTGTGTATCGATTACCGTGGGTTGAATAAGCTGAAGAATGCCTACCTCATTCCACTCATAACCAAATTATTTGACAGGTTAAAGGGATCATCCATTTTCACTAAACTTGATCTCAGAGCTGCTTACAACCTAATCAGAATCAGGGCAGGAGATGAGTGGAAGACGGCATTCAATACCAGATCTGGGCATTATGAATATCTGGTTATGCCATTTGGGCTATCTAACGCACCAGCAGTATTCCAGGAATTCATTAATGACATCCTTCGTAATATGCTGCAATCCTGCATGGAAGTATATCTCGATGATATTTTAATTCACTCTGCCAACCCCACGCAACACGTTAAGGATGTTTCTGAGGTCTTGTCACGACTACGGCAAAACAAACTATTCTGTAAACTTGAGAAATGCGAATTTCATAGGTCCCAGGTACCCTTCCTGGGGTTCGTGATTTCAGTTAATGGACCAGGAAAAGTTGGCTGCAGTACTACAGTGGCCGTGCCCTAAAGGGTTAAAAGCAATCCAACGTTTCTGGGCTTCGCCAATTATTATAGAAAATTCATTCAGAACTTTTCCTCGATTGTCAAACCATTGTCTGACTTAACACGTAAAGGTGCTACTCCCTCTCAATGGTCCAAGGCTGCGGAGAACGCTTTTGAGACACTTAAGTCCGCTTTTGCCTCAGCTCCAGTACTATCCCACCCCAACCCTGCCCTACCATTTACATTGGAAGTCGATCCTTCTGAGGTTGGGGTCGGGGCAGTGCTCTCCCAACGACCAGTGGAAGATGGTCCATTGAAACCTTGCGGGTTCTTCTCTAAGAAACTTTCTGTTGCCCAAAGCCACTATGAGATTGGTGACAGGGAGTTCTTAGTCATTGTCCTGGCACTTAAGGAATGGCGTCACCTTCTGGAGGGCACTCAGAACCCAGTATTGATTCTAACCGATCATAAGAACCTGACATAGCTCTCCGAAGCTAAGAGGTTGTCCTCCCGGCAGGCTAGGTGGGCACTGTTTCTGTCCCGATTTAACTTTATAGTGTCCTATCTACCTGGTTCTAAGAATGTCAAGGCAGATGCGCTGTCCAGACAATTTGCTTCGGACACTGAGAGGGAGGAAGAACCTGTGTCTATCATTCAGCCTGATCGCATCCTGGCTACAGTGCGTACCAGCATCACCTCGCCTTTGGGGGAGGAGATTTTGGCATCTCAAGCAAGGGCACCCCCCAAACTCCTGTTGGCAAGTGCTTTGTGGATGAGTCTTTCCGTACCCGTCTGCTTGAGACTTACCACTCCTCTAAGGCGGCTGGGCACATTGGGAGGGATCAGTTAATATGGTCTCTCTCACAAGTATTTTGGTGGCCTTCTCTCAGAGCCGATTGTTCTGCTTTTACTGCAGCGTGTGCCATCTGTGCCCATGCTAAGACACCCAGGCATCTCCCAGTGGGTCTTCTGCAACCTGTACCTAATGGTGAACGTCCCTGGTCCCATATTTCCATTGACTTTTTGGGGGAACTGCCAGTCTCTAAGGGGCACTCGTTTATCTTGCTGGTGGTTGACAGATTCTCTAAAATGGCTCATTTTGTGCCCCTCTCTGGCCTCCCGTCGGCCCAGGAACTAGCTATGGTTTTTGCTAAGGAGGTATTTCGCTTGCACGGGGTACCCAGAGTGGTGGTGTCAGATCGTGGTAGCCAGTTCGTGTCCAGATTTTGGAGGGCATTTTGAGCTCAGATGGGCATCCAGTTTTCCTCCGCCTACCATCCCCAGACCAACGGAGCCGCCGAGCGTGCCAATCAGGGACTGGAGCAGTTCTTGCGCTGCTTTGTGAACGATCATCATGATAATTGGTCCAACCTGTTGCCGTGGGCAGAGTTTGCCAGGAACTGTGCAGTTAATTCATCGTCCGGGAGCTCCCCGTTTCTTATCAACTACGGGTTCCAGCCGTGTCTGCTCCCGGACTCATTTGAAGCGCAACAGATTCCAGCTCTGGATGAGCATATCGAGCAGCTTCGCTCCACTTGGGCACAGGTTCAGAGGACCCTAGGGCAGTCCTTTCAGCGACAACAGCGGCATGCCAATCGCAGACGGCTGCCAGCGGTCTCTTTCCAGGTTGGGGACAGGGTATGGCTCTCGTCCAGAAATCTCAATTTGCAGGTGCCCTCCAATAAGCTGGCTCCCAGATTCATTGGTCCATTTAAAGTTATCCGTAGAGTGAATCCTGTTTCCTACGCTTTGGAACTCCCGGCATCTATGCGTATACATAATGTGTTCCATGTATCTCTGCTGAAACCCTTGGTATGCAATCGCTATACTACCTCTCCAGTAGTTCCTGGGCCGGTGGAGGTTCAGGGTCAAGAGGAATACGAGATACAAAGCACCATTGATTCTAGGAGGTTTAGGGGGAAGTTGCAATATTTGGTCCATTGGAAGGGCTATGGCCCTGAGGAACGTTCATGGGTAGATCACAAGGACCTCCATGCACCTAGATTATTGAGCAACTTCCACTCTAAATACCCCCAGAAGCCAAGACCTCCTGCTGGGAGAGGGGGCCTTTGAGGGGGGGGTACTATCACGGTGCAGCTTCTCATGCTGTCACTCTCACTTGTGCTGCGCTCCGATTGGTTGAGCCTGTTTGGCCCGCCCCTGGTGACCTTTTTATTCTGGGCTAGTGGCACCTGTCATTTGCCCTTTCGTGGTGTTCCTGAGCCACTTTTGCTGTGCTGTGTTCCTGATCTCCGGTTACCGACTTGGCTATCCCTGACTACGATCCTATGTACCTGCTCTGTGATCTTACCCGGCCTGGCTGACGTTCCTGCTCGTTTTCCTGATCCGGCTTGTCTGAGAAACTGCTCCGTGATTCGACCTGGCCTGGCTGACGTTCCTTCTCGTTTTCCTGATCCGGCTTGCCTGAATACCTGCTCCGTGATTCGACCCGGCTTGCTGATGTTCCTGTTACGGTCTCTGCGGCCGGTCTCCGTTCCTGTCCTGCCTTGTCGCCATGGCGACATCGTGACTGTGCTCTCACTGTTCATTACGGCTCCGTGCCTAGCTGATTCCTGCCACTGAGCTGATCACTGCTGAGCTGTGTTCCTCTACCGAGCTGTTAACCCGTGCAGAGCTGTGTCCTAACTACCGAGCTGTCAGTCCATGCAGAGTTGCGTTCCTACTTCTGAGCTGTTAACCCGTACACTGCTGTGTTCCTACTATTGTGCTGTCTCCAGTGCAGAGCTGTGTTACAACTATTTGCCATTAACCCGTGCAGAGCTGTGTTCTAGTGAGGGCGCGCAGCCCATACAGAGAGTTGCCTTGTGCTGAGCCAGTTCTCTCCTTGCAGTCCGGTGTAGCTCATTACCGCACCCGGTGGCGCACGGCTCTGGCTATTTCTGTGCACATCTCTGTGGTTACGCCCGTAGGGCTATTGATCCAAGCTCTTGCAATCCGTCTCTCTATTTCGCCCGTGGGGTTATTGGCTTAAGCTCTTGCAAATCCATCACGCACGTTTGGGTTATAAGCTCAAGCTCTGGTAACAGGTCATCCCCTTAGGCCGTAGGGCTATTGGCCCAAGCTCTTGCAATCCAGTTTCAATCCGCGACGCCCGTGGGGGCTAGCGGTTTCAGCTCCGGTAACTTAATCATCTCCGTTACGCCCGTGGGGGCTATTTGCTCAAAGCTCTGGCAGTCTACTCGCTCTGTTCATGCGCCCTTGGGGGCTACCATTGCCGTACAGCAGGTGGGAGGCAGGTTTCTCTTTGCTGGACATTTTTTTTTAGTTTTACAGACTGTGGGTGTTGAGTATTCTCCACCTTTAACACCTTGGGCGTGCCAAACTACACAACTGAGACGGACTGATTATTCTATTAACCATCTGTATATCAGTACTCAGTGCCTGTTCACTTCTGTATTATTGTATACTGTGAATACTACTGCTATTCCGCTGTTTCACAGTGCTTCCCTTAGGGGGCGATATCTGTCATTATTTTTGTTCTTAAATAAATTGCATTTTATTTTTACCCACTGGTCTGAGTGTCTTGAAAACTGTGACAATTAATTTATTTTTATTTTTTTTAAATGCTGCATCTTACCCTTCTGACTTGAACACTTTAAATGCCTGCTTCTTATTTATCATTTCCCTGCTAACCTCTTCATTAAGCCACCCTGGTCATAATTTGCTCCTCTTGCACTTGTTTCTCAATGGTATATATTGACTCATATTTATCAAAGAGCATTTTAAACAAATTCCATGATTCTTGTGCATTCTTATCTTTGAAGATTACATCCCACTGAATATTCTTTAATACTATGTTTAGCTTTGTAAAATTAGCCTTTTTAAAATTGAATGCTTTGGTTAAACCCTTGCCAATTGGTTTCTCATACAACATTTCAAAGGATAGCATATTGTTAACCATACACAGAGAAAGGGCACCACTATCAATGGCACACTAAACCTAAGTTCCTCATATGAAAATAACCCTTGATATAAGGAGAATACATAAAAAAACACATCTTTATTGGTTATATATTAAAACCAAAGAAGAAAAGGAAAAGCAAAAGAAAATAAAAACATAGAAAAAAGGGGAAGTGGTAGTATATTTCACTTGACCAGAACCAACTTGAACCGAAACATATTCTGTATTTCTTTTGGTTTACAGTTCAGTTTACATTTAGTCTGGAAAGTATTAAGGATCAAAGGCTAAGTCGGCTTTTGGTTGGAATGTTCATAGACGAACTACTGGTCCTGATGACTCTGCTTATCAAATAAGCTAATTATTAGCTTTAATCTAATTTTTAACCAAATAATATATACTATCCAGACCTAAATAACAGTTACTACATAGCTAGAAATTCTGCCGAGATCGACTAGAGCTTTCATATATATATGGTGCTGTTGTCTTCAACTACTATTGTGCAAAGATATAAGGGTTAATGAGCCTGAGACTTATCACAAGCTCGTAATCAAGCTATACCCCTCTTGTATAAGTTAAGGATAAAATTGCCTTTAACAAAAAAGCTGATACTGCTAATTAAAGGGTACGATATATATCGCTCCAATTAACTCTATGACTGCTATTGACTGCTAAATAGACGCTGGTGCCTAAGTTATTAAAAGGTCCTTACAAGTCCTTGACATGGCTTGTAGTTCTTTATCTTTGAGGGTCATAGGGATGTGTATTGCTCACCCCTGTGGCTCACAAAGGGTTAAAAAAAGTAAACCAAGCACTACACAACTATCCCCTTAGCTCTGTGTCATATGTATGATACATGTTGTGCAGTATATGTGGGGCTAACACACAATGGTGATGTCCCCCCACAATACGTATATTCCACATGCTGCCCCACAGTTCAAATTTGACATATGCTGCTTCTCCTTGTAAAATCTGATATATCAGGCCTGTCATTTGGCATATGCTGCCCTCACACTTAAAATCCGACATATGCCCTTTCATTCGACACATGCTGCCAAACATTCTATAAATCCAACATGCTGCCCCTCCAGCAAAATCCGACATGCTGCCCCCCAGCAAAATCCAAAATATAGTGCCATTTAAATCCAACATGCTGCCCCCTAGCTAAATCCAGCATACTGCCATTCAAATCCAACATGCTGCCAAACATTCTATAAATCCAACATGCTGCCCCTCCAGCAAAATCCGACATGCTGCCCCCCAGCAAAATCCAACATATAGTGCCATTTAAATCCAACATGCTGCTCCCTAGCTAAATCTGGCATACTGCCATTCAAATCCGACATGCTGCCCCCTTGCTAAATCCAGCATACTGTCATTCAAATCCGACATGCTGCCCCCTTAGCTAAATCCAGCATACTGTCATTCAAATCCGACATGCTGCCCCCCTAGCTTAATCTGGCAGAGTGCCATTTAAATCCGACATGCTGCCCCCTAGCTAAACCCGGCATAGTGCCATTTAAATCCGACATGCTGCTCCCCTAGCTAAATCCGGCATAGTGACATTTAAATCCGACATGCAGGTCTCCCCCCAGCTAAATTCAGCATAGTACCATTTAAATCCAACATGTTACCCAACAATTTATACCACCGACATGCTGCCCTCCCGCAGCATAATCCGCCATATACTGCCCCCACACAATAAACCCTTTGAGTGCCAAAGGGGTACGCAATGCATTGCTTTGCAATGCATTTGAGTGCCTGCCTGGCACTCAAAGGGTTATTAGGAGACATATGCAGCCGTATAACATTTGCCTATATGTTAAAAATGTCAACTTTTTAAAATATAATTCAGACCTCGCGGGGGCATGTCTCCTATTAACCCTTTGCGTGTCAAACGGGGACTCCTCCTGATGCCCCTAGCATTGACCACCTATCCTGGCATTTTTTATTTATTATCTTTTTAAATACACATGCCTTCTACCTGTATTATTCATTTTTTTTACATATTAAAGCTGGCAAAATCCATGAAATCTCATTTTGTGTGTATGTGAATGTGTGTGTGTCTGTGTATGTGAATGTGTGTGTGTGGCTTTATCATGCAGTATTTGATTACATCCTTATCTAATTTAACCCCTTAAGCACCAGCGGTCCCATGGTGTGTGGTCCTTTAAGGACCAGATAGGGAAATTCGACGTGCTGCCCCACGTGACTGATCACGTGTGCCGGCACGTCGAACGAGGGACTGAAAGAGATTGCTCCGGTCTTGGAGCGATCAACTTCAGTCCCAGGTATTACTCATCGCACTTCTGCAGGAGCGCGGTGAGTAAAAGTACATGACGTACCAGGACCGTCACTGGTCCTTAAGTGCCGGACCAGCGTGACGGTCTGGGTATGTCAATGGTCCTTAAGGGGTTAAACAAACTCATTTTGTTTAATATTTTGTGTTGTGTACGAACTTTGGGGCCACAGTTTACAAAGTTAATGTATGCTGTGCCACGGACATCAGCTTAGGGTGCCTTGTGTTTTCTATAGACGCTAACAAAAATGGATTTTTAAAATAGGATTTTAGTCTTACCTGTTAAATCCTTTTCACTTAGTCCATACAGGTCACTGGTACTCTGGAAGGCGTAAGTCCCCTTTAATAGGCAGGAACAACTATGCAAATAATTTGCAAGGGGCGGAGCCTCCCCTCTTACTTAAGCCACCTTCTGGCCAGAGCCACTTTAGATTGATGTGAGACCCTAAAACTGACCTCAGGTAAGCAAAAAGAAAGACTCCTGTGAGCATGCCCGAACGGTCTCCCACTGAATGCCACAGGAGAGCCAAGACTGGTCCCTTGACAGGGTGGGAGACCAGTGACCTGTATGGACTAAGTGAAAAGGATTTAACAGGTAAGACTAAAATCCTATTTTCACTGTCGTCCAATACAGGTCACTGGTACTCTGGGATGTACAAACATTGAGCTGATCCAGAGGCGGGAAGTAAGGCAAGGACCAGGCGCAAGGCCCAAGTCACTAGAACTGTTATGACCAGTTGATAACATAGCCCAAACTGTAAGTGTCAACGGACACCAACCAAGGGAACAATCCCTGAACTAACACAGCACACGGAACTAGAGCCAACCGGGCTCAACAGTAAAGAAGCACTAAGGATCACAGAGCGGAAGACCTACACAGGCAAGACTGCCTCCAGGACCTTCCTACCAAAACTGGCATCAGCCGAAGCCAGTACATCAACTCGATAGTGCTTAGAAAAGGTGTGCACAGAGGACCAAGTGGCCGCTCTGCACAGTTGATCAGCAGAAGCTTGATTCTTGTAGGCCCAAGAGGCCCCAATAGATCTGGTGGAATGGGCAGTCACCCGGAAGGGAACATGCTTATTCCTCAACTTATAGGCTTCACGGATGGTAGCCTTAATCCAGGAGGCAATGGTAACTTTGGAAGCCGGTCTTCCTGCCCTAGGCCCCTCAGGAATGACGAATAGAGCGTCAGACTTCCTGATAGACTCGGTGCGATGAACATAAAACTTGAGGCAACGCACCACATCCAACAGATGGAGATCTCTTTCCTTGTCAGATGAAGGATTAGGGCAGAAAGAGGGAACCACAATCTCCTGATTGATGTGAAACTCGGACACAACCTTGGGTAAGAATTCCTTGGTAGTGCGAAGCACAGCCTTATCCTTGTGGAACACCAGGTAAGGAGGTTTACAAGACAAGGCCTGTAACTCTGCTACCCGGCGCACTGACACAACAGCCAAGAGGAAGGCCATCTTCCAAGTCACAAGACGTAATGGAATGGAAGCCAAGGATTCAAACGGTGGTCGCTGTAGAACTCCCAGCACCAAATTGAGATCCCACTGGGGAGCAGGACTCTTAAAGGCAGGTCGGACATGAGTCACACCTTGGAAGAAGACTTTCACATCAGGAAGGACAGCAATCCGTTCCTGGAAAAAACACAGACAAGGCAGAAGTCTGAACTTTGAGGGAACTCAGACTGAGCCCCTTATCCACACCGTCCTGCAAGAAGGCCAGGACAGTGGGAAGATGGAAGTCAAGAGACAACTTCTTGTCAGAGCACCATGTCACGAAAGTTGACCATATACGATGATAGATCTTGGAAGACACCGGCTTACGAGCACTGAGCATCGTCGATACCACAGAAGGAGAAAAGCCTTTCTTAGCTAGAATCGAGGATTCAACCGCCATGCCATAAAATGGAGAGAGTGGACATCCTCTTTCCACAGATACCCCTGAAGAAGCAGGTCCGGACGGGCTGGAAGTGGGATTGGATCCTTCACTGACATGGCCATCAATTCCGGAAACCAGGACTGGCGAGGCCAGTTTGGAGCAATCAGGATGACAGGACAACGTTCCCTCTTCAACTTCTGGATAACTCTGACCAATAGAGGAAGAGGAGGGAAGATGTAAGCCAGGGAGAAGTCCCAAGGGATCGACAAGGCATCCACTGCTAGAGCAAGGGAGTCCCTCAACCGGGAGCAAAACACCGGAACCTTCCTGTTGTGTCTGGTAGCCATCAGATCCACCACAGGCATCCCCCACCGTTGAGTGAGCATGTGAAACACCTCTGGGTGCAGAGCCCATTCTCCGCTGTCGACGGTATGACGACTGAGGAAGTCTGCCATGACGTTGTCCACGCCTGGAATATGAACCGCAGAGATGACAGGCACGTGATCTTCTGCCCAAGACAAAATATCCTTGACCTCCCACCAGGCGGAACCGCTTCTTGTGCCGCCTTGCCTGTTGATGTAAGCCACCGCCGTGGCGTTGTCGGACTCCACTCTGACTGGAAGACCGGTCAATTGAGACTCCCAGTGCCTCAGGGCCAGCCGGACAGCTCGAAGTTCCAGAACATTGATGGAGAGCATGGATTCCTCCAGACCCCATTTCCCCTGAGCACTGAAGCGACCCCAGACTGCACCCCAGCCCCGAAGGCTGGCATCCGTAGTGACTGTGGTCCAAGGAGGAACTAGAAATGATTTCCCTTTCAGGAGATGAGAGAGATCTAACCACCAGTGCAGACTCGACTCGACATGAGGAGGAAGAGAAACAGACAGATGTTGATGATCTGGATGATTCTTGCACGTCTGGATCACGAATCTCTGAAGATCCCTGGAGTGGGCCATGGCAAATGGTACTGCTTCGATTGTGGAAATGAACTTCCCCACTAAGGACGACAACTTCGGAACTGGAATCACGTCCAGGTCCAGAATTCCAGCCACTCTTACAGCTATCTGGTGAGCCACGTCCTCTGGAAGAAACACCATGCATTGGCGAGTGTCGAACAGGAGACCCAGGAACAGAAGCCTCTGAGATGGAATCAAGTCCGACTTGTCCAGATTCAGGATCCAGCCATGACGGTTCAGGGTGTGCATGCACATCTGTAATTGCTGGAGGAGAAGCTCCGCTGAGGAGGCCTTCAGAAGGAGATCGTCCATGTAGGGGGTCACTCTGATCCCATCCTGATGGAGCACCGCTATCAATGAGCCCAACACCCTCTGGAAGACCTGAGGGGCTGAAGTCAGCCCAAAGGGGAGCGCTGCAAACTGAAAGTGTCCCCTGTGACAGGCAATCCTGAGATACCGCCTGCTCTCTGGATGAATAGGGATGTGAAGATAAGCATCCTGAAGGTCCAGGGAGGCAAGAAACTCCCCTGGAGACATTGCTGCAATCACAGAGCGCAGGGACTCCTGGCGGAAGTGGGAAGTCACCACATAGGCATTGAGATCTTTGAGATCCAAGATGGGACGGGCTCCTCCGTCCTTTTTGGCTACCACAAAAAGGTTGGAATAAAATCCTGAACCTGTGTCCCCCTGAGGAACCGCCTCCAGGACCTCTTTGTCCAAGAGATCCTGAATAGCGTCGTCGAACAGACGCCTTTTTGTGGGTTCCTGAGAAGGACGAGTAAAATGGAACCGAAAAGGAGGAAGGGAAGAGAAAGGGATCCTGTATCCCTCTGACACCACCTGAAGAACCCATGGGTCCGCCACTGACTCCTCCCAAGTCCGGCGAAAGATGCGGAGACGACCGCCTACAGCCGGATGCGGACCCGGGTTCGGCGAGTCATGCCGAAGCAGTCTTGGAGGTCTTGGCCTTGGAGGCAACTTTGGGCCTCCAGGACTGTTTGGGCTTGGAGGAGGAGCGCGTAGTGGGAGGACCCGTTTGGGCCGAGGAGCGTGTCTCAGTCTGAAAGGAACGAAAGGACCGATTGCGTTTGGCTGGAAACTTTTTCTTAAAGACTGAGGGTAGAAGAGTACTTTTACCGCCAGTAGCCTCACTGATCATTTCTTTGAGTTCAGACCCAAAAAGCAAATTCCCCTGAAAGGGCAAGGAAAGCAAAGCCTTCTTAGAGGCTGTATCAGCAGACCAAATTTTCAGCCAAAGAGTGCGTCTAGCCACCACAGAAGAAGTGGAGGCCCTCGCCATCATGCGCACAGCATCAAAAGCAGCATCAGCAACATAGTTCTGAGCTTCAGTGATATTAGCAAGAAGCTGCAACTGTTCAGATACAGGCGCATCCTGGCGAACCGCTTCAGTCAGTCGTTCAGTCCAGGCCGCAATAGCTCTATTAACCCATGCCACAGCAAAAGTGGGGCGCATGGCTGTGCCAATAGAGGCAAAAATAGACTTAAGAGAGAGCTCTAGTTTCTTATCCGTCCAGTCCTGCAAGGCAGAGGCATCTGAGACAGCCAAAGCAGTAGATTTGGATAGTCTAGACACAGGAGCATCCACTTTGGGAGGATGAACCCATTTTGCCAGCTCCGCCTCAGGAAAAGGGTAAAGTTTGGCAAACTTTTTGGAGACAGAGGAAGATCTATCAGGATTCTTCCATGCCTCAGAGACCAGACGGGCAAGAGTAGGGTTAGTTGGAAAACAAACAACAGGCTTAGATGGCTTTTTCTGAAAAACATCAGTAGGATCATAAGTGGATTCCTGAGTCAGGGGAAGGTTGAGCGTATTCAGAACCGCTCTGATCAGACCCACAGCCGAAACTTCAGGGTCACACTCATAGGGGTCCCCAATGGACCTGTTAGATTCAATAACAGTACGTTCCTCAGCATCAGAATCCTGTAAAAGTTCTTCTTCAGAAGAATCAGTGATATCAGGAGCTCCCTGTGGCTTAGGCAGGGAGGTCCTGATAGTAGAGGGGGTCTGCCAGACCTGGAGAGCCCCCTGTACCTGAGAGGGAAAGAGTTGAAGCGTGGATCTGAGATCCCTAGTGGCAGCTTTAAACTCCCTCACCCAAGATGGCTCAATAGCGTGGCTGGGAAGCCCAGGGTTGCTATCTTGACCAGTACAATTAGGGCATAGATCCCCCACATTATCGCCATCCAGCCCAATGTGGCAAGAGGAGCAAAACGCCATGGGGGTAGCGGACCCCCCATCCTCCTTAGACTTGGGTCTATCCCCTAGCTCCAGTGAAGTAGACATGCTCACAGCGTCAATATACCCCACTAATAACACTATCACCCAGAAAAAAGTGTTAAGATTAAAGTTTCACCCCAGAAATGTTCTAAAAACGGACTTATCTGGCCAGCGAAGGGTTAATCTGTTGAGGAGAGAGAAGGCTCGGTCCCTGCGTAGTGTACTCGCCTAGGAAAAGTACCACAAAATGGCGGCCGTCGTGACAGCCAATCAGAAACGAGCGCGAACCAAGCGCTCATGGGAAATGTAGTTTTTTCCAACAAGTACCCCAAACAGTGCCCGAAGCCCCCCTGAACACCCCACATAAATATAACACATTCCGGATGATAGAGCAGGAGCCTAGAATTAAAATGAGCCCTCTCTGAAGTTGCTGTGACAAGCGGTTCCAGAGATATGTCCCATACTGTGAATTCCCATAGAGAGTAAAGGAGCCCTTGCGTCTGAGCGGGAAAAAGCCGCGCTTAAAGGCGCGGAACACCATTTTTAATAAAGTTTAGTAAAACATTAAAAAGTGCCCAAACAAGCATGAAACACATGAGAAACATAAATAAATGAATACCCAATGCTCCAAAACTCAGAGAAAAACACAGAAATTGCATAAACAGTAATAATGCAATAAAAACACCCTATGAGTGCTGGAGTGTATTAAAACTCCCAAATACAAGCCCATCAAAGGGACACTGTGGGGACAAGTGGACCTTCAGCACTCAATGGGTGACTCACCTTCCTTGCTGACTTCTGTCTTCAGGTGACCATGATAGGGAGGGAAAGAACCAGAGGTAAATTCCCCAACAGGGGAGCTGCTTAACACAAGCTGTCCCCTCTTCAGGGTATAGGTCCACAGAAAATCCCTGGAAGCTGCACCAGCCACTTTAAAGAGGGCAATTCACAGCCATGGTCACCCTCCTAATGGTGGTATTCCATATTTGAATAAAAAAATAATAAAATACTAAGATGCATAGATGTTCTCTACCTGGTGTGGAAGCACACCAGGAACAAATCAATCTAAAGTGGCTCTGGCCAGAAGGTGGCTTAAGTAAGAGGGGAGGCTCCGCCCCTTGCAAATTATTTGCATAGTTGTTCCTGCCTATTAAAGGGGACTTACGCCTCCCAGAGTACCAGTGACCTGTATTGGACGACAGTGAAATAAAGATTTATAGAAATTGTTATGCACAATATGTTTAGTTATGGTATTATGATTATAAGACCTAATAATACTGTATATTTATGTATTGCACTCTTCATTTTGCCCTTGATAAAGTCCATTAAATATGTTAGGGGTGCCCCGAATGTTCAAGATTACGTGTTAGGGGTGCCCCGAGCAAAAAAAGATTGAGAACCACTGGCATATACATTACTTTGATGTGAATGTCATGTTCATAATTACACTAATAACCAAAGTTAAATAAGTTCTGCTAATTCTCTGCTGAATATCAGTAAATCAGCTTATTTTTGTCTGAGATTAATTAGTTAAAATACAATTAAGTTGAATGAAACACAATTTAGTTTTACCATTTTTCAAAAATGTTTTACCTTTCCAGCTAAGCCTTTCATAAAGTACATCATTGGTGGCATTTGAAAGTCATTTAAAATTCTGTTGTAGTAAATGTCAAACACAGACAAACTACTCATCACTGAATTGTCATGATGTACAGAGCTGTTAGCAGTCAAATGACTTAGGCTGATATGTGGCTTTGAAAAAAAAGAATTAAATTATAAAAGTAAATAGAACAAAATTAACACTCTACATAGTTTGTGGACAACCTTAACTAGAATGTCTGTCTGAATATTAGAACTGCTTTCCCCAAATTACTGCCCGTGTATTACAGAAAATATGTTTTATGTCAATAAAAACATAAATTATCTTTTTAAAAGGTCCTTAAACTTTTGGAAAGCAGGTTGAAATATTTTGAGCAAGCTCTATAAATATTAGATAACTTTAAAATAACATGGCTCTTGTGTGTTGTGTTTTTCCCGTATGCTTCTTTTACCTTAAGGGAAAATATTAGAATACACTACAGTCAACAGAAAGCAATGGGTGGCACGGTGAAAACAAGTAGTCATTTTCTTAAGCAACAGACTTCGGGGTAGATTTAAAGGTTTCTGTTAAAACAGCCGCTAAGTAAAAAAGGCCTGTCGGCCGCAAATAATACATGATTTATGGCGGATTTGACAGGTAAAACACGTAACACAAAAACCTGCGTTGCACCTTTTTTCACATCACCGTGCATCCCAATCACCCGTTAAAGCAGAACTCAAGTCAAAATGTACATAACGGCTGGCGTTGGCTGGCAACGCTGATTGATGCACCAACAAATTCAAACCCACAGCCAATCCCAAGTTCCCAAAGTATCCAAAAAGTTCAAATACACCTATATATACCCAAAAATAATGGTCACACCCTGTCTGTGTTTCGAGTTGCAGCACGCTACAGCACAGGACCCAGGAACGGAGGACAGAGTTTAAAGTGAGGTAGAGAGGAGCTGTCATTGGAGGTAGATGGAGTTTTTGGAGTTTGGAGAGAGGAGAGCATTGCTCTTAAATATACACATATTACACTTTTGCACATATTACATATACCCATACAAACACACACACACACATAATCTTTTTGTTTATAACACTTTACAATTTTTTTACTTTATTTTCTCAGTGTGAATCTGTGAGTGACAGAGTGTGACAGAAAGTGAGTGGGATCGAGTGTGTCTGTGAGGGCCTGTGGGAGTGCCTGGGTGAGTGATGGCGAGGAGAGGAGGACAGGAGAGAGGGATGGGGAGAGTAATGGAGGAGGACGAAGGTCAGGAGGGCATCTTTGAGCAGAATAGGTGTGGGAGAGACAGATCCATAGGGTGGAGGGTGACCCAACCCAGAAGACTAGGCACACGGAGGCCAGGGACAGATGTGTCAGTGGGACGAAGGGTACCTGTCTCAGAGCACCACGCACAGGCAGGGGCAGAGAGGGAAAGACATTCCAGTCACAGCTCTGACACCTCGCAGGCCAGAGCTGAGGAGGAGAGGATCAGGGATCCCCGCTACACGGAAGAGGAGAACAGTGCTCTGGTGAAGGCTGTTCTAGAGAGGGAGAGCATCTTCTTTCCGAGGGAGCGGGACCCTGGCCTGGCTATGAGGAGGAAGGCTGTCTGGAATCAGATATGCAGCAAGGTGAATGAGGTAGCCAGCTGCAGACGGGACGTGGAGTCTATAAAGAAAAGATGGGGTGACTGCAAGAGGGTGGTCAAAAAGAAGTTGGGTGATATCGCCATGTATGCCTGAGGCACCAGAGGCAGTCCACCTGTCCCAATCACCTTCAGCGGATGGTAGGAGAGGCTGCGGCAGACCTTGTCGTCCACGCTGATTGAGGGGGTCCCTGGAGGATCGGACACTGAGGATGAGAGGAGCCTCCACACTACCAGTAAGTGCATCATCACATAACCACACACCACATCAACCAACACACGCTGCACATCTGAACACATGCCCATCATTCATCCACACAACTGCAACAACACAGCACCCTGAGGGTTCAAACAGGACACATTACAAGGACAAATGGCAAGGTTCAACCAGGCCCAAACCTGTCCAAGTTCAAGGTCAACCCTCTTGTTGCTGTGCTGACCACACACAATCCACACAAACCATGCTTTTTAAAGTGTTGTCTGTTAAACATCATTACTGTTCCTCCACAGTGTCACCCATGTACCCACATGGAAGTCAGCACATAACCCCTTGAGTGCTAGAGGGATTATCAATGCATCACTCAACAATGCTTTGGAACCCCTCCGGTACTCAAACGGTTAACCGACAACAAACACAATTCGACAGGGTTAGGATTACATGCTACACAGTGGACATTCACTAAGCGGTGTAAAAGACATGATGGAGTGAAGTTAACCCTTCCAAACCATCACTTCACCAATTCCCATGTTTCTCTATGGAGACTATTCAATAAAATGTATAAAGTTACTGAGGGCTCATTGGATAGACTCCATAGAAAAACTTTGGAAATGGAGAACTGATATCATTAGAGAAGTCATCATTTCCACTCTACCTCCACTCCATAAGGTCTCCATTACCGCTCACTGAATCTCAAGAGAGATGGATAAGGATGAACATCATAGTGCCAGTGAGACTAACTGGGTGTATGTGCAACACACAGGCCTTGAAACAGCCAACACTGTGGAATTAAAGGAGAACCAAGTAGGCCTTTGTATTGTGTATGCAATCATTTACTCTCACTTGAACTCTCATATCATACATTTGGTTTTCACATGGATCCTCAGGAGTGGTGATGTTATGGATGGATGTTATACCATCCACTATTTGCAGGATACACATGGAAACCAAATGTCAAGCACTGTAGGTGCACTGTAGGTGGCACAACAACAGGCCATGATTGATAGATATCCTTGATTAAGCAAGTCTGGGTCACTCACAGAGATGGAGCGAATGATCCAAACAGCAACATACATTAATCAGAGAAATCCCTCAGTACTGACCTGATTGGTGGCCTGGGGAATTAACTTGGACAGACCTCATGTATCTGTGATTGCCAGGGTGTTATTCCATGCATCGCAACGCAATGCATACAATACTATCATGACAACCAGAGATCCACATGTCAATTAAAAAATCTTGCATTCGTTCTGTCATTGTCTACATTACTAATCACACCATTTCATTTCCCCACACAGCATACAGGGCTGCAGCACAGCAGGAGGCCGTGGAGGAGGCACACACATCCCAAGATGAGATTCCTCTTGGGGAGCAAGAGGATGGAACCGGCACATGGTCACCCTATCCAGCTACACCACCACCTCCAGCATCTTCAGCTGCACCACCACCTCCAGCATCTGCTGTCCCACCAGCTGCTCCCCCACACTACCAGGACTGGTTTTATTTTGAGAGGTCCATGCAGCCACCCTCTTCGGGACTTTACCACCCTGCTGCAGCACCACCACCAGGAAGGTCCTGGCTCCACAGGACTATGGCATCCCTTCATATGGGCCATATGTCCATCCTCCCGACTTACCCTCCTGGATGGCTCTACAGCACAGGCCCAGGTATGACCCGAGGTGGGGGCCAAGCAGCTACCAGTGGCCAAGATATGACCCCTGCCCAGTGGAATACAAGCACCTGGGCCTGAATGGGGAGCCCCACCACCACCACCACAGGGATCAGTGGGCAGCTTGGGGTCACTGGATGTGGTGGGCACATGGCCGACATCTGCAGCAGCAACCACACAAGCAGACACGGCACCGGCAGACAGAGCACCAGCAGACTCTCCACCAGCAGCAACCCACCCAGCACGCTCACCAGCCACATGGATGGAGGGGGGAGTGCCTGTAGTTACAGAGGAGGCAACTCAGGAAATCCCAGAGGACCAACACTTAAGTCAGAAGGCTCCAAAGGGATTCCCTGAGAAACACTCAAAGGATACTATCCAGCTTCCATACCCTGGAGGTACAGCAAACGCTGATGACCACAGAACTCAGGCAGTACCATGCAGGGATGATGGACATGATGGGGCAGCTGCTGGTGGCGGTCAGAGACCACAATAGCAGGGATAACCTGCATGTGAAGAGGGAGCAGCACTCCACAGAGGGTTCTACTGCACCCACCTCTCCCTCCAGTGAGACTCCTGAAGCAACCCAAAGGGCACAAAAGGGTGACCAGGCAGTCAGCCAGGCCATCCACATCTGGAACCAAGCCCAAGGTCCCCCCCAAAAAAAGTTGTGTTGATGTTTTACTAAGGCTGAAACAAGCTTCAGCAGTGATATCACTTCTCCACTTAGTCTGTTTGTTTGGTACTGTAGCCCATGTACTGAGATATGTCAAACCAAAGCAATCTCAGAACATTGGTTACATTGATCACCATGTAAACCATGGACATGACATCACTGTGGAAGTAATGTCACCTGTATCACCTCTTTATCACTCACAGCACACATTAGTGTATCACTGCCATCATCTCCCTGCATAAATACATCACAAAGTCCACTCATGGTCGAACAACTAGTGGACTCCTGTGATGTAGGTCATGCCTTCCTATGTATGAGGGTGTCACGGTTTATTATGACTCTCAGACACAAGTTTTAGGTAAAAATCAATTTTATTGAAATAATAAATTGATAACGTAGGATGGCAATCACATACATACAGATATATACAGAATATACCAAGACAGAAGGCAGACTCTACCGGTCCTGTCAATATACCGGACAGGACAGTCTGAAGTAATAGAATGTTAGGCTCTACCGGCCTTGCCAATACCGGGTAAGGCAACCTGCAGATGGAATCGCATAACGGTTCTACCGGCCTTACCAAATTACCGGGCAAGGCAGCCTCAATAGATTCATAATGTAGGCTCTACCGGCCCTGCCAATACCGGGTAAGGCAACCTCAGATGGAATGTGGCAAAAGGTTCTACCGGCCTTACCAATACCGGGCAGGGCAGCCCAGAGATAGTAGCAGCAGTCAGATGGCAATGGCAAATTGACAGGATCGTAAGCAACCCAGTGTACACACACTGAGACTAACAGGGGAATCGTAAAGCCGCAAGGCTTTGGAGCAAACCAGCGTCCGCACGCTGGGACCAACACTGAATTGTATAGCCGATAGGCTTAGGAGCAAACCAGTGACCGCACACTGGTGTAACATGCGAGTTAGTATAGCCGTAAGGCTTAGGAGCAAACCAGCGTCCGCACGCTGGGACTAACACAGAATTGTATAGCGGATAGGCTTTGGAGCAAACCAGTGACCGCACACTGGTGTAACAAGCGAGTTTGTATAGCCGCAAGGCTTTGGAGCAAACCAGCGTCCGCACGCTGGGACCAACACAGGATTGTATAGCCGATAGGCTTTGGAGCAAACCAGTGACCGCACACTGGTGTAACAAGCGAGTTTGTATAGCCGCAAGGCTTTGGAGCAAACCAGCGTCCGCACGCAGGGACCAACACAGGATAGTACAGCCGATAGGCTGTGGAGCAAACCAGTGCCCGCACACTGGAGTAACTAGCGATGTCGCCAACGCGACCAGGCAGGAGGTCGCCAGGATACAGGAGACAGGCGATGCGATGACAGGAACCAGCAACGATCAGACAGGTCAGGAAACAGCAGAGAAGAAGTTCAGCAGGAACTGCAACACCAGAGACTAGGCCGGAACCAGGACTGGAAGTACTTCAGCATGCAGGAAACACTGGAACAGTAGAGATCAGGAACTCAGGAACACATGAAATAAGGAACTCAGGAACACTGGAACAGAGGCCCAGCTATCACTGGCATAGTGATAGCAAGAAGGTCAGAAACAACACGAAAGGGCACTCAAAGGGTGCCCAATCCAGGTTTAAATAGGCAATAAGAGGCGGGCTATCTGCAGACAGCCAATAGAAGCCCCCTACTGGTGACAGACAAGGAACTGCAGCAATCACGGGCACCGTGATAGAGGGATACTCTAGCCTTCAGTATGGTTCCAAACTGAGAGATGTCTAATCCAACATTTATTCATACAGACACAGATTGAATAGTGATGGTTAGCCTTTATTGTGTCTCAAACTACATTAAAACAGACACGTGTTTTCTGTGTATATTGCCTATATGCATTGAACACTTGTATGAGCACACAAAAGGTACATTTAAACTAAATATGAATACTTTAGAAACACTAATGAACTGCTCATGTGTTGTCCACAAGGTTTGGTAACTCTGTAGATGAACATTCTTACTGTACAGGTTTGATACCTGCAGTACACACATGTATTTGTGTCTTCTGTGTATATGTGCATGTTCCAGTAGAGATTGCTGTGAACATCAGATCAAACATTGCATCACCAACACAACCACTTGAACCATCAAGGGGTGAGCTTCATGGAATTGTTGACAAGGCTTCAGTCCAGTCACATGGAAACTTCTCTGTTCAAGGATGGATCATGCTATGGAAGCCTGTGGGACAAGAGGACAGGATTTGAAACAGCACCCTCAAACATATTCAACATCATTACCCCCTTAACTTTTTCCATTACAGGGGAGTACACAGCCCATTGCTTTGTAATGTGTTGTCTACTCGTCTGTAACCCATTATGGGGAGAAATAAGGGGATGTCAAATAGCCCTAGGGATATGTGCCCCTGACATAAATACACATTTACAAATATGTCCTAATAGCTCCATGAAACAAATATATTTGGGCTGCCACTGTCACTTTCACAGTGGCAGCCCAAATATATTTGTGCCAGGGAGCTATTAGGACATATTTGTAGATGTGTGTATTCATGTCAGAGTCACATATCACTGCACACACACAGGTCAGCACAGTGTCCCTGGAGATCTGATCCACATTTCATGACCTCTGTGTTGTATAACACACGACCACTGTAGATCAATCTGCTGCTCTTTTTAGCTCTAGCAAACTACAGGTCCCATGTTCACTCAAATGTCCCCTTAACCCCTGATGTGACAGAGTGTTATCCAATGCATTGCATTGGATGAGACTCTCTCGCTACAGGGGTACCATGGTTGCTATGACTCTGATCACAGCAAAACACTTTAGTTGGTGCCTATGGAGCCCTGGGATATGCTGAACATGGTTACAGTGTTTTACCTTGGTTTCCAGGAGGTAATGCATGATATCCTTGAGGTAGCAGTTTCAACATGGACAATAGGGTGTCAGATGTCATTGGAATCCTTAGCCCCAATATGACTCGCCCATGGAAAGGTTGATGATGGTGGTCCATACTGCAGCCAGTGTCAGAGCTGTGTCACTGATCCTGTGGAGTGAAACAGAACATGTGTGTTGTGGTGAGTATGTATGCATGGATTGTGTGCATACATGTATTATAATCACAGCTGAAGTGTTCCCTGATCAATGTGTCTCTTATCTGTGTCCCTCTTAGGCCTTCTTTACCCTCGACAATGTCCAGAGGGTCTGTAATATAGCACATGACATAACAATGTAGCAGACTTTGCCTGGTGCATACTGCAATGCTCCCCCCAAGTGATCCAGGCATCTGAACCAGGATTTTAAGAGCGCAAAAGTTCGCTCAATGGCATTCCTTGTTCTGCTATGAGCCTGGTTGTATCGTTCCTGGGCATTGGTTTGGGGATTCGGCACCGGGGTCATTAGCCATGATCTGCAGCCATAGCCCGAATCACCTGTGGACAGTGAGTGACATGGTTAGACAGGAAGCACATGTTGTGTGAATGATGTCTTGTGAGGTGGGCGTGCTAGCAGTGAGTGAAGAACATGCTGAGCAGTGTTGTGTGTGCACGTGTGGATGTGGTGTGATTTGGTATTGTTAACTCACCCAGAAGCCATCCCCCTGTATAGGTTCCATTTTCGTAGTCTCTCTGTACAGATGAGTTTCTGAGTATATATGAATCATGACAGCTCCTGGGATATTTGGCACAGACATTCATGATCCTCAAGTTGCTGTCACACACAATCTGTACGTTCATGGAGTGGAAGTTCTTTCTGTTGATGTAGATATGTCCAGCATGTGCTGGAGCTTTGATACGGACATGGGTGCAATCTGTATATAGGTACTGGCCTTGCTTTTGAGGGCTGGCAAGACCTGGGCCAGAACCCTGGAGAATGTGGCCAGTGACTTGCCAGATGCATAACCTTCTGTAGACTGGAAAGCGCCACTTGCCATGAAGTGTATGGCACACAGGAGTTTTTGCAGGCCAGATAGGGCATGGTTGTGGATGTAAATCGGATTCACCTGATCCAACATGTAGCAATCAATCACTTTGTCATCGGTTATTCCACCCTGGGCCTTGGTGGTCGTCTATACATCCTATGCTGCTCCAGGGGTCCCTGAGGCAGCTGGAGAGCATCATGTTGCTGCATCTGCAGGCAGGTGCTGTCCTCCAGGTGGTGATGGGCTCCTGTGTGTCTCTTGAGCCAGAGCCTCCTCACTTGCAACAGGTGAAGGCTATTGATCAGGTGTGCCTGGGGCTTGCTGGTGTTCCCTAGCTCTTGCCCTTGCATGCCTTCTCCGCAGTTTTCGCATCAATATGTAGGCAAACATACTTTTTGCTCTCTCTCTATATATATATTTCTCTCTCTCTGTGGTGAGCTGTCCCTTTAAGTACATGGTAGGGTGTTGTTTAGGTGTGGTGAGTGATGACCAATGGGAAGGTGTTTGTTGTCCAGGTAAGTATTTGCCGGTGTGTTTGTGTTTTAAATGTGCTGTGTTGTGATTGCTTTGTCTTTGTCAGTTGCGGGTGTGGAGTTGAGGGTTGCAGGTTGTGTCTTTATCATCTGGTGATGTTGCCTAGGTGAGCTTGTTTTGTATTACCAGGTGTCCAGGTTGTGTGATAACCCCCATAATGTTTCCATTTGCATGCTTGTGTGGGATGCGATTTGTCTTTAACAGGTTTTTCTTTTTGACCGTTATGTGTCTAACGGCTAACAAACCTGGGTCTTAACTTTTAGCCGTTAAATGTATCTTTTTTTCTGGCGTTAGTAGTCCTGCATTCCTTTGAATGGCTCTGGGAAATTTTGTTCCATGGCTCTCAATGCACATAAGTCTATCGGCCGTAAGGATTATCAAACTGCTGTTAGCTGTTCTTAAGGCGGACCTTTAAATGGCTTAGAACAGGTTAACGCACCCGTTGGAGTTTTTTTTGCTAACGCCTGCCTTTAAGTCTACCCATTCATGTCGTGCAAAGCTATTCCTACAGATAGCAACTGCTGAGACTTGGAAGTCTTAATTGCTGCGTATGCAGCTGCATCTGCATAGCTCCTGAACCAGAGCAACGAGGGCTTGATTCAATTAACACAGTAAAAGGAAAAAAAGGTGATGGTAGTTTTGCAAGCACAGATTGCTATTCTACTACCAGCGTTATGACCTGTTAACGTGCATTAAAAAATGACAGGGGTCCGGGCACCCCCTGCTAGACCACTAAGCTTGACCGGTGGGAAGATCAGACTGATCTCCTGAAACACAGAACCCAAGAGAACCACCATGCCTATGACTTAAATCGCTGATTTTTAATCTGAGAGGAAATTCCTATGTTCTTCATAGACTAAGAGAAAAGTATTTATCTGTAAGTATACAAAAATCCCCCATGTGGATACCAAAGATACCAAAAAGTTCACCAAGATTCCAGGGAGGGAAGAAAAAGAGGATTTTAGTCTTACCTGTTAAATCCTTTTCTCTTAGTCCATAAAGGTTTCTGGTAGCTTTGTATCTTTGGGTAGGCGATCAGCCCCTTTAAGAAGGCAGGAACAATTCTGAGAAGTGACTGCTGGGTGGAGCCTACCTCCTCTCCTTAGTTTGCAGCTAGCCAATCCCCTTCCAGTAAGATTTGAAAACTAACTATTGACTAGGTAGTAAGAAGGTAAAGGAAGACTCCTGTGAGCATGAACCCGAAAGGACCCCCATGTTCTGCCACAGGAGAGCTAAGCATGGTCCTTTGACAGGGTGGGAGACCAGTAACCTGTATTGACTAAGAGAAAAGGTAAGACTAAAATCTTCTTTTCTCTGTCATCCAATACAGGTTACTTGTAGCTTTGGGATGTCCAACCATTAAATTTTCCAGGGCGGGAAGAAAGGCAAGGACCAGGCGCAGGCCCCCAAAGTCACCAGAGCACCAATGAACCAACAGATCATGAATAGCTCAACAATAACCGCAAAGTGTCAACAGACACCGAACAGGGGTAAAAACAGACCCAAGCACAGTGGACTAGAGCCAACAGAGCTCAAAAGTGAAAAAGTACTGAAGAGACGAAGGAGATCCTAGACAGGCAAGGCCGCCTCCAGGATCTTCCTCCCAAAACTGGCATCAGCTGATGCCAGCACATCCACACGATAGTGTTTGGAAAAGGTATGCACAGACGACCAAGTGGCCACCTTGCACAACTGATCAGCAGAGGCCTGATTTTTGTAGGCCCAAGATGCCCCAATAGACCTAGTAGAATGAGTCATGACACAAAAGGTAACAGGCTTCTTCCTAAGTTTGTAAGCCTTACGAATAATGGACTTGATCCAAGAAGCAATGGTTAACTTGGAAGAAGGCTTCCCTGCCCTGGGACCCTCAGGAATGACAAAAAGAGTGTCAGACTGCTGCAAGGGCTCAGTGCAATGCACATAGAAATTGAGAAAACGCACAACATCCAACAGGTGAAGATCCTTCTCCTTGTCAGAAATAGGGTTAGGGCAGAAGGAAGGAACCCCAATCTCCTGATTAATGTGGAATTCAGACACCACCTTCGAGAGGAACTCTTGTGAAGTGCAAAGCACCGCCGTGTCGTTGTGAAACACCAACATGGCAAACATACATGATTGCCAGGAGAAAGGCCATCTTCCACATCAGCAGATGGCAGACGTAGAGGAATAGTGGCCAAGGACTCAAAGGAACACCAAATTAAAGTCCCACTGAGGAGTGGGAGTCTTAAACACAGGACGGGTATGAGCAACACCTTGAAAGAAAACCTTGACATCAGGAAGAATAGCAAGGCGCTTCTGAAAGAAAACAGAGAGAGCAGAAGTCTGCACCTTAAAGTGTTAGTAATGTCCAAAAAAAAGTTTTTTTGCATTTAGAAGAGCTTAAAGCTGAGCTAAATGCAAAAAACCGTATCTCTCAAACCGATATGGTTTAAGAGATACAGGCATTTAAAGTTCGCTGTTTCCTACTGACAGCTGTAAAGCTGTCAGCAGGAGATTCGTGTCGGTTGACACGGAGGCACTTGAGAAGTGCCGAGATCTTGTTACTTACAAGGAATACCTTCATTGGTGTTCAGGCACACGTTTTAGACCATTCCAATGAAGGGATTCCTTGTAAGTAACGAGATCTCGGCACTTCTCAAGCGCCTTCGTGTCGACAGACACGAATCTCCTGCTGACAGGTTTACAGCTGTCAGTAGGAAACAGCGAACTTTAAATGCCTGTATCTGTTAAACCATAGTGGTTTCAGAGATATGGTTTTTTGCATTTAGCTCAGCTTTTTAAGCTCTTCTAAATGCAAAAAAACTTTTTATTTGGACATTACTAACACTTTAAAGGGATAGTAATATGTAATTATTACTAATCCCTATATTACAGTCCTATTAAAAATAAATGTATTGCCCCCAGTGTCATCTCTCAAACCTTTATGGTTTGAGAGATGATCGTTCCTAAAGTTGCCTTCTCCCTCCCCCTTCCCGTTTGTCAGCGTTCTAGCTGACTGCAGGGAAGCCAGTTGTACGACTTTCAGGTGGCTCTGCAGCACAGCCAAGATCACTTTAATAAAAAAGAACTCTTTCACTGAAATGGTCTTCTACGTGTGCTTGATTTGCAAGCACACGTAGAAAACCATTTTTGTGATTTTTTTTTAATTTTATTAACGCGATCACGGCTCTGATGCAGAGCCGCCTGATGATCTACAACGCTGACTTCGGGGAAGGGGGAGGGCAATTTTAGGAGCGATAAACTCTCAAACCATAAGGTTTGAGAGATGATATTGGGGGCAATACATTTATTTTTAATAGGACTTTAATATAGGGTTTAGTAATAATTAAGTATTACTATCCCTTTAAGAGTACTCAAACTGAGACCCTTATCCACACCATCCTGGAGGAAAGAAAGGACCGTGGGAAGAACAAAATCTGAGACATGTCCCTATCAGCACAGTAAGAGATAAAGGTAGACCAAACTTGATGGTAGACCTAACAGGAAACATGCTTAAGTGAACCAAGCATAGTAGCCTCCACACCAGAAGGAAAACCCTTCTTCTTCAAAACATCCAGTACGGAGCAATCAGAATGACTGGGCAACGCTCCAGTCTCACCCTGTGCAACAGGGGAATGGAAGGAAAAAGGTATGCCAGAGGAAAATTCCATGGAATCGACAAAACATCCACTGCCAGAGCCAGGGGGTCTGCCCAGCAAGAGCAGAACGTCGGGACCTTCCTGTTGTGTCTTGTCGCCATCAGGTCGATGCACGGAAGACCCCACCGCTGGACAATGAGGTTGAACACCTCTTGATGCAGTTTCCACTCTCCGCTGTCCACTGTGTGTTGACTGAGAAAGTCTGCCAGAACTTTGTCTACGCCAGGAATGTGAACTGTGGAAATGGCAGGGACATGCTCCTCTGCCCAGGACAAAATAGCCTTGACCTCTAACCAAGCTGCGAGACTTCTTGTGCCACCTTGTTTGTTGATGTAGACTATCGCTGTGGCGTTGTTCGACTAGACCCTGACCGGATAATCCTCCATTTGGCGCGTCCAGTGGCCCAGGGCCAGAAATATTGCCCAAAGCTCCAAGACATTGATGGGAAGGAGAGATTCTTCCTGGGACCACTGGCCTTGACCATTAAAGTGCCACAGGACTGCTCCCCAGCCACAGAGGCTGGCATCCGTTGTCACTGTTGTCTAGAATGGCACCATGAAGGGCATGCCTTTCAGCAGATTGTCCAGGTTGAGCCACCACGAGAGGCTCAGCTCCACGTGAAGAGGGAGCGATAGGGACCTCTCCAGGAGATCCGGTCAACCTCTGCAAGCCAGGATTAGATACCTCTGGATTTCCCTGGTATAAGCCATGGCAAACAGAACCGCTTCTAAGGTGGAAATGAACTTCCCCATCAGATCCTGATTCAGGACAGCCTGCACCTACAGTGCTATCTGATGAGCCACTTCTTCCTTGGGAAACACCATCCCTCTCTGAGTGTCAAAGAGGATGCCCAGAAAAACCAGCCTCTGGGATGGAACAAGGTCCGACTTGTTCAGATTGATGATCCACCCGTGACGAGACAGAGCAAGAATGAAGTCCTGCACCTGCTGATGAAGGAGTTCTGGAGAAGATGCCTTAAGAAGGAAGTCGTCCATGTACGGGGTAACTCTGATGCCATCCCGATGGAGGACAGAAATCAAGGCTCTCAGGACTCTGTTGAAGACTTGAGGAGTCGTGGTCAGGCCAAAGGGGAGGGCAGAGAACTGGAAATGCCCTCGGTCACAGGCAAATCAGAGATATTGCCGGCTCTCTGGATAAATGGTAATGTGCAAGTATGCATCCTGAAGATCCAGAGAAGCCAGAAATTCCCCAGGGGACATGGCAGCGATCACCGTGCGCTGTGAGTCCTGGCGATACTGGGATCTGACCACAAAGGAGTTGAGGTCCTTCAAATACAAAATGGGACGACAGCCGCCGTCCTTCTTGGAAACCACAAAGAGGTTGGAGTAGAATCCCAACCCCCTTTCCTGAGGAGGAACTGGTTCTAAGACTGCCTTGTCCAGAAGGGCCTGAATGGTTCCCTCGAAAAGGCGGAGCTTTTCTGCTCCTAGAGGAGAGCGAGAAGAGAAGGTCTGGGAGGGAGTGAGGTGAAGGGAATCTTGTACCCCACAGCCACCACCTGCAAAACCCACGGGTCCGCTACAGAGGCTTTCCAAGCCGAGAGGTAGTGTCGCAAGTGGCCACCCACCTGCGGGTGGGGGCCCGGATTCGGCGAGTCATGCAGAAGGAGGTTTGGAAGCCTTGGACTTAGCGTAGGACTTGGGCCTCCACTGCTGCTTAGGCATGGATGAGGTACGCAGAGCCTGAGGAACCGCCTGGGTCGCCGGACGCGATTCAGCCTGGAAGGGACGAAAAAAAAAAAACGATTCTGCTTGACAGGCGTCTTCTTCCTATGGACCACTGGCAGGTAAGTACTCTTCCCCTCAGTGGCTTCACTGATCAGATCCTTGATATCAGGCCCAAACAGTGAGGTGCCCTGAAAGGGCAAAGACAGGAGAGCCCTCTTGGAGGCAGTGTCAACAGACCAGATCTTGAGCAAAAGAGCATGTCTGGCCACCACAGACATGTGGGAAGCCCTGGCCACTATACGAACGGTGTCAAACAGGGCAGCCGAAATATAATGCTGGGCCTCAGAGATGTCAGAGTAGGTGCTCCCTGACGGAAAGCTAAGGTGAGCTTTCAGTCCAAACAGCCACAGCCATATTCACCCACACCTCAGCAAATGCGGGGCGCAGGGCAAAAGCAGCCTTTGCAAAAATGGCCTTGAGTGAGGTCTCAAGTTTTTTGTCAGTCCAGTCTTTCAGACCAAATGCATCAGCCACAGGCAAGGAAATGGACTTAGAAAGCCTGGAAACAGGGGCGTCCACCTTTGGAGGATGAACCCAGTGAGTTAGGGCCGCTTCAGAGAACGGATAAAGCGTAGCAAATTTCCTAGAGACACATGGTTTGCTGTCTGGAAACTTCAACTCCTCAGACACCAAGCAGTCAAAAGAGGGGTTAGGTGGAAAACAAGTATGGGGACGGACAGGCTCCTGAAACACATCAGAAGGATCAGAGGAAACCTCCTGTACCAAAAGGAATGTTCAGGGTATTCAGGCCCTTGACTGAGGGAACATGATCAGCCTCAAAGGAGTCCTCAAAAAACTGAGAGGAAGGAACAGCAGAACAGTCATCATCATCAGAATCCACCAATAATTCCTCCTCAGAGGAATCAGGCACATCAGGTACATCCGGCGGTTTAGGCAGAGAAGACCTATAGGGGTGGGGGCCTGTCATGAGTGGAAGACCCCCTGCAAAGTGGATGGAAGGAGTTGTAAGGTAGACCGGAGGTCCCTGGTAGTAGCCTTAAAATCTTGCATCCAAACTGACTCTAGTGCATGGCTGGAGGTCCCTACAAGGGACTCAGGGGCAGCATTGCATGCTGGGCAAACATGACCTGCATATTCTCCAGGTAACCCTGAGTGATATGAGGAACAATGAGCGATAGGGGACACAGACATTCCAGTGTACCAAGAGAAAACTAGAGAAAAAGAATGTTGACTAGGTGCACTCTTGAGTCAATATAAACCAAAAATAATAACAAATAAACTTTATTGAAATTAGACCAAAATACATCGCACAATAATACTTAAAATAGCTCAGATCAGGCTCACTAAAGTAAACTCACTAGTAAATAGTGACAATGAGGATTAATGAGTATGAGATGTATAACATTATTACCCTCATATGCTGTATTTCGAGACTATACCACCAAAAAAGGATACTATTTTAGTGATTTGTAGCAGTCTATTTGAGGTAACTTCCATATATCCACAACAGACAGGTACCTTATACGGAGTAAAAAGGGAATACATAAATTACTTCCTGTATACCTCAGATAAATCTTAGCCTCAACGGGTTACAGAGGATCGAAGCAAATTTTCCCATCCAATCAATAGCCGGGCAAATCACTACATAGTAGTTCGTTTGCATGTGCCTCTAGTGGTTATAAGTTTCCTGCACTGCTAGATCGCGAGTCTCCATGACATTACAAAGCAAAGTTACTATTGCTTCAATGTTCGCCAGCAGAGTTACACTGTTAGGGATTTGTCTTTTAAAACATATACGTGACTTAAAAGTTATTGCCAGAACGTATCATATTCACCTCTCTGCCAGGAATCTCAATTATCTTAGAGATGTAGCACAGAGTAACAGAAAGTACCTAATGTAATACTTTATATCTAGTCTGCTATATTAGACTCCGAACACACAGTCAATGAATGTATGCGAATCATGGTGAAAGTTCAGCTGCATGTAAGTTGGAACACGTGGTAATTACTACAGACGCCATAGCCGGCTTTTCACTATATAGCAGCAGGTTCTCAAAACTACCCTAGAGGTACTTCCTAAATCCCTAACTCAGAATGATAGAGTCCCTGGGTTGTCTTCCCTGTGGGAAATTCTCAGCGTGCCTGATTCTGAATATTAAAAATAATTAAAATATTTCTCATATTAACCGGTGGGGAAAAAAATCAGGATCATTCCTCTGACCTAAAATTCTGTCGGTCAGAGGCGCCCCACATACCAGTCACTCACACTGAGGTGGTCTCAACCCTGTAAAAGATGACTAGCAAACAGGGGAGACCTCAGCAGTGCCCACCTAACATGTTTCGGCATTCAGAGATGCCTGCATCAGAGGTGTGGCAAGGGGGGCTGAAGTCACAGGTATATATACCTATAAACCCCACCTCCTTTAGTCTGCTCTCAGGTTCTTATAGGCCCATGATGAGCCCACCAAACAGGTGGAATACACTGTAAACTGAAAGGGCACAAGCTTCTTCCTTAGGACATACTCTCAGCAAATGGCCGCCTTAATCCAAGAAGCCACTATTATCTTTGACACACCCTGGCCCACATGATGGCTCTCAGGAATGACAAAAAGCAAATCAGATTTCCAAAAAGGTTGACTACGATGAACATGGTACTTCAAGCACCTAACCACATCCAAAAGATGAAATTCACACTCCTGTCCGTTACATAATATCTTGGGTATAGTACACATTTGTACCATATTTATCCTTATGTGAAGTGGGGGTTGTGTATTATATATAAAAAGCTGAATACAATGGCTCAAAACAAGCCTTCTTAAGTATTCCTAAAACCATCTGCAAATGCCACTGAGGAGTGGGATTCTGAAATACTGAGTAGGCATGAGTCACTCCTTGAGCGAAAGTTTGCAGGTCAGGTAATAAGGAAATACACCTCTGCAAAAGGAAAGTAAGAGCTGAAATCTGGACTTTAACAAAGCTAAGACCAAACCCTTTCTGAATGCCATTCTAAAGAAAAGGAAAGACAACTGGAGGAGGAAAACACGACCACGACCCTTGGATCCTAACGCCACTTATAGAACAAGGACCGTACTTTAAGATATGCCTTCAATGAGACTTGCTTTCAAGCCTGTAGCAATGTAGCATGGTATCAATAAAAGACTCTCCTTTCTCAAGATGTTGTCTTCAAGAGCAAAGCCATCAATACTGACGTCTCCATCAGTGGAAGGCACAAAGGACCCAAAGTCAAAAGGTCCAGATGCTGAGTGAGCCATTGATAGATTGAAAAGATCTGAAAAACAGGCCCAACAGTGACAGAAAGAAGAAATCAGAATGACAGGAGCCAACTCCGTTCCTTAGCACACTGGGAATCAAGGGAACCATAGGAAAAAAACACACCAGCGGAAAATGACCATAGCATCTACTGTGAGAGCTAGAGAATACTGGGACCTGACACAGAACTGAGGTATCTTGCAGTACAGCCAAGAGTGGAACTATCAGGTTGATAATGCTCTTATTGAGCTCCCAAGAACTGGGATCCAGGTGCTGGCGACTGAGATTCTGTCACTGTGTTGTCTACCCTGGAAAGAAAACAGCTGAGAGAGCGAGGACGTGAGCCTCCGCCTGTGTGAAAATTAGCAAAACCTCTGTACACATGGCCAAACTCCTGGTCCCGCCCAGGCAGTTGATGTAAGCCACTGCTATTGCATTGTCTAACCGGATTCGCACTGGGGATCCCTAGAGGACTGACCAATGCTGCAGGGCTAGACAAATGACCAGTAGCTTCAGAATATTTATGGATAGTGTTTTCTCCTCACTGTTCCAAAGACCCTGCACAGTCTGCTGACCCAGAGTGGGACCCTAGCTTTTCAGGCTGGCATCTTTTGTGATTTTGACCAAATTTGGGACAACCAGTAGCTGTCCAAAGGACAGATAAGGTCTCTCAACAAAGGTCTGCACTTGTCCTGCTAGACAGACACATGACATGGGAAAGGTGGAACTGTTACCTTGACAAATTTCCTGGGGACTGCTTCCAGGGCAAACAATAAGTAGCCTAGTACCTACATAAACTCCTACAGACTCACAGATGGCCAGGATACCGCCTGAGTCACCTGAAGCTACAATGAACAAATTGTATTGTCGGTAGGAAAACAAACTTTCCCTGGAAGAGTGTCACATCTCATATTAAGAAAGTGGAAGACGAAACCAGGGAAGATTTCTTGAGACTGCGAAACCAACCGTGTTGCTCCAGGGGGACTTGCTTAATGTAGTATTTGAAAATACCTTAGAGGTAATGTTAACATTGCCTAGACAGCACTTAAAACATTGAGCCCATCTTTTTAGAGAAAATGACAGAATGTGATACAAACAGCAACTGGGGAAATAGCATTTTATGTATGACCTAATGTATTGTACATGATCTATATTATGAAATAGACTCAGTTTGCGGAAACTTTTACCGTGACTCGCACATATTCAGTTCAATAGCTTGCTTAATGATTTGTTCAGCCTCTTACTGTGGGTGAAGGGGAAGCATTTGTGGTGTAAAGTTGTATGTAATTGTGTAAAATGACTTATTAATGTGACTGAAGATTTGTTGTTCACTGTTATTATCCTATATAATAATTTTCTAAATAGTTTGTAACAACGCAGTCATTAATTCGTCGATTGATGGGGGTGGTGGTGCGGGGGACTCTTGTTTGGTTACTCTAGACGTGGAGTCCCTCTACACCTCCATCCCCAATGCGGTCGGCTTACGAGCGTGTCAATCATATTTGGACACGAGAAGTAGTGAATTTGCACATCAGAATGAGTTCATTGTTGAAATGTTGGAATTTATATTGGAGAATAATTATTTTTTTTTAATAAGCGATTTTATCGCCAGTGTAGAGGAGTGGCTATGGGGGCCACGAGCGCCCCTACCTATGCGTGTCTTCACCTGGGTTGGTGGGAGCAATTCGTGCTGTTGGATGTGCGTGGGTTTGGAGAACACGTGGCCCTCTGGCTGCAATACATTGACGATATCTTCATGGTTCAAGGGTACAACTGGATAATTTTGTTGCAGATTTGAATTGCAATGATTTGAATATCAAACTTACTTTTAATGCAAGTTTTGAAGAGGTTGATTTTCTTGATTTAAAAATATATAAAGAAGGAGACAATTTAAAAACTAAGGGATATCGCAAACCCACAGCTTGCAATGCTCTGTTGCATGCTATGAGCAATCATTTACCGTCTCAAAAGAAGGGCATTCCATAGGGACAGTATCTCCGTCTTCGGAGAAACTGTTCAGATGTGAGTGAGTTTAAAATACAGGCTAAGGAACTTACGAACCAGTTCCTTAAGAGAGGTTATTCTTATAATGGTTTAGGAAGGGATTACAATAGAGCATTGCAACAAGATAGAGATCAAGTGGTGTTTGGTATTAAGAAAAGAAATGAAGATACTGGGACTCGTTTTATTACATCTTATGGTGCTCATTGGCAGGTATTGAGAAGCATCCTTGTGAAACATTGGAATTTATTGATACAAGATACATCTATTAGATCTATTGTAGGAGAATATCCAGCATTGGTGGCCAAAAGAGCACCCAATTTAAGAGACAGATTGGTACATAGTTTTTATGAGTCTGTGAATAAAAAAACAGAAACTGGTTAGGTAAGAATCAGATCTGTGGAACCTTCACATGTGGCTCATGTGGTGCATGCAGATTTATTTTAAAATCGGATCACTTTGTTAATTTTAACTCGTCAAAGAAATTTAAGATCAAGGAAGCGATAAATTGTCGCACTAAGGGAATTATATATCAATTGCAATGTCCTTGTAAAAAAATCTATGTGGGTAAGACCATTAGGGAGTTACGTAGGAGATTGCTTGAACATAAATGTGATATTGAGAATCAACGTTTTGAAAGTTCAATTGCTAGACATTTTCATGAGTATCATGCAGGAATATCTGAAGGATTAAGATGTGTGGGGATAGAACGGGTGAGATGTAATGCCCGGGGAGGAAATCTTGATAGAAAATTGTTGCAATGAGAGAGTAGATGGATATATACTCTGGATGCAGTATACCCTAAGGGGTTAAATGAAGAATTGCAATTTAACATGTTTCTGGATAATAATTGACTGAATGTAATAGATATGGATGGGTTAGTTTTATATATGGGATATGGTGCTGTTGATATTTGATTTTGGTACGATCATGCATTGCAAGAGCTGTCCCCGTTGCAGCCAGTGCGGAGCACCCTATTTGTGACGCTCCGCTTTGGTCTGGCTGCGACGTAGATGGCCTGGGCTATGCGCAATTGAGATGTATGTGAAATTCTATTGCAGGTGGTTAATGATCTTATTATTGAACGTGTGGGTGTGGGCTGTGTGCTGTCCGTGGGCTTGAAGGGAACTGTTTGGTTCCTGTCGCGATACGGGCAACGTATAGGACACACTCTATATGATTGTGTTATGTGAACTTGGACATATGTGCAATTTTGTTTTACTGTATTAAAATAACTTTTTATGTTATAAAATTAATATATGGGGGTGTATTTAAGATGTTTGCGTTTGGAAAAGATATTTTGCACGTGTGCCGAATTTCACTAGAAGGAAAAAGATGTGTAAATTTATTATAATCCAGATTATGTATCCATAGTCATTTAAGCAATGTTTTGAATGTGCTTATGAGTTGAAGATATCTGTATAGATGCTATCTTGGGCAAGAGCGACATTAGGTTCAGTTCCGTGTATATACGTTGCTATGGTGGTGAATGATGACTTCCGGTATGGAAGTTTAAAAGTAACGGCTGCTTGTTGATTTATTGGTTTGCCTTGAAAAAGCCCGAAGTACAACGGGCGAAACGCGTTGGCTTGTGGCATGATGCAGTCATTGTGACCGCTTTCTGGAAGCCAGTTGATGACATGAAGAGACTTTAAGACTGGTAGTTGGTTCTAGTGATATATTCAGCAGCGCAGTGTGGAATGTTTCTGATGGTGGATTTACAAGTGGAATATGATGATTGGAAATTACCGGACATAAGGCCCGTATGGGTGAAGATGGGTAAGAATACTCATTTATATTAGCGTGATGAATAACCGGCATGTGATTCATATATACAACTGTTACACGCTTCACGCTTGCTACTAATCTCTTCTCCGCTTTTGCTATCTGCGAAGTATACAATCTGTGAGTGGCACGTAAATAAGTGGTGGATAGTGATTGTTGGCCCTCCAAGGGTGAAGATAACCACTTGATTATAACGGCCAGACTCGGTTGTATCTTCGGATGCTATTAACCTCTTCTTTGCTTTTGCTACCTGCGAAGTATACAATCTGTGAGTGGCATGAAAGTAAGTGGTGGATAGTGATTGTTGGCCCTTTGAGGGTGAAGATAACCACTTGATTATAATGGCCAGACCCGGTTGTATCTTTGGACATATGGATGTACCGTTATCACCAATGATCCACTCATTATAGTATATATATATGCTTGCTGCTAATTTTATTACACTGCGAGCTGTGAGTCTCTGTATTGCCTTTAGTTATATATATTGGCTGAATATTGCTGGACTTTTTATAATTATTTGATATTGGATTTAGAGTTTTATATTCAGTAATATTGTTTCAATATATATTCTGGGGCCACATATTATAATTGTGTTTTTTTTATTGTGAGGGATATATTTATGAAGTGGGACTAGGGTGGGATTGGGACTGGGAAGAGGGGGAGAGATCTTCTCACTGTATATTTTTTTGATTGATTTTTTTGAGTTTGGATTATACCTTTTTTGAATTAATAAATATATTTTTATATTTGGATATAATGATTATTTGTATGAGTCTTGTGCCTTTTTGAAACCTCTTATCTTTTGTTTCTTCTTTTTGATTTTGTAGTATTTTTTTAAGAGGTATAGTGCACCCCATATTATATATTTATATGGGTTTAGACTATATTAGTGTAATAAGTGTGCCCCTCCTATTTGCATATTTTGTTTTTGTAACAACGCAGTCATGACTGCTGTGCGTGCTGCAGTCATACGCAGTAGAGACTGCCCGTGACATGGCTGATCCGGAGTGGGGCGCTCTGTATCAGCCACGCCGCGGGCAGTCTCTACTGTGCATGACTGCGCTGCAACCGGTTGGCACTGTGGCCCGTGTACACGGGCTCTTCAACTAGTTATTATATATTTCTATAGCACCAACTTATTCTGCAGCGGTGTACAATAGGGAATAGATATACAGAGATATTAAATAGCACAAATGGAACATGAAAAACAAAAGGATCAGAGGGTCCTGCTCGTGAGAGCTTACAGTCTAGAGGAAGGTAGGTAGGACACAAAAGGAGTAAGTGCTATGTGGTATAAGTGCCTCCTGCCACATGAACTCCCTCCCAGTGGGTGGGAGAAAGAAGTGCTTTGGAGAGCAGTGGTCCAGGCATATAGTGGTTCGGTTTGGGGGAAAAAGGCTGGACAATACGGTTGTGATGGGGATGCAGGTGGGAGAGTGACTGTAGGAGGGAATAAGAGTGAGCGTAAGTTGGACAGGCTGCTGGTTTGGCCTTGCTCATAATAGTTATGGAGGTAGTTGATAGGCTTCCTTGAAGAGATGAGTTTGATGGGACTGCAGAGAGAAGAAGGTCCTGCACAGAGAAAAGATGGCGAGTGGGAGTGGATTTGAAAATGAAATATAAGGGGGTGCAGTGTTAGTAAGGGCTCTGTAAGTTAGCATCAGAATTTTTAATTTAATTGCTGTATATGCTAGTGGGAGCCAGTGTAGGGACTGGCAAAGATGAGTGGTATGAGAGGAGTGATGTGTGCGGTAGATTAGTTTGGCAGCAATGCGCATTAAGGACTATGCTTATAAATAGTCTATGAGTAAGTGTAGTTTATAAGTATAACACATTAGATCCCAATGATCATCCATGGTGACTCACACACCTTTAAGTCTGGAAGTGCTTATATTTTTTGCAGTGTGTTTTGTATAATAAAGTGTGTTTTTTTCTGCTGGTTTTCTACAATATCTTGGAGATCCACAATGACTTAAATGTAGTTCTGTTTTCAAGAGAAATTTCTGCTCGTCCTCGGGTTGGGAAGACCATTTGGAACCTGCACAGTTGTTAAACTCACCCACAAACAGGAGCATATTTGGTGAAACAGAGAATTGTTGTTGTCCATTTGAGCTGGGATAAGTGCTGAATCTTTTGCTTTGTGGTTTTCTATAAACTAGCTATGAACCATGTTGGAGACATTTCTAGCATTCAAGAGATTAAAACCCCATTTATATAAATTAATTGTATGTATTTGTCCCTTTTGGTGCAGTTGGTTGACTCCAGAATTGTATTTATTTGGCATATTGAAAAGCACTTTTTTTTCTAAATATTTGCTTTTAATATATATCTAATATTTAACCCTTTGAGTGCCAGAGGGGTACGCAACGCATTGCAAAGCAATGCGTTGCGTACCCCTCTGGCACTCAAAGGGTTAAGGTTATCTCTAGCAACTATGTCCATACTGATATACACCATGAGCTCTTTCTATATTTACAAGAAAGGGTTTGAAAAACATATACTATTTAAATTGTTGGTCATGTATAAATTGCTTTACCGTAACATTGTGAATTCTTATTTATCGCAATATTTAAATTATTTTATTTGAACGAGAACTGGTTAAAATAAAATGATGAGATGCATTCATTAAACATACCTTCTCTCATGTGCTCTTCAATATTGCTAGTTTATTGCTACCAGTGTTAATGTTCAGCATAGCTGCATTGCATACACAGCACATCTTCATGACAACTGTCTACTGCCTCAAACCAGGAACACACTGTACACTGTTGTCATGAAGATTTGCTGTGTATGCAGTGCTATCTCCACATGAGCTGTCTGGTCTGAGGACCAGAGTCCAAGTTTGTTAGCTAGAGCGCTGATGGTGCTAAAAGGGGTGGGAGGGGTAAACTTTAGATCAAAATAATGCTAAAACTATAAAAGTTACCACAAAAAGACACAGATACTCTGCTTTATATATTTAATAACTACAATATTAGTTTTCCCAAAACAAGTATTACTATCCCTTTAAAGGGATAGTAATACTTCAAAATTACTATCCCTTATATTGAAGCCCTTTAACCCCTTAAGGACCGGGAAAATCTGAGGTAGTTTTCCCTTAAGGACCGGAGCAATTCTGACCTTTTTGACTATGTCTTTGTTTAACAGTGTTTTCCTTCTTAGGCTTTTATTCCAACCCCATAAATTATATATTGTTTTTTAAGCACAAATAAGGCTTTCATTTGATACCCTATTTATATGGATAACCCACCATTTACTTTATTAAAATTAAAAAAAAAGGTAAAAAAATTGTAGAAAAAAAAAATGTTTTGATTTTTCTCTTGGGATCAATTGGCCACAAAGGGTTACATTTTTATGGAGACTGCATGAAAAGTATGACCGGTCAGTCATACCTACAAAATGCACAGTTTAAAGTGGCCACTGTCCGCCCCCCGGGTAAAAATCCCCATGTCCCTTTCTCCCCACCCTATTTTGACACTTTTTTGTCCCTGGCATTTGGTGGTGTGTATAAATGTATTACATGGCTCCACAACAATCACACTTGCAATATTGTTTAATTCTATATATTTTTTTTAAATATTTTTTTTTTTTTGTAAAAAAAAGTGTTGTGTTTTTTTTTTTTTAAAGTGTATAATTGCAGGTCAAAAATTGACCTGCATTTAGCCAGCCTCCTGCACCAGCAGTGAAGGGGTTAATACCCCCAGCTGCTGTATTTTTTTTAACCACTAGGTGTCTCCCGTCTACTTCTGTCTCCCTTACTTTGATAGCAAGGGAGACAGAGGCAGACGAGACAGGCACAGACAGCATGCTTTGCATGCTGCCTCTGTCTGTCACTATGCCGGTACATGTGATAGCTGCTACGGCGATCACATGAACTGGCACGAGCAGGAAGGGCTGAGACTGAGCGCCCCGGTCTCGGATCGCTCAGTCTCAGCCTGGAATTAAGGATAGCAGCGTGCACGGAGGCACGCTGCTATCATTTAAGCCATGGCGGTCCTGCACCGTCATGGGTCCTTAAGGGTATAACAACCCATGACGGTGCAGGACCGTCATGGGTCCTTAAGGGGTTAAAGGGATAGTATTACTTTAAAATTACTATCCCTCATATTGTAGCCCTTAATAAACTGAGTTAAATGACACCAGCGGCATCTCTCAAACCTTTATGGTTTAAGAGATAGCTGCTTTCAAAGTTTCCTCTTCCCTGCTGTCAGCGTTCTGCTACCAGCAGGGGAATCCGGTCTCGGGACAGGCGGAGGCTCTTAAACAGAGCCGATATCTCGTTATGGAAGGAAAAATGATTCATTGAAACAGTCTTCAAGCACACGTAGAAGACTGTTTCAATTTATCATTTTTCCTTCCATAACGAGATATCGGCTCTGCTGAAGAGCCTCCGCTTGATTCAGAGACCGGATTCTCCTGCTGGCAGCAGAACTCTGACAGCAGGGGAGAGGAAACTTTGAAAGCGGCGATCTCTTAAACCATAAAGTTTTGAGAGATGCTGCTGGTGTCATTTAACTCAGTTTATTAAGGGCTACAATATGAGGGATAGTAATTTTGAAGTAATACTATCCCTTTAAAAACTGAATTAAATGCCACCAGCGGCATCTCTCAAATCTTTATGGTTTGCGAGATAGCCGCTTTTAAACTTCGCTCTCCCCTGCCTCTCCCCTGACATCAGTGTTCTTGCTGCAGCAGGGAAATCCGGTCTCGGGACCGGCGGAGGCTATTCGGCAGAGCCAAGATCTCATTATGGAAGACAAGATCCTTCACTAAAACGGTCTTCTACATGTGCCTGGTTCTATAACGAGATCTGGCTCTTCTGAAGAGCCTCCGCTTGATTCAATGAACGGATTCCCCTGCTGCAGCAAGAACGCTGACGTCAGGGGAGAGGCAGGGGAGAGCTAAGTTTAAAAGCGGCTATCACTCAAACTGCTGGTGGCATTTCATTCAGTTTTTAAAGGGCTTCAATATAAGGGATAGTAATTTTGAAGTATTACTACCCCTTTAAGGGCCACAAACAGACCAGAATTTAAGGAATTCCACAGTGTCGGTCTGAGGTAAGTAGGACCTACCAGAAAAGTAAAATGCAAGGTCCCACATTAAGTATAAGAATGTATACAAGTACAACACTTTTTCTACCAAGCCTTGTTAAGTGGCATTACGTTTTCACACATATAAGCTCCTCAAAGTAAGGGTAAATTTATTTGCTTATTTTTTTCATAACCCCAGGAATGATATGTCAAGATGACAGGGTACATTAAAATTAAAATGCGTAAATCCAATTTTTCATTTCAAAGAAATGTGTGAATGTTGTATTCCTTTAAGTTATTATACTCTTATTTTGTAAAACTCAGAAAGCCAAATATTTGCCCCTAGAATGCTCCAATGCACATGATCTAGTGAGTATGCCCACAAACTTTGACAGCTTACCCTAATGCAGTGGTTCTCAATATGTTTTAATCCAGGGCATCCCAACACACAGTTTAGATTTTTCAGGCCACTCCTAAGATTTGTTAAAGGGGATTTATCACCCCTATTCACGCTGCTCTTAAATGTTAGTTTATATAGCCATTATGTTGGGTATTGCATTCATTTCATATTTTAACACACTATTTGGGCAAAATAGAAGGAATAAATATTGCACTGACCCTACTTTCGGATAGACTGTGGGTACAGCTCTATACCCGCAGTCTGTAACTCTGCCTATGGTCTCATCCCTCTATCCCAGTGGTTTTCAACTCCTGTCCTTAGGACCCACTAACAGGCCAGGATTTGATGATTTCCTTGTTAGAGTATAGGTGAGTTAATCAATGTGAATGAGCCTCTGATCACCACACCTGTGCTCTAGCAGAGAAATCCCTAAGTCCTGGCCTGTTAATGGGTCCTGAGGACAGGAGTTGAGAACCACTGCTCTATCCAGCCTCCTCTGATGACGGAGGCTTTCTGCCTGTTAGCTGGAGCAATCTCATTGACTATATATCGATCTCTGCCAATGAGATCACTCCAGCTTACAGACAAAAAGCCTCTGTCATTGGAGGAGGCTGGATAGAGGGATGGGACCATAGGCAGAGTTGCAGACTGTGGTATAGAGCTGTACTTGCAGTCTATCTGGAAGTAGGGTCAGTGCAAGATTTATTCCTTCTATTTTGCCCAAAAGAGGATTTTAGTCTTATCTGTTAAATCCTTTTCTCTTAGTCTGTCACCTCTCGTGGCCACCACGCTGTCCGGGTCCACCACCGAACACCCCGCTCTGCACATGCACGAGGCGGCCGTCGGGTCTCTGCTACTGCGCATGTGCGAGACGGCCGTCGGGTCTCTGTTACTGCGCATGTGCTTCCAGCTCTCACAGTATAGCTGATTCTAGTAGCAGCACCTCCTTCCTGTCTGTCCTCCTCTCTTTCCATTGGGCATTGTCTTACACCCACTAAGGGAGGATGGACTTCTGTTCACCCATTGGACATCACATAGTCCATTTGAGTTCTGGCAGTGCTTCTAGTTTCTATTGGGCAGTATTGCCCAATGGGACTCAGGTCTGCCTCTTGTTCCTATTGGCAGTTTGTAGTATTTATATCCCCCATCTGTCCTCTAGTCCTTGCCCGTTCATCGAGCTTGTTACGTGTTTCTGCTTCCAGTCTATTACTGACCTAGCTTGTTTGACCATCCCTGACTCTCTCGTATCCTGACCAGCTTGCTTGACCATCCCTGGCTCTCTGGTATCCTGATCCAGCTTGCTTGACCATCCCTGGATCTCTGGTATCCTGACCCGGCTTGCTTGACCATCCCTGGCTCTCTGGTATCCTGACCCGGCTTGCTTGACCATCCCTGGCTCTTTGGTATCCTGACCCGGCTTGCTTGACCATCCCTGGCTCTCTGGTATCCTGACCCGGCTTGCTTGACCATCCCTGGATCTCCAGTATTCTGACCCGGCTTGCTTGACCTTTCCTGGGTCTCTGGTAGCCTGACCCGGCTTGTCAGCCCTCTCCTAGTTCTCCGGCTCCCTTTCTCCTGGCTAGTCTGTTCCTCCCTCCGTTGGCCTTCTGGTTATGGTTTACACGGATCCCAGGTACTCTCATCCTGGTTGCACCCCGGCTCAACTGGGGTGGAACAATCTGGTTTCATGACCAGCACCTCTATCCAGCTTTGGCTGCAGCAAGGGAGTACCTGGCACACCGTCAATGCACCCTAGCATGGCTTCCAAGCAGCTACCAGTACCTAGGCCCTCTCGTGGTGACATAGTCCATATAGGTTACTGGTAACTTTGGGAAGGGGACCACCCCTTTAAGTAGGCAGGAAACAATTCTTGGAAAGAAATGCAGGGTGGAGCCTTCCTTCCTTCCTTAGCTGGTCACCAACCAATCCCCTCCAGTTAGATTGATACGCTATCTATTGACTAGATAGCAAGAAGGAAAAAGAAGACTCCTCTGAGCATGAGCCCAAAAGGGCTCCCATGTTCGGTCACAGGAGAACCAAGCATGGTCCCTTGACATTGTGGGAGACCCGTAACCTATATGGACTAAGAGAAAAGGATTTAACAGGGAAGATTAAAATCCTCTTTTCTCTGTTGTCCAATATAGGTAACTTAGGGATGTCCAAACACTGAGTTTCCCAGAGGAGGGAAGAAAGGCAAGGACCAGGCGCCGGTCCCCCGATTACCAGATCCCACATAAACCAAGTGTCAACGTACACTGAACTGTAACACAGCACACCAGTAACTGTAAAACAACACACCGAACAAGAGCCAACAGGGCTCAAAGGGTAAAGTCCTCTTAGACGCAGGAAATAAAGCCTCAGACAGTCAGAACTGCCTCCAGGACTTTCCTGCCAAAGCTGGCTTCAGCCAAAGCCAGAAAATCAACACGGCAGTGATGAACAAAAGTGTGCACAGATGACCGTGGCCGCCTTGCACAAATGATCAGCAGGGGCCGGAGTCACATAGGACCAGGAGGCCCCAACAGACCAGGTAGAATGAGCCATGACACAAAAAAGAGCAGGCTCAGAACAGTAAACCAGATCCAAGGTGCAATAGTCACCCTGAATGCAGCCTTGGCAGCCCTGGTACCTTCAGGGATGTCAAAGAGAGCATCAGGCTGGCAAACAGACTCAGTGCGTGGTACATAAGACGTAAGGCAGCGCACCACATACAACAAGTGCAGACCCCTAACCCTGTCAGAGTAGGGCAGGCAAAAAAACTCCTGTTTGATTTGGAACTCAGAGACCACCCAAGGAAGAACTCCTGGAAGTACAATGAACCACACTTCACTGAAAACACCATGAAAGGCAGCTTGCAGGATAAAACCTGCAGTACAGCAACTTGGTGAAGGGAGAGAACCGCCAGGAGGAAAACCATCTCTCAAGTCAGAAGAGGAAAGGAATAGTGGCCAAGGGCCCAAAAGGAGGCCACTGCAAGACTCCCAGAACCAGAGTAAGATCCCACTGAGGAGTGCGGTGCTGAAAGGCAGGGAAAGCATGAGCGACACCCAGAATAAAATCTTGACATTCGGAAAGGACGACAAAGCGCCTCTGAAAAAGACAAGAAAGCAGAAGTCTGAACTTTCAAAGAACTCAGGCTAAGGCCCATGTTCACTCCATCCAGTAAAAAATGGAGTATGGCGAGTATTCAAAAGATTTACCGACAAACAATTTTACTGATACATTTACATGAAACGTCTGCCTTTCATATAATCCGGCTATTTAAAAAGTGACTAAAAGGATAGTAACCTTTTTTATTTTGACTTTACATATTCTGCACTTGCTGAATATATATATATATATATATTTTTTTTTAACACCATCTCTTATCCCTGACAATAAAATAACTGGATCTCTGTTTTCACAAAGCTTTCTAGTCAGTCAACCATGAAAGCAAAATAATAATGCAATGTAACTATATACCTGCAGCACCGACTGCTTTTTTTATACTGTATCACTCTCCCCACTTTCATAGCCCTGCCAGACAGCTCTCTGTAAACCGATAATGGGAGTTCAATGTCAGTTATATAAAAGTGCAGAGCAATGTACATGAAGATGAAAAATAATAAGAAATTAGAAATAGGCAATATGACGCGCTTGCAGACTATATCAAGTTGTGCGTCTCAGAACAAGTTAGGTTTCTCAATAACGCCATGCTTATTCAGAATAATACTAGTATCGATAAGCGTATCGCTATGTGCATAATGATTTGGGGGGCACTTTAATTTGAGTGTTAATTCCGCTTTAATGTACAAAGTTACATGTACATTTTATAATACTCCCTCAAAACTCGGTATACAAACATAAGGCTATACACAGGGTCAGAAGAGTCTAAATTTTTGGGGGCCCTAAGCAAATAATTCACACAGGTCACCCCTTTAATCCCACATTGGAATTTCTAATAAGACATTGCCATCTGATTTTGTTTACATGTGGTGGCAGTACTGCTTACAGGGATAGTAATGTTTCAAAATAAAAGCAGCTCCAATTAATCTTCATAGTATTTGGGCCATGGAGAGTGTTATTTCAAGTGTTAGTAATGTCCCCAAAAAAGTTTTAATAGGTTTGTAGAGGCTAAAAAAATAATAGCATTGCCACAAACCCCATCTCTCAAATCTTTACGGTTTGAGAGATATTCACACTCAAAGTTCTCCCTTCCCTCCCCTTCTCCTGGCATTAGCGTCTAGCTGACAGCAGGAGATCTCAGTTCTGGAACCAGCCAGTGGCTCTTCAGCAGAGCTGAAATCCTGTTATTGCAAAAGAATTACTTCATTATAAAGGTCTACAAAGTGTGCCTGGTTTGCAAGCACATTTTGTAGACCTTTCCAATTAAGTAATTCTTTTGCAATAACGGGATTTCGGCTCTGCTGAAGAGCCTCATCATGTTGGCCAACACGCATCTCCTTCTGTCAGCTTTACAGCTGACATCAAGAGAAGGGGAGGGAGGGGGAACTTTGATTGAGAGTATCTCTCATAGTGGTTTGAGAGTTTAGGTTTGTGACAATATGATTATTTTTTTAGCCTCTACAAATCTATTAAAACTTTTTTGGGAACATTAATAACACTTTCAATACTGAGAGAACTGTAGTAAGAGTAATTGAATGATAAAGTATCCCCCGCCCCTTTTACTGATGTAACACTGCTCACCTCAGAACAGAAAGGTGGTGTCCAGGTGGATCTCAGAGAGGGACAATCTTCAATTAAAGGGATAGTAATACTTGAAAATAATGTTATTTTATATTGTAGCCCTTAAAAAAACATTAAAAATGATATAAGTCTTATCTCCCAAACCTTTATGGTTTGGGAGATATTCACAAGTAAAGTTAAGTAAATTTCTCTTTTCCTGGCTGTTTCAACCAAGTCTGCCATCTAGTGGACAGATTTGGAATCCGGTCCACAGATCAACCGGCAGTTCTTTAGCAGTGCCAAGTTCACGATATTTAAAAAGAACTACTTAAATGGAACTGTGTACAAAGTGTGCCTGGCTTGCAAGCACACTTTGCAGACCATTCCAATGAAGAAATGCTTTTTAAAGATCGTGATCTTGGCACTTCTGGAGAGGCACAGCCGGTCCCGGGACCGGATTCCAAATTTGAGAGCTAGAACGGTGATGTCACTCAGGGGGTAACTTTGCTTGTGAATATCTCCCAAACCATAAAGGTTTGGGAGATAAGACTTATATCATTTTTAATGGTTTTTTAAGGGCTACAATATAAAATACAATTATTTTCAAGCATTACTATCCCTTTAACATAAGGGAAACGCCTGAAAAACCTGTCAAGGGGGCAGGGCTTTCATTGTTCTCACAGTAAGAAGATTGTCGCTTGCTGTCAGCTGTCTGGTCTTAAAGACCAGAATCCACATCTGAGGGGAGGTGGCTTACATTACGTAAAAGGGACGGGAGGGACATACTTTATCATTCAATTACTCTTGAACTACAACTCTGACAGAATTGAAATAACACTCTCCTTGGCCCAACTACTATGAAGATTAATTGGAGCTGCTTTTATTTTGAAACATTACTATATCTTTAAGCAGGGCCGGTGCAAGGATTTTTTTATACACAGGCGAAGGTGCATTTTGATGCCCCCCCCCCGACACGGACACAATCCCCTGACCCCCCCCCTTGCCACAATCCCCTGCCCCGCCCACATATTCACCTCCACACTCTCCCCACCTCCAAATTGCCCCTTCCACACTGCTCCCTTCATCTCCACAATGCCCCTTCCACAATACCCCCTTATCTCCGCATTGCCCCTTCATCTCCACAATACCCCCTTATCTCCGCATTGCCCCTTCATCTCCACAATGCCCATTCCACATTGCCCCTTCATCTCCACAATTCCCCTTCCACAATGCTCCCTTCATCTCCACATTGCCCCCTTCATCTTCACATTGCCCCCTTATCTTCACATTGACCCATCCATAATGCCCCCTTCATCTCCACATTGCCCCCTTCATCTTCACAATGCCCCCTTATCTTCACAATGCCCCTTTATCTTCACAATGCCCCCTTAATCTCCACATTGACCCATCCATAATGCCCCCTTCATCTCCACAATGCCCCCTCCACAATGCCATCTACATCTCCACAATGCCATCTACATCTCCACAATGCCCCCTCCACATTGTCCCTTCATCTCCACATTGACCCTTCCACAATGCCCCCTTAACTCCACATTGCCCCTTCATCTCCACAATTCCCCTTCACAATGCTTCCTTTATCTCCACAATGCCCCCTCCACATTGACCCTTCCATAATGCCCCTTCGTCCCCCTACCTTGAGTCCCTGGTGGTCTAGCGGTGTGCCACAGCTTAAAGCTCTGTGCCTCCTTCGGCACAGAGCTGAGGCTCCCGCGCGCTGCTCTCAGTAATGCAGAGCGCTGGGAGATGATGTCATCTCTCAGAGCTCTGTATTACTACAGAGCCTGGGTCTCTCTGCGGTATGTAACAGACGCTGCGAGGGAGCGCTGATTTACAATACTAAGCGCTCCCTCGCGGCGCCTTTGTAACACACCGCAGAGAGACCCAGACAGCTATATTTGTAATTAAAAAAAAAAAACTTACCTCTTTTCAGCGCCCCTCCATTGCAGCGCCCTAAGGCAGCTGCCTGTTCTGCCTTAATGGCAGCGCCGGCCCTGTCTTTAAGTGTTGCTGGGCCTTATGACCAAGTGGGGGCCTTAAGCAGCCGATTATTCTGCTTATATTGTGGCACCACCACTGTCCACGGTAAGCAGAATACATTGACAGAATTCAGAATACACAAATACTCAAGATAAAATTAAAATGCTCTGTATGCACGCATAAATGCTAAAGTACAACCATAATATACAGAACATCTGTCAATGTCCATTCCACTCAAGAAGCAAATTCCCTTAACCCTTTGACTGCCAGAGAGGAATCCAATGTATTGTAATCTGTTGGATGCCTCCCAGGCACTCAAAGGGTTAAGAAGCCAAAGTAGATGGTAATTGGATATGGCTATATATTCCATGCCCTATCAGCTCACTGCTCAGCTTGAGTTTTATTGACTCATTATGTAAGACCAGTTAACCCTTTGGGTACGTTGCGTACCCCTCTGGCACTCAAAGCGTTAAATGCAAAGAAATAGGGCAACATGTTGCATCCTACTCTGGCACACGCATCAATTTCACTTTACTTGCTCTGTGCAGGTCATGCCCTAAAGCATTAGGGGTGTATACGATGTAATTCTGGAGCAAATCAAATGCAACATCTGGACAAACATTGATTTAAAAGGGCTTTTAATAGCTTGAATGGTAGAGAGGTTTGAATGCTTGAGCATTCAAGAGGTTAAAAGTCCCATTAAAATCAGTATTTTAATTTATCTTCTAATCTGCTGCTAATTTCCTCCAGAATTGCACCCCTTTAGCTTGTAGAATATGGCAATAGGGCCTGTATACAATAAGATAAGAGATGCTATTCTGGAGCAAACCAAATGCAACATCCAGACAAATTTAACTTTTAACCCCTTGAATGGTAGAGGTCTTAATGTGTGAGCATTCAATGGGTTAAAAGCCCCTTTTAACCCTTTGAGTGCTAGAGGGGTACACAACACTTGGAGCAATGCTTTGCGTACCCCCTTTGGCACTCAAAGGGTAAATCAGTATTCTCTTCCAAGTTGCTGCTAGTTGCCTCCAGAATTGCACCCCTTTACCTTGTTGAATACGGCCCTTGTTTGGACTCTCCCTGTTCCCGGCTATCTGATGTCAACTGTAAAGATAACAGCAGGACATCCATGTCGGCCAACACGAGGCAGCTCTTCAGCAGAGCCACAATAGCGATATTGGAAAGTAATGACTTCATTGGAACTATCTAAAAAATGTGCCTGCAAATCAGGCACACTTTGTAGACCGTTCCAATGAAGTAATTATTTTCCAGTACCATTATTTCGGCTCTGCTGCAGAGCGGCCAGCTGGCCCCAGGACCGGGATCTCCTGCTGTCAGCAGAGCGCTGATATCAGGAGAAGGGGAGGGAGGAGGGAACTTTAGCACCAAATATCTCTGAAACGGTAAAGGTTTGTGTAATGGGATTTGCTCCACATCATTTATTTTTTACTCTACAAAACAGGAGTCTAAGCAGTCCTTAAAGGCTGAACTTGGATGCCCCTGACTTACAGGAACCTTCATGAGAAAGGTCTCCTGTTCTGTGGGGTTTTTTTCCCTCTGTTTGCCTCTAGGAACATTAGGGAGAATTAACAAATCCATCAGAAAGGTTAATTTTCTGTCCTAAGATTTTAAACTCGATATCATGTACTAAACGGTATGATTGATTTAGTCCATGTTTCTAAACCGAGATCAACAAGTACCTCTAAGGATATACTGAACAGACCTTAATTTTAATGTGTAATACAAATGCAGTCTGCAGAAAGGAAATTTAAAAGTATCCTGCATTAAAATGACAATTTAATTACTTTACCTTGCAATGTTAGCTCTGGATTTTCAATACTGAGCTAATCACAAGTATCTTAGAACACTCTGCAGTCTATGAGGCTGTTGGCACTGGAGATTTTACCACTCATGAATACAGCCGAACATACAGCCGAACCTGGAAGTTGTAATTCTGATTGGAGATTGCAATCTATGGGCAACTGATATCGAAATCAACCAATAATATATGGCTGATCTTGATGTAGACTATCCATCAGCCATAACTCTGTCATGACCCCTACTATCCCATTGTGGATAAAACGGAAAAGAAATGGGCGCAAAACATAAAAGAACTTATGCTTATTTATGGCCATATCGCAGACTCCAGTATGACCTATCTGAGCGCAGATGAACTAACTAATCGTAATGAAATGTCTACTGGTCATACATACTGCTCAAGCAAGGAAATCCAGATTTCCTGCACTGTTATGAGTACTTGAGAACTGTAATTGAGAAACACTGCTTTAGCGTATACTGGTATGTACACGTCATTGTTAAGACTTTAACTGAGCAAGCTCCAAAGTCTTCCTCTATAGCATGCACAGGAAAATGGAGTAAAGTTACACCACTTTTCTCTGTGCTTCGTTTGGTACCCTGCATTAATAGCAATGGAATAAAAGGCCCTGAAATGTCCATACACCTTACCGCTGTCCTCCCTTTGGTGCAAGAGGTGTTAAGGGAGAATATTCTGCCTAAATGGATTAGTACATAGGCAATAGGCAGGATCAGAACTTAACCTTTTGAGAGCCAGAGGGGTATCCAACATAATGCTAAGCAATGTTTGGATACCCCTCTCACACACAAAGAGTTAATACCTGATTCCAGTGATAGTTTAGCTCAGCATCACATTATACATTTTCTCCTTTTTGAGGCTGATATACTACTGTGGGATGACCAGACCTCCTCTTTAAAGCTTAACACATATAAAAATTGCATCCTGCATTTTGATTTCACTGCACCATGCATATTTCATGTGTGTCTCCAGTTAAAAGAAAGCACTGGTCATCCAAATGTACTGAGTTAGGATGGGAGAAAAAGGTGTTTGTTTTTTTTTGCCTGCAGGAATTTTATGCTTTTTCCACAAACATTCCCATCTATAGAAACTTCTCAGACTAGCCTTTTTCTCTAACCCCAATACATTTCATAGTTCCCACTGAGGAGATAGACTTGGTAATGGGAGGTTCTGGCCAAACCATTGCTGTAAGACAAAGTCTGTGCTCAGTAGAACATGTGGTTTTGTGTCTATCATGAGACATGGCTGGGAAGATCAGAATGCATAGTTCTGTGGTTACTGTGGGACAAAGTAGTGGGGTAGTATATGTGTTTCTATGGCTAACATGGGATTGGGGGTTAAAGCAGTCTTAGGCAGTGTGATCAATATATGTGGTTCTATAGCTACTGTAAGGCAAGGCTGTGGGGTCAGTATGTGTGATTCTTTCTATACCATGGGGCAGTTTTCATGAAAATTACAGCAGAAGGTGAAAAGTCCTTTTTATTTTTTTTTTTCACTTTTTTGGGCAACATTTTTTCTCATATCAAGTACTGTGAAATTGTGGGGCAAGCCAACTGCACAACAGGGGACCAGTAAATATGTCCAGATTTTAAATGGGGCATGTAGCCTCTAATGTTAGTGAGGTCTCCAGTGCTTTACAATACATTGGGGACCTCTCTAGCTCCCTGCTCAGCCTATGTCTTATTGACTCATTATATAAGGCCAGTTAAAGAGATAGTTATGTTTCACAAAAACAGCAGCTCCAATTAATCTTCATAGTATTGGGGCCACGATTTTAGTCTTACCTGTTAAATCCTTTTCGCTTAGTCCATACAGGTTACTGGTAACTCTGGGAGGCGTCAGTCCCCTTTAAGTAGGCAGGAACATTCTCTAAATGTATGCAGGGGGTGGAGCCTCCCTTCCCTCTCAGGCTGCAGTCTACCCAGCCTGCCCAGAATTGTTTGAGAACTAACCAGACTAGACAGTAGAAGGAAAGAAGACTCCTGTGAGCATGCCCCGAAGGACTCCCACATAATGTCACAGGAGAGCCAAGCATGGTCTCTTGACAGGGTGGGAGACCAGTAACCTGTATGGACTAAGTGAAAAGGATTTAACAGGTAAGACTAAAATCCTATTTTCACTGCCGTCCAATACAGGTTACTGGTAACTCTGGGATGTCCAACCATCGAGTTACCCTGAAGTGGGAAGAAGGCAAGGACCAGGCGCAAGGCCCCCAAAGTCACCAGGACCTCCATGGACCTACCGGTCAGAGATCCCATCAAAACAGAAGTGTCAACGGACACCAACTAGGGGTAAAAACCAACCCCAGGAACTGTTATACAGCACACTGAACCAGAGCCAAAAGGGCTCAACAGTAAGGAAGCACTGAAAACCTCAGAAAAGAAAGATTCTAGACAGGCAAAACTGCCTCCAGGACCTTCCTCCCAAAGCTGGCATCAGCCGAGGCCAGCACATCCACACGGAAGCGCTTCAAAAAGGGGTGCACAGAAGACCAAGTGGCCGCCCAGCACAATTGGGCGGCAGATGCTTGATTCTTGGAGGCCCAAGAGGCCCCAATTGACCTGGTAGAATGGGCTGTAACCCGAAAGGGAACATGCTAATCCCTCAATTTGTAAGCTTCACGATTAGAAGACTTAATCCAAGATGCAAAAGGTACGCTGGATGCCGTTCTCCCTGCCCTAGGACCCTCATGAATGACGAACAGGGCATCAGACTTCCTGATAGACTCAGTGCGATGAACATAAAACTTGAGACAAAGCACAACATCCAGCAAGTGGAGATCCCTCTCCTTGACAGAGGAAGGGTTAGGGCAGAAAGAGGGCACCACAATCTCCTGATTGATGTGGAACTCGGAGACCACTTTAGGCAAGGACTCCTTAGAGGTGTAAAGCACAGCCTTATCCTTGTGAAACACCAGATAAGGTGGTTACAGGACAGAGCTTGCAAGTCCGCCACCCGGCGAACTGACACAATAGCCAGAAGAAAGGCCATCTTCCACGACAAAAGGCGCAAAGAAATAGTAGCCAAGGGCTTAAAGGGGGAACGCTGGAGAACCCCCAAACCAGATTAAGGTCCCACTGAGGAGCCGGACTCCGAAAGGCAGGGCGCACAGTAGCAACACCCTGGAAGAAACCTCTGACGTCAGGAAGATAGTAATGCGTTTCTGGAAAACGACAGAAAGCGCCAAAGTAAGAACCGTAAGAGAACTCAGACTGAGTCCCTTGCCAACATCGTCCAACCAAAAGGACAGGACAGTGGGAAGATCAAAGTCATGAGACAGATCTCTGTCAGCACACCAAGACACAAATATCGACCGGACACGGTGATAGATCATGGAAGAAACAGGCTTATGGCACTAAGCATAGTAGAAACCACAGCAGAAGAAAACCCTTTCTTCCATAAAATCGAGGATTCAACATACAGGCCGTCAAATTGAGACGAAGAACATCGTCTTCCACAGATAACCCTGTAGAAGAAGAGCTGGACGAGAGGGGAGCTGAAATGGCTCCACCACAGATAGGGTCATAAACTCCGGATACCAGGGTTGACAATGTCAATCCCGAACAATCAGAATTACCGGACAACGTACCAATTACAATGTCCGTAACGCCCATATAAACATAGGGAGAGAGAGAAAGGAAAAATGGCCAGACAGAATGTCCAGGAATGGACATTGTATCAGCAGCAGAGTTAGAGTGTCGTTCCACAGACAGCAAAATGGCGGAACCTTCCTGTTGTGTCCCATTGCCATCAGATCCACTGGGGCATTCCCCATCTCAGAACCAGGAGTTGAAACACGCAGGGGGTACCTGTTCCAGGACAACCTTGTCCAGAAGAGCCTGAATAGCGTCTTCGAACAGACGGCTTCACTCGACTTCTTGAGGAGAACGAGAAAGATAAAGACGAAAAGGTGGGAGAGAAAAGAAAGGGATCTTATATCCCACAGACACAACCAGAAAAGCCCATGGGTCCGACACTGAATCATCCCATGGAGTTGGTGAGTCATGCCAAAGCAGTCACGAAGTCATGGGCTTGAATGCGGCCTTGGGCTGCAATTGGTGCATGGGCTTGAAGGAGGAACGTGGAGCCGATGGCACCGCCTGGTCGTCGTACGTGTCTCAGAGTGAAAGGAACGAAAGGACCGGTTACGTGTAAATGGCCACTTTTTTTTTTTTTTTTAAAGACCAAGGGTAGAAGGGTACTCTAACCCCCGAGGCCTCGCTAATTAGTTCCTTAAGTTCGGATCCAAACCAGGAAGTACCTTCAAAAGGCAAAGAAAGAAAAAGCTTTTTTTTTTTTTTTTTTGGAGCCGTGACAGCAGACCAAATCTTAAGCCAACGCGCACGCCCAACCACCACAGGAGTAGCGGAGGCCCTTGCCATCATGCGGATGGCATCAAAGGCAGCAGCAGAAACATATTGTTGATCCACAGAGATAATAGCAAGGAGACGCGATCTCTCCTAAGTAGGCACATCCTGACGGACCGCCACAGTAAGTTGCTCAGTCCAGACTGCAACTGCCCAAATAACCCATGCAACAGCAAAGGCTGGACGCACAGCAGAGCCAATAGGTAAATTTAGGCAGTCTAGATATGGGTGCGTCCACCTTAGGGGGATGAACCCATTCACTCATTTCTGTTTCAGAAAAGGGGAAAAGTTTAGCAAACTTTCTAGACACTGAAGAGGACGTGTCCGGAGTAGTCCATGCGTCAGAACCAAACAATCAAGAGTTGGGTTAGGAGGAAAATGAGTAAGGGGCTTTGCAGGCACCTGAAAAGCATCAGAGAGATCAGAGGGAACCCCCTGAACTGATGGAATGTTGAGAGTGGACAATACAGCTCTGATCAGGCCCTCACAGTAGAGATTTCAGGATCAGCTTCAAATGGGTGCCCTAAGAGACCTGGAAGATTCCAAAAGAGCACCGAACCCAACATTCGAATCTAGCAACAATTCTTCCTCAGAAGAATCTGACACATCAGGTGCTCCCTGAGGTTGAGGCAGGGAGGATCTGATAATAGAGGGGGGTCTGCCATAATTGAAGTACCCCCTGTATCTGGGATGTAAAGAGCTGTAAAGTGGACCTGAGGTCTCCAGTTGCAGCCTTAAACTCTCACACCCAATCTGGCTCAATAGCATGGCTGGAAGGCCCTGGGTTGCTGCCAGGAACTTCAGAACCTGCTGGGCAGAAATGACCAGAGAACACTCTAGGTAGCCCTGTGTGACAGGAAGAGCAATGTGCAATGAGGGATACTGATACCCCATCTCCCTTAGTCTTAAGTCTAGCCCCTAGCACCAGCGGTATAGACATTCTCACATTGTCAAAATAACCAACTGTACAATGAATCACCCAATTGTAGTGTATAAGATTGATATTTCACCCCAGAAACGCTAAATATAGACTGTTCTGGCAGGCGAAGGGTCAATCTCCAGTGGAGAAAAGGATTGTCCAAGCGCTGTGTAGGATAGTTATTGAGAAAAGCGCCCAAAATGGCTGCCTCGACGGGAGCCAATCAGAAATTAGGCGCAAATCAAGCGCTCATGGGAAATGTAGTTTTTCCCAAAAAGTACCCCAAAACAGTGCCCGAAGCCCCCCAACACACTTGAACTATAAACCGGATGAAAGAGCAAGGGTAGACAATTAAAATGAGCCCTCTCTGTATTTCCTGTGTGAAGCGGTTACAGAGATACGTCCCAAACAGTGTTAACCCATAGAAAGTAAATGGAGCAATGGCCTTAAAGGCGCAGTACACAATTTTAATGAAAGTTAAACTACAAGTTAAAAACATGAAACACATGCAGTGAACATGTATGCATATAGAGAAAACACTGATCCAGTAAGAAAAGTGCCAGAAAACCCCATTAAACCTGTCAAACCAGCAGAGGAAGGGTTAAGTTACCACAGACACCTGCTCCAAATACCCACAGACATACACATATACACCCAATGAGTGCTGGAGTGCGCAATGAGAACTCCCAAATACAAGCCCAATTAAGGGACACTGTGGGACAAGTGGACCTTCAGCACTCAAAGGGTGGCTCACCTTTCTGCAGATCTTCTGTCTTCAGGTTACCCTGTAGTAAAAATTACCTCAGACGGTAATCTATGGGGAAGCACTTGTAACCAAGATATTCCCCCTTCAGGGCTTAAGGTCCCTGGATACTGAGCTAGCCACTTTGGAGAGGGCATTTGTCAGGAAAGGTAACTCGCCTAATGGTGGTATTCCATATTTGACAGAAAAATAAAAAAGAAACTAAAACTGACGAGATGTTCTCCACCTGGTGTGTTCACAGGAACAAACAATCTGGGCAGGCTGGGTAGACTGCAGCCTGAGAGGGAAGGGAGGCTCCACCCCCTGCATACATTTAGAGAATGTTCCTGCCTACTTAAAGGGGACTGACGCCTCCCAGAGTTATCAGTAACCTGTATTGGACGACAGTGAAAGTGTTATTTCAATACTGTCAGAGTTGTAGTACAAGAGTAATTGAATGATAAAGTATCCCACTCCTGCAAATCATACCCCTCTGGCACTGAAGGTGTCAAGACCAGACAGCTCACAGCAAGGGACAATCTTACTGTGAGTATAAGGAAAACCCTGCCCCCTTTGACAGAATTTTCAGGTTTTCCCTTATGCTCACTGAAGAATGTCCCTCTCTGAGATCCACCCAGACAGTCGTGCTGCTCACTTTACTTGCTCTGTGCAAGTTCTGCACTAAAGCATTAGGGGTGTATACAATGTAATTCTGGAGCAAATCAAATACTACATCTGGCCAAACTAATTTAAAAAGGGGCTTTTAACCCCTTGGATGGTAGAGAGGTCTGAATGATCGAGCATTCAAGGGGTTAAAAGTTCCATAAAAATAAGTATTTTCAGTTCTCTTTTAAAATGCTGCTAGTTTCCTACAGAATTGCACCCCTTTAGCTTGTTGAATATGGCCCTTGTTTGGACTCTCCCTGTCTTTGCAGCTGCTGGAAGTAGGCTACATACCCAGCTCTCCCACTCAGGGCTCCTTGCCTGTGCTGCGGCTTTGTTGGGTGAGAAGTATTATGGAATTAGTCTTTCTCCCTTGTCCAATCTCTCCCCTCAGTGAGGGTAGGTGGAGCAGCAAAGTGGTGTTGCCGTAGAAACATCTGGGACAGCCAATCATAGCTCAGCAGCAGAAAAATAACCAAAACCATGTTCGTGAATTCCTGGCTGTACAATGTGCTAATCTTTTGATGAGAAATTAACTTTAACTTCTGAAGCTAGCCAAGTCATAAATGCCATGAAACTGCTACCTGCCCTTATTCTTGCTACAAGGCCTGGTAGCACAGGGAATGTCAGTGTGACGCTGGCTCCACATTTATTCCTGAAGAAAGTGACTTGAACTGGGGAGCATTACATCCTCCTAAAGAGGAGGATGGAGTATGAGAGGTCCAACATTTTCCTCTCCCTCAGATGCAGTCAAGGGGTTAAAAGGTATGTTTAAATTGATGAGCATTTTGTGAATTTTTATTGGTTCCCACAGAGAAGTTGGTTTGTTTAAGAATTGCTTCACTTTTTCCTTACAGCACCAGCCTCTCTGTTGTAAGATAAGATGCAGTGATTTCAGCATCATGGCATTTGCAGGATAACTAAGCATTACAGTGGATTTGTCTCTTCACAGCTTTTAGTTTAAAGTGGAACTACCATCCCACATAAAGTTAAACCTCAAGAATTACCCATCTGGCATCTAGCTGAACAATAGTACTAGTCGCCAGAATAATGACCTCCTTACAGAGAAATTCCACTGCTCCCGGGACTGACAGCCAGGAAACAGTGCAGACATCTTTGCATAGTGACATCTGCGTGCCTGCGTTGTCAGTCCCAGTCTGCCCAAGGAGGTGTTGCTAGGAGCCGTATGGTACATGAAGGGACTAACGGCGCAGGCGCGCAGATTCTTTTAAAGTGCTGCTGCCTGGCCGTCAGTCTCGGGAGCAGTAGAATTTAGCTATAAGGAGGTAATTATTCTGGCAACTAGTACTATTGTTCAGCTAGTCGCCAGATGGGTAATTTTTGGGGTTTAACTTTATGTGGGGTGGTAGTTCCCCTTTAAATAAAGGCATTTGTGGTCAGGGCTTCCAGCGTATAGAATGAATAAGGTATGCCATAACCCTGAGCTTACCGTAAGCTCGGGTGCCGCTCAACGAGGTAGGCCTGAATGGAGGGCCACCTATGAAAAATATTGAAACAAAGGGATGACGGAGGGGGGGCACACTGATGAAGCACCCCGTGGGAGAGACTGCAGGTAGTATTTAAGGCCTGCAGCCCTCTCCCACAATTGCAGGCCAAGCCTTCTATCTATTTAAATTAGCTATAACTTGTGCTTTTTGTTTTTCAATCACCTGAATGGTTTTAGGGGTTTTTGATGTACTAATTAGTTTCTTTAAAAGCATGCCAACACCTCCTCATAATGAACCTACAATTATGTTATAAAATCCTAATAACCACTATCAACCAATTCAGTGTGGACTGGTTCTACAAAATTAAGTGGATAACCTGTAAATGCAGGAAGACATGAATCTTTGTTGCAGGACTGAAAGACCCCGAACTCCTGCAATGGAAGGATTTATAAGAATGCTTCAGTGGGAGGGGTTTGGGATCCTTGAGTCTTGCAACAAAGGAACTTGTCTGCCTCCTTGTGTATGATGTCTACTACAGATTAACTCCTTGAGTGCCAGAGAGATATGCAACTCCAATCCACACTGAACTGATTCACAGTGGCCATCAGATTAAGATAAATAACTGTTAGTTTTAGAAGGTGTTAGTGCTCCTTTAAAGGTACAGTAATGTCCCAGAAAAAGAGGATTTTAGTCTTACCTGTTAAATCCTTTTCATTTAGTCCATACAGGTTACTGGTAACTCTGGGAGACGATCCGCCCTTTTAAGAAGGCAGGAACATTTCTCCAAATGTATGCAGGGGGTGGAGCCTCCCCTCCCTCCTTAGCTGCTCCCAGTCAGCTTGATGCCAGAATGATTTGTGACCCTACTAACTGACCAGAGAAGGGAGAGAAGAAGACTCCTGTGAGCATGCCCCGAAGGACTCCCACAACTTGCCACAGGAGAGCCAAGCATGGTCTCTTGACAGGGTAGGAGACCAGTAACCTGTATGGACTAAGAGAAAAGGATTTAACAGGTAAGACTAAAATTCTCTTTTCACTGTCGTCCAATACAGGTTACTGTATACAGGTCCAACCATTGAGTTACCCTGAGGTGGGAAGAAGGCAAGGACCAGACACAAGGCCCCCAAAGTCACCAGGACCTCCATGGACCTACCAGTCAGAGATCCCAACAAAACAGGAACTGTTACACAGCACACTGAACTAGAGCCAACAGGGCTCAACAATACGGAAGCACAAAGGACCACAGAAGAGGAAGATCCTAGACAGGCAGAACTGCCTCCAGGACCTTCCTCCCAAAGCTGGCATCAGCCGATGCCAGCACATCCACACGACAGTGCTTCGAGAAAGTGTGCACAGAGAACCAAGTGGCCGCCCGGCACAGCTGATCAGCAGACGCTTAATTTTTGTAGGCCCAAGAGGCCCCAATGGACCTGGTAGAATGGGCCGTAAACCTGAAGGGAACGTGCTTGTTCCTCAATTCATATGCCTTACGAATAGTAGACTTAATCCAAGATGCAATAGTCACTTTGGATGCCGGTCTCCCAGCCCTAGGACCCTCCGGAATGACGAACAGAGCGTCAGACTTCCTGATGGATTCCGTGCAATGCACATAAAACTTGAGACAATGCACAACATCCAACAAATGGAGATCCTTCTCCTTATCAGAAGAGGGGTTAGGGCAGAAAGAAGGCACCACAATCTCCTGATTAATGTGGAACTCAGAAACCACCTTCGGTAAAAACTCCTTGGAGGTACGAAGAACCGCCTTGTCCTTGTGAAACACCAAATAGGGAGGTTTACAGGAGAGGGCTTGTAACTCCGCCACCCGGCGGACAGACACAATGGCCAGAAGAAAGGCCATCTTCCAAGACAAAAGGCGTAAAGGAATAGTAGCCAAAGACTCAAAGGGAGGACGCGTAAGAACTCCCAAGACCAGATTAAGATCCCACTGAGGAGCCGGACTCCGAAAAGCGGTACGCACATGAGCAACGCCCTGGAAGAAGATCTTGACGTCAGGAAGCATAGCAATGCGTTCCTGGAAAAAGACAGAAAGTGCCGAAGTCTGAACCTTAAGAAAACTCAGGCTGAGTCCTTTATCCACACTGTCCTACAGAAAAGCCAGGACAGTAGGAAGGTGAAAATCGTGAGACAGGTCCCTGTTATTACACCAAGAGAGAAAGATCGACCAGACCCAGTGATAGATCTTAGAAGAAACGGGCTTACGAGCACGGAGCATGGTAGAAACCACAGCAGAAGAAAACCCCTTCTTCTTCAAAATAGTGGATTCAACCTCCAGGCCGTCAAATGGAGACGATGAACGTCCTCCATCCATGGATACCCCTGAATCAGAAGATCTGGACGAGATGGAAGAAGAAATGGCTCTGCCACCGACAGAGCCAGAAGGTCCGGATACCAAGACTGACGAGGCCAGTTTGGAGCGAAGAGGATGACTGGACAACGCTCCACCTTCAACTTCTGAATCACTCTGATCAACATTGGAAGAGGGGGAAAGATGTAGGCTAGGGGAAACACCCAAGGAATCGACATGGCGTCGACCGCCAGAGCCAGCGAGTCTCTCCACCTGGAGCAGAATGTCGGAACCTTCCTGTTGTGTCTGGTCGCCATCAGATCCACCCAAGGAAAACCCCACATCTCAGTCAGAAGCTTGAACACCTCCGGATGAAGCTCCCACTCTCCGCTGTCGACTGTGTGACAGCTGAGAAAGTCTGCCATGACGTTGTCTATGCCTGGAATGTGCACCGCAGAAATAGCGGAATGGCCTTTACCTCTAGCCACACGGCGAGACTTCTTGTCCCGCCCTGCCTGTTGATGTAAGCCACGGTGGTGGCATTGTCGGATTCCACTCTGACAGGACAGTCCTCCAGCTGAGATTCCCAATGGCGTAGAGCATGGAAAATCGCCCGAAGTTCCAGGATGTTGATGGAGAGAAGAGAGTCCTCCAAGGACCACTTCCCCTGAGCGCTGAAGCGACCCAGGACAGCCCCCCAGCCCGAAAGACTGGCATCCGTTGTGACCGTGGTCCAGTAGAGCACCCGAAAGGGTCTCCCCTTCAAGAGATGGGAAAGGTCCAACCACCATTCCAGGATCAGCTCCACATGAGGAGGAAGAGATACTAACAACTTCTGATGATCTGGACGATCCCTGCACGTCTGGATCACGAACCTCTGAAGTTCCCTGGTGTGTGCCATCACAAATGGCACCGCCTCTATCGTGGAGATGAACTTCCCCACCAGGGAAAGCAACTTCGGGACTGGAATCCACTCGAGAGCCAGGTCCCTCGATAATCTCTGAGCAATCTGATGCGCTACTTCCTCCGGCAGAAACACCATGCCCTTCTGAGTGTCGAACAGCAGACACAGGAAGATGAGGCTCTGAGATGGGGACAAGTCCAGCTTGTCCAAGTTCACAATCCACCTGTGGCGAGTAAGTACCTGAATGCAGGTCTGGACCTGCCGGTGAAGAAGATCCGCATATTCTGCCTTCAAAAGCAAGTCGTCCATGTACGGAGTCACTCTCACTCCATCCCGATGAAGGATGGAGATCAGCGCCCCCAGATCTCTTTGGAAAACCTGGGGAGCAGTTGTCAGCCCAAAAGGAAGAGCTGAGAACTGAAAGTGACCCCTGGCACAGGCGAACCTCAGATACTGCCTGCTCGCTGGATGAATGGGGATATGTAGATACGCATCCTGTAGGTCCAGAGAAGCTAGGAACTCCCCTGTGGACATGGCGGCAATCACAGTGCGCAGAGATTCCTGACGATAGTGAGACTTCACCACAAAGTAATTGAGATCCTTGAGATCCAAAATGGGATGGCCTCCGCCATCCTTCTTTGACAACACAAAAAGGTTGGAGTAAAACCCCGAACCCATGTCCACAGGAAGCACTGGCTCCAGGACCTCTTTGTCCAAAAGATCCTGAATAGCGCCTTCGAACAACCTCAGTTTCTCTGCATCCTGCGGAGAACGAGTGAGATGAAAACAAAGGGGGGGAAGAGAAAAGAAAGGGATCCTGTAACCCTCTGAGATCACCTGTAAAACCCATGGTTTCGAAACGGATGCTTCCCAAACCCTGCGAAAGAGGTGGAGACGTCCACCCACGGCAGGGTGCGGACCCGGGTTCGGCGAGTCATGCCGAAGCAGGCTTGGAAGACTTGGACTTGGAGGCAACCTTGGGCTTCCAGGACTGCTTGGGCTTGGAGGAGGGGCGAGGATCGGATGGAACTGTCTTGGAGGACGAACGCTCCTCCGCCTGAAAGGAACGAAAAGACCGGTAACGCTTAACCGGCAACTTTTTCTTGAAGACCAAGGGCAAATGGGTACTCTTACCTCCAGTAGCCTCACTGATCAGCTCCTTGAGCTCAGAACCAAACAGGGAAGTTCCCTGGAAAGGCAAAGAAAGCAAAACCTTTTTAGATGCAGTGTCAGCTGACCAAATCTTAAGCCAAAGCGCGCTCCTGGCCACCACAGAAGAAGTGGAGGCCCTAGCCATCATGCGGATATCATCAAAAGCAGCATCAGAAACATAGTTCTGCACTTCAGAAATATTGGCAAGCAAGCGTAGCTGCTCTGAAACCGGCGCGTCCTGATGGACCGCCTTGGTGAGTTGCTCAGTCCAGACCGCAATGGCCCGGTTAACCCACGCCACAGCAAAGGCCGGTCGCATAGCAGTGCCAATAGACGCAAAAATAGACTTGAGGCAAACCTCCAACTTTTTATCCGTCCAGTCCTGCAAGGTAGAAGCATCAGAAACAGGCAAAGCAGTTGATTTGGACAGTCTAGGCACAGGAGCATCCACCTTGGGAGGATGAACCCATTTAGCCAGTTCAGCCTCAGAAAAGGGGTAAAGTTTAGCAAACTTTTTTGAGACTGAAGAAGACTTATCAGGATTCTTCCAAGCATCGCAATCCAAACGTTCCAGAGTAGGGTTAGGAGGAAAACAAGTAACAGCTTTTGCCGGTTTCTGAAAGACATCAGTTGGGTCAGAGGGAACCTCTTGACTCAAGGGAAGGTTGAGGGTGGACAGAACAGCCCGAATTAGGCCCTCTGCAGAAAACTCAGGGTCACATTCAAAGGGGTCACCAACAGACCTGGTAGACTCAATAACAGTACCATCCTCATCATCAGAATCTAGCAACAATTCTTCCTCAGAAGAATCAGACACGTCAGGGGCCCCCTGTGGTTTAGGCAGGGAGGTCCTGGTGGTAGAGGGGGCCTGCCATACCTGCAGTGCTCCCTGTACCTGAGAGGGAAAGAGTTGAAGAGTGGACCTGAGGTCCCTAGTTGCAGCCTTGAACTTTTTCACCCAAGCTGGCTCTATAGCATGGCTGGAAGGCCCTGGGTTGCTGTCAGGACCTTCTGAGCATGCTGGGCATAAATGACCAGAGAATTCCGTAGGCAGCCCTGAATGACAGGAGGAGCAATGCGCAATCGGGGAAACTGATGCCCCAGCCTCCTTAGTCTTAGGTCTAGTCCCAAGCTCCAGCGGAGTAGACATACTCTCAGTGTCAGATATACCCCACTGACAGAAATCACCCAATTAAAGTGTAAAGATTAAAGATTCACCCCAGAAACGTTTAAAAACTAAACTTATCTGGCAGCGAAGGGTTAATCAGCGGAGGAGAGGAGAAGGTCCAGTCCCTGCGTAGTATACTCGATGAGAAGAACTCACAAAATGGCTGCCGCGATGGGAGCCAGTCAGAAAAAAGGCGCGAAGCAAGCTCTCATGGGAATAGTAGTTTTTCTCATAAAGTACCCCAAAACAGTGCCCGAAGCCCCCAAGTCCCCCAACACACTTGACTAGTGAACTGGATGAAAGAGCAAGGGAGGACAAACAAAATGAGCCCCCACACAGTGTAAGTCCATAGAGAGTAAAGGAGCAATGCCGGCTATGCGGTAAAAGCGCGCCAAAATTAACCCCAAGTATACAAAGGGTTAAAATGCCACAGACTGCTCCAAAACTCACAGACAAACACCCATAAACAATAAATAAGTATATATAAACACCCAATGAGTGCCGGAGTGCGCAATGAGAACTCCCAAATACAAGCCCAAAGAGGGACACTGTGGGACAAGTGGACCTTCAGCACTCAAAGGGTGGCTCACCTTTCTGCATGTCTTCTGTCTTCAGGTCACCATGCAAAGAAAGGATTACCACAAGGGATAATCCCCCAGGGAAGTACTTGAAATCAAGTTGTTCCCCCATCAGGGCATAAGGTCCACTAGAAAATCCCTGGATGCTGAGCTAGCCACTTTGGAGAGGGCATTTGTCAGCCATGGTAACCCGCCTAATGGTGGTATTCCATATCTGACAGAAAATAACAAAATACTAAAACTGAAGAGAGATGTTCTCCACCTGGTGTGAACACACCCAGGAACAAATAATACTGGCATCAAGCTGACTGGGAGCAGCTAAGGAGGGAGGGGAGGCTCCACCCCCTGCATACATTTGGAGAAATGTTCCTGCCTACTTAAAGGGGTGGATCGCCTCCCACAGTTACCAGTAACCTGTATTGGACGACAGTGAAATAACCGTTACTCACTGTCTGTTATCGAATTCTTGAGAGCTAGATATCAGGAACCAGGAGCGGAGGATAGTGATCAGTGAGAGGGAGACAGGAGCGTTCATTGGAGGTAGAGGAGTTTTTGAGTTTGGAGTTTGGCAAGCATTGCAAATAATTCGACACATATCACAACCTTTGCACATATTACATACACCCATACAAACACAAACACATACATACACATAGTCCTTTTTTTATAACACCTCACACATTTTAAATTTTATTTTTAAAGTTTGAATCTGTGAGTGAAAGTGTGTGACAAAGAGTGAGTGGATCTAGTGTGTCTGTGAGGGCCTGTGGGAGTGCCTGGGTGTGAGTGTGTGAGTGATGGCCAGGAAAGGAGAACAGGAGAGAGGGATGGGGAGAGTAGTGGAGGAGGAGGAAAATTAGGAGGGTATCCCTGAGCAGAGCAGGGGTGGGAGAGGGAGATCCACAGGGTGGAGGGGATCTGGCCCACATGAGCAGGCACACGAAGGACAGGGACAGAACCTGCAGTGGGACGAGGGGCAGTTGCTGGGGAGCACCCCACACAGTCAGGGTCAGAGCAGGCAGGACACTCCGGCTTAGAATCCTCTCATGCCGGAGCTGACGAGGGCAGGATCAGGGATCCGAAATATACAGAGGAGGAGAACACTGTTCTCATGGAGGCTGTCCTGGAAAGATAGAGTGCTCTCCACCCGACGGCGAAGGTCCCTGGCCTGTCAGCGAGGAGGAAGGAAGCCTGGAACCAGATCTGCAGCCGGGTGAACGCGGTGACTACATGCAGGACGAATGTGGGGTCCACCAAAAAGCGATGGGGCGACTGCCGGAGAGTGGTCAAGAACAAGCTGTCTGACATGGCCAAGCAAGCCCGAGGCATCGGAGGTGGCCCACCTGTCTCCATCACCTTCTGCGGGTGGGAGGAGATGGTGCGGCAGAACATGATCCCGACCCTGATCGAGGGGGTCATTGGAGGAGCAGACACTGGGGATAAGAGGAGCCTCCACACTACCGGTAAGTGCAACACTACATAACCACACACTACATAAACCAACACCAGCTGCACACACAGTCACACCTCAACACATGCCCATCATTCATCCATACAACTGCACCAACACAGCACCCTGAGGGTTAAAAAAAGGACACAACACCAGGACAAATGTCAAGGTCCAACTTGGGAAAAAACTTTTAAAGTCCTAGTTCAACCCTCCTGTCGCTGTGCTCATCATACACAATACACAAACCGTGCTGTTCAAAATGTCATCTGTTAAATATCATCACTGTTCACACACAATGTCACCCATGTACCCACAGGGAAGTCAGCACCTAACCCCTTGAGTGCTAGAGGGATCATCAATTAATCGATCAACAATGCTTTGGCAACCCCTCTGGGACTCAAAGGGTTAACCAGACAACAAACAAGTCAATAGCCCAACGATCACATGCTACACAGGGGACATTCACTAAGCGGTGACAAAGAGATGGTGGAGACAAAATAACCCTCACGCACCCTCACTTCACCAATACCAGTGTTAGTCTATGGGAATATGAAAAAACAAGAATCAAGTTGATAGGGTCCTATTGTACAGACTCCATGGAAAACACTGGAAATGGGGAAAGGAGATCACTGGAGAAGTCAGCGTCATGTTCACTTCATCAGTTCTACATCACCACATACTGAATCACAAAAAGGGTGGATCAGGTCACATATCACAGTGTCCCAGAGAATAACTGGTTGTATGTGCAACACACAGGCTGCATACAATTCCCCAGAACTAAAGGTGGATGAAGTAGGCCTTGGTGTTGTGGCTGCAATCATTTACTCTAACTTGAAATGACATGTCCCACATCTGATTCCCACAAGGATCCACAGGGGTGCTGATGCCATGGATGGATGGTACACCAGCCACTGTTTGCTGGATACACATGGAAACCAAATATCAACCATTGTACATTGGTCACCAACAGGCCATGAATGATGGATATCTCGGATTGAGTACGGTTGCTTCACGCAGAAGGATGGATGGGCTCATACACAGAGAAAACAGGTCTCAATCAAAGATATCCTTCTCTACTGGCTTGATTGTTGCCCTCAGGATTCAACTGGAACACACAACACGGACAGGATACTTGACAAAGTCATCAGTCTGTGACTGGCAGGGTGGTATCCCATGCATCAAAATATAATGCATACAATATCATCATGACAACCAGAGAGTCACCTGTCAAGTAATCCAAAATTGTGCCCTGTACAGGATCAAATAAGAAGATAGGGTTGAATAACATATGAATCCCACTGCATATCTATTCACAAGAGATATGGACGCTAACAAAAACAGTCAGATATGTACCTTTCAAATGTTTCAAAATATGTCCCAACACGAAGTGAACACAGAGATCAGTTCACTGGATGTGATTACCTTACTGGCCAGATATCTGCACCCATCAAAAATTAACCTACATTGCTACCATCCAAATACATATACATAGTATATCCCACTCTACGTAGATGGGATATACGAGGTATGTTCATATGTATCATATCAATCCAATGTATTTTTGGATGGGTGCACATATATAGCCAGTAAGCAAATCACACGTACTGAACTGCTCTCTGGCTTCACATCTTGGAAGGATATTTTTGTATCCATATGAAGGGTACATATCAGCATACATACCTGACCATTTCTACTTGTGTGTAACTGTAATGGGATAGCAATGGGTAATGTCATCATGATGTAATAATATCATTGGCATCGTAAAAAGAGGTGTCTTGATGTAAGTCCTATCCCTCCAACCCTCATGGTTATACAGATATCGCTCTATGTGATAGGTGGAGATATCTGTCATTTGATCACATAGAGGCTCTTCAGCAGAGCCAAATTTGCAACATTTCGAGATAAATACCTCTTTGGAATGGTCCACAGAGTGTGCTTGCAAACCATGCACACTCTGTAGACCATTCCAATTAAGTATTGTTCTCTAAATAGTGCGGTTTTGGCTCTGCTGAAGAGCCTCTGTGTGGACAAATGACTGAAATCTCCATCTGTCACAGAGAGCAATATCTGAATAACTGTGAGGGTAGGAGGAATAGGACTAACAGCAAACAACATCTGTTTTCACAGTGCCTACAATATGACTTAACCTTTGCTATCCCCTTGAAGGGATAGCCATCCCTAAAAGTTGTAAAGACAAATAAATGTTGTAGGATTCACCCCCTGAGTAAAACAATGGTGTTCCCACTGCTGAAAGGTGTGTTAATTCAAAAGGTATCACAGATAAAACATGGATATGTCAGAGGCAATATCCCAGTGGCCTGAAATTGTACAGTGGTGCTGTTACTACACTATCAAATGGACAGCTCTGGCACAGAGACCGGAAATCTACATCGGAGGGTGTTGCAGCAGCCTCACTGTACTATTTCGGGCCACTGTGATATTGCACCTCAAAATGAAACCTTTACCCGCAATAACTCAAACAACACCTTTCAGCAGTGGGAGTACCCTTGTTTACCCAGGGGGATTAACCCAAACACATATATTTTTCTTCACCAGATATCAAAGTATAACTGTCTCCCTAAACCTATGGCTAAGTTCACTAATCAAAACATCTCATTTCTCCACACAGCTTACGGACCTCAAGCCCAGCGGGAGCCCATGGAGGAGGCTACGTCCCCCCCCTGTGAGGAGTACACAGAGGAGGGGACCAGCCGGTGGTCACTATACCCACCATCCCCATCTCCTCCAGCACAGTCTGCACCACCACCTTCTGCGCCACCACAGGCTGCACCCCTCCAAGCTGAACCACCACCACAGGCTGCACCCCTCCAAGCTGCACCTCCCCAGCACAGTGGCTGGATGCAACAGGAGGAGAGATGGATGTATCCAGCCACCTCCACCAGCTACTACCCTCCAGCAGCAGCACCACCACCGCCAGGGAGGCAATGGCTGCCAGGGACAGTAGACACAACCCAATATGAGCCATTTGCATCCCAGATCAACCCACCCTCCTGGATGGCTCCACAGCATGCCCCAAGGTATGATCCCAGGTGGGGTCCAAGCACCTGTCAGTGGCCAACCTATGACCCTTGGCCACTGGACTACCCACACCTGGGCCTGATTGGGGAGCCCCAGCGCCCTCTACCCAGGGACAATTTCACACCTCCACCAGCACACACATCATTGGGCAGCTTGGAGTCACTTGATGTAGTGGACATATGCCCATCATCTGCACCAGCCACTCCAACAGCTGACACAGCACTTCCAGCAGCAGCAGAGGAAACAGCACCCTCAGCAGCAGAGGACACAGCACTCTCAGCAGCAGAGGACACAGCAGCACCAGGGTCACCGGGCACATCCACCTCCAGCACTGCACACCTCACAGGGATGGAGGCGGAGTGTATGGCCCTGCAGAGGAGACTACTCCGGTCGAGCAGGAGCACAGATGTAAACATCACCAGGAGCCAGAGGGAATCCAAGAGGAACACAGGGAGATTGGAGACCAGAATCCAAGCCCTGGAGTCGGAGGTGGCCAGGGTGAACACACAACTCCACCAGCTCCAGAAAGGGATCATGGACATGTTCACACAGGTACTTGTGGAGTTGCAGGAGATCAACCGCAGGGAGACCCTGAGGATGGAGAGGGAGAACCTGCGTTCCACGGAGGGGTCTACTGCACCCACAACCCCCTCCAGTGTTACCCCTGAAGCCACACCTAGGGGGCAGAGGGTGACCAGGTAATCAACAAGGGCATCCACCTCTGGCACCCAGTCTAAGGCCCCCTCCCAAAAAAAAGAAAAAATGAAAGGCCCATCCTGTTAACTGCCCCCTTTTGATTCCTGTCTGATCTGCTGTGTCTTCAGTTATGGATTGGGTGGCAGGGTTGTCTCCAATGCATTGCCATACAATGCAGTGAACACAACCTCTGCCTGGGTGAAATGTTTGTGGATGCTACAACATGGGTTCACACACACACACACACACACACACACCGTTGTCCAAATTCACCTGTTAACACATCCCTGTTGCCATATAACACAACAGTGTTACATGGCCATGTTGTGTGTTACAATTGTTCTGAACATACCCCTCATCACAACAACTGGTGCAACACTTAACATTCGTCTGCATCAATTGTTGTGTTTGAAGGGGAACCAAACAAACAGCTATGTGACTTAGCAGGGATATAACAAGCAGGACAGATGGAACATGCTTCACTATTGACTTTGGATCAAACTCCTATTGTGCAGCTGACTTACTGGTGAATACAATGTACACCCTAGGATCCCAGTGTGTGTGCTACACATTGGGATCCTAGGGGGAGCATTGTGTTCTCTAGTAAGTCAGCTGCACAATAACTGTTTGAATCATAGCCTAACTTACTGGATAACCCAATGATTTTCCTAAGATGTCAATGTGTAGCAAACACATTAAAAACTTAGGCTGGGTGGGTTATGTACTAAGTTGTGCTGTTGTTTAACTAAGGTTGTAACACTCTTCACCAGTGATAACACTTGTGCACTTGGTCTTGTTGTTTTTTGATGTAGCCCATGTACTGAGATATGTCAATCTACAGCAATCTCAGGACATTGATTATATTGAGCAAGACACAAACCGTGGACGTGACATCACTGCGGAAGTAATGATGTCCCCTGTATCACCTCAACACCCATTAGTGTATCACTGCCATCATCCCATTGCATGAATACATCACAATGTTCACTGATGGTTAAACAACCAGTGGACTCCTGTGATGTGGATCATGCCTTCCTATGTATGAGGTATACTCTAGCCCTGAGTATGGTTCATAATTGAGAGATATCAAATCCAACATTTATTCATACAGACGGACACATACTGAATAGTGATAGTACTCCTTTATTGTGTCTCAAACTACAGTAACACATACATGTGTTTTTTGGGTATATAGCCTATATGCATGAAACACTTGTATGAGCACACAAACGGTACATCTGAACTAAATAGGGATACTCTAGTAACACTGGGGAACTGCTCATGTGTTGTCCACATGGTTTGTCTACTCTGTGATGAGCAGTCTTACTGTACTTGGGTGGTAGTACACACATGAATTTGTGTCTATATGTGAATGTTCCAGTAGAGGTTGCTGTGAACATCAGGTCACACATTTCATCACCAACACAATCACTGGAAACACTAGAAACTGAGCTTCATGGAAGTGTTGTCAAGACTTCAGTCCAGTCACATGGAAACTCCTCTGTTCAAGGATGGATCGTGCTATGGATGCCTATGGGACAAGAGGTCAGGATCTGGAACATCACCCTCGAAGTGTTCATCACGCAACAGCTACAACATCATGATCCTCTTCATCTTTCTCCTTACATGGGGCTACACGAACCATTGCTGTGGAATGTGTTGTGTACTAGTCTATGAACCAGCATGGGGGATAACTAAGGGGATGTTAACCATCTTTAGGGATATATGCCCCTGACATGGTTACACACATCAACAGATATGTCCTGATAGCTTCCTGACAACAATATATTTGGTCTGCCACTGTCAAAGACAGTCCAAATATGTTTGGATCATGGAGCTATCAGGACATATTTGTTGATGTGTGGGGCACATATCACTGCACACACACACACAGGTCAGCATAGTGTCCCTGGAGACGTGATACACATGTAATGAGCTCTATGTTGTGTAACATACTACCACTGTAGATCCATCCCTCTGCTGCTCTTTTTAGCTCTGGCAAACTACAGGTCCCATGTTCGCTCAAATGTCCCCTTAACCCCTGATGTGATACAGTGTTATCTGATGCATTGCCTTGGATGAGACTCTCTCACTACAGGGGTACCACGGTTGCTATAAGTGTGATCCTAGGAAAACCACTTTAGTTGGTGCCTGGGGAGCCGTGGAATATGTTGCACAAGGTTAAAGTGTTGTACCTTGGTTTCCAGGGGGACATGCATGATATCCTTGGGGTGGAAGTATCAACATGGACGACAGGGTGTCAGATGTAATCAAAATCTCTAGGCCCAACCTGACGGGTCCATGGAATGGTTGATGGTGGTGGTCCATACTGCAGCCAGTGTCAGGGCTGTGTCACTGATCCTGTGGGGTGAAACAGAAGATGTGTGCTGTGGTGGGTGTGCATGCATGGATTTTGTGCATACATGTATTATACTCACAGCTGAAGTGATCCCTGATCAATCTGTGTCTTGTCTGCATCCCTGTTAGGGTTTCCTCACCCTGGACAATGTCCAGTGGGTCATCAGGTCTGGTTGGGGGCTGTACATCATCGATTAATCTGGTGGTGACCGCGATATTATGGAGGATGGCACATACCATGACAATGTCGCAGACCTTGTCAGGTGCATACGACAATGCTCCCCCAGAGTGGTCCAGACATCGGAATCAGGACTTGAGGAGGCCAAAGGTAAACTCAATGGCATTGCGAGTTCTGGCACGAGCCTGGTTATATCTTTCCTGGGCATCGGTTTGGGGATTGGCGAGCGGGGTGAGGAGCCATGGCTTGCAGCTATAGCTCCTCACCTGTGGGAAGTGAGTGACATGGTGAGACAAGGAGCACATGTTGTATGAATGCTGTTTCATGAGGTGAACGTACTAGCACGTATGTATGTGGTGTGATTTGGTATTGTTAACTTACCCAGAAGCCATCCGCCTGTATAGGTCACATTTTCTAAATCTCTGTGCTCAGATGAGTTTCTGAGTATATGGGAGTCGTGACAGCTTCCGGGATATTTTGCACAGACATTCATGATGGCCAGGTTGCTGTCACACACCATCTGCACATTCATGGAGTGGAAGTTTTTCGGTTGATGAACACATGTCCCCGACGTGCTGGTGCTTTGATTCTGACATGGGTGCAATCTATTGCACCCATGACCCGGGGCATGCCTCCCCTTTTGTAGAAGCCCTGCTTGAGATGTGACCACTCAATGTCGGTAGTGGGGAAGTGTATGTACCTACTAGCCTTGCCTTTGAGGGCTGGCAAGACCTGGGCCAGCACCCTGGAGAATGTGGCCTGGGACATGCCAGATAAATAACCCTGTGTGGACTTGAAGGCACCACTTGCCATGAAGTGTATGGCACACAGGAGTTTTTCAGGCCAGTTAGGGCATAGCTGTGGGTGCATATGGGATCCATCTGATCCTTGATGACCTCGTACAGGGCAATGATGCTGTGCAGCCTCAACCTGTAGCGATCAATGACCTCGTCATCGGTCATTCCAAAGAGAGTGATCCTTGGGCGGTATACCCTGGTCCTTGGTGGTCGTCTATGCATCCTGGAATGCTCCAAGGGTCTCTGTGGCAGCTGGGAAGCATCCTGTTGCTGCAGCTATGCATCTGCAGGCAGGTGTCCTCCAGGTGGGGATGAGCTCCTGTGTGGCTCATGAGGCGGAGCCTCCTCACTTGCAACAGGTGAAGGCTGTTGATCAGGTGTGCCTGGGGGTTGCTGGTGTTCCCTAGCTCTCTCCCATGCATGCCTTCTCCACAGTCTTCGCAACAATATGTAACCCTGATTGCGCTCTCTCACTCTCTATCTCTCTCTCTATCTCTCCTGAGTGGAAAACAAGCCACAAGTGAGTGTGGTTAGCTGTCTGTTTAAGTAGGTGGTGGGGAGTTGTATAGGTGTGGTGATGGGGTGAGTGCTGACGAATGGGAAGGTGCTTGTTGTCCAGGTAAGTGTTTGCAGGTGTGTCTGTGTTTACAAGTGTGCTGTGTTGTGGTTGCTGTGTCCCTGTCAGTTGCGGGTGTGGAGCATTGCGGTGCAGGTTGTGTCTGGATCGTCTGGTGATGTTGCATAGGTGAGCTTGTTTTGTGATGGCAGGTGTCCGTGTTGTGTGCTAACCCCATTGTTCCGTGGCATGTTGTGTTGGTGTTTTTTTGTTGGGCCATTTCCATGTGGTGTTGCTTGGATGTTGTGTTGTGTGCGCCAGTGATCTGTGGTGTGTGGACATGTTTTTTGTGTTATTTTCGCATTGCACGTGTTACTTTTCCCATTTGTATTCTTGTGCGGGGAGCAGTCCGTTAGTTGTCTAATGCCTAACAAAACTGGGTCTTAACTTTTTTGTGTTATTTTCGCATTGCACGTGTTACTTTTCCCATTTGTATTCTTGTGCGGGGAGCAGTCCGTTAGTTGTCTAATGCCTAACAAAACTGGGTCTTAACTCTTGGCCGTTAAATGTATCTTTTTCGCTGCCATTAGCAGTCCCGCACTCCTTTGAATTGCTCTGGGGATCGGCAGTTGAGACTTGTGCTCTGCCGTTAGCTGAACATAACACGGAGCTTTGAATCGCTTACTGCACCTTAACGCACCCGTTAGTCTTTTTTTTGGCTAACGGCTGTCTTTAAATTGAACCCATAACCTCCGTACTTAAGTATACCTTTCAATTCAGTGGACCTATCTCTGAAAGTCTCAAACACAGTACTGTTTCTGAACAGCCTGAGGAACTTCCAACAGGCATTCTACAAATGAGGTTGTGGGGTGTGCATTAGTGTAGTGCAGGACACCACTGATGGCAGTTTTCTTGTGGAAAAGATCAGGCTGAATAGCGCCACTGTTGTCCAAACGAATTATCGCAACTAGAAATGAGAATGAAGATGTAGATATTTAATGAATCAGTTTGATGTCCAAATCCTTATTTTTCAGCACCCACCTTAATAGTATAATTCGGCGTGTCTATCCCAGATGCTTAAAATATCATCTATAGTGTGGTATATGATCTTATTTCATCAAAAGAGCTGCACCGACTAAAACGAACTGAAACAAACATTAGCAAATGATAAAGCTCAGATGCACCCTGTAGAAAGCTTTATGTAAAATGTGTTCCTGAAAAAACATTTCTTGTGTTTGAAAGTGAAGTAATGTAACAAAAGATTCCACTCGTTCATTTCTTCATCAGTAGTGTCCCCATGTTAACTCTTTGAATGCAGTCAAGGGGTTAACCCCTTAACGACCCATGATGGTGCAGGACCGTCATGGGTTGCTATACCGTTAAGGACCCATGACAGTCCTGCACCGTCATGGGTTAAACTCTACCATCGCGGCCGCACGGAGCGATGGGAGAGAGTGGGCTGCTTGTTACTAAGTGCCCCGGTACTGGGACACTTAGTAACAACCAGTAGAAAGTTTGTTGCAACATGCGATTCGCTTGATGAGCGAATATGTTGCAAATGCTGAATGACAGGGACAGTATTTGTAAATAGTGTCCCTGTCATATATCTCTGCCTCCCTCCATCTTGCACACTGCTGAGGTGGAGAGAGAGACAGAGAGAGATTGTGCCAGATCGTGTTCCAGCATATCTGAGTGTTCCTGTGGAAAAAAAGTACAAAAAAAGGTACAAAAAAAAAAAAAAAAAAAAAAAAAAAGAAAATTATCCATTTGATCTTTGGTTTGCAGTGATCAATAAGTTCCCCCCCATCTGATCACTTTTGGAGTTTGCTGATCTGTGGGACACCCCCCATCCCCCTTGTATTTTTTTGACTTTTTTTTACATTTTTTACATTTTTTGTATTTTTTTTTTTTTTATAAAATTTGATTAATAAATATAGTTTAGGTAGGTAGTTGGGTAGGTTTAGTGTAGACGTGTGTTAGGGAAAGGTTTAGGGATAGATTTAGGTTTAGGGAAAAAAAACAAACAATAAAAAAAAATATATATTTTAGATAGGTAGTTCACTTGGGTTAGGTAGGTTCAGGGTATACGTGTGTTACGGTAAGGTTTAGGGTTAGCTTTAGGTTTAGGGGTAGCGTAGGGAAAAAAAAAAATCCAAAAAATCCAAAAAAAAAGTTTATTTTATTAAAACATATATTCTATATTATAAGCTAGTTTAGATAGATAGTTGAGTTGGGTAGGTTCAGGGTATACGTATCACGGTGCCTGTGATCCCTTGTTTATATTTTTCTGTCAGTTATCCTATGTTAGGTTCTCATTGGTTGCCCTGTGTTAAGCCCGCCGAGTATGGCCTTTATATACTGGGCTCCTGCACCCACACATTGCCCTTTCGTGGTGTTCCTGTACCAGTGCTACTATTGCTCAAGGAGTTTCCAGTGTACCGACTTGGCTTACCTGACTACTCGCCAGTTCATGCGCCTGTGAACCCACCCCGATTGCCTGACTATTCTTCAGTGTCCGTTCCTGTGTTCCCGGCCTGGCTGACGTTCCTGCTCCTGTGTACCGACCCAGACTGGCTGACGTTCCTGCTCCTGTGTTCTCACCCGGCCTGGCTGACGTTCCTGTTCCTGTGCACCGACTTGGCTGATCTCCGTTCCTGCTATCCTGGTCCTTGTGGCCTCGGCGACATTCTGATATCCGGTGCCTTGATGTGTCTGGCACCTCTGCTCCAGTAGGCTTGTCAAGTGCTGTCTCAGTAATGCTCTATGGAGCGCCTCTGGCCTAGTCCTCCGCTTCTGTCTAACCGGCTGCAAGTGCTGCCTCCGTGATTGCACCAGTACATTGCCATTGGCTCACACTCCACTCAGTCAAACCGGTTGCAAGTGTTGCCTTTCGTGATTGCTCCGGTACATTGCCATTGGCTTACGCTCCACTCTGTCAAACCAGCTGCAAGTGTTGCCTCCGTGATTGCTCCGGTTCATTGCCATTGGCTTACGCTCCACTCTGTCAAACCGGTTGCAAGTGTTGCCTCCATAATTGCACCGGTATATTGCCATTGGCTTATGCTCCATTCTGTCAAACCAGCTGCAAGTGTTGCCTCCGCTATTACTCCGGTACATTGCCATTGGCGTACGCTCCACTCTGTCAAACCGGTTGCAAGTGTTACCTCCGTGATTGCTCTGGTACATTGCCATTGGCGTACGCTACACTCTGTCAAACCGATTGCAAGTGCTGCCTCCGTGAATGCACCAGTAGCGCTCCTTTACTTCAGTGTACTGGTAACTCTCAGTGGGTGCAGACTTTGGCATGTTTAAGAATCAGTTCAGTACTTCCACATATGAGACTTTTTACCATCCTTGATGAACTTTAACTCCTGCATTGCCTAAACCTGGGAAACTACTCCTATGTCTGACCCGTGTCAGCATAGACTGTCTGTACTCCTATATTTGTGCTGGACCTGTGTGGGCCTGAAATATTACCTGTCATGTGTCTGTACTATACTTTGTATATTACAGGACCTGTGAGGGTTCTTATTGTATTATTGTATTCAATAAAACTGTATTTTTATCCTAACCCTGTGTCTGTGAGTCAAACAAACCATTACAATACGTGGGTTAAGGTAAGGTTTAGGGTTAGGTTTAGGGTTAGGTTTAGGGGTAGCGTAGGAAAAAGAAAAAAAAAATTTTTATTAAAAAATTTATTCTATATTATAAGCTAGTTTACATAGGTAGTTGGGTTGGGTAGGTTCAGGCAATATGTGTGTTAGGGTAAGGTTTAGTGAAAGATTTAGGTTTAGGAGTAGAATAGGGAAAAAAAATATTTAAAAAAATTATCATAGGAATAGTGACCGTTTGGGGTGAGAGTTAGGTATAGTTAGTTATAGACGTTAGTAATTTATTTTATTTAGAGTAGGTGTGTACAATGCAGTGGCATTATAGTTTAGAAGAGGCGTATTCCTTTTTGGCGTCTGACTCAGAAGCCACAGACACTGCATCAGACTTTGACGTCACTCAGTTTTCTGAGAGTGAGAGCTCTAGTAGTGATGACGCAGTTGTGAAAAAAAAGACGCACTGCCCCAAGAGCTGTCCCAGCAACTGCCCCACAAGCTGCCCCAGCAACTGCCCTAAGAGCTGTCCCAACAACTGCACCAAGAGCTGCCCCAACAACTGCACCAAGAGCTGCCCCAGCAACTTCCCAAAGAGCTGCTCAAAGACCTTCCCAAAGATCTGCCCTAAGAAATGCCCCAAGATCTGCCCTAAGAAATGCCCCATGACCTGCCACAAGTACTGCCCCAAGAACTGCCACTCCTGCTGATGAATGGGTATCACCAGACAATTTATGCCCACAAATTCCTGAATTCACAGGCAACCCAGGAATTCAAGTGGATGTGGCAGGATTTACCTATGTTCAATTTTTTTATTTATTTTTGGGGGAAGAAGTTTTGGGGGAAATCGTGTCTCAAACAAAATTATACGCAGCCTAATATATTGCCGCCAACCCATCAGCATTCATTTCCAAGCAAAAAATATGGCAACCCACAAACCTTTTAGGATTTAAGAAATTCTGGCCCTTACGATGACAACGGGAATAGTTGAAAAACCAAGTATTAGGTCATAATGGAGTAAAAACTCCGTATATGATACCCCTATGTTCGCCAAAACAATGACCATGACTAGATACAAAATGATTTTGCACTTTATGCCCTTTAGTGATAATACCCTGTGCCTCCCAAAAGAACACCCCCAGTATGACAGACTGTTCAAAATTCGCCCCTTAATAAATCATTTGCAGGAAAAGTTTGCCCAAGTATATATCCCCCAAAAACACATAAGTATAGATGAATCCCTTATGAACTATAAAGGCAGGTTAGGTTTCAAACAATACATCCCCTCCAAATTTTATACATTTTGTGAAAGTGCCACAGGCTATACCCAGGCTTTTCGAATTTAAGAGGGCAAGGACAGCCAACTGGACCCCCCTGGTTGCCCCGAATCTCTGGGAACAAATGGGAAGATAGTTTGGGATCTGATTTTCCCCTTGTTAAATAAAGGATATCATTTATATGTTGACAACTACTACACCAGCCCCCTTTTATTTAAGTCACTTTTTTATTTTGACACCGTGGCCTGTGGCACTGTCAGGCGCAATTGCAGGGAGATGCCCAAAGAACTTGTACAAAAAAACTTGAAACCGGGACGTCCTCAGCTTTATGCCAACAAGAGCTGCTGGCAGTTAAGTTCAAGGACAGAAAAGATGTGTACATGCTTTCCACCATGTATGAGGACAAAACTGTGGCAGTCTCTGTTAGTGGCAGAAGGGTGGTAATAAGAAAGCCAGTCAGAGACTACAACAAGCACATGGGGGGGAGTTGATCTGTGTGATCAACTCATGCAGCCATAACTCACCATGCGAAAGTGTAGGGCATGGTACAAAAAGGTTGCCATTTACATGATGCAGACAGTAGCATACAATTCTTTTTTGATTTTCAAATTGGCAAACCCCACTCTAAAACTAAGTTTTCTGCAGTATCAGCTCCATCTTATTTCCAAATTTTTGTTTCAAGGGGCAAAAGAAATAATTCCACCAAAACCCGGGGTACTACATTTTATTTATAAAATCCCCCCAACACCCCAAAGAAAAATCCACAAAAGCGCTGCAGGGTTTGCTACAGCAAGGGAATACGGACAGAAACCTCTGCTTACTGTCCTTACTGCCCTTCCAAACCTGGCCTCTGCATGGGTGACTGCTTAAAGCAATACCATGAAGGCACAATGCAGTAGTGCTGTGAAGTTTATTTTATTATTTGGCCACTTTTTCCCCCTGAAATATCCTTTTTTTATTTTTCAAAACACATCCCTCCTTAGATCTAACACTATCAAAATATAATGGGAAGCAAAGCACCCTAAGTTTTTTCCATTTCTGATAATGGAAACACACATGTTCCCTACTGGGCCCAGTAGTTCCCCCAAACCCTGACAAACCTATGCATATGGGACATTGCTGTACTCAGATGATGTAACTCACCACCAATGTAAGGCACTTAAAAAATGAGCAAATATCATCAGATTGAAATCCAGAGCAACACTAAAATATAAGACTGAAAAAATGGTGTTTCTCTGCCTTACTGCAGGTTTAGGGAGGGATTGCTGATACAGAGGCAGCGAAAAAATTGAAAAAGTGCAAATAGAATGAAAGCCAGGGTTGTCTGCTCTTCTACAACATATACTTTTGGGGGTAAAATTCATTGCAGTATTGCCAAACAGCCCGAAATGAGACAAGACATCAGCTATAAAAATGGCATGTCTGTAAAAGGAAACTCACATGTTCCAACTGGGCCCAGTATCTCCCCCAAACCCTGCATATGGGGCATTGCTGTACACAGAAGAAGGAGCTGAACACTAATCAATGCAGTTTATAAAATCTTAACCTATCCTGTGCTTGAAATTCACATCAACATTGAAGTCTAAGTGTGAAAAACGCTAATATTTTTTTTTTTTACTTGCTTTAAGTTTTCACAGGATTAGTGGTAAAATGGCTGTGTACAAAATTTGAAAACACACTTAAAACGAAAGCCTGGGGTGTCTACTTTCCAAAACTATACACTTTTGGGGGGAAATCTTAAAAAAGAGCACTGTTACACAGGACAAATGAGGAATGGCACCAGTAACGCACGTTGTGAAAATTCAAAGTGTGAACCTGGAAATGTGCATGTTCCAATTTGGGCCCCGTAGCTCCTGCAAACCATGAGAAAGCTATGCATATTGGGTATTGCCGTACTCACAAGAAGGAGCTGAACACTAATCAATGCAGTTTATAAAATCTTCACCTGTTCTGTACTTGAAATTCACATCAACATTGAAGTCTAAGTGTGAAAAAAGCTGATTTTTTTTTACTTGCGTCAAATTTTCAACAGGATTAGTGGTAAAATGGCTGTGTAAAAAATTTGAAAACACACCTAAAACGAAAGCCTGGGGTGTCTACTTTCCAACCATATACACTTTTATGGGGAAATCTTAAAGTGGAGCACTGGAACATAGTACTAAATGAGAAATGGCACCAGATAAGCAAGATACGAAAATTCAATATTTGTTCAAATTTGCGCCCCATAGCTCCCCTAAACCATGAGAAAGCTATGCATATGTGGTAATGACGTACTCAGAAGAAGGAGCCGAACACTAAAATAAATGCAGTTTAAAAATTCATCACCTACTCTGTGCTTGAAATCCACATCAACATTGAAATCTAAGTGTGAAAAATGCTGATTTTTTTTTACTTACGTCAAGATGTACGAGTGATTGGTGGTAAAATGGCTGCGTAAAAAACGTGAAAACATAAATAAAATGAAAGCTGGGTTGTCTACTTTTCAAAAATATACACTTTTCGGTAGAAATCTTAAAGTGGAGCACTGGAACATAGCCCCAAATGAGAAATGGCACCAAATAAGCAAGACGTGAAAATTCAATATTTGTTCAAATTTGTGCTCTGTTGCTCCCCCAAACCATGAGAAAGCTATGCAAATGGGGTAATGCCATATTCAGAAGAAGGAGCCAAACACTAATAAATGCAGTTTAAAAAATCATCACCTACTCTGTGCTTGAAATCCACACCAACATTGAAATCTAAGTGTGAAAAACCCAGATTTTTTTTACTTACGTCAAGATGTATGAGTGATTGGTGGTAAAATGGCTGCGTAAAAAATTTGAAAACATACATAATATGAAAGCTTGGGGTGTCTACTTTCCAAAAATATACACTTTTGGGGGGAAATCTTAGAGTGGAGCACTGTTACACAGCCCCAAATGAGACATGGCACCAGTGATGCAAGCTGTGAAAATTCAAAGTGTGAAACTGGAAGCGAGCATGTTCCAATATGGGCCCCGTAGCTCCCTCAAACCTTGAGAAACCTATGCATATGGGGTATTGCCATACTCAGAAGAAGGAGCTGAACACTAAACAATGTGTTTTAAAAAACCTTCACATATCATGTGCTTGAAATTCACATCAACACTGAAGTGAAAGTGTGAAAAACGCTGTTTTTTTAACTTACGTCAAGATGTACAAGGGATTGGTGGTAAAATGGCTGCATTAAAAATGTGAAAACATACATAAAATATAAGCCTGGGGTGTCTACTTTCCAAAAATATACACATTTGGGAGGAAATCTTAGAGTGGAGCACTGTTACACAGCCCCAGATGAGACATGGCACCAGTGATGCAAGCTGTGAAAATTCAGTGTGAAACTGGAAACGTACATGTTCCAATTTGGGCCCCGTAGCTCCCCCAAACCTTTAGAAACCTATGCATATGGGGTATTGCCGTACTCAGAGGAAGGAGCTGAACAGTAAACAATGGATATTTTTAAATTTGCTACTATCCTGTGCTTGATATCAACAATAATATTGAAATGTAAGTGTGAGAACTGCAAAAAAAAAAACAACAACATTTTTCCACAATTTTGAAAAATATTTCTGGAAAAATAGCTGCATAAAAACACTTCAAAATTCTCCTAATTATTTACTTTATGTTGTCTAGTTTTCAGAAACATATACCTTTATGGGACATTTTTGGTTCTGGCACCATCAACTAAGCTATGATGCTCACATGCCAATTGTTGAAAAGTTGGAAATAATGGCATCCATCTTGTAATATTTACCTTGTAAATGTGAGGAAGGGATTGAAATACTAGGCATATGGGGTACTCTTATATTCAGGAGAAGCAAATGAATATATTTAGGGGTATTTTTTTGTCATGAACTAATAGTATGCAAAAATGTAAGCAAAATGTTGGGTTTTTTAAAAATGTTTTCCTCTTTTTTTTTTCTATTTTAATCAAATTAAACAATGAGGTTCTGACACTCTAATGACAGCACTAAAATGTAAATTTTTGTCATGGAATGTGCGTGGCCTGAATGATGCTATTAAAAGATCCTTGGTCCTGAACCACGTCAGGAAACAGACTCCTGGGGTGGTCATGTTGCAGGAGACACATCTCTCTACAAGTAGAGTTCTGTCTCTTAGAAGGCAGTGGATACAAAGTCATTACCATGCCACATACTCCACATACTCAAGAGGTATTTCCATTCTTACTACTAAATTGGTTTCCTTTAAATTCATTGACCTCAAATCGGACCCCCAGGGCCGCTATCATTTTTTAACATGTAAACTGCAGGGAGCTCTGTTTGTTCTTTTGAATGTTTATATCCCACCGCCTTTCAACCCTTCAATCCTCAGGGACATGCTTGTATACATTTCTGACAAACCACATCATCGTATTGTTTGTATGGGCGACTTTAACATAGCTACTAATTCTGACTTAGATTAGGTGGTGCAGTTGTTGACTCCAGACTATATAGAGAAGCCTTTCTCAGTCTCATAGGTGACATGGGATTCATAGACGTATGGAGGACTCTCCATCCGCAGACCCGGGAGTTCTCATGCCACTCAGCTACATATAAAAGGTTATCTAGAATTGATTACGCGTTCGTTAATCGGTCAATCTTGAATTTGGTTACAGATTGCTGTTTTCTGACCAGGGTCGCTTCCGACCACTCCCTGCTCTTGTTATCGCTACAGCGAGACCAGAGACCTGGGTCTGGGGTGTGGAGACTTAGTCCCATATGGTTGACTAATACATATCTGGTGACCAAACATAGGGAAGATCTGAATTAATATTTTGTTAATAATGTTGACACTGCTGCTCAAGGCACTGTTTGGGAGGCTGCTAAGGCGACTGCAAGGGGCTCCTTGATATCCCTTATATCTATGAACAATAGGCTTGGGTCTCGGGAAGTGGAGGAATTGGAATCGGATGCTGCTGAGGCGGAAAAACAATTTGTAGAAAAAAGGGACTCGATATCCTATACTAACTTTGTTTCTTGCTCCTTGAAGTATTCCATAAAACTGTCTGACTCAAGTGCCCATCGCATTTTTTACTTGAAACAAAATATCTTTGAAAATGGAGATAAGGCAGGGAAACTGATGGCTCATCTTGTTTCTCAAAACCGGGGGACTTCGTTGGTTTCCTCTCTCCGGGACCCTGGGGGTGAACTGATTCTTGATCCACAGATGACTCATTCGCAATTTCGGTGCTTCTATTCTCAACTTTATGAATCTTGATTGACCCACTCTGAGACTCAGATCTCTTGATTTATTGATCAATGCAACCTTCCGCAACTTTCCTTTGAGCATAAACAAATGCTCAATGCTCCTATTCTTTTGAGAGAGGTGGTGGAGGCTATCCGTGGTTTGCCGGCGGGCAAGGCATCCGGTGTGGATGGTCTTCCTGCAGAATGGTATAAAGAGTTTATGGATGTTTTGGCCCCCCATTTTCTGAATACTTTCTATGCTGCTATTGACGATGGTCACCTTCCGGATTCTATGAATAATGCTTCCATTATTGTGTCGCCCAAACCAGGAAAAGATCCGGAGATAAGTGATTCTTAGAGGCCTATTTCCTTATTGACTACGGACGCCAAAAATTGTGGCGAAAATCCCAGCTACCAGATTAAATATGGTGCTGGGAACCATAATACACGAAGATCAAACCGGCTTTATCCCAGGTAAATCAACATCACACAATCTTAGAAGGTTATTTATGCACCTGCAACTCTCTCATGATACCATAGGTGTCAGGCTTGTTATGGTTGGAGCGTACGAGCAAGGAATGCTATCTCTTGCCAGACAACGTTACCAGGTGATCCACAGAGGAATGCAAGTAGAACACCTAGGTAAGAATGACAGCATGGGAGTGCAAGGGTTAAGCAAAGCGTAGTCAGGAACAGTTCAGAAGATCAGGGCAGGCGGCAATCAAGCAGAATCGGTAAAACTAGCCAAGGTCAGGAAACAGGCAAGCAGGGAAATCCAGAAGGCAAGCAGAAAGTCAAGGTAATGGGAAATCCAGCAGAGGGTCTGAAGCAAAGCAAGGAAGGAGGCACTGAGTACTGGAAGTTTAGAGCACACAGGAACCAAAGTTTTGGAACACTGAAGCAAAGTGGACACAGCCTGAGGGGTTTTTATAGTGTCATGGGTTTTCACCCCTCCCCTCTGCTGAACAAACCTCTCACTGGATTGGCCAACAGAGGGGTGTGCAACCACAGCACATGCCTCACTGTTTAACTGGAGGCACACAGTTGATGAGAAAGGCAGGCTTCACCTCCCCCCTACAGGTGTACAACACCATGGTTTGATCTGGGCACCCTGTGGATACCTTCCCTGGAGACTCCGTCAACTTTAGGCCATGGCTTAGGCCTACCGCGCCATCGTGATTGCAACCGCAGGCAGACGCTGCTACTCGAGGCCGTGGCTTCGGCCTACTTAGTGATCGAGGAGCATCTGGGATGCCCCTAGCAGCGGCGGATGGCTGGGACACTGAGGTAAGAGCTAGAGGGGCATGACAGTACCCCCTCCTACGAGCGACCTCCGGGCGCGTCTAGGTGCCGGATGTTCAGGATGGGCTCTGAGGAATGCCCTAAGGCATGCCGGGGCAGGGATATTGGCGACTGGTTGCCAGGATCGCTCCTCAGGTCCATACCCCTTCCAGTGTATTAGATACTCTAGTCTTCCTCCACATATAAGTGAATCCATGATTTCTTGAACCTCGAATTCTTCTACATCGTTCACCACTACTGGAAGAGGAGGAGTAGGTGGTCTCCTTTGAGTGGTGTTGGGTATCCATCTTTTGAGAAGCTACACATGAAATGTAGGATGGGTGCGCCATGTAGTAGGTAATTGTAAGGAACCTGCAGCAGGGTTAATGATTTTTATGATGGGGAAAGGCCCCAAGAATTTGGGTCCCAATTTCTTGGTAGGGCAAAATATCTTAACATGTGCTGAGGACAGCCATAGCTTATCCCCAACCTGGTATAAGGGGGAAGGTTTACATCGCCGGTCAGCTTGGTTCTTATAAGACTGTTGTGCCTTTTTTAATGTTTCCTATAATAGAGTAAAACCTTGGTTCAGTAGTTGAAGACGGTCTGTAGCCTGAGGGACCATGGTAGTAACAGGTAGTTGAGGAATATTAGGTGGATGATAACCATAATTGGCCTTTAAGGGGGACATGCCTATAGAACTGTGTAGATGGTTGTTATAAGCAAATTCTGCTGTTGGTAGCCGGGACAACCAGTCATTCTGAAGATGGGTGATGTAACAACGTAGATATTGTTCAAGCGTTTGGTTGGTTCTCTCTGTCTGACCATCAGTTTGAAGATGGTATGCGGATGACAAGAGTCTTTGTATACCCAAACCATGATAAAAGGCAGACCAGAAATGAGAGGTAAATTGGACACCACAGTCAGAGAAGATGGTTTGTGGAATACCATGAAGGCGGAAAATTTCTTTGATGAACACGTCTGTGGACTCGGCAGCTGTAGGTAATCCGATAACAGGGACAAAATGTGCCATCTTGGTTAGGCAGTCTACAACCACCATTATAGTGGTGTAACATTGTGATGGTGGGAGTTCCACAATGAAGTCCACAGTTATGTCAGCCCGAGGACTTGTTGGTACTGGTAACGGTTGTAGTAACCCAGCGGGTCTTGAATTAGTACCTTTGGCTCGCCCACATACATCACATGATTGTATGTATTGTTCGATGTCTTTTTTCATACCAGGCCACCAGAATGACCGTTGGGTGAGTTCTGTGGTTTATTTAATACCTCCATGGCCTGCTAACGGGTGGTCATGTACCGAATGAAGTACATTGGTACGAACTTCAGGAGGAACAAAAAGAAGATTGTCTTTGTACAGCAGCCCATGTTTTTTGGTAAGGTAAGGATATTGATACAGGTAGGAATCTGCTTGAGAATGGGTCTGCAAAGCTTCTAATAGCGAGGAGTGAGTAGCCAAGAAATGACCAGGTTGGAGGATAGTATCCGTATCTGTTACGGGGTTCATGTAGACGGGACAAGGCATCCGCTTTTCCATTTCGTGATCCTGGTCTATAAGTGATATGCAGGTTGAATCTGCAGAAGAACAGAGCCCATCTGGCTTGTCTAGGACATAGACGGCGAGCTCCTTGTAGATACTCTAAATTCTTGTGGTCAGTGAACACAGTGATTGGATGGTTAGCCCCCTCCAAGAGGTGATGCCATTCCTCCAATGCCAATTTTATGGCTAGTAATTCTCTGTCTCCCACGCTGTAGTTAGTTTCCGCTGGGGATAATCGTCTAGAAAAGAAAGACACAAGATGAAGTGTCTCACGTTCTCCTTGTCGTTGTGATAGGATGGCCCCTGCGGCTGTCTCGGAGGTATCAACCTCCATAAAGAATGTTTTTTTAGGGTCTGGCAGTACGAGAATGGGGGCTGACGTGAACCTCTGTTTAAGTTCATCAAAAGCATGTTGTGCTTGAGGTGACCAGGCAAACTGGACATGTTTCTTGGTTAGATGGGTGATAGGAGCGATAACTTTAGAGAAACTGTGGATGAATTTTCTGTAGGAATTTGAGAACCCCACAAAGTGTTGCACAGTTTTAACAGAAGTAGGAACAGGCCAATCCAAGATGGATGATACCTTTTTGAGGTCCACTTTGATATTCCCCAGAGTTAATATGAATCCCAAAAATTCAACAGGTGTTGTCTCAAACACATATTTTTCTAATTTCGCATAAAGTCCATGTTGCCGAATCCGAGAAAGGACACGTTTAACATGCTCCCGATGGGTGGTAAGTGATGGTGAGCAGACTAAGATGTCGTTGAGATATACCACTACGAATATGTCCAACATATCTCGGAATACATCGTTGAGGAAGTGTTGAAAGGTGGCAGAGGCATTACAGAGCCCGAACGGCATGACCTGGTATTCATAGTGGCCATACCGGGATCGGAAAGCGTCTTCCATTCATGTCCTTTTTATACGCGTACCAAATTATAGGTTCCTCGTAAGTCCAAATTAGTATATATTTGTGCCTCTCTAAGTCAATTCATTAACTCTGAGATTAAGGGCAATGGATGTTTGTTTTTGATGGTAACCTTGTTAAGCTCTCTATAGTCCACACAGGGCCGGAGGCTTCCATCTTTTCTCCCCACGAAAAATATGCCAGCCCCGGCAGGAGAAGTGGATGGCCTTATGAATCCATTCCTTAGGTTCTCTTCTATATAGTCCTTTAAGGAGCTTAATTCAGGTTCAGAAAGAGGAAATATACGACCAAACGGAATGGGAGCTCCAGGAAGCAAGTCTATAGGACAGTCATATGGCCGGTGTGGGGGCAGTTTGTTGGCTTCTTATTTGCTGAAGACTTGGCTGAAAGCACAGTAGGGTATCGGTATTTCCAATGTCTTAGAAGAAATAGCATGCAAGGTGGAAAATGTGGTGTGAGAGAGGCAGTGTTCTTTACAGTAGGATGATGCAAAGGTGATTTGTCCTGTGGACCAATTAATGGTGGGGTTGTGATGTTTAAGCCAAGGAAGGCCAAGGAATATGGGAAACAAATGAGATTGTACTAAATTAAAGCTAAGAGTCTCCACATGTTTAGCCCCAATGCTCATGGTGAGAGGTACAGTCTCTGTGCTGACAGGCCCGGAGTTAATGCTGCTGTGGTCAATAAGAAGTATCGTGAGGGGTTGTTTCTTTAGTAGTGTAGGTATGTTCAGACTCTGGGCTAATTTATAATCCAAGAAATAGTCACTGGCCCTGGAATCAATGATGACGTCTTGTGGAATCTTGTTATGCGTCCACTGTAAGAAAGCAAGAAGAGACAAATGAGGAGCCATTACACCCAGTAGTAGTGGGTACTATATTGGATCTGGCTTACCTCTCGCTGCCAATTCAGGACAGAGACGGACTTGGTGACCAGAGCCACCACAATAAAGACACAGGTTCATTCGTCTCCTCCTTTTCTTTTCGGTTTCAGTCAGTGGTCCACGAGTAGCACCCAGTTGCATGGGTTCCTCCGAAGTGTTACCTGGAGTCGAGGAAACAGGTAAAGGAGGACGAGGTGTAGAGGTTAAGCGGAGAGGGAGGTTAGTGGGACGCTCCATGCATCTCTCCCGGAGTCTCCAATCTATCTGGTTACCAGGACGACTAGATCATCCGGAGAGTCAGGAATGCCAGTCTGAGCTAATTCATTATTAAAAGAATCAGCAAGGCCCAGGCGGAATTGGCCACGCGCCCCTGACATAGTGATCTCACAGTGGCCTCAGCAGTGGCCCTTTTATGGGGATCATCATAAAGGGCACCCATTGCTTGACAGGAGGTTGTCCAGGAGTCTAGAACAGGGCTGTTAGCATGTAGTAGGTGACGGGCCCAGGACAAAGGGGCGTCAGTTAATAAGGATATGGCAGTACAAACTTTAATAAAGTCTGTGGCATATGTCCTAGGTTTCAGGACGAACAACAGTTCACAGGACGTGATGAATGACCGGTACTTGGTACGATCTACGGAAAAACAAGCAGGAAGCTTGACATGTCCTTCTGGAGTAGTAGTGGCCCCAATTTCAAGAGATCCCGATTCATTCACTGAGGGTGGTTGATTCATAGTTGGAGGTTGCACTGCAGCAGGTTGTAATTCCTGGAACTGGGCTTGTAAAGCAACTTGGTTTTCTTGTATACCTTGTACTGTGTGGGATAATGTAGTGAGTTGCTGAGTCAGTGATGCGATAGCATCACCCATCCCTTTCAGCTCCATATGGCTTCAATGTATTGTCAGGCTTCTTATGGTTGGAGCGTAGGAGCAGGGAATGCTATCTCTTGCCAGCCAACCTTACCAGGTGATCCACAGAGGAATGCAAGTAGAACACCTAAGTAAGAATGACAGCACAGGAGTGCAAGGGTTAAGCAAAGTGTAGTCAGGAACAGTTCAGAAGATCAGGGCAGGTGGCAATCAAGCAGAATCGGTAAAACTAGCCAAGGTCAGGAAACAGGCAAGCAGAGAAGTCCAGAAGGCAAGCAGAAGGTCAGACAATGGGAAATCCAGCAGAGGGTCTGAAGCAAAGCAAGGAAGGAGGCACTGAGGACTGGAAGCTTAGAGCACACAGGAACCAAAGTTCTGGAACACTGAAGCAAAGTGGATACAGCCTGAGGGGTTTTTATAGTGTCATGGGTTTTCACCCCTCCCCTCTGCTGAACAAACCTCTCACTGGATTGGCCAACAGAGGGGTGTGCAACCACAGCACCTGCCTCACTGTTTACCTGGAGGCACACTATTGGTGGACAGTTGATGAGAGAGGCAGGCTTCACCTCCCCCCTACAGGTGTACAACACCATGGTTTGATCTGGGCACCCTGTGGATATCTTCCCTGGAGACTCCTTCAACTTTAGGCCATGGCTTAGGCCTACCGCGCCATCGCAATCGCGACCTCAACCGCAGGCAGACGCTGCTACTCGAGACCGCGGCTTCGGCCTACTCAGCAATCGCGGAGCATCTGGGAAGCCCCCAGCAGCGGCGGATGGCTGGGAGATGGAGATAGGAGCTAGAGGGGCATGACAATAGGATTTCAGGTGGTAGCACCTCTAGACGCATCTAAGGCCTTCGACTCTGTCTAGTGGCCTTATCTTTGGCATGTGCTCAGGGGATTTGGACCATCCTTTATCAAATGGATACATATCTTATATAGCAGTCCCAGGGCTGCTGTGGTGACAGGCGGACTGTGTTCACAGTCCTTCTCCTTACATCGTGGTACCAGGCAGGGCTGTCCACTCTCGCCCGGCCTGTTCGCCTTGGCCTTGGAACCCCTGGCTGTTCTCGTTCGTGCAAATCCATTGATTAGGGGACTCAGGGTGGAGGGCACAGAGGAAAAGCTTGCTCTATACGCTGACGACATCCTGCTTTTTTTGAATGATGATAAGAATTCCTTGGAGACCACATTGAAATTGGTGGACGATTTTGGCACTTACTCTGGATTCCAAATAAATTGGACTAAGTCCCCTTTGCTTCAGATTGATAATAAATCGCGGGAGTCTTGTCCAACTAATATCCCGCTTTCATATGTGGATGTGTTTACTTACTTGGGGAGATGAATTTGATACCCACTATTCAGTACTTTCAAGACAAAACAACTGCATGGCTTCACCTGCCTTTAAATGTTATTGGTAGATCGAATCTTATTAAAATGATTTTCTTGCCCAAATTTTTGTATGTCTTTCAAAACACGCCGGTCCCTATACCTAAAAAATATTTCCGACAAATAGATAAAATTATCTTACGTTTCCTATGGCGGGGGGTCAGGCTAGGATCAGGCTTACTACCCTCATGAGACCTAAACGTGAGGGGGGAATTGCCTTGCCCAATTTCTATAGGTACTATTTAGAGGCGCAATGCCGATATGCGTTGGATTTTGCTTCTTCCCAACTTCGATACCAGACTACTCAGATAGATACATTACTGTTGCGACCTGCCTATATGCTGTCCCAGTTCTTACACGGAGGCCCTGCAGTTTATAAAACTCAAACTCCGCTGACAACAACCCTATACGAGGCATGGGTGGAGGTGAAAGAGCTGTTGGGATACATCGCAATGGACACTGATAACCCCTTGTGGGGTGTCGCGGGGCTACGTCACTTATTTGATTGCGACTTTGGCCCTTTGAGGGCCAGATTTGGGATTACCAACCTTGGACAGTTATATCAGGATAGTCAGCTGAAATCCTTGGCACAATTGCATGACGAATACCATGTACCACATAATCTTTTTTACTCGTATTTATGTATTAGACATGGTCGGGCCCTGATGATCTCTACATTCCCGCTTCTTGCCAGAATGATGCTTCTCGAGCCTTCGAGACCTCTTTCTTTCATTTACCAGTGGTTGGAATCTCATGTAGGATATCAGGAGTTCTATCACGGTGCCCGTGATTGCTGCCTTTCCATGTCAGTAACCTATAGGGGGCTCTCCATTGGCTGCTTGCCTTTAGCCCGCCTTGCACTGCCTATTTAAACTGAGCTTGGGCACCCTTTGGTTGCCCTTTCGTGTTGTCTCTATGCTGCTGTTCCTGCTTTATGTTCCAGTGCTTCCTGGGCCTTGTCGCTGTTCCTGTTTGCCAGTGGTATCCTAGTTCCTGCCTCCAAGTCGCCTGGTTCCTGCATCTATTACTGATCCGGTTGGAGTTGCTGTTCCTGTCGTTGTTTCCTGCTGCCGTTCCAGATCAGGTTGACCTTCTGCCGTGCTGATCCTCGTCATACTCTGCTGGGTTCCTGTTTCATCATCTACCGGGTGCTTGTCGTCCCGGTGGTCTGGGCAACATTATTATTAGTCATTGGTTTCTCCAGTACGCGGGTACTGGTTCGCTCCACTATACCGGCTGCTGTTGCACTGGTTGAGTCATAGATTACTCCAGTACGCGGGTACTGGTTCGCTCCACTATACCAGCTGCTGTTGCACCGGTTGAATCAAAGGTTACTCCAGTACGTGGGTACTGGTTCGCTCCACTATACCGGCTGCTGTTGCACCGGTTGAATCATAGGTTACTCCAGTACGCGGGTACTGGTTCGCTCCACTGAGACTGGCTGCTATTGCACTTATATGAGCCATTGGTTACTCCAGTACGCGGGTACTGGTTCACTCCACTATACCGGCTGCTGTTGCAGCGGTTGAATCATAGGTTACTCCAGTACGCGGGTACTGGTTCGCTCCACTGAGACTGGCTGCTATTGCACTTATATGAGCCATTGGTTACTCAAGTACGCGGGTACTGGTTCGCTCCACTATACCGGCTGCTGTCGCACCGGTTGAGTCTTAGGTTACTCCAGTACACGGGTACTGGTTCGCTCCACCGAGACTGGTTGCTATTGCACTTATATGAGCCATTGGTTACTCCAGTACACGGGTACTGGTTCGCTCCACAATAACCGGCTGCTGTCACACAGGTAGTATCTTAGGTTACTCCAGTACGCGGGTACTGGTTCGCTCCACCGAGACTGGTTGCTATTGCACTTATCAGAGCCTTTGGTTACTCCAGTACGCGGGTACTGGTTTGCTCCACAATAACCGGCTGCTGTCGCACTGGTAGAGTCATTGGTTACTCCAGTACGCGGGTACTGGTTCGCTCCACTGAGACTGGCTGTTATTACACTTATATGAGCCACTGGTTACTCCAGTATGCGGGTACTGGTTCTCTCCACTGTAACTGGTTGCGGATGCACCTAATAAGCCTTTGGTTATTCCAGTACGCGGGTACTGGTTCGCTCCAGAATTCGAGGCTGTTCAGTCCTACACAGCCTGACAGATTGTAAGGTTCTCCCAGTATACTGTACTGGTTTGCTCCTCGCCTATCCGGTGGCTAGTTGCTATTGCAGACTCCACCAGTGTGACTGTGGTACACTGCTTGTTATTATTTCTACCTTTTATGAGTGTCAGTCCAGTTCAAACCATATATCCTGTGGCCTCGCTTGTCATCATTGGTGACTGGTTGTCTCCACCTAGCCAGTTACCTCGGCCACCTATACTGACCTCATTATCAGCAGTGGGCTGCCTTGCCCGGTATTGGTAAGGCTGGTAGAACCTGGTTGTGTCTATTCCTTTTAGGGATTGCCTTACCCGGTATTGGCAAGGCCAGTAGAGCCTCATTACCTACAGTCCCAGTATTTTGGCTGCCTTGCCCGGGATATTGGCAAGGCCGGTAGAGCTTCATTACATCAGTCCCAGTGTCTTGGCTGCCTTGCCCGGTATATTGGCAAGGCCGGTAGAGTCTTCAGTTTTCCTTGCATGAGTCTCCAGACGAGAAAGGTGGTGGCCATGAACTGGATGTCAAACGGAGCTCCCAATTGCAGGGTGTGGATTCATTTAGTTTTACAGTGCATCCCACACTATAGATTGGTTTACTTGCATCGGGGCACCCCAAACAAGTTTGACAAGATTTGGGGAAGATGGCAGAACTGGTGGACACATAGAGCTGATGCTAACGTGGCACTTGATGATGTGCAACTTGACGGCGCTGGTTGATTTGGGTCATGCTTGCTGGTTGCGTGGATGGATGTGAGGCATGGTTGATGCGTGGCGAGGTGTTTGAACCCTGTGCTTATTGAGATCTTGTGGCTTTGCTGCGGGTTCAGGAGAGAGAGGAATCTGAATTGGGGTAGGGGAGTTTAGCAAAAGTTAAGTTAGGTTAGTTTTTGGGAGTTTTGGTTTTACATAACAATAAAACTTCAGGTTGGCTCTGTACGCCTTATTGATATATATATATGTTCTTTTCATTGTTACATTTGTCTACATATTTTTCCTGTATCGCAACGATTTTACATGTATTTTTCTGTATTGGTGATATGTATGGAGTGATCTGATAATAAAATATATTTAAAAAAAAACTTAAACAATGAGGTATTCATATAATTGTGGTATCAAAAGAAAGCCCTACTTGTGCTTAAAAAAACAGTATATAATTCGTGTGGGTGTACAAAAGAAATGAAAGAGAAAATATGGCTGAACAAAGATATAGTCAAAAAAGTCAAAATTGCTCTGGTCCTTAAGTGAAAACATCAGATTTTCCCGGTCCTTAAGGGGTTAAGGGAACACCTGATGACTTTTCTTTTTTTTTTCTACTTTGTAGTTGTGATAAAAAATGTAGGATATGCATTAATGACACTGAAATTAATCATATGCGTACCACATGGGTACGGAATGCATTCTGTACCACTCTGGCACTCAAAGGGTTAATGTTTTGCTGTAAACGGCCACATCAGGATGAATACATACAGAGTAGGGAAGTTTTCATAATGAAGTGCTCTACAGGTTCAGCATAAATTATAGCTGGCATTCGAATAAGTGACATTAAGAAAGTTGTAATTTTACTAAATTATGTTAGGCAGATACAATTATCATTTCCAGTACAGCACAATAAGAACTTTGGGATATCACATATGACTATTAGTTCCCGGTAGGGGCCCATGTGTAGAAATATAACGGCCCCTTCTTATAGAACGTCACACAGTGCATCCTAGTAACGGTCATAACGGTCACTCGGCAGAGCAGTGGACAGCCATTCACACTGATACAGAGCCGCGCTACAACTGTCTTATTTGGATAGCGAGCTATAACTCTGCCTGTTATTTGGATATCGAGCGATCACAGACATCGTTAGTGAGAGTAAGTAAGCACATTTTATCCCCTCTCTGTCATTTAATAACTTTACTCTTAAAGTAAACGTACCCCAGGATTCATTATATGTACAGTTATAACAATATAAAATAGTGGACTCTCACATACTTTCGGAGAAACATAGGAATTTAACAGGTCTTACTATTCCCGGGTAGGAACATTGTAGGGGTATGAGAGATAGATTGATACCGTCCCCACCATGGGTCACTCCCCTCTGTATGTCCCTGCTGTCCCGCCCTCTTATTTCATCAAAAGAGTTGCACCGACTAAAACCAACTGATACATTACAACTGGTAAAGCTCAGGTGCACCCTGTAGAAAGCTTGTCTTTTTTCAACTTTGTTGTAGTGGTGATAAAAAAAAATAGGATATACATTAATGACACTGAAATTAACCATATGAGTGCCAGATGGGTACGGAATGCGTTCTGTACCACTCTGACACTCAAAGGGTTAATGTTTTGCAGTAAACGGCAACAGCGGGATGAAAATATACAGGATAGGGTAGTTTTCATAATGGAGTACTCTACGGGTTAATTATAAGTTGTAACTGGCATTCGAATAAGTGGCATTAACCCTTTGAGTGCCACAAGGGTATGGAACCCATTGCAAAGCAATGCGCTCTGTATCCCTCTAGCTCTCAAATGGTTAAGGAAGTAATATTTATGATGATAAACAAATACAACTGTCATATTCAGTACAACACAATAAGAACTGTGGGATATCACACATGACTATTAGCTCCCGGTAGGGGCCCATGTGTAGAAATATAACGGCTCCTTCTTATAGAACGTCACACAGTGCATCCTAGTAACGGACATAACGGTCACTAGACAGAGCAGTGGACAGCCATTCACACTGATACAGAGCCGCGCTACAACTGTCTTATTTGGATAGCGAGCTATAACTATACCTGTTATTTGGATATCGATCTATACACCTGTTTTATTTGGATATCGATCTACAACAGACATCGTTAGTGAGAGTAAGTAAGCATATTTTATGCCCTGTCATTTAATAACTTTGCTCTTAAAGTAAACGTACCCCAGGATTCATTATATCTACACTTACAATATAAAATAGTGGACTCTCACATACTTTCGGGGAAACATAGGAATTTAACAGGTCTTACTATTCCCCGGTAGGAACATTGTAGGGGTAGGAGACGTAGATTGATACTGCCCCCACCATGGGTCACTCCCCTCTGTATGTCCCTGCTGTCCCGCCCTCTTATTTCATCAAAAGAGTTGTGCTCCAACTAAAACTAACTGATACATTACAACTGATAACGCTCAGGTGCACCCTGTAGAAAGATTGTCTTTTTCCAACTTTGTTGTAGTTGTAATTTAAAAAATAGGATATGCATTAATGACATTGAAATTAACCATATGAGTGCCAGATGGATACGGAATGCGTTCTGTGCCACTTTGGCACTCAAAGGGTTAATGTTTTGCAGTAAACGGCAACAGAGGGATGAAAATATACACGATATGGTAGTTTTCCTAATGGAGTACTCTACGAGTTAATTATTAGTTGTAACTGGCATTCGAATAAGTGGCATTAACCCTTTGGATGCCAGAGGGGTATGGAACCCATTGCAAGGCAATGCGTTCCGTATCCCTCTAGCACTCAAATGGTTAAGGAAGTAATATTTATGATGCTAGACAGAGATAACTGTCATTTCCAGTACAACACAATAAGAACTTTGGGACATCACACATGACTATTAGCTGTCGGCAGGGGCCCATGTGTAGAAATATAACGGCTCCTTCATATAGAACGTCACACAGTGCATCCTAGTAACGGACATAACGGTCACTCGGCAGAGCAGTGGACAGTCATTCACACTGATACAGAGCCACGCTACAACTGTCTTATTTGGATAGCGAGCTATAACTCTACCTGTTATTTGGATATCGAGCGATCACAGACATCGTTAGTGAGAGTAAGTAAGCACATTTTATCCCCTCTCTGTCATTTAAGAACTTTGCTCTTAAAGAAAACGTACCCCAGGATTCATTATATGTACATTTATAACTATATAAAATAGGGGACACTCACAAACTTTCGGGGAAACATAGGAATTTAACAGGTATTACTATTCCCGGGTAGGAACACTGTAGGAGAGGCAGATTGATACCGCCCCCACCATGGGTCACTCCCCTCTGTATGTCCCTGCTGTCCCACCCTCTTATTTCATCAAAAGAATTGTGCTCCAACTAAAACTAATTGATAAAGCTCAGGTGCACCCTGTAGAAAGATTGTCTTTTTTCAACTTTGTAGTAGTTGTGATTAAAAAAAAAATAGGATATACATTAATGACACTGAAATTAACCATATGAGTACTAGAGGGATACTGAATAAGTTCTGTACCACTCTGGCACTCATATGGTTAATTTCAGTGTCATTAAGGAAGTAATATTTATGATGCTAGTCAGACAGATACAACTATCATTTCCAGTACAACACAATAAGAACTTTGGGATATCACACATGACTATTAGCTCCCGGTAGGGGCCCATGTGTAGAAATATAACGGCACCTTCTTATAGAACGTCACACAGTGCATCCTAGTAACGGATATAACGGTCACTCGGCAGAGCAGACAGCCATTCACACTGATACAGAGCCGCGCTACAACTGTCTTATTTGGATAGCGAGCTATAACTATACCTGTTATTTGGAAATCGATGTATACACCTGTTTTATTTGGATATTGAGCGATAACAGACATCATTAGTGAGACTAAGTAAGCATATTTATCCTCTCTTTGTAATTTAATGACTTTACTAAGCGTACCCCATGATTCTTTATAAGCACACTTAGCACCATATAAATAAGACTTTCACATACTTTAAAGAAACATAGGCACATGACAGGACTTACCATTCACGGGTAGGATCCTTGTAGGAGTAAAAGAGGCCGATTGATACCGCCCCCACCATGGGTCACTCCCCTCCGCATGTCTCTACTGTCCCACCCATTGCAGTGTGTATAATCTGTCTGGAGGATCGGTGCATCTACTATAGCAGTGTATTACCGACTGGTTGTTGTTGTGATGGGATCTCCGGGTGATGAGTTGCCCATGTCTGTTTGGTGTGTTGCAACCTGTAGAATAACACAACAGTAAGTACATTGGCCTTGGGTTATGTGTGATAAATCCTTTCATAACCAGAGGGATTGTATAGCGCGTTGTGCACATCTGGACCTTAACCCTGTGAGTGCCAGAGGGTTACCCAGTGCATTTCTAAGCAGCGTGTTGGGTACCCCTCTGGCTCCCGAGAGGTGAAATAGTTAATGGTGAAACTAAGGCCTTATGTACTTCTAGCCCAACCCAACTGCAATATATGCAGGGAGTACGCATATGTACTTAGTTGAATGGAAATCTTAACCATTTGAATGCTAAAACGGATTTCAGTGCTTGGCTTTGCAATTAGTTGGAGACGTCTAGCATTCAAGTGGTCATTTAAAGTTATGGCAATGTATATTTTCTTTCTGGTGAAGTTGGTATGTTCCAAACTGCATCTCCTTAGCTTTTTGCATCAAGTGCCTAGGGCCTTAACCGTTTGAGTGCCAGGGTGGTATACAGTGCAATGCATAGGTACACCTCTGGCAATCAAAGGGTTAACCAATAAAAAGTGTTTTGGAGCTTTAGTACTCCAGACACACCAGCAGTCATAGTCATTCTATCACTGCTTTATTACACAGGAGTTATCAGTGCATATGCTCAGTTATTGAGATCAAGCGCTTAGTCCTTAACCCTTTGAGTGCCAGAGGGCATTGCTTACTCCTCTGGCACTCAAAGGGTTAATGAGGGATATCCTGAAATACTGATTTTGTTCATGTGTCCCGAGGACTGGGGCTGAGAATCAATTCAGCAATCTAAGGAGGTGCAGTCTTTTAGCAAACAACTGCATTATATATCTGCACACCTCCCAAGTGTGTATCTACCTCTGTTTAGGAGATTAGCCTGTGTGTACTGTGTATAAAGAAGTGTATCAGGTTACTCCATAGCAATAAAATTCATTAATGTTTGTTTATATGTGTTTTTAAATTAGTTTGTCTTGCATTAAATCATTTACTCAGTTACACAAAGAGGTGCCAGTAGGTCTTGAAAAACCTAAATATTCCCACCAGCCCCCCGTCCCGTCCCCAGACACACCCCCTATATCAAGAGTGTTGGAAGGTATGTATTTGAAATTAAAATCATGTCACTCCCTGCTGACTTAAATGGGAATTTTAACCACTTGAATGCTAAAGAAGTCACACCCCATTTCTTTTCGTTACCTTGGAGACTTTCATCTGTGTAAAAACCCAATTGAAATTAATTTTACATTTGTCATCATCTTTTATACCAGTTTGTTTGCTTTAGATTCACGTCTCTTCAGCTTGATGAATAAGACCTCTAGTCTTCTTAAAAAGAGAGAAAATAAACCACCTCTAAAGGCACACATCACTGTATTTCACTTATCTACCACCCTCTCAGTGATGTAAAACTTTCTTACATTAATAAGAATTAATAACCTCTTGTACTAACATTTCTACTCTTTTTATTTCAGGTGATGCACTGGGGACATCTCTGGGATTAAATGGATCTTTTAATCCATTGAGTGCCAAAGGGAAAGTCATTGGACACCTGTGGGTTGAACACTTTGTAATGAGTCAAATATATATATTGTGATTATTTCTTCTAGGATATTTATATACATTACTAGTGTAAAAGCCCGTGTACACAGGCAAAGGTCCAGATGATGTTAATCTTTGGAGTGCCAGAGGGGTATGCAACGCATTGCTTTGCAATGCTTTGCGTACCCCTCTGGCACTCAAAGGGCTAAGAGGCCGGTCCTGCTCTTGTGTCCTGCTGCTGATGCAGTCATGCACTGTAGAGACTACCCAAAAGCACAGAATGCTCCCAGCACAGAACTCCCAGCATTCCATGCTCCCAGCACAGAACTCCAAGCATTCTATGCATTCGGGCAGTCTCTACTGAGCATGACAGCTTCTGACAAACATCCTAGAGAATTATATAGGATAATAGTATTGGGTAGCTAGGCTTAGTCTCCTGGGTTTATGCTTGAGGTGCGAGGACGTGTGCAGTGGGTGCTCATTGATATATATGATGTGCATTGTGTTGTGCACCTTCACATGCACCAACACTCATTTGGATGCTGGATGTGTCTTAAGTGTAGGATTTGTTTTTAATGCAACGTTGCTCTTTTAGTGAACTGATGTCATACTGGGGATTTTGGGGAGGATTTGTTTGACTATATACTGTGTCTATGTGACTTTTTTCTAATAAATTGGATTTGTTTTCTATAACGTTTTTCATTTGTCTCTTGATTTTTGATGATACTAATTGAGTTATGGGTCTGAGTGCCATTATAAGATCTACTTTTCTTTTCTTTTTTTCCCTATCCCATTCATTATATATTTGACTATTTTTAGATCCTTGGCACCCCCTGTGGGTTACACATGGTTTTGACCTATTTATGTACTTATTACTTATATGTGCTCCTTTGATTTATTATATATATAATGTATTGGAGTCCTCTCAAATATTACAGTGATTTAAAGCACGGTTTAAATCAATGATACAGTTGGTTACCTTCTATTGATATAAAATGTGCTTTTAACACATTGAATACTAGAGAGATCTCCAGAGCCTTTCAAAGCAAATAAGGGCTTAACCACTGATGTCCAGTGGGGGCGTGGGAGTGCGCGAGTGCATGTGTCCCTACTTGCAAGCTTCCAGAGTCCTGCAGCTATTGCTGGAAGTGCCAATGACTTGTCTTGATGACACAAATCTTGAGCATCAGCACTGTGCCACCTGGTTGTTCCTCACCCGAGGGAGGGAAAATAAGGTAATCACTCTTAGGTGGCATGGCAAACCTGTCTCACTGTGCCCCCCGCCCTCACTGAACTAAGTGCTGTCAGTGCAGCTTCCATGCATGCATCACCAGCCAGCCAGTGAGAAAGGAACATGACATATTTCCCTCCTCTCTCATTGGCTGGCTGGAAGTGTTTCATGTTAAACACTGTTGACCCAGCCAGCCCATTGAAAGGTCATAAGTGTTATCTATGTCCCACCTTCAAGATATGCAGTATGCTAGACTGCTGCTCTGCCTCACATCATACCTGTGGCTGTTGAGGTACCCATCTGAACCTACCCCAAGTGGTTGATTTTCCTGGATATTATGCTGTCCTTGAAGGCGGTTGCCAGGGACCAAGCGCAAATGTCCATTATTAGAGTGGTATAGTCACAATGATGAGGAAAAGTCACATTAGTGAAAGAAAATTGTTATAGTAAACACAGGTGATATACAAGTATGTGAAGGATCTCTCCAAAATGAGTCTTCATAAAATAATGTACCAACAATTAAATAAATAAAATAATAATAAGATTCTAAGTATGTGTTTCCCTTGGGAAGTCACAATACAGCAGGGTTCTGTGGCACTTATGGATATTATGCACAATATGATCCTTGTCTTTTTGACTGTAAGATCCAAGAATAACTATACATTTATATATTGTTCCCTTCAATAAGCCCTTGAGAAATTACATAAAAATGTGAGGGGTGCCCTGGAAACTTCAGGGAGGATGTGCACTAAGGAAAGATGCAATGGCAATGGTCTCTAGAAATATGTGGTGAGCACATTGCCTTGGCGATGGAGACACACATCTCCATATGCACTAAGAATTAGTGATGCAAGTGGAGGAGGATCAAATATGTATTAGTATGCAGGGTTGTTGTACTGCTGGTGATGTGTAAGGAATGTCCTCCCTTTCACATTGCCATCTGTCCAACAACCTTGAAGTCTGAGCACATCCTCTGTGCTCCCCCCACTTGCCCACTGGGAGAGAGGAGAGGGTCTGCTCAGACTTCAGAACCATGAACAGCATCACTCCCTTAATCCTTTCAGTGCCATAAGTATGTGGATTGCACAGTCTTGTACCACTGAAAGAGTTCCATTTGAGAGAGAAAGGCAGAGAAGCTACATACATCACAGCTTTTCTGCCCTTCTGTACTGACTGAACTAGCTGGCGGGCTATCTCCTGATCAGTTGATTTAGGTAAACACAGGACTCATAAGGCTATTGGTTACGGAGTGTTTTGCTAGTCCAGGGTTTACTTGAATCGGCAGATTGAGCCTGAGAATTCACTTCATGATTATTTGAACTGTTACAGCATTTGAGAGTAACCTTGTTTTACTCAGCAGGAAAAGCTCTATGACATATTGGTTTTAATAAAAAAATCCACAAGGGAATAGCATGGAAGAAGACTGAATAAAAAGTATTTCCAACCACTCACACAATAGGCAATTAGATTTACATGTATTACTCAAGTAACATTAAAAAAACAAGACCCTCACCCACAAAAAAAATAACAGGACACACTGCACCCAACTGAGGTCTACAGTCTGCATTGCCAAGCTCTGCCTAGGAAAAAAAATGGGGAATATCGCATACCCTGGCTACAAAATAAAAAGACACCTAATAGACGACTGAGTAGTTCAATAAAGGAAATTAATGGTTTCCTCTAAAAGACCACATACTTTGGTAATATAAAAGATGTAAAATAGTGGTAGACATATGTTTATTGTTGTGCAAATGCTATGAGCAAAACATGAACAGAAGAAGGATGTTAGCATATTAATACATTGTTCCAGGGGCCCCAGTGGAAGCGGTATGCTACTCTCATATGGAATAGTTCATTGTAGTCATCTCTAGCATTGTATGGTCAGGTACATCATCAGCACATATAGTGTTGCAAAGCCTGGGACTGTTAAATGGAGCCAATTAGGAATGGCAGCTTGATACAGAGATTGTGTTTTTGCCTTTTGATGTCCTCCTCTTAAAGCAGCAATGCAATGGACCAGAGGGCTGTGCAGTAGGTTAATATGTTCATGGATCCTTTGCCTTAGCTCCCTGATTGTTTTACTGACATATAGAAAGTGGTAGAAAGTTGGAAGGACACATTATTACATAAAAAAACACCCTTAGAAATGCAAGTAAAGAAGATACTTATTTTAAAATGTAATTCCCCACTGCCCTAACTACTCTGTACTTCATACTTAGTTATAGTATAATTTGGGGCTTTACAGATGCCAAATAGACGCGACACCACTGTTCCACATGGCCTGTATGAAGTATGCAAACTCATATCTTTGCCCTGTCATAAGATGTGTCAGCTGTCTTTCAGAATCTGGAAGAATTGTTTCCATTGCATATTGTAAGTGGTTATGAATCTGAGTATTTGTATTACTGGTCCAGCTGTGAGGAATTAAGAAAAAAATGGTAAGTAAGCAGGACCCAGACTGTATTCTCCTTTAATACATTTGGAGAGATAACCTCCGTACTTAAGTATGCCTTTCAATTCAGTGGACCTATCTTTGAAAGTCTCAAAAACAGTACTGTTTCTGAAGAGCCTGAGGATCTTCCAACAGGCATTCTACAAATCAGGTTGTGGGGTGTGCACTAGTGTGAGTAGGACACCACTGATGGCAGTTTTCTTGTGGAAGAGATCAGTCTGTATAGTGCTACTATTGTCCAGATTAATCATCTCAAATAGAAACGAGATGGAAGATGAAGATAATTCATGATTCAGTTTGATGTTGATATCATTATTGTTTAGCACTCCGCAAACTTAATAGTATAATTCAATGCTTCTCTTCTACATTATAAAAATGTAATTTATAGTTTGGTGTATGATTTTATTTAATCAAAACAATTGTACTCCAAAATAAACTAACTGAATAAAGATTAACAAATGATAATGCTCAGGTACACCCCATAGAAAGCTTGATGTAAAATTTGTTACTAAAAATAAAATTGCTGTGTGTGAAAGTGAAGTCAGGTAATAGAAGAATCCACCTGTTCATTTCTTAATCATCAGTGTCTCCAATTTAAAGGAAACACCTGGCGGCATTTCTAGCCTTTTTTCTGTTTTTTTTGTTTTTTTTTCAGATTTGTAAATGTGATAAACATTTTCATGCAGGCATTTACAATTAAAAAAACAGTGTTCAGAAAAATGTGGTAGATATAGTTGAAAGCATTTTGCACCCTCAGTACTATGCCAGCTCATATCAGTGGGTGCCGATTTTCTTTGAAGGACAATAACTACAATTCAGCAGGTTTTCAAGTGCATTTATACACAGACACACACATGATGTACATGGTTGGTGTGTGTGAGATATTATATGTATATATATATATATATATATATATATATATATATATATATATATTTATATATATATTATGGGTGACTAATGTAGCTATGCAAAGTGGAAGTCAGAGATGCTCAACTTAGAAAGAGACTGCAATAGAAATTTGCAGGCTGTCTAGGAGTGGTGTCCTGCCCAGGATGCAGTCTCTTTTAGCCTACTAGTTCCTTCACAAGGAGAAAATATCCTAAAACATACGATATTGGTCCTGCCAAAATATTAGTCCAGCCATGAAATACCAGGCAATTACTTTCCAAACAAGAGAAGCAGCCAACCCCAGATGTAGGTTTTGACCTTGATGGGCCTCTTCAGTGAGATGTAACTGATTTCTCTAGGCGATCTGAGCAAGGGGTCCACTGCTAGATTCCCTTATTACCCGTGGGGTGACTAATTCCAAGGCTAATTTGCATTTGTAAAGGTTAAGTCAGAGGCACTCAACTAGGAACGTGCCTGCAGTAGAAATTTGCAGGCTCTCTAGGAGTTGTGTCCTACCTGGGGTGCAGTCTCTTTTAGCCCACTAGTGCCTTTCACAGAGAGGAAATATCCTAAAGCATATCATACTGGTCCTGCCAAAACAGCAGTCCAGCCACAAAATGGCAGGCAATTCCTCTCTGACAAACAGTAACAAATGGGTGTACCAGCGCTGTATATCTTGTGTAAAGATACACCGAAAGGGATAGAGCGCAACCAGAGAAGACACTTTTTCTTTTAGAGGAAAAATGCAATATATAATAGAGGACTAGCACTGTCCCTAAGTGGCGCCCCAGTCTATAGCCAATAGTTAATGTTTGTGGATATCTGCACCGGTGCAGCTAGTCTTGTAGTTGCTCAAATTCAAAGATGAGCCAAAAGACCAAGAGGTATGTAGTTGTGCATAGACAGTGCAAGGAGTGCATGAAAAAGATATAGAGAGAAAAGTGCATACTAAATGCAGTAATTACATAGTCACACTTGTACAGCAGACAGTGGGAATATTGCATGATACTCAAGCACAAAATGAGAAGCAATAAGTGAAATAGTAACATGATAGTATTTAGAGTCAATATATGTGATCTTGCCTCTGTGTGATGGAAGCAATGTCCAATATCTTCTATATATATAAAAGGCCAGATGTATGTTTGTCCGATGCAGTCATGCTGTAACGGTTTATTCAGACTCTCAGACCAGAGGTAAAAAAATAAAACACAGTTTTATTGAGGACAAATGAGGAACACGGCCCCCTATGGGCAGAAATAGGTAATTACACGTAACTGAAGGCAATATGGTAAAATAGCAGACACAGTATGGATAAGGAGCAATACTGTACAAGCAATGGAACAGAGTATAGCAAGGGTGAAAGTCCAATGCAAGTAATCAGTCTCTGATGTGGTGTGTAAGACAACGCCCAGTAGTGGACAAGAGCAGCCAGAAACTGCGGTGCAAGGTGTAGAGCACCTAGTAGTGAGTCCAAACAGTAGTCCTCAATGACTGGCAATATGCAAGACCAACCACTTGTGCTAGAGCTAAATAGTACAAGAGCCAAGAGCACTCTGCCGTGCGTAACGGGATTAACCACACTGTATGAGCTGAATGGGACCAGAGCCAACGGCACCCTTATGGTGCTGAATGGGTTAATGACACTGCGTGAGCTGAATGGAACCAGAGCCTGTAGCACCCCTTGGTGCGTCAACGGATACCCACACTGCCAGAGCTGAAAGGGACCAGAGCCAGTAGCACCCGTTAATGCGTAAACGGATACCCAAACACTGCTACAGCCGAGTAAGACCAAAGCCACTAGCACCCTTCCGGTGCGTTAATGGATCGTGTGTATTGCAAGAGCTCTCGGTAGACAGTAACGGAAACCACCACTGCTCTGCAAGTCTAGCAGACAGGCTCGGTAATGAAGGCAGTAAGCTCAGCAAGTGTTAATGGAGAGGCTCGGTATCTGAGGCAACAAACTCTGCAAGTGTTAATGGACAGGCTCGGTAACGGAAGCAACAAGCTCAGCAAGTGTTAACGGATGGCCCAGTATCTGAGGCAACAAGTACTGCAAATGTCAGCGGACAGACTCGGTAACAGCGGCAACAAGCGTTAACAGATGGCCCAGTAACTGAGGCAACAAGCACTGCAAGTGTTAACGGCCAGGCTCGGTAGCGGAGGCAGCAAGCTCAGCAAGTGGGAGGTCAGCATATAAAGCACAAGACTGACAGCTCACAATGTCGCCAAGCGACATAGACGAAGTCTCGCTGGAACCGGATCACAGGAAACTGGACACAAGCAGGAATGTCAGCCAGGCCGGGTCATACACGGAGCAGGAGCGTCAGAGAAGCCGGATCAATCACGGAGCAGGAACGTCAGCCAGGCCGGGTCATACACGGAGCAGGAGTGTCAGACAAGACAGATCAATCATGGAGCAGGAACGTCAGCTAGGCCGGGTCATACACGGAGCAGGAACCAGAAGAATAGTTAGACAAGCCAAATCGGTACACAGGAATGCAGGAACACAGCAACGGAAGCACTGGTACTGGAACACCACGAAAGGGCACCTGACAGGTGCCAGAGGCCCGGTATAAGAAGGCCATACTGGGCGGACATAACAAGTTCTACCAATAGGAACACACCACAGCAGAGAGTGACAGGAAATCACGGGAACCGTGATACATGCGCAGTAGAGACTGCCCAATGCAGTCATGCGCAGTACACAGTGTCCGAACGTTTGGCCCGTGTACACAGGATTTTACACTAGTAGATAAATTAATATAAAGGGCAGGAAATAATGCACAATATTGACTAATGATATAGTTGGACCCTTACAATCAGAAAGACTTGTCTCAATGCAAAAAGGTAAATGGAAAGGCGGTCCAAACAGTGTCTTTCTGTGAAGCATCCAGTTGCACTGTATGTCATTCTCATTGATGCTGTGCGATGTGACGGACTACCCAAATGGATGGTCTGCCTTGCTATTCCACCTTTTGTGTCAGATGGAGCAGCTTCATCCTTTAGTTATATTAAATAAACATATTCCTTATGATTTGCAGTGTGTCAGAGTCCCAGAGTGTAAGTGATAAATATATATAGCTCCACTTAGTGTGTTACTTCAACTCAAGTCACTCCATTCGGCAATGGAGCGCCAAGTATTATTGGTACACTTTTCTGGTAGTCACCATATGGATGAAAAGAAGCCTGTATCAAGTCAATTATGAGTCTGCAGCATGTAAGTGAATTTTCACTGATGCTGAACAGTATTTGTTTTAAATATAAAGTTCAATGTTATCCAGCGCATTTCAGCACTACTGTAGGTGCCTTTTTCAAGAATCTAAACCAGGGGACCACTATTCCCCCCTATTTATTTTAATAATGACCAATCAATGGTGATGTGGCAGGTACCATCAAAGAGCTTTCCCAGTTATATGATACATTGTAAAGCAATAAGGTAGAATAGAAGATCGTTTCCTAAAAATAATATTGGGAGGATACATTTTAATTGCTCTATCCCTTACAAGTTAAGTGTATGATGGTCATGTAATTTGTCCATTATCAGGTGAAGATAAAAAGAAATAATGCAAACACCTCAATTACAGAGTGATCTATAGCAATATATTTGCAATTGTTTAGGTTGGTGTTGGTTGGTTGAGCAATTACCGTTATGAATCATATTGGTTTCAGATGAGGTGTCTGTGTAGATATGTATTGGGCAGTTCTGGTAATTGTTTTGGTTGGTAATATGGAATTGTTGGTTGGGATAGTGTTGGAAACATCTTGGTTTTCTGTATTAAAGGGATAGTAATGCTTGCTTTTAATAAAGTTTAATATTGTATATATATTAAAAATATAAATGCAATGATTTACGTTCCATCTCTCAAACATGTATAGTTTGAGAGATATAAGCTTCTAAACTCCCCCCCTCCTTCCCCTTTCACAGACGTCAGCACTCTAGCTGACAGAATGAGATCCTGGTCCCGGGACCAGACAACGGCTTTTCAGCAGAGCCAAAATAGCGTTGTCTAGAAAGAAATACTTCACTGGAACAGTGTGCTTGGTTTTTAAGGGCATATCTTCTTTCCTCTCTATTAAGACATGTCAGTACATGTTTATTGACCGTAACTATATAAATGTGATATTATATACCAACTAGTATGAAAGCCTGTGTACACAGGCTAAAGTGCCACCCAGCGGCCTTGGCTGCTGCCCCAGAGACAGGAGCGGAGACAGGTGGTAGGCCGTTCGGAGCACCCCGCTCCGGATCAATGCATTCAGCCAGTCTCTACTGTGTATGACTGCATCGTTCCAGCAGTCTCTACTGAGCATGTGCGTGTTAAGCACACAGGGAGCTTCACAGCCTAGCAAATTATTATAATAGAGATGTGTGTAAAGATCGGTATATCCTTAAGGGGAAACAGCCAGGTTATGGATCTATACAGAAGGAAAAGATATTTCCTCAGTTTATTGGACAAATAGTAACAAATGGATATACCGGCACTCTACCTCTTGTGTATAGAATGCAACCAGAGGAGAAACCTTTTTCTCTTAGAGGAAAAATTAAATATACAATAGATGACTAGCACTGTACCTAAGTGGCTCCCTAGTCTATATCTAATAGTTAATGTTTGTAGATATCTGCACTGATGAGCTAGTCTTGTAGTTGCTCAGATTCAAAGATGAGTCTGAAGACCAAGAGGTATGTATTTGTGAATAGACAGTGCAAGGAGTGCATGATAAAGATACAAAGAGAGAAAAGTGCACACTAAGTGCAGTAATTACATAGTCACACTTGTACAGCAGACAGTGGGAATATTGTATGATATGTGAAGTGACTCATACAGTATGAATATTGAATGGATAACTAAAAACATATTTAGTAGGGGTAAATATATATATGGTAATACATATACTCAAGCACAAAATGAGAAGCAATAAGTGGAATAGTTACAAGATAGTATCTACAGTCAATATATTTGATCTTGCCTCTGAGTGATGGTAGCAATGTCTAATATAGATAAATAAATGAATATACAGGGCAGAAAATAATGTGGAATAATGAATAATGTAACAGGTGTACCCTTACTCTTGTTTCAATGAAGAAAGGTTTTCTTTATGACATATAAATATCTTTTGTTTCAAGTCCATGACTGATGTTTTCAACTTTTGTAGAAGGACGGCCAAAATACCATCTGGTCTTTTAAAGTCAGAATCTTCTCTATATACAGTTTATTTTATTTGTTTCTCTTTAATATCATTTTGTAGTTGTATTAGCAACTCTTTTTTATACTGTATCATCAAGTACATCAACATATTAGAGACTTGGGTTAAGGTGGCATTCCAATTTCTAAAAAAGGGAGATCATCTTTAATAAAAGTTGGTGCTTTTTTATATGAAGCCCACTTGTATTCTTTGTACTTTAAAGGGACAGTAATGTCCCATTAAAAAAAATATTTAGAGTTAGGCAGAGGTTGAAAAAAGAAACTAATTGCCACAAACCCTATCTCTCAAACTGCTTTGGTTTGAGAGATATAGGGATTCAAAGTTCCCCCCTCCCTCCCCTTCTTCTGATGTCAGCTGTAAAGCTGAGAGCAGGAGATTCGAGTTATAGGACTCGAGAAGGCTCTGCAACAGAGCCAAAATCGCATTATTGCAAAATAATTAATTAATTGGAAAAGTCTACAAAGTGTGCCTGGTTGCAAGCACACTTTGTAGACTTTTCCAATGACTTAATTATTTTTAAGTAACGTAATTTGGGCTCTGCTGAAGATCCGCCTGCTGGTCCCCGGACCGGGATCTCCTGCTGTCAGTTAGACGCTGACATCAGGAGAAGGGCAAGGAGAAGGGAATTTGAATCCCTATATCTCTCAAACCATCGTGCTTTGAGAGATAGGGTTTGTGGAAATTAGTTTCTTTTTTCAAACTCTGCGTAACTGTAAATATTTTTTATGGGACATTAATGACCCTTTAAAGCACTAAATGCAAATTTCTTTTGACATAAAGACAAAATAGAGACAAAATCTTTTCTGTTGTTTTGTCTACAGTATCATTGAAATCAAACAGTGTATTTACATTGGAAATCCTTTGTCTGTTATCTTCAATGACATGCAAACATCTACTTGCACCCACTACAGTGCTTTCAACATTTATATTTTAATTACCATCGGTGATATTCTGAGGCTCTCCTTCCATATTCTTGGCCACTTAGAGGTTAAAGATTCATACACTTGCAAGCATTTATATTCAGCATATAGTCACTTTATTTTTTTATGTGTAGTCATATATTCCTTATATTATTTGACTTATATGCACAAATAAGTTTATTTCTTATTCATTCAAACACATTTTCTAATCAGTAACTGCCTGGTGAGCAATGGTAGGAGAACTGAAACATTTATCCACAAAAAGAAACTTTCAGCAGCTCAAATAACCTGGCTAGTTATATGATGGTATAATCACAAAAGTGCAAAAATGGCTGCAACAATGTATACCTCTACTAGATCTGCTTTTTATTCTCAGGGTACCATGGGCGCTGCTCAAATTCTTTATTGGATAAAACAGTATTGAATACTTATTGTGTGACATGTGGCTCAATCCATACAAAATACGTGTAGATGCCTACAAAAAGGCTGCCAATCCCTTGCACGTTGCCATCAGTTCAACAACAACCCTTAAATCTGAGCATATCCAATGTCCTTTCCCCACTTGTCCACTGGGAGAATGGAGAGGGTCTGTTCAGAATTCAGCACCACGGAGAGCATTGCTCCTTAACCCTTTCAGTGAAATAAGTATGTGGATTGCATACCCCTAAGCCACTGAAAGGTGAAAGAGTGGCAGAGAAGCTATATACAGTAGTGGCCAAAAGTTTTGAGAATGACACAAGTATTGATCTTCACAAAATTTGCTGCTTTAGTGTTCTTAGATATTATTGCCAGATGTTACTATGTTATACTGAAGTATAATTACAAACATTTCATAAGTGTCAAAGGCTTTTAAGGACAATTACATTAAGTTTATGCAAAGAGTCAATATTGGCAGTGTTGACCTTTCTTTTTCAAGACCTCTGCAATCCGCCCTGGCATGCTGTCAATTAACTTCTGGGTCACATGCTGACTGATGGCAGCCCATTCTTGCATAATCAATGCTTGGAGTTTGTCAGAATTTGTGGGTTTTTGTTTGTCCACCCACCTCTTGTGGATTGACCACAAGTTCTCAATGGGATGAAGGTCTGGGGAGTTTCCTGGCCATGGACCCAAAATTTTGATGTTTTGTTCCCCGAGCCACTTAGTTATCACTCTTGCCTTATGGCAAGGTGCTCCATCATGCTGGAACAGGTATTGTTCATCACCAAACTGTTCTTGGATGGTTGGGAGAAGCTGCTGTTGAAGGATGTGTTGGTGCCATTCTTTATTCATGGCTGTGTTCTTAGGCAAAATCGTGAGTGAACCCACTCCTTTGGCTCAGAAGAAACCCCACACATGAATGGTCTCAGGATGCTTTACTGTTGGCATGACACAGGACTGATGGTAGCACTCACCTTGTCTTCTCCAAATAATCTTTTTTATGGATGCCCCAAACAATCAGAAAGGGGATTCATCAGAGAAAATGACTTTACTCCAGTCCTCAGCAGTCCAATCTCTGTACTTTTTGCAGAATATCAGTCTGTCCCTGATGTTTTTCTTGGAGAGAAGTGGCTTGTTTTCTGCTCTTCTTGACACCAGGCCATCCTCCAAAAGTCTTCGCTTCACTGTACGTGCAGATGCACTCACACCAGCGTGCTGCCATTCCTGAGCGAGCTCTACACCAGTGGCGCCTTGATCCCACAGCTGAATCAACTTTAGGAGATGGTCCTGGAGCTTGCTGGACTTTCTTGGTATCACAGTGCCCGTGATCTTCTCCCATGGCGTTACCTGCCTTTATCCACTTGTGCTTGACAGCAGCAGTTTGGTCGCTGCCTGACTTCCTGTTTGCATACGCTCATCACTACAGTGCGCTCGCTATTTTGTAGACACGGCTTAATTGACCGAATTATGCTCCGCCTCTCCGGTAGGCCTTATATGCGGCCTTCAAACATTGCTTCAGTGCCCTTTCTTGGTGTATATGAGCATTGCTTGTATTCCTCGTTATGACGCGTTCTTGGCTGCTGATTCCGATTTGTGTATGACCCTTGGCTCCATCTGACTACCTGATTTGTGCCTGAATCTCTGGTCTTGTTTGACTACCCGATCCATGCTCAATCCCTGGCTCAGTTTTACTACCTGATCCATGTATGACCCCTGGCCTGGCTGACTACCCGCTCCATGCTAGTACTGTGGCTCTGTCTGACTACCCGATACGTTTATGTCCTTGGCTTTGTCTGACTCCGCTTACGCTATACCTTGGGCCTGCTCTCTCTCTGTGCAGGTCCCTGGGCCTGGTATCTGCCATCGTACTGCTCCGGGTTTTGTCTATACCTAGAGGCCTTGTATCTCTCTGGTCTTAGTGAGTATCCTGCCTGAACCCTAGCATTCTAGGGTGTGTTGTCTGACTGCTGTGAACACTTGCGTTCTAGGGTATTTTGTCACTTTAGACCCTAGCTTTCTAGGGTATCGCGCCTCTGCTGACCCTAGCGTTCTAGGGTAGAGATCAGCCGCTTACCACCCTTCTCCATCTTAGGTGGTACCCCGAAACATAGGCTAGGTTCTTTGCCGTGTTCCTGGTTCCAGTACTTCGGGCTAAGTTCAGTGTCAGCTCCTAGGTAGTGGACTGTAGCACTCTCTCCACTCCTGACCCTGGGGAAGTGCTTATTTACTATTCATTGTATTATATCTTTCAATAAAGTGGTGTTAATCTTAACTGTACCTGTCAAAGTCTTTCTTTGTCTAAGCTACCGTGAGAGATGGGTGCCCTGACGCATTCTTCACAACAATTGAACCCCTCTCCTTGAAGTTCTTGATGATTCGATAAATGGTTGATTTAGGTGCAATCTTACAAGCAGCAATATCCTTGCCTGTGAAGCCCTTTTTGTGCAAAGCAATGATGACAGCACGTATTTCCTTACAGGTAACAATGGTTAACAGAGGACGAACAATGATTTCAAGCACCACCCTCCTTTTAAAGCTTCTGCTCTGTTATTCTAACTCAATCAGCACAACAAAATGATCTCCAGCCTTGTCCACATCAACACTCTCACCTGTGTTAATGAGAGAATCGCTGACATGATGTCAGCTGGTCTTTTTGGGACAGGGCGGAAATGCAGTGGAAATGTTTTTTTGGGATTAAGTTCATTTTCATGGCAAAGAGGGAATTTGCAATTGATTGCAAGTCATCTGCTCTTTCTTCAAAACATTCTGGATATGCAAATTGCCATAATCTAAACTGAGGCAGCAGACTTTGTGAAAATTAATATTTGTGCCATTCTCAGAACTTTTGGCCACTACTGTACATCGCAGCTTCTCTGCCCTTCTGTACTGATTAAGCCAGTTGATGTGTTATCTGCCTATCAGTTGATTCAGGTAAACACTGAACTCATAAGACACTCAGATGTAGAGTGCTTTGCGAGTCCGGTGTTTTCCTGAATCTGCTGATTGGCCCTCTCAGCTGCTTCAAAGTTGTAATATATAGATTCTCTGCAATACTCTCATTTTGGAACCCGTTCATTTGCACAGGGATGTGCAATCCACACCTCTTGGTCTCCAGAGACAGAGGCTGATTCTCTGGCTTTTGTGATTGTCCTAAGTATCTCTGCCCACTTCTCATCCATTCTACCTACTTCCTACCCTGTTCCACCCAATACCCACCAATTCTAATATTAAACTCCACCTCTTCTCCTCTCAATCCCAACTAAGCTCCACCAACTTTATGACTCAATTCTCATCATTTAGACATGCCCATTCCCAGCTCATGAGTCATGTCCAGGGACTCCAAAGTAGGTATGCATATTCCCTGTTGCTATTAGCCAGTCAATATCATATACCCATTGTCTATAAAATAATGCAAGTGTACAGCTGTTACATGGAACATCTGAATGTATAATTAAAGTAACCACATACTTGTTTGTGAAAAACAAAGACTATCCCTGGAAGTAGGAGACAGGTGGCAGATTGGAATAACACAGTAATCAGATTTATCATATTGGTGCAAATCCCACCTCTAGAGCCTGCATTTCACTGTACAACTCAGGTGACCAAATGAAGCTTATTAACCCCTCAGTAATTACAAAGGTTGTGATGGTCTAATTGCCAAAAACTGGGATTTGAAACATTAAAGCTGAAGACTAAGTAGCTCTTGTATTGTCTGTTTCCATGACCGGCTGACAGTGTCACTAGTAAATTTATAATCACAGATTGCTTTCCCTGGTTTAGAATATATGTGTTGCATATTCTAATTTAAATTGACTGGCACAGTTGCAAGCCTGCGCACTTCAGCATGCACTCACCAAGTCAGATCAGCCCTGCCTCAAATGATTTGTTGCGGGTATCTCTACATTTTTATGTTATTACACCTTGTTCTACATAGGAAAATCCCAAGTAATTGCCAGCACCAGTCACAAAGTCAGTACTCCATGCCGACCCCTTACTATATACTCCAGATGAAAATGGATCATATGTATCAAAGCAAAATGGAGCAATTCTGGGGTAAATCAACTGCACTATATTACCCAATGTACCATTCATTTAAATTTGACTTTTTAACCCCTTGAATAATAGAGATATGTCTAATGCATTGCTTTGCAATACACTGGATACCTTACTAGAATTCAGGTGGTTACAACTTGTACTTGTCCCAGAATTACTCCTTTTTTGCTTTTATACATAAGACCTAATGAGTCATTGTCAATGCAAACCAGTCAATTGTACTCTGTTCCCCTGTTCCTGTTGTCATTACCTGATGATGTTGGAACAGCTTATTCCAGTTACCAGAAAGAAGCAAGGCTTCATGACTAATGATAATACTATGAAGGTAAAAGAAGTTTGAACTGGCTTTCACAATACATGCAAGATGGAGTGGTTACCTTACTTGTAGATATGTCAGTGTCCGTTTTAGTAAAATGATTAGTTGGGGGTGGCTCAGTGCTCAAACAATCTTGAAAGGTTAGTGTTTTCTGGGATTTGTAATGTTGGGGGGCATGCTGTAGTATCCAGGGCCATGCTTTGCATCTCCAGCCTCCCTTCCTCTTTCTTCCCATTGAAACCTTCAGTTTAGGCTGAGATATCCTTTAACCCTATACTTCTCAGAGTTTCTTGCAGAGAAACTCTGCTGTATCTTGTATTTCTACTGCCCTTCTCCTCCCCTGTTCATTTCATCTATTCCTCCCATTTTAAACACATTTTATCCCTCTTTTCTTATCTTCTCTCCATGTAGTGTTGTGTATATGCTTTGTTGCTTCATTTACAAATGTCTCGTTTTTGTTACTACAGAACTCAACTCACTGAGATGAATCATAAAAGAAAATACAACTCAGTTCCCACACAAGTGGAGCCTCACGCTTCCTTTGTCAGTCCAAGAATGATGTGCCCTCTTCCGCACCTCAGGTATTTATCTTTAATACTTTGGCCATTCTTCTCATGTATTAGAGATTTTCCTGCATAGTAAAACAAGTGTAGTCTTTAATGAGATGCTTCTTTCAAATGGTGTAACAGGTAAAGTTTGTCTTTTGTAATATTCAGTTTTATATTGTGGCCATGAGATGGAGAAGTTGATATGACTATCTATAGAGTATTAATCTAAGATTCACCCTTTTTGTTAGACAGCAGTAGAGAAAATGCCAAACTGACACCAGATGGTACTGTTTCTAACAGGTTAATTAGGCTAAACAAGTTTGAACTGTAACTGGTCTTGAAAGAAGCATCTTCCCAACCATAAGAGTGCCAGTGTTTTTCTTGGCAGGAAAAAACAAACAAGGTGTATGTTTTCCATACTGACACTGCATTGCTCCTTTAGAAATAACAGGATAATAGGATTTTAGTCTTACCTGTTAAATCCTTTTCACTTAGTCTATACTGGTAACTCTGGGAGGCGTCAGTCCCCTTTAAGTAGGCAGGAACATTCTCTAAATGTATGCAGGGGGTGGAGCCTCCCTTCCCTCTCAGGCTGCAGTCTACCCAGCCTGCCTCAGAATTGTTTGAGAATTAACCAGACTAGATAGTAGAAGTAAAGAAGACTCCTGTGAGCATGCCCCGAAGGACTCCCACATAATGCCACAGGAGAGCCAAGCATGGTCTCTTGACAGGGTGGAAGACCAGTAACCTGTATGGAATAAGTGAAAAGGATTTAACAGGTAAGACTAAAATCCTATTTTCACTGTCGTCCAATACAGGTTACTGGTAACTCTGGGATGTCCAAACATTGAGTCACCCTGAGGTGGGAAGAAGGCAAGGACCAGGCGCAAGGCCCCCAAAGTCACCAGGACCTCCATGAACCAACCGGTCAGAGATCCCAATTAACCAGAGTTCTCAACGGACACCAACTAGAGGTAAAAACAGATCCCAAGAACTGTTACACAGCACACTGAACCAGAGCCAATGGGCTCAACAGTAAGGAAGCACTGGGAACCTCAGAAAAGAAAAATCCTAGACAGGCAAAACTGCCTCCAGGACCTTCCTCCCAAAGCTGGCATCAGCCGAGGGCAGCACATCCACACGTTAGCACTTCAAGAAGGGGTGCACAGAAGACCAAGAGGCTGCCCGGCACAATGGAGCGGCAGACGCTTGATTCTTGGAGGCCCAAGAGGCACTAATTGACCTGGTAGAATTGGCTGTAACCCGAAAGGGAAAATGCTTATCCCTCAATTTGTAAGCTTCATGATTAGAAGACTTAATCCAAGATGCAAAAGGTACCCCGGATGCCGGTCTCCCTGCCCTAGGACCCTCAAGAATGACGAACAGGGCGTCAGACTTCCTGATAGACTCAGTGCGATGAACATAAAACTTGAGACAATGCAAAACATCCAACAAGTGGAGATGCCTCTCCTTGACAGAGGAAGGGTTAGGGCAGAAAGAGGGCACCACAATCTCCTGATTGATGTGGAACTCGGAGACCACTTTAGGCAAGGACTCCTTAGAGGTGCGAAGCACAGCCTTATCCTTGTGAAACACCAGATAAGGTGGTTACAGGACAGAGCTTGCAAGTCCACCACCCGGCGAACTGACACAATAGCCGGAAGAAAGGCCATCTTCCATGACAAAAGGCGCAAAGGAATAGTAGCCAAGGACTCAAAGGGGGAATGCTGGAGAACCCCCAAACCAGATTAAGGTCCCACTGAGAAGCCGGACTCCGAAAGGCAGGGTGCACAGTAGCAACACCTTGGAAGAAACCTCTGACGTCAGGAAGATAGTAATGCGATTCTGGAAAACGACAGAAAGCGCCGAAGTAAGAACCATAAGATAACTCAGACTGAGTCCCTTGCCAACACCGTCCAACCAAAAGGACAGGACAGTGGGAAGATCAAAGTCATGAGACAGATCTCTGTCAGTACACCAAGACACAAATATTGACCGGACACGGTGATAGATCGTGGAAGAAACAGGCTTATGGCACTAAGCACAGTAGAAACCACAGCAGAAGAAAACTCTTTCTTCCATAGAATCGAGGATTCAACATACAGGCCTTCAAATTGAGCCGAAGAACATCGTCTTCCACAGATAACCCTGTAGAAGAAGAGCTGGACGAGAGGGGAGCCGAAATGGCTTCACCACAGATAGGGTCATAAACTCCGGATACCAGGGTTGACGATGTCAATCCCGAACAATCAGAATTACCGGACAACGTACCAATTACAATGTCCGTAACGCCCATATAAACATAGGGGGAGATAGAGAGAGAGAGCGGAAAAATGGCCAGAGAGAATGTCCAGGAATGGACATTGTATCAGCAGCAGAGTTAGAGTGTCGCTCCACAGACAGCAAAATGGCGGAATCTTCCTGTTGTGTCCCATTGCCATCAGATCCACTTGGGCATTCCCCATCTCAGAACCAGGAGTTGAAACACCTCCGGATGTAGTTCCCACTCTCCGCTGTCGACTGTGTGACGACTGAGGAAGTCTGCCATGACGTTGTCTACGCCTGGATTGAGCACTGCGGAAATGACCGGAACATGAACCTCTGCCCAGGACAGAATGGCCTTGACCTCTAACCAAGCGGCGAGACTTCTTGTCCCGCCCTGTCTGTTGATGTAAGCCACTGCTGTGGCAAAGTCGGACTCCACTCAGACTGGCCTGTCCTCCAGTTGACACTCCCAATGATGGAAAGAAGGGACTCCTCCATGGACCACTTCCCCTGAGTGCTAAAGCAACCCAGAACAGCTCCCCAGCCCAGGAGGCTGGCATCCGTTGTGACCTTGGTCCAGTAGGGAATCCGGGAGGATCTTCCTTGTAGGAGATCGGAAGGCCCAACCATCACTCCAAGCTCAACTCGACATGGGGGGGGGGGTGATCAATAGCTTTTGATGATCGTTCGGTCCCTGCATGTCCGAATCACAAATCCCTGAAGTTCCCTGGTGTGTACCATGCCAAATGGAACCGCCTCTATCGTGGAGATGAACTACTCCACCAGAGAAGACAACTTCGGAACCAGTATCCAATAGCGTGATAGTATCATTATGACCCTTTGAGCAAATTGATGGTTACCTCGTCCGGTACAAAAATCATGCACCTCTGAGTATCGAACAGAAGACCCAGGTGCCGAGATGGAACAAGGTCAGACTTGACCAAGTTCGCAATCCAACAGTGATGTGTAAGGAACTGAATGCAGGTCTGGACCTGCTGATGAAGTAGGTCCGCAGATAATGGTTGCAAAAGGCAAGTCGTCCATGTACGAAGGCACTCTGATGCCGTCCCGATGGAGGACGGATATCAAGGCCCCCCAACACCCGTTGGAAAACCTGGGGGGAGGTCTATTGTCAGATGGTAGAGCTGAAACTGAAAATGACCTCTGTTGCAGGCAAACCTCAGATACTGCCTGCTCTCTAGATGGATTGAGATGTGAAATACGCATCCTGAAGGTCCAGAGAAGCAAGAAACTCCCCCAGAGACATGGCAGCAAATACTGTGAGCAGAGACTCCTGACGATAGTGAGACTTCACTACAAAGGAATTAAGATCTCACAGACCCAAAACAGGGCGGCATCCGCCGTCCCCCCCTTTTTTTTTTTTTTGGCCACCACAAAAAGGCTTAAATAGAATCTTGAACCCCTGTCCGCAGGGGGTACCTGTTCCAGGACAACCTTGTCTAGAAGAGCCTGAATAGCGTCTTCGAACAGACGGCTTCACTCAACTTCCTGAGGAGAACGAGAAAGATAAAGACGAAAAGGTGGGAGAGAAAAGAAAGGGATCTTATATCCCACAGACACAACCAGAAAAGTCCATGGGTCCGACACTGAATCATCCCACGGCGTTGGTGAGTCATGCCGAAGCAGTCACAAACTCATGGGCTTGAATGCGATGCGGCCTTGGGCTGCAATTGGTGCATGGGCTTGAAGGAGGAACGCGGAGCAGATGGAACCACCTGGTTCGTCGTACGTGTCTCAGAGTGAAAGGAACGAAAGGACTGGTTACGCGTAAACGGCCACTTTTTTTTTTTTTTTTTTAAAGACCAAGGGTAGAAGAGTACTCTAACCCCAGAGGTCTCGCTAATTAGTTCCTTAAGTTCGGATCCTCGTTCGGATCCAAACAAGGAAGTACCTTCAAAAGGCAAAGAAAGAAAAAGTTTTTTTTTTTTTTTGGAAGCCGTGACAGCAGACCAAATCTTAAGCCAACGCGCACGCCCAACCACCACAGGAGTAGCGGAGGCCCTTGCTATCATTCGGATGGCATCAAAGGCAGCAGCAGAAACATACTGTTGATCCATAGAGATAATAGCAAGGAGACGCGATCTCTCCGAAGTAGGCGCATCCTGACGGACCGCCATAGTAAGTTGCTCAGTTCAGACTGCAACTGCCCGGATAACCCATGCAACAGCAAAGGCTGGACGCTCAGCAGAGCCAATAGAAGTGAAAATGGACTTGAAGGGAACCTCAAGTTACTCATCAGTCCAATCTTGCAGCGCAGAAGCATCAGAAACATGTAAGACAGTAGTTTTATATGAAGTCTAGATATGGGTGCGTCCACCTTAGGGGGATGAACCCATTCAGTCATTTCTGTTTCAGAAAAGGGGAAAAGTTTAGCAAACTTTCTAGACACTGAAGAGGACATGTCCGGAGTAGTCCATGCGTCAGAACCAAACAATCAAGAGTTGGGTTAGGAGGAAAATGAGTAAGGGGCTTTGTAGGCACCTGAAAAACCATCAGAGAGATCAGAGGGAACCCCTTGAACTGATGGAATGTTGAGAGTGGACAATATAGCCCTGATCAGGCCCTCAGTAGAGGTTTCAGGATCAGCTTCAAATGGGTCCCCTATGAGACCTGGAAGATTCCAAAAGAGCACCAACCTCAACATTCGAATCTAGCAACAATTCTTCCTCAGAAGAATCTGACACATCAGGTGCTCCCTGCGGTTGAGGCAGGGAGGATCTGATAATAGAGGGGGTCTGCCATAATTGAAGTACCCCCTGTATCTGGGATGTAAAGAGCCGTAAAGTGGATCTGAGGTCTCCAGTTGCAGCCTTAAACTCTCGCACCCAATCTGGCTCAATAGCATGGCTGGAAGGTCCTGGGTTGCTGCCAGGAACTTCAGAATCTGCTGGGCAGAAATGACCAGAGAACACTCTAGGTAGCCCTGTGTGACAGGAAGAGCAATGTGCAATGAGGGATACTGATACCCCATCTCCCTTAGTCTTAAGTCTAGCCCCTAGCACCAGCGGTATAGACATTCTCACATTGTCAAAATAACCAACTGTACAATGAATCACCCAATTGTAGTGTATAAGATTGATATTTCACCCCAGAAACGCTAAATATAGACTGTTTTGCCAGGCGAAGGGTCAATCTCCAGAGGAGAAAAGGATTGTCCAAGCGCTGTGTAGAATACTCATTGAGAAAAGTGCACAAAATGGTTGCCGTGACGGGAGCCAATCAGAAATTAGGCGCGAATCAAGCGCTCATGGGAAATGTAGTTTTTCCCAAAAAGTACCCCAAAACAGTGCCCGAAGCCCCCCCCAACACACTTGAACTATAAACCGGATGATAGAGCAAGGGTAGACAATTAAAATGAGCCCTCTCTGAATTAGCTGTGTGAAGCGGTTACAGAGATACGTCACAAACAGTGCTAACCCATAGAAAGTAAATGGAGCAATGGCGTCTATGCAGTAAAGCGCGCCTTAAAGGCGCAGTACACAATTTTAATAAAAGTTAAACTACAAGTTAAAAACATGAAACACATGCAGTGAACATGTATGCATATAGAGAAATCACTGATCCAGTAAGAAAAGTGCCAGAAAACCCCATTAAACCTGTCAAACCAGCAGAGGAAGGGTTAAGTTACCACAGAAACCTGCTTCAAATACCCACAGACATACACATATACACCCAATGAGTGCCGGAGTGCGCAATGAGAACTCCCAAATACAAGCCCAATTAAGGGACACTGTGGGACAAGTGGACCTTCAGCACTCAAAGGGTTGCTCACCTTTCTGCAGATCTTCTGTCTTCAGGTTACCCTTTAGTAAGAATTACCTCAGAAGGTAATCCATAGGGAAGCACTAGTAACTAAGATATTCCCCCTTCAGGGCTTAAGGTCCACCAAAAGGCCCTGGACGCTGAGCTAGCCACTTTGGAGAGGGCATTTGTCAGGAAAGGTAACCCGCCTAATGGTGGTATTCCATATTTGACAGAAAAATAAAAAAGAAACTAAAAACTGACAAGATGTTCTCCACCTGGTGTGTTCACACACAGGAACAAATAATTGTGAGGCAGTCTGGGTAGACTGCAGCCTGAGAGGGAAGGGAGGCTCCACCCCCTGCATACATTTAGAGAATGTTCCTGCCAACTTAAAGGGGACTGACGCCTCCCAGAGTTACCAGTAACCTGTATTGGACGACAGTGAAAATGGTCCTTGATGAATGAAGGTTGACGCTTATACCTGAGCAGTCAGTCTTTCATGCTGTTTGATTCAATACAAAATGTGAGTCTAATGAATTGAGAAGACACATTGGGCCTGCTATATCATTAATTTCATTTCTTGCATGTTTAATCTCATGGTAAACAGAATTTACCCTTGTATGACACCTTATTGTAGCATTTATAGACAAAGGGATAGTATTGCCATGTATTTATAAACATTACTTTTGTAGTCATTCAAAAATAAAACTTATTTTATTATCCCTCAAACCTTTATTCCGGGGCAAAGTTCCCCCTCCCTTTCCTTGACGTCAGCGCTCTAGCTGACTGCAGGGGAATCCGGTCCCGGGACCGTCAGAGGCTCTTCAGCAGAGCGCTGACGTCAGGGAAAGGGGGGGGGGGACTTTGGTTTGAGAGATGGGACTGGGGGCACTAAGTTTTATTTTTGAATGCCTATAAAAGTAATGTTTATTAATACATGGCAATACTATCCCTATAAATGTAAAAACTGTTGTTATTGTGAGATGATGAACATTTTATGTCTTAATTGCCCTGTGCGATCTTTCTTTGTGTGCACTGTTGTTCTTATTTCTATTGCATACTAAATTATAATGTCTTTGCAGCTGGGCTGAACATGAAGATGTATGGAATATTCTTGTGATGAAAGATGAAGTCTACCAGAAAGAGAGAACTGCTTTTGTGAGAGGTCATCATCAAGACTTCAATGCTAGAGCAATAGTTCTAGATTGGCTTATGCAGGTGTGTTTTGTTCTGACAAGGAGGGGATATTTGCACTTTTTGTTTTGCTATTTACCTATGTGGTCTATTGAATTTGATATAATGAGGCACTTGAATGAACACTAGAGTGCTGCAAACATCTACAGCAGTTTAAAGGGGCTAGTAAATTGTCACCACCTGATGATGTTGGAACCGCTAGTAATTATTGTGCAAAAAAGATATAGTGTAGAATAAGGGTGCCCAAAAATCTCCTCCAGTATATTATACATGCCATGATTTGAGGATATCCGTTATGGAGAACAGGTGAACCAGCTGAAATGAACAAGCCACTGATTAACATGGCTATGCTTAATCAGATAAATAATTATACTGAGGAATACACAAAGTAATTTGGTATACTTGCATTTATCAGCAATATAGGTAAGAGTACAGAAGTCCCACAGTAGCGCGTATAATTTGAACCACTATTTTGTACACCTAATATAAAAAATATAATAGTTAAATAAATTAATTTGAGATCATTTTACTAATTAGGTTTGATACAGTACTTTACAGTAAGTGGAAGTCTTTTCCTGAATTTGTGAGAGGGGCTGAAGGACAATATAAGCAGGGCAGCAACCCCTTCCACTGGGTACATATCTAGTGTAGCCTCCTCCACTTTCTTCAGCCCTATTTTCTGTAAATAGTTATTAGCTCAGCATTCTAATTAGGCTGACCATGTAGAGTCTACCCCTAGATAAAGGGGAAGGGGGGCACCACATTGGTTATCAATTATACCCTTCTAATAATTCATCCGTGTAAGCCCTGAGCACAAATAAATGGATTAAAAATTAGTTATACATATGCATGCCAATGGCGAGTGAAACTTTAGTCCTGGCGAGTAGAAATTCAGCCTGGACACCACCTCAGAGCAGCAAAGGGCAGGAGGGAGATATTTTATCATTCAATTACTCTTGAACTACAACTCTGACAGTACTGAAATAACACTCTCCATGGCCCAAATACTATGAAGATTAATTGGAGCTGCTTTTATTGTGAAACATTACTATCCCTTTAATTAGCAGATGAAACCGAACTGAACAGCTTCATTAGCAGATAGAGACTTGTCAGGTCCACTTAAATGTGATGTACTTTAGTATGGATAGTCCTCTGCTCCACCATCCATACAGCCCGTTTCAATTAATAATACAGTTGGTTGCAGCGTATATGAATACCTGCCTCACCGTGTACATCACTATGTTAACCCTTTGAGTGCAAGGGTTAAATTTAAAGCGGCTGGTCTTTTGCTATGTGAGATCTGCCCACTGTGGCATCTTAATCACATCCCACAGAACCTGTATGTATATATTTATACACACGCAAGAATTTTTTATTTTAACAAAGAGCCCAATCTAACAGGGAGAGTCGAACCCTTAGATTAACTCTTGCAATCCCTAGATAGATCTATACTGCCAACACTCTCATATCACACAACTCTGATATACTGTATATAAATTATCCTGTGTAACTTCTAAACATATGCTAGCAAATACTGCAAAATGCTGCTTCTATGTGGCAATCCTCCTAGTATGGCCAGCCCTCCAAAGATGGTCACTGGGCTACCGCACATATATTGGTTGATAATAATTCTTAAAAGTTTTATAGGAGTAAAAAAATATGTATTTGCCAATCCTTTAATTGAGTATTGATCCGTGTGGAATGGCTGGTCTCTATATACTTGGAAAATCCCCTTTTCTTTACTTTTTAACTGACCAAACTTTCTAAAAACAAGTTTTACACCAAAGGGTGGTGCTAAGAGACTGCAAATTGCACGGGTGAATATTTTAAAGAAAACATTTGCCCATTTAGTAATAATTGGTCTTTATGTTCAAAAAGGGTCTCTCAGAATGTCTTACATCACTTATTCCCTTATTTCTCACATGCAGTAAGCACTGAACAGACCAAGTGCACACCTCCCCTATAGATAACATGTCTGAATACTGAATACTTTTCTTATGTATTCTTGTGGAATTATATTACAATCAAACTCTAAGACATCTGGAATAAGGAATGCTTTTCTCTTAAACACAGGCTTTTAAAAATAAAAATGTAAAAGCATGCAAAATGGCTTCATCAGTCCATTCTGATTATGTGTTACCCTCACAGGGCAAACTCTCTCACTATTCACTCCTAGCCTATATGACATTTGAGAAAGATTTGGATACTTCTGTTGTAGATTTGTAGATTGAATTTGTTCTTCTTTATGATGGAACTGTTGCTATTGCTGTCTGTACATTTCTGCAACAATTAGACAGCAATAGTGTTTATTGCACATTTAATAACTTCTGATCCCATTGTGCCTCACTGTTTCAACAAAGAGAAGCATTTTGCTTTGACTCTTTGTGAGTGTGACAGTGGTATGATGGGCACAGTAATATTGGTTACAGGCATCTAACTTGGAGATTTCTTATCACAGTTTTCTTTTTTCATCACTTAGGTTTCAAAATTCTACAAATTTCGCAGAGAAACCTTTTATTTAGCCAGTGACTATTTTGATCGGTACATGGCTAAAAAGTCAGGATTTGTTGATAAAAATGTACAGCTCATTGGGATAACAGCTTTGTTTATTGCTGCAAAAATGGAGGTTTGTAACTTAAGATTTCATTTTTCAAAATATGTATACATTTGCGTGTATGTGTGAAATCCCAAAACCTTATTAAGTCCAGTGTGTTTGGTGTTGAAATAACTGATCATCTTAATTTCAAATGTCTTTCTCTCCTGTTTATTTATATAGAAGAGAGAGACATTGAAATTAAGATGATCAGTGCTTAAACACCAAACACAATTTACTTAATAAGGACTTGGGATTTCTTTCATATTACCAAAATTTTACATTATGTTTCCTTCTATCTATTTTGTTCTGGTGCATGTTTACGCATCTCTCTCACAATATTTTTCTACTTGTATCTAAGCACTGTGATTCTGGCTGTCTCCCACTGTCTCTCGTGTTGCCACCTTCCCCTCACATTCCTATCAAGGGAGTCATTTCTTATCAGTTTTAAACTTTTATTTACTTTACGTTTCTATTTTTTTCTCATTTTACCAGTATGCCTTAGACTTGGTAAAGGGAGTATATCTCTCAAAAGTTTGACTACATGTCATTGAATGTTAGTCCAATAAAAAAGGTATTATTACATAATGCTGTACTTATTCATTTGACCTATACACCACTGGACTAACAGTGCGAGAAGCAATAGCAATATTAGCAATATTGCCATGGCTTTGCCCATGCGGTTAATAAAATAAATACCCCCCGCCAAAAAAAAAATATAATACAAAAGTCCCATAGAATGTGATATGTGTCTGGTAGCAATAGGATTAACAAATGAAGTGGATTTACATGTAGAACTATTTTCCCCTGACATAAAGGTAAATCCAGAAAGGAGACAATGTTCTTAATGACTGAATTGTTGCATTTGCGTGAGTGTGTGTGTTGTGCGTGTGTGCATTGTGCGTGTGTGAGTGTACTGCATGTGTGTTGTATTTTTCTGTTGTGCATGTGTCATACATATGTGTGTTTTGTGTGTGTTGTAGTGTATTGTGTGTGTGTTATGTGTGTATTCTGTGTGTATCTATTTTTGTGTGTGTATTATCTGTTATTCATCTGTGTGTTGCACATGTGTTTTTGTCGTGTGTGTGTGTATTGTTTGTGTGTGTGTGTGTGTGTGTACTGCATGTGTGTTGTGAGTGTCTGTCGTGCGTGTGTTTTGCACATTTGTGTTGTACATATGTGTGTTGTGTGTGTATATTGTGTGTTTGTTGTGGTGTATTGTGTGTGTGTATTACCTGTGTGTGTACTGTGCATCTGTGCCTTGCATGTGAGAGTGTATTGTGCATGTGTGTATTGGTTGTGTTCGTGTGTTTACACATGTGTGTATTGGTGTGTTGTGCGTGTGTTTGTATTTTTTGTGCAAGTGTATATTGTGTGTGTGTTATGTGCATGTGTATTGTGCATGTTGTGTATTGTGGGAATGTGTGCTGTGCATGTGTGTGCATTTTCTATGTGTGTGTGTATTGTGCATCTTTTGATGTGTTTGTGTTTATAGTCTGTGTGTTGTGGGCATGTGTGTTGTGTGCATATTGTCTGTGATGTGCATGTGTATTACAGATATGTATTGTGTGTGTGTGTGTTGTGTGTGTATTGTATGTGTGTGTTGTGCATATGTACTGTGTGTATGTATTGTGTGTTGTATATATTGTGTTGTGTGTGTATTGTACATGTGTATTGCATGTGTGTTTTGTTTGTGTGTTGTGTATGTGTGTGTTGTATATGTGTATCGTGTGTGTGTGTTGTGGTGTATTGTGTGTCTGTGTCTATTGCTTGTATGTAATTGTATTGTATAGTATGTGTGTGTTGTGCGTGTGCGTATATTGTGTATGTGTTGTGATATATGTGTGTGTGTTGTGATATGTGTGTTGTGGCTCGCCTCTTTATCTGTGTTTCTTTTCAAACTCCCCATAACATTCAGTCTCTCTTCACATCAATCTTTACCTCCCCCACCCCTGCTTCATTCCATCACTGCCTCTCTCACTCCTCTGTTTCTCATTCAGTCCCTACCCCCTCTTTGTGTCATTTGCCCCCGCCTCCTCTCATGACATTTTGCCCCCCTTTGTCCCTCACATTTGAACTATGATAACTTCTTTCCATTTTCACCTGGCACCGGCTTATCTTACCTTGCTGCCTCCCCTGAATGTGTGGTTCTGTGCCTACCAGTTGATGGTAGAACAAGACTAGGGAAGCAAATTATGTAAATGTGGGGATGCGGTGGTACAAGGCTAGCGGTCACACACTTTCAGAACTGAGTGATACAGTCGGACAAAGCTGGGGGCACAAAGTGTAAGGCGTATACCCATTTACCCAGCCACACATACACACACAAATTTATAACACCAAAAAAACCGTGTTAAAGAAAACCATACTTGTTAGAAAATATAATTATATCTAAAATATTTTTTCTTTTGTATATAGACTTTAGTTATTGTTCTGTATTTCAGGAACTCACTTACCCTTCATTGAAGAGCATTTCCGACATTACTGGCAACAGCTGCACAGAGACAGAAATTCTCGATATGGAGGCAGAAGTATTGGAGGTAAGCTACATGCAAAACTGATATATAGCTGGGAAGTGTTATCACAGAAAAAAACAAGCGCTTCGGACATATTGTGCATTGTTTGTATATTAAATGTGTATGTATATATGTATATTTATTTATTTTTGCAATGTTTTACCAGGGAGAATGCATTGACATTATACTTATTTTAATGAATAGCAAGTCACATAGTTGAGTAAGATATTTACATTCCGTAACTAAACAGCAGCTTGAACTGCACAAGGGATTGAAGAGGGTAGTTTTCAGGGTGCAGAAACATAAACCAGTTCATTAAGTTTCATAACTCTGTCATCTGTATAAGATGTACATAACAGTACAGGATGATTATGGTGAAATATTATGCATGTGTATTGCAGGGATTATTGTTTACACACAGCACATAGCTCTGGGCTATTTTGTGAATCCCGGGTGCATATAGTTCATCTCCATTTATTTGCCCGATACACATGTTCCTAAAGAAGAAGTTGATTCAAAACTGCCTATGAGTTAAGTCAGCCAAACACCAGCAGACACATACTTTAGGAGATAATTGATACTTTTATTTCAGGAAAAAGTGAAAGTCTCTGAGTACAGCTCAGAATTTAAAGGGATAACAATGTTCCACAAAAAAATCAGTTCCAATTAATCTCCATAGTATTTGAACCATAGACAGTATTATTTCAATACTATCAGAGTTGTAGTTCAAGAGTAATTTAATGATAAAGCTCCCCCCTCCAGTCCCTTTTACCTAGTGTAAGCCACCTCCCTGCAGATGTGGGATCTGGTCTTGAGACCAGACAGCTCACAGCAAGGGACAATCTTCTTACTGTGAGAACCGTGAAAACCCTGCCCCCCTTGACAGGTTTTTCCCTTATGCTAATTAAAGATTGTCCCTCTCTTTAATCCACCTGGACACCACCTCAGAGCAGCAAAGGGCAGGAGGGAGATATTTTATCATTCAATTACTCTTGAACTACAACTCTGACAGTACTGAAATAACACTCTCCATGGCCCAAATAGTATGAATATTAATTGGAGCTGCTTTTATTGTGAAACATTACTATCCCTTTAATTAGCAGATGAAACCGAACTCAACAGCTTCATTAGCAGTTAGAGACTTGTCAAGTCCACTTAAATGTGATGTACTTTAGTATGGCTAGTCCTCTGCTCCACCATCCATACACACTTAGGGCTCTATTCTATTACCAGTACTACAAAAACCCCCACCTGGTGGGGTGTCAGGAGGGGTCTTGATCCCCCCTTGAGGTCTGAACTATTTATTTTAAATAAAATTAAAATATGATAAAAAAATGTTTTTACACATATACAGGCAAGGTATGCAGCTGCATACCTTGCCTTTTAACATCATGAGTACCAGATGGGTAGCAAACACATTGCAATACGTTGTTACCTCTCTGGTACTCATAGGGTTAATCGTGCAATACAAATACAAAGAGAGCATGTCGAGAAAAATAGAACAAAATGTCGAACTTTACAGCTGACATCAGGAGAATGGGAGGGAGGGTGGGAACTTTGAATACAAATATCTCTCAAACCATAGCGGTTTGAGAGATAGGATTTGTTGCATATAGGTTCATTTTCTAAGCACTACAGAACTTTATTTTTTCTGGGACATTACTGTCCCTTTAATTGATCAATTTTAAATCTTAACATAACAAGGCTAAAGCCATGCATCCATCATATTTAGATTTTGCCTTATTACCTTTGTTGGTGTTTGTCACATAGAGTCTTACATCCTTGATATCTTCTCTTTAGACACTTGAATGGCAGATGGGACCAATTACTTCTGCATCCTGGGTTAATATCTTCTTGCAGGTTGACTATTTCGCTGACTCTTCAGAATTCTTGTTACGTCAGTTTCCACTCAAAAAATATGCTAAAATTATGAAGGTGAGTTATTTGGGCTTTTTTTCTGTTATATTTGTAATCTCTCTCTCTCTCTCTGTAGATTAAGTTAAACATTTTGTGGCTTTAATTCTGTTCCCATTCTAGTTGCTGGATTTGTGCACAGTTGATGCTGGCTGTCTGGAGTATTCATATAGAGTTCTTGCAGCATCGACAATATATCATTTTGTTGGTATGAAGAGAATTGAAAAAGCATCAGGTGTGTGAAAAAATTATTCTAATTCATCCTGGGGTGGGAAGGTCAGATCTAGACCTATGAGTAACACACTCTGAAAGAATTTGATAGTTTGAAAGACTGTACAGACAAATAATTAACTTAATTGCCTTCCCTCACCTACAACTGAAATAATGCTACCTTGATGTAAGGCACCCATAAAACAAGTTCGGGTTATAACACTTTGTGACAGTTTATAATTTTCTTCCCTTATAAAGACTCAGAGGGAAGTTATTCCCTACTTTTGTTACAAGTTCATCTTACCCCTAATATTATATACTAGTGTAAATGCCTGTGTACACTGGCCAAGGTCTGGAAAATGTTAACCCTTTGAGTGCCAGAGGGGGACACAACACATTGCTTTGCAAAGTGTTGCGTACCCCTCTGCCACTCAAAGGGTTAACAGGCCACTACCTCACTGCTCCACGCGATGCAGTCTTGCGTAGCCTCACTCACGCGATGCAATCATGCGGCGTAGAGACTGCCTGAATGCGGGCAGTCTCTACTGCACATGACTGCATTGTGACAAACATCCTAGCAAATTATTATATAGGCTGTAGAACAGTCTCACAATTCAATAGAATATAGTGGGTGTAATAACGGAAGGGAAGATTGATTCAAATATATTTCATAGTACACAAAAGAAAGCAAAATCAGGAACTTATAGGAAATATAGTAAGGGAAATATTTAGTCATTCTCACACCTCTCCTTTCATGACAAAGATACCATTTTGGTATATTACATAAGCAGGTCCATTAAAATTATTTCGATCTTTATTTAATCAGTAGTAAAAGAAACACTCATATGGGTGTCATTTATTATTTATGGTTACAAACAAAAACAACGGTGTTATCAAGAAAGTATATGATCCTAATAATATTATTTATTCTTGTAAGCGAGAGGAGATAGAGGGGTAATAGAGTGTGTGTGTCATTGGTAACACTTATATATATGTTGATGGTTGCCCAGCATATATTTCCTGAGTTCAGTCCTCATACAAATTCATATGTCAGTGACTAATTTGTATAATCCCTTCAGGCTTTCACAAGAGATTATACGTTAGTAACATAGCTTGATGTTGTGTATCATGTACTGCAATTATGTTGCTTGTTAATATTGAAGTACCTTTAGTTCATCTACATGATGATTTATCAAAAATAATTACTTTTTTGTTCATGTCAAGTGGATAAGAATATATACAGTATGGCAATCAGTCTTATGATTTCAATACTATCACCTAAAATATCTTCCACAGACATTCTTAGTGCAAGTATATAAACTTGGTATAGACGGCTATAAAGTAGATCCACTGATTGTTGAAGACAGTTAGCAATATGCTATTGCATGGCAAGCTTTCTTAGTGATAAGCCTTTAATTCCTCACTGATGTGTTGGTAGGTGATAGTCTAGCCATAAGGTTCTCATCCCTTTAATTGTAAGGCCTCTTACTTATTTAAAAGCGAATACACCTTTAAGGCTTTTTAATAGTAATATCGAGGTCAGATTACAATGTATGCAATGCTGCCATTTGCCCAGTTATACATTACCACACAACTGTTAATAATTATCTCTATCTCAAGCTCCTTGTAGTTAAGCCGCATTCTGAATAGACCAGCTACATTTAAATCATAGTTGAAGAGATCAGAGTTACACAGTCCAATGGGCTACAATTCCTGCCCATTTAACTGTGCACTAACTCAGTCTTAGTATAACTAACAGCCCTAGCGGTTATTCCGCATTCTAAGCTACCGGCTAGTCTTACTATTATTAGGATGTTAATTATTATTGCAAGTCCTTATTATTATCCCATAATATTCACAATAGCACTGTCCAACACATTCTGCCACATCCGCGGCTTTGTCAGGGGCTTGTGGTGATAATGAAAAATGACCTGCCGTGCTGCAATTTATTTACCTTTATCAATGATGGGTGTATCTAAATTAAAATGTTGTAGTAACCAGTCATCTGCGAGCATGGTCATTTCCCATGATATGGATATGCACCAGTTGGTTAGTAGCAGAAAAATGTACCAAATAGAAAAATAATTAACCCATTATTCATCTGGCAAATTTTTCACTCAGGCCAGTATACCTAATGGTTATGTAATTAACGCATAGTAAACCATGCACATTTTTTGGTTACTTGTTTATACATGACAGCATATTACACATTAGAGAACCACAAATACCAAGGGAAATCACACCTGTCCAAAATGATAAGTACACATAAAGGAACAACTGAGTTAGATATTATGAAACAGGTACCTTGTCCTTGTGAAAAGATCACCAGTTGTACTGAATGCCAAACAAAAATAGAAAAGGATAACTGGAGCCAAAGAAACTATCCTTAGAGTAGCAGAGGTGAAGGAGAGGATATATATATATACTAGTGTAAAAGCCCGTGCACACGGGCCAAGGTCTGGGAAATGTTAACCCTTTGAGTGCCAGGGGGTACTCAACGCATTGCTTTGCAATGCGTTGCGTCCCCCTCTGGCACTCAAAGGGTTAAGCGGCCGCTACCTAACTGCTCCACGCGATGCAGTCTTACGTCGTCTCACTCACTTGATGCAGTCATGCACACTAGAGACTGCCTGAACACGGGGAGTCTCTACTGCGCATGACTGCATCATGACAAACATCCTCGCAAATTATTATATAGGATGATGATAGATATTTCAATTTCCCTAATACACAGATAGGTCTAAAGGTACAGAGTATCAGAAATCTGTAAAAAATATACAAATATATAAATATTCATAACCCTGAATAATACAATTTGTAAATAACACAAATTGATCCAAATGTTGACACCACATCTTTACCAGTTATCTAGAGTCATAAACTCACCTGTTAATCGCATCCAATATTAAGATGAAAAATGAGTTGATGAAATGGGAATGAGAAGCTCAGTTAAGTGATGTAGATGAAAATGATGAATTCAAATGAAATTCTATAAGTAGTGTCTTCACTCTGTCTAAAATGCAGTTATCTGCAACAATGGTCTTGTGCCACTGATACCCTGATACTTGAAACGACAAGAAGTGAAATATTCTATCCAGAAGTATAATTATTTAGGCTTTATTTCATGTTATCTATTCACGTTTTAGATATGGGGGCATTGAAATATATTGACTATAGCTGCCATATTCATTCATAGAATTTTAGGGTACTCAAATACCAATTTAATATTCATCTCTATTTTAAGGACAGAGGTATTCAATTTATTCAATTCACTGTACAGATCTACCTGTACCTATGGGGTTAACTAATCTTCTGGATATTTTAGTTTAAAATATATATTTTAGGTACTTAAGAGATGTTCCCGCTTTTTGTGTGAAACTAGTTTTTAAGATACAGATTTTAGTAATACTGTGTGATGTTTCTTGATGATTTTAGGCTATGTTTGTAATTATATTCTCCAATACCTATACACCTTTTAATATTTTTATAATTAGGAGGTAATCATGCAGATCTACTGAGAAAGGCTGAGATGTAGACTCAATTAGGAAATTGTTAATCAATTGTTTGGCTGATTGCAATTTTTGCGGTCAGGTGGCTAATCGAGTGATAATGACCAGGCGGTATATAGCAGGCCGATAGGAACTGACCCATATTCTTACCTTTTGTATGTTCCCCTGTGGAAGTGGGATGAGACCCATGATACTTGTTGGGAGATTAGTGCACTCATCTAGTGCTAGTCCCTTTACCTGTCCCCCTGTGAGAAATTCTCCAGCGCACATCACAACCTTCACCCTCACACTCTTAATAGCCTTGTAAGTGGACTGTATACTGGACTGTCAGTTACATCTGACAACCATATGGATCCTTAAAACACCTGATGGACTAAAAGGAATTCATCTGGAGGTGAGATATGAGAAGGAACGACATCAGAGAGACACAGCATTGAGGAAGAACAAGCAGGGTCTTTTGTAATGCATAAAGCTGAAGAGGAGGGCAATGTGAGTGCATTGGTTTATTACTTTTATATATGTATTTTCAATAAATTACTACACTTAGTAGATTTTCTTCTGTCTTGTTGCACTTCTTGTTGTTTCAAATTGTATTGAATAAACATTAAGCTATATTACTTGAGGGGACAGAAGAGCTATGGCTAAGTTGCAATCATTTGATATTTTCATCCTTTAATAAATGAGCTCAATGTAAATCCCTCATTTAAATCATTAGGGTTCAAGGTTTCGAATGTAAAAATCCATTGAGCTTCTTTTCTCAGTAGTCATCGTTTCTTGAGGTACTTTTGACATTTTGAATACCTCTAAACGTAATTACCTCAGTGTTTCCATTTTGAACTTCTGTGACAAGTTGAGCTACATGTCTTTCCCTTTTATTCCTTATGTCGCCATGGTGTTCTGATATTCTAAACCTGATTTGTCCTTTAGTTTTACCAACATAATGTTTTCCACAAGTGCATACTGGTATATTACTCCTATAGATTTACAATTAATAAATTGCATTGTTCCAAAAACTTTTGTGGCATCAAAGTTATAAAAGAATTTATCCTTTAAAATGGAATTATATGCGGAACACTATCTGCATGGGTAGATATCCCTAATAGTAGATCTTAACCAAGTACCCTTTGTCTCCTTTTGGAAATAGCTACGGACAGCATGTCTTTGATATTCCTACTCCTCCTATATGTGATATTTGGAATAACATGTAGCACCTCAGCAAGGTAGATGACATTAATTTGATTTCACAATGTTCGATCATAACTACCCACCAATCTTATGATTTTAGTGTTGTCTTTTTTAATGATCAAAGTAGTTCATCTCTATTAGAATTTAATGCCATCTTATAAGCCCATTTGAGGGTTTTATTACTATATCCTCGTGACAAAAATAATTTGTTGTAACTTATTGTCCTCTGTTTGGAATTCCTCAACAGTGCTACAGAGCCTTCTTACCTTAAATATTGAACTACTGGGATGCCCCTTTTAAGGAGTTCAGGATGTTGGCTGTCCTCCCTTAACAGGCTATTTGTAGCTGTATTTTTGTGAAAAAAACTATGTCTTTATGTTGATAGAGATATCCAAAAAAGATATTTTGTCCTTGTTTATTTCACTTGTGACTAGAAGATTCATATTATTGTTATTAATTTTGCCAGTGAATTCATTAAATAAATCCACTGGTCCAGACCAAATCAGCAATATATCATCTATGAATTTCAGCCATAGGTTGACATGCTTAGTGTTCATCTCTATCTTTTCACTGAAATTGTATTGATGTTCCCACCAATATAACTAAGTAAAGGTTGGTGTATGTTGGAGCTCGTATACTCCCCATAGCCTGACCCCTTAGTTGATGATAATATTTGTTACTGAAGACAAAATAGTTGTGCATGAGCACAAATTCTAGATACGAGTTAAATGTAGCTAATCTATTTAGAATGTGGCTTAACTACGAGGAGATTCAGAGGAAATTATTAACAATTGTGTGGTAGCTATGACATTCAACAATGAGGGCAATGTGTAACTGGGCAAATGGCAGCATTGTGTACATTGTGATCTGACCTCAATATACCTATTACAAAGCCTTAAAGGTGTATTTGCTTTTAAATAAGTCGGACGTCTTGCAATTTAAGGGATGAGAACTTTATGGCTAGACTATCTCCTACCAACACATCAATGAGGAATTAAAGGCTTATCACTAAGAAAGCATGCCATGCAATAGCATATCTCTAAGCATCTTCGACAATCAATGGAGCTACTTTATAGCCTTCTATGCCAACTTTATATACTTGGACAGAGAGTATATGTGGAAGATACTTTAGTTGATAGAATTGAAATCATACAACTGATTGCAATACTGTATATATTCTTACCCACTTGACTTGAGTCGGAAAGGTCATCACTTTTTGATCAATTATTGTGTAGATGAACTAAATGTACTTCAGTATTAACAAGCAACATTGTTGCAGTACACTATATACAACATCAAGCTGTGGTATAAATGTATCATCTCTTGTGAATGCCAGAAGGGATTAAACAGGCATGAATTAGTCACTGGCTTATATAAATTCATATGAGGACCAAACTCAATGAATATATGCTGGACAAGCATCAACATATACAGTAAGTGTTACACACACAATCTATTTCTCCTCTATCTCATCTTGCTTTCAAGAATAAAGAATATTATTAGGATCAAATGCATTCTTTATAGCACCGTTGTTTGTATGGGTAACCATAAATAATAAATGGCACCCGCGTAATTGTTTTTAAAAGGTGTATTCTTTTGAACTATTGATTAAATAAAGATTGAAACAATTGTAATGAACCTGCGTATGTAATATACTGAACAGGTCTCTTTGTCAGGAACGGAGAAGTGTGGGAATGACTTCCTTTTGTGTACTATGGTAGTATAATTCTAGACCTGCTGTATAATTTTGAATATAACAAAAATTAATGCATGTAACCCAGTTTATAATCCATTAACTTTTCAAATATATTTAAACAGGTATATGTATTTGTCATGCATATCCCATAAATAGTATAGACATAAAAAGTGTGAGTAGTAAATATAATTTGTAAATCCAGTATATCTAACAGAATATAGTTAGACAATATGCGGCAATAATAAAAGTACTACATACCATTTTCCTTGCAAAAAGACTCTCTCTCTTTCTCTCTCTCACTCTCACACTGGCTCTCTCTGTGTTCCTGTATATATATATATATATATATATATATATATATATATAAAATGACTTATCTGTTGAGGCAACACCCTGCACTAGGTTATAGATATCTTATGAATATCAATGCTCACATAGAACTTAACAGGGGTACGTCACTTTTAGAAGTGTGCATGCAGTAGAATTAAAAAAGAAGCTTCTAATATTTAGGAATGAGATGTTCTATAAACAAAAAGCTAAGATTCATTTTCTAGAAAAATCTAGACATTGCATGTCCTTACTAAGTATAAATGCAATTCTATGCAACACATTCTGCAGAAGACCCCGTACACACATTGCTGTATGAAAAACTTTGAAAGGCATAGAGAGTTATGCACTAAGGTGTGATAAAGAGGAGATGACTTCTCCAGTGATTTCACTATGTTATTCTGTGAAGCCTATTATCACGGTGCCCATGATCTTCTTTCCCTCACTCTCACTTGGTTGACCCTGTTTGGCCCACCCCTGGTGACCTTTTTTTACCTGGCCATTGGCACCTGTTAGGTGCCCTTTCGTGGTGTTCCTGAGCCAGTATTACTGTGCTGTGTTCCTAATTCCGGCGTACCGATTTGGCTTGCTTAGACTACGTTCCTGTGTTCCTGCTCCGTGACTTGACCCGGCCTGGCTGATGTTCCTGCTCATGACCTGATCTGGCTTGTCTGAGAACCTGCTCCATGATTCGACCTGGCTTAGCTGACGTTCCTGCTCGTGACCTGATCTGGCTTGTCTGAGAACCCTGCTCCGTGATTCGACCCGACCTGGATGACGTTCCTGCTCCGTGACCTGCGCCGGTTTCACCAACCCAGACAACAGTTCAGCTTCCTGCTGTCGCCGAGGCGACATTCTATCTCCAGTGAACTGTACTCCTGCTACTGAAGCCGTTAACCCGTGCAGAGCTGAATTCCTGCTAACCAAGCCGTTACCGTGCAGAGCTGTACTCCTCCTATTGAGACGTTAACCCGTGCTGAGCTCTACTCCTCCTACCGAGCCGTTAACCCGTGCAGAGCTGTTCTCCTCCTACTGAGCCGTTAACCCATGCAGAGCTGTATTCCTGTAAACTGAGCCGTTCACCCGTGCAGAGCTGTGCCTCCGATTCTGAGCCTCCAGTCTGGTACAGAGCATTGCTTACTCTTGCTGAGACGTTACATTCCAGGCACTATTACTGCTGAGCCGGTTCATAGTAGCCTTGTGAGGCAACGGTTCATTCCACTCCTTGCAGTATAGTTGGTTTATGTTACCGCGCCCAGAGTAGGCGCTAGGGCTTTAGCTACTACTATGCTGGTCTCTGTTATTACACCCATGGGGGCTATTGGCTCAAGCTCTTGCAATCCAGTTGCTTCCGTTATCACGCCCGTGGGGGCTATTGGCTCAAGCTCTTGCAATCCGGTTGTCTCCATTATTACACCCGTGGGGGCTACAGGCTCAAGTTTCAGCAGGCTCTGGGTCGCAGGTCCTTTTTACTGAACAGTTATCTCCGTTTTATGAACTTTAGGTGTTGAGTTCTCTCCACCATTCACTGCCTATTACAACCTTGGGTGTGCCAAACACCACAACTGAGACAGACTGATTACTGTGTTAACCCTTGTATCTCTGTTCTCAGTATCTGTTATGTGCCTGAGCTGTTAAGTTATTATCTATATATTGGTCCTATTTTTGCCCCCTTGTTATTACTCAGTGCTGCCTACAGAGGGCGATCCTTTCTTTTATTTTTTCTGTTTAATAAAACTGTGTTTTATTTCACCAACTGGTCTGAGTGTCTTGAAAACTGTGACACCTATGCACTAAGATCTCCAGATCTCAAGAAAGCTTAGTGCATTGACTACAGAGAATAACATAGGAATTGGAGAAGTGATATCACTGAAGTTATCTCTGCATTATCACCTCTTTGCCACTCCTTAGTGAATATCCTCCTTTATTTTGATGACTCTTTTAAAGACAAGAGGGGTATGCAACGCATAGCTTCAAAAGGGGGGTTATTCACTAATCACACCTTCATGAATAACCTCCAGTGTGTTGTGCACACCTCTGGTTCTTAAAGGTTTAACATATGAATCACCTATGTATGTGTTCTTTATACAGAAGTCACATGTATCTAGTTTTCATTTTTTCTTATATCATCTGGTGTTTGTATTTATTGATGTCAATTAAAGTCTGCATTAATTTCAAACCTGCTCACTATAGACAAGAAGCGTTAACAGCCTGAGTCAGAAAATCCAAAAAAGTAAGAGGCATGGGAACTTTAATCTCAGTGCTAACCTCATTTTATTCATTGATTTAAAGGGATAGTAATGTTTCATAATAAAAGCAGCTCTAATTAATTTTTATAGTATTTGGGCCTTGGAGAGTGTTATTTCAATTCTGTCAGAGTTGTAGTTCAAGAGTAATTGAACAATAAAATATCCCGCTCCCACCCCTTTTACTCATGTAACATTGCTCAGCTCAGAGCAGCAGGGTGTGTCCTGGTAGATTGCAGAGAGGGACAATCTTCAATTAAGATAAGGGAAAAAGCTGAAAAACTTGTCAAGGGGGACAGGGCTTTCATTGTTCTCACAGTAAGAATTTTGACCCTTGATGTGAGCTGTCTGGTCTATGGACTTGATTCCACATCTGAGGACTGTGGGCTTACACTAGGTGAAAGGGGTGAGAGGGGGAAACTTTATCATTCAATTTCTCTTGAACTACAACGCTCACAGTAATGAAATAACACTCTCTATGGCTCAAATACTGTCAAGATTAATTGGGGCTGCTGTTTTTGTGAAAAGGACACAAAGGCTCCATAGAATAACATGGGAACTGGAAAAGTGATAAACTGGAGAAGTCATCTTCACTTTATCACCTCTTTATCATCTCTTAGTGAATCTCCCCCTTTGTGTTTTTGTTAGTCCTCAGAGCCTCTCACATTTTGGTATGCATTTTGAATACTCTTATGGGGTCTCCCTAAGAGTGAAAGTTCATCCAGGTGTGAACCCCTTGCTATCAGTGCCTAGAAAATCCACTGATGAGGCCCAACAAGACAGAAACATTTGTCTGGGGTTATCTGATGTTCCCATATTGAGGGGATTTGCCTGTCATCTTGAAATGGACTGCTCTTTTGGGCGGTATTAGTCTAATATGTACATTTACATTTCTCCTCTGTAATGGCTTCTGAGACATGACTATCTGTAGGACAAGCTATGGGGGTTATGCACTAAGGAGTTATAAAGAGGTGATAAAGCAGAGGTGACTTCTGCAGTGATATTAATTCTCTAGTCCTTATGTTATTTGATAGAGCCTATGTACTAATATCTCCAAAGCTGTATAAATCTTTGGGCTTGATAATATTCCCCATGTTAAGAAAAGAAAACTGGCAACAGTGGTTTTGAAAGCCCAGTTTGGTATTCTATGAACTGTGATGTCAAAAATCAGTCACATAAAAATGCCCAACGGGAGCAAAATTTGAGACCATTGTAAACAATAAAAAAGTAGTTGAATTTGGCATTCTAATACATGCTGTGGCCCCAATACACGTTAAGGGACTTTTTTGGTGAAAAAATTGTGCCATAAAAAGTAGGAGCTGAGTGTACTAGAACAGTGGTTTCCAACAAACACACACACTCATGCGTGGCTCATGATCCCTACACTAGTCACACGTTGATGTATTGATTTGGGCCTCTAAGCCCCATATCAATACATCCCAGGAATTAAATATGTGAATATAACCCTATGAGAGCCAGTTGGGTATGCAACGCATTGTAGAATGTTGCATACCCCACTGGCAGTCACAGGGTTAACCCCCCCTAAAGTTACCAACCTTCCCTGAAAACAAACACTTACCTGTAATTGTGATTCTCCAGTGTTCTCTTCATCTCCCTGGTCAGCTACCGTCCATCTTCTTCTTCAATTTTCTCTCTTCCGTATTCTTGTTTCTTTAATCTTCCTTCTTCTTCTCTTCTAATCTTTTTCTTCTTCTTCCAAAATCTGTAGTTGAAAATAAGTCCAATGAAAGATGCTTAAAAATATGCCCCAAAGATATGCTTGTCTTAACCCTTTGAGTGCAAGATGAGTAGCCCTCCTGCAGGCAAAGGGTTAAATGCATGCTGACATATGTCAAAAAGATGCAGCCATCACAAATGGATGCTGGCATTCCTTCACAAAAACTTAGTCAGACATTCCATGTTTCCAAAAAATCAAGACATCCCAAGGGTTAATTTGCAGCCAGCTGCCCCTGCCTCCACTACCACTGGTGGCAGTGGCAGGAATTCAGAGTAAAGCACCCCCTTCATACCTTTGGCTGTTGCCCGAGACCGAATGAGGGAGTTTTGTACAAAGACTGGGTTTTATATGGCCAGTTTCTATACAAAATGGTTCCCACACTACAATTGGCTGGGATGTGTGCTTACGCACCTCCTGGCCAATCAGCTTCTAGTGGGTTTCATCATCCCAACGCTACAAGCTTATTGGTTGGGAAGTGCGTAAGCACAAATCCCAGCCAATTGTAACGTGGGAACAATTTTGAACAGAGGCTGGCCATATAAAAGCAGTCTCTGTTCAAAACTCCCTCATTCTGGCTTGGGCAACAGCCAGAGAGGTATGGGGGGGGGGGGTTAACTCTACATTCCTGCTGCAACCACCGGTGGCAGCAGAGGAGGTGGCAGCGTCTGCAAATTAACCTTTGAGATGTCTCAATTTTTTGTAAACAAGGAATGCCTTTTTTTGGGAAGGAATGCAGGATTAGTTTGTGATGGTTGCATCTTTTTCAACATGATATGCCAACATGAATTTAACCCGCTGAGTGCTGGAGGGGTATCCCTTATGCACTCAAAGGGTTAAGACAAGCATATCTTTGGGGCATATTTTTTTTTAGTCCTCTTTCATTGGACTTTTTTTATTTTAAGCTACAGTTTTTGGAAGATTAGAAGAAACATGAGAAGAAGAAGGAAGAATAAAGAATCAAGAAGAATAAAAAAAACGACAGATACTGGATGACAGCCAAGTGTTACAGTTCTGATCGTTAGGATAGTGATAAGGCTAGTATTGTTTAACTGTCATGTTACGGATAGTGTAGGGTTAGTGTTTGTGAGGTAGGGGGAGGGTGACACTGTTTTGAGCTCACTCTCGTTGTTTGACCCTATGTCAAACAAAGAGAGTTGGCTATTTTCCTTTGATGTTCCCACAACTCACGCTACTTAGCGCGACTTGTGGGAACTATAATCTGGAACAAGCGTTTAGCCACAACGTTGATTATAGCCACCAACGCCGGTTGGTCCATGTACTGATCCAACTATAGGATAGATGCTAGACATTAATCTGCATTTGTGTAACATCTTCTGGGCAATGTAAAATACATTGTGCTTTCTTTCAGGGATTGGAGTGAAAGAGCTAAGAAAATGTATAAAGTGGATGGTACCATTCACTTCAATTTATAACAGTAACCGAAATATGGAAGTTAAGGACATCACAAGTGACAGATCTGAAGAAGATTATATGATTCAGTCATACAACAATCCCTACAAACTCCTGGTAAGATATGATATAATTTATTTATGTGTGTATATCCTATATAATAATTTGCTAGGATGTTTGTCAGAAGCCGTCATGTGCGGTAGAGACTGCCCTTACGCACAGAATGCTGGGAGTTCTGTGCTGGGAGCATTCTGTGCTTTCGGCCAGTCTCTACAGCACATGACTGTGTCGGCGGTAGGATGCAGAGCAGGACCGGCCTCTTAACCCTTTGAGTGCCAGAGTGGTACTCAACGCATTGCATCTCACTCCATTGTCTCAGACTTCGGTAGGAATGTGTGATGTAAAACCAGTTATATATCCCTTGCATTGAAATACAGTCAATGAATTTATCATCAACACTGTATCACCAATATATATTTCATATTACAATGCTATTATTTGGTTGAACTATGCCCAGATAAACCCTGTGCTCTAACCATTTTACTGCTAGACAAAAAGCATTTAGTATCCCTCCTGAATTGATAAAGCTAGTTTGTTGTTAAAATATATATATATTTTTGCTGCTAATTCTAACATTTTCAAACTATACTTTTCATACAGACAGATTTTTGCAATATGAAAAATCTGCAAGAAGAAGAAAGTGACCCTGCAGCCGTACCACACAAGAAGAAAAAGCACTCAAAGAATGAATAGGACTACAGAGTAGTTTAGTGTATATAGTTAATGTATATATGATAAGTTTAGTGTATATAGGATAAGTTTAGTGTATATAGGATAAGTTTAGTGTATATAGTTAGTGTATATAGGATAAGTTTAGTGTATATAGGATAAGTTTAGTGTATATACACTGCTCCAAAAAATAAAGGGAACACTAAGATTACACATCCTAGATCTGAATGAATGAACTGACAACAAAATCACACACAAATTCTCAATGGAAATCAAATTTATCAACCCATGGAGGTCTGGATATGGAGTCACTCTCAAAATCAAAATGGAAAACCACACTACAGGCTGATCCAAGTTTGATGCAATGTCCTTAAGACAAGTCAAAATGAGGCTCAGTAGTGTGTGTGGCCTCCACGTGCCTGTATAACCTCCCTACAACGCCTGGGCATGCTCTTGATGAGGTTGCAGATGGTCTCCTGAGGGATGTCCTCCCAGACCTGGACTAAAACATCCGCTAACTCCTGGACAGTCTGTGGTGCAACGTGGCGTTGGTGGATGGAGCGAGACATGATGTCCCAGATGTGCTCAATCGGATTCAGGTCTGGGGAACGGGCGGGCCAGTCCCTAGCATCAATGCCCTCCTCTTGCAGGAACTGCTGACACACTCCAGCCACATGAGGTCTAGCATTGTCTTGCATTAGGAGGAACCCAGGGCCAACCGCACCAGCATATGGTCTCACAAGGGGTCTGAGGGTCTCATCTCGGTATCTAATGGCAGTCAGGCTACCTCTGGCAAGCACATGGAGGGCTGTGCGGCCCCCCAAAGAAATGCCACCCCACACCATTACTGACCCACCGCCAAACCGGTCATGCTGAAGGATGCTGCAGGCAGCAGAACGTTCTCCACGGCGTCTCCAGACTCTGTCACGTCTGTCACATGTGCTCAGTGTGAACCTGCATTCATCTGTAAAGAGCACAGGGCGCCAGTGGCGTATTTGCCAATCTTGGTGTTCTCTGGCAAATGCCAAACGTCCTGCACGGTGTTGGGCTGTAAGCACAACCCCCACCCGTGGATGTCAGGCCCTCATATCACCCTCATGGAGTCTGTTTCTGACCATTTGAGTGGACACATGCATATTTGTGGCCTGCTGGAGATCATTTTGCAGGGCTCTGGCAGTGCTCCTCCTTGCACAAAGGCCGAGATAGCGGTCCTGCTGCTGGGTTGTTGCCCTCCTGCGGCCTCCTCCACATCTCCTGATGTACTGGCCTGTCTCCTGGTAGCGCCTCCATGCTCTGGACACTACGCTGACAGACACAGCAAACCTTCTTCGCATTGATGCGCCATCCTGGATGAGCTGCACTACCTGAGCCACTTGTGTGGGTTGTAGACTCCGTCTCATGCTACCACTAGAGTGAAACCACCTCCAGCATTCAAAAGTGACCAAAACATCAGCCAGGAAGCATGGGAACTGAGAAGTGGTCTGTGGTCACCACCTGCAGAACCACTCCTTTATTGGGGATGTCTTGCTAATTGCCTATAATTTCCACCTGTTGTCTGTTCCATTTGCACAACAGCATGTGGAATTGATTGTCAATCAGTGTTGCTTCCTGACAGTGTGATTTCACAGAAGTGTGATTGACTTCGAGTTACATTGTGTTGTTTAAGTGTTCCCTTTATTTTTTGGAGCAGTTTAGTTAACTTATTAATAAAAACTTTCAAAATTTCTAATCAGTGTGAGTGGATTTACTAAATATGTAAATATTAATGTCACTGTAATAAAAAACACTACATACTTGTATTAACACATCTATGAGTATGAAAATGCATCACATTGTGTTTACCGATGCCATAGGATTCAGAAAAAATTATTGTAGTTGATAATGCTGAAAAAAGACTCTAGTCCATCAGGATCAACTATATATAAATCACTGATTTGTTCCTGACTCCAAAGCGCAATTTTATATGTACCTGGATCAACATCTTTCATGCCCTTATCATGAAAAAAATCCAGTCCTTTGTTTTAGTTTAAAGTACCTTTCATTGGTTCATATTTAAAAGGTCGCACTCAAAACAGCGTGCGACCGCAAGACACAGTAACTATGATGCCATTCTAAAAATGGCGACAGGAGGATCTCACACTGCATGACAGAGCAAGATTCTCATGTCACCCACTGAAAAGTTGCAAACCCGTAACTACAATTCCCATCATGCTGACATGGGTGCATCGATGGGTCATCCTGCTGCCTAGGTTGCAACTCTTCAGCAGTCAAATTTTATATCAGTAGGATTGAGATTACTGAGCAATCTTGATATCTCCTGCATGTGAATCCCCAGTGAAAAAAATGTGTATGTACGTTCATTAAAGAGTTACGAGCAGGTGCATCGGATGGGTCATCCTGCTGTCTAAAACATGATCATTGTAGTACAACTCAAATCATCCTTACCCAGGGAGTCTGTCTGAGGCTTCTTCCTTACAATGATAATCTGAAGAAAGAACACCTGCAGAAAAGATGAGCAACCCTTTGAGTGTATTTGTCCACTGTCCCACTCCCTTCTGCACAAGGGTTCATTGGAGTTCTTCTAACTCCAGCACTCATGTTAGGTATTATTACTTTCTAATGGCTGCTGATCTTGTATCTTTGCTGCACTGATTGCTATGGGGTATTTAACCCCTTCCTTGCAGTGCTGGTCAGTTCAGGGTCTTATATACATGTTTTATTTAATTGGTTTATTGTATATGATGTTTTATGTGTGCTTACATGTTCTAAACACTTTTCCGAATTTCATGTAAAATTTGAATTCCTCTTTACCGCAGAGCCGCGATGTGACATTGATCTCTATGTAACAGCTGTATCTGGGACATATCTCTGCAACTGCTCTGAGTACCGAGTTGGGAGATGGCTCATTCTACTTGTCTTCACTGCCCTAACAATTCAGTGGACACTGTCAGTGTCTTGGGGGAATTCAGTTCTGTTTTTGGCATTCTGTATAGAGGAATCTACAATGACCATAAACACTAGTTTCACAGGCTATTTTCTGATTGGTTCCCTGTGCAGACACCATTTTGTTTTCCTCTCTTCACGAGTATCATATGCCGGGCTTGGTCTCCTCAGCTCTCCTCCTCAGGTTAACCCTTTGCTTGCCAGATAAGTAAATTTTAGGCTTTCTAGGGTGAAATTCTTAATTTGGGAGGCAGTATTTGAGTCTTACATTAATGTACTGATACTTTTCTTGTGTTAGGTTGACAGAACCACTTGGACATGGGGCTAGGCCTAAGACAATGGACTCAGGGGCATCTCAGACCCCCCTCACATAATGCTCCTCATGCAATTCAGGGCTTCCTAAGGGGTATTCAGGGCATGTATGCCCCTCATGTGCTGCAGCCCTCGCTTCCCCTCCAGGGCCTTCCAGCCATGATCAAGAGCTACACTGGGTCAAGTACTTCATTTCCTTTATGGCACAGTTTCATCTCTATTTGTTCAAGGGGGTCTTCAGTCATGGAGACCCCCTACCTCCTTCATGTTTGTAGCCCCTAAGGCTCCTGGCATTCCTGATTTATCGGATTCTTCCTTTGAGGAATCTGATGGGGATTCTGAGGATGGTGTGTGTACGGAAGGGGCTTCCTCACACTTTTATGGTGACACCTTTGAAGCTGACCCTGAACCCTCTGCTGAGGGTCTCATTAAAGCAGTATTGACCACTTTAAATATTTTCTCTACTCATGTAGAGCAACAGGCTACTTCTGATGTCTTTCAAAAGCCTAAGAAGTCTTGCACTGTCTTTCCACCTAATCCCACTCTGGATCAAATTATTATGGATGAGTGGAAGACTCCTGATAAATGTATTTCTCTGTCTAAAAGGTTTTCAAAACTTTATCCTTTTTCTGAACCTGCCTTAACTCAATCGACTACGCCTCCTCAGGTTGACTCCCCCATTTCTAGGCTTTCTAAGTCCACAGTCTGATCTGTATCGGATGCTTCTTCTCTGAAAGACGTGACTGACAGAAAACTTGACGCTGTTCTGAAGGCTAACTTCACAGCCTTAGGTGCATCCATGCGACCCACCATGCAGAGGACACCCACATGGCTTCTGTATGGGTCAATAGGCTGTTGCAGTTTGGACTGAACAACTGACTACTGCTGTACACAAAGGTGCCCCTAAAGCTGACATGCTATCACTTTTGGCCAACATTTCTGATGCTCAGCATTATGTTACTGATGCTCTTTTGGATGCTCTTCATCTGGAAGCTAAAGCATTTGCCTTTTCTGTAACTGCTAGGCACATGCTGTGGCTGAAGATCTTGTATGCTGATTTGATCTCTAAGAAATTACTGATTTCTCTTCCTTTTCAGGGTTCTTCTCTTTTTGGTCTTGAACATCATCAGTGAGGCCACTGGGGGTAAGAGCACATTACTGCCTCAAGCTCCTAAACATACCCCTCAGGTGAAAAGACATAATCTTTTTTGTCTGAAAGAAGGCAAAACATTTAGGGTGAACCAGGTGGCGCCTCAGGCCCCGCATTCCACCCCACGCCCAAGAAGCAGCGGACGGCGAAAACCACCTCCACCAAAACCAACAAACCTTCTTCAGCATGACTCACCGAAACCTGGTCCGTGGCCAGTGGGGGGTCGTCTGCATCAATTTTTGAGTGTTTGGACAGGCTCTGTTGCAGATCAGTGGGTATTGCAAGTGCTTTCAGAAGGTTACAGGATTCCCTTCAAATCCCTGCCCCCCTCAGGGACAGGAAAAGCTCAGTCTTTTCAATGGAGCGGTCCAGTCTCTCTCTTGGACAATGGAGTTCTGGCACCAGTTCCCCAACAGGAGAGAGGTTTTGGCTATTATTCCAACCTCTTCATTCCCAAGAAGGATATTGGCTACCGCCCGGTCCTGGAACTCAAGGCCCTCAACAAATTTGTGGTCAAGACTCACTTCAAGATGGAGTCCTTGCGCTCAGTCATTGCACCGATGCGTCCAGTGGAATTTCTGGCATCCTTGGATCTTCAGGATGCCTATCTGCACATCCCTGTGCATCTGGAACATCAAAAGTACCTCAGGTTTGCCTGAGAATTGGGTCACTTCCAGTTCATTGCTCTCCCCTTCGGACTCACAACAGCTCCTCAGGTGTTCAATCGAGTTCTGGGAGCACTGATTGCCTTTCTTCACACTAAGGGGATTCAAGTGATGCCTTACATGGACAATCTTTTCCTGAAGGCACTCTCCAGGGACCTCCTGGAACGCCAAGTCCAAGACTGCATGCAGATCCTCCTCTACCATGGTTGGATTCTGAATATGGACAAGTTGGCCCTGCTGCCCACACAGGACCTAGTGTTCCTCAGTGTCCTCTTCGATATTGTGCAGAGTATGGTCTACCTGATGGAGGATTCTATTCAACAGCTCACCTCCAAGGTGTCTTCAGTCCTGTCTTGGACATCAGCCCCAGCAAGGAAGTTTTTCTCCCAGTGGGGAAGATGATTTCAACTATGGAAGCGGTCCCATTTGCCATGGCTCATTCCGCAGAACTTCAGAGGTTTGTAATCCATGCTTGCAGAGGGAACATGGATCTCCTAGATCAGCCTGTCTCCGTTCCTTCGGAGGTAGCTCAGAGCCTTCACTGGTGGTTGAATGTCTCCAATCTGGAAAAGGGAGGCCCTTTGTGATCTCTTACTGGACCACGGTGACGACAGACGACAGCCTGCATGGTTGAGGAGCAGTCTTGGGTCACCTGAGTGTTCAGGGCCAATGGTCAGAGGAGGAGATTCTTCTTCCCATCAACATCCTGGAGCTTAGGGCAATCTACCATGCTCTGACTTACTGGACCTCCTATCTAATGGGGTGTCCAGTTTGAGTCCAGCCCGACAATGCCACGGCTGTGGCTTACATCAACATGCAAGGAGGCACCAGAAGTCCCGCTGCTTGGTTAGAAGTCAAAGGTATTTTTACATGGGCAGAAGATCATGCGTCTGCTATCTCAGCAGTGCACATTCCAGGCATAGAAAACGTCCTTGCAAACTTCCTCAGTTGACACATGGTTGACCTGGTTGATGAGAACTTCATCCAGAAGTGTTCGATCTCCTGGTGCAGATGTGGGGTTTTCCCATGATAGACTTGATGGGTACCAGGCACAGCTGGAATGTTCAGATGTTTTGCTCACGTGGGAGGGATCCCCTAGCGTTTGCGGTGGATGCTCTGTCAATTCCATGGGATTCTCATCTGGCATACATCTTTCCCCCTCTTCGTCTCCTACCCAGGGTGCTGTGAAAGATTCGGATGGACGGAACTCCCACCATCCTAATTGATCTATTTTGTACCAGACAGCCTTGGTTTCTGGAACTACTGTCTCTCTCCGTCCAGGCACCATTTCCACTGCTATGCAGACCGGACCTCCTTCTGCAGGGTTATCTGTGGAAGGGGGATGTGGATCAGCTGGCTTTGACAGCATGGCTGTTGAGGCCTCCATCTTGATGAAGAAAGGCTACTCTCCAGAGGTGATATCCACTATGATTAAGGCTAGGAAACCAATTTCTTCTAAGCCCTATCATAGGGTTTGGTCTATCTTCCATGCTTGGTGTGTGGACAGGGATCTGCCCTCACAGGACTTTGATCTTCCAGCGATCCTGTCTTCTTTGCAGGATGGTGTGAACAAGGGCCTTAGCCTTAGTTCCTTGAAGGTTCAGACCTCAGCCCTCTCTGTCTTTTTTCAGAGAAGCATTGACACCTTACTGGATGTCAAGGTCTTCTTTTAGGGTGTCGCTCATGCCTTCCCTGCTTATAAGGCTCCTACTACTAGTGGGACCTTAACCTTGTTTTGGGAGTCTTGCAGCGGCCTCCTATTGAGTCTGTGGCTACCATTCCCTTGCGTCTTTTGACATGGAAGATGTATTTTCTTTTAGTTATAGTCTCTGTCTGCAGATTGCCTGAGTTGCAGGCTCTGTCCTGCAAACTGCCTTTCTGGTGTTTCACAAGGATAAGGCTGTTCTCCGTACCTCCCAGGAATTTCTTCCTAAGGTGGTCTCTGAGTTCTACATCAATGTTGGATGTGGTGCGCTGCCTTAAGTTCTATGTTTACCGCGCTGAGTCTGTCCGTCAGACTGATGTCATCCCTGAGGGTCCCAGGGCTGGTAAGGCAGCTTCCAAGGTGACTATTGCGTCTTGGATCAAGTCTTCCATTCACAAAGCTTATGAACTTGGGAAGACGCCTATTCCCTTTCGCATCACAGAGCATTCCACTAGGTCTGTTGGGGCCTCCTGGGCCTACAAGAATCAGGGCTCTGCTGATCAGTTGTACAAGGAGGCCACTTGGTCCTCTGTGCACACATTTGCCAAACACTACCATGTTGATATCCTGGCTTCAACTGAAGCCAGCTTTGGCAGGAAAGTCTTGGAGGCAGTTTTGCCTGTCTAGCACTTTAATTTTCTGTGCTTTATAATTCTTTATCTTTTTGAGCCGTGTTGGCTCTTGTTCAGTGTGCTGTGCTACAGTTATTCAGTGTCCATAGCCAAATTGTTAGTTTGAGCTGTTCAATGTCTGGATAGTCCATGGGAGCTCTGGTATCATGGGGACCGGCGCTTGGTCCATTCCTTCATTTTTTTCCCACCCTGGAACTCAATGTTTGTACATCCCCATGATACCTGTAAGCCAGCGGTTCTCAACCTGTGGGTCGCGACCCCTTTGGGGGTCGAATGATGATTTGCCAGGGGTCTCGTAAAACCATTAGAAAATAGTTTTTTTTTCTATTTAATCTGTAAAACTTGTAATTTGACTGACAGCGCAGGCACGCAGACAAAATTTCTGCACTGGTGCCTGGCTTACGGCCTCGGAATAGTAAGGATTTCTTTATAACGGAGTAATTCAGTAATTACAGCGATGAAGGAGCAATGAAAATAATTTTACTGTTAGAGGTCGCTACAACTTGGGAAAATTTATCAAAGGGTCGCGGCACTGGAAAGGTTGAGAACCGCTGCTGAAAGATGTATTGGAAGACAGAGAAAAGAGGATTTTAGTCTTACCTGTTAAATCATTTTCTTAGTCCATATAGCTTACAGGTCTCCCACCCAGTGAAAGGAACCATGCTTGGTGGCCTGTGGGTTGACATGGGAATCCTATTGGGTCCATGCTGACAGGAGTCTTTCTCTTGTTCTTCTTCTCGCTGTCTAGCTTAGTAGGTTTAATGCCACAAATCTAACTGGAGGGGAGTAGCTGGCTAACCTGCTAGGGGCAGAGGGAGAGTCCGCCCCCACAATGTCATTGAATAATTGTTTCACCCTACTAGGAGGAGCTGTCACCTCCTTGTGGTAACTGTAAGCTATATGGTCTAAGAGAAAAGGATTTAACAGGTAAGACTAAAATCCTCTTTTATACGAGTATTCAGGTACCCAATATTCAGATATAGCCCATTTATAAACTTCAGTCTGTGGGCTTTAATTAGCACAACTAGATTAGTGTTGTTTTTTTTTATATTTTAGTTAAATAATAATGAAGTTATGAAGCCTTAAAATCCGGCACTTCCGCATTCTGCGGCACCCTATACATGTGGCACAATGCCACAGGACTTCCCCCCTACCTCCCAGCTGCCCCAGGAAGCATGTTCATGCTTCTCTTCTCAGTGACATTTATGTGGGCTATCATTACAGCAAGCTCCTTTTACCATGCTACTCAGCTTGCATGGTCGACAAACATAACTTGGAAATATACGCATTATTTAACCCTTTGACTGCCGCAGTGGTAGCATTAAGTGAGACAAAATCCCCCTCTTGGTATCTTTAGAGCTGATGCCTGAGCCAGTGTCTTGGAAATATGAACAGAGTCTGGCTTTTATATGACTAGTCTCTTTTCAAAATGGCTCCCAGACATCCATTGGGTGGGATGTGTGCTTGCGCACTCCCAGCCAATCAGCTCCTAGTCGGGGGTGACAAATACATATACATAAAAAGAGAGAGAGAAGAAGTCAGGGGATTTATGGTAGACAACCAATAATCCTAGGCTAAACCAAAGTATGTTATCCATGGTTCTCATATAGTTTGAATATCATTAAGTTTATTTTCTGTGGAGCTGTTACTTTACAATATGGTAAGAACTCGCTAACCATGGTAATCTGCCTAGCTAACCCAGGCAGCTCAGGAGCCATCAAGAACATAGCCAATTTCTTCCTTGCCAATAAACTCCCAACTAAGTGGGAATGACCACAACTGGACTGCACGCCCAGGAGGAACAGTTTTGGGCAAACCAGTACCTTCACATGAATTTGCATTCCTCAATAATCCCTGCCACTTCAGTCCAGAATTTCTACACTTTTGGACATTCCCAGGCTAGATGAAAAAAGCTACCCACTTTATCAGAACACCTCAGACAAGAGTTTGAGGTGCATAATTTAGCTTTACATAATTGGACTGGCATGAAATAGACTCTATGAAGAATCTTAACATATATATATATATATATATATATATATATATATATATATATATATATATATTTGGATATGTGGATACATATATATATATATATATATATATATATATTAAAAACTTAAGTGCCTCTGCCCACTCAGCATCTGAGCAAATACCAAGATCTCTTGCACATTCAACTTTAAAGCGGAACTACCACATTTAACAAAGATGGCCCCAAATAATTCCTCATCTGGCAACTAGCTGCTCAGCAGAGCTAGTTGCCAGAATTATTACATGGTTAATGCAAATTATCCACTGCCCCGGGACTGACAGGCAGGATGGAGCGCAGACATCTTTCCATAGTGACGTCGGCAAGCCTGCACTGTCAGTCCCTTTTGGAGACGAACGGCTCCTAGCAACTCCTCCTAGAGCCAGCTGGGACTAACGGCGCAGGTGCGCAGACGTTACTATGGAAAGATGTCTGTGCTCCATCTTGCCTGTCAGTCCCGGAGCAGTGGATAATTCGCATTACCCAGGTAATAATTCTGGCTACTAGTGCTACTGAGCAGCTAGTCACCAGATAAGGAATTATTTGGGGCCATCTTTGTTAAATGTGATAGTTCCACTATAAGACCTGTAAGTTCTGGCAGTTCTCTGTATATGAGCCACCTGTGAATCCTGGTAAGAGCCTTGGCGTTGAAAGTGTGTTTCATCTCAAATATGCAAATAGAATGCAGTGGGTATGACAACTCCACTTCGACTGCATGTCTCAGATGAAAATACCTAAAATAAGAACTATTACCCAATGAAAAGTCATCCTTCAATTGCTGAAAGGACAGTAAACCATTAATGTCCACAACATGATGCAACAGAGTGATGCCCCCGCACTACATCAAGGACATAAAATCTTTACCACTTTTGGCAGCACCATTATATCAACCTCCTTAGGAGATCACAGCAGCAGCCTTGAACTGAATGACAACTGAAATATAGAAAGCAGGTAGGGAACCACTCTGTTGGTAGGCGATCAGTACCTGGGGACTTGCCATGAGAGAGCAACCGAATGGCCTCTAGCACATCATATGATATAAAGTCAGTCTCCAGCATGGCATAGTCCAAGATATCCAGAGACGACAAAGCACATGCATCCAGATACTCCAATATCTATGTCGATTCTGAAAAAAAGCGCAATATATATATATCTAAAAGCAGTGTTTTATTTTAAGAATTGCAAACCACATACAGATTGCACTTACAAACTTGCAGCAAATATATCGCCTTTCACCCTTCCAGGGTACACTTTCCAATGTGCGGGCTCTTATTGACGGTTGTTGGTGTCTCTCCCACATCCAAAATCCTCCCGTCACGTCCTCCCGAATGGTGCAATAAACCCTCATTCATCCACCTGCCTTCCCAATGCTAGTATATCCAGCGATTGTATCAGTGACACAAAAGTTCTTTTACACCTAATTCCGGGACTGTGAGTCTCCCACACCCGGTCGTGTCCCGCCGGATGGTTGTAATCGGTGTTTGCCATCTCACTTCACCAGTGGTTCTCAACCTTTTTTCATTCAAGGCACCCCTACACACTGTTCGGAATTCCCGGGGCACCCCTAACTGCTCAAAAGTTGTATAAGAGTGTGTAATGAAGAAGATATGTATAAGAGTAGTTACTTTTACCTCCCAAATTCAGAATAACATAATGGAGCATAGCAAATATTAGTTATATATTGGGGATAAGTATAACAAAAAACTCCTATTGATTTAAATTGGGGTTTTTAACACTTGAATGCTAAACAGGTCTCCAAAGCATTGCAAAGCAATGCTTTGGAGACATCTTAGCATTCAAGGGGTTAAAAGCCCAGTTAAATTAACTGCAAGTTTGGGAATTTGTATTTGCCCCCAGTGCTGCAGTTGGTTTGCCCTAGATTAGATTTTTTCCAGTTTTTCTAGTATCAGAGCGAGTGAGGCAGAGAGCAGGAGCAGTAATGACCAGTTCATTGTTACTTTTTTATTGATTCTTTTTTTTTTAAAACTACATTTCATAAGTCCATGTGGTTCATGATGAAGTGCACTATATGAGACAGACTGTGCCCCACTGATGTCCAGGAGTGGCACATTGATAACCCACTGACTCCATCTGTAACTGATATCTCAGAGGTGTACACTGGGGCATCAGATGAGCCACTCTGGTGTCCTCTGGCCCTCCAGAAAATGGTAAGGTGGGAGAGTAAATGTGTGCACTGGATGGGCTCATCTGATGCCTCAATGTACACCTCTTGGACATTATAGGGGAACTGGGCTACTAATATGTTTTTTAAGGGCAACAGTGGGGCACAGTTAATATCGTTAATTGGCCATTTGAGTGAGAGGGAGACAAAGGGCAACTAAAAGAAGAGAGGAGTATTAAAATGTAAAACTATTCACCCTCCCAGTTTAAAGCAGGATGTTTGCTGTCTGTGGTCTTCTTGTAGCTGCAGCTGTTGAGCAGAAACCACACTGTCCCCCGATGCTGTGTGTGTCACTCTGTCTCTGACGACAGGGACTTGCCACCAGTACAAAAAAAGAGGCGGGAATGTGATAAGCAATCACAGCTGTCCCGCCTCCATCCAACAGCCCAATCAGGATGCGCCTCCAGCAATGGGCTGTCTTCCTTGCCGGTTTTTACCCTACACAGTTGCCTCAATGGACGCACCGTTGATTCAAAGCATCGGCGGTGCTTCAACATAAAATGCTGCACCCTAACTACATCTGCAATAGCGAGGTGTAGTTAACGCTATTAGGGCTGCAACTAACGATTATTTTGATAATCGATTAGTTGGCCGATTAATCGGATAAAAAACCCAATATGCTAATTTTTCATTATTTAAAATGATTTAATGAACAAACTGAGTGTTAAAAACAAACAGCAGAATAAAAAACTTTACACATTTAACATGCGTCATTGTTATTATTTTACTATGGGGTCTATGCACCTCTCTTTCTCCCCCCTTGTACTTCTTTCTCCCCCCTTGTGCCTCCCTTTCTCCCCCATGTACTCCTTTCTCCCCCTTGTACCTCTCTTTCTCCCCCTTGTGCCTCTCTTTCTCCCCCATGTACTTCTTTCTCCCCCTTGTGCCTCTCTTTCTCCCCCATGTACTTCTTTCTCCCCCTTGTGCCTCTCTTTCTCCCCCATGTACTTTTCTCTCCCTTGTGCCTCTCTTTCTTCCACGTGTGCCTCTCTTTCTCCCCCATGTACTTCTTTCTCCCCCATGTGCCTCTTTCTCCCCCTTGTACTTCTTTCTCCCCCTTGTGCCTCTCTTTCTCCCCCATGTACTTCTTTCTCCCCCATGTACTTCTTTCTCTCCCTTGTGCCTCTCTTTCTCCCCCATGTACTTCTTTCTCCCCCATGTACTTTTCTCTCCCTTGTGCCTCTCTTTCTTCCACTTGTGCCTCTCTTTCTACCCCATGCACTTTCTCCCCCTTGTGCATCTTTCTCCCCCATGTATTTTCTCCCCCATGTATCTCTTTCTCCCCCCTTGCACCTCTCTTTCTCCCCCATGTACTTTCTCACCCTTGTGCCTCTCTTTCTCCCCCATGTACTTTCTCCCCCTTGTGCATCTCTTTCTCCCCCATGTACTTTCTCCCCCATGTGTCTCTTTCTACCCCCTTGCACCTCTCTTTCTCCCCTTTGTACCTCTCTTCCTCTAGACTGTCGCTCTCCTTGTCACTGCTGCACTTGCTGCCGGTCACCTGTGGCTGGCTGTCTCTGAGTTCCCTCCTGCCCGCCCGCATCATCACGCGCCCCTGCGGGCCGTGATGACATACAGACAGAGAAGAGGAAGAGGGCAGAGGCACCGGAAGAGAAGCGCTTGCTGCCAGCAGACTGATCGTTACTGTCTGGCTGCAAGCGCTTCTCTTCCGGTGCCTCTGCCCTCTTCCTCTTCTCTGTCTGTATGTCATCACGGCCCACAGCCCTAAACGCTATACATTCCGCGGCATCCCTAGAGGGTGTCCGCGGCACACCAAAGTGCCGCGGCACACCGGTTGAGAAACACTGCACTACACACTTCTTCCAACCCCACGCGTATCGCAGGCCAAACTGCCCGCTTTCTCAAGGATAAGGTTAATTGGAGCCCTCTACTGGACGCTCCCATAAATAACCTCCTCATAATTGCATAAAATTGCATCACAACATCCTTAACTCTCCAAGCGCCAGAGCAGCACGGAGCGCACCGCTCTACAGTGCACTCCGCACCACCCCGGCACCCAAGGAGTCAAAAGCATATATCATAATAAAAAAATAACATATATAAAGATACATAAGAACAGCATCTATTCTTAAAAAATACACACCTATAAAATTATATTATTGATATATAAACCAATATTACTGCTATAATATTATACCAATATAAACCATATCCCACTACTTGTCTGTATACCACATTACACCACCAACAAATTATTATCATAATCTCCCTAAAATATTATTATATATTTAAAAAATATATTTTATTCTATTATCACCTCCCTAAAATCTCACTCTCCATTTATTTCTTAATGAATTTAATTAAAACCTTAAAAAAAAAAAAATAATAAATAAATAAATAAATTATACCCTAATCTTTTTAAATAAAAGCTGCTAAGTCAATATCTATATTCAGACCCTCAGGGGATAGGGTTTCTAACTCATAGATCCAATAAGTCTCTAGTTGGCGAAGCTTCTTTAGCCTATCACCTCCTCTTCTATCCCTTTGGACCTGGTCGATAGCACAAATTGATATACCTAACTCTTTTGCTTTCTCACGATCTTTACAATGTTTGGGGACACTGTGGTTTTCAACACCATTTTCAATATTCCTTAAGTGTTCCGAAATACGGATTTTAAGTTTTCTAATTGTGCGGCCTACATACTGTAGACCGCAACCGCATGTTATAAGATACACAACATATGAGGAATTGCAATTTAAAAAATATCCGATTTCATACTTTTTCTGTGTAGTTCAAGAAGCAAAAATTCTATTATTTACTTTCTTCTCATTACTATTCAAAAGGGACAAAATTCTTCGGTTCTCAAAAAGGTATTGGGAGCATGTTGTACAATTCTTCTTACCACACTTAAACATACCCTTTCCTACATTCAAAAAATTAACCTTATCCACACCTTCCTTCTGTATTTCTTTACTCTGTTTTTTTCTACTTATATCACTAGGTGCCACAATTTCCTTAATACTTTTATTTTTTCTGAACGAAACCTTTGGCCTGTCACCAAGAATGGGCCCCAAGATGGGGTCCTCCCTGATGACATGCCAATGTCTGTTCAGTATCTTTTGGACTGAGTGGCTACCCCTACTATATTTAGTCGTAAAATACGGGATTGAATCATTCCCTTTATTTCTTTTATCCTCATACCGAATTAGATCCCTTTGAGAGGTCTCATTAGCCTTCTCATATGCTTCTTTCACTAATTCTAATGTATAACCCTTCTCTAAAAATTTCTCCTTTACAATCTCTGATTCTATTTCAAAATCCTCCTGTTTAGTACAATTCCTTCTTATACGCTGCATTTGTCCAAAGGGGATATTCCTTTTCCAATTATCATGATGTCCACTCTGGAAATGCAGGTAACCATTACTGTCCACTATTTTTCTGAAATTTTTTGTAAACACAGTATATCCTTCATGAAATAAAATCAATATATATATATATCTATAGTGAGGATTTATTTAATACTATAGCTATGCATAGTATTGAGCATTAATATCCAACCCAACCATCAGCATCTACAAGAGATGAAATACTAACCTAAGGGTGCTCTTGAATACACAATATGTTTCACAGAGACTAGCAGATGCTTTTTCAACCTGGAGGTCTCAGCTACAAACTGCTTTCAAGTGGTCTCATCAGGACTAGACATTCACTGACAGTCGGCTTGTTGGAACTGGCCCCCTAAGCTATTGACCAATTCCCTACTCCTCCTCTGATGTGTTTCCATAAGGCTTATAAATTAGCTCCATGGCAGCTTCTCAGACCACCTCTGGGTTACTACTGTTGGAGGTATCTGGAAAATAATCAATAATAGCAGGTAAGTGTGCATCTTTGACATATTTAAGTTGAATATATAGGGAAAGGGACAGCAAAAATGGGAGAGCCACATCTAAGGGCAGTAACCAGTTTTATTACTTAAAATATAATTCACAAAGAACAAAACCCCTTCAGGGTATCTACTCACATGATGAAATTATACAATCAGCTCATATTCTTCCATCTGTTGCTGGGGAACCATCCACCTCACTTGCCTCTTGAGTCCTGTATGCTTCCACAAAGTCATCTCCCTTCGCTTACGTCACTCCGAGGGATCGCTAAGTTCTGCGTTCCCAGCCTCAATGTGATGCAAGCTAGTCCCGTGGAGCTCAAAGACTTGTGATTCAAAGATGCCGGCCAGGGATTTTGTGTTCCATTGTTTGAAATCACTGTGGTTTGTTTGCCAGCCATAGGTGTGGATTCTGTCTGTCAACTTGAATAACCTGTGGTCTAGTGCACCGTAGATATATTTCCTACCTTTTCAAATTTTAATGTTAAATTGTACAATTAATAGCTGTATATTGATTGTATACCGTAAACTCAATATTTTGTATTTGTGTCTATGTACATTTATACGACTTTGTGATATGGAAAAAAGATTCTAGTTTTAAATATATATTATTTGCTCAGGTTTTTACCTTACTGGTGTTTTTGACATTGAGGGACATACATATTTTTTTAGACCTTTTACTTTAGTTGGAACTTGTTTCTGCCTGATTTGTGTTTTTCTTTTTTTTTTTATGTTTTAAGGTCGGCGCATTTAAAGGCGAGGTCAGCGCTAAGCTCCATTTTTAGAAAGATTTAGGAGTACTGTTAGACTTAACAGCAGTGTCACTCAGCTTCTGGAAGAGCAATTAGGGCACTATCCTTATTAAAAAAGGGTGTAGCTGCATGGGGTGGGAATATTATTCTACCTCTATATAAATCCTTGAAAGGTATCTAGAATATGGAGTACAGTTTTGGACACCAGTTCTTAAAAAAATACAAAATTAAAAAGGGATCAAGGATCTGAGTTATAAAGAGAGACTACCAGACTGGGCTTGTAATGTTTACATTAGAGAAGAGAGGTCTAAGGGGTGATATGAGTAGCATTTGAAAATACATTCAAGGGCAAAACAAAGAACTCTCCAAAGAACTATTAAAAATAGAGGAAATGTGTTATTGACTAAAAAACATAGCCAGAAATTTTTACAGTAAGGGCAGTAAAGTTATGGAATTCCTTGCCTCAGGATGATGTGCTGTAATTGTTTTTAAAAAAGTAGTGTATACGTTTCTAGCACAGAACTATATTCATTTTACTTCACAGCAGATAAGATGTTGATCCAGGGAAAATATATTAATGCCTTTTGGAGTCTGGAAGGAATTTTTTTACCCATTGAGGTTTAATTGCAAAAAGCTTCATTGTTTTTTTGTTGTTGTTGTTTTTGCTTCCTCTGGATCAACAGTGGTGATATGGCTTAGGTTGAACTTGATGGACACGTCTTTTTCAGCCTCATCAACTATGTTAAATAGAAAGAAAACATAACAGTGCAGCCTTCTCTATGTGTAGTATTTTTACATTGCTCAGTTGAACACATTTTAAAGAGGCTAGTCCTGCTTCATGGTTGGATTGCCTTGTCTGGACTACACCCCCGGTCCTGGTCTCTCTTAGGTTCTCTTCACTACTCCACTTATTGAATAATTATATTGAACTTTGTCCTTTATTCAATAAATTTAAAATTGTTATTGGATTTATCAATCTCCCTCAGTTTTCTGTTCCATATACCATTGTCTGTCCTTCCTTAGCATTATACCAGCTTGCTATAAAACACTGGAGATGTGTAGATGAAGAACCCTCATAGTTATCTATGAATGGAGGAGTGGAGAGAACCTGAGAGAGAGAGAGAGAGAGAGAGAGAGACCTGGACTGGGGGTCATATCCAGCCAAGGTGAATCAACCTTGAGGCAGGACTAGTCTCTTTTGTGGAATTTGGGGTTTAACTGACCATTTTGAATTATACTACAGTTAGAGAAGACCACACTATTCTGTTTTGTTCCTGTTTTTCATATACTCTACAACAGCCCTTCCAACTGCTTGGAGAACTAGCTGCATGACTGAATCAGAGTGCTGGAATATTCTGTGCTAGTGGACTATACACCTTTTATATCTTACTGGGACTAACAATCTATAATATTACTAGTTGAAGAGCCCGTTACACGGGCCACAGTGCCACTGTCAGCTGGTTGAGGGGCAGTCATGAGCAGTAGAGACTGTAGAGAGGTCTGTATCATCCGCGGCTCGGGCAATCTCTACTGCGCATGAATGCAGCACACGCAGAAGTCTCTACTGTGCATGACTTTGTCATTACTCATGTTTTAGCAAATTGTTATATAGGATTTGTGATATTTCATAGCCTTTATTTTAGAGTTTTACAACTGTACCATTACTATATTATAGATACCCTTGTGGCAATAACAAGTCTTTTGAGCAAAGGAGCATTAACAGATTAGTCATGAACTATGTTACAATGAGGAAGGGGAGCAGAGACATGATGAACAGGGAAGGGAGCAGGGCCCATGATAAACAGGGAGGGAGGGGAGCAGGAACAAGATGAACAGAGAGGGAGAAGGAGCATGACGAACTTGGGGGAGGGGAGCAGAGACATGATGAAAAGAGAAGGGAGCAGGGCCCATGATATATGTATGTTGTTGTTTCACTGATTTGGCTATGAGGTGTTAGGGGTCCTCATGGGCAAATAATAACTGCCAAATTGAAAAACACTTCTGAATCAAGAAAAAAGATTGAAAATAGCTCACAGCGCTAATTCACCAATATATATACATGTATTACGACTAATGTACAGATAGCAGCAAGGAATGAGAGGGTTCTCCAGTCCCCTAAACATTAGGTCAAAACTTAAAGTGCAAACACAAGACAAAAAACAGACCTGGGATACTCCATATTAATGTGAAATGTGTGTCCCATCTTGGGCATCTGTAATAACACTGTTAATAAATATGAGGTTTTAGTTCTATACTTTGGCCCCAGAATTTTAAAGTTTGCCAACCCCGTCAAGGTACCTCAGTATCTTGCAAGTTCAACTTCTCAAGGCATTCATTTTTAATCTAGATCGGGTTCTGCAGGTGCATTAGATTAGGACTTGCCAGTGCTCTGCAAAGGCCAGGTTCCTGTAGCCCCAGGAAGCACCCATCACTCTGCAACCCTAAAGGGGACATATCTGTTTCTTTAGGGCATAGGCCTGTTCAATGGTTGCCTTAACTCATGAAAGCACTGTCACCTAAAAAGCAACTAGGCCTGCACAAGGGTCCTCAGGAATGATAATAAGCAAATGAGAATTGTAGAAAGACCTTGAATGAGAAAAGTAGCACAACAAGCAACTAACTACATCCAAGCAATAAAGCTCCTGCTCCTGTCTGTCAGAAGGAGTTGGACAAGGAGAAGAAGGGCCAAAATTCTAGATAATGAGACACTTAGAAACAACCTAAGAGGAAACTCCCTTATAGGAGTTCTCAAACCACCGCATCAGAATGACAGATCACAAAGCGAGATTTATAGGACAAGCCTGTGTCGGTATCACTGTGCCCGTGATCCTTGAGCGACATTATTACTACCTTGTTTACACTGGCTGCATTCTCATTGGCTCAGGGCTGTTGCTCCTCCCAGGGTTTGCTTTCAAATACACCCTCCTGTCACTATACCGGTGCCCTTTCGTGGTGTACCCATATCTAGTGTTCCGAAGCTCTTGATCCTGTTTCCTGTGTATGACCCGGCTCTCCTGACTAAGCTTTGTTCCTGACGTTACTGATTCCGATTCCGTTGCTGATTTAGGACTGGCTGACTAACTCTTTGTGTACCGAACAGGCTTGGCTGAGTATCTGATTCCGTTACCGACTAGGACTTGCTGACTATCCCCGTGTGTACCGAACCGGCGTGGCTGAGTAACCAATTCCGTTGTCGACTAGGACTGGCAGACTAACTCCTTGTGTAACGAACTGGCGTGGCTGACTATCTGATTCCATTACCTACTGGGACTGGCTGACTACTCTGTGTATTCTGACCTGGGTGGGCTAGTTCTGGCCGTCCATTTAGACTGGTTGTATCCTCCATGTGTGCCGACCTGGTTGAGTTGTTGTTCTTGCCACTACCGGGACTTGCCATTATTCCCATTGGTTCATTAGGGCTACCGATTACTGTCCGCCTACGTTACGTGCGTGATTACCATAGCGCCGGTCATCCCATAGCTCCTTTAGCCATCTGGAGCTTGCTTGGGCCTATCAGTCACTAGTGTCCATGTTGTGTCCGGTGACCCTGGGCTATAGGGTCCACTCTAAGCCAGACTTCTGCCCAAGTTGCCTATAACTACCCTAGTGATCTAGGGCCCATTACGGTCAGTGTCTGGTCTCCGTTGCCCCAGTTGCCTCCGTGTTGCCTCAGTGTCCCCTAGCACTAGGGTTGTCCACTGCCTAGCCTTATAGGTGTTGCTTCATTAACCCTAGCGTTCTAGGGTTATACCGCTGCCTAAGGCTTATTGGTGTTGCCTCATTAACCCTAGAATTCTAGGGTTGTACTGCTGCCTAAGCCTTATCGGTGTTGCCTTGTTAACCCTCGCATGCTAGGGTCCTCTTGTGGCTGAGTCTTGTCCGTGTTGCCTCCTTTAACCCTATCTGGGTCAGTTCTCTGCCAGAGTCTTTGTTGCTTATACTCCCCTAGGCCACTAGGGGTTTGCCCTGCAGCTGCCTTTCGCTTATGCCACCTATTGCGGAGTGGGGCTGTTGAGGAGTTCCTGGTTCCTGCTTGCTGTTGTATCCTGCCTGCTGGTCCTAGCTATTACAGTTCTGACATATTATTTCTCCGTATGTTTTTCTCACCCTGACCCGTGTCAGATGTGGAAGGTACTTGGTATGGATCTCATGTGGACCTGAGTGGGGTACTTGCTTATTATTTCTCAATACAGCTTTTTAACCTTATCTGACTGTGTGAGTGTTCTTTACAAAAACCGTGACAGTAAGAAAGGGCCAATGACGTCAGACATTTCAGGTGTAGGTAGCTCCCAGAACATCCATTGGAGAATTTGTGTAGTAAAAACATGTAACAGAAAACACACAGGAGCGCCCCAATAGTGCAAATATGACAATAAATTTGAAGTCAAATGTAAGAGAAATATTATTGCACTCACATGTAACGATGGTCAGCAGGCTGATATCAGACTGTCTGACAGAAGTGCTTGTGAAGAAACATCCGTCCCCACTCGGATCATCGGATAAACTGCTACAAACACAAAAACTGCACAATCGACAAGCTGGATCCAAAAAATCTAAATTTAATAATCCGCACAATACATATAAAATCAGAGGAATGATTTTATATGTATTGTTCGGATTATTAAATTTTGATTTTTTTGGATCCAGCTTGTGTTTGTAGCACTTTGTCCGAGGATCCGAGTGGGGACGGATGTTTCTCCACAAGCACTTCTGTCAGACAGTCTGATATCAGCCTGCTGACCATCGTTACATGTGAGTGCAATAATATTTCTATTACATTTGACTTCACATTTATTGTCATATTTGCACTATTGGGGCACTCCTGTGTGTTTTCTGTTACATGGTTTTACTACACGAGTTCACCCAGGGGGAGTGAGTTTTTGGTTGGAGCTGCCCTGACGTATTACAGCACTCTCATCTGGGAACAGTTTAATTTTCCCAGGAGCTTATTTGCCGAGTTTGGTGTATGCCAATTTCGGTCTATATTTTTGTGAGTACGCACCATAGGGTGTTGGTGGAGGTCCATATTGAGATCTATTGATCCCGCACAGGGTCGCTTGTGTTTTTTTCCCCTTTCCCTTCTTCTGTTTTCTGCATCCATTGGAGAATGGATGCGCACGAGCAACATCTAGATCAGTTCTCACTGGCAGTACAAACCATCCTGGAGCGTACCACTCACCTAGACAAACCTGTGCAGGCATCAATGGCCATTCCAGTTTTGTCACCAGTGTCACAAACGTTGAACCCCAGTATACCTAATAGAGGGTTGTCAGCTACAGCTCCTCTACCCTTGAGATATGTCAGAGATCCTACCTTATGTCGGGGATTCCTAAATCAGGTAGAGATTTTTTTGAAACTGGTACCCCAGGCTTTTCCAAGCGAGAGAAGTAAGGTGGGATTCATGATCTCGTTGTTGACTGGTCGAGCGCTAGGCTAGGCTAACCCTATATGGGAGATGGGCAAACCGATCACGGCAAACTTTACCGAATTCATAAGGGCGTTTTGTAGTGTATTCGAGATTCCTGGGCGCGCCACATCTGCAGCAAAACATCTAATGAGAATCTAGCAAGGCCCACGAGCAGTTGCAGATTATGCTATAGAATTTTGCATACTTGCTGCAGAGGTTGTTTGGAACGATGAGGCACTTGTGGCAGCCTTTGCACAAGGCCTAGATGACAAAATAAAAGATGAAATAGCCTCTTAAGAGTTACCAGATGGGTTGGACAGATTCATTGAGTTTACTACACTAATCGATACCCGCATAAGGGAAAGGAGTCTCTACAAAGACCGTAAACAGAGGCCAACTACTGGCGGGTTATCTAACTTAAATTGCCCACCCATACCTCCCTCTCCTCCCACACCTCCGGGCGATACGAGCGGCAGTAACGAACCCATGCAGGTGGGGTTTACACGTTTATCTAAGGAGGAACGATTGTACTGGCGCAGACAAGGCTTGTGCCTGTATTGTGGCAAGTCCGGCCACCTGTTGCGAGCATGTCCCATACAGCCGGGAAACGAACGCACCCTAGGATCATGCAGGGGACAGATCCTAGGTGGAGTATACCAGTCCCCAGAGGGCACCCAGAATAAGCCCGTGATTGAGGTCCTGGTATCCTGGGCTGGGTCATCTTTTGTTGCTACCGCCCTGATTGATTCAGACGCGAACGGTTATTTTATGGACAGGGACTTTGCGAGCCATCAGAATATTCCATTGGTGGAGATGGAGTCCCTAATGAACATTGAAGCCATTGATGGGAGACCGTTGGTGCCTCCACAGGTCACCCAGGAGACCTGTCCATTGGTAATCCGCATCGGAGCTCTCCATAAGGAGACCCTGAAGTTCCAGATCATTTAGTCTCCGCACTATGCCATTATTCTGGGCTTCCCATGGCTGCAATTACACAATCCCAAATTGGATTAGAGATCCTGCAAGATTCTGGCCTGGTCGGAGTTCTGTGAGTCACATTGTTTGCACCAACCTACCAAGATTTTGTGTACCTCTCACTCCCTACCGCTAGAATACCAATCATTCAGCGATGTATTCAGTAAGGGAGAGGCTAGCACTTTGCCGCAGCATCGTCCTTATGACTGCACTATTAATATTGTGCCCGGTTCTATGCCGCCCAAGGGTAGAACCTTTCCATTGTCCTGCGAAGAGAATCAGGCAATGAAGGAATATATCTCTGATGCCCTAGCACAGGGCATAATTCGTAAGTCTTCCTCGCCCGCGGGGGCTGGATTCTTTTTTGTGAAAAAGAAAAATGGGGATCTCAGACCCTGCATCGACTATAGGGGTCTGAATAAGATAATGATCAAGAACGCCTACCCCATTCCACTCATAACTGAATTGTTTGATTGGCTCAAGGGCGCTTCCATTTTTACTAAACTCGACTTAAGGACAGCTTACAATTTAGTCAGAATAAAAGAGGGTGATGAGTGGAAATCCTCCTTCAATAGTGTAGTGATGCCCTTTGGGTTATGTAATGCCCCGGCGGTATTTCAAGAATTCAACAATGACGTCTTTAGAGATATGTTACAGTCCTGTGTAGTGGTCTACCTGGACATATTTTGATTTATTCCACTGACCTGGAGATGCACTGGAAACGTGTTAAAGCAGTGCTACAAAGACTGAGAGAAAATAAGCTATTTTGCAAATTGGATAAGTGCAAATTTCATAGATCCAAGGTACAGTTCCTGGGCTATGTGATTGGCAAAGATGGCATTGCCATGGACAAAGACAAACTCTCTGATGTGTTGCAGTCGCCTTGTCCCATTGACCTTAAGCCCTTGCCATGGTTCTTGGGCTTTGCCAATTATTATAGGAAATGTATTCATGACTACTCCATGAGTGTAAAGCCTTTGACCGATATGACGCACAAGGGTGTTAATGCTTCCGTGTGGTCCCCTGAAGCTATAAAAGTGTTTGAATCCTTAAAGTGTGCATTTTCCTCTTCACCAGTTCTGTTACATCCCATACCTGGCGTGCCATTCACTCTGGAAGTGGACGCCTCCGAGACTGGTGTAGGAGCAGTACTGTCACAAAGACCAGGTCCTGGGAAGACCTTGATGCCATGTGGATTTTTTTCTAAGAAATTGACAAAAGCCCAGAGTGTCTATGATATTGGGGATCGCAAATTATTGGTAATCACTTTGGCACTTCATGAATGGCGGCATCTGCTAGAGGGTACTAGGACGCCGATTCTGATTCTCACAGACCACAAAAATCTTACCAACCTTTCAGAGGCTAAAAGGTTATCCCCTAGACAAGCCAGGTGGGCCTTGTTCCTGTCATGCTTCAACTTCATTGTGTCATACTTACCAGGCACTAAAAATACTAAACAATTTGGTACAGATTCGGAGTTCAAGTGTGCACCTGTGCCCATCATACCTCCGGATCGTATACTTGCGACTTTACTCACCAGTATTACTTTCCCGTTGGGTCAAGAAATTTTGGCAGCCCAGGCCAATGCCCCTTCAGAAAAGCCCATGGGGAAGTGCTACGTGGCCGAACCCTTTTGGGCTAAGCTCATGGAGACTTATCACACATCCGTGCTGCTAGGCACGTAGGCAAGAATCAGCTTATATAGTCGTTGTCCCGAATGTTCTGGTGGCCTACCCTAAGAGCTGATTGTGCAGCATTTACGGCAGCTTGTACAGTTTGTGCTCGCTCCAAGTCTCCGAGGCATCTTCCTGTGGGGCTCTTGCAAGCTGTTTCTAATGGTGCATGGTCGCATGTGTCAACTGATTTTATGGGAGAACTGCCGGCTTCTAACGGTTATACAGTCATTCTTATGGTGGTCGACAGATTCTCGAAAATGGCCCACTTTGTGCCACTCCCTGGCTTACCCTCAGCTACGACTTTAGCCACGGTGTTTGCTAGAGAAGTGTTTCGGCTCCATGGGGTACCCAAGGTACTTGTTTCCCATCGTGGGAGATAATTTGTATCCAGGTTCTGGAGGGCATTCTGTAACCAAATGGGCATCCAGTTTTCATTTTCCTCTGCGTATCACCCACAGACCAGTGGGGCCACTGAATGCTCCAACCAGGGGTTGGAGCAGTTTTTATGATGTTTTATCTCCAACCATCACGATAACTGGGCTGACTTGTTGCCATGGGGTGAGTTCTCCAGAAACTGTGCTGTTTCCTCTTCCTCCGGGCGCTCACCCTTTCTATGAGTTTCAACTTGCTTGCTCCCAGACACATTTCAAGCACAGCAGATTCCGGATCTGGGTGAGCACATTAGGCAACTACGTGCCACATGGGCACAAGTCCAGAATTCTCTCTGTGACGCTTTTCAACGAGTTCAGCGGCATGCCAACAACAGACGGCTGCCGGCACCTGTGTTCCAAGTGGAGGACCGAGTGTAGTTGTCCTCCAAGAATCTAAAGTTACAAGTTCCATGTGGCAAGTTGGCTCCTAGGTTTGTGGGTCCGTTCTGGGTGCTTCGTAGGATGAACTCTGTTGCCTATGCCTTAGAGTTGCCTGCCTCTATGAGAATCTATAACGTTTTCCATGTATCCCATCTCAAGCCCCTGGTGTGTAACCGCTATACCACCAACCAGGCAGTTCCTGCTCCAGTGCGTATTGAGAACCACAATGAATATGAAGTACAGAGCATTCTAGATCTGCGCAGATACCGTGGACAGATCCAGTATCTGGTACACTGGAAGGGATATGGCCCAGAGGAACGCTCATGGATAAACCATTCTGACATCCTTGCTGCACTATTGTTGCGCAGATTCCATGCTAAAGTCCCAGCTAAGCCCAGACCTCCCTCAAAACGGGGGGGGGGAGGGTCGTTGAGAGGGGGGTACTATCACGGTGCCTGTGATCCTTGAGCGACATTCTTATTTCCTGGTTTACACTGGCTGCATTCTTATTGGCTCAGGGCTGTTGCTCCTCCCAGGGTTTGCTATACAGGTGCCCTTTCGTAGTGTACCCGTATCTAGCGTTCTGAAGCGCTTGTTCCTGTTTCCCGTGTATGACCCGGCTCGCCTGACTACGTTTTGTATCTGGCGTTACTGATTCCGATTCCATTACTCACTAGGACCGGCTGACTATCACCATGTGTACCGAACCGGCTTGGCTGAGTAACCAATTCCGTTGCCGACTAGGACTGGCTGACTAACTCCTTGTGTACCGAACTGGATGGCTAAGTATCTGATTCCATTACCTACTGGGACTGGCTGACTACTCTGTGTATTCCGACCTGGCTGGGCTAGTTCTGGCCGTCCATTTAGACTGGTTGTATCCTCCGTGTGTACTGACCTGGTTGAGTTGCTGTTCTTGCCACTACCGGGACTTGCCGTCAGTACCATTGGTCCATTAGGGCTACCGATTACTGTCCGCCTACGTTATGTGCGAGCTAACCATAGTGCCGGTTATACCATAGCTCCTTTAGCCATCTGGAGCTTGCTTGGGCATATCACTCACCAGTGTCTGTGTTGCCTCCGGTGACCCTGTGCTATAGGGTCCAGTCTAAGCCAGACATCTGCCTGAGTTGCCTATACCTACCTTAGTGATCTAGGGCCCGTTACGGCCAGTGTCTCGTTTCCGTTGTACTCGTTAACCCTAGCGTGCTAGGGCCTAGTTGCTGCCAGCTCTCTATCTCTGCTGCCTTCATTAACCCTAGCGTTCTAGGGTCTAGCCACTGCCAGAGTTGCCTCTGTGTTGCCTCAGTATACCCTAGCGTTCTAGGGTCAAGCCACTGCCAGAATTGCCTCCGTGTTGCCTCAGTATCCCCTAGCGTTCTAGGGTTGTACGCTGCCTAGCCTTATCGGTGTTGCATCATTAACCCTAGCGTTCTAGGGTTATCCCGCTGCCTAAGCCTTATCGGTGTTGCCTCATTAACCCTAGCGTTCTAGGGTTGTACTGCTGCCTAAGCCTTATCGGTATTGCCTCGTTAACCCTAGTGTGCTAGGGTCCTCTCGTGGCTGAGTCCTGTCCATGTTGCCTCCGTTAACCCTATCGGGGTCAGTTCTCTGCCAGAGTTTTTGTTGCCTATACTCCCCTAGGCCACTAGGGGTTTGCCCTGCAGGTGCCCTTCGCTTATGCCACCTATTGTGGAGTGGAGCTGTTGAGGAGTTCCTGGGTCCTGCTTGCTGTTGTATCCTGCCTGCTGGTCCTAGCTATTACAGTTCTGACATATTATTTCGCTGTGTGTTTTTCTCACCCTGACCTGTGTCAGATGTGGAAGGTATTTGGTACGGACCTCATGTAGACCTGAGTGGGGTACTTGCTTATTATTTCTCAATAACGCTTTTTAACCTTACCTGACTGTCTGAGTGTTCTTTACAAAAACCGTGACAGTCGGTCACATGCCAAACAGCCAAAAATGCAAAAACTACAAAAAAAAGAGACCTGCATTCCTCCATACCAGTGTGCAAGTATGTGCCCTGTCTTGAGCATCTATAATAACACTGTTAATAAATATGAGGATTTAGTTCCATAATTTGACTAAACAATGTTAAAGCTTGACAACCCCAATCGAATTACCTCAGTATCTGACAATTCCTAATCTCATGTACCTGTAGAACCCTATCTAGATTGAAAATGTACACCTTGGAAATGTGTCTGTCCCTTCACATGTTTTTTGAACTGTCCCATGCCAATGTTCTGGTATTACTGTGCCTGTGATTCTGGCGCTTTTGCTTGCCTGTTCTCTTCCTTGTGATTGCCTGGTGGCAGCATGGCGGGTGACTACTTCCTGGTTACTCGCGAGTCATTCTGAGCGCTCGCTATTTTATAGTTCCACCTTGATTGACCTATTTGGACTCTGCCTCCCAGAGAGGCCTTATATGCTGCATCCTATCATTGCCTCAGTGCCCTTTCGTGGAGCACCTGAGCGCATTCTAAGTCTCCAGTTGTGATCCGTTCCTGGCCTCTGAATCTGTTTTGTGTATGACCCTGGCTCCAGCTGACTACCAATTTGTGCCTGAACCTTTGGCCTGGCTGACTGACCGCTCCGTACCGACTTTGGCTTGTCCGACTACCCGCTCCATGTATAACCTTTGGCCTGGCTGACTACCCGCTCAGTGCTAAGTACTTTGGCTTTGTCTGACTTCCTGCTCCGTGCTAGTACTTTGGCTTGTCTGACTGCCCGAATCATTTTGACCATTGGCATGTTTGTCTCGCTTTCGCTCCCTGGGGCCTGGAACCCTCCTTGCAGGTTCTCAGTCTCAGTCCATGGTCGGGTAGGTCCTGTCCGTAGTTCAGCAGTACCTAGTCCTAACGGGGATTGTTGTACCCCTAGTGTTCTAGGGTGCGTGGTAGTTTCTGTAACCCTAGCATCCTGAAGGTGTGGGCCTTCAGTTTCCGCTCCGCTGTAGAGCATGTTTACCACTATTGCTACCTCTGTGGTTCTGCTCACTCTACTAGTTTGCTCCGATCCTGTTCATTAGTCTGGCTAGGTTCAGTGTCAGCTTCTGGTAGTGGACTGCACCCTGTACCCACGCCTGACCCCGGGAGGGTTGGAAAAGTGTCTATCTTTAGTTTTCTTGTGTTTGATTCTTAATAAAGTGGAATTGATTTAATGTACCTGTCTGAGTCATTATTTGCAAGTCCCTGTGACATCTGGCTTTGCTGCCAGTTTTGGGCAGAAATTACTATAGGATGTATGGCCTGTGTGGGTATTATTTATTGTTTTCCTCCATTACCTTGTGCTTTTTATGTTACTTGATTTGGTGTTTAGGTGTCCATTGACACTCAAGGTTGTATCTGTTCCTCTCTGTCCAAATTGTTGTATTTGTGAGTCATTTTTCTCTTTCTGCCCCTGGAACCTTGGAGGATGGCTTTGGTATATCACAATGGTCCCTGTGTTCCATATTAGAAGAAAGGAAAAAGGGGATTTATGTGCACAGTACTTACTGAGAAATTATTTTTCTCTTAGACCATGTGGAGCACAGGACTTCCCTCACAGAAAAAAAAGAGTTGTTTGAGTTCCATACTAGGGATGCTTTGGGTTTTTTGGTATAGATGAACCCCTTTCCTACCTCATTTCTGTTTTTTGCTATCTATGCTATTCATTAACCCTTCGTGTCCAATGACGTGCCTGGACCGCCACGCTAGTCCTACACTTAAGGTCCTGGCACATCAAGAGTTAACTCTCCCATTGCCGACGCTGTGCGCAATGGGAGAGACGTGGGATTGCTGTTACTAGGTGCTACCTAGTTTCAGCCAATGCCTGCATTGTTGATACATGTGATTCACTAAAATAGCGAATCACGTGTATTAGAATGCATATGACAGAAGCTTCTGTCACATCTCTCTGTCTCCCTTCTCCTCAGACACAAATCTGAAGAGAAGAGACAGAGATTGTTAGTGTGTCCTGTGTTCCTGTCAGCATTGCAGAGTTGAAACATTGTTTAAAAAAAATAAAAAAATAGATTTTTTTTTTAACATTTGATCACTATAATACAGTGATCAATAGATTCCCCCCTTTGATCACTCATTTTAGTGATCAAGTGCTGCAGATCAGCTTCTGCTGATCTGTGGTATTTTTCTCCCCCCCCCCCCCCCATTGAAATCCTTTTTTTTAAATAATTTTTTTGTATTTTTAAGTAGTTTAATAGTTTAGTTAAGAAATTTTAGTGAGGCTAGGTAGGTTTAGAGGGTACATGGGTTAGGGTAAGTTTAAGTGTTGAATTTAGGTAAGATTTAGGTTTAGGGAACTCAGTTTTATTTAATAAAAATTGAATTTGTTAAAATATTAAGGCTTTTTAGTTTAGATAGTTACTTTCAGTAGGGCTAGGTAGGTTTAGTGTGTATGTGGGTTAGGGTAAGATTTAGTATTGAATTTAGGTTTAAAGGTTAGGGTTTGGTAAAAAAAAAAAAAATATATATATATATATATATATATATATATATATATATATTAGGGTAAGGTTTAGGGTTAGAGTTAGGCACAGAAAAAAACAAAACAAAAAATATATATAGTTTTATTGTAGGAATAGTGACTGTTTTGGTTAAGTTAGGTAGGATTAGGATTGACATGAGGTAGGGTAAGGTTTAGGGTTACAGCAAAAAAAAAAAAAAAATATATATATAGTATTTACGTAAGAATAGGGACTTGTTGGGATTAGAAATTGTTTTAGGAATTTAATTTGGTTGTTTAGATTGGGTGGGTTGGTAGCTATTTAGAAAAAAATTAGGGTAGGTAGGTTAAGTTAGAAGGTATTTAGAAAAAATTAGGGTAGGTTAAGTTAAAAGACGCAGTGTGTGTATTCTGTGGGAGAGGCGTATGCCTTTTTGGCTTCCAATTCAGAAGCCACGGATACTGCCTTTGATTTTGAGATCTCCCAGTTCACAAAGAGCAACAGTGATAGCTCTAGTGATCATGCTGGGGCATCTACTAAGAAGAGGAGTACTACCCCAAGAGCTGCCCCAGAAGCAGCCCCAAGACATGCCCCAGAAGCAGGCCGAAGACATACCCCAAGAGCTGCCCCAGAAGCAGCCCCAAGACTGCCCCAGAAGCAGGTCCAAGACATGCCCCAAGACATACCCCAAGAGCTGCCCCAAGACATGCTCAAAGACCTGCCACAAGTTCTTCCCCTCATCCAGAGCCTAAAGAATGGGTACCACCAGTGGAATTAAGTCCAGAAACACCCAATTTCACTGGCAGCCCAGGAATAAATGTAGATGTGGCCGGTTTTAACCAGGAGCAGTTTTTTTAAATTTATATTTGGGGGAAGACATTTTGGGGGAGATTGTAGTGCAAACAAATATTTATGCAGTCCAGTACATTGCAGCCAATCCCACATGCTATGTTTCAAAGCAGCAATCATGGTACCCCACAGATGTTGCTGAATTCAAGAAATTCTAGGCCGTTACTATGGCTATGGAGATAATTAAAAAGCCAAGCATCAGGTCATACAGGAGCAAAAATCCTTTGTGTGTTACCCCCATTTTCGGCCAAACAATCCACAAGAGACGCTATGAAATGCTTTTGCGTGTCGTGCATTTCAATGATAACACCCTGTGCCTTCCCAAAGACAGGCTGTATAAAATTTGACCTCTTATAACTTATTTGCAAAAAAAAATGTTCAGAAAACTATACCCCCCAAAAACAAATATCTGTTAATGAGTCCTTAATGAAATATAAGGGAAGGTTGGGTTTTAAGCAATAAATCCCCTCCAAGCACTCCAAGTTTGGAGTAAAACTTTATAAGTTGTGCGAAAGCAACACAGGATACACTTATGCTTTTTGCATTTATGAGGGCAAGGACAGCCAACTTGATCCTCCTGGTTGCCCTGAATATCTGGGAACCAATGGCAAAATTGTTTGGGATCTCATTTCCCCTCCTATTAAATAAAGGATACCAGTTAAATTCAGAAACTATTACACAAGCCCCCTTTCATTTAAATCACTTTTTTATTTTGACACAGTGGCCTGTGGCACTGTTAGATGAAACTGTAAAGAGATGCCCAAACAAATTATAAACTCTAATCTACGAAAGGGAACATCCTTAGCTTTGTGCCAAGAGAAGCTGCTGGAAGTCAAGTTTCTGAGACAAAAAGGACGTGTAAATGCTGACAACTATGCATGAACAAGGGAATTGTGTCAATCTCTGTCCGTGGCACGGCCCTCGGGAAACTCGTCTGCATCAGAGACTGCAATAAACACATGGCAGGTGTTTATCTTTGTGATCAACTCATGCAGCCTTACCTCACCATGAGAAAATCTATGGCCTGGTATAAGAAGGTTGCCATTTTCCTGATACAGACTGTCGTTTATAATTCATATGCAATGTTTAAATTGGCAAACCTCAGTAAAAAAAAAATAACTTTTTTGCAGTTCCAAATGCATGTCATTTCTCGTTTTTTTTGTTTGAAGGGGCAACAGCAGTTTTACAGTAGAGATCAGGTTTAGGACACTATGCATTTAAAATCCCCCCAACCCCCCAAAAGAGTAAACCACAGAAACGCTGCAGGGTGTGCTACTCCAATGGCAAAAGGACAGAAACCACCTTCTACTGTCCTGATTGCCCTACAAAACCTGGGCTCTGCATTGGTGACTGCTTCAAGCAGTATCACGTACATGCAATGCAGTAATTGTGTAATTTACTTATTTGGCTACTCTTTCCCCCTGAAATATCCTGTCCCCCCAACAAATAAAACCCACATCCCTCCTTAGATCTAACACTACGAAAATATAATGGGAACAACCCTGTTTTTTCTATGTCTGAAAATGGAAACAACCATGTTCTCAACTGAACCCAGTAAATCCCCCATTTTACCATCAATCCCTCGTAAAACTTTATTTAAATTAAAAAATCAGCATTTTTCACTCTTCAAATCTACATCGAAATTGAAATCTAAGTGTGAAAAACGCTGATTTTTACTTTCATAAATATTTACAAAGGATTGGTGGTAAAATGGCTGTGTAAAAAGTTTGAAAACATGCCTAAAATTAAAGCCTGGGGTGTCTACATTCCTAAAATATACACGTTTGGGGGGAAATTTAAAGTGGAGCACTGGTACACAGCCCTAAATGAGACATGGCACCATGACGCAAGCTGTGAAAATTCAAAGTGTGAAACTGGAAAAGCATTGATTCCAGTTTCGGTCCCGTAGCTCCCACAAACCTTGAGAAACCTATGCATACGGGATATTGCCATACTCAAAAGAACAGGGTAAAAACTAAGCAATGAAGTTTTTAAAAATCTTCACCTATTCTGTGCTTGAAATGCACATCAACCTTGAAACCTAAGTGTTAAAAACACTGAATTTTTTACTTACATAAAGATTTACGAAGGATTGGTGGTAAAATGGCTGTGTAAAAAATTTTAAAACATGCTTAAAATGAAAGCCTGGGGTGTCTACTTTCTAAAAATATACACTTCTGGGGGGAAATTTTAAAGTGGAGCACTGGTACACAGTCCCAAATGAGACATGGCACCAGTGACGGAAGCTGTGAAAAGTCAGTGTGAAACTAGAAACGCATATGTTCCAATTTGGGTCCAGTATCTCCCACAAAACCTTGAGAAAACTATGCATATGGGGTATTGCTGTAAGATTTTAGTCTTACCTGTTAAATCCTTTTCACTTAGTCCATACAGGTCACTGGTACTTCTGGGAGGCGATTCGCCCCTTTAATAGGCAGGAACAATTATGCAAATGATTGCAGGGGGCGGAGCCTCCCCTCCTACTTAAGCCACCTTCAGGCCAGAGCCACTAGATTGATTTGAGACTCTAAAACTGATCCCAGGTAAGCAAGAAGAAAGACTCCTGTGAGCATGCCCAAAAGGTCCCCCACTGAATGCCACAGGAGAGCCAGGTCTGGTCCCTTGACAGGGTGGGAGACCAGTGACCTGTATGGACTAAGTGAAAAGGATTTAACAGGTAAGACTAAAATCCTATTTTCACTGTCGTCCAATACAGGTCACTGGTACTTCTGGGATGTAAAAACATTGAGATGATCCAGAGGTGGGAAGAAGGCAAGGACCAGAACAAGGCCCAAGTCATTAAAACTGCTATGAACCAGTTAATTACATAGCCCAACTGTAAGTGTCAACGGACACCAATCAAGGGAACAATCCCTGAACTAACACAGCACACGGAACTAGAGCCAACTGGGCTCAACAGTAAGGAAGCACTAAGGATCACAGAGTGGAAGACCTACACAGGCAAAACTGCCTCCAGGACTGTCCTTCCAAAACTGGCATCAGCCGAGAACAGCACATCAACACGGTAGTGCTTTGAAAAAGTGTGCACAGAGGACCAAGTAGCCGCTCTGCACAGTTGATCAGCGGAAGCCTGATTCTTGTAGGCCCAAGAGGCCCCAATAGATCTGGTGGAATGGGCAGTCACCCGGAAGGGAACATGCTTATTCCGCAACTTGTAAGCTTCACGGATAGTAGCCTTAATCCAAGAGGCAATGGTAACTTTGGAGGCCGGTCTCCCTGCCCTAGGCCCCTCAGGAATGACGAATAGAGCGTCAGACTTCCTGATAGACTCGGTGCGATGAACATAAAACTTGAGCCAACGCACCACATCCAACAAATGGAGATCTCGTTCCTTGTCAGATGAAGGATTAGGGCAGAAAGAGGGAACCACAATCTCCTGATTGATGTGAAACTCGGATACAACCTTGGGTAAGAATTCCTTGGTAGTGCGAAGCACAGCCTTATCCTTGTGGAACACCAGGTAAGGAGGTTTACAAGACAAAGCCTGTAACTCTGCTACCCGGCGAACTGAAACAATAGCCAAAAGGAAGGCCATCTTCCAAGTCAAGAGACGTAATGGAATGGAAGCCAAGGATTCAAACGGTGGTCGCTGGAGAATTCCCAGCACCAAATTGTGGTCCCACTGGGGAGTAGGACTCTTGAAGGCAGGTCGAACATGAGTCACACCTTGAAAGAAAACTTTCACATCAGGAAGGATAGCAATCCTTTCCTGGATAAACACAGACAAGGCAGAAGTCTGAACTTTGAGGGAACTCAGACTGAGCCCCTTATCAACACCGTCCTGCAAGAAGGCCAGGACAGTGGGAAGATGAAAATCAAGGGATAATTTCTTATCAGAGCACCATGCCACGAAAGTTGACCATATGCGATGATAGATCTTGGAAGACACAGGCTTACGAGCACTGAGCATAGTCGACACCACAGAAGGAGAAAATCCTTTCTTTCCTAGAATCGAGGATTCAACCACCATGCCATCAAATGGAGAGAGTGAACATCCTCCTTCCACAGATATCCCTGAAGAAGTAGGTCCGGACGGGCAGGAAGTGGGAACGGATCCGCCACTGACATGGCCATCAACTCCGGATACCAGGACTGGCGAGGCTAGTTTGGAGCGATCAGGATAACAGGACAACGCTCCCGCTTCAGTTTCTGGATGACTCTGATCAATAGAGGAAGAGGAGGAAAGATGTAAGCCAGAGAAAAATCCCAAGGGATCGACAAGGCATCCACTGCTAGAGCAAGGGAGTCCCTCCGCCGGAAGCAAAACACCGGAACCTTCCTGTTGTGTCTGGAGGCCATCAGGTCCACCTCCGGCATCCCCCTTCTCTGGGTGAGCAAATGAAACACCTCTGGATGAAGAGCCCATTCTCCGCTGTCGATGGTATGACGACTGAGGAAGTCTGCCATGACGTTGTCCACGCCTGGAATATGAACTGCAGAGATGACAGGCACGTGATCTTCTGCCCAAGACAAAATATCCTTGACCTCCAACCAGGCGGTGCCGCTTCTTGTCCCGCCTTGCCTGTTGATGTAAGCCACCGCAGAGGCGTTGTCGGATTCCACTCTGATCGGAAGACGGTCAGTTGAGATTCCCAGTGTCTCAGGGCAAGCCGGATGGCACGCAGTTCCAGAACATTGATGGAGAGAAGAGATTCCTCCAGACCCCATTTCCACTGAGCACTGAAGCGACCCAACACAGCACCCCAGCCCCGAAGGCTGGCATCCGTTGTGATCGTGGTCCAACAAGGAACTTGAAAGGATCTCCCTTTCAGGAGATGGGAGAGGTCCAACCACCAGTGCAGACTCGATTCCACATGAGGAGGTAGAGAGACTGACAGATGCTGATGATCTGGATGATTCTTGCACGTCTGGATCACAAATCTCTGAAGTTCCCTGGAGTGGACCATGGCAAAAGGAACCGCTTCGATCGTGGAAATGAACTTCCCCACCAGGGATGACAATTTCGTTACCGGCACTAAGTCCAGTTCCAGAATCCCCGCCACTCTGATAGCTATCTGATGAGCCACATCCTTCGGCAGGAACACCATGCATTGGCGAGTGTCGAACAGGAGACCCAGGAACAGAAGCCTCTGAGATGGGACCAAGTCCGACTTGTCCAGATTCAGGATCCAGCCATGGCGGGTCAGAGTGTGGATACACTTCTGCAATTGCTGGTGAAGAAGCTCCGCCGAGGAAGCTGTGATGAGGAGATAGTCCATGTAGGGAGTCACCCTGACCCCGTCCTGATGAAGCACCGCTATCAGGGAGCCCAACACTCTCTGGAAGACCTGAGGAGCTGAAGTCAGCCCAAAGGGAAGAGCAGAAAACTGAAAGTGTCCCCTGTGGCAGGCAATCCTGAGGTACCGCCTGCTCTCTGGATGAATAGGGATGTGAAGATAAGCATCCTGAAGGTCCAGGGAGGCAAGGAACTCCCCTGGAGACATTGCTGCAATCACAGAGCGCAGGGACTCCTGGCGGAAGTGGGAAGTCACCACATAGGCATTGAGATCTTTGAGATCCAAAATAGGACGAGCCCCTCCGTCCTTTTTGGCCACCACAAACAGGTTGGAATAAAATCCTGAACCTGTGTCCTCCTGAGGAACCACTTCCAGAACCTCTTTGTCCAAGAGATCCTGAATAGCGTCGTCGAACAGACGTCTTTTTGTGGGTTCCTGAGAAGGACGAGTAAAATGGAACCGAAAAGGAGGAAGGGAGGAGAAAGGGATCCTGTATCCCTCTGACACCACCTGAAGAACCCATGGGTCCTCCACTGACTCCTCCCAAGTCCGGCGAAAGATGCGGAGACGTCCACCTACAGCCGGATGCGGACCCGGGTTCGGCGAGTCATGCCGAAGCAGTCTTGGAGGTCTTGGCCTTGGGGGCCACTTTCGGCTTCCAGGACTGTTTGGGCTTGGAGGAGGAGCGCGTAGCGGGAGGACCCGTCTGGGCCGAGGAGCGTGTCTCAGTCTGAAAGGAACAAAAGGACCGATTGCGTTTGGCTGGAAACTTTTTCTTAAAGACTGAGGGTAGAAGAGTACTTTTACCACCAGTAGCCTCACTGATCATTTCTTTGAGCTCAGATCCAAATAGCAAATTCCCCTGAAAGGGCAAGGAAAGCAAGGCTTTCTTAGAGGCTGTATCAGCAGACCAAATTTTCAGCCAAAGGGCACGTCTAGCCACCACAGAAGCATTGGAGGCCCTCGCCATCATGCGCACAGCATCAAAAGCAGCGTCAGCAACATAGTTCTGAGCTTCAGTGATATTAGCAAGAAGCTGCAACTGTTCAGATACTGGTGCATCCTGGCGAACTGCTTCAGTCAGTTGTTCAGTCCAGGCCGCAATGGCTCTATTAACCCATGCCACTGCAAAGGTTGGACGCATGGCAGTGCCAATGGAGGCAAAAATAGACTTAACTGAAAGCTCTAGCTTTTTATCCGTCCAATCCTGCAGGGCAGAGGCATCAGAGACAGCCAAAGCGGTAGACTTGGATAGTCTGGAAACAGGAGCATCCACCTTGGGGGGATGAACCCATTTTGCCAGCTCAGTCTCAGGAAAAGGGTACAGTTTAGCAAACTTTTTAGAGACAGAGGAGGATCTATCAGGATTCTTCCATGCCTCAGAGACTAGACGGGCAAGAGTAGGGTTAGTTGGAAAACAAACAACAGGCTTAGATGGTTTCTTTTGAAAAACATCAGTAGGATCATAAGTGGATTCCTGAGTCAGAGGAAGGTTGAGCGTATTCAGTACAGCTCTAATCAGACCCTCAGCCGAAACTTCAGGGTCACATTCATAAGGGTCCCCAATGGACCTGTTAGACTCAATAACAGTGCGTTCCTCAGCATCAGAATCCTGCAAGAGTTCTTCCTCAGAAGAATCAGACACATCAGGAGCACCCTGTGGCTTAGGCAGGGAGGTCCTGATTGTAGCGGGGGTCTGCCAGACCTGGAGAGCCCCCTGTACCTGAGAGGGAAAGAGTTGAAGAGTGTATCTGAGATCCCTAGTGGCAGCTTTAAACTCCCTCACCCAAGATGGCTCAATAGCATGGCTGGGAAGCCCAGGGTTGCTATCTTAACCAGTGCAGTTAGGGCATAGATCCCCCACATTATCACTAGATAGCCCAGTGTGACAAGAGGAGCAAAACGCCATGGGGGGACCAGACCCCCCATCCTCCTTAGACTTGGGTCTAGCCCCTAGCTCCAGTGAAGTAGACATGCTCACAGCGTCAATATACCCCACTTTAAACTCTATCACCCAGTAAGAGTGTGGAAGATTAAAGTTTCACCCCAGAAATGCCTAATATTGGACTTATCTGGCCAGCGAAGGGTTAATCTGTTGAGGGGAGAGAAGGATCGGTCCCTGCGTAGTGTACTCGCTGAGGAAGAGCTCCACAAAATGGCGGCCGTCAGGATAGCCAATCAGAAACGAGCGCGAACCGGGCGCTCATGGGAAATGTAGTTTTCCCCATACAAGTACCCCAAACAGTGCCGAAGCCCCCCTGAACACCCCACACTAATAAAACACACACCGGATGATAGAGCAGGAGCTTAGCATTAAAATGAGCCCTCTCTGGAGTTGCTGTGACAAGCGGTTCCAGAGATATGTCCCAGACTGTGAAATCTCATAGAGAGTAAAGGAGCCATAGCGTCTAAGCGGGAAAAGCTGCGCTTAAAGGCGCGGAACACCATTTTTAATAAAGTTTAATAAAACATTAAAAAGTACCCAAACATACATAAAACACATAAAGAAACACTATTCAAGGCTCCAAACCCAGAGAATACCACAGAAACTGCATTAAATACATTAAATGCAAATAAAAACACCCTATGAGTGCTGGAGTGCAAAGCAAACTCCCAAATACAAGCCCAGTAAAGGGACACTGTGGGGACAAGTGGACCTTCAGCACTCAATGGGTGGCTCACCTTTCCTGCAAGGACTTCTGTCTTCAGGTGACCATGATGAAGTGGGAATAGACCAGAGGTAAATTCCCCAGTAGGGAAGCTGCTTAACTCAAGCTGTTCCCTCTTCAGGGCATAAGGTCCACAGAAAATCCCTGGAAGCTGCACCAGCCACTTTAAAGAGGGCAATTCACAGCCATGGTCACCCTCCTAATGGTGGTATTCCATATTTGAATCAAAAAATAACAAAATACTAAGTTGAATGCATAGATGTTCTCTACCTGGTGTGCACAGCACCCAGGAACAAATCAATCTAGTGGCTCTGGCCTGAAGGTGGCTTAAGTAGGAGGGGAGGCTCCGCCCCCTGCAATCATTTGCATAATTGTTCCTGCCTATTAAAGGGGCGAATCGCCTCCCAGAAGTACCAGTGACCTGTATTGGACGACCGTGAAACGCTGTTTTTTTAACTTGCGTCAAGATTTCCGAGTGATTGGTGGTAAAATGGCTCCGTAAAAAATTTGAAAACATACATAAAATGAAAGCCTGGGCTGTCTACTTTCCAAAACTATACACTTTTTTGGGGAAATCTTAGAGTGGAGCACTGTTACACAGCCCCAAATGAGATATGGCAAGAGTGATGCAAACTGTGAAAATTCAAAGTGTGAAACTGGAAACGCGCATGTTCCAATTTGGGCCCCATAGCTCCCCCAAACCTTGAGAAACATATGCATATGGGGTATTGCCATACTCAGAAGAAGGAGCTGAACACTAAACAATGCATTTTAAAAATCTTCACCTATCATGTGCTTGAAGTTCACATCAACATTGAAGTGAAAGTGTGAAAAACGCTGTTTTTCAAACTTATGTCAAGATTTACGAGTGATTGGTGGTAAAATGGCTGCGTAAAAAATGTGAAAACATACATAAAATGAAAGCCTGGGGTGTCTACTTTCCAAAAATATACACTTTTGGGTGGAAATCTTCGAGTGGAGCACTGTTACACAGCCCCAAATGAGACATGGCACCAGTGATGCAAGCTGTGAAAATTGAAAGTGTGAAACTGGAAACGCGCATGTTCCAATTTGTGCCCCGTAGCTCCCCCAAACCTTTAGAAACCTATGCATATGGGGTATTGCCGTATTCAGAAGAAGGAGCTGAACACTAAACAATGGATATTTTAAAATTTTCAGCTATCTTGTGCTTGATATCAACAGTAATATTGAAATATAAGTGTGAAAACTGCAAAAAAAACCAAAATATTGCCACCATTTTGAAAAATATTTCTGGAAAAATAGCTGCATAAAAAACTCAAAAATTCTCCTGATTATTTACCTTATGTTGACTAGATTTCAGAAACATACACCTTTGTGGGACATTTTTGGTTCTGGCACCGTCAACTAAGCTATGATGCTCACATGCCAATTGTTGACAAATTATTGTCACGGATTTGAAGACTCTCAGACTTAAGGTTTGGCAAAATAACTTAACTTTATTAAAAGTTAAAGGCAGTCCCCGTAGGGTAAACATACATAACAATACAACAGTAATATAACATATAATAGGTTCTACCGGCCTTGCCTAAATACCGGGCAAGGCAACCCAAGTGACAGTTTTAATGACAGGCTCTACAGGCCTTGCCTATACCGGGTAAGTCAACCGTGAGATGACATATACCGGTTCTACCGGCCTTACCAATACCGGGCAAGGCAGCCCCCATGGAATGCTGAATGTAGGCTCTACCGGCCCTGCCAATACTGGGTAAGGCAACCTTAAAGATGGTGAATTACAAGGTTCTACCGGCCTTACCAATACCGGGCAGGGCAGCCCAAAGGAGTACTGGAGTAGGCTCTACCGGCCCTACCAATACCGGGTGAGGCAACCTACAGGATGGTATCGTCAAGGTTCTACCGGCCTCACCAATACTGGGCAGGGCAGCCTGAGCGAGTAGACCAGCTGTCAGGTGACTAAGACAGCATAGAGCATAAGTATAGAGGTCTTACTCAGCAGGAGTCTATTGCCAGGGATACTCAGACAACTGCAAGGAAGTGGACAGCGACTGACCACAGTACTGGATGTTCAGGGGCAAACCAACGTCAGCACGTTGGGACTAATGGTAATAGCGCCACCAGGTTTAATGGAGCAAACCAGCGACCGCACGCTGGAACCAACAATGTATATCGCAACCAGGTTTAGTGGAGTAAACCAGCGTCCGCACGCTGGGACCAACAACGTATATCGCAACCAGGTTTAGTGGAGCAAACCAGCGTCCGCAAGCTGGAGCCAATAATGTATCTCGCAACCAGTTTAGTGGAGTAACCCAGCGTCCGCACGCTGGGACCAACAATGTATATAGCAACCAGGTTAGTGGAGTAAACCAGCGTCCGCAAGCTGGGACCAACAATGTATATCGCAACCAGGCTTACTGGAGTAAACCAGCATCCGCACGCTGGGACCAACAATGTATATCGCCACCAGGTTTAGTGGAGTAACCCAGCGTCCGCACGCTGAGACCAACAATGTATATTGCAACCAGGTTTAGTGGAGTAAACCAGCGTCCGCACGCTGAGACCAACAATGTATATTGCAACCAGGTTTAGTGGAGTAAACCAGCGCCCGAACGCTGGGACCAACAATGTATATCGCAACCAGGTTTAGTGGAGTAAACCAACAAAATATGATCAGCAGCGAGAAGAACAATGTCGCCAGAGCGACGGCTAGAGCCGGAGATTCAGGAACACAATAAGATTAACCCGCGAGGTGCAGGAACACAGGAACACTGGAACTCAGTAAGATTAACCCGCGAGGTGCTGGAATACAGGAACTCTGGAACTCTGGAACACTAGCATACAGGAACACTGGAACACAGGATCAGCAAGTACAGCAGGAACAGGCCCAAAAGCCTGGCAAGCAGGTCAGGCAGAGTGGAGTCAGAAACACCACGAAAGGGCAACCTGGAAGTGCTCAGCCTGGGTTTAAAAAGGCTGTGTGAGGAGGGCTAATCACAGACAGCCAATCATGATACTTAGCAAGTGACTGACACTGAACAGCACCAATCACAGGCACCGTGATAGTACCCCCCTTTCAAAGACCCCCTCTCCCAGAGTAGGGTCTAGGCTTCTGAGGGTATTTGGCATGAAATATTCGTAGTAACTTGGGTGCATGAAGGTCCTTACTGTCTACCCAGGAACGATCCTCAGGACCATAACCTTTCCAATGCACCAGATACTGTACCCCTCCTTTACCTCTGCGGGAATCAATAATGTTTTGTACTTCATACTTCTCCTGCCCCTCGACTTCAACAGGACCTGGCCTCACAGGTGTGGTAGTATAACGGTTACAAACCAGAGGTTTAAGGAGAGACACATGGAATACATTATGAATGCGCATAGAAGTAGGTAATTCCAAGGCATAGGAAACAGGGTTAATTTTGCGAATGATCTTGTACGGACCAATGAACCGAGGTGCCAGCTTATGAGATGGGACCCTGAGCTTTAGATTCTTGGAGGACAGCCATACTCTATCCCCGACTCGAAAGGAAACCGCTGAAAGCCTTCTGCGATTGGCATGACGCTGATGTCGCTGAAAAGACTGGCCCAATGCCCTCTGAACTTGTGCCCATGTGGAACGGAGTTGCTCTATATGCTCATCCAGAGCTGGAATCTGCTGTGATTGAAAGGAATCCGGGAGCAGACAGGGTTGGAACCCATAATTGATCAAAAACGGAGAGCTCCCGGAGGAAGAATTAACTGCGCAGTTCCTGGCGAACTCTGCCCAAGGCAACAAGTCGGCCCAATTATCATGATGGTCAGTCACAAAACATCGCAGAAACTGTTCCAATCCTTGATTGGCCCTCTCAGCGGCCCCGTTAGTCTGGGGACGATATGCCGAGGAAAATGATAGCTGTATGCCCATCTGTTCGCAAAATGCCTCCAGAATCTGGACACAAACTGTCAGACACCAGCACCCTGGGTACTCCATGTAACCAAAATACTTCTCGAGCGAATACCATTGCCAGTTCCTTGGCCGTAGGAAGGCCACGGAGGGGTACGAAATGTGCCATTTTAGAGAACCTGTCTACCACCATCAATATGAAGGAGTACCCTCTAGACCTGGGCAATTCTCCCATAAAGTCGATAGAGACGTGAGACCAAGGGCATTCACCATTAGGCACTGGTTGAAGCAAGCCCACAGGGAGATGTCTAGGGGTTTTGACACGGGCACAGGTGGCACAGGCATTCGTAAAATTGGCACAATCTGCTCTCATAGAAGACCACCAAAATAGCTGAGAGAGAGACCAGAACAATTGATCCCTGCCAGCCTTAGAGGAGTGGTAGGTCTCAAGTAATCGAGTACGGAATGGCTCAGCGACAAAACATTTGCCCACTGGAGTCTCATGAGGAGCAGAGGCTTGGGATGCCAAAATCTCCTCCCCTAGTGGTGAAGTAATACTAGTACGTATGGTAGCCAATATTCGATCAGGTTGAATGATAGGGGCTGGTACCTCTTCTCCGTCAACCTCTGCTTCAAATTGTCTAGACAGAGCATCAGCCCTAACATTCTTTGATCCCGGCAGGTATGATACAACGAAATTGAATCGGGATAGAAACAGTGCCCATCTGGCCTGGCGAGAAGACAATCTCTTGGCCTCAGAAAGATACGTCAGATTCTTGTGATCAGTTAGAATCAAAACGGGGTTTTTTGTGCCTTCAAGTAAATGACGCCATTCTTTGACAGCGAAGATAATGGCCAGTAATTCTCGATCACCAATCTCGTAATGACTTTGAGCACTAGTCAGTTTTTTTGAGAAGAATCCACAGGGTGTGAGTGTACCGCCTTTAACCTGTCACTGATAGAGCACCGCCCGACCCCAATATCTGAGGCATCAACTTCCAAAGTAAAGGGGAATATTGGATTAGGGTGGGACAACACAGGCGCTTCAGCAAAGGCTACCTTCAACTTCTCAAAGGCCTCTTCAGCAGCCACCGGCCAGAGGGATGGGTTAGCGCCCTTGTGCGTGAGGTCAGACAGAGGTTTCACGATAGAGGAGAAGTTTTTAATAAACTTCCTGTAATAATTGGCGAAGCCCAGAAATCATTGGATGGCTTTGAGGCTCCTGGGTTTAGGCCATTGTAAGACTGCCGTCAATTTCTCTTTGTCCATGGCAATGCCGACTTCAGACACATCCTTGATGTGTTGTGACAGGTCTTTGGAGTGGATAAGTATGTCGTCATGATAGACTACAACACAAGATTGTAACATATCTCTAAGAACGTCATTGATCAGTTCTTGAAATACTGCAGAAGCATTACATAGACCAAATGGCATGACTAGGTATTCATAATGCCCAGATCTCGTATTGAAGGCAGTTTTCCACTCATCACCGGCTAAGATACGTATCAAATTGTAGGCTGCCCTTAGGTCCAATTTGGGGAAAATCGAGGACCCCTTAAGTCTATCAAACAGCTCGGTGATGAGTGGTATTGGGTAGGCATTTTTTGCAATCAGCTTATTCAGCCCACGATAGTCTATGCAAGGTCGCAGTTCACCACTTTTTTTCTTAACAAAAAAGAACCCGGCACCGGCCGGAGAAGTAGATTTCCTTATGATCCCTCTACTGAGGGCATCTGCTATGTATTCCTCCATAGCTTGGCTCTCCTCACAAGACAATGTATACATGCGTCCCCTCGGTGGTACAGCTCCAGGACTCAGTTCTATGCGACAATCGTATGGTCTGTGCTGAGGTACGGCGCCAGCCTCTCCCTTACTGAAAACGTTGCTAAACTGCTGGTAGGCATCAGGTAGTGAAGGGGAGGTGCACAAAACCTTAACAGGATGGGTAACGCACTTATCCATACAGAACTGAGACCAAGCAGCAATCTCACAATTCTGCCAATCAAACTGTGGGTTGTGCAACTGTAACCAAGGAAAGCCCAAAATCACGGCATGGTGAGGAGAATTAATCAATTGAAACTGCTGCTCTTCCTTGTGAAGAGCCCCAATAGTCATGGACAAGGGCATCGTTTCAAAAGTAACTTGGGCGGGTTCCAAAGGTCTGCCATCAATTGCTTCAATAGCAAGAGGGGTTTCTCTCTGAATACGTGGTACCCCATGCAATTCAGCAAAGGTATTGTCCATAAAATACCCAGCTGCACCAGAATCAACCAAAGCCAAAACCTCAACCGAGCGTTGTGCCCATGACAATACCACCTGTATGGTGGGTTTAAGTGTGTCCAACAATGGGGACGATTGGACACCACCTAGGGCCTGTCCCCCAAGGTACCCTAGGTGTGTTCGTTTCCCGAACGTACCGGACAAGATCTTAACAGGTGACCATCTTTACAGCAGTACAGACATAATCCTTGTGTCTTGCGATACCTTCTCTGCTCCTTAGTTAACCTAGTGAAACCCACCTGCATAGGTTCACTTGGTTCCGAAATAGGTTCACTAGGTTTGGATGCAGAGGGAGGGTTGGGTGGGCAAAATATGCTACTGGACCCATTATTCTTTAACCGTACTCGTCGCTCTCTGGCAGTTAATCTTTCACGTATTCTGGAGTCAATTAGAATCACGTATTCAATATAATCGTCTAGGTCAGTAGGTAACTCTTTTGCTGCAATCTCATCTTTAATCTGGTCACTCAATCCTTGAGCAAAGGCTGCCAACAGGGCCTCTTTATTCCACCCTACCTCTGCTGCCAAGGTGCGGAATTCAATGGCATAATCGCCAACCGTGTGCCTGCCCTGTTGTATCTCCATGAGACGTTTAGCAGCAGAGGTAGTTCTACCAGGAGGCTCAAATACTCTCCGAAAGGATTGCACAAAATCACAGAAATTCTTTGTGCAAGGTTTAGCGTTTTCCCAAACTGGGTTGGCCCAGGCCAATGCTCTGCCAGTCAGCAGGGATATCATGAACCCAACCTTGCTGCGATCACTAAGAAATGCGCGTGCCGTCAATTCCATAAATATTTCAAGTTGATTAATAAACCCTCTGCATAATTGAGGGTCCCCGTCATATATCAGCGGCAAGGGTGCAGAAGCTGTTAACCCTTTGACTGCGGCCCCTGAGGGCTTAGACTCATTCTCCGGTGTCGGAATTAGCAGGACCACCGGGTTAGCACCGGACTTATGCGCAAGTACCGTGCGTTCAAGATTAGTTTGGATAGCAACCGCTAGCTGATCCAAACGTTGCTCGTGCATATCCATCCTCCAATGGATATTCTGTGCGTTACCGTCACTCTTAGTGTCTGAGGTCATGGCCCTTTCGTACTGTTACGAATTTGAAGACTCTCAGACTTAAGGTTTGGTAAAATAACTTAACTTTATTAAAAGTTAAAGGCAGTCCCCGTAGGGTAAACATACATAACAATACAACAGTAATATAACATATAATAGGTTCTATCGGCCTTGCCTAAATACCGGGCAAGGCAACCCAAGTGACAGTTTTAATGACAGGCTCTACCGGCCTTGCCTATACCGGGTAAGGCAACCGTGAGATGACATATACCGGTTCTACCGGCCTTACCAATACCGGGCAAGGCAGCCCCCACGGAATGCTGAATGTAGACTCTACCGGCCCTGCCAATACCGGGTAAGGCAACCTTAAAGATGGTGAATTACAAGGTTCTACCGGCCTTACCAATACCGGGCAGGGCAGCCCAAAGGAGTACTGGAGTAGGCTCTACCGGCCCTGCCAATACCGGGTGAGGCAACCTACAGGATAGTATCGTCAAGGTTCTACCGGCCTCACCAATACCGGGCAGGGCAGCCTGAGTGAGTAGACCAGCTGTCAGGTGACTAAGACAGCATAGAGCATAAGTCTAGAGGTCTTACTCAGCAGGAGTCTATTGCCAGGGATACTCAGACAACTGCAAGGAAGTGGACAGCGACTGACCACAGTACTGGATGTTCAGGAGCAAACCAACGTCCGCACGTTGGGACTAATGGTAATAGCGCCACCAGGTTTAATGGAGCAAACCAGCGACCGCACGCTGGAACCAACAATGTATATCGCAACCAGGTTTAGTGGAGTAAACCAGCGTCCGCACGCTGGGACCAACAATGTATATCGCAACCAGGCTTAGTGGAGTAAACCAGCGTCCGCACGATGGGACCAACAATGTATATCGCCACCAGGTTTAGTCGAGTAACCCAGCGTCCGCACGCTGAGACCAACAATGTATATTGCAACCAGGTTTAGTGGAGTAAACCAGCGTCCGCACGCTGAGACCAACAATGTATATTGCAACCAGGTTTAGTGGAGTAAACCAGCATCCGCACGCTGGGACCAACAATTTATATCGCAACCAGGTTTAGTGGAGTAAACCAACAAAGTACGATCAGCAGCGAGAAGAACAATGTCACCAGAGCGACGGCTGGAGCCGGAGATTCAGGAACACAGTAAGATTAACCCGCGATGTGCAGGAACACAGGAACTCAGTAATATTAACCCGCGAGGTGCTGGAACACAGGAACACTGGAACTCTGGCATACAGGAACACTGGAACACAGGATCAGCAAGTACAGCAGGAACAGGCCCAGAAGCCTGGCAAGCAGGTCAGGCAGAGTGGAGTCAGAAACACCACGAAAGGGCAACCTGGACGTGCTCAGCCTGGGTTTAAAAAGGCTGTGTGAGGAGGGCTAATCACAGACAGCCAATCATGATACTCAGCAAGTGACTGACAATGAACAGCACCAATCCCGGGCACCGTGATAATTATAAATTGGAAAAAATGGCAGCCATCTTGTAATAATTACCTTGTAAATGTGAGGAATATGGGGCATATGGGGTACTCTTATATTCAGGAGAAGCAAACGAATATATTTAGGGGTATTTTTTTGTCATAAACTAATTGTATGCAAATCCTGACAGGAAAATATAAGCAAAATGTTGTTTTTTTATTTTTTTCCTCTTTTTTTCTATTTTAATCTAATTAAATTATGAGGTATTCATATAATTGGGGTATCAAAAGAAAGCCCTACTTGTGCTTAAAAACAGCATATAAATTGTGTGGGTGTACAAAGGGAATTAAAGAGAAAATATGATTGAAAAAAGACATAGTCAAAAAAGTCAAAATTGCTCCAGTACTTAAGTCAAATCTAACTAAGATTTTCCCGGTCCTTAAGGGGTTACAATTTCATCTATAGTGTGGTATATGATCTTACTTCATCAAAAGAGTTGCACCGACTAAAACTAACTGAAACAAACATTAGCAAATGATAAAGCTCAGATGCACCCTGTAGAAAGCTTTATGTAAAATGTGTTACTGAAAATACATTTCTTGTGTTTGAAAGTGAAGTAATGCAGCAGAAGATTCCACTTCTTCATTTCTTCATCAGTAGTGTCCCCATGTTAACTCTTTGAATGTAGTCAAGGGGTTAAGGGAACACCTGATGGCATTTCTTTTTTTCTACTTTGTAGTTGTGATTAAAAAATGTAGGATATGCATTAATGACACTGAAATTAACCATATGAGTGCCAGCTGGGTACGGAATGCGTTCTGTACCACTCTGGCACTCAAAGGGTTAATGTTTGGCCGTAAACGGCCACATCAGGATGAATACATACACGGCAGGGAAGTTTTCATAATGAAGTGCTCTACAGGTTAAGCATAAATTGTATTTGGCATTCGTATAAGTGACATTAAGAAAGTAATAATTTTACTAAATTGTGTTAGGCAAATACAACTGTCAACACAGTGCAACACAATAAGAGCTTTGGGATATCACACATGACTATTAGCTCCCGGTAGGGGCCCATGTGTAGAAATATAATGGCTCCTTCGTATAGAACGTCGCACAGTGCATCCTAGTAACGGACATAACGGTCACTCGGCAGAGCAGTGGACAGCCATTCACACTGATACAGAGCCGCGCTACAACTCTCTTATTTGGATAGCGAGCTATAACTATACCTGTTATTTGGAGATCGATATATACACCTGTTTTATTTGGATATTGAGCGATAACAGACATCATTAGTGAGACTAAGTAAGCATATTTATCCTCTCTTTGTAATTTAATGACTTTACTCCTAAAGTAAGCGTACCCCATGATTCTTTATAAGCACACTTAGCACCATATAAATTAGTGGACTTTGACATACTTTCGGAGAAACATAGGCACTTGACAGGACTTACCATTCACTGGTAGGAACCTTGTAGGAGTAAAATAGCCCGATTGATACCGCCCCCACCATGGGTCACTCCCCTCCACATGTCTCTACTGTCCCACCCATTGCAGTGTGTATAATCTATCCGGAGGATCGGTGCCTCTACTATAGCAATGTATTACCGACTGGCTGTTGTTGTGATGGGATCTCCGGGTGATGAGTTGCCCATGTCTGTTTGGTGTGTTGCAGCCTGTAGAATAACACAACAGTAAGTACATTGGCCTTGGATTATGTGTGTTAAATACTTTCATAACCAGAGGGATTGTACAGCACGTTGTGCACATCTAGACCTTAACCCTTTGAGTGTCATTTATCCAGTACATTGCAAAGAAGTGTGTTGGGTACCCCTCTGTCTCTCAAGAGGTTAAACGGTGAAACTAAGGCCTTATGTATTTGTAGACCAACCCAACTTCAATATATGCAGGGAACACACTTAACTATTTAGTTGAATGGAAATTCTAACCATTTGAATGCTAAAACGGTTTCCAGTGCTGTGCTTTGCAATTGGTTGGAGATCTCTAGTATTCAAGTGGTGAAAATCACCATTTAAATTTATGGTAATGTATATTTGCTTTCTGGTGAAGTTGTTATGTTCCAAACTGCATCTCGTTAGTTTTTTTTGCATCAAGGGCCTAGGGCCTTAACCCTTTGAGTGCTAGGTTGGTATCCAGTGCAATGCATTGATACACAATAACAAGTGTTTTGGAACTTTAGTACTCCAGGCACACCAGCAGTCATAGTCATTCTATCACTGCTTTATTACACAGGAGTTCTCAGTGCAGTGGCTCAGTTATTGAGATCAAGTTGTTAATGCAATGAGGGATATCCTGAAATACTGACCTTTTTATGTGTCCTGAGGTCTGGGGCTGTGCAAGCTAAAGAGCATTGCAAGCTAAAGAGATTCAGTCTTGTAGCAAACCAACTGCATTATACAGTATCTCACATAAGTGAGTACACCCCTCACATTCTTGTAAATATTTTTATTTTATCTTTCATGTGACAACACTGAAGAAATGACACTCTGCTACAATGTAAAGTAGTGAGTGTACAGCCTGTATAACAGTGTAAATTTGCTGTCACCCTCAAAATAACTCAAAACAAAACCATTAATGTCTAAACCTTGGCAACAAAGTACACCCCTAAGTGGAAATGTGGAAATTGGGACCAATTAGCCATTTTCTGTCCCCAGTGTCATATGACTCGTTAGTGTTACAAGGTCTCAGGTGTGAATGGGGAGCAGGTGTGTTAAATTTGGTGCTATCGCTCTCATACTGGTCACTGGAAGTTCAACGTGGCACCTCACGACAAAGAACTCTCTGAGGATCTGAAAAAAAGAATTATTGCTCTACATAAAGATGGCCTAGGCTATAAGAAGATTTCCAAGACCCTGAAACTGAGCTGCAGCATGGTGGACAAGACCATACAGTGGTTTCACAGGACAGGTTCCACTCAGAACCGGCCTCGACATGGTCGACCAAAGATGTTGAGAACACGTGCTCAGCGTCATATCCAGAGGTTATCTTTGGGAAATAGACGTATGAGTGCTGCCAGCATTGCTGCAGAGGTTGAAGGGGTAGGATGTCAGCCTGTCAATGCTCAGACCATACGCCACACACTGCATCAAATTGGTCTGCATGGCTGTCGTCCCAGAAGAAAGCCTCCTCTAAAGATGCACAAGAAAGCCCGCAAACAGTTTGCTGAAGACAAGCAGACTATGGACATGGATTACTGGAACCATGTCCTGTGGTCCGTTGAGACCAAGATAAACTTATTTGGTTCAGATGGTGTCAAGCGTGTGTGTAGGCAACCAGGTGAGGAGTACAAAGACAAGTGTGTCTTTGCCTACAGTCAAGCATGGTGGTGGGAGTGTCATGGTCTGGGCCTGCATGAGTGCTGCCTGCACTGGGGAGCTACAGTTAATTGAGGGAACCATGAATGCCAACATGTACTGTGACATGCAGAAGCAGAGAAGGAACCCCTCCCTTCGGAGAAGTATTCCAAAATGATAACAACCCTAAACACACCTCCAAGACGACCACTACCTTGCTAAAGAAGCTGAGGGTAAAGGTGACGGACTGGCCAAGCATGTCTCCAAACCTAAACCCTATTGAGCATCTGTGGGACATCCTCAAACGAAAGGTGGGGGAATGCAAGGTCTCTAACATCCACCAGCTCCGTGATGTCGTCATGGAGGAGTGAAAGGGGACTCCAGTGGCAACCTGTGAAGCTCTAGTGAACTCCATGCCCAAGAGGGTTAAGGCAGTGCTGGAAAATAATGGTGGCCACACAAAATATTGACACTTTGGGCCCAATTTGGACATTTCCACTTAGGGGTGTACTCACTTTTGTTGCCAAGGTTTATTTTGAGGGGGACAGCAAATTTACACTGTTATACTGTGTAACAGTGCTCCACTCTAAGATTTCCCCCCAACAGTGTATATTTTTGGAAAGTAAACACCCCAGGCTTTCATTTTATGTAAGTTTTCAAATTTTTTACGCAGCCTTTTTACCACGAATCCTTCGTAAATCTTGATGTAAGTAAAAAATTCAACGTTTTTCACACTTAGGTTTCAATGTTGGTGTGAATTTCAAGCACAGGATAGGTGAAGATTTTTAAAAATGCATTGTTTAGTGTTCGGCTTCTTCTTCTGAGTAAGGCAATACCCCATATTCATAGGTTTCTCAAGGTTTGGGGGAGTTACGGGGCCCAAATTGGAACATGCGCGTTTCCAGTTTCACACTTTGAATTTTCACAGCTTGCATCACTGGTGCCATGTCTCATTTGGGGCTGTGTTCCAGTGCTCCACTCTAAGATTTCCCCCCAAAAGTGTATATTTTTGGAATGTAGACACCCCAGGCTTTCATTTTATGTATGTTTTCAAATTTTTTATGCAGCCATTTTACCACCAATCCCTCGTACATCTTGATGTTAGTTAAAAAAACAGCGTTTTTCACACTTTGACTTCAGTGTTGATGTGCATTTCAAGCACATGATAGGTGAAGACTTTTAAAACTGCATTGTTTAGTGTTCAGCTTCTTCTTCTGAGTACAGCAATACCCGATATGTATAGGTTTCTCAAGGTTTACGGGAGATACGGGACCCAAATTGGAACAAATAATGAATTTTCATATCTTTCTTATCTGGTGCCATTTCTTATTTGGGGCTATGTTCCAGTGCTCCACTCTAAGATTTCCCCCCAAAAGTGTATATTTTTGGAAAGTAGACACCCCAGGCTTTCATTTTATGTATGTTTTCAAATTTTTTATGCAGCCATTTTACCACCAATCCCTCGTACATCTTGATGTAAGTTAAAAAAACAGCGTTTTTCACACTTTGACTTCAGTGTTGATGTGCATTTCAAGCATATGATAGGCGAAGATTTTTAAAACTGCATTGTTTAGTGTTCAGCTTCTTCTTCTGAGTACAGCAATACCCGATATGTATAGGTTTCTCAAGGTTTACGGGAGATACGGGACCCAAATTGGAACAAATATTGAATTTTCATATCTTTCTTATCTGGTGCCATTTCTTATTTGGGGCTATGTTCCAGTGCTCCACTCTAAGATTTCCCACCAAAAGTGTATATTTTTGGAAAGTAGACACCCCAAGGTTTCATTTTATGTATGTTTTCAAATTTGTACGCAGCCATTTTACCACCAATCCCTCGTACATCTTGACGTAAGTTTAAAAAACAGCGTTTTCACACTTTGATGTCGATGTTGATGTGAATTTCAAGCACATGATAGGTGAAGATTTTTAAAACTGCATTGTTTAGTGTTCAGCTTCTTATTCTGAGTACGGCAATACCCGATATGTATAGGTTTCTCAAGGTTTAGGGGAGATACAGGACCCAAATTGGAACAAATATTGAATTTTCATATCTTTCTTATCTGGTGCCATTTCTCATTTGGGGCTATGTTCCAGTGCTCCACTCTAAGATTTCCCCGAAAAGTGTATACTTTTGAAAAGTAGACACCCCAGCCTTTCATTTTATGTACGTTTTCAAATTTTTTATGCAGCCATTTTACCACCAATCCCTCGTACATCTTGACGTAAGTTTAAAAAAATAGGATTTTAGTCTTACCTGTTAAATCCTTTTCACTTAGTCCATACAGGTCACTGGTACTCTGGGAGGCGATCCGCCCCTTTAATAGGCAGGAACAATTATGCAAATGACTGCATTGGGCGGAGCCTCCCCTCCTACTTAAGCTGCCTTCAGGCCAGAGCCACTAGATTGATTTGAGACACAAAAACTGACCATAGGTAAGCAAGAAGGAAGACTCCTGTGAGCATGCCCCGAAGGTCTCCCACTGAATGCCACAGGAGAGCCAAGCATGGTCCCTTGACAGGGTGGGAGACCAGTGACCTGTATGGACTAAGTGAAAAGGATTTAACAGGTAAGACTAAAATCCTATTTTCACTGTCGTCCAATACAGGTCACTGGTACTCTGGGATGTACAAACATTGAGCTGACCCAGAGGCGGGAAGTAAGGCAAGGACCAGGCGCAAGGCCCAAGTCACTAGAACTGCTATGAACCAGTTAATTACATAGCCCAAAATGTAAGTGTCAACGGACACCAACCAGGGAAAAACAACCCCTGAACTAACACAGCACACGGAACCAGAGCCAACCGGGCTCAACAGTAAGGAAGCACTAAGAACCACAGAGTAGAAGGCCTAGACAGGCAAAACTGCCTCCAGGACCTTCCTTCCAAAACTGGCATCAGCCGAGGCCAATACATCAACTCGGTAGTGCTTTGAAAATGTGTGCACAGAGGACCAAGTGGCCGCTCTGCACAGTTGATCAGCAGATGCCTGATTCTTGTAGGCCCAAGAGGCCCCAATAGATCTGGTGGAATGGGCAGTCACCCGGAAGGGAACATGCTTATTCCGCAACTTATAGGCTTCACGAATAGTAGCCTTAATCCAAGAGGCAATAGTAACCTTGGAAGCCGGTCTCCCTGCCCTAGGCCCCTCAGGAATGAAGAATAGGGCGTCAGACTTCCTGATAGACTCGGTGCGATGAACATAAAACTTGAGCCAACGCACCACATCCAACAAATGGAGATCTCGTTCCTTGTCAGATGAAGGATTAGGGCAGAAAGAGGGAACCACTATCTCCTGATTGATGTGAAACTCAGATACAACCTTGGGTAAGAATTCCTTGGTAGTGCGAAGCACAGCCTTATCCTTGTGGAACACCAGGTAAGGAGGTTTACAAAACAGAGCCTGTAACTCTGCTACCCGGCGAACTGAAACAATAGCCAAAAGGAAGGCCATCTTCCAAGTCAAGAGACGTAATGGAAGCCAAGGATTCAAACGGGGGTCGCTGGAGAACTCCCAGCACCAAATTGAGGTCCCACTGGGGAGCAGGACTCTTAAAGGCAGGCCGAACATGAGTCACACCTTGGAAGAAAACTTTCACATCAGGAAGGATAGCAAGCCTTTCCTGGAAAAACACAGACAAAGCAGAAGTCTGAACTTTGAGGGAAATCAGACTGATGGAAGTCTAGGGACACCTTCCGATCAGTACACCAAGCCACAAAGGTGGCCCAGATACGATGATAGATCTTGGAGGACACAGGCTTACGAGCACTGAGCATCGTCGACACCACTGAAGGAGAAAATCCCTTTTTCTCTAGAATCGAGGATTCAACTGCCATGCCATCAAATGGAGATGCTGAACATCCTCCTTCCACAGATATCCTTGAAGAAGTAAATCCGGACGGGCAGGGAGTGGAAACGGTTCCGCCACTGACATGGCCATCAACTCCGGATACCAGGACTGGCGAGGCCAGTTTTGAGTGATCAGGATGACAGGACAACGCTCCTGCTTCAACTCCTGGATGACTCTGATCAATAGAGGAAGAGGAGGGAAGATGTAAGCCAGAGGAAAATCCCAAGGAATTGACAATGCATCCACTGCTAGAGCAAGAGGGTCCCTCCGCCGGGAGCAAAACACCGCACCTTCCTGTTGTGTCTGGTAGCCATCAGGTCCACTACAGGCACCCCCCACCTCTGGGTGAGTAGGTGAAACACCTCTGGATGAAGAGCCCATTCTCCGCTTTCGACTGTGTGACGACTGAGAAAGTCTGCCATGACGTTGTCTACGCCTGGAATGTGAACTGCAGAAATGACAGGCATGTGATCTTCTGCCCAAGATAAAATATCCTTGACCTCCAACCAGGCGGTGCAACTTCTTGTGCCGCCTTGCCTGTTGATGTAGGCCACTGCGGTGGTCTTGTCAGACTCCACTCTGACTGGATAACCTTCCAGCTGAGACTCCCAGTGTCTCAGGCAAGCCGGATGGCACGCAGTTCCAGAACATTGATGGAGAGAAGAGATTCCTCCAGTCCCCATTTCCCCTGAGCACTGAAACGACCCAACACAGCACCCCATCCCCGGATGCTGGCATCCGTTGTAACCGTGGTCCAACAGGGAACCTGAAAGGATCTCCCTTTCAGGAGATGGGAGAGATCCAACCACCAGTGCAGACTAGATTCCACATGAGGAGGTAGAGAAACTGACAGATGCTGATGATCTGGATGATTCTTGCACGTCTGGATCACAAACCTCTGAAGTTCCCTGGAATGAGCCATGGCAAATGGTACCGCTTCGATCGTGGAAATGAACTTCCCCACCAGAGACGTCAACTTCGGCACTGGAACTCTGTCCAGCTCCAGGATCCCAGCCACTCGGATGGCTATCTGATGAGCCACTTCCTCCGGTAGAAACACCATGCATTGGCGAGTGTCGAACAGGAGACCCAGGAAAACAAGCCTCTGAGATGGGACCAAGTCTGACTTGTCCAGATTCAGGATCCAGCCGTGACGGTTCAGAGTGTGAATACACAGCTGCAGTTGTCGCTGGAGAAGCTCCGCTGAGGAGGCTTTCAGGAGGAGATTGTCCATGTAGGGGGTCACCCTGACACCTTCTTGATGAAGTACCGCTATCAAGGAACCCAACACCCTCTGAAAAACCTGAGGGGCCGAAGTCAGCCCAAAGGGAAGAGCTGAAAACTGAAAGTGTCCCCTGTGGCAGGCAATCCTGAGATACCGCCTGCTCTCTGGATGAATAGGGATGTGAAGATAAGCATCCTGAAGGTCCAGGGAGGCAAGGAACTCCCCTGGAGACATTGCTGCAATCACAGAGCGCAGGGACTCCTGGCGGAAGTGGGAACTCACAACAAAGGAATTGAGATCTTTGAGATCCAAAATGGGACGAGCACCTCCGTCCTTTTTGGCCACCACGAACAGGATGGAATAAAATCCTGAACCTGTGTCCTCTGGAGGAACCAACTCCAGGACCTCCTTGTCCAAGAGATCCTGAATAGCGTCGTCGAACAGACGTCTTTTTGTAGGTTCCTGAGAAGGACGAGTAAAATGGAACCGAAAAGGAGGAAGGGAAGAGAAAGGGATCCTGTATCCCTCTGATACCACCTGAATGACCCATGGGTCCGCCACTGACTCCTCCCAAGTCCGGCGAAAGATGCGGAGACGTCCACCCACTGCCGGATGCGGACCCGGGTTCGGTGAGTCATGCCGAAGCAGTCTTGGAGGTTTTGGCCTTGGGGGCAACTTTGGGCTTCCAGGACTGCTTGGGCTTCGAGGAGGAGCGCGCAGAGGACGGACCCGTCTGGGACGTGGAGCGTGTCTCAGTCTGAAAGGAACGAAAGGACCGATTGCGTTTGGCTGGAAACTTCTTCTTGAAGACTGAGGGTAGAAGAGTACTTTTATCACCAGTAGCCTCGCTGATCATTTCCTTAAGTTCAGAACCAAATAGCAAGTTCCCCTGAAAGGGTAAGGAAAGCAAGGCTTTCTTAGAGGCTGTATCAGCAGACCAAATTTTCAGCCAAAGGGCACGTCTGGCCACCACAGAAGAAGTGGAGGCCCTCGCCATCATGCGCACAGCATCAAAGGCAGCATCAGCAACATAATTTTGTGCTTCAGTAATGTTAGCAAGTAGCTGCAACTGCTCAGATACCGGTGCATCCTGGCGGACTGCCTCAGTCAGTCGTTCAGTCCAGGCCGCAATAGCTCTATTAACCCACGCCACTGCAAAGGTTGGACGCATGGCAGTGCCAATGGAGGCAAAAATAGACTTAAGAGAAAGTTCTAGCTTTTTGTCCGTCCAATCCTGGCGGGCAGAGGCATCAGAGACAGCTAAAGCAGTAGATTTGGACAGCCTGGAAACAGGAGCATCCACCTTGGGAGGATGAACCCATTTTGCCAGTTCAGTCTCAGGAAAAGGGTAAAGTTTGGCAAACTTTTTAGACACAGAGGAAGATTTGTCAGGATTCCTCCACGCCTCAAAGACTAGAAGGGCAAGGGTAGGGTTACTTGGAAAACATACAACCGCCTTAGATGGTTTTTGGAAAACGTCAGTTGGATCATGAGTAGATTCCTGAGTCAGAGGAAGGTTGAGCGTAGTTATCACAGCTCTAATCAGACCCTCAGCCAAAACCTCAGGGTCACATTCATAAGGGTCCCCAATGGACCTGGTAGACTCAATAACAGTGCCTTCCTCAGCATCAGAATCCTGTAATAGTTCTTCCTCAGAAGAATCAGACACATCAGGAGCTCCCTGTGGCTTAGGCAGGGAAGTCCTGATAGTGGAGGGGGTCTGCCAAACCTGGAGAGCCCCCTGTACCTGAGAGGGAAAGAGTTGGAGAGTGGATCTGAGATCCCTAGTGGCAGCTTTAAACTCTTTCACCCAAGTTGGCTCAATAGCATGGCTGGGAAGCCCAGGGTTCCTATCACGACAATCAGTGCATTTAGGGCATAAATCACCAGAACAATCTCTAGGCAGCCCAGAGTGACAAGAGGAGCAAAGCGCAATGGGGGGAACAGACACCCCAGCCTCTTTAGTCTTGGGTCTCGCCCCTGGCTCCGGTGGAGTAGACATGCTCACAGCGTCAATATACACCACTAAACAATATCACCCAGTAAAAGTGTGAAAGATTAAAGTTTCACCCCAGAAATGCCTAAAAACGGACTTATCTGGCCAGCGAAGGGTTAATCTGCTGAGAGGAGAGAAGGCTCGGTCCCTGCGTAGTATACTCGCTGAGAAAGAACACCACAAAATGGCGGCCGTCAGGTCAGCCAATCAGAAACGAGCGCGAACCGGGCGCTCATGGGAAATGTAGTTTTCTCTCAGAAGTACCCCAAACAGTGCCCGAAGCTCCCCTGAACTCCCCACACCCTGTAAACATACACCGGATGATAGAGCAGGAGCTTAGAAGTAAAATGAGCCATCTCTGAAGTTGCTGTGACAAGCGGTTGCAGAGATATGTCCCACACTGTGAAATCCTATAGAGAGTAAAGGAGCAATGGCGTCTAAGCGGGAAAAGACGCGCTTAAAGGCGCGGAACACTAAATTTTAATAAAGTCCCACTGAACATTAAAAAGTGCAAAACAGTTACCCAATACATGAGAAACATAAGTAAAACTGTACCCAAAGCTCCAAAACCCAGAGAATACCACAGAAATTGCATAAACATGATAAATGCAAATAAAACACCCTTTGAGTGCTGGAGTGCAATGCAAACTCCCAAATACAAGCCCATCAAAGGGACACTGTGGGGACAAGTGGACCTTCAGCACTCAAGGGGTGGCTCACCTTTCTGCAGGACTTCTGTCTTCAGGTGACCATGATAAAGTGGGAATAGACCAGAGGTAAATTCCTCAGCAGGGAAGCTGCTTGACTCAAGCTGTTCCCTCTTCAGGGCATAAGGTCCACAGAAAATCCCTGGAAGCTGCACCAGCCACTTTAAGGAGGGCAATTCACAGCCATGGTCACCCTCCTTATGGTGGTATTCCATATTTGAGTAAAAATAACAAAACACTAAGATGAATTGCAAAGATGTTCTCCACCTGGTGTGCACAGCACACAGGAACAAATCAATCTAGTGGCTCTGGCCTGAAGGCAGCTTAAGTAGGAGGGGAGGCTCCGCCCACTGCAGTCATTTGCATAGTTGTTCCTGCCTATTAAAGGGGCGGATCGCCTCCCAGAGTACCAGTGACCTGTATTGGACGACAGTGAAACAGCGTTTTTCACACTTTGATGTTGATGTGAATTTCAAGCACATGATAGGTGAAGATTTTTAAAACTGCATTGTTTAGTGTTCGACTCCTTCTTGTGAGTACGGCAATACCCCATATGCATAGGTTTCTCAAGGTTTGGGGGAGATACGGGACCCAAATTGGAACATCTGCATTTCCAGGTTCACACTTTGAATTTTCACAGCTTGTGTTACTGGTGCCATGTCTCATTTGTCCTGTGTAATAATGCTCGTTTTTAAGATTTTCCCCCAAAATTCTATATTTTTGGAAAGTAGACACCCCAGGCTTTCGTTTTAGGTGTGTTTTCAAATTTTGTTCACAGCCATTTTACCACTAATCCTGTGAAAACTTAATGTAAGTAAAAAAAAACAGCATTTTTCACACTTAGACTTCAATTTTGATGTGAATTTCAATTACAGAATAGGTGAAGATTTTTAAAACTGCATTGTTTAGCGTTCGGCTTCTTCTTCTGAGTACGGCAATACCCCATATGCATAGGTTTCTCAAAGTTTGGGGGAGATACAGGACCCAAATTGGAACATGTGAGTTTCCTTTTACAGACATGCCATTTTTGCAGCTGGTGCCTTGTCTCATTTCGGACTGTTTGACAATACTGCAATGAATTTTACCCCCAAAAGTATATGTTGTAGAAGAGTAGACAACCCTGGCTTTCATTCTATTTGCACTTTTTCCAATTTTTTCGCTGCCACTGTATCAGCAATCCCTCCCAAAACCTGCAGTAAGGCAGAGAAACACCATTTTTTCACACTTATATTTTAGTGTTGCTCTGGATTTCAATCAGATGATATTTGCAGATTTTTTAAGTACTTTACATTAGTGGTGAGTTACATCGTCTGAGTACAGCAATGCCCCATATGCATAGGTTTGCAGGGTTTGGGGGAACTACTGGGCCCAGTAGGGAACATGTGTGTTTCCATTATCAGAGATAGAAAAAACTTAGGGTGCTTTGCTTCCCGTTATATTTTGATAGTGTTAGATCTAAGGAAGGATGTGTTTTGAAAAATAAAAAAACAGGATATTTCAGGGAGGAAAAGTGGCCAAACAATAAAATAAACTTCACAGCACTACTGCATTGTGCCTTCATGGTATCGCTTGAAGCAGTCACCCATGCAGAAGCCAGGTTTGGAAGGGCAGTCAAGACAGTAAGTAAGTTGGGGTTTCTCTCTGTATTCTCTTGCTGTAGCAAACCCTGCAACACTTTTGTGGATTTTTCTTTTGGGGGGTTGGGAGGATTTTATAAATAAAATGTATTACTCCAAGTTTTGGAGTTTTGTTGCCCCTTGAAACAAAAATTGGGAGATAATATGGAGCTGATACTGCAGAAAAGTTAGCTTTAGGGTGGGGTTTGCCAATTTGAAAATCAAAAAAGAATTGTAAGCTGCAGTCTGCATCATGTAAATGGCATCCTTTTTGTACCATGCCCTACACTTTCGCATGGTGAGGTACGGCTGCATGAGTTGATCACACAGATCAACTCCATCCATGCTCTTGTTGTAGTCTTTGATGCAGACTGGCTTTCTTAGTACCCCCCTCCTGCCACGAACAGAGACTGCCCCAGTTTTGTCCTCATGCATGGTGGACAGCATGTAGACATCTTTTCTGTCCTTGAACTTAACTGCCAGCAGCTCTTGTTGGCATGAAGCTGAGGACATTCCGGTTTTAAGCTTTTTTTCTACCAGTTCTTTAGGCATCTCCCTGCAATTGCGCCTGACAGTGCCACAGGCCACGGTGTCAAAATAAAAAAGTGACTTAAATAAAAGGGGGCTGGTGTAATAATTGTCAAAATATAAATGATATCCTTATTTAACAAGGGGTAAATCAGATCCCAAACTATCTTCCCATTTATTCCCACAGATTCCCAGGAGGATCAAGTTGGCTGTCCTTGACCTCGTAAATTCTAAAAGCCTGGGTGTAGCATGTGGCACTTTCAGACAATTTATAAAAGTTTACACCAAATTTGGAACGCTTTGAAAGGATGTACTGCTTGAACCCTAACCTGCCTTTGAATTTCATTAGGGATTCATCTACACTAATTTCTTTTTGGGGAATATACACTTGGGCAAATGTTTTCTGCAAATGGTTTATTAGGGGCCGAATTTTGAACAGTCTGTCATACTGGGGGTGTTCTTTTGGGAGGCACAGGGAATTATCACTAAAGTGCATGTCATTCTCTTATGTCCCGAACAAATGTTTGGGAGATAGGAGAATGAAAGAGAGAAACCAAAGCAAAGAGGAGGCGTGTAAACTTAGATTCCCGGGTTAACATCAAGGTTGTCGTGCCCTGGGCAAGAAAGGGGGTCCTGGGCAAAAATGTGTGGGCCTGTAATTTTGTATTGCTATTTACACATTTTGGCTGGAACGGTCTGTAGGAATTTTATTAATAAATCTCTGATGGTGGGTGAAAAATATTGCCAGCCTTGCCATATAATACATCATACTCGATTAGTGTACTGTTACTGTACTGCTCACTTGTTAATTGTTGATGTAGAGACAGGCAGTGAGTGACAATGTGAAGAGGGGTGACTGCTGACGACTCTCTGGGCTGGCTGGCTGCCTTCTTTGGCAGGCCACCTCCTCGCTTCTCTGCCAGTTCGCGCTCTCACTTGCTCGCTTCTCCATGCTGCCAGGCCCTGTGTGGTCATCCGCTCCGTTCAGTGACCATCTCCACCACATCACAGGCAGAGCCAAAGAGAGAGTGTCCTGTCAACACACACCTCTCTCATTGGCTGCAGTGGATTGTAGCATGCTAGGAAGGTACTGGATGGCAGGGCACATCTAATGCCATTCGTACCTTGAATCATATTATATTGTGTAGGTAGTAAAAGAATGACATATACTGTAAAACACTATGCACTGGGCCTCAATATTCGGGGCTAGCCAAGGCTACAATTGGGGCTTCAGTTCCCTTAGCCCCCCCTAGCGACGCCCTGTAAAAAATGTAAGAATAGATATTGGTGCATTGGATGGGGGCAAAAATGCAGCAGTATGCACCTCCACTCTTCCAGAGGTGAGTTAGCACATTGAAAATATTTGATGTCACTTCATTTTCATACGATAGAGAGGCTTTGTTGGAAAGGGAGAGAGACAGACACTTATGCGTGAGGGTAGGTTCAGGAGCAGCCTCATAACCCTTTGAGTGCCAGAGGGGTAGGCACACACATTACTTTGCCATTCCTGTAGCACTCAAAGGGTTAAAAGAGAATACTTGCGCTCTGTTTTCATGTTCTCCAGCTGTTCCACACGTGTGTGGCAAGCAGCTGCGAGTCAGTGTATAGTTGAGTAAGGGGTGAGGCGGAGGCTTCTGCAGGAGTGTGGGCTCCGGTTCAGACTGCAACAATAGAGAGGGCAAGCGACACAGAGGGGATATGGAGACAGACACAACATAACGTTGGAAGGTAAATGACAACAGACAGCACAGAGAGGAGCCGAACTGATAACGGGGCAAGTCCTTGGCAGAAGTTCAGAGTCAGACACAACATGAGAACCCGAGCCGGGATGGACAGCTATGGAGATGAGGGGACACAGCAGGGTGACTGGATTGGAGGAATGAGAGTATAGAGGAGAGGAGAATGAGTGAGACAGTGAGTACAATTGCACCGTGTTACATTACATTAGGGGACAGGAGAATGAGTGAGAAGGGAGAACGTCGAGAGAAAAGGCAATTTGTAATGTGTGTGACTCACTGCGGAGATTTTCACAGGAGCGCCATTAGGACTTCACCCCCATGCCATTCCTGTGAATCTTGGAGCAATGTGAATGGTGGAAACATGCTATCTACTCCTCCTGTGGGGGGGGCATGTCTGGAGAGTTGCTGGTCACATGACCAGCTTCTCCTTTATAGTATAACTATAAAATAGTGGTAGACTTATTTGTTCAGTGCTATAAACAAAACATGAACATAAGAAGGATGTTAACATATTAATAAATTGTTGCAGGGGCCCCAGTGGAAGTGGTATGCTATTCTCATATGGAATAGTTAATTGTATTAATCCCTGGCATTGCTAAATCAGAGACATCATCAACACATATAGTGTTGCAAACCCAGGGGCTGGTAAATGGAGCCAACTAGGAATGGCAGCTTGTTACAGAGCTGGTGTTTTTGCACTTTTTGATCTCCTGCTCTTACTGTAGCAATGCAATAAACCAGAGGGCTGTGAAGGAAGTTAATATTTTCATTGATCCTTCCCACTTAGCTCCCTGATTCTTTTACTGACATATAGAAGGTTGGAAGGACACATCATTACATAGATTAACACCCTCAGAGATGCAAGTAATTAAGATACTGATTTTAAAAATGTAATTCCCCACTGCCCTAATTATTCTGTAATTCGTACATAATTATCATATACTTTGGAGCTTTACAGATGCCAAATAGACGTGAGGCCACTTGTGGATGGTCTGTATGAGGCATGCAATCTCAACTAAATACATGTTTAGCTCTTTCGGTTACCAGTGATACAATCTCACCTGTGACAGGACTCATATCTTTGCCCTGTCATAAGATGTGCCAACTCTCATTCAAAAGCTGGCAGAATTGTTTCCATTGCATATTGTAAGTGGTTATGAATCTGAGTATTTGTATCACTGGTTCAGTTGAGAGAAATTAAAAGAAAAGTGATAAGTATGCAGGGCCCGTACTGTATGTCCTTTTAATAAATGTGGAGAGATAGGGCTAGATTTAAAGGCTCACGTTAAACTAGCCGCTAAGTGAAAAAGGCACATCGCTCGCAAATAATAAATGAGTTACAGCAGATTCAATAGGTACTCTACAAGAATAGCTATCGAGCGTAGGCACAGCCAAAACAAGTAACACAAAGCCCGTTGTCGCTCATGTTAATGCACAACATGCGGCCAAATCACCCGACAGGTTACATGTTGTTTTGAGCTATGCTAACGGCTGCCGTTGGCTAGCAATCCTGATTGATGCAACAACAAATTCAAACACACAGCCAATCACAAAGCCCCAAAGTATCCAAAAAGTTCAAATACACCTATATATACCCAAAAAAGAGGATTTTAGTCTACCTGTTAAATCCTTTTCACTTAGTCTATACAGGTTACTGGTAACTCTGGGAGGCGATCCACCACTTTAAGTAGGCAGGAACATTTCTCCAAATGTATGCAGGGGGTGGAGCCTCCCCTCCCTCCTTAGCTGCTTCCCAGTCAGCTTGATGCCAGAATGATTTGTGACCCTACCAACTGACCAGAAAAGGGAGAGAAGAAGAAGACTCCTGTGAGCATGCCCCGAAGGACTCCCACAAGTTGCCACAGGAGAGCCAAGCATGGTCTCTTGACAGGGTGGGAGACCAGTAACCTGTATGGACTAAGTGAAAAGGATTTAACAGGTAAGACTAAAATCCTCTTTTCACTGTCGTCCAATACAGGTTACTGGTAACTCTGGGATGTCCAACCATTGAGTTACCCTGAGGTGGGAAAGAGGCAAGGACCAGGAGCAAGGCCCCCAAAGTCACCAGGACCTCCATGGACCTACAGGTCAGAGGTCCCAACAAAACAGAAGTGTCAACAGACACCAACTAGGGGTAAAAACAGACCCCAGGAACTGTTACACAGCACACTGAACTAGAGCCACCAGGGCTCAACAGTAAGGAAGCACGAAGAACCTCAGAAGAAGAAGACCCTAGACAGGCAGAACTGCCTCCAGGACCTTCCTCCCAAAGCTGGCATCAGCCGAAGCCAGCACATCCACACGGTAGTGCTTCGAGAAAGTGTGCATAGAGGACCAAGTAGCCGCCCGGCACAGCTGATCAGCAGACGCTTGATTTTTGTAGGCCCAGGAGGCCCCAATGGACCTGGTAGAATGGGCCGTAACCCTGAAGGGAACATGCTTGTTTCTCAATTCATACGCCTTTCGAATTGTAGACTTAATCCAAGATGCAATAGTCACTTTGGATGCCGGTCTCCCAGCCCTAGGACCCTCCGGAAAGACGAACAGAGCGTCAGACTTCCTGATGGATTCCGTGCGATGCACATAAAACTTGAGACAACGCACATCATCCAATAAATGGAGATCCTTCTCCTTATCGGAAGAAGGATTAGGGCAGAAAGAGGGCACCACAATCTCCTGATTAATGTGGAACTCGGAAACAACCTTTGGTAAAAACTCCTTGGAGGTACGGAGAACCGCCTTGTCCTTGTGAAACACCAAAAAGGGTGGTTTACAGGAGACAGCTTGTAACTCCGCCACCCGGCGGACAGACACAATAGCCAGAAGAAACGCCATCTTACAGGACAAAAGGCGTAAAGGAATGGTAGCCAAGGACTCAAAGGGAGGACGCTGAAGAACTCCCAAGACCAGATTAAGATCCCACTGAGGAGCTGGACTCCGAAAAGCAGGACGCACATGAGCAACGCCCTGGAAGAAGATCTTGACATCAGGAAGCATAGCAATATGTTCCTGGAAAAGGACAGAAAGCGCTGAAGTCTGAACCTTAAGAGAACTCAGGCTGAGTCCTTTATCCACCCCGTCCTGCAGAAAGGCCAGGACAGTAGGAAGGTGAAAATCGTGAGACAGGTCCCTGTCAGCACACCAAGAGAGAACAATCGACCAGACCCGGTAATAGATCTTGAAAGAAACGGGCTTACGAGCACAGAGCATGGTAGAAACCACAGCAGAAGAAAACCCCTTCTTCTTCAAAACAGAGGATTCAACCTCCAGGCAGTCAAATGGAGACAATGAACGTCCTCCTTCCATAGGTAACCCTGTATCAGAACATCTGGACGAGAGGGAAGAAGAAATGGCTCTGTCACTGACAGAGCCAGAAGGTCCGGATTCCAAGACTGACAAGGCCAGTTTGGAGCAATGAGGATGGCCGGACAACGCTCCACCTTCAGCTTCTGGATCACCCTGATCAACATTGGAAGAGGGGGAAAAATGTAGGCTAGGGGAAACACCCAAGGAATCAACATGGCGTCGACCGCCAGAGCCAGCGAGTCCCTCCACCTGGAGCAGAACGTCGGAAACCTTCCTGTTGTTTCTGGTCACCATCAGATCCACCAAAGGAACCCCCCACATCTGAGTTAGAAGCTGGAACACCTCCGGATGGAGCTCCCACTCTCCGCTGTCGACTGTGTGACGACTGAGGAAATCTGCCATGACGTTGTCTACGTCTGGAATGTGCACCGCAGAAATATCGGAAACATGAACCTCCGCCCAGGACAGAATAGCCTTTACCTCTAGCCACACGGCGAGACTTCTTGTCCCGCCCTGTCTGTTGATGTAAGCCACGACAGTGGCATTGTCAGATTCCACTCTGACCGGGCAGTCCTCCAGTTGAGATTCCCAATGTCGTAGAGCATGGAAAATCGCCCGAAGTTCCAGGATGTTGAGGGAGAGAAGAGATTCCTCCAACGACCACTTCCCCTGAGCGCTGAAATGACCCAGGACAGCCCCCCAGCCCGAGAGTCTGGCGTCCATCATGACCGTGGTCCAGTAGGGTACCCGAAAGGGTCTCCCCTTCAAGAGATGGGAAAGGTCCAACCACCATTCCAAGCTCAACTCCACATGAGGAGGAAGAGATACTGACAACTTCTGATGATCTGGACGATCCCTGCACGTCTGAATCACGAACCTCTGAAGTTCCCTGGTATGTGCCATCGCAAATGGCACCACCTCTATCGTGGAGATTAACTTCCCCACAAGGGAAAGCAACTTCAGGACTGGAATCCACTCGAGAGCCAGGACCCTCGATAGTCGCTGAGCAATCTGATGCGCTACTTCCTCTGGCAGAGACACCATACCCTTCTGAGTGTCGAACAGCAGACCCAGGAAGATGAGATGCTGAGATGGGGACAAGTCCGACTTGTCCAAGTTCACAATCCACCCGTGGTGAGTACCTGAATGCAGGTCTGAACTTGCCGGTGAAGAAGATCCACAGACTCTGCCTTCAAAAGCAAGTCGTACATGTACGGAGTCACTCTCACTCCATCCCGATGAAGGACGGAGATCAACGCCCCCAGAACTCTTTGGAAAACCTGGGGAGCAGTTGTCAGCCCAAAAGGAAGAGCTGAAAACTGAAAATGACCCCTGGCGGAGGCAAACCTCAGATACTGCCTGCTCGTTGGATGAATGGGGATATGCAGATACGCATCCTGCAGATCCAGAGAAGCTAGACACTCCCCTGTGGACATGGCTGCGATCACATTGCGCAGAGATTCCTGACGATAGTGAGACTTCACCACAAAGGAATTGAGATCCTTAAGATCCAAAATGGGACGGCCCCCGCCATCCTTCTTGGAGACCACAAAAAGGTTGGAGTAAAACCCCGAACTCATGTCCACAGGAAGTACTGGCTCCAGGACCTCTTTGTCCAAAAGATCCTGAATAGCGCCTTCGAACAACCTCAGTTTCTCTTAATCCTGCGGACAACGAGTGAGATGGAAACGAAGGGGAGGAAGGGAAAAGAAAGGGATCCTGTAACCTTCTGAGACCACCTGTAAAACCCATGGGTCCGACACAGATGCTTCCCAAACCCTGCGGAAGAGGTGGAGGCGTCCACCCATTGCAGGGTGTGGACCCAGGTTTGGTGAGTCATGCCGAAGCAGGCTTGGAAGACTTGGACTTGGAGGCAACCTTGGGCTTCCAGGACTGCTTGGGCTTGGAGGAGGGAAGAGGATCGGACGGAATTGTCTTGGAGGACGAACGGGCCTCTGCCTGAAAGGAACGAAAGGACCGGTAACGCTTAGCGGCAACTTTTTCTTGAAGACCAAGGGCAAATGGGTACTCTTACCTCCAGTAGCCTCACTGATCAGCTCATTGAGCTCAGAGCCAAACAAGGAAGTTCCATGGAAAGGCAAAGAAAGCAAAACCTTCTTAGATGCAGTGTCAGAGGACCAAATCTTAAAGGGATAGTAATGCCTGAAAATAACTTTATTTTATATTGTAGCCCTAAAAAAATCATGAAAAATGATATAAGTCTTATCTCCCAAACCTTTATGGATTGGAAGATATTCACTTGTAAAATAAAGTATTGTTCACTTTTCCTGGCTGTTTCAGCCAAGTCTGCCATCTAGTGGACAGATTTGGAATTCGTCCACATAGCAACCGGCAGCTCTTTAGCAGTGCCGAGATCACGATCTTTTTGAAAAGAACTGCTTAACTGGAACGATCTACAAAGTGCGCCTGGCTTGAAAGCACACTTTGTAGACCATTCCAATTAAGAAATTCTTTTTAAAGATCATGATCTCAGCACTTCTGGAGAGGCACTGCTGGTCGGGCGACCGGATCCCAAATCTGAAGGGTGGAGCAATGACGTCACTCCAGGGGAAACTTTACTTCTGAATATCTCCCAAACCATAAAGGTTTGGGAGATAAGACTTATATCATTTTTCATGATTTTTTTAGGGCTACAATATAAAATAAAGTTATTTTCAGGCATTACTATCCCTTTAAGCCTAAGTGCGTGCCTGGCCACCACAGAAGAAGTGGAGGCCCTAGCCATCATGCGGACAGCATCAAAGGCGGCATCAGAAACATAGTTCTGTGCTTCAGAAATATTGGCAAGCAAGCGCAACTGCTCTGAAACCGGCGCGTCCTGACGGACCGCCTTGGTGAGTTGCTCAGTCCAGACCACAATGGCCCGGTTAACCCATGCCACAGCAAACGCCGGTCTAATAGCCGTGCCAATAGATGCAAAAATAGACTTGAGGCAAACCTCTAACTTTTTATCCGTCCAGTCCTGCAACGCAGAAACATCAGAAACAGGCAAAGCAGTTGATTTAGACAGTGTAGACACAGGAGCATCCACCTTGGGAGGATGAACCCATCTAGCCAGTTCAGCCTCAGAAAAGGGATAAAGTTTAGCAAACTTTTTTGAGACTGAAGAAGACTTATCAGGATTCTTCCAAGCATCGGAAACCAAACGTTCCAGAGTAGGGTTAGGAGGAAAACAAGTAACAGCTTTTGCCGGTTTCTGAAAGACATCAGTTGGGTCAGAGGGAACCTCTTGACTCAAGGGAAGGTTGAGGGTGGACAGAACAGCCCGAATTAGGCCCTCTGCAGAAAAATCAGGGTCACATTCAAAGGGGTCACCAACAGACCTGGTAGACTCAATAACAGTACCATCCTCACCATCAGAATCTAGCAACAATTCTTCCTCAGAAGAATCAGACACGTGAGGGGCCCCCTGTGGTTTAGGCAGGGAGGTCCTGATGGTAGAGGGAGCCTGCCATACCTGCAGTGCTCCCTGAACCTGAGAGGGAAAGAGTTGAAGAGTGGACCTGAGGTCCCTGGTTGCAGCCTTACACTCTTTCAACCAAGCTGGCTCTATAGCATGTCTGGAAGGCCCTGGGTTGCTGTCAGGACCTTCGGAGCATGCTGGGCATAAATGACCAGAGAATTCCCTAGGCAGCTCTGAATGACAGGAGGAGCAATGCGCAATGGGGGAAACTGATGCCCCAGTCTCCTTAGTCTTAGGTCTACTCCCAAGCTCCAGCGGAGTAGACATACTCACAGTGTCAGATATACCACACTGACAGAAATCACCCAATTGAAGTTTGAAGATTAAAGATTCACCCCAGAAACGTTTAAAACTAAAGTTATCTGGCAAGCTAAGGGTTAATCAGCGGAGGAGAGGAGAAGGTCCGGTCCCTGCGTAGTATACTCGATGAGAAGAACTCACAAAATGACTGCCGCAACGGGAGCCAATCAGAAAAAAAGGCGCGAAGCAAGCGCTCATGGGAATCGTAGTTTTTCTCACAAAGTACCCCAAAACAGTGCCCGAAGCCCCCCAATTCCCCTAACACACTTGACTAGTAAACCGGATGAAAGAGCAAGAGAAGACAAACAAAATGAGCCCACTCTGAGATCGCTAGGTGGAGCGGTTCCAGGGATACGTCCCACACAGTGTAATCCCATAGAAAGTAAAGGAGCAATGGCGGCTATGCGGTAAAAGCGCGCCTTAAAGGCGCAGAACATAAAATTTAAGAAAATTAACCCCAGTCATAAAAAGGTTAAAAACACATATAGAACACATGTACATGAGGAGGAAACACTATCCCATAAAGAAAGTGTAACAGAACCCGTAATAAACGTGTCAAACCAGCAGACAAAGGGTTAAAATGCCACCTAGACTGCTCCAAAACTCACAGACAAACACTCATATACAATAAATAAGTATATATATAAACACCCAATGAGTGTCGGAGTGCGAAATGAGAACTCCCAAATATAAGCCCAAAGAGGGACACTGTGGGACAAGTGGACCTTCAGCACTCAAAGGGTGGCTCACCTTCTGCATGTCTTCTGTCTTCAGGTCACCATGCAAAGAAAGGATTACCACAGTGGATAATCCCCCAGGGAAGTACTTGAAGCCAAGTTGTTCCCCCATCAGGGCATAAGGTCCACCAGAAAATCCCTGGACACTGACCTAGCCACTTTGGAGAGGGCATTTGTCAGCCATGGTAACCCGTCTAATGGTGGTATTCCATATTTGACAGAAAATAACAAAATACTAAAACTGAAGAGAGATGTTCTCCACCTGGTGTGAACACACCCAGGAACAAATCATTCTGGCATCAAGCTGACTGGGAAGCAGCTAAGGAGGGAGGGGAGGCTCCACCCCCTGCATACATTTGGAGAAATGTTCCTGCCTACTTAAAGGGGCGGATCGCCTCCCAGAGTTACCAGTAATCTGTATTGGACGACAGTGAAATAACCATTACATACTGTCTGTTATCGAGTTCTTGAGAGCTTGATACCAGGACCCAGGAGCGGAGGATAGTGATCAGAGAGAGGGAGACAGGAGCGTTCATTGGAGGTAGAGGAGTTTTTGAGTTTGGAGTTTGGCGAGCATTGCACATAATTCGACACATATCACACCTTTGCACATATTACATACACCCAAACAAACACAAACACATACATACACTTAGTCCTTTTTTTTAAAACACCTCACACATTTTAAATTTTTATTTTTACAGTGTGAATCTGTGAGTGAAAGTGTGTGACAGAGAGTGAGTGGATCGAGTGTGTCTGTGAGGGCCTGTGGGAGTGCCTGGGGGTGAGTGGGTGAGTGATGGCCAGGAGAGGAGGACAGGAGAGAGGGATGGGGAGAGTAGCGGAGGAGGAGTAAGGTCAGGAGGGTACTCCTGAGCAGAGTAGGGGTGGGAGAGGGGGATCCGGTCCACAAGAGCAGGCACACGGAGGACAGGGACAGAACCTGCAGTGGGACGAGGGGTAGTTGCTGGGGAGCACCCCACACAGTCAGAGCAGGCAGGACTCTCCGACTCAGAATCCTCCCATGCCGGAGCTGACGAGGGCAGGATCAGGGATCCGAAATATACAGAGGAGGAGAACACGGCTCTCGTGGAGGCTGTCCTAGAGAGACAGAGTGTTCTCCACCCGACGGCAAAGGTCCCTGACCTGTCAGCGAGGAGGAAGGAAGCCTGGAACCAGATCTGCAGCCGGGTGAACGCGGTAGCTCTATGCAGGCGGGACATGGGGTCCATCAAAAAGCGATGGGACGACTGCCGGAGGGTGGTCAAGAACAAGCTGTCTGACATGGCCAAGCAAGTTCGAGGCACCGGAGGTGGCTCACCTGTCCCCATCACCTTCTGCGGGTGGGAGGAGATGGTGCGGCAGAACATGTCCCTGTCACAGTTTTCAAGACACTCAGACCAGTAGGTGAAATAAAATGCAATTTTATTAAGAACAAAATAAATGACAAAGATCGCCGCCTATAGGCAGCACTACGTAGCAGCAGGAAGGCAATAGTATGACCAATATACAAGTAGAGTAGAAAATAGCACAGGCAACTGACAGATACTGAGTACTGATATACAAGAGTTAACGGAATAATCAGTCCGTCTCAGTTGTGTAGTTTGGCACACCCAAGGTGTTAAAGGTGGTGAGTGGTGGAGAAGACTCAACACCAACAGTCTGTAATACTGAGGAAACTGTCCAGCAAAGAGGAACCTGCCACCCAGAGCCTGCTGTGCTTGAATGGTAGCCCCCACGGGCGTATAAACAGAGCAAGTAGACTGCCAGAGCTTGAGTGAATAGCCCCCACGGGCATAACGGAGACAACTGAATTGCAAGAGCTGGAGCCACTAGCCCCCACGGCGTAATGGCAGGAACTGGATTGCAAGAGTTTGAACCAATAGCCCCCACGGGCGTAACGGAAGCAAATGAATTGCAAGAGCTTGAGCCAATAACCCCCATGTGCGTAATGGAAGGAACTGGATTGCAAGAGCTTGAGCCAATAGGCCCCATGGGCGTAATGGTAGTGACTGAATTGCAAGAGCTTGAACCAATAGCCCCCATGGGCGTAATCACAGAGACGTCCACTGAAGCAGCCAGAACCGTGCGCCACCGGGCGCGGAGTGAGCTACACCGGACTGCAAGGAGAGGAACGGCTCAGCACCCAAGCAACTCTCTGTATGAGACTGAAGGCCCAGAACCGGTACACAGCTCTGCACGGGTTAACAGCTCGATAGTTGGAACACAGCTCTGCACGGGTAAACAGCTCGATAGTTGGAACACAGCTCTGCACGGTTAACGGCTCGATAGTTGGAACACAGCTCTGCATGGATAGACAGCTCGGTAGTTGGAACACAGCTCTGCACGGGTTAAAAGCTCGAAAGTTGGAACACAGCTCTGCAGGAAGCCGCTTAGAGGCAGGAACCAGCACAGCACGTTTAACCGCTGCAGCCGCTCAGGACAGCAAAGTGGGACCGTCACAATGTTGCTGTGGCGACAGAGGAGGATGGAACGTAGACCGGGCCGGAGTAACTGGTGCAGGTCACAGAGCAGGAATGTCAACAAACCGGGTCGAATCACAGAGCAGGTTCTCAGACAAGCCGGATCAGGATACAACCAGGAACGTCAGCCAGGCCTGGTCAAATCATGGAGCAGGTTCTCAGACAAGCCGGATCAGGAAATGAGCAGAAACATCAGCCAGGCCGGGTCAAATCACGGAGCAGGAACACAGGATCGTAGTCAGAGACAGCCAAGTTGGTACACAGGAAATCAGGAACACAGCACAGCAAAACTGGCTCAGGAACACCACGAAAGGGCACCTGACAGGTGCCACTGGCCCAGTATAAAAAGGTCACCAGGGGCGGGCCAAACAGGCTCAACCAATCGGAGCGCAGCACAAGCGAGAGTGACAAGAATGAGAACCTGCACCGTGATAGTCCCCGACCCTGATCGAGGGGGTCGTTGGAGGAGCTGACACTGGAGATGAGAGGAGCCTCCACACTACCGGTAAGTGCAACACTACATAACCACACACTACATAAACCAACACCAGCTGCACACACAGTCACACCTCAACACATGCCCATCACTCATCCATACAACTGCACCAACACAGCACCCTGAGGGTTAAAAACAGGACACAACACCAGGACAAATGTCAAGGTCCAACTTGGGACAAACCTGTCAAAGTCCTACTTCAACCCTCCTGTTGCTGTGCTCATCATACACAATACAAAAACCGTGCTGTTCAAAATGGCATCTGTTAAATATCATCACTGTTCACACACAATGTCACCCATGTCCCCACAGGGAAGTCAGCACCTAACCCCTTGAGTGCTAGAGAGATCATCAATGCATCAATCAAAAATGCTTTGGCAACCCCTCTGGGATTCAAAGGGTTAACCAAACAAACAAGTCAATAGGCCAGCGATCACATGCTACACAGGGGACATTCACTAAGCGGTGACAAAGAGATGGTGGAGACAAAGTAACCCTCACTTCACCAATACCAGTGTTAGTCTATGGAGAATATGCAAAAACAAGAATCCTATTGTACAGACTCCATGGAAAACACTGGAAATGGGGAAAGGAGATCACTGGAGAAGTCAGCGTCATGTTCACTTCATCAGTTCAACATCACCGCATATTGAATCACAAAAAGGGTGGATAAGGTCACATATGACAGTGTCCCAGAGAATAACTGGTTGTATGTGCAACACACAGGCCGCAAACAATGCCCCAGAATTAAAGGTGGATGAAGTAGGCCTTGGTGTTGTGGCTGCAATCATTTACTCTAACTTGAAATGATATATCTCACATCTGATTCCCACATGGATCCACAGGGGTGCTGATGCCATGGATGGATGGTACACCAGCCACTGTTTGCAGGATACACATGGGAACCAAATATCAACCATTGTACCTTGGTCACCAACAGGCCATGAATGATGGATATCTCAGATTGAGTACGGTTGCCTCACGCAGAAGGATGGATGGGCTCATACACAGAGAAAACAGGTCTCAATCAAAGATATCCCTCACTACTGGCTTGATTGTTGCCCTCAGGATTCAACTGGAACACACAACACGGACAGGATACTTGTCAAATTCATCAATCTGTGACTGGCAGGGTGGTATCCCATGCATCACAATTTAATGCATATGATATCATCATGACAACCAGAGAGTCACCTGTAAAGTAATCCAAAATTGTGCATTGAACATGATCAAATAAGAAGATAGGGTTGAATAACATTTGAATCCCACTGCAGATATATTCACAAGAGATATGGACACTAACAAAAACAGTCAGATATGTACCTTTCAAATGTTTCAAAATATGTCCCAACACAATGTGAACACAGAGATCAGTTTACTGGATGTGGTTGCCTTACTGGCCAGATATGTGCACCCATCAAAAATTAACCTACATTGCTACCATCCAAATACACATACATAGTATATCCCACTCTAGGTAGATGGGATAAACGTGGTATGTTCATATGTATCATATCAATCCAATGTATTTTTGGATGGGTGCACATATATAGCCAGTAAGCAAATCACATGTACAGAAGTGCTCTCTGGCTTCACATCTCATATCCACATACATATATGACCATTGCTACCTGCGTGTAACTGTAATGGGATAGCAATGGGTAATGTCATCATGATGTAATATCATTGGCATCGTAAAAAGATGTGTCTCGATGTAAGTCCTATCCCTCCAAACCTCATGGTTATATAGATATTGCCCTATGTGACAGGTGGAGATATCTGTCATTTGACCACATGGAGGCTCTTCAGCAGAGCCAAATTTGCAACATTTTGAGATAAATACCTCTTTGGAATGGTCCACAGAGTGTGCTTGCAAACCATACACACTCTGTAGACCATTCCAATTAAGTATTGTTCTGTAAATGGTGTGATTTTGGCTCTGCTGAACAGCTTCTGTGTGGACAAATGACTGAAATCTCCATCTGTCACATAGATGGGAGGGTGTTGCAACAGCCTCACTGTACTATTTTGGGCCACTGTGATATTGCACCTCAAAATGAAACCTTTACCCGTAATAACTCAAACAACACCTTTCAGCAGTGGGAGTACCCTTGTTTACCCAGGGGGATTAACCCAAACACATATATTTTTATTCAGCACATATCAAATTATAACTGTCTCCCCAAACCTATGTCTAAGTTCACTAATCAAAACATCTCATTTCTCCACACAGCTTACGGCCCTCAAGCCCAGCGGGTGCCCGTGGAGGAGGCTACGTCACCCCCCAGTGAGGAGTACACAGAGGAGGAGGGGACCAGCCGGTGGTCACTATACCCACCATCCCCCTCTCCTCCAACACAGGCTGCACCACCACCTTCTGCACCACCACAGGCTGCACCCCTCCAAGCTGCACCACCACAGGCTGCACCCCTCTAAGCTGCACCTCCCCAGTACAGTGGCTGGAAGCAACAGGAGGAGAGGTGGATGTATCCAGCCACCTCCACCAGCTACTACCCTCCAGCAGCAGCACCACCACCGCCAGGGAGGCAATGGCTGCCAGGGACAGTGGCCACCACCTAATATGGGCCATATGCATCCCAGATCAACCCACCCTCCTGGATGGCTCCACAGCATGCCCCAAGGTATGATCCCAGGTGGGGTCCAAGCACCTGTCAGTGGCCAACATATGACCCTTGGCCACTGTACTACCCACACCTGGGCCTGATTGGGGAGCCCCAGCGCCCTCTACCCAGAGACAATTTCACACCTCCACCAGCACACACATCATTGGGCAGCTCGGAGTCACTTGATGTGGTGTGCATATGCCCATCATCTGCACCAGCCACTCCAACAGCTGTCACAGCACTTCCGGCAGCAGCAGAGGAAACAGCACCCTCAGCAGCAGAGGACACAGCAGCACCAGGGTCACTGGGCACATCCACCTCCAGCACTGCACGCCTCACAGGGATGGTGGGGGAGTGTATGGCCCTGCAGAGGAGACTACTCCGGTCGAGCAGGAGAACATCACCAGGACCCAGAGGGAATCCAGGAGGAACACAGGGAGACTGGAGACCAGAATCCAAGCCCTGGAGTCAGAGGTGGCCAGGGTGAACACACAACTCCACCAGCTCCAGACAGGGATCATGGACATGTTCACACAGGTACTTGTGGAGTTGCGGGAGATCAACCGCAGGGAGACCCTGAGGATGGAGAGGGAGAACCTGCGTTCCACAGAGGGGTCTACTGCACCCACCACCCCCTCCAGTGTTACCCCTGAAGCCACACCTAGGAGTCAGAGGGTGACCAGGCGATCAACAAGGGCATCCACCTCTGGCACCCAGTCTAAGACCCCCCGCTCCCAAAAAGAAAAAATGAAAGGCCCAACCTGTTAACTGCCCCCTCAATAAAGAAACATTGCGCTTTTGATTCCGGTCTGATCTGCTGTGTCTTCAGTTATGGATTGGGAGGCAGGGTTGTCTCCAATGCATTGCCATACAATCCAGTGAACACAACCTCTGCCTGAGTGAAACGTTTGTAGGATGCTACAACATGGGTTCACACACACACATCGTTGTTCAAATTCACCTGGCAACCCATCCCTGTTGCCATATACCACAACAGTGTTACATGGCCATGTTGTGTGTTAGAATTGTTCTGAACATACCCCTCATCACAACAACTGGTAAAACACTTAACATTCGTCTGCATCAATTGTTGTGTTTGAAGGGGAACCAAACAAACAGCTATGTGACTTAGCAGGGAAATAACAAGCAGGGTAGATGGAACATGCTTCACTATTGACTTTGGATCAAACTCCTATTGTGCAGATGACTTAATGTTGAACACAATGTACACCCTAGGATCCCAGTGTGTGGGCTACACATTGGGATCCTAGGGGGAGCATTGTGTACTCCAGTAAGTCAGCTGCACAATAAGTATTTGAATCACAGCCTAACTTACTGGATAACACAATGATTTTCCTAAGATGTCAAACACATTAAAAACTTAGGCTGGGTATTGGGTTATGTACTAAGTTGTGTTGTTGTTTAACTAAGGTTGTAACACACTTCACCAGTGATAACACTTGTCCACTTGGTCTTGTTGTTTTTTTGATGTAGCCCATGTACTGAGATATGTCAACCTACAGCAATCTCAGGACATTGATTATATTGAGCAAGACACAAACCGTGGACTTCACATCACTGTAGAAGTAATGATGTCCCCTGTATCACCTGCTATAACCACAACACCCATTAGTGTATCACTGCCATCATCCCATTGCATGAATACATCACAATGTTCACTCATGGTCAAACAACCAGTGGACTCCTGTGATGTGAGTCATGCCTTCCAATGTATGAGGTATACTCTAGCCCTGAGTATGGTTCATAATTGAGAGATGTCAAATCCAACATTTATTCATACAGACGGACTCATACTGAATAGTGATAGTACTCCTTTATTGTGTCTCAAACTACAGTAACACATACATGTGTTTTCTGGGTATATAGCCTATATGCATGAAACACTTGTATGAGCACACAAACGGTACATCTGAACTAAATAGGGATACTCTAGTAACACTGGGGAACTGCTCATGTGTTGTCCACATGGTTTGTCTACTCTGTGACAAGCAGTCTTACTGTACAGGTCTGATACCTGGGTGGTAGTACACACATGAATTTGTGTGTATATGTGAATGTTCCAGTAGAGGTTGCTTTGAACATCAGGTCACACATTGCATCACCAACACAATCACTGGAAACACTGGAAACTGAGCTTCATGGAAGTGTTGTCCAGACTTCAGTCCAGTCACATGGAAACTCCTCCGTTCAAGGATGGATCGTGCTATGGATGCCTGTGGGACAAGAGGACAGGATTTGGAACATCACCCTCGAAGTGTTCATCACGCAACAGCTACAACATCATGATCCTCTTCATCTTTCTCCTTACATGGGGCTACACGAACCATTGCTGTGGAATGTGTTGTTTACTAGTCTATGAACCATCATGGGGGATAACTAATGGGATGTTAACCATCTTTAGGGATATATGCCCCTGACATGGTTACACACATCAACAGATATGTCCTGACAGCTTCCTGACAACAATATATTTGGTCTGCCACTGTCAGAGACAGTCCAAATATGTTTGGATCATGGAGCTATCAGGACATATTTGTTGATGTGTGTATTTCTGTCTGGGGCACATATCACTGCAAACACACACAGGTCAGCATGGTGTCCCTGGAGACGTGATCCACATGTAATGAGCTCTATGTTGTGTAACACACTACCACTGTAGATCCATCCCTCTGCTGCTCTTTTTAGCTCTGGCAAACTATAGGTCCCATGTTCGCTCAAATGTCTCCTTAACCCCTGATGTGACAGAGTGTTATCCGATGCATTGCCTTGGAGGAGACTCTCTCACCACAGGGGTACCACGGTTGCTATGGGTGTGATCCTAGGAAAACCACTTTAGTTGGTGCCTGGGGAGCCGTGGATTATGTTGCACAAGGTTAAAGTGTTGTACCTTGGATTCCAGGGGGACATGCATGATATCCTTAGGGTGGCAGTATCAACATGGACGACAGGGTGTCAGATATAATCAAAATCTCTATGCCCAATCTGAAAGGTCCATGGAATGGCTGATGGTAGTGGTCCATACTGCAGCCAGTGTCAGGGCTGTGTCACTGATCCTGTGGGGTGAAACAGAAGATGTGTGTTGTGGTGGGTGTGCATGCATGGATTGTGTGCATAAATGTATTATACTCACAGCTGAAGTGATACCTGATCATTCTGTGTCTTGTCTTCATCCCTGTTAGGCTTTCCTCACCCTGGACAATGTCCAGTGGGTCATCAGGTCTGGTTGGGGGCTGTACATCATCGATGAGTCTGGTGGCGACCGCGATATTACGGAGGATGGCACATACCATAACAATGTCGCAGACCTTGTCAGGTGCATACTGCAATGCTCCCCCCGAGTGGTCCAGACATCAGAATCAGGACTTGAGGAGGCCGAAGGTACACTGACTGGCATTGCGAGTTCTGGCATGAGCCTGGTTATATCTTTCCTGGGCATCGGTTTGGGGATTGGTGAGCGGGGTGAGGAGCCATGGTTTGCAGCCATAGCCAGCATCACCTGTGGGAAGTGAGTGACATGGTGAGACAAGGAGCACATGTTGTGTGAATTCTGTTTCATGAGGTGAACGTACTAGCATGTGTGTATGTGGTGTGATTTGGTATTGTTAACTCACCTAGAAGCCATCCGTCTGTATAGGTCACATTTTCGAAATCTCTGTGCACAGATGAGTTTCTGAGTATATGGGAGTCGTGACAGCTTCCGGGATATTTTGCACAGACATTCATGATGGCCAGGTTGCTGTCACACACCATCTGCACATTCATGGAGAGGAAGTTTTTTCGGTTAATGAAGACATGTCCCCGATGTGCTGGTGCTTTGATTCTGACATGGGTGCAATCTACTGCACCCATGACCCTGGGCATGCCTCCCCTTTTGTAGAAGCCCTACTTGAGATGTGTTCACTCCATGTCGGTGGTGAGGAGGTGTATGTACCTACTAGCCTTGCCTTTGAGGGCTGGCAAGACCTGGGCCAGCACCCTGGAGAATGTGGCCTGGGACATGCCAGATGCGTAACCCTCTGTCGACTGGAAGGCACCACTTGCCATGAAGTGTATGGCACACAGGAGTTTTTGCAGGCCAGTTAGGGCATGGCTGTGGGTGCATATGGGATCCACCTGATCCTTAATGACCTCGTACAGGGCAATGATGCTGTGCAGCCTCAACCTGTAGCGATCAATGACCTCGTCATCGGTCATTCCAAAGAGAGTGACCCTTGGGCGGTATACCCTGGTCCTTGGTGGTCGTCTATGCATCCTGGGCTGCTCCAAGAGACCCTGTGGCAGCTGGGAAGCATCCTGTTGCTGCAGCTATGCATCTGCAGGCAGGTGTCCTCCAGGTGGGGATGAGCTCCTGTGTGGCTCATGAGCCGGAGCCTCCTCACTTGCAACAGGTGAAGGCTGTTGATCAGGTGTGCCTGGGGATTGCTGGTGTTCCCTAGCTCTCTCCCATGCATACCTTCTCCGCAGTCTTCGCAACAATATGTAACCCAACATACTGATTGCGCTCACTCACTCTCTATCTCTCCTGAGTGGAAAACAAGCCACAAGTGAGTGTGGTTAGCTGTCTGTTTAAGTAGGTGGTGGGGCGTTGTGTAGGTGTGGTGATGAGGTGAGTGCTGACGAATGGGAAGGTGTTTGTTGTCCAGGTAAGTGTTTGCAGGTGTGTCTGTGTTTACAAGTGTGCTGTGTAGTGGATGCTGTGTCCTTGTCAGTTGCGGGTGTGGAGCTTTGCGGTGCAGGTTGTGTCTGGATCGTCTGGTGATGTTGCACAGGTGAGCTTGTTTTGTGATGGCAGGTGTCCATGTTGTGTGCTAACCCCCATTGTTCCGTGGCATGTTGTGTTGGTGTTTTTTTGTTGGGCCATTTCCATGTGGTGTTGCTTGGTTATTGTGTTGTGTGCGCCAGTGATCTGTGGTATGTGGACATGTTTTTTGTGTTATTTTGGCACTGCATGTGTTAATTTTCCCATTTGTATTCTTGTGCGGGGAGCAGTTTGTCTGTTTTACCATGTAGCGGGGTTTTTTTTGTCCGTTAGATGTCTAACGCCTAACAAAACTGGGTCTTAACTCTTGGCCGTTAAATGTATCTTTTTCGCTGCCGTTAGCAGTCCCGCACTCCTTTGAATTGCTCTGGGGAATTTTGTTCTACGGGTCCCAATGCATGTAAATGTATTGGCCATTGAGACTTGTGCTCTGCCGTTAGCTGAACATAACACGGAGCTTTGAATCACTTACTGCACCTAAACGCACCCGTTAGTCTTTTTTTTTTGGCTAACGGCTGCCTTTAAATCTAGCCCATAACCTCAGTACTTAAAGGGATAGTAATACTTTGTTTTATGTTTATTTTATTTTTTAGGCATTAAAAAAAACATGAAGAACGATATAAGTCTTATCTCTCAAACCTTTATGGTTTAAGAGATATTCACAAAGTATCACCCCCCTGTTCAGCCAGATCAGAAGGGAGGTGCCCAGGTAGACTGCAGAGAGGGACAATCTTAAATTAAGATAAGGGAAAAAGCTGAAAAGCTTGTCAAGGGGGGAAGGGCTTTCATTGTTTTCATACAACGAAGATTGTCCCCTGCTGTTATCCGTCTGGTCTTACAACCAGATTCACATCTGAGAAGAGATGGCTTACACTAGGAAAAAGGGGCGGGAGGGGGAAACTTTGCTTGTGAATATCTCTTAAACCATAAAGGTTTGAGAGATAAGACTTATATCATTCTTCATGTTTTTTTCCATGCCTACAAAATAAAATAAAGACAAAACAAAGTATTATTATCCCTTTAAGTATACCTTTTAATTCAGTGGACCTATCTTTGAAAGTCTCAAAGACAGTACTGTTTCTGAACAGCCTGAGGAACTTCCAACAGGCATTCTACAAATCAGGTTGTGAGGTGTGCATTAGTGTAGAGTAGGACACCACTGATGGCAGTTTTCTTGTGGAAAAGATCAGGCTGAATAGCGCCACTGTTGTCCAAATGAATTATCGCAACTAGAAATAAGAATGAAGATGTAGATATTTAGTGAATCAGTTTGATGTTCAAATCCTTATTTTTCAGCACCCACCTTAATAGTATAATTCGGTGTGTCTATCACAGATGCTTAAAATATCATCTATAGTGTGGTATATGATCTTATTTCATCAAAGAGTTGCACCGACTAAAACTAACTGAAACAAACATTAGCAAATGATAAAGCTCAGATGCATCCTGAAAAAACATTTGTTGTGTTTGAAAGTGAAGTAATGTAACAAAAGATTCCACTTGTTCATTTCTTCATCAGTGGTGTCCCCATGTTAACTCCTTGAATGCAGTCAAGGGGTTAACCCCTTAACGACCCATGACGATGCAGGACCGTCATGAGTTGCTATACCGTTAAGGAGCCATGACGGTCCTGCACTGTCATGGGTTAAAATCTCCCATCGAGGCTGCACGGAGCGATGGGAGAGCGCGGGCTGCTTGTTACTAAGTGCCCCGGTACCGGAACACTTAGTAACAACCAGTAGAAAGTTTGTTGCAACATGTGATTCGCTTGATGAGCGAATCACATTTTGCAAACGCTGAATGACAGGGACAGTATTTGTAAATACTGTCCCTGTCATATATCTCTGCCTCCCTCCATCTTCACACGGCTGAGGTGGAGAGAGACAGAGAGAGATTGTGCCAGATCGTGTTCCAGCATATCTAAGTTTTCCTGTCGAAAAAAAGTACAAAATAAAAGAACAAAAAAAAAAAAAAAAGAAAATTAACCATTTGATCTTTGGTTTGCAGTGATCAATAAGTTCCCCCCATCTGATCACTTTTGGAGTGATCAATTTGCTGCAGATCAGCTTTTGCTGATCTGTGGGACACCCCCATCCCTCTTGTATTTTTTTTTACATTTTTTTTTAATAAAATGTGATTAATAAATATAGTTTAGGTAGTTTAGGTAGGTAGTTGGGTAGGTTTAGTGTAGACGTGTGTTAGGGAAAGGTTTAGGGATAGTTTTGGGTTTAGGGAAAAAACAAACAAACAAAAAAATATAAATATAGTTTAGATAAGTAGTTCACTTGGGTTATGTAGGTTCAGGGTATACGTGGGCTACGGTAAGGTTTAGGGTTAGATTTAGGGGTAGTGTAGGGAAAAACATAGTAACATAGTACATAAGGCTGAAAAAAGACATGCGTCCATCAAGTCCAGCCCATGCCAATAACACCCCTGTTGATCCAGAGGAAGGCAACAAAAAAGCCCTCTGGAGCAATTTCCAGTGTAGGTGTGTGTGTGTGTGTCAAATAGTTCCCCGGCTCAATATCCTATTTGCTTTGAAGCCATCTGTCATAACTGTCAATATTGTTCTGTGCTAGATAGACATCCATTGCTTTTTTGACTGCAGTTACATTATCTGCAAGCACAACATCCCGAGGCAAACAATTCCATAGCCTTACCGCCCTTACTGTAAAGAATCCCTGCCTGTGTTTTAGTCGAAAACGCCTTTCCTCAAGTCTTAATGGATGACCTCTTGTTCTTAGCTCAGCTCTTTGTATAAATAATTCATTGGATAGTTCTTTGTATTGACCTTGAATGTATTTGTAAATGGTAATCATATCACCCCTTAGACGTCTCTTTTCTAATGTAAACAAACCCAGTTTGGCTAGTCTCTCTTTGTAACTCAGATCCTCCAATCCCTTTATCAGTTTTGTTGCACGTCTCTGCACTTTTTCCAGTTCAGTAATGTCTTTTTTTAGAACAGGCGCCCAAAATTGTACTCCATCTTCTAGATGAGGCCTAACCAAGGATTTATACAGAGGTAGGATAATATTAGCATCCCTTGCTTCTACACCTCTTTTTATGCAGGCTAGTACTCTATTTGCTCTTGCAACAGCTGAGTGACTCTGCACACTGCTGTGAAGACTATTGTCTATCAGTACACCTAAATCTTTCTCTAATGAGGATTTCCCAAGTTGTTTCCCATTTAGAGTATATGTAGCAAGTTTGTTTCTACAACCCAAATACATAACCTTACATTTATCTACATTAAATGACATCTGCCACTTTTCTGCCCATTCACTTAGTTTATCTAAATCCTTCTGTAGGGAAAAAACATCCAGCTCTGTATGCATTTCCTTACATAGCTTAGTGTCATCAGCAAAGATTGAGATGCTACTTTCAATTCCCACTTCTAGATCATTAATAAACAAATTAAAAACCATTGGGCCCAGGACTGAACCCTGCGGCACCCCACTTATAACCCTAGACCAATTTGAAAAAGTTCCATTTACAACAACTCTCTGCCATCTATCATTTAACCAGTTCTCAATCCATCTACAGATAACACCACCCAAACCGAAGCCTTTTAATTTATGCAGTAACCTGTTGTGAGGCACTGTGTCAAAGGCTTTTGCAAAATCCAAGTATACTATATCAACAGCAATTCCCCTGTCCAAATTACTACTCACTCTTTCATAAAATGCAAGTAAATTAGTCTGACATGATCTGTTCTTCATGAAACCATGCTGATTCCTACTAAAGATATTGTTCGTCTTCACATAGTTCTGAATACTGTCAGTTAATAACCCTTCTAGTATCTTACCCACTATGGAAGTCAAGCTCACAGGTCTATAATTTCCTGGTTTGGATCTTGCTCCCTTTTTAAACAATGGAACTACATCAGCTTTCCTCCAATCACAGGGCACTATGCCTGATGAAAGCGAATCAATAAATATTAAGTATAATGGTTTTGCTATTACTGAACTAAGTTCCTTAAGTACCCTTGGGTGTATACCGTCCGGTCCAGGCGCTTTATTCACTATAACCCTTTCCAGTCTCTTTTGGACCTTGTCCTCAGTAAGCCATGTAGATGTTGGAGGAAATTCCATGGTTTTGTCTGTTTGCACACAGCTTGTCATTTCTGCTTCCTTTGTATATACTGAAGCAAAGAAAGTATTTAGGGTGTCAGCCATAGCTTTATCCTCACTAATCAATTCACCTGTTTCAGTCCTAAGAGGACCAATATCAACCTTAACTTTTTTGTTGTTAATATACTTGTAGAATTGTTTAGGGTTTTTCTTCCTCTCATTTGCAATGTTTCGCTCATTTTCTATTTTAGCTAGCTTAATTGCTTGTTTGCAGATTTTATTACATTCTTTATATTTTTTAAATGATGCATCTGACCCATTTGACTTAAACACCTTAAAAGCCTGCTTTTTATTTCTCATTTCCCTGCTAACCACCTTATTAATCCACATTGGTTTTGCTTTACTTCTCTTGTGCTTATTCCCCAATGGTATATATTGACGTGTATATTTGCCCAAGAGCTTTTTAAATACATTCCATGACTCTTGTGCATTTTTATCTTTGAAAATTACATCCCACTGGATATCCTTTAAAGCTTCTTTTAACTTTGTAAAATTAGCCTTTTTGAAATTGAATGTTTTGGTTAAACTCTTGCTATTGGGTTTCTCATAACAAACTTCAAAGGATACAATATTGTGGTCACTGCTGCCCAAATGTTCCCTTACCTGCACATTGTTTACAATGTCAGAATCGTTTGAGAGCACTAGGTCAAGCAAGGCCTCTTTTCTAGTTGGCTCCTCTACTAGTTGGGACATAAAATTATCATTTATCATACTTAGAAAAATATTTCCCTTTGTTGTGCCTGAAGTCATATTGCTCCAGTCAATTTCAGGGTAGTGGAAAAAAAAATCCAAAAAAAAGTTTATTTTATTAAAACATTTATTCTATGTTATAAGCTATTTTAGATAGATAGTTGGGTTGGGTAGGTTCAGGGTATACGTGGGTTAAGGTAAGGATTAGGGGTAGCGTAGGAAAAAAAAAAAAAAAAAAACTTTCATTAAAAAATGTATTCTATATTATAAGCTAGTGTAGATAGGTAGTTGGGTTGGGTAGGTTCAGGCAATACGTGTGTTAGGGTAAGGCTTAGTGAAATATTTAGGAGTAGAATAGGGAAAAAAAATTTTTTAAAAAAATTCATAGGAATAGTGACCGTTTGGGGTGAGAGTTAGGTATAGTTAGTTAAAGAAGTTAGTAATTAATTTAGTTTAGAGTAGGTGTGTACAATGCAGCGGCGTTATAGTTTAGAAGAGGCGTATTCCTTTTTGGCGTCTGACTCAGAAGCCACAGACACTGCATCAGACTTTGACGTCACTCAGTTTTCTGAGAGTGAGAGCTCTAGTAGTAGTGACGCAGGGCCTTCTGTGAAAAAAAGACGCACTGCCCCAAGAGCTGCCCCACCAACTGCCCTAAGAGCTGCCCCAACAACTGTACCAAGAGCTGCCCCAACGACTGCACCAAGAGCTGCCCCAGCAACTTCCCAAAGAGCTGCTCAAAGACCTTCCCAAAGAGCTGCCCTAAGAAATGCCCGAAGATCTGCCCCAAGACCTGCCAAAAAAGTACTGTCCCAAGACCTGCCACAAGTACTGCCACTCCTGCTGATGAATGGGTATCACCAGACAATTTATGCCCAAAATTCCTGAATTCACAGGCAACCCAGGAATTCAAGTGGATGTGGCAGGATTTACCTATGTTCAATTTTTTTATTTATTTTTGGGGGAAGAAATTTTGGGGGAAATCGTGTCTCAAACAAATTTATATACAGCCTAATATATTGCCACCAACCCATCAGCGTTCATTTTCAAGCAAAAAATATGGCAACCCACAGACCTTTTAGAATTTAAGAAATTCTGGGCCCTTACAATGACAATGGGAATAGTTAAAAAACCAAGTATTAGATCATACTGGAGTAAAAACTCCGTATATTATACCCCTATATTCGCCAAAACAATGACCAGGACTAGATACGAAATGATTTTGCGCTTTATGCACTTTAGTGATAATACCCTGTGCCGCCCAAAAGAACACCCCCAGTATGACAGAGTGTTCAAAATTCGCCCCCAAATAAATCATTTGCAGGAAAAGTTTGCCCAAGTATATACCCCCCAATAACACATAAGCAGGGCTCAAAATTTCCACTCGCCACTAGCCAATGGTGAGTGAAAATTTAGCCCTGGCGAGTAGAACTTCAGCTCTGGTGGGTATGTTATGGGTTGCAGAGACAAGTAACTTTCCAGGTCTGGCTAGTAGCAAAGGACTTAAAATTATAAGCCCTGACATAAGTATAGATGAATCCCTCATGAACTATAAAGGCAGGTTAGGTTTCAAACAATAATCCCCTCCAAGCGATCCAAATTCGGCATTAAATTTTGTGAAAGTGCCACAGGCTATACCCAGGCTTTCCGAATTTATGAGGGCAAGGGCAGCCAACTTGACCCTCCTGGTTGCCCCAAATCTCTGGGAACAAATGGGAAGATAGTTTGGGATCTGATTTACCCCTTGTTAAATAAAGGATATATTTATATGTTGACAACTACTACACCAGCCCCCTTTTATTTAAGTCACTTTTTTATTTTGACACCGTGGCCTGTGGCACTGTCAGGCGCAACTGCAGGGAGATGCCCAAAGAACTTGTAGAAAAAAAACTTGAAACTGGGATGTCCTCAACTTTATACCAACAAGAGCTGCTGGCAGTTAAGTTCAAGGACAGAAAAGATGTCTATATGCTTTCCACCATGCATGAGGACAAAACTGTGGCAGTCTCTGTTCATAGCAGAAGGGGGGTACTAAGAAAGCCAGTCTGCATCAGAGACTACAACAAGCACATGGGGGGAGTTGATCTGTGTGATAAACTCATGCAGCCGTACCTCACCATGCGAAAGTGTAGGGCATGGTACAAAAAGGTCGCCATTTACATGATGCAGACAGCAGCATACAATTCTTTTTTGATTTTCAAATTGGCAAACCCAACTCTAAAACTAAGTTTTCTGCAGTATCAGCTCCATCTTATTTCCAAATTTTTGTTTCAAGGGGCGACAGAAATAATTCCACCAAACCTCAGGGTAGTACATTTTATTTATAAAATCCCCCCAACACCCCAAAAGAAAAACCCACAAAAGCGCTGCAGGGTTTGCTACAGCAAGGGAATACGGAGAGAAACCTCCACTCACTGTCCTTACTGCCCTTCCAAACCTGGCCTCTGCATGGGTGACTGCTTCAAGCAATACCATAAAGGCACAATGCAGTAGTGCTGTGAAGTTTATTTTATTATTTGGCCACTTTTCCCCTCTGAAATATCCATTTTTTTATTTTTCAAAACACATCCCTCCTTAGATCTAACACTATCAAAATATAATGGGAAGCAAAGCACCCTAAGTTTTTTCCATCTCTGATAATGGAAACACACATGTTCCCTACTGGGCCCAGTAGTTCCCCCAAACCCTGACAAACCTATGCATATGGGGCATTGCCGTACTCAAAAGATGTAACTCACCACTAATGTAAAGCACTTAAAAAATCTGCAAATATCACCTGACTGAAATCCAGAGCAACACTAAAATATAAGTGAAAAAATGGTGTTTCTCTGCCTTACTGCAGGTTTTGGGAGGGATTGTTGATACAGAGGCAGCGAAAAAATTTAAAAAGTGCAAATAGAATGAAAGCCAGGGTTGTCTACTCTTCTACAACATATACTTTTGGGGGTAAAATCCATTGCACTATTGCCAAACAGTCTAAAATGAGACAAGGCACCAGCTGTAAAAATGGCACGTCTATTAAATGAAACTCACATGTTCCAACTGGGCCAAGTATCTCCCCCAAACCCTGACAAACCTTTGCATATGGGGCATTGCTGTACTCAGAAGGAGCCAAACACTAATCAATGCAGTTTATAAAATCTTTACCTATCCTGTGCTTGAAATTCACATCAACATTGAAGTCTAAGTGTGAAAAACACTGATTTCCTTTTTACTTGCGTCAAGTTTTCACAGGATTAGTGGTAAAATGGCTGCGTACAAAAATTGAAAACACACCAAAAAAGAAAGCCTGGGGTGTCTACTTTCCAAAAATATACACTTTTGGGGGGAAATCTTAAAAAAGAGCACTGTTACACAGGACAAATGAGAAATGGCACCAGTAACGCAAGCTGTGAAAATTCAAAGTGTGAACCTGGAAATCTGCGTGTTCCAATTTGGGCCCAGTAGCTCCTGCAAACCATGAGAAAGCTATGCATATGGGATACTGCCGTACTCAGAAGAAGGAGACGAACACTAATCAATGCAGTTTATAAAATCTTCACATATTCTGTACTTAAAATTCACATTAACATTGAAATCTAAGTGTGAAAAATGCTGATTTTTTTTACTTACGTCAAGATGTACGAGTGATTGGTGGTAAAATGGCTGTGTAAAAAATGTGAAAACATAAATAAAATGAAAGCTGGGGTGTCTACTTTTCAAAAATATACACTTTTGGGTGGAAATCTTAAAGTGGAGCACTGGAACACAGCCCCAAATGAGAAATGGCACCAGATAAGCAACATGTGAAAATTCAATATTTGTGCAAATTTGTGCTCCGTAGCTCCCCCAAACCATGAGAATGCTATGCATATGGGGTAATGCAGTACTCAGAAGAAGGAGCCGAACACTAATAAATGTAGTTTAAAAAATCATCACCTACTCTGTGCTTGAAATCCACATCAACATTCAAATCTAAGTGTGAAAAGCGGTTGAGGTTCAGTACAATCAGACATGCTAGGTGTTAGTAAAACACTATTTTATTGAAACACACAAGGAATAATGTAACCCTTACGGGTCCAGTAAATAGCAGCAAAACTGACACAGGACAGGTTACAAGCAGATTAACCCACACGGGTCCAGTATGGTACACAAAAACAATACTGACACAGGTCAGGTAATTATCTTGATACAGTGTATGAGAGTCCAATATGTACAGTGGAGCCACTGGCTGCGTGGCCAGAAATAGCGGAGGCCCAATGTCACCAAAGGCAGCAGGAGGTGACAATCACAGGACTGCAACGGCAGACAGGCAAGGATCACCTGCACGGGGTATACAATGGTGGACGCTCACTGTAGACTACACAAGGTTGGTCAGAGCTTGTGCCAAAACGGAGACCTTACGGAGCTGACAACACCAATGCTCTTGCTACCCATAAAGGGTTAATGTGCGTCTAGATAAAATGGATGGCAACCGGAAGCGCCCAACGGACCTATGGGATCGGTATGCACAGAGTAACGGAACCAAACCACACAGGTGTAGCAAGTCGGTAACGAGGCACCACCACCAAAGGGGTTAATGATCGCAAAGGTCTGAATAACGGCAACTACGGGATGCGCCCAACTGAACCCAAGTGAAGACCAAGCGATCACAGCACGGTGTGAAGGAATACTGGCACACTGAGACTCTGAACCACCTGACAGGATTGAGCAAGGTACCGGAGCAATGAGACACAGTATTGAGAGAACCGTGCAAGTAGTAAGCAGCAGGAACTGCCCGGGATTTGACCAGCCTGGCACACAGAAAACAGGAACCACCGCCAAGCCGATTCGTTACAAAGCACAGGAACGTCAGCCAAACCGGGTCGGTACACAAAGCAGGAACGTCAGTTTTGCCGGGTCGGTACACGAAGCAGGAACGTTGGTCTCGCCGGGTCGGTACACATAGCAGGAACGTCAACCAGGCCGGGTCAGAAAAGGAAGCAGGAATGTCAGCCAATCTGAATTTGTACACAGAACCAGGAACAGAGACAATGGCGTGGTCAGGCAGTCCGCGGTCATACACTGGTATCAGGATAGCAAAACTAGCGCTAGGCATCAGGTACACCATGAAAGGGCAACTACACAGTGACAGCCCAGGGTATAAGAAGGCTGTCACTGGGAGGAGCAGTACAGCGCAGCCAATAGGACAGCAACAACACAAGATAGACAGAATGTCACCTGATCATGGGCACCATGATAGGAGCACTGTTACACAGCCCCAAATGAGAAATGGCACCAGTGATGCAAGCTGTGAAACTGGAAACACGCATGTTCCAATTTGGGCCCGGTACTCCCGCAAACCATGAGAAAGCTATGCATATGGGGTATTGATGTACTCAGAAGAAGAAGCTGAACACTAAACAATGCAGTTTTAAAAATCTTCACCTATCATGTGCTCGAAATTCACATCAACACTGAAGTCAAAGTGTGAAAAACGCTGTTTTTTGAACTTACGTCAAGATGTACGAGGGATTGGTGGTAAAATGGCTGCATTAAAAATGTGTAAACATACATAAAATGAAAGCGTGGGGTGTCTACTTTCCAAAAATATACACTTTTGGGAGGAAATCTTCAAGTGGAGCACTGTTACAAAGCCCCAAATGAGACATGGCACCAGTTATGCAAGCTGTGAAAATTCAACGTGTGAAACTGGAAACGCACATGTTCCAATTTGGGCCCCGTAGCTCCCCCAAACCTTGAGAAACCTATGCATATGGGGTATTGCCGTACTCAGAAGAAGGAGGTGAACACTAAACAATGGATATTTTTACATTTGCAACTATCCTGTACTTGATATCAACAGTAATATTGAAATGTAAGTGTGAAAACTGCAAAACAACACATTTTTTCAACAATTTTGAAAAATATTTCTGGAAAAATAGCTGCATAAAAAAAAAACTTCAAAAATTCTCCTGATTATTTACCTTATGTTGTCTAGTTTTCAGAAACATATAGCTTTGTGGGACATTTTTGGTTTTGGCACCATCAACTAAGCTAAGATTCTCACATGCCAGTTGTTGAAAAATTACAAGTTGGAAATAATGGCATACATCTTGTAATATTTACCTTGTAGAAGGGATTGAAATACTAGGCATATGGGGTACTCTTATATTCAGGAGAAGCAAACGAATATATTTAGGGGTATGTTTTTGTCATTAACTAATAGTATGCAAATCCAGACAGAAAAATTTAAGCAAAATGTTGATTTTTTTTTTAAATGTTTTTCCTCTTTTTTTCTATTTTAATCAAATTAAACAATGAGGTATTCATATAATTGTGGTATCAAAAGAAAGCCCTACTTGTACTTAAAAAACCCAGTATATAATTTGTGTGGGTGTATGTAACGGAAGCTGCGAAGGGACCGCGTCACCTTCCGCCGTCGTTCCTGGGTCTCTCCTTCTCGACGCAGATAAGTGCCGTCAGGTGCACCGGTTGGAGTATGGACGGTCACTGGAATCAGTCACAGGATCACTGGAAGCAGGGAAGCAGGGAAGAGTCCACGTCGCCGCCTGACAGCATATGAAGTTGGGACGCAGGAAGCTGGCAGCAGGCGGTCGGCGATTCAGGATACTTGGCGCAGATGGGTATCAGAGTGGACACTTTAGACCATAAGCAATACAAGACTCCAGGACTCCTTGTTCACTCCAAAACAGAACTCTCTTTATTGAACCAAAGCACACATATTTATACAGTTTCAAACCACACTAACTTAGAGCACAGTACAGGAGACTTAATTCAATCACAGTTCATCAATAGGACACAGCAAATGGTAGGGCAGAATACAATGGAGTAGTCACAGGGATAATTCAGTCACCACAAAGGGTCCAAGAACCAACAACAAATGATTCAGGGAAACATAATAGGGCAGACATGATTGGATTAATCACACAGCAGGGGGCCACAAGACAGTGCTCAATACAATGACTTGAGTAATTAAGCAAAAGGCTTGGGGGACTACAAAACATATTGAAAGTAAATATGCTCAAACTCAAATGATTAACCCTTTGCAGGTCAGAAGAGTTTGCAGCACCCAAGCCTTGAATTGTTCTTTCCTCTGGTACAGCTGCCTATCCACATAAGGCTAGCCAAAGTCTCTTAGTCCAGGATAAGGGCTTGAGAGATCGTATGCCAGGGCACAAAGGAGTGTCCAATATCCATAATCCTTGGGCCCAGGGGTGAATAAATGCCATGCCCAGACAAGAGCTCCCAGTAACGGGTAGGATCCGTTACATTTCTCCCCCTTTTGGTTCCAAGCCAGCGGGTGCGGTAGTAAACGCTGGCTGGGAGCTGTAGGAGGGCATGGAGGTGGTGAGGCACTTGTCTGGACAGTGCACTAGTCCGAAGGCCTTGGTCCTAGGCCAGTTTCTACTGAGGTGCCCCTTGTCCTGGGCCAGTGGTTAAAGTAGTCTTTCTGTTCTGGGCCAGGGGAAAACATGAGCCCTTTGTCTGGGCCAGGTAGGGGGAAACAAGGCCCTGGTCCTGGGCCAGGGAAACAATTGCAAGTCCCTTTGTCCTTAATCCTGGGCCAGAGGGTGAAGCAGTCTTTTTGACCTGGGCCAGGGGAAAACATGAGCCCTTTGTCTGGGCCCGGTAGCGGTGTACAGGGCCCTTGTCCTGGGCCAGTGAAGAAAATGCCAGTTCTTGTGTCCTTAAACCTGGGCCAGGGGAACTGATGCCTGTTTGTCCTGACAAACATCAAAACAGGTGGCCTCTCCTGGGCCCTTCTCCAGGCAGTGCTGAAGTCAAATCCTTCTGGGTCTGGGGCCAGTGGCTCAGGGTCAAGAGCCAGTCTATAAGGGGGATCGTCCTGGGGCAATTGTGTCTCTGGCTTCTGTGCATCAGAGTGTGGGGAGAGAGGCATATCTCCCCCTTTTAGTTGGGCCACTGCCCCAGAGGAACAGGAGAGGATGTTTGTCCCACTCTCCTGGGCTGGGGCAACATTCTGGGACACATTCCCACCCCCCAGGCAGAGCTCAGGAAATTCAGGGGCCCCAGCAACATCCCTGATGAGGACGGTGGTCCCACTCACCAGATCAGGGCCCAAAGGGGAATTGTTGGGGAGCGCCTTCTTGGGGCTTCTGGTGAGCTTGCTCCCACTCACCAGTGTCAGGGCAAAACAAGGGGTGGTGTGCTCACTCCTACACACCACAGCAGGGGGTTCACAGGACCCGGTGAATTTGCTCCCCTCCACCAAGCCAGGGGTCACAGGGAAAGGGAACACAATCGTTGGGCTGGGGATGAGGACTGTTGATCCACTAATCCCAGCCAAGGTTTCACATGACCTGGTGCGCTCGCTCCCACGCACCAAGCCAGGGGTTACATGGGGACTGGAGAGCTCGCTCCTACTCTCCAGCATGAGGAACTTGGGGCAACATCCAGGGTTTCCAGGGGCAGTAGCAGCACTGCAGAGTGGCAGCCTGCTGTACCCCTCTTCTTCTTGGCCCCTCACATCAGGGCCATCTCTTGTCTTCTGGAGGAGGGCAGTCTCAATCCTCCTCGCAATCTTAGTCACATACCTGGAGAAGACACTCTTCCCCTTCTCCAGGGCAATAGCAACAGGGGACGGACTGGGGCTGCTGGTGGGGACCTGCATCTCCTTCACCACAGCAGGGGTTTCCCAGACCCTGGTGAGCTAGCTCCCACTCACCAGGTCAGGGTTTACAGGGGGGCTGATGGGGCACTCTTCTCCACCCATCAGTTCACACAACATATCCTCAGGAGGGCCAGCAGCACTGCTCTCTTCCAGTCCGCTGGGGTCCTCCTCTTGTAGGCCATCACTTTCCAGGGCCTTCTCTGCCTTGAGGGAGACCGCAGTCCCATCCCTCAAGGCGGCATCCTCTGTGGCCCTGGAGAGCACATACCGCTCCACTTCCAGGGCGTTTTCCAACCCCACAGGGGGCATCATCTTGGGGCTGCTGGTGAGCTCTTCCACACTCACTACAGCAGGGGGGTCATAGGGACTGATGGGCTCTCTCCCACCCATCAGTTGGGACATACAATCGCTACTGGTGGGGACCTGCATCTCATCCACCGCAGCTGGGAAAACAGGGGAAGGGGCAATATGCCTATCAGGGGAGATGTCCGTCCCATCCCCTGATGCAGAGGCATTCTCTTCACTGAGGGGGAATGAATTCCCACCCCTCAGCTCAGGCAACAAACGGTCCAGGGGCAAAGGGGTATCAGGCAGGGCAACAGGGGCACTGGTGAGGAACGCATTCCCACTCACCAGTGTGGAGTGAACAGAGGCAGCTCCATCTAAGTCCTCAGCTCCACTGAAGTCCTCCTCAGATGAGTAACCCCCCCAGTCTTTTTCCTCTCTTTGTATCTCCTGGGCTTCCTCTATCCAGCCCATGTACATTAGCTCCAAGTTCCATTCCTGCTCGACTAAACGGTCTAGGTTCCCCTCCAGGTCTGGAGGAAAGTAACTTCCAAACATGGCCTTTCTTTTCTCCCAAATCTCCCAGTAGCGGCTGTAATTCCTCTGGCCGAAAGTAGCATCCTCCTGAAAGGCCATCCATACCATTTGTTGGAGTTTCAGGCGCAAGTTGAACGGGAAAAAGTTGACCATAACTCCTGTATACTCCTTGTGAAGGCACTTGATCATTTCCCAGTATCCGTCCTGGACTTGGAGCTCCTCTGTGATGCAGGTGGTGACCTCCCGGTAAAACTCCTCGGCTAAATCACCTAGGAAGGTCTCCCATTGACATCCTATGTAGTGGTACCGCATGTCATACACTCCTATGGCCTCCGGTAGCCGTGCTTTCGCCGCCATCTCTTAGCTGGTACACCCGATAAAAGAAGGAGAAATCCCACCGCTGCCACCAATGTAACGGAAGCTGCGAAGGGACCGCGTCACCTTCCGCCGTCGTTCCTGGGTCTCTCCTTCTCGACGCAGATAAGCGCCGTCAGGTGCACCGGTTGGAGTATGGACGGTCACTGGAATCAGTCACAGGATCACTGGAAGCAGGGAAGCAGGGAAGAGTCCACGTCGCCGCCTGACAGCATATGAAGTTGGGACGCAGGAAGCTGGCAGCAGGCGGTCGGCGATTCAGGATACTTGGCGCAGATGGGTATCAGAGTGGACACTTTAGACCATAAGCAATACAAGACTCCAGGACTCCTTGTTCACTCCAAAACAGAACTCTCTTTATTGAACCAAAGCACACATATTTATACAGTTTCAAACCACACTAACTTAGAGCACAGTACAGGAGACTTAATTCAATCACAGTTCATCAATAGGACACAGCAAATGGTAGGGCAGAATACAATGGAGTAGTCACAGGGATAATTCAGTCACCACAAAGGGTCCAAGAACCAACAACAAATGATTCAGGGAAACATAATAGGGCAGACATGATTGGATTAATCACACAGCAGGGGGCCACAAGACAGTGCTCAATACAATGACTTGAGTAATTAAGCAAAAGGCTTGGGGGACTACAAAACATATTGAAAGTAAATATGCTCAAACTCAAATGATTAACCCTTTGCAGGTCAGAAGAGTTTGCAGCACCCAAGCCTTGAATTGTTCTTTCCTCTGGTACAGCTGCCTATCCACATAAGGCTAGCCAAAGTCTCTTAGTCCAGGATAAGGGCTTGAGAGATCGTATGCCAGGGCACAAAGGAGTGTCCAATATCCATAATCCTTGGGCCCAGGGGTGAATAAATGCCATGCCCAGACAAGAGCTCCCAGTAACGGGTAGGATCCGTTACAGTGTACAAAAGAAATTAAAGAGAAAATATGGTTGAACAAAGACATAGTCAAAAAAGTCAAAATTACTCCGGTCCTTAAGTAAAAACATCAGATTTTCCCGGTCCTTAAGGGGTTAAGGGAACACCTGATGGCTTTTCTTTTTTTTCTCCTTTGTAGTTGTGATAAAAAATGCAGGATATGCATTAATGACACTGAAATTAACCATATGAGTGACAGATGGGTACGGAATGCATTCTGTACCACTCTGGCACTCAAAGGGTTAATGTTTTGCTGTAAACGGCCACATCAGGATGAATACATACAGGGTAGGGAAGTTTTCATAATGAAGTGCTCTACAGGTTAAGCATAAATTGTATTTGGCATTCGAATAAGTGACATTAAGAAAGTAATTTTACTGAATTATGTTAGGCAAATACAACTATCATTTCCAGTGCAACGCAATAAGAACTTTGGGATATCACACAAGACTATTAGCTCCCGGTAGGGGTCCATGTGTAGAAATATAACGGCTCCTTCTTATAGAACGTCACACAGTGCATCCTAGTAACGGACATAACGGTCACTCGGCAGAGCAGTTGACAGCCATTCACAGTGATACAGAGCCGCGCTACAACTGTCTTATTTGGATAGCGAGCTATAACTATACCTTTTGTTTGGAGATCGAGCGATCACAGACATCTTTAGTTAGAGTAAGTAAGCATATTGTATCCCCTCTCTGCCATTTAATAACTTTGCTCTTAAAGAAAACGTACCCCAGGATTCATTATATGTACATTTATAACTATATAAAATAGTGGACTCTCACATACTTTCGGGAAAACATAGGAATTTAACAGGTCTTACTATTCCCGGGTAGGAACACTGTAGGAGAGGCAGATTGATACCGTCCCCACCATGGGTCACTCCCCTCTGTATGTCCCTGCTGCCCCGCCCTCTTATTTCATCAAAAGAGTTGTGCTCCAGCTAAAACTAACTGATACATTACAACTGATAAAGCTCAGATGCACCCTGTAGAAACCCTTTTTTCAACTTTGCAGTTGTGATTAAAAAATTTAGGAGATTTATTAATTACACTGAAATTAACCATATGAGTACCAGAGGGGTACGGAATAAGATATGTACCACTCTGGCACTCATATGGTTAATTTCAGTGTCATTAAGAAATTAATATTTATTATGATAGACAAATACAACTAAAATTTCCACTACAACACAATCAGAACTTTGGGATATCACACATGACTATTAGTTCCCGGTAGGGGCCCATGTGTAGAAATATAACGGCTCCTTCTTATAGAACGTCACACAGTGCATCCTAGTAACGGACATAACGGTCACTCGGCAGAGCAGTGGACAGCCATTCACACTGATACAGAGCCGCGCTACAACTGTCCTATTTGGATAGCGAGCTATAACTATACCTGTTATTTGGAGATCGAACTATACACCTGTTTTATTTGGAGATCGAGAGATCACAGACATCGTTAGTGAGAGTAAGTAAGCATATTTTATCCCCTGTCATTTAATAACTTTGCTCTTAAAGTACACGTACCCCAGGATTCATTATATGTACACTTACAACAATATAAAATAGTGCACTCTCTCACACTTTCGGGGAAACATAGGAATTTAACAGGTCTTACTATTCCCGGGTAGGAACATTGTAGGGGTAGGAGAGATAGATTGATACCGCCCCCACCATGGGTCACTCCCCTCTGTATGTCCCTGCTGTCCCACCCTCTTATTTCATCAAAAGAGTTGCACCGACTAAAACTAACTGATACATTACAACTGGTAAAGCTCAGGTGCACCCTGTAGAAAGATTGTCTTTTTCCAACTTTGTTGTAGTTGTAATGTAAAAAATAGGATATACATTAATGACACTGAAATTAACCATATGAGTGCCAGATGGGTACGGAATGCGTTCTGTACCACTCTGGCACTCAAAGGGTTAATGTTTTGCAGTAAACGGCCACAGCGGGATGAAAATATACAGGATAGGGTAGTTATCATAATGGTGTACTCTACGGGTTAATTATTAGTTGTAACTGGCATTCGAATAAGTGGCATTAACCCTTTGAATGCCAGATGGGTATGGAACCCATTACAAGGCAATGCGTCCCGTATCCCTCTAGCACTCAAATGGTTAAGGAAGTAATACTTATGATGCTATCATTTCCAGTACAACACAATAAGAGCTTTGGGATATCACACATGACTATTAGCTCCCGGTAGGGGCCCATGTGTAGAAATATAACGGCTCCTTCATATAGAACGTCACACAGTGCATCCTAGTAACGGACATAACGGTCACTCGGCAGAGCAGTGGACAGCCATTCACACTGATACAGAGCCGCGCTACAACTCTCTTATTTGGATAGCGAGCTATAACTATACCTGTTATTTGGAGATCGATATATACACCTGTCTTATTTGGATAGCGAGCTATATCTACACCTGTTATTTGGATATCGAGCGATCACAGACATCGTTAGTGAGAGTAAGTAAGCATATTTATCCCCCTTCTGTCATTTAATAACTTTACTCTTAAAGTAAACGTACCCCAGGATTCATTATATGTACAGTTATAACAATATAAAATAGTGGACTCACATACTTTCGGGGAAACATAGGAATTTAACAGGTCTTACTATTCCCGGGTAGGAACACTGTAGGGGTAGGAGAGGCAGATTGATACTGCCCAGAGCCGGATTAACACTCCACGGGGCCCTAGGCAAGGTACCAATTTGTGGCCCCCCTCCACCAAGATAGTAGGACAAAAATAAAACCTTTTAATATATACTTTATATATAAGTGGCAGCATCTGTGAGAGTAATTCATTATGGACAAGAGAAAGAGAATAGGATGCACTCATCAAGTGCTAGATTATGGTCATCCAACACTGTTGAGCACCCAAATAGACCCGTTCAGTCACCAAGCCCTAAATGTACTAGTCAGAGAGCAAATTTAATACCTAACTTTCAATAGAAAGTTATTTTAAAAAGGTATACAGTAGTCTGCTGGATTTATTTACAACAGAGTTTTATTAACAGTAACAAGCTTTCGATTATCTGCCACATTGAAGGGGTTAAAATGTTTACTGTTAAGCCGCAACTCTATAATCACCTCCTTACTAATGAAATGAAAATGGTAGCGATCTAAAGTGATTTCACACGCAGACACAAACCATCTCACGTACACCATCTCACACACACACACACACACACCATCTCACACACACACACAGACACACACCATCTCACACACAGACAATATGTACATTCAGTGAGACTTTTGGGAATTCTTGTGTTCTTGGTGCAGTTAGTTTTCCCCACAATTGCTCCACTATTGTTTTGTGCTTGTGGCCTTATGGGTAAGGCCTTTAGATGTGAAGTATTCATTAGCACACAAAGATATGTTCTCAGAAAACGCTAAGTGAAGATATCTGTCTCTATGTCACTGTTATTCATTTGGGATTTAATAATGTGAAAATTTTTCTCCGGTTTATCTTAATCCCCCCATATCGTTACTGCCCCACCATGGGTCACTCCCCTCTGTATGTCCCTGCTGTCCCGCCCTCTTATTTCATCAAAAGAGTTGCACCGACTAAAACTAACTGATACATTACAACTGGTAAAGCTCAGGTGCACCCTGTAGAAAGATTGTCTTTTTCCAACTTTGTTGTAGTTGTAATTTAAAAAATAGGATATGCATTAATGACACTGAAATTAACCATATGAGAGCCAGATGGGTACGGAATGCGTTCTGTACCACTCTGGCACTCAAAGGGTTAATGTTTTGCAGTAAACGGCAACAGCGGGATGAAAATATACAGGATAGAGTAGTTTTCATAATGGAGTACTCTACGGGTTAATCATAAGTTGTAACTGGCATTCGAATAAGTGACTTTAACCCTTTGAGTGCCAGAGGGGTATGGAACCCATTGCAAAGCAATGCGTTCCGTATCCCTCAAGAACTCAAATGGTTAAGGAAGTAATATTTATGATGCTAGTCAGACAGATACAACTATCATTTCCAGTACAACACAATAAGAACTTTGGGATATCACACATGACTATTAGCTCCCGGTAGGGGCCCATGTGTAGAAATATAACGACTCCTTCTTATAGAACGTCACACAGTGCATCCTAGTAACGGACATAACGGTCACTCGGCAGAGCAGTGGACAGCCATTCACACTGATACAGAGCCGCGCTACAACTGTCTTATTTGGATAGCGAGCTATAACTCTACCTGTTATTTGGATATCGATATATACACCTGTTTTATTTGGATATTGAGCGATAACAGACATCATTAGTGAGACTAAGTAAGCATATTTATCCTCTCTTTGTAATTTAATGACTTTACTAAGCGTACCCCATGATTCTTTAGAAGCACACTTAGCACCATATAAATGAGAGGACTTTCACATACTTTAAAGAAACATAGGCACTTGACAGGACTTACCATTCACGGGTAGGATCCTTGTAGGAGTAAAAGAGGCCGATTGATACCGCCCACACCATGGATCACTCCCCTCCGCATGTCTCTACTGTCCCACCCATTGCAGTGTGTATAATCTGTCCGGAGGATCGGTGCATCTACTATATCAGTGTATTACCGACTGGTTGTTGTTGTGATGGGATCTCCGGGTGATGAGTTGCCCATGTCTGTTTGGTGTGTTGCAACCTGTTGAATAACACAACAGTAAGTACATTGGCCTTGGGTTATGTGTGATAAATCCTTTCATAACCAGAGGATTGTATAGCGCGTTGCGCACATCTGGTCCTTAACCCTTTGAGTGCCAGAGGGTTACCAACCCAGTGCATTTCTAAGCAGCTTGTTGGGTACCTCTCTGGCTCGCGAGAGGTGAAATAGTTAATGGTGAAACTAAGGCCTTATGTACTTCTAGACCAACCCAACTGCAATATATGCAGGGAGTACGCATATGTACTTAGTTGAATGGAAATCTTAACCATTTGACTGCTAAAACGGATTCCAGTGCTTGGCTTTGCAATTAGTTTGAGACCTCTAGCATTCAAGTGGTCATTTAAAGTTACGGCAATGTATATTTGCTTTCTGGTGAAGTTTGTATCTTCCAATCTCCTTAGTTTTTTGCATCAAGTGCCTAGGGCCTTAACCCTTTGAGTGCCAGGGTGGTATAGAGTGCAATGCATAGGTACACTTCTGGCACTCAAAGGGTTAACCAATAAAAAGTGTTTTGGAACTTTAGTACTCCAGGCACACCAGCAGTCATAGTCATTCTATCACTGCTTTATTACACAGGAGTTCTCAGTGAAGATGCTCAGTTATTGAGAGCAAGCTGTTAATCCTTAACCCTTTGAGTGCCAGAGGGGTATGTAACGCATTGCTTACTCCTCTGGCACTCAAAGGGTTAATGAGGGGTATCCTGAAATACTGATTTTGTTTATGTGTCCTGAGGACTGGGGCTGAGAATCAATTCAGCAAGCTAAGGAGGTGCAGTCTTTTAGCAAACAACTGCATTATATATCTGCACACCTCCCAAGTGTGTAGCTACCTCTGTTTAGGAGATTAGCCTGTGTGTACTATGTATAAAGAAGTGTATCAGGTTGCTCCACAGCAATAAAATTCATTAATGTTTGTTTATATGTGTTTATAAATTAGTTTGTCTTGCATTAAATCATTTACTCAGTTACACAAAGAGGTGCCAGTAGGTCTTGAATAACCTAAACATTCCCACCAGCCCCCCGCCCCGTCCCCAGACACACCCCCTATATCAAGAGTGTTGGAAGGTATGTATTTGAAATTAAAATCATGTCACTCCCTGCTGACTTAAGTGGGAATTTTAACCACTTGAATGCTAAAGAAGTCACACACCATTCCTTTTCATTACTTTGGAGACTTTCTTCTGTGTAAAAACCCAATTGAAAATAATTTTACATCTGTCATCACCTTTTATACCAGTTTGTTTGCTTTAGATTCACATCTCTTTTGCTTCATGCATAAGACCTCTAGTCTTCTTAAAAAGAGAGAAAAGAAACCACCTCTAAAGGCACACATCACTGTATTTCACTTATCTACCACCCTCTCAGTGATGTAAAACTTTCTTACATTAATAAGAATTAATAACCTCTTGTACTAACATTTCTACTCTTTTTATTTCAGGTGATGCACTGGGGACATCTCTGGGATTAAATGGATCTTTTAATTCATTGAGTGCCAAAGGGAAAGTCATTGGACACCCGCGGGTTGAACACTTTGTAATGAGTCAAATATATATATTGTGATTATTTCTTCTAGGATATTTATATACATTACTAGTGTATAAACCCGTGTACACAGGCCAAGGTCCGGGTGATGTTAAGCCTTTGAGTGCCAGAGGGGTACGCAGCACATTGCAAAGCATTGCGTTGCGTACCTCTCTGGCACTCAAAGGGCTAAGAGGCCGGTCCTGCTCTGCGTCCTGCTGCTGATGCAGTCATGCACTGTAGAGACTGCCAAAAAGCACAGAATGCTCCCAGCACAGAACTCCCAGCATTCCATGCTCCCATCACAGAACTCCAAGCATTCTGTGCATTCGGGCAGTCTCTACTGTCCATGACAGCTTCTGACAAACATGCTAGAGAATTATTATATAGGATAATAGTATTGGGTAGCTAGGCTTAGTCTCCTGGGTTTATGCTTGATGCGCGGGGATGTGTGCAGTGGGTGCTCATTGATATATTTGATGTGCATTGTGTTGTGCACCTTCACATGCACCAACACTCATTTGGATGCTGGATGTGTCTTAAGTGTAGGATTTGTTTTTAATGCAAAGTTGCTCTTTCAGTGATATGATGTCATACTGGGGATTTTTGGGAGGATTTGTTTGACTATATACTGTGTCTATGTGACTTTTTCTAATAAATTGGATTATATTCTGTAACGTTTTTCATTTGTCTCTTGATTTTTGATGATACTAATTGAGTAATGGGTCTGAGTGCCATTATAAGATCTACTTTTCTTTTTTTCCCTATCCCTTTGGTTATATATTTGACTATTTTTAGATCCTTGGCACCCCCTGTGGGTTACACATGGTTTTGACCTATTTATGTAATTATTATTTATATGTGCTCCTTTGATTTATTATATATATAATGTATTGGAGTCCTCTCATGTACTCCAGTGATTTAAAGCACTGTTTAAATCAATGATGCAGTTGGTTACCTTCTATTAATATAAAATGTGCTTTTAACACATTGAATACTAGAGAGATCTCCAGAGCCTTGCAAATCAAATAAGGGCTTAACCAATGATGTCCAGTGGGGGCGTGGGAGTGCGCGAGTGCATGTGTCCCTACTTGCAAGCTTCCAGAGTCCTGCAGCTATTGCTGGAAGTGCCAATGACTTGTCTTGGTGGCATAAATCTTGAGCATCAGCACTGTGCCACCTGGTTGTTCCTCACCTGAGGGAGGGAAAATAAGAAAAGCACTCTTAGGTGGCATGGCAAACCTGTCTCACTGTGCCCCCCGCCCTCACTGAACTAAGTGCTGTCAGTGCAGCGTCCATGCATGCATCACCAGCCAGCCAGTGAGAAAGGAACATGACATATTTCCCTCCTCTCTCACTGGCTGGATGGAAGTGTTTCATGTTAAATACTGTTGACCCAGCCAGCCCATTGAAAGGTCATAAGTGTTATCTGTGTCCCGCCTTCAAGATATGCAGTATGCTAGACTGCTGCTCTGCCTCACATCATACCTGTGGCTGTTGAGGTACCCATCTGAACCTACCCCAAGTGGTTGATTTCCCCAGATATTACACTGTCCTTGAAGGCGGTTGCCAGGGACCAAGTGCAAGTGTCCATTATTAGAGTGGTATAGTCACAATGATGAGGAAAAGTCACATTAGTGAAAGAAAATTATCCTGCACTGTTATAGTAAACACAGGTGATACACAAGTATGTGAAGGATCTCTCCAAAATGAGTCTTCATAAAATAATGTACCAACAATTAAATAAATAAAATAATAATAAGATTCTAAGTATGTTTGGGAAGTCACAATACAGCAGGGTTCTGTGGCACGTATGGATATTATGCACAATATGATCCTTGTCTTTTTGACTGTAAGATCCAAGAATAACTATACATTTATATATTGTTCCCTTCAATAAGCCCTTGAGAAATTACACAAAAATGTGAGGGGTGCCCTGGAAACTTCAGGGAGGATGTGCACTAAGGAAAGATGCAATGGCAATGGTCTCTAGAAATATGTGTTGAGCACATTGCCTTGGCGATTGAGACACACATCTCCATATGCACTAAGAATTAGTGATGCAAGTGGAGGAGGATCAAATATTTATTAGTATGCAGGGTTGTCGTACTGCTGGTGATGTGTAAGGAATGTCCTCCCTTTCACACTGAAATCTGTCCAACAACCCTGAAGTCTGAGCACATCCTCTGTGCTCCCCCCACTTGCCCACTGGGAGAGAGGAGAGGGTCTGCTCAGACTTCAGCACCATGAACAGCATCACTCCCTTAATCCTTTCAGTGCCATAAGTATGTGGATTGCACACTCTTATACCACTGAAAGAGTTCCATTTGAGAGAGAAAGGCAAAGAAGCTATATACATCACAGCTTTTCTGCCCTTCTGTACTGACTGAACTAGCTGGCGGGCTACCTACTGATCAGTTGATTTAGGTAAACACGGGACTCATAAGGCTATTGGTTACGGAGTGTTTTGCTAGTCCAGTGTTTACTTGAATCAGCAGACTGAGCCTGAGAATTCACTTCATGATTATTTGAACTGTTACAGCATTTGAGAGTAAACTTGTTTTACTCAGCAGGAAAAGCTATATGACATATTGGTTTTAATAAAAAAAAAACCCATAAGGGAATTGCAGGGAAGAAGACTGAATAAAAAGTATTTCCAACCACTCACACAATAGGAAATTAGATTTACATGTATTACTCAAAACAGGACCCTCCCCTACAAAAAAGACAACAGGACACACTGCACCCAACTGAGGTCTACCGTCTGCATTGCCAAGCTCTGCCTAGGAAAAAAAATGGGGAATATCACATACACTGACTACAAAATAAAAAGACACCTAATAGACGACTGAGTAGGTCAATAAAGGAAATTAATGGTTTCCTCTAAAAGACCACATTCTTTGGTAATATAAAAGATGTAAAATAGTGGTAGGCATATGTTTAATGTTGTGAAAATGCTATGAGCTAAACATGAACATAAGGATTTTAACATATTAATAAATTGTAGCAGGGGACCCAGTAGAAGCGGTATGCTACTCTCATATGGAATAGTTCATTGTAGTCATCTCTGGCATTGTATGGTCAGATACAACATCAGCACATATAGTGTTGCAAAGCCTGGGACTGTTAAATGGAGCCAATTAGGAATGGCAGCTTGTTACAGAGATTGTGTTTTTGCCCTTTGATGTCCTCCTCTTACTGTAGCAATGCAATGGACCAGAGGGCTGTGCAGTAGGTTAATATGTTCACGGATCCTTCGCCTTAGCCCCCTGATTGTTTTACTGACATATAGACAGTGGTAGAAAGTTGGAAGGACACATTATTACATAAAAAACACCCTTAGAGATGCAAGTAAAGAAGATACTGATTTTAAAATGTAATTCCCCACTGCCCTAACTACTCTGTATTTCATACTTAGTTATCATATAATTTGGGGCTTTACAGATGCCAAAAAGATGTGACACCACTATTCCACATGGCCTGTATGAATGATGCAAACTCATATCTTTGCCCTGTCATAAGATGTGTCAGCTGTCTTTCAGAATCTGGAAGAATTGTTTCCATTGCATATTGTAAGTGGTTATGAATCTGAGTATTTGTATTACTGGTCCAGCTGTGAGGAATTAAGAAAAAAATGGTAAGTAAGCAGGACCCAGACTGTATTCTCCTTTAATACATTTGGAGAGATAACCTCGGTACTTAAGTATGCCTTTCAATTCAGTGGACCTATCTTTGAAAGTCTCAAAAACAGTACTGTTTCTGAACAGCCTGAAGATCTTCCAACAGGCATTCTACAAATCAGGTTGTGGGGTTTGCATTAGTGTGAGTAGAACACCATTGATGGCAGTTTTCTTGTGGAAGAGATCAGTCTGTATAGAGCTACTATTGTCCAGATTTATCATCTCAAATAGAAACGAGATGGAAGATGAAGATACTTCATGAATCAGTTTGATGTTGATATCATTATTGTTTAGCACCCCGCAAACTTAATAGTATAATTCAATGCTTCTCTTCTAGATTATAAAAATATAATTTATAGTTTGGTGTATGATTTTATTTAATCAAATCAATTGATCTCCAAATTAAACTAACTAAATAAAGATTAACAAATGATAATGCTCAGGTACACCACATAGAAAGCTTGATGTAAAATTTGTTACTAAAAATAAAATTGCTGTGTGTGAAAGTGAAGTCAGGTAATAGAAGAATCCACCTGTTCATTTCTTCATCATCAGTGTCTCCCATTTTAATGAAACACCTGACGGCTTTTCTAGCCTTTTTTCTGTTTTTGTTTTTTTTTCAAATTTGTATCTGTGATAAACATTTTCATGCAGGCATTTACAATTTAAAAAACACTGTACAGAAAAATGTGGTAGATATAGTTTAAAGCATCTTGCACCCTGAGTACTATGCCAGCTCATATCAGTGGGTGCCGATTTTCTTTGAAGGGCAATAACTACAATTCAGCAGGTTTTCAAGGGCATTTATACACAGACACACACATGATGTACATGGTTGGTGTGTGATATATATATATATGTTTATATATATATATTGAGTGACTAATGTAGCTATGTAAAGTGGAAGTCAGAAATGCTCAACTTAGAAAGAGACTGCAATAGAAATTTGCAGGCTATCTAGGAGTGGTGTCCTACCCAGGATGCAGTTTCTTTTAGCCTACTAGTTCCTTCACAAGGAGAAAATATCCTAAAACATGCGATATTGGTCCTGCCAAAAAATTAGTCCAGCCATGAAATGCCAGGCAATTACTTTCCAAACAAGAGAAGTAGCCTACCCCAGATGTAGGTATTGGCCTTGATGGGCCTCTTCAGTGAGGTGTAACTGATTTCTCTAGGCAATGTGAGCAAGGGGTCCACTGCTGGATTCCCTTATTACCTGTGGGGTGACTAATCCCAAGACTAATTTGCATTTGTAAAGTGTAAGTCTGAGACACTCAACTAGGAACGTGACTGCAGTAGAAATTTGCAGGCTCTCTAGGAGTGGTGTCCTACCCGGGGTGCAGTCTCTTTTAGCCCACTAGTGCCTTTCACAGAGAGGGAATATCCTAAAGCATATCATACTGGTCCTGCCAAAACAGCAGTCCAGCCACAAAATGGCAGGCAATTCCTTTCTGACAAACAGTAACAAATGGGTGTACCAGAGCTGTATCTCTTGTGTAAAGATACACCGAAAGGGATAGAGCGCAACCAGAGAAGAAGCTTTTTCTTTTAGAGGAAAAATGCAATATATAGTAGAGGACTAGCACTATCCCTAAGTGGCGCCCTAGTCTATAGCCAATAGTTAATGTTTGTAGATTATTGCACTGTTGCAGCTAGTCTTGTAGTTGCTCAAATTCAAAGATGAGCCAAAAGACCAAGAGGTATGTAGTTGTAGATAGACAGTGCAAGGAGTGCATGAAAAAGATATACAGAGAAAAGCGCATACTAAGTGCAGTAAATACATAGTTACACTTGTACAGCAGACAGTGGGAATACTGTATGATACTCAAGCACAAAATTAGAAGCAATAAGTGAAATAGTTACACGATAGTATTTAGAGTCAATATATGTGATCTTGCCTCTGCGTGATGGAAGCAATGTCCAATATCTTCTAAATATATATATATGTAAAAGGCTAGATGTATGTTTGTCCGATGCAGCCATGCGCAGTAGAGACTGCCCAATGCAGTCATGCGCAGTACACACTGTCCGAATGTTTGGCCCGTGTACACAGGCTTTTACACTAGTAGATAAATTAATATACAGGGTAGGAAATAATGCACAATATTGAATAATGATATAGTTGTACCCTTACACTCAGAAAGACTTGTCTCAATGCAAAAAGGTCAATGGAGAGGCGGCCCAAACAGTGTCTTTCTGTGAAGCATCTAGATGGAGCAGCTTCATCCTTTAGTTATATTAAATAAACATATTCCTTATGCTTTGCAGTGTGTCAGAGTCCCAGAGTGTAAGTGATAAATATATATAGCTCCACTTAGTGTGCTACTTCAACTCAAGTCACTCCAGTCGGCAGTGGAGCACCAAGTATTACTGGTACGCTTTTCTGGTAGTCACCATATGGATGAAAAGAAGCCTGTATCAAGTCAATTGTGAGTCTGCAGCGTGTAAGTGAATTTTCACTGATGCTGAACAGTATTTGTTTTAAATGTAAAGTTCAATGTTATCCAACAAATTTCAGCACTACTGTAGGTACCTTTTTCAAGGTTCTAAACCAGGGCACCACTATTCTCCCCTATTTATTTTAATAAGGACCAATCAATAGTGATGTGGCAGGTATCATCAAAGAGCTTTCCCAGTTAGATGATACATTGTAAAGCAATAAGGCAGAATAGAAGATCGTTTCTTAAAAATAACATTGGGAGGATACATTTTAATTGCTTATTCCTTACAAGTTAAGTGTATGATGGTCATGTAATTTGTCCGTAATCAGGTGAAGATAAAAAGAGATAATGCAAACGCCTCAAATACAGTGTGATCTATAGCAATATATTTGAAATTGTTTAAGTAGGTGTTGGTTGGTTGAGCAATTATCATTATGAATCATATTGGTTTCAGATGAGGTGTCTGTGTAGATATGTACTGGACAGTTGTGGTAATTGTTTTGGTTGGTAATATGGAATTGTTGGTTGGGATAGTGTTGAAAACGTCTTGGATAGTAATGCTTGCTTTTAATAAAGTTTAATATTGTATATATATTAAAAATATAAATGCAATGATTTACGTTCCATCTCTCAAACATGTATAGTTTGAGAGATATAAGCTTCTAAACTCCCCCCACTTTCCCCTTTCACAGACGTCAGCACTCTAGCTGACAGAATGAGATCCTGGTCCCGGGACCAGACAACGGCTTTTCAGCAGAGCCAAAATAGCGTTGTCTAGAAAGAAATACTTCACTGGAACAGTGTGCTTGGTTTTTAAGGGCATATCTTCTTTCCTCTCTATTAAGACATGTCAGTACATGTTTATTGACCATAACTATATAAATGTGATATTATATACCAACTAGTATGAAAGCCCGTGTACACAGGCTAAAGTGCCACCCAGCGGCCTTGGCTGCTGCCACAGAGACAGGAGCGGAGACAGGTGGTAGGCTGTTCGGAGCACCCTGCTCTGGATCAATGCGTTCAGCCAGTCTCTACTGTGTATGACTGCATCGTTCCAGCAGTCTCTACTGAGCATGTGCGTGTTAAGCACACAGGGAGCTTCACAGCCTAGCAAATTATTATAATAGAGATGTGTGTAAAGATCGGTGTATCCTTAAGGGTAAACAGCCAGGTTATGGATCTATACAGAAGGAAAATATATTTCCCCATTATACTGGACAAATAGTAACAAATGGATGTACCGGAACTCTACCTCTTGTGTAAAGATATAACGAAAGGGATAGAGTGCAACCAGAGGAGAAACCTTTTTCTCTTAGAGGAAAAATTAAATATACACTAGATGACTAGCACTGTCCCTAAGTGGCTCCCTAGTCTATATCTAATAGTTAATGTTTGTAGGTATCTGCACTGATGAGCTAGTCTTGTAGTTGCTCAGATTCAAAGATGAATCCGAAGACCAAGAGGTATGTAGTTGTGAATAGACAGTGCAAGGAGTGCATGAAAAAGATACAAAGAGAGAAAAGTGCATACTAAGTGCAGTAATTACATAGTCACACTTGTACAGCAGACAGTGGGAATATTGTATGATATGTGAAGTGACTCATACAGTATGAATATTGAATGGATAACTAAAAACATATTTTGTAGGGGTAAATATATATATGGTAATACATATACTCAAGCACAAAATGAGAAGCAATAAGTGGAATAGTTACAAGATAGTATTTATAGTCAATATATTTGATCTTGCCTCTGAGTGATGGTAGCAATGTCTAATATAGATAAATAAATGAATATACAGGACAGAAAATAATGTGAAATAATGAATAATGTAACAGGTGTACCCTTACACTTGTTTCAATGAAGAAAGGTCTTCTTTATGACATATAAATATCTTTTGTTTCAAGTCCATGACTGATGTTTTCAACTTTTTTAGAAGGACGGCCAAAATACCATCTGGTCTTTTAAAGTCAGAATCTTCTCTATATACAGTTTATTTAATTCGTTTTTCTTTAATATCATTTTGTAGTTGTATTAGCAACTCTTTTTTATACTGTATCATCAAGTACATCAACATATTGGAGACTTGGGTTAAGGTGGCATTCCAATTTCTAAAAAAGGGAGATCATCTTTAATAAAAGTTGGTGCTTTTTTATATCAAGCCCACTTGTATTCTTTGTACTTTAAAGGGACAGTAATGTCCCATAGTAAGTATTTAGAGTTAGGTAGAGGTTGAAAAAAGAAACTAATTTCCACAAACCCTATCTCTCAAACTGCTATGGTTTGAGAGATATAGGGATTCAAAGTTCCCCCCTCCCTCCCCTTCATCTGATGTCAGCTGTAAAGCTGACAGCAGGAGATTCGAGTCATCGAGCAGAGCCGAAATCGCATTATTGCAAAATAATTAATTAATTGGAAAAGTCTACAAAGTGTGCCTGGTTTCCAAGCACACTTTGTAGACCTTTCCAATGAATTCATTATTTTTAAGTAACGTAATTTGGGCTCTGCTGAAGAGCCGCCTGCTGGTTCCCGGACCGGGATCTCCTGCTGTCAGTTAGACGCTGACATCAGGAGAAGGGGAAGGAGAGGGGAAGTTTGAATCCCTATATCTCTCAAACCATCGTGCTTTGAGAGATAGGGTTTGTGGCAATTAGTTTCTTTTTTTCAAACTCTGCGTAACTCTAAATATTTTTATGTGACATTACTGACCCTTTAAAGCACTAAATGCAAATTTCTTTTGACATAAAGACTAACAGAGACAAAATATTTTCAGTTGTTTTGTCTACAGTATCATTGAAATCAAACAGTCTATTTACATTGGAAATCCAATGTTATCTTCAATGACATGCAAACATCTACTTGCACCCACTACAGTGCTTTCAAGATTTATATTTTCATTACCATCGTTGATATTCTGAGGCTCTCCTTCCATATTCTTGGCCACTTAGAGGTTAAAGATTCATACTTGCAAGCATTTATATTCAGCATATAGTCACTTTGTTTATTTTTTTATGTGTAGTCATATATTCCTTATGTTATTTGACTTATTTGCAAAATAAGTTTATTTCTTATTCATTCAAACATATTTTCTAATCAGTAACTGCCTGGTGAGCAATGGTAGGAGAATTGAAACATTTATCCACAAAAAGAAACTTTCAGCAGCTCAAATAACCTGGCTAGTTATATGATGGTATAATCACAAAAGTGCAAAAATGGCTGCAACAATGTATACCTCTACTAGATCTGCTTTTTATTCTCAGGGTACCATGGGCGCTGCTCAAATTCTTTATTGGATAAAACAGTATTGAATACTTATTGTGTGACATGTGGCTCAATCCATACAAAATACGTGTAGATGCCTACAAAAAGGCTGCCAATCCCTTGCACGTTGCCATCAGTTCAACAACAACCCTTAAATCTGAGCATATCCAATGTCCTTCCCACACTTTTCCACTGGGTGAATGGAGAGGGTCTGTTCAGAATTCAGCACCACGGAGAGCATTGTCCCTTAACCCTTTCAGTGAAATAAGTATGTGGATTGCATACCCCTGAGCCACTGAAAGGTGAAAGAGTGGCAGAGAAGCTAAATACAGTAGTGGCCAAAAGTTTTGAGAATGACACAAGTATTGATCTTCACAAAGTTTGCTGCTTTAGTGTTCTTAGATATTATTGCCAGATGTTACTATGTTATACTGAAGTATACTTACAAGCATTTCATAAGTGTCAAAGGCTTTTAAGGACAATTACATTAAGTTTATGCAAAGAGTCAATATTGGCAGTGTTGACCCTTCTTTTTCAAGACCTCTGCAATCCGCCCTGGCATGCTGTCAATTAACTTCTGGGCCACATCCTGACTGATGGCAGCCCATTCTTGCATAATCAATGCTTGGAGTTTGTCAGAATTTGTGGGTTTTTGTTTGTCCACCCACCTCTTGTGGATTGACCACAAGTTCTCAATGGGATTAAGGTCTGGGGAGTTTCCTGGACATGGACCCAAAATTTTGATGTTTTGTTCCCCGAGCCACTTAGTTATCACTTTTGCCTTATGGCAAGGTGCTCCATCATGCTGGAACAGGTATTGTTCATCACCAAACTGTTCTTGGATGGTTGGGAGAAGCTGCTGTTGAAGGATGTGTTGGTGCCATTCTTTATTCATGTGTATTCATGTGTTCTTAGGCAAAATCATAAGTGAATACACTCCTTTGGCTGAGAAGAAACCCCACACATGTATGGTCTCAGGATGCTTTACTGTTGGCATGACACAGGACTGATGGTAGCACTCACCTTGTCTTCTCCAAATAATCTTTTTTCTGGATGCCCCAAACAATCAGAAAGGAGATTCGTCAGAGAAAATGACTTTACTCCAGTCCTCAGCAGTCCAATCTCTGTACTTTTTGCAGAATATCAGTCTGTCCCTGATGTTTTTCTTGGAGAGAAGTGGCTTGTTTTCTGCCCTTCTTGACACCAGACCAGCCTCCAAAAGTCTTCGCTTCACTGTACGTGCAGATGCACTCACACCTGCCTGCTGCCATTCCTGAGCAAGCTCTGCACCAGTGGCGCCTTGATCCCACAGCTGAATCAACTTTAGGAGATTGTCCTGGAGCTTGCTGGACTTTCTTCGTATCACAGTGCCCATGATCTTCTCCCATGGCGTTACCTGCCTTTATCCACTTGTGCTTGACAGCAGCAGTCTGGTCGCTGCCTGACTTCCTGTTTGCATACGCTCATCACTACAGTGCGCTCACTATTTTGTCGACACGGCTTAATTGACCGAATTATGCTCTGCCACTCCGGTAGGCCTTATATGCGGCCTTCAAACATTGCTTCGGTGCCCTTTCTTGGTGTATCTGAGCATTGTTTGTATTCCTCGTTGTGACGCGTTCTAGGCTGCTGATTCCGATTTGTGTATGATCCTTGGCTCCATCTGACTACCTAATTTGTGCCTGAATCACTGGCCTTGTTTGACTACCCGATCCATGCTCAATCCCTGGCTCAGTCTTACTACCTGATCCATGTATGACCCCTGGCCTGGTTGACTACCCGCTCCATGCTAGTACTGTGGCTCTGTCTGACTACCCGATACGTTTATGTCCTTGGCTTTGTCTGACTCCGCTTATGCTATACCTTGGGCCTCCTCTCTCTCTGTGCAGGTCCCTGGGCCTCGTATCTGCCATCGTACTGCTCCGGGTTTTGTCTATACCTACAGGCTTCGTATCTCTCTGGTCTTAGTGAGTATCTTGCCTAAACCCTAGCATTCTAGGGTGTGGTGTCTGAATGCTGTGGACACTTGCATTCTAGGGTATTTTGTAACTTTAGACCCCAGCATTCTAGGGTATCGTGCCTCTGCTGACCCTTGCATCCTAGGGAAGAGATCGGCCGCTTACCACCCTTCTCCATCTTAGGTGGTACCCCGAAACATAGGCTAGGTTCTTTGCTGTGTTCCTGGTTCCAGTACTTCGGGCTAAGTTCAGTGTCAGCTCCTAGATAGTGGACTGTAGCACTCTCTCCACTCCTGACCCTGGGGAAGTGCTTATTTACTATTCATTGTATTATATCTTTCAATAAAGTGGTGTTAATCTTAACTGTACCTGTCAAAGTCTTTCTTTGTCTAAGCTACCGTGACAGTTGGGTGCCCTGATGTATTCTTCACAACAATTGAACCCCTTTCCTTGAAGTTCTTGATGATTCGATAAATGGTTGATTTAGGTGCAATCTTACTAGCAGCAATATCCTTGCCTGTGAAGCCCTTTTTTGGCAAAGCAATGATGACAGCACGTATTTCCTTACAGGTGACAATGGTTAACATAGGAAGAACAATTATTTCAAGCACCACCCTCCTTTTAAAGGGATAGTAATACTTCGTTTTAACTTTATTTTATTTTGTAGGCATTAAAAAAACATGAATAATGATATGTCTTATCTCTTAAACCTTTATGGTTTAAGAGATATTCACAAGCAAAGTATCCCCCTCCCGCCCCTTTTACTGATGTAACACTTTTCAGCCAGGGCAGAAGGGAGCTGCCCAGATAGACTGCAGAGAGGGACAATCTTCAATTAAGATAAGGGAAAAACCTGAAAAGCTTGTCAAGGGGGGCAGGGATTTCATTGTTTTCATAGGAATAAGAGTGTCCCCTTCTGTTATCTGTCCAGTCTATGGACTGTATTCCACATCTGAGAAGAGATTGTTTACACTAGGTAAAAGGGGCGGGAGGGGGAAACTTTGCTTGTGAATATCTCATAAACCATAAAGGTTTGAGAGATAAGACTTATATCATTCTTCATGTTTTTTTAATGCCTACAAAATAAAATAAAGTTACACCGAAGTATTACTATCCCTTTAAAGCTTCTGCTCTGTTATTCTAACTCAATCAGCACAACAAAGTGATCTCCAGCCTTGTCCACGTCAACACTCTCACCTGTGTTAATGAGAGAATCACTGACATGATGTCAGCTGGTCTTTTTGGGGCAGGGCGGAATTTTTTGGAGGGATTAAGTTCATTTTCATGGCAAAGAGGGAATTTGCAATTGATTGCAATTCATCTGATCTTTCTTCAAAACATTCTGGATATGCAAATTGCCATCATCTAAACTGAGGCAGCAGACTTTGTGAAAATTAATATTTGTGCCATTCTCAAAACTTTTGGCCACTACTGTACTTCTGTACTGATTGAGCCAGTTGATGTGTTATCTGCCTATCAGTTGATTCAGGTAAACACTGAACTCATAAGACACTCAGATGTAGAGTGCTTTGCGAGTCCGGTGTTTCCCTGAATCTGCTGATTGGCCCTCTCAGCTGCTTCAGTCAGTATAGAAGGGAAGAGAAGTTGTAATATATAGATTCTCTGCAATACTCTCATTTTGGAACCCGTTCATTTGCACAGGGATGTGCAATCCACACCTCTTGGTCTCCAGAGACAGAGGCTGATTCTCTGGCTTTTGTGATTGTCCTAAGTATCTCTGCCCACTTCTCATCCATTCTACCTACTTCCTACCCTGTTCCACCCAATACCCACCAATTCTAATATTAAACTCCACCTCTTCTCCTCTCAATCCCAACTAAGCTCCACCAACTTTATGACTCAATTCTCATCATTTAGACATGCCCATTCCCAGCTCATGAGTCATGTCCAGGGACTCCAAAGTAGGTATGCATATTCCCTGATGCTATTAGCCAGTCAATATCATATACCCATTGTCTATAAAATAATGCAAGTGTACAGCTGTTACATGGAACATCTGAATGTATAATTAAAGTGCCCACATACTTGTTTGTGAAAAACAAAGACTATCCCTGGAAATAGGAGCCAGGTGGCAGACTGGAATAACACAGTAATCAGATTTATCATATTGGTGCAAATCCCACCTCTAGAGCCTGCATTTCACTGTACAACTCAGGTGACCAAATGAAGCTTATTAACCCCCCAGTAATTACAAAGGTTGTCATGGTCTAATTGCCAAAAACTGGGATTTGAAACATTAAAGCAGAAGACTTGTGCAGTCATGCGCAGTACAGACTGTCCGCGCCGCAGCGTCCAGCTCTGTATCAGCCGCGGCGCGGGCAGTCTCTACTGCGCATGACTGCCCCGCGACCGGCTAGGAGTGTCACTAGTAAATTTATAATCACAGATTGCTTTCCCTGGTTTAGAATATATGTGTTGCATATTCTAATTAAATTGACTGGCACAGTTGCAAGCCTGCGCACTTCAGCATGCACTCACCAAGTCAGATCAGCCCTGCCTCAAATGATTTGTTGCGGGTATCTCTACATTTTTATGTTATTACACCTTGTTCTACATAGGAAAATCCCAAGTAATTGCCAGCACCAGTCACAAAGTCAGTACTCCATGCCGACCCCTTACTATATACTCCAGATGAAAATGGACCTTATGTATCAAAGCAAAAATGGAGCAATTCTGGGGTAAAACAACTGCACCATATTACCCAATGTACCATTCATTTAAATTTGACTTTTTAACCCTTTGAATACTAGAGAGGAGTCTAATGCATTTCTTTGCAAAACACTGGATACCTTACTAGAATTCAGGTGGTTACAATTTGTATTTGTCCCAGAATTACTCCTTTTTTGCTTTTATACATAAGACCCAATGAGTCATTGTCAATGCAAACCAGTCAATTGTACTCTGTTCCCCTGTTCCTGTTGTCATTACCTGATGATGTTGGAACAGCTTATTCCAGGTACCAGAAAGAAGCAAGGCTTCATGACTAATGATAATACTATGAAGGCAAAAGAAGTTTGAACTGGCTTTCACAATACATGCAAGATGGAGTGATTACCTTACTTGTAGATATGTCAGTGTCCGTTTTAGTAAAATGATTAGTTGGGGGTGGCTCAGTGCTCAAACAATCTTGAAAGGTTAGGGTTTTCTGGGATTTGTAATGTTGGGGGGCATGCTGTAGTATCCAGGACCATGCTTTGCATCTCCAGCCTCCCTTCCTCTTCCTTCCCAGTGAAACCTTCAGTGGAAGCTGAGATATCCTTTAACCCTATACTTCTCAGAGTTTCTTGCAGATAAACTCTGCTGTATCTTGTATTTCTACTGCCCTTCTCCTCCCCTGCTCATTTCATCTATTCCTCCCATTTTAAACACATTTTATCCCTCTTTTCTTATCTTCTCTCCATGTAGTGTTGTGTATATGCTTTGTTGCTTCATTTACAAATGTCTTGTTTTTGTTACTACAGAACTCAACTCACTGAGATGAATCATAAAAGAAAATACAACTCAGTTCCCACACAAGTGGAGCCTCACGCTTCCTTTGTCAGTCCAAGAATGATGTGCCCTCTTCCGCACCTGAGGTATTTATCTTTAATACTTTGGCCATTCTTCTCATGTATTAGAGATTTTCCTACATAGTAAAACAAGTGTAGTCTTTGGTGAGATGCTTCTTTCAAATGGTGTAACAGGTAAAGTTTGTCTTTTGTAATATTCAGTTTTATATTGTGGCCATGAGATGGAGAAGTTGATATGACTATCTATAGAGTATTAATCTAAGATTCACCCTTTTTGTTAGACAGCAATAGAGAAAATGCCAAACTGACACCAGATGGTACTGTTTCTAACAGGTTAATTAGGCTAAACAAGTTTGAACTGTAACTGGCCTTGAAAGAAGCATCTTCCCAACCATAAGAGTGCCAGTGTTTTTCTTGGCACGAAAAACCAAAACCAAGGTGTATGTTTTTCATAAAGAAACTGTATTGCTCCTTTAGAAATAACAGGATAATGGTCCTTGATGAATGATGGCTGACGCTTATACCTGAGCAGTCAGTCTTTCATGCTGTTTGATTCAATACAAAATGTGAGTCTAATGAATTGAGACGACACATTGGGCCTGCTATATCAGTAATTTCATTTCTTGCATGTTTAATCTAATGGTAAACAGAATTTACCCTTGTATGACACCTTATTGTATTATTTATAGACAAAGGGATAGTATTGCCATGTATTTATAAACATTACTTTTGTAGTCATTCAAAAATAAAACTTATTTTATTATCCCTCAAACCTTTATTCTGGACCAAAGTTCCCCCCTCCCTTTCCTTGACGTCAGCGCTCTAGCTGACTGCAGGGGAATCCGGTCCCGGGACCGTCAGAGGCTCTTCAGCAGAGCGCCGACGTCAGGGAAAGGGGAGGGAACTTTGGTTTGAGAGATGGGACTGGGGGCATTAAGTTTTATTTTTGAATGCCTATAAAAGTAATGTTTATTAATACATGGCAATACTATCCCTATAAATGTAAAAACTGTTGTTATTGTGAGATGATGAACATTTTATGTCTTAATTGCCCTGTGCGATCTTTCTTTGTGTGCACTGTTGTTCTTATTTCTATTGCATACTAAATTATAATGTCTTTGCAGCTGGGCTGAACATGAAGATGTATGGAATATTCTTGTGATGAAAGATGAAGTCTACCAGAAAGAGAGAACTGCTTTTGTGAGAGTTCATCATCAAGACTTCAATGCTAGAGCAATAGTTCTAGATTGGCTTATGCAGGTGTGTTTTGTTCTGACAAGGAGGGGATATTTGCACTTTTTGTTTTGCTATTTACCTATGTGGTCTATTGAATTTGATATAATGAGGCACTTGAATGAACACTAGAGTGCTGCAAACATCTACAGCAGTTTAAAGGAGCTAGTAAATTGTCACCACCTGATGATGTTGGAACCGCTAGTAATTATTGTGCAAAAATTATATAGTGTAGAATAGGGGTGCCCAAAAATCTCCTCCAGTATATTATACATGCCAGGATTTGAGGATATCCGTTATGGAGAACAGGTGAACCAGCTGAAATGAACAAGCCACTGATTAACATAGCTATGCTTAATCAGATAAATAATTATACTGAGGAATACAAAGTAATTTGGTATACTTGCATTTATCAGCAATATAGGTAAGAGTACAGAAGTCCCACAGTAGCGCGTATAATTTGAACCACTATTTTGTACACCTATCATAAAAAATATAATAGTTAAATAAATTAATTTGAGATCATTTCACTAATTAGGTTTGATACAGTACTTTACAGTAAGTGGAAGTCTTTTCCTGAATTTGTGAGAGGGGCTGAAGGACAATATAAACAGGGCAGCAACCCCTTCCACTGGGTACATATCTAGTGTAGCCTCCTCCACTTTCTCCAGCCCTATTTTTTGTAAATAGTTATTAGCTCAGCATTCTAATTAGGCTGACCATGTCGAGTCTACCCCTAGATAAAGGGGAAGGGGGGCACCACATTGGTTATCACAAATAAATGGATTAAAAAAAAATATACAATTTTATTTAAATATAGAATAAAATGTAATATATATGATAATAATCAGTGAAAATGAAAGCATTAGTGGATATTATATTACGATATATAAAATTGAAGTACAGTAAAATATGTCAAACAGTATGGAATTTCCTAGCATATATATATATATATATATATATATATATATATATATATATATATACACACACACAGGGCTCAAAATTTCCACTCGCCACTAGCCAATGGCAGGTGAAACTTTAGTCCTGGCGAGTAGAAATTCAGCCTGGACACCACCTCAGAGCAGCAAAGGGCGGGAGGGAGATATTTTATCATTCAATTACTCTTGAACTACAACTCTGACAGTACTGAAATAACACTCTCCATGGCCCAAATACTATGAAGATTAAATGGAGCTGCTTTTATTGTGAAACATTACTATCCCTTTAATTAGCAGACGAAACCAAACTGAACAGCTTCATTAGCAGATAGAGACTTGTCAAGTCCACTTAAATATGATGTACTTTAGTATGGCTAGTCCTCTGCTCCACCATCCATACAGCCCGTTACAATTAATAATACAGTTGGTTGCAGCGTATATGAATACCTGCCTCACTGTATACATCGCTATGTTAACCCTTTGAGTGCAAGGGTTAAATTTAAATCGGCTGGTCTTTTGCTATGTGAGATCTGCCCACTGTGGCATCTTAATCACATCCCACAAAACCTGTATGTATATATTTATACACACACAAGAATTTTTTATTTTAAGAAAGAGCCCAATCTAACAGGGAGAGTTGAACCCTTAGATTAACTCTTGCAATCCCTAGATAGAGCTATACTGCCAACACTCTCATATCACACAACTCTGATATACGGTATATAAATTATCCTGTGTAACTTCTAAAAATATGCTAGAAAATACTGCAAAATTCTGCTTCCATGTAGCAATCCTCCTAGTATGGCCAGCCCTCCAAGGATGATCACTGGGCTACCGCACATATATTGGTTAATAATAATTCTTAAAAGTTTTACAGGAGTAAAAAAATATGTATTTGCCAATCCTTTCATTGAGTATTGATCCGTGTGGAATGGCGGGTCTCTGTATACCTAGAAAATCCCCTTTTCTTTACTTTTTAACTGACCAACCTTTCTAAAAAGAAGTTTTACACTAGAGGATGGTGCTAAGAGACTGCAAATTGCACGGGTGAATATTTTAAAGAAAACATTTGCCCATTTAGTAATAATTGGTCTTCATGTTCAGAAAGGGCCTCTCAGAATGTCTTACATCAATTATTCCCTTATTTCTCACATGCAATAAGTACTGAACAGACCAAGTGCACACCTCCCCCTATAGATAACATGTCTGAATACTGAATACTTTTCTTATGTATTCTTGTGGAATCATATTACAATCAAACTATAAGATATCTGGAATAAGGAATGCTTTTCTCTTAAACACAGGCTTTTAAAAATAAAAATGTAAAACCATGCAAAATGGCTTCATCAGTCCATTCTGATTATGTGTTACCCTCGCAGGGCAAACTCTCTCACTATTCACTCCTAGCCTATATGACACTTGAGGAAGTTTTGGACAATTCTGTTGTAGATTTGTAAATTGAATTTGTTCTGCATTATGATGGAACTGTTGCTATTACTGTCTGTACATGTCTGCAACAATTAGACAGCAATAGTGTTTATTGCACATTTAATAACTTCTGATCCCATTGTGCCTCACTGTTTCAACAAAGAGAAGCATTTTGCTTTGACTCTTTGTGAGTGTGACAGTGGTATGATGGGCACAGTAATATTGGTTACATGCATCTAACTTGGAGATTTCTTATCACAGTTTTCTTTTTTCATCACTTAGGTTTCAAAATTCTACAAATTTCGCAGAGAAACCTTTTATTTAGCCAGTGACTATTTTGATCGGTACATGGCTAAAAAGTCAGGATTTGTTGATAAAAATGTACAGCTCATTGGGATAACAGCTTTGTTTATTGCTGCAAAAATGGAGGTTTGTAACTTAAGATTTCATTTTTCAAAATATGTATACATTTGCGTGTATGTGTGAAATCCCAAAACCTTATTAAGTCCAATGTGTTTGGTGTCGAAATAACTGATCATCTTAATTTCAAATGTCTTTCTCTAATGTTTATTTACAAAGTAAACACAATTTACTTAATAAGGACTTGGGATTTCTTTCATATTACCAAAATTTTACATTATGTTTCCTTCTATCTATTTTGTTCTGGTGCATGTTTACGCATCTCTCTCACAATATTTTTCTACTTGTATCTATGCACTGTGATTCTGGCTGTCTCCCACTGTCTCTCGTGCTGCCACCTTCCCCTCACATTCTTATCAAGGTATTCATTTCTTATCAGTTTTAAACTTTTATTTACTTTACTTTTCTATTTTTTTTTTCATTTTACCAGTATGCCTTACACTTGGAAAAGAGAGTTTATCTCTCAAAAGTTTGACTACATGTCATTGAATGTTAGTCCAATAAAAAAGGTATTATTACATACTGCTGTACTTATTCATTTGACCTATACACCACTGGACTAACAGTGCGAGAAGCAATAGCAATATTAGCAATATTGGCATGGCTTTGCCCATGCGGTTAATAAAATAAATCCCCCCCCCCAAAAAAAAAAAATATAATACAAAAGTCCATTGAATGTGATATGTGTCTGGTAGCAATAGGATTAACAAATGAAGTGGAATTACATGTAGAACTAATTTCCCCTGACATAAAGGTAAATCCAGAAAGGAGACAATGTTCTGAATTGTTGAATTTGAATGAGTGTGTGTGTTGTGAGTGTGTGCATTATGTGTGTGTGTGTACTGCATGTGTGTTGTATTTTTCTGTTATGCATGTGTCATACATATGTGTGTTTTGTGTGTGTTGTGGTGTATTGTGTGTGTGTATTATCTGTTATTCATGTGTGTGTTGCGCATGTCTTTTTGTTGTGTGTGTGTGTGTGTGTATTTCATGTGTGTGTATTGTGTGTGTATGTGTACTGCATGTGTGTTGTGGGTGTCTATCGTGCGTGTGTTTTGCACATTTGTGTTGTACATATGTGTGTGTATATTGTGTGTTTGTTGTGGTGTATTGTGTGTGTGTGTATTGCCTGTGTGTGTACTGTGCACCTGTGCCTTGCATGTAAGAGTGTATTGTGCATGTGTGTATTGGTTGTGTTCGTGTTTTTACACATGTGTGTATTGGTGTGTTGTGCGTGTTTGTATTTTTTGTGCAAGTGTATATTGTGTGTGTGTTATGTGCATGTGTATTGTACGTGTTGTGTATTGTGGGAATGTGTGCTGTGCATGTGTGTATTTATTATGTGTGTGTGTATTGTGCATCTTTTGATGTGTTTGTGTTTATAGTCTGTGTGTTGTGGGCATGTGTGTTGTGTGCATATTGTCTGTGATGTGCATGTGTATTACAGATATGTATTGTGCGTGTGTGTGTTGTGTGTATATTGTATGTGTGTGTTGTGCATATGTACTGTGTGTATGTATTGTGTGTTGTATATATTGTGTTGTGTGTGTATTGTACATGTGTATTGCATGTGTGTATTGTTTTTGTGTGTGTTGTATGTGTGTATCGTGTGTGTGTGTTGTGGTGTATTGTGTGTCTGTGTGTATTGCTTGTATGTAATTGTATTGTATAGCATGTGTGTGTTGTGCGTGTATTGTGTGTGTGTTGTGATATATGTGTGTGTGTTGTGGCTCGCCTCTTTCTCTGTGTTTCTTTTCAAACTCCCCATAACATTCAGTCTCTCTTCACATCAATCTTTACCTCCCCCACCCCTGCTTCATTCCATCACTGCCTCTCTCACTCCTCTGTTTCTCATTCAGTCCCTACCCCCTCTTTGTGTCATTTGCCCCCTCCTCCTCTCATGACATTTTGCCCCCCTTTGTCCCTCACATTTGAACTATGATAACTTCTTTCCATTTTCACCTGGCACTGGCTTGTCTTACCTTGCTACCTCCCCTGAATGTGTGGTTCTGTGCCTACCAGTTGATGGTAGAACAAGACTAGGGAAGTAAACTATGTAAATATGGGGATGCAGTGGTACAAGGCTAGTGGTCACACACTTTCAGAACTATAGTGATACAGTCGGACAAGGCTGAGGGGCACAAAGTGTAAGGCGTATACCCATTTACCCAGCCACACATACACACACACACACATTTGTAACACCAAAAAAAACGTGTTATACAAAACCATACTTGTTAGAAAATATAATTATATCTAAAATATTTTTTCTTTTGTATATAGACTTTAGTTATTGTTCTGTATTTCAGGAACTCACTTACCCTTCATTGAAGAGCATTTCCGACATTACTGGCAACAGCTGCACAGAGACAGAAATTCTCGATATGGAGGCAGAAATATTGAAGGTAAGCTACATGCAAAACTGATATATAGCTGGGAAGTGTTATCACAGAAAAAAACAAGCGCTTCGGACATATTGTGCATTGTTTGTATATTAAATGTGTATGTATATATGTATATTTATTTATTTTTGCAATGTTTTACCAGGGAGAATGCATTAACATTATACTTATTTTAATGAATAGCAAGTCACATAGTTGAGTAAGATATTTACATTCAGTAACTAAACAGCAGTTTGAACTGCACAAGGGATTGGATTTGAAAATGGTAGTTTTCAGGGTGCAGAAACATAAACTAGTTCATTAAGTTTCATAACTTTGTCATCTGTACAAGATGTACATAACAGTACAGGATGATTATGGTGAAATATTATGCATGTGTATTGCAGGGATTATTGTTTACACACAGCACATAGCTCTGGGCTATTTTGTGAATCCCGGGTGCATATAGTTCATCTCCATTTATTTGCCCGATACACATGTTCCTAAAGAAGAAGTTGATTCAAAACTGCCTATGAGTTAAGTCAGCCAAACACCAGCAGACACATACTTTAGGAGATAATTGATACTTTTATTTCAGGAAAAAGTGAAAGTCTCTGAGTACAGCTCAGAATTTAAAGGGATAACAATGTTCCACAAAAAAATCAGTTCCAATTAATCTCCATAGTATTTGAACCATAGACAGTATTATTTCAATACTATCAGAGTTGTAGTTCAAGAGTAATTTAATGATAAAGCTCCCCCCTCCAGTCCCTTTTACCTAGTGTAAGCCACCTCCCCGCAGATGTGGGATCATAGTAACATAGTAGATAAGGCTGAAAAAAAAAAAGCGTCCGTCAAGTCCAGCCCATGCCAAAAACACCCCTGTTGATCAAGAGGAAGGCAACAAAAAAGCCCTCTGGAGCAATTTCCAGTGTAGGTGTGTGTGTGTGTCAAATAGTTCCCCGGCTCAATATCCTATTTGCTTTGAAGCCATCTGTCATAACTGTCAATATTGTTCTGTGCTAGATAGGCATCCATTGCTTTTTTGAATGCAGTTACATTATCTGCAACCACAACATCCCGAGGCAAAGAATTCCAAAGCCTTACCGCCCTTACTGTAAAGAATCCCTGCCTGTGTTTTAGTCGAAAGCGCCTTTCCTCAAGTCTTAATGGATGACCTCTTGTTCTTAGCTCGGCTTAGCTTAGACCAGACAGCTCACAGCAAGGGACAATCTTCTTACTGTGAGAACAGTGAAAACCCTGCCCCCCTTGACAGATTTATCCCTTATGCTAATTAAAGATTGTCACTCTCTTTAATCCACCTGGACACCACCTCAGAGCAGCAAAGGGCAGTAGGGAGATATTTTATCATTCAATTACTCTTGAACTACAACTCTGACAGTACTTAAATAACACTCTCCATGGCCCAAATAGTATGAATATTAATTGGAGCTGCTTTTATTGTGAAACATTACTATCCCTTTAATTAGCAGATGAAACCAAACTGAACAGCTTCATTAGCAGATAGAGACTTGTCAAGTCCACTTAAATGTGATGTACTTTAGTATGGCTAGCCCTCTGCTCCACCATCCATACACACTTAGGGTTCTATTCTATTACCAGCACTACAAAATAACCCACCTGGATAGGTGAGCAATGCTAGGGGGGGTGTCAGGAGGGGTCTTGTTGCCCCCTTGAGGTCTGAACTATTTATTTTAAATACAATTAAAATATGATAAAACATGTTTTTACACATATACAGGCAAGGTATGCAGCTGCATACCTTGCCTTTTAACATTATGAGTACCAGATGGGTAGCAAACACATTGCAATACATTGTTACCTCTCTGGTACTCATAGGGTTAATCGTGCAATACAAATACAACGAGAGCATGTCGAGAAAAATAGGAGAAGAACAATGTCGAACTTTACAGCTGACATCAGGAGAATGGGAGGGAGGGTGGGAACTTTGAATACAAATATCTCTCAAACCATAGCGGTTTGAGAGATAGGATTTGTTGCATATAGGTTCATTTTTTAAGCACTACAGAACTTTATTTTTTCTGGGACATTACTGTCCCTTTAATTCATCAATTTTAAATCTTAACATAACAAAGTTAAAGCCATGCATCCATCATATTTAGATTTTGCCTTATTACCTTTGTTGGTGTTTGTCACATAGAGTCTTACATCCTTGATATCTTCTCTTTAGACACTTGAATGGCATATGGGACCAATGACTTCTGCATCCTGGGTTAATATCTTCTTGCAGGTTGACTATTTCGCTGACTCTTCAGAATTCTTGTTACGTCAGTTTCCACTCAAAAAATATGCTAAAATTATGAAGGTGAGTTATTTGGGCTTTTTTTTCTGTTATATTTGTACTCTCTCTATCTGTAGATTAAGTTAAACATCTTGTGGCTTTAATTCTGTTCCCATTCTAGTTGCTGGATTTGTGCACAGTTGATGCTGGCTGTCTGGAGTATTCATATAGAATTCTTGCAGCATCGGCAATATATCATTTTGTTGGTATGAAGAGAATTGAAAAAGCATCAGGTGTGTGAAAAAAATTATTCTAATTCATCCTGGGGTGGGAAGGTCAGATCTAGACCTATGAGTAACACACTCTGTTTGAAAAAATTTGATAGTTTGAAAGACTGTACAGACAAATAATTAACTTAATTGCCTTCCCTCACCTACAACTGAAATAATGCTACCTTGATGTAAGGCACCCATAAAACAAGTTGGGCTTCTAACACTTTAGTGACAGTTTATAATTTTCTTCCCTTATAAAGACTCAGAGGGAATTTATTCCCTACTTTTGTTACAAGTTCATCTTACCCCTTAATGTTATGTACTAGTGTAAATGCCTGGGTACACTGGCCAAGGTCTGGAAAATGTTAACCCTTTGAGTGCCAGAGGGGTACGCAACACATTGCTTTGCAATGTGTTGCGTACCCCTCTGCCACTCAAAGGGTTAAGAGACCACTACCTCACAGCTCCACGCGATGTAGTCTTGCGTAGCCTCACTCACGCGATGCAATCATGCGGAGTAGAGACTGCCTGAATGCGGGCAGTCTCTACTGCGCATGACTGCATCATGACAAACATCCTAGCAAATTATTATATAGGCTGTACAACGGTCTCACAATTCAATAGAATATAGTGGGTGCAATAACGGAAGGGACGATTGATTCAAATATATTTCATAGTACACAAAAGAAAGCAAAATCAGGAACTTATAGGAAATATAGTAAGGGATATATTTAGTAATTCCCACACCTCTCCTTTCATGACAAAGATACCATTTTGGTATATTACATAAGCAGGTTCATTAAAATTATTTCGATCTTTATTTAATCAGTAGTAAAAGAAACACTCACATGGGTGTCATTTATTATTTATGGTTACAAACAAAAACAACGGTGTTATCAAGAAAGTATATGATCCTAATAATATTATTTATTCTTGTAAGCGAGATGAGATAGAGGGGTAATAGAGTGTGTGTGTCATTGGTAACACTTATATATATGTTGATGGTTGCCCAGCATATATTTGCTGAGTTCAGTCCTCATACAAATTCATATGTCAGTGACTAATTTGTATAATCCCTTCAGGCTTTCACAAGAGATTATACGTTAGTAGCATAGCTTGATGTTGTGTATCATGTACTGCAATTATGTTGCTTGTTAATATTTAGTTCATCTACATGATGATTTATCAAAACTAATGACTTTTTTGTTCATGTCAAGTGGATAAGAATATATAAAGTATGGCAATCAGTCTTATGATTTCAATACTATCACCATAGTGCAAGTATATAAACTTGGTATAGACGGCTATAAAGTAGATCCACTGATTGTTGAAGACAGTTAGCAATATGCTATTGCATGACAAGCTTTCTTAGTGATAAGCCTATAATTCCTCACTGATGTGTTGGTAGGTGATAGTCTAGTCATAAGGTTCTCATCCCTTTAATTGTAAGGCCTCTTACTTATTTAAAAGCGAATACACCTTTAAGGCTTTTTAATAGTAATATCGAGGTCAGATTACAATGTATGCAATGCTGCCATTTGCCCAGTTATACATTACCACACAATTGTTAATAATTATCTCTATCTCAAGCTCCTTGTAGTTAAGCCGCATTCTGAATAGACCAGCTACATTTAAATCAGTTGAAGAGATCAGAGTTACACAGTCCAATGGGCTACAATTCCTGCCCATTTAACTGTGCACTAACTCAGACTTAGTATAACTAACAGCCCTAGCGGTTATTCCTCATTCTAAGCTACCGGCTAGTCTTATTATTATTAGGATGTTAATTATTATTGCAAGTCCTTATTATTATCCCATAATATTCACAATAGCACTGTCCAACGCATTCTGCCACATCCGCGGCTTTGTCAAGGGCTTGTGGTGATAATGAAAAATGACCTGCCGTGCTGCAATTTATTCACCCTTATCAATGATGGGTGTATCTAAATTAAAATGTTGTAGTAACCAGTCATCTGCGAGCATGGTCATTTCCCATGATATGGATATGCATCAGTTGGTTAGTAGCAGAAAAATGTACCAAATAGAAAAATAATTAACCCATTATTCATCTGGCAAATTTTTCACTCAGACCAGTATACCTAATGGTTATGTAATTAACGCATAGTAAAACATGCACATATTTTGGTTACTTGTTTATACATGACAGCATATTACACATTAGAGAACCACAAATACCAAGGGAAATCACACCTGTCCAAAATGATAAGTACACGTAAAGGAACAACTGAGTTAGATATTATGAAACAGGTACCTTGTCCTTGTGAAAAGATCACCAGTTGTACTGAATGCCAAACAAAAATACAAAAGGATAACTGGAGCCAAAGAAAGTATCCTTAGAGTAGCAGAGGTGAAGGAGAGGAGATATATATATATATATATATATATATATATATATATATATATATTAGTGTAAAAGCCTGTGCACATGGGCCAAGGTCTGGGAAATGTTAACCCTTTGAGTGCCAGGGGGTACTCAACGTAATGCTTTGCAATGCGTTGCGTCCCCCTCTGGCACTCAAAGGGTTAAGCAGCCGCTACCTAACTGCTCCACGCGATGCAGTCTTACGTCGTCTCACTCACTTGATGCAGTTATGCACACTAGAGACTGCCTGGACACGGGGAGTCTCTACTGCGCATGACTGCATCATGACAAACATCTTAGCAAATTATTATATAGGATGATGATAGATATTTCAATTTCTCTAATACACAGATAGGTCTAAATGTACAGAGTATCTGAAATCTGTAAAAAATATACAAATATATAAATATTCATAACCCTGAATAATACAATTTGTAAATAACACAAATTGATCCAAATGTTGACAGAACATCTTTACCAGTTATCTAGAGTCATAAACTCACCTGTTAATCGCATCCAATATTAAGATGAAAAATGAGTTGATGAAATGGGAATGAGAAGCTCAGTTAAGTGATGTAGATGAAAATGATGAATTCAAATGAAATTCTATAAGTAGTGTCTCCACTCTGTCTAAAATGCAGCTATCTGCAACAATGGTCTTGTGCCACTGATACCCTGATACTTGAAACGACAAGAAGTGAAATATTCTATCCAGAAGTAGAATTATTTAGGCTTTATTTCATGTTATCTATTCACGTTTTAGATATGGGGCCATTGAAATATATTGACTATAGCTGCCATATTCATTCATAGAATTTTAGGGTACTCAAATACCAATTTAATATTCATCTCTATTTTAAGGATAGAGGTATTCAATTTATTCAATTCACTGTACGGATCTACCTGTACCTATGGGGTTAACTAATCTTCTGGATATTTTAGTTTAAAATATATATTTTAGGTACTTAAGAGATGTTCCCGCTTTTTGTGTGAAACTAGTTTTTAAGATATAGATTTTAGTAATACTGTGTGATGTTTCTTGATGTTTTTAGGCTATGTTTGTAATTATATTCTCCAATACCTATACACCTTTTAATATTTTTATAATTAGGAGGTAATCATGCAGATCTACTGAGAAAGGCTGAGATGTAGACTCAATTAGGAAATTGTTAATCAATTGTTTGGCTGATTGCAATTTTTGCGGTCAGGTGGCTAATCGAGTGATAATGACCAGGCGGTATATAGCAGGCCGATAGGAACTGACCCATATTCTTACCTTTTGTATGTTCCCCTGTGGAAGTGGGATGAGACCCACGATACTTGTTGGGAGATTAGTGCACTCATCTAGTGCTAGTCCCTTTGCCTGTCCCCCTGTGAGAAATTCTCGGGCGCACATCACAACCTTCACTCTCACACTCTTAATAGCCTTGTAAGTGGACTGTATGCTGGACTGTCAGTTACATCTGACAACCATATGAATCCTTAAACCACCTGATGGGCTAAAAGGAATTCATCTGGAGGTGAGATATGAGAAGGAACGACACCAGAGAGACACAGCATTGAGGAAGAACAAGCAGGTTCTTTTGTAATGCATAAAGCTGAAGAGGAGGGCAATGTGAGTGCATTGGTTTATTACTTTTATATATGTATTTTCAATAAATTACTACACTTAGTAGGTTTTCTTCTGTCTTGTTGCACTTCTTGTTGTTTCAAATTGCACTGAATAAACATTAAGCTATATTACTTGAGGGGACAGAAGAACTATGGCTAAGTTGCAATCATTTGATATTTTCATCCTTTAATAAATGAGCTCAATGTAAATCCCTCATTTAAATCATTAGGGTTCAAGGTTTCGAATGTAAAAATCCATTGAGCTTCTTTTCTCAGTAGTCATCGTTTCTTGAGGTACTTTTGACATTCTGAATACCTCTAAACGTAATTACCTCAGTGTTTCCATTTTGAACTTCTGTGACAAGTTAAGCTACATGTCTTTCCCTTTTATTCCTTATGTCGCCATGGTGTTCTTATATTCTAAACCTGATTTGTCCTTTAGTTTTACCAACATAATGTTTTCCACAAGTGCATACTGGTATATTACTCCTATAGATTTACAATTAATACATTGCATTGTTCCAAAAACTTTTGTGGCATCAAAGTTATAAAAGAATTTATCCTTTAAAACGGAATTATATGCGGAACACTATCTGCATGGTTAGATATCCCTAATAGTAGATCTTAACCAAGTACCCTTTGTCTCCTTTTGGAAATAGCTACGGACAGCATGTCTTTGATATTCCTACTCCTCCTATATGTGATATTTGGAATAACATGTAGCACCTCAGCAAGGTAGATGACATTAATTTGATTTCACAATGTTCTCGATCATAACTACCCACCAATCTAATGATTTTAGTGTTGTCTTTTTTAATGATCAAAGTAGTTCATCTCTATTAGAATTTAATGCCATCTTATAAGCCCATTTGAGGGTTTTATTACTATATCCTCGTGACAAAAATCATTTGTTGTAATTTATTGTCCTCTGTTTGGAATTCCTCAACAGTGCTACAGAGCCTTCTTACCTTAAATATTGAACTACTGGGATGCCCCTTTTAAGGAGTTCAGGATGTTGGCTGTCCTCCCTTAACAGGCTATTTGTAGCTGTATTTTTGTGAAAAAAACTATGTCTTTATGTCCCTCTGTAAATAGAGATATTCAAAAAAGATATTTTGTCCTTGTTTATTTCACTTGTGACTAGAAGATTCATATTATTGTTATTAATTTTGCCAGTGAATTCATTAAATAAATCCACTGGTCCAGACCAAATCAGCAATATATCATCTATGAATTTCAGCCATAGGTTGACATGCTTAGTGTTCATCTCTATCTTTTCACTGAAATTGTATTGATGTTCCCACCAATATAACTAAGTAAAGGTTGGTGTATGTTGGAGCTCGTATACTCCCCATAGCCTGACCCCTTAGTTGATGATAATATTTGTTACTGAAGACAAAATAGTTGTGCATGAGCACAAATTCTAGCTACGAGTTAAATGTAGCTAATCTATTTAGAATGTGGCTTAACTGCGAGGAGATTCAGAGGAAATTATAAACAATTGTGTGGTAGCTATGACATTCAACAATGAGGGCAATGTGTAACTGGGCAAATGGCAGCATTGTGTACATTGTGATCTGACCTCAATATACCTATTACAAAGCCTTAAAGGTGTATTTGCTTTTAAATAAGTCGGACGTCTTGCAATTTAAGGGATGAGAACTTTATGGCTAGACTATCTCCTACCAACACATCAATGAGGAATTAAAGGCTTATCACTAAGAAAGCATGCCATGCAATAGCATATCTCTAAGCATCTTCAACAATCAATGGAGCTACTTTATAGCCTTCTATGCCAACTTTATATACTTGGACTGAGACTATATGTGGAAGATACTTTAGGTGATAGAATTGAAATCATATAACTGATTGCCATACTGTATATATTCTTATCCACTTGACTTGAGTCGGAAAGGTCATCACTTTTTGATCAATTATTGTGTAGATGAACTAAATGTACTTCAGTATTAACAAGCAACATTGTTGCAGTACACTATATACAACATCAAGCTGTGGTATAAATGTATCATCTCTTGTGAACGCCAGAAGGGATTAAACAGGCATGAATTAGTCACTGGCTTATATAAATTCATATGAGGACCAAACTCAGTGAATATATGCTGGACAAGCATCAACATATACAGTAAGTGTTACACACACAATCTATTTCTCCTCTATCTCATCTTGCTTTCAAGAATAAAGAATATTATTAGGATCAAATGCATTCTTTATAGCACCGTTGTTTGTATGGGAAACCATAAATAATAAATGGCACCCACGTAATTGTTTTTAAAAGGTTTATTCTTTTGAACTATTGATTAAATAAAGATTGAAACAATTGTAATGAACCTGCGTATGTAATATACTGAACAGGTCTCTTTGTCAGGAACGGAGAAGTGTGGGAATTACTTCCTTTTGTGTACTATGGTAGTATAATTCTAGACCTGCGGTATAATTTTCAATATAACAAAAATTAATGCATGTAACCCAGTTTGTAATCCATTAACTTTTCAAATATATTTAAACAGGTATATGTATTTGTCATGCATATCCCATAAATAGTATAGACATAAAAAGTGTGAGTAGTAAATATAATTTGTAAATCCAGTATATCTAACAGAATATAGTTAGACAATATGCGGCAATAATAAAAGTACTACATACCATTTTCCTTGCAAAAAGACTCTCTCTCTTTCTCTCTCTCACTCTCACACTGGCTCTCTCTGTGTTCCTGTATATATATATATATATATATATATATATATATATATATATATATAAAATGACTTATCTGTTGAGGCAGCACCCTGCACTAAGTTATAGATATCTTATGAATATCAATGCTCACATAGAACACTGCCTGTATAATAAAGGAGATTAGCTCAATATGTTAATAGGCTTAAACAGGGGTACGTCACTTTTAGAAGTGTGCATGCAGTAGAATTAAAAAAGAAGCCTTCTAATATTTAGGAATGAGATGTTCTATAAACAAAAAGCTAAGATTCATTTTCTAGAAAAATCTAGACATTGCATTTCCTTGCTAAGTATAAATGCAATTCTATGCAACACATTCTGCAGAAGACCCCGTACACACATTGCTGTATGAAAAACATTACTTTGAAAGGCATAGAGTTATGCACTAAGGTGTGATAAAGAGGAGATGACTTCTCCAGTGATTTCACTATGTTATTCTGTGAAGCCTATTATCACGGTGCGCATGATCTTCTTTCCGTCACACTCACTTGGTTGAGCCTGTTTGGCCCACCCCTGAGGACCTTTTTATACCTTGCCATTGGCACCTGTCAGGTGCCCTTTCGTGGTGTTCCTGAGCCAGTATTACTGTGCTGTGTTCCTGATTCCGGTGTACCGATTTGGCTTGCTTAGACTACGTTCCTGTGTTGCTTCTCCGTGACTTGACCCGGCCTGGCTGATGTTCCTGCTCATGACCTAATCTGGCTTGTCTGAGAACCTGCTCCGTGATTCGACCTGGCTTAGCTGACGTTCCTGTTCGTGACCTGATCTGGCTTGTCTGAGAACCCTGCTCCGTGATTCGACCTGACCTGGATGACGTTCCTGCTCCGTGACCTGCACCGGTTTCACCAACCCAGACAACGGTTCAGCTTCCTGCTGTCGCCGAGGCGACATTCTATCTCCAGTGAACTGTACTCCTGCTACTGAAGCTGTTAACCCGTGCAGAGCTGAACTCCTGCTAACCAAGCCGTTACCGTGCAGAGCTGTACTCCTCCTATTGAGCCGTTAACCCGTGCTGAACTCTACTCCTCCTACCGAGCCGTTAACCCGTGCAGAGCTGTGCTCCTCCTACTGAGCCGTTAACCCGTGCAGAGCTGTATTCCTGTAAACTGAGCCGTTCACCCGTGCAGAGCTGTGCCTCCGATTCTGAGCCTCCAGTCTGGTACAGAGCATTGCTTACTCTTGCTGAGACGTTACATTCCAGGCACTATTACTGCTGAGCCGGTTCATAGTAGCCTTGTGAGGCAACGGTTCATTCCACTCCTTGCAGTATAGTTGGTTTACGTTACCGCGCCCAGAGTAGGCGCTAGGGCTTTAGCTACTACTATGCTGGTCTCTGTTATTACTCCCATGGGGGCTATTGGCTCAAGCTCTTGCAATCCAGTTGCTTCCGTTATCACGCCCGTGGGGGCTATTGGCTCAAGCTCTTGCAATCCGGTTGTGTCCATTATCACGCCCGTGGGGGCTATTGGCTCTAGCTCTAGCAATCCGGTTGCTTCCGTTATTACGCCCGTGGGGGCTACAGGCTCAAGTTTCAGCAGGCTCTGGGTCGCAGGTCCTTTTTACTGAACAGTTATCTCCGTTTTATGAACTTTAGGTGTTGAGTTCTCTCCACCATTCACTGCCTATTACCACCTTGGGTGTGCCAAACACCACAACCGAGACGGACTGATTACTGTGTTAACCCTTGTATCTCTGTTCTCAGTATCTATTATGTGCCTGAACTGTTAAGTTATTATCTATATATTGGTCCTATTTTTGCCCCCTTGTTATTACTCAGTGCTGCCTACAGAGGGCGATCCTTTCTTTTATTTTTTCTGTTTAATAAAACTGTGTTTTATTTCACCAACTGGTCTGAGTGTCTTGAAAACCGTGACACCTATGCACTAAGATCTCCAGATCTCAAGAAAGCTTAGTGCATTGACTACAGAGAATAACATAGGAATTGGAGAAGTGATACCACTGAAGTTATCTCTGCATTATCACCTCTTTGCCACTCCTTAGTGAATATCCTCCTTTATTTTGATGACTCTTTTAAAGACAAGAGGGGTATGCAACGCATAGCTTCAAAAGGGGGGTTATTCACTAATCACACCTTCATGAATAACCTCCAGTGTGTTGTACACACCTCTGGTTCTTAAAGGTTTAACATATGAATCACCTATGTATGTGTTCTTTATACAGAAGTCACATGTATCTAGTTTTCATTTTTTCTTATATCATCTGGTGTTTGTATTTATTGATGTCAATTAAAGTCTGCATTAAATTCAAACCTGCTCACTATAGACAAGAAGCGTTAACAGCCTGAGTCAGAAAATCAAAAAAAGTAAGAGGCATGGGAACTTTAATCTCAGTGCTAACCTCATTTTATTCATTGATTTAAAGGGATAGTAATGTTTCATAATAAAAGCAGCTCTAATTAATTTTTATAGTATTTGGGCCTTGGAGAGTGTTATTTCAATTCTGTCAGAGTTGTAGTTCAAGAGTAATTGAACAATAAAATATCCCGCTCCCACCCCTTTTACTCATGTAACATTGCTCAGCTCAGAGCAGCAGGGTGTGTCCTGGTAGATTGCTGAGAGGGACAATCTTCAATTAAGATAAGGGAAAAAGCTGAAAAACTTGTCAAGAGGGACAGGGCTTTCATTGTTCTCACAGTAAGAATTTTGACCCTTGATGTGAGCTGTCTGGTCTATGGACTTGATTCCACATCTGAGGACTGTGGGCTTACACTAGTTGAAAGGGGTGGGAGGGGGAAACTTTATCATTCAATTTCTCTTGAACTACAACGCTCACAGTAAAGAAATAACACTCTCTATGGCTCAAATACTATCAAAATTAATTGGGGCTGCTGTTTTTATGAAAAGGACACAAAGGTTCCATAGAATAACATGGGAACTGGAAAAGTGATAAACTGGAGAAGTCATCTTCACTTTATCACCTCTTTATCATCTCTTAGTGAATCTCCCCCTTTGTGTTTTTATTAGTCCTCAGAGCCTCTCACATTTTGGTATGTATTTTGAATACTCTTATGGGGTCTCCCTAAGAGTGAAAGTTCATCCAGGTGTGAACCCCTTTCTATCAGTGCCTAGAAAATCCACTGATGAGGCCCAACAAGACAGAAACATTTGTCTGGGGTTATCTGATGTTCCCATATTGAGGGGATTTGCCTGTCATCTTGAAATGGACTGCTCTTTTGGGCGGTATTAGTCTAATATGTACATTTACATTTCTCCTCTGTAGTGGCTTCTGAGACATGACTATCTGTATGACAAGCTATGGGGGTTATGCACTAAGGAGTTATAAAGAGGTGATAAAGCAGAGGTGACTTCTGCAGTGATATTAATTCTCTAGTCCTTATGTTATTTGATAGAGCCTATGTACTAATATCTCCAAAGCTGTATAAATCTTTGGGCTTGATAATATTCCCCATGTTAAGAAAAGAAAAATGGCAACAGTGGTTTTGAAAGCCCAGTTTGGTATTCTATGAACTGTGATGTCAGAAATCAGTCACATAAAAATGCCCAACGGGAGCAAAATTTGAGACCATTGTAAACAATAAAAAAGTAGTTGAATTTGGCATTCTAATACATGCTGTGGCCCCAATACACGTTAAGGGACTTTTTTGGTGAAAAAATTGTGCCATAAAAAGTAGGAGCTGAGTGTACTAGAACAGTGGTTTCCAACAAACACACACACTCATGCGTGGCTCATGATCCCTACACTAGTCACACGTTGATGTATTGATTTGGGGCTCTAAGCCCCATATCAATACATCCCAGGAATTAAATATGTGAATATAACCCTATGAGAGCCAGCTGGGTATGCAACGCATTGTAGAATGTTGCATACCCCACTGGCAGTCACAGGGTTAACCCCCCCTAAAGTTACCAACCTTCCCTGAAAACAAACACTTACCTGTAATTGTGATTCTCCAGTGTTCTCTTCATCTCCCTGGTCAGCTACTGTCCATCTTCTTCTTCAATTTTCTCTCTTCCGTATTCTTGTTTCTTTAATTTTCCTTCTTCTTCTCTTCTAATCTTTTTCTTCCAAAATCTGTAGTTGAAAATAAGTCCAATGAAAGATGCTTAAAAATATGCTCCAAAGATATGCTTGTCTTAACCCTTTGAGTGCAAGATGAGTAGCCCACATGCAGGCAAAGGGTTAAATGCATGCTGACATATCATGTCAAAAAGATGCAGCCATCACAAATGGATGCTGGCATTCCTTCACAAAAACGTAGTCAGACATTCCATGTTTCCAAAAACTCAAGACATCCCAAGGGTTAATTTGCAGCCCGCTGCCCCTGCCTCCACTACCACTGGTGGCAGTGGCAGGAATTCAGAGTAAAGCACCCCCTTCCTACCTTTGGCTGTTGCCCGAGACCGAATGAGGGAGTTTTGTACAAAGACTGGGTTTTATATGGCCAGTTTCTATACAAAATGGTTCCCGCACTACAATTGGCTGGGATGTGTGCTTACGCACCTCCTGGCCAATCAGCTTCTAGTGGGTATCATCATCCCATCGCTACAAGCTTATTGGTTGGGAAGTGCGTAAGCACAAATCCCAGCCAATTGTAACGTGAGAACAATTTTGAACAGAGGCTGGCCATATAAAAGCAGTCTCTGTTCAAAACTTCCTCATTCTGGCTTGGGCAACAGCCAGAGAGGTATGGGGGGGGGGGGTTAACTCTACATTCCTGCTGCTACCACCGGTGGCAGCAGAGGAGGTGGCAGCATCTGCTAATTAACTTTTGAGATGTCTCAATTTTTTGTAAACAAGGAATGCCTTTTTTTGGGAAGGAATGCAGGATTAGTTTGTGATGGTTGCATCTTTTTCAACATGATATGCCAACATGAATTTAACCCGCTGAGTGCTGGAGGGGTATCCCTTATGCACTCAAAGGGTTAAGACAAGCATATCTTTGGGGCATATTTTTTTTTAGTCCTCTTTCATTGGACTTTTTTTATTTTAAGCTACAGTTTTTGAAAGATTAGAAGAAACATGAGAAGAAGAAGGAAGAATAAAGAATCAAGAAGAATAAAAAAACAACAGATAGTGGATGACAGCCAAGTGTTACAGTTCTGATCGTTAGGATAGTGATAAGGCTAGTATTGTTTAACTGTCATGTTACGGATAGTGTAGGGTTAGTGTTTGTGAGGTAGGGGGAGGGTGACACTGTTTTGAGCTCACTCTCGTTGTTTGACCCTGTGTCAAACAAAGAGAGTTGGCTATTTTCCTTTGATGTTCCCACAACTCACGCTACTTAGCGCGACTTGTGGGAACTATAATCTGGAACAAGCGTTTAGCCACAACGTTGATTATAGCCACCAACGCCGGTTGGTCCATGTACTGATCCAACTATAGGATAGATGCTAGACATTAATCTGCATTTGTGTAACATCTTCTGGGCAATGTAAAATACATTGTGCTTTCTTTCAGGGATTGGAGTGAAAGAGCTAAGAAAATGTATAAAGTGGATGGTACCATTCACTTCAATTTATAACAGTAACCGAAATATGGAAGTTAAGGACATCACAAGTGACAGATCTGAAGATTATATGATTCAGTCATACAACAATCCCTACAAACTCCTGGTAAGATATGATATAATTTATTTATGTGTGTATATCCTATATAATAATTTGCTAGGATGTTTGTCAGAAGTCGTCATGTGAGGTAGAGACTGCCCTTACGCACAGAATGCTGGGAGTTCTGTGCTGGGAGCATTCTGTGCTTTCGGCCAGTCTCTACAGCACATGACTGTGTCGGCCGTACGATGCAGAGCAGGACCGGCCTCTTAACCCTTTGAGTGCCAGAGGGGTACTCAACGCATTGCATCTCACTCCATTGTCTCAGACTTCGGTAGGAATGTGTGATGTAAAACCAGTTATATATCCCTTGCATTGAAATACAGTCAATGAATCTATCATCAACACTGTATCACCAATAGATATTTCATGTTACAATGCTATTATTTGGTTGAACTATGCCCAGATAAACCCTGTGCTCTAACCTTTTTACTGCTAGACAAAAAGCATTTAGTATCCCTCCTGAATTGATAAAGCTAGTTTGGTGTTAAAATATATATATATTTTTGCTGCTAATTCTAACATTTTCAAACTATACTTTTCATACAGACCGATTTTTGCAATATGAAAAATCTGCAAGAAGAAGAAAGTGACCCTGCAGCCGTACCACACAAGAAGAAAAAGCACTCAAACAATGAATAGGACTACAGAGTAGTTTAGTGTATATAGTTAATGTATATAGGATAAGTTTAGTGTATATACACTGCTCCAAAAAATAAAGGGAACACTAAGATTATACATCCTAGATCTGAATGAATGAACTGACAACAAAATCACACACAAATTCTCAATGGAAATCAAATTTATCAACCCATGGAGGTCTGGATATGGAGTCACTCTCAAAATCAAAATGGAAAACCACACTACAGGCTGATCCAACTTTGATGTAATGTCCTTAAAACAAGTCAAAATGAGGCTCAGTAGTGTGTGTGGCCTCCACGTGCCTGTATTACCTCCCTACAACGCCTGGGCATGCTCTTGATGAGGTTGCAGATGGTCTCCTGAGGGATGTCCTCCCAGACCTGGACTAAAACATCCGCCAACTCCTGGACAGTCTGTGGTGCAACGTGGCGTTGGTGGATGGAGCGAGAAATGATGTCCCAGATGTGCTCAATCGGATTCAGGTCTGGGGAACGGGCGGGCCAGTCCATAGCATCAATGCCCTCCTCTTGCAGGAACTGCTGACACACTCCAGCCACATGAGGTCTAGCATTGTCTTGCATTAGGAGGAACCCAGGGCCAACCGCACCAGCATATGGTCTCACAAGGGGTCTGAGGATCTCATCTCGGTAACTAATGGCAGTCAGGCTACCTCTGGCAAGCACATGGAGGGCTGTGCGGCCCCCCAAAGAAATGCCACCCCACACCATTACTGACCCACCACCAAACCGGTTATGCTGAACACTGCTGCAGGCAGCAGAACGTTCTCCACTGCGTCTTCAGACTCTGTCACGTCTTTCACATGTGCTCAGTGTGAACCTGCTTTCATCTGTAAATAGCACAGGGCGCCAGTGGCGTATTTGCCAATCTTGGTGTTCTCTGGCAAATGCCAAACGTCCTGCACTGTGTTGGGCTGTAAGCACAACCCCCACCTGTGGACGTCGGGCCCTCATACCACCCTCATGGAGTCTGTTTCTGACCGTTTGAGTGGACACATGCATATTTGTGGCCTGCTGGAGATCATTTTGCAGGGCTCTGGCAGTGTTCCTCCTGCTCCTCCTTGCACAAAGGCCGAGATAGCGGTCCTGCTGCTGGGTTGTTGCCATCCTGCGGCCTCCTCCACATCTCCTGATGTACTGGCCTGTCTCCTGGTAGCGCCTCCATGCTCTGGACACTACGCTGACAGACACAGCAAACCTTCTTGCCACAGTTCGCATTGATGTGCCATCCTGGATGAGCTGCACTACCTGAGCCACTTGTGTGGGTTGTAGACTCCGTCTCATGCTACCACTAGAGTGAAAGCACCTCCAGCATTCAAAAGTGACCAAAACATCAGCCAGGAAGCATAGGAACTGAGAAGTGGTCTGTGGTCACCACATGCAGAACCACTCCTTTATTGGGGATGTCTTGCTAATTGCCTAAAATTTCCACCTGCTGTCTGTTCCATTTGCACAACAGCATGTGGAATTGATTGTCAATCAGTGTTGCTTCCTGACAGTGTGATTTCACAGAAGTGTGATTGACTTCGAGTAACATTGTGTTGTTTAAGTGTTCCCTTTATTTTTTGGAGCAGTTTAGTTAACTTATTAATAAAAACTTTCAAAATTTCTAATCAGTGTGAGTGGATTTACTAAATATGTAAATATTAATGTCACTGTAATAAAAAACACTACATACTTGTATTGACACATCTATGAGTATGAAAATGCATCACATTGTGTTTACCTATGCCATAGGATTCAGAGAAAATTATTGTAGTTGATAATGCTGAAAAAAGACTCTAGTCCATCAGGATCAACTATATATAAATCACTGATTTGTTCCTGACTCCAAAGCGCAATTTTATATGTACCTGGATCAACATCTTTCATGCCCTTATCATGAAAAAAATCCAGTCCTTTGTTTTAGTTTAAAGTACCTTTCATTGGTTCATATTTAAAAGGTCGCACTCAAAACAGCGTGCGACCGCAAGACACAGTAACTATGATGCCATTCTAAAAATGGCGACAGGAGGATCTCACACTGCATGACAGAGCAAGATTCTCATGTCACCCACTGAAAAGTTGCAAACCCGTAACTACAATTCCCATCATGCTGACATGGGTGCATCGATGGGTCATCCTGCTGCCTAGGTTGCAACTCTTCAGCAGTCAAATTTTATATCAGTAGGATTGAGATTACTGAGCAATCTTGATATCTCCTGCATGTGAATCCCAAGTGAAAAAATGTGTATGTACATTCATTAAAGAGTTACGAGCAGGTGCATCGGATGGGTCATCCTGATGCCTAAAACATGATCATTGTAGTACAACTCAAATCATCCTTACCCAGGGAGTCTCTCTGAGGCTTCTTCCTTACAATGATAATCTGAAGAAAGAACACCTGCATAAAAGATGAGCAACCTTTTGAGTGTATTTGTCCACTGTCCCACTCCCTTCTGCACAAGGGTTCATTGGAGTTCTTCTAACTCCAGCACTCATGTTAGGTATTATTACTTTCTAATGGCTGCTGATCTTGTATCTTTGCTGCACTGATTGCTATGGGGTATTTAACCCCTTCCTTGCATGTGCTGGTCAGTTCAGGGTCTTATATACATGTTTTACTTAATTGGTTTATTGTATACTAGTTGAACAGCCCGTTACACGGGCCACAGTTCCTCTGGAAGCCGGTCGCGGGGCAGTCACGCGCAGTAGAGACTGCCCGCTCCACTGTTGATACAGAGCTGTACGCTCCTTCGGAGCGCCCAGCTCTGTATCAGCTGTGGCGTGGGCAGTCTGTACTGCGCATGACTGCCACACGCGCAGCAGTGTCTACTGCGCATGTCGGGCGTTACACACAACTTAGCGAATTATTATATAGGATGATGTTTTATGTGTGCTTACATGTTCTAAACACTTTTCCGAATTTCATGTAAAATTTGAATTCCTCTTTACCGCAGAGCCGCGATGTGACATTGATCTCTATGTAACAGCTGTATCTGGGACATATCTCTGCAACTGCTCTGAGTACCGAGTTGGGAGATGGCTCATTCTACTTGTCTCCACTGCCCTAACTATTCAGTGGACAGTGTCAGTGTCTTGGGGGAATTCAGTTCTGTTTTTGGCATTCTGTATAGAAGAAACTACAATGACCATAAACACTCATTTCGCAGGCTATTTTCTGATTGGTTCCCTGTGCAGACACCATTTTGTTTTCCTCTCTTCACGAGTATCATATGCCGGGCTTGGTCTCCTCAGCTCTCCTCCTCAGGTTAACCCTTTGCTTGCCAGATAAGTAAATTTTAGGCTTTCTGGGGTGAAATTCTTAATTTGGGTGGCAGTATTTGAGTCTTACATTACTGTACTGACACTTTTCTTCTGTTAGGTTGACAGAACCACTTGGACATGGGGCTAGGCCTAAGACAATGGACTCAGGGGCATCTCAGACCCCCCTCACATACTGCTCCTCATGCAATTCAGGGCTTCCTAAGGGGTATTCAGGGCATGTATGCCCCTCATGTGCTGCAGCCCTCGCTTCCCCTCCAGGGCCTTCCAGCCATGATCAAGAGCTACACTGGGTCAAGTACTTAAATTCCTTTATGGCACAGTTTCATCTCTATTTGTTCAAGGGGATCTTCAGTCATGGAGACCCCCTACCTCCTTCAGGTTTGTAGCCCCTAAGGCTCCTGGCATTCCTGATTTATCGGATTCTTCCTTTGAGGAATCTGATGGGGATTCTAAGGATGGTGTGTGTACGGAAGGGGCTTCCTCACACTTTTATGGTGACACCTTTGAAGCTGACCCTGAACCCTCTGCTGAGGGTCTCATTAAAGCAGTATTGACCACTTTAAATATTTTCTCTACTCATGTAGAGCAACAGGCTACTTCTGATGTCTTTCAAAAGCCTAAGAAGTCTTGCACTGTCTTTCCACCTAATCCCACTCTGGATCAAATTATTATGGATGAGTGGAAGACTCCTGATAAACGTATTTCTCTGTCTAAAAGGTTTTCAAAACTTTATCCTTTTTCTGAACCTGCCTTGACTCAATGTACTACGCCTCCTCAGGTTGACTCCCCCATTTCTAGGCTTTCTAAGTCCACAGTCTGAGCTGTATCGGATGCTTCTTCTCTGAAAGACGTGACTGACAGAAAACTTGACGCTGTTCTGAAGGCTAACTTCACAGCCATAGGTGCATCCATGCGACCCACCATGCAGAGGACACCCACATGGCTTCTGTATGGGTCAATAGGCTGTTGCAGTTTGGACTGAACAACTGACTACTGCTGTACACAAAGGTGCCCCTAAAGCTGACATGCTATCACTTTTGGCCAACATTTCTGATGCTCAGCATTATGTTACTGATGCTCTTTTGGATGCTCTTCAGCTGGAAGCTAAAGCATTTGCCTTTTATGTGACTGCTAGGCACATGCTGTGGCTGAAGATCTTGTATGCTGATTTGATCTCTAAGAAATTACTGATTTCTCTTCCTTTTCAGGGTTCTTCTCTTTTTGGTCTTAAACATCATCAGTGAGGCCACTGGGGGTAAGAGCACATTACTGCCTCAAGCTCCTAAACATACCCCTCAGGTGAAAAGACATAATCTTTTTTGTCTGAAAGAAGGCAAAACATTTAGGGTGAACCAGGTGGCGCCTCAGGCCCCGCATTCCACCCCACGCCCAAGAAGCAGCAGACGGCGAAAACCCCCTCCACCAAACCCAACAAACCTTCTTGTCACGGTTTGTTATGACTCTCAGACACAAGTTTTAGGTAAAAATCAATTTTATTGAAATAATTAAATTGATCACTTAGGATGGCAATCACATACATATATAAATCATGAGTAATAGCACAGACAGAAGGCAGACTCTACCGGTCCTGTCAATATACCGGACAGGACAGTCTGAGAGAATTGAATATTAGGCTCTACCGGCCTTGCCAATACCGGGTAAGGCAACCTGCAGATGGAATAGCATAACGGTTCTACCGGCCTTACCTAATTACCGGGCAAGGCAGCCCCAATAAGTACACAGTGTAGGCTCTACCGGCCCTGCCAATACCGGGTAAGGCAACCTGAGATGGAATGTGGCAAAAGGTTCTACCGGCCTTACCAATACCGGGCAGGGCAGCCCAGTGATATCAATAGCAGTCGGATGATAATGGCAGAATGACAGGATCGTAAGCAACCCAGTGTCCGCACACTGAGACCAACAGGGGAATTGTATAGCCGCGAGGCTTAGGAGCAAACCAATGTCCTCACACTGGAGTAACAAGTGAATCATATAGCCGCAAGGCTTTGGAGCAAACCAGCGTCCACACGCTGGGACCAACTACTGAATCGTATAGCCGATAGGCTTTGGAGCAAACCAGTGTCCGCACACTGGAGTAACAAGTGAATCATATAGCCGCAAGGCTTTGGAGCAAACCAGCATCCGCACGCTGGGACCAACACTGAATCATATAGCCGAAAGGCTTTGGAGCAAACCAGTGTCCGCACACTGGAGTAACAAGTGAATCATATAGCCGCAAGGCTTTGGAGCAAACCAGCGTCCGCACGCTGGGACCAACACTGAATCGTATAGCCGATAGGCTTTGGAGCAAACCAGTGTCCGCACACTGGAGTAACAAGTGAATCATATAGCCGCAAGGCTTTGGAGCGAACCAGCGTCCGCACGCTGGGACCAACTACTGAATCGTATAGCCGATAGGCTTTGGCGCAAACCAGTGTCTGCACACTGGACCAACAGGGAATCGTGTAGCCGCGAGGCTTTGGGAGCAAACCAGCATCCGCACGCTGGGACCAACTACTGAATAGTGTAGCCGATAGGCTTGGGAGCGAACCAGTGTCCGCACACTGGACTAACAACTGAATCGTGTAGCCGCAAGGCTTTGGAGCAAACCAGCGTCCGCACGCTGGGACTAACAAGCAATGTCGCCGACGCGACCAGGCAGAAAGTCGCCAGGATACAGGAGACAGGCGATGAGATGACAGGAACCAGCAGCGATCAGTCAGGTCAGGAAACAGCAGAGAAGAAGTTCAGCAGGAACTGCATCACCATAGTACTAGGCCGGAACCAGGACTGGAAAAACTCAGCATGCAGGAGAAACTGGAACAGTTGAAATCAGGAACTCAGGAACACTGGAACAGAGGCCCAACTATCACTGGACATAGTGATAGCAAAAGGTCAGAAACAACAAGAAAGGGCACTCAAAGGGTGCCCAATCCAGGTTTAAATAGGCAATATGAGGCGGGCTAAATGCAGACAGCCAATAGAAGCCCCCTACTGGTGACAGACAAGAAAATGCAGCAATCACAGGCACTGTGATACTTCTTCAGCATGACTCACCGAAACCTGGTCCGTGGCCAGTGGGGGGTCGTCTGCATCAATTTTTGAATGTTTGGACAGGCTCTGTTGCAGATCAGTGGGTATTGCAAGTGCTTTCAGAAGGTTACAGGATTCCCTTCAAATCCCTGCCCCCCTCAGGGACAGGAAAAGCTCAGTCTTTTCAATGGAGCGGTCCAGTCTCTCTCTTGGACAATGGAGTTCTGGCACCAGTTCCCCAACAGGAGAGAGGTTTTGGCTATTATTCCAACCTCTTCATTCCCAAGAAGGATATTGGCTACCGCCCGGTCCTGGACCTCAAGGCCCTCAACAAATTTGTGGTCAAGACTCACTTCAAGATGGAGTCCTTGCGCTCAGTCATTGCACCGATGCGTCCAGTGGAATTTCTGGCATCCTTGGATCTTCAGGATGCCTATCTGCACATCCCTGTGCATCTGGAACATGAACAGTACCTCAGGTTTGCCTGAGAATTGGGTCACTTCCAGTTCATTGCTCTCCCCTTCGGACTCACAACAGCTCCTCAGGTGTTCAATCGAGTTCTGGGAGCACTGATTGCCTTTCTTCACACTAAGGGGATTCAAGTGATGCCTTACATGGACAATCTTTTCCTGAAGGCACTCTCCAGGGACCTCCTGGAACGCCAAGTCCAAGACTGCATGCAGATCCTCCTCTACCATGGTTGGATTCTGAATATGGACAAGTTGGCCCTGCTGCCCACACAGGACCTAGTGTTCCTCAGTGTCCGCTTCGATATTGTGCAGGGTATGGTCTACCTGATGGAGGATTCTATTCAACAGCTCACCTCCAAGGTGTCTTCAGTCCTGTCTTGGACATCAGCCCCAGTAAGGAAGTTTTTCTCCCAGTGGGGAAGATGATTTCAACTATGGAAGCGGTCCCATTTGCCATGGCTCATTCCTCAGAACTTCAGAGGTTTGTAATCCATGCTTGCAGAGGGAACATGGATCTCCTAGATCAGCCTGTCTCCGTTCCTTCGGACGTAGCTCAGAGCATTCACTGGTGGTTGAATGTCTCCAATCTGGAAAAGGGAGGCCCTTTGTGATCCCTTACTGGACCACGGTGACGACAGATGACAGCCTGCATGGTTGAGGAGCAGTCTTGGGTCACCTGAGTGTTCAGGGCCAATGGTCAGAGGAGGAGATTCTTCTTCCCATCAACATCCTGGAGCTTAGGGCGATCTACCATGCTCTGACTTACTGGACCTCCTATCTAATGGGGTGTCCAGTTTGAGTCCAGCCCGACAATGCCACGGCTGTGGCTTACATCAACAAGCAAGGAGGCACCAGAAGTCCCGCTGCTTGGTTAGAAGTCAAAGGTATTTTTACCTGGGCAGAAGATCATGCATCTGCTATCTCAGCAGTGCACATTCCAGGCATAGAAAACGTCCTTGCAGACTTCCTCAGTTGACACATTGTTGACCTGGTTGATGAGAGCTTCATCCAGAAGTGTTCAATCTCCTGGTGCAGATGTGGGATTTTCCCATGATAGACTTGATGGGTACCAGGCACAGCTGGAATGTTCAGATGTTTTGCTCACGTGGGAGGGATCCCCTAGCGTTTGCGGTGGATGCTCTGTCAATTCCATGGGATTTTCATCTGGCATACATCTTTCCCCCTCTTCGTCTCCTACCCAGGGTGCTGTGAAAGATTCGGATGGACGGAACTCCCACCATCCTAATTGATCTATTTTGTACCAGACAGCCTTGGTTTCTGGAACTACTGTCTCTCTCCGTCCAGGCACCATTTCCACTGCTATGCAGACCGGACCTCCTTCTGCAGGGTTATCTGTGGAAGGGGGATGTGGATCAGCTGGCTTTGACAGCATGGCTGTTGAGGCCTCCATCTTGATGAAGAAAGGCTACTCTCCAGAGGTGATATCCACTATGATTAAGGCTAGGAAACCAGTTTCTTCTAAGCCCCATCATAGGGTTTGGTCTACATTCCATGCTTGGTGTGTGGACAGGGATCTGCCCTCACAGGACTTTGATCTTCCAGCGATCCTGTCTTCTTTGCAGGATGGTGTGAACAAGGGCCTTAGCCTTAGTTCCTTGAAGGTTCAGACCTCAGCCCTCTCTGTCTTTTTTCAGAGAAGCATTGACACCTTACTGGATGTCAATGTCTTCTTTTAGGGTGTCGCTCATGCCTTCCCGGCTTATAAGGCTCCTACTACTCAGTGGGACCTTAACCTTGTTTTGGGAGTCTTGCAGCGGCCTCCTATTGAGTCTGTGGCTACCATTCCCTTGCGTCTTTTGACATGGAAGATGTATTTTCTTTTAGTTATAGTCTCTGTCTGCAGATTGCCTGAGTTGCAGGCTCTGTCCTGCAAACTGCCTTTACTGGTGTTTCACAAGGATAAGGCTATTCTCCGTACCTCCCAGGAATTTCTTCCTAAGGTGGTCTCTGAGTTCTACATCAATGTTGGATGTGGTGCGCTGCCTTAAGTTCTATGTTTACCGCGCTGAGTCTGTCTGTCAGACTGATGTCATCCCTGAGGGTCCCAGGGCTGGTAAGGCAGCTTCCAAGATGACTATTGCGTCTTGGATCAAGTCTTCCATTCACAAAGCTTATGAACTTGGGAAGACGCCTATTCCCTTTCGCATCACAGAGCATTCCACTAGGTCTGTTGGGGCCTCCTGGGCCTACAAGAATCAGGCTTCTGCTGATCAGTTGTACAAGGAGGCCACTTGGTCCTCTGTGCACACATTTGCCAAACACTACCATGTTGATATCCTGGTTTCAACTGGAGCCAGCTTTGGCAGGAAAGTCTTGGAGGCAGTTTTGCCTGTCTAGCACTTTAATTTTCTGTGCCTTATAGTTCTTTATCTTTTTGAGCCGTGTTGGCTCTTGTTCAGTGTGCTGTGCTACAGTTATTCAGTGTACATAGACAAATTGTTAGTCTGAGCGGTTCAATGTCTGGATAGTCCATGGGAGCTCTGGTATCATGGGGTCCGGCGCTTGGTCCATTCCTTCATTTTTTTCCCACCCTGGAACTCAATGTTTGTACATCCCCATGATACCTGTAAGCCAGCGGTTCTCAACCTGTGGGTCGCGACCCCTTTGGGGGTCGAATGATGATTTGCCAGGGGTCTCCTAAAACCATTAGAAAATAGTTTTTTTTTCTATTTAATCTGTAAAACTTGTAATTTGACTGACAGCGCAGGCACGCAGACAAGATTTCTGCACTGGTGCCTGGCTTCCGGCCTCGGAACAGTAAGGATTTCTTTATAACGGAGTAATTCAGTAATTACAGCGATGAAGGAGCAACGAAAATAATTTTACTGTTAGAGGTCGCTACAACTTGGGAAAATTTATCAAAGGGTTGCGGCACTGGAAAGGTTGAGAACAGCTGCTGTAAGATATATTGGAAGACAGAGAAAAGAGGATTTTAGTCTTACCTGTTAAATCATTTTCTCTTAGTCCATATAGCTTACAGGTCTCCCACCCAGTGAAAGGAACCATGCTTGGTGGCCTGTGGGTTGACATGGGAGTCCTATTGGGTCCATGATGACAGGAGTCTTTCTCTTCTTCTCGCTGTCTAGTTTAGTAGGTTTAATGTCACAAATCTAACTGGAGGGGAGTAGCTGGTTAACCTGCTAGGGGCAGAGGGAAGCTCCACCCCCACAATGTCATTGAATAATTGATTCAACCTACTAGGAGGAGCTGTCACCTCCTTGTGGTACCTGTAAGCTATATGGTCTAAGAGAAAAGGATTTAACAGGTAAGACTAAAATCCTTTTTTATACGAGTATTCAGGTACCCAATATTCAGATATAGCCCATTTATAAACTTCAGTCTATCGGCTTTAATTAGCACAACTAGATCAGTGTTGTTTTTTTTTATATTTTAGTTACCTAATAATGAAGTTATGAAGCCTTAAAATCCGGCACTTCTGCATTCTGCGGCACCCTATACATGTGGCACAATGCCACAGGACTTCCCCCCTACCTCCCAGCTGCCCCAGGGAGCATGTTCATGCTTCTCTTCTCAGTGACATTTATGTGGGCTATCGTTACAGCAAGCTCCTTTTACCATGCTACTCAGCTTGCATGGTCGACAAACATAACTTGGAAATATATGCATTATTTAACCCTTTGAGTGCCGCAGTGGTAGCATTAAGTGTGACAAAATCCCCCTCTTGGTACCTTTAGAGCTGATGCCTGAGCCAGTGTCTTGGAAATATGAACAGAGTCTGGCTTTTATATGATTAGTCTCTTTTCAAAATGGCTCCCAGACATCCATTGGGTGGGATGTGTGCTTGCGCACTCCCAGCCAATCAGCTCCTAGTCGGGGGTGACAAATACATATACATAAAAAGAGAGAGAGAAGAAGTCAGGGGATTTATGGTAGACAACCAATAATCCTAGGCTAAACCAAAGTATGTTATCCATGGTTCTCATATAGTTTGAATATCATTAAGCTTATTTTCTGTGGAGCTGTTACTTTACAGTGTGGTAAGAACTCGCTAACCATGGTAATCTGCCTAGCTAACCCAGGCAGCTCAGGAGCCATCAAGAACATAGCCAATTCCTTCCTTGCCAATAAACTCCCAACTAAGTGGGAATGACCACAACTGGACTGCACGCCCAGGAGGAACAGTTTTGGGCAAACCAGTACCTTCACATGAATTTGCATTCCTCAATAATCCCTGCCACTTCAGTCCAGAATTTCTACACTTTTGGACATTCCCAGGCTAGATGAAAAAAGCTACCCACTTTACCAGAACACCTCAGACAAGAGTTTGAGGTGCATAATTTAGCTTTACATAATTGGACTGGCATGAAATAGACTCTATGAAGAATCTTAACTTGGTGCCTAGCTATAGATATATATATAGATATATATATAGATATATATATATATTAAAAACTTAAGTGCCTCTGCCCACTCAGCATCTGAGCAAATACCAAGATCTCTTGCACATTCAACTTTAAAGCAGAACTACCACATTTAACAAAGATGGCCCCAAATAATTCCTCATCTGGCAACTAGCTGCTCAGCACAGCTAGTTGCCAGAATTATTACATGGTTAATGCGAATTATCCACTGCCCCGGGACTGACAGGCAGGATGGAGCGCAGACATCTTTCCATAGTGACGTCGGCAAGCCTGCACTGTCAGTCCCTTTTGGAGACGAACGGCTCCTAGCAACTCCTCCTAGAGCCAGCTGGGACTAACGGCGCAGGTGCGCAGACGTAACTGTGGAAAGATGTCTGCGCTCCATCCTGCCTGTCAGTCCCGGAGCAGTGGATAATTCGCATTACCCAGGTAATAATTCTGGCTACTAGTGATACTGAGCAGCTAGTCACCAGATAAGGAATTATTTGGGGCCATCTTTGTTAAATGTGATACATAAGAACAGCCTCTTTTCTTAAAAAATACACACTTATAAAATTAAATTATTGATATATAAACCAATATCACTGCTATAATATTATACCAATATAAACCATATCCCACTACTTGTCTGTATACCACATTACACCACCAACAAATTATTATCATAATCTCCCTAAAACATTATTATATATTTAAAAAATATATTTTATTCTATTATCACCTCTCTAAAATCTCACTCTCCATTTATTTCTTAATGAATTTAATTAAAACCTAAAAAAAAACAAAACACAAAAAAACAAAACATTATACCCTAATCTATTTAAATAAAAGTTGCTAAGTCAAAATCTATATTCAGACCCTCAGGGGATAGGGTTTTTAACTCATAGATCCAATAAGTCTCTAGTTGGCGAAGCTTCTTTAGCCTATCACCTCCTCTTCTATCCCTTTGGACCTGGTCGATAGCACAAATTGATATACCTAACTCTTTTGCTTTCTCACGATCTTTACAATGTTTGGGGACACTGTGGTTTTCAACACCATTTTCAATATTCCTTAAGTGTTCCGAAAAACGGATTTTAAGTTTTCTAATTGTGTGGTCTACATAATGTAGACCGCAACCACATGTTATAAGATACACAACATATGAGGAATTGCAATTTAAAAAATATCCGATTTCATACTTTTTCTGTGTAGTTCTAGAAGCAAAAATTCTTTTATTTACTTTCTTCTCATTACTATTCAAAAGGGACAAAATTCTTCGGTTCTCAAAAAGGTAGTGGGAGCATGTTGTACAATTCTTCTTACCACACTTAAACATACCCTTTCCTACACTCAAAAAATTAACCTTATCCACACCTTCCTTCTGTATTTCTTTACTCCGTTTTTTTCGACTTATATCACTAGGTGCCACAATTTCCTTAATACTTTTATTTTTTTCTGAACAAAACCTTTCGCCTGTCACCAAGAATGGGCCCCAAGATGGGGTCCTCCCTGATGACATGCCAATGTCTGTTCAGTATCTTTTGGACTGAGTGGCTACCCCTACTATATTTAGTCGTAAAATACGGGATTGACTCATTCCCTTTATTTCTTTTATCCTTATACCGAATTAGATCCCTTTGAGAGGTCTCATTAGCCTTCTCATATGCTTCTTTCACTAATTCTAATGTATAACCCTTCTCTAAAAATTTCTCCTTTACAATCTCTGCTTCTATTTTAAAATCCTCCTGTTTAGTACAATTCCTTCTTATACGCTGCATTTGTCCAAAGGGGATATTCCTTTTCCAATTATCATGATGTTCACTCTGAAAATGCAGGTAACCATTACTGTCCACTATTTTTCTGAAATTTTTTGTAAACACAGTATATCCTTCATGAAATAAAATCAAAATCTATAGTGAGGATTTATTTAATACTATAGCTATGCATAGTATTGAGCATTAATATCATCCTGAGAAGTAAGTACCCAACCATCAGCATCTACAAGAGATGAAATACTAACCTAAGGGTGCTCTTGAATACACAATATGTTGCACAGAGACTAGCAGATGCTTTTTCAACCTGGAGGTATCAGCTAGAAACTGCTTTCAAGTGGTCTCATCAGGACTAGACATTTACTGACAGTCGGCTTGTTGGAACTGCCCCCGTAAGCTATTGACCAATTTCCTACTCCTCCTCTGATGTGTTTCCATAAGGCTTATAAATTACCTCCATGGCAGCTTCTCAGACCACCCCTGGGTTACTACTGTTGGAGGAATCTGGAAAAGAATCAATAATAGCAGGTAAGTGTGCATCTTTGACATATTTAAGTTGAATATATAGGGAAAGGGACAGCAAAAATGGGAGAGCCAGATCTAAGTGCAGTAACCAGTTTTATTACTTAAAATATAATTCACAAAGAACAAAACCCCTTCAGGGTATCTACTCATATGATGAAATTATACAATCAGCTCATATTCTTCCATCTGTTGCTGGGGAACCATCCACCTCACTTGCCTCTTGAGTCCTGTACGCTTCCACAAAGTAATCTCCCTTCGCTTACGTCACTCCGAGGGATCGCTAAGTTCTGCGTTCCCAGCCTCAATGTGATGCAAGCTAGTCCCGTGGAGCTCAAACACTTGTGATTCAAAGATGCCGTGCCAGGGATTTTGTGTTCCATTGTTTGAAATCACTGTGGTTTGTTTGCCAGCCATAGGTGTGGATTCTGTCTGTCAGCTTGAATAACCTGTGGTCTAGTGCACCGTAGATATATTTCCTACCTTTTCAAATTTTAATGTTAAATTGTACAATTAATAGCTGTATATTGATTGTATACCGTAAACTCAATATTTTGTATTTGTGTCTATGTACATTTATACAACTTTGTGATATGGAAAAAAGATTCTAGTTTTAAATATATATTATTTGCTCAGATTTTTACCTTACTGGTGTTTTTGACATTGAGGGACATACATATTTTTTTAGACCTTTCACTTTAGTTGGAACTTGTTTCTGCCTGATTTGTGTTTTTTTGTGTGTTTTAAGGTCGGCGCATTTAAAGGCGAGGTCAGCGCTAAGCTCCATATTTAGAAAGATTTAGGAGTACTGTTAGACTGAACAGCAGTGTCACTCAGCTTCTGGAAGAGCAATTAGGGCACTATCCTTATTAAAAAAGGGTGTAGCTGCATGGGGTGGGAATATTATTCTACCTCTATATAAATCCTTGAAAGGTATCTAGAATATGGAGTACAGTTTTGGACACCAGTTCTTAAAAAAATACAAAATTGAAAAGGGATCAAGGATCTGAGTTATAAAGAGAGACTACCAAACTGGGCTTGTAATGTTTACATTAGAGAAGAGAGGTCTAAGGGGTGATATGAGTAGCATTTGAAAATACATTCAAGGGCAAAACAAAGAACTCTCCAAAGAACTATTAAAAATAGAGGAAATGTGTTATTGACTAAAAAAACATAGCCAGAAATTTTTACAGTAAGGGCAGTAAAGTTATGGAATTCCTTGCCTCAGGATGATGTGCTGTAATTGTTTTTAAAAAAGTAGTGTATACGTTTCTAGCACAGAACTATATTCATTTTACTTCACAGCAGATAAGATGTTGATCCAGGGAAAATATCTTAATGCCTTTTGGAGTCTGGAAGGAATTTTTTTACCCGTTGAGGTTTAATTGCAAATAGCTTCATTGTTTTTTTTGTTATTGTTTTTGCTTCCTCTGGATCAACAGTGGTGATATGGCATGGGTTGAACTTGATGGACACATGTCTTTTTCAGCCTCATCAACTATGTTAAATAGAAAGAAAACATAACAGTGCAGCCTTCTCTATGTGTAGTACCTTTACATTGCTCAGTTGAACACATTTTAAAGAGGCTAGTCCTGCCTCATGGTTGGATTGCCTTGTCTGGACTACACCCCCGGTCCTGGTCTCTCTTAGGTTCTCTTCACTACTCCACTTATTGAATAATTATATTGAACTTTGTCCTTTATTCAATAAATTTAAAATTGTTATTGAATTTATCAATCTCCCTCAGTTTTCTGTTCCATATACCATTGTCTATCCTTCCTTAGCATTATACCAGCCTGCTATAAAACATCGGAGATGTGTAGATGAAGAACCCTCCAATACCCCCCCCTTTGGAAAGATGAAGTTATCTATGAATGGAGGAGTGGAGAGAACCTGAGAGAGAGAGACCTGGACTGGGGGTCATATCCAGCCAAGGTGAATCAACCTTGAGGCAGGACTAGTCTCTTTTGTGGAATTTGGGGTTTAACTGAGCATTTTGAATTATACTACACTTAGAGAAGACCACACTATTCTGTTTTGTTCCTGTTTTTCATATACTCTACAAGACCCTTCCAACTGCTTGGAGAACTAGCTGCATGACTGAGTCAGAGTGCTGGAATATTCTGTGCTAGTGGACTATACACCGTTTATTTCTTACTGGGACTAACAATTTATAATATTACTAGTTGAAGAGCCCGTTACACGGGCCATAGTGCCACTGTCAGCTGGTTGAGGGGCAGTCATGAGCAGTAGAGACTGTACAGAGGTCTGTATCATCCGCGGCTCGGGCAATCTCTACTGCGCATGACTGCAGCACACGCAGCAGTCTCTACTGTGCATGACTTTGTTATTACTCATGTTTTAGCAAATTGTTATATAGGATTTGTGATATTTCATAGCCTTTATTTTAGAGTTTTACAACTGTACCATTACTATATTATAGATACCCTTGTGGCAATAACAAGTATTTTGAGCAAAGGAGCATTAACAGATTAGTCATAAACTATGTTACAATGAGGAAGGGGAGCAGAGATATGATGAACAGGGAAGGGAGCAGGGCCCATGATAAACAGGGAGGGAGGGGAGCAGGAACATGATGAACAGAGAGGGAGAAGGAGCATGACGAACTTGGGGGAGGGGAGCAGAGACATGATGAAAAGAGAAGGGAGCAGGGCCCATGATATATGTATGTTGTTGTTTCACTGATTTGACTATGAGGGGTTAGGGGTCCTCATGGGCAAATAATAACTGCCAGATTGAAAAACACTTCTGAATCAAGAAAAAAGATTGAAAATAGCTCACAGCGCTAATTCACCAATATATATACATGTATTACGACTAATGTATAGATAGCAGCAAGGAATGAGAGGGTTCTCCAGTCCCCTAAACATTAGGTCAAAACTTAAAGTGCAAACGCAAGACAAAAAACAGACCTGGGATACTCCATATCAATGTGAAATGTGTGCCCCATCTTGGGCATCTGTAATAACACTGTTAATAAATATGAGGTTTTAGTTCTATACTTTGGCCCCAGAATTTTAAAGTTTGCCAACCCCGTCAAGGTACCTCAGAATCTTGCAAGATCAACTTCTCAAGGCATTCATTTTTAATCTAGATCGGGTTCTGCAGGTGCATTAGATTAGGACTTAGATTAGGACGCCCCAGGAAGCGCCCATCACTCTGCAACCCTAAAGGGGACATATCTGTTTCTTTAGGGCATAGACCTGTCCAATGGTTGCCTTAACTCATAAAAGCACTGTCACCTAAAAAGCAACTAGGCCTGCACAAGGGTCCTCAGGAATGACAATAAGCAAATCAGAATTGTAGAAAGACCTTGAATGAGAAAAGTAGCACAACAAGCAACTTACTACATCCAAGCAATAAAGCTCCTGCTCCTGTCTGTCAGAAGGAGTTGGACAAGGAGAAGAAGGGCCAAAATTCTAGATAATGAGATACTTAGAAACAACCTAAGAGGAAACTCCCCTATAGGAGTTCTCAAACCACCGCATCAGAATGACAGATCACAAAGAGAGATTTATAGGACAAGCCTATGTCGGTATCACTGTGCCCGTGATCCTTGAGCGACATTCTTACTACCTTGTTTACACTGGCTGCATTCTCATTGGCTCAGGGCTGTTGCTCCTCCCAGGGTTTGCTTTCAAATACACCCTCCTGTCACTATACCGGTGCCCTTTCGTGGTGTACCCATATCTAGTGTTCCGAAGCTCTTGTTCCTGTTTCCTGTGTATGACCCGGCTCTCGTGACTAAGCTTTGTTCCTGAGGTTACTGATTCTGATTCCGTTGCTGATTTCGGACTGGCTGACTAACTCCTTGTGTACCGAACCGGCTTGGCTGAGTATCTGATTCCGTTACCGACTAGGACTGGCTGACTATCCCCGTGTGTACCGAACCGGCTCGGCTGAGTAACCAATTCCGTTGCCGACTAGGACTGGCTGACTAACTCCTTGTGTAACGAACTGGCGTGGCTGACTATCTGATTCCGTTACCTACTGGGACTGGCTGACTACTCTGTGTATTCCGACCTGGGTGGGCTAGTTCTGGCCGTCCATTTAGACTGGTTGTATCCTCCATGTGTGCCGACCTGGTTGAGTTGTTGTTCTTGCCACTACCGGGACCTGCCGTTAGTCCCATTGGTCCATTAGGGCTACTGATTACTGTCCGCCTACATTACATGTGCGCTTACCATAGCGCCGGTCATCCGATAGCTCCTTTAGCCATCTGGAACTTGCTTGGGCCTATCAGTCACTAGTGTCCATGTTGCCTCCGGTGACCCTGGGCTATAGGGTCCACTCTAAGCCAGACTTCTGCCCGAGTTGCCTATAACTACCCTAGTGATCTAGGGCCCATTACGGCCAGTGTCTGGTCTCCGTTGCCCCAGTTAACCCTAGCGTGCTAGGGCCTAGTCGCTGCCAGCTCTCTATCTCTGCTGCCTTTGTTAACCCTACCGTTCTAGGGTCTAGCCACTGCCACAGTTGCCTCCGTGTTGCCTTAGTGTCCCCTAGCACTAGGGTTGTCCACTGCCTAGCCTTATAGGTGTTGCTTCATAAACCCTAACGTTCTAGGGTTATACCGCTGCCTAAGGCTTATTGGTGTTGCCTCATTAACCCTAGAATTCTAGGGTTGTACTGCTGCCTAAGCCTTATCAGTGTTGCCTTGTTAACCCTAGCGTGCTAGGGTCCTCTTGTGGCTGAGTCTTGTCCGTGTTGCCTCCTTTAACCCTATCTGGGTCAGTTCTCTGCTAGAGTCTTTGTTGCCTTTACTCCCCTAGGCCACTAGGGGTTTGCCCTGCAGCTGCCCTTCGCTTATGCCACCTATTGCGGAGTGGGGCTGTTGAGGAGTTCCTGGTTCCTGCTTGCTGTTGTATCCTGCCTGCTGGTCCTAGCTATTACAGTTCTGACATATTATTTCTCTGTATGTTTTTCTCACCCTGACCCGTGTCAGATGTGGAAGGTACTTGGTATGGATCTCATGTGGACCTGAGTGGGGTACTTGCTTATTATTTCTCAATAAAGCTTTTTAACCTTACCTGACTGTGTGAGTGTTCTTTACAAAAACCGTGACAGTACGAAAGGGCAAATGACGTCAGACAATTCAGGTGTATGTAGCTCCCAGAACATCCATTGGAGAATTCGTGTAGTAAAAACATGTAACAGAAAACACACAGCAGCGCCCCAATAGTGCAAATATGACAATACATTTGAAGTCAAATGTAAGAGAAATATTATTGCACTCACATGTAACGATGGTCAGCAGGCTGATATTAGACTGTCTGACAGAAGTGCTTGTGAAGAAACATCCGTCCCCACTCGGATCCTCGGATAAACTGCTACAAACACAAAAACTCCACAATCGACAAGCTGGATCCAAAAAAATCTAAATTTAATAATCCGCACAATACATATAAAATCAGAGGAATGATTTTATATGTATTGTGCGGATTATTACATTTTGATTTTTTTGGATCCAGCTTGTGTTTGTAGCACTTTGTCCGAGGATCCGAGTGGGGACGGATGTTTCTCCACAAGCACTTCTGTCAGACAGTCTGATATCAGCCTGATGACCATCGTTACATGTGAGTGCAATAATATTTCTATTACATTTGACTTCAAATTTATTGTCATATTTGCACTATTGGGGCACTCCTGTGTGTTTTCTGTTACATGGTTTTACTACACGAGTTCACCCAGGGGGAGTGAGTTTTTGGTTGGAGCAGCCCTGACGTATTACAGCACTGTCATCTGGGAACAGTTTAATTTTCCAAGGAGCTTATTTGCCGATTTTGGTGTATGCCAATTTCGGTCTTCGGTGTTGGTGGAGGTCCATATTGAGATCTATTGATCCCGCACAGGGTCGCTTGTGTTTTTTTCCCCTTTCCCTTCTTCTGTTTTCTGCATCCATTGGAGAATGGATGCGCACGAGCAACATCTAGATCAGTTGTCACTGGCAGTACAAACCATCCTGGAGCGTACCACTCACCTAGACAAACCTGTGCAGGCATCAGCGGCCATTCCAGTTTTGTCACCAGTGTCACAAACGTTGAACCCCAGTATACCTAATAGAGGGTTGTCAGCTACAGCTCCTCTACCCTTGAGATATGTCGGAGATCCTACCTTATGTCAGGGATTCCTAAATCAGGTAGAGATTTTTTTGGAAATGGTACCCCAGGCTTTTCCGAGCGAGAGAAGTAAGGTGGGATTCATGATCTCGTTGTTGACTGGTCGAGCGCTAGGCTGGGCTAACCCTATATGGGAGATGGGCAAACCGATCACGGCAAACTTTACCGAATTCATAAGGGCGTTTCGTAGTGTATTCGAGGTTCCTGGGTGCGCTACCTCTGCAGCAAAACATCTAATGAGAATCCAGTAAGGCCCCCGAGCAGTTGCAGATTATGCTATAGAATTTTACATACTTGCTGCAGAGGTTGTTTGGAACGATGAGGCACTTGTGGCAGCCTTTGCACAAGGCCTAGATGACAAAATAAAAGATGAAATAGCCTCTTGAGAGTTACCAGATGGGTTGGACAGATTAATTGAGTTTACTACACTAATCGATACCCGCATAAGGGAAAGGAGTCTCTACAAAGACCGTAAACAGAGGCCAACTACTGGCGGGTTACCTAACTTAAATTGCCCACCCATACCTCCCTCTCCTCCCACACCTCCGGGCGATACGAGCGGCAGTAACGAACCCATGCAGGTGGGGTTTACACGTTTATCTAAGGAGGAACGATTGTACTGGCGCAGACAAGGCTTGTGCCTGTATTGTGGCAAGTCCGTCCACGTGTTGCGAGCATGTCCCATACGGCCGGGAAACGAACGCACCCTAGGATCATGCAGGGGACAGATCCTAGGTGGAGTATACCAGTCCCCAGAGGGCACCCAGAATAAGCCCGTGATTGAGGTCCTGGTATCCTGGGCTGGGTCATCTTTTGTTGCTACCGCCCTGATTGATTCAGGCGCGGCCGGTTATTTTATGGACAGGGACTTTGCGAGCCATCAGAATATTCCATTGGTGGAGATGGAGTCCCTAATGAACATTGAAGCCATTGATGGGAGACCGTTGGTGCCTCCACAGGTCACCCAGGAGACCTGTCCATTGGTAATCCGCATCAGAGCTCTCCATAAGGAGACCCTGAAGTTCCAGATCATTTAGTCTCCGCACTATGCCATTATTCTGGGCTTCCCATGGCTGCAATTACACAATCCCAAATTGGATTGGAGATCCTGCAAGATTCTGGCCTGGTCGGAGTTCTGTGAGTCACATTGTTTGCACCAACCTACCAAGATTTTGTGTACCTCTCACTCCCTACCGCTAGAATACCAATCATTCAGCGATGTATTCAGTAAGGGAGAGGCTAGCGCTTTGCCGCAGCATCGTCCTTATGACTGCACTATTAATATTGTGCCCGGTTCGATGCCGCCCAAGGGTAGAAACCTTTCCATTGTCCTGCGAAGAGAATCAGGCAATGAAGGAATATATCACTGATGCCCTAGCACAAGGCATAATTCGTAAGTCTTCCTCGCCCGCGGGGGCTGGATTCTTTTTTGTGAAAAAGAAAAATGGGGATCTCAGACCCTGCATCGACTATAGGGGTCTGAATAAGATAATGATCAAGAACGCCTACCCCATTCCACTCATAACTGAATTGTTTGATTGGCTCAAGGGCGCTTCCATTTTTACTAAACTCGACTTAAGAACAGCTTACAATTTAGACAGAATAAAAGAGGGTGATGAGTGGAAATCCTCCTTCAATACTGTATTGATGCACTTTGGGTTATGTGATGCCCCGGCTGTATTTCAAGAATTCATCAATGACGTCTTTAGAGATATGTTACAGTCCTGTGTAGTGGTCTACCTGGACATATTTTGATTTATTCCGCTGACCTGGAGATGCACTGGGAACGTGTTAAATCAGTGCTACAAAGACTGAGAGAAAATAAGCTATTTTGCAAATTGGATAAGTGCAAATTTAATAGATCCAAGGTACAGTTCCTGGGCTATGTGATTGGCAAGGATGGCATTGCTACTGTGTTGCAGTGGCCTTGTCCCATTGACCTTAAGCCCTTGCCGTGGTTCTTGGGCTTTGACAATTATTATAGGAAATTTATTCATGACTACTCCATGATTGTAAAGCCTTTGACCGATATGACGCACAAGGGTGTTAATGCTTCTGTGTGGTCCCCTGAAGCTATAAAAGTGTTTGAATCCTTAAAGTATGCATTTTCCTCTTCACCAGTTCTGTCACATCCCATACCTGGCGTTTCATTCACTCTGGAAGTGGACGCCTCCGAGACTGGTGTAGGAGCAGTACTGTCACAAAGACCAGGTCCTGGGAAGACCTTGATGCCATGTGGATTTTTTTCTAAGAAATTGACAAAACCCCAGAGTGTCTATGATATTGGGGATCACAAATTATTGGTAATAATTTTGGCACTTCGTGAATGGTGGCATCTGCTAGAGGGTATAGGACGCCGATTCTGATTCTCACAGACCACAAAAATCTTACCTACCTTTCAGAGGCTAAAAGGTTATCCCCTAGACAAGAAAGGTGGGCCTTGTTCTTGTCATGTTTCAACTTTATTGTGTCATACTTACCAGGCACTAAAAATACCAAACAATTTGGTACAGATCCGGAGTTCAAGTCTGCACCTGTGCCCATCATACCTCCGGATCGTATACTTGCGACTTTACTCACCAGTATCACTTTCCCGTTGGGTCAAGAGATTTTGGCAGCCCAGGCCAATGCCCCTTCAGAAAAGCCCATGGGGAAGTGCTACGTGGCCGAACCCTTTTGGGCTAAGCTCATGGAGACTTATCACGCATCCGTGCTGCTGGGCACGTAGGCAAGAATCAGCTTATATAGTCGTTGTCCCGAATGTTCTGGTGGCCTACCCTAAGAGCTGATTGTGCAGCATTTACGGTAGCTTGTACAGTTTGTGTTCGGTCCAAGTCTCCGAGGCATCTTCCTGTGGGGCTCTTGCAAGCTGTTTCTAATGGTGCATGGTCGCATGTGTCAATTGATTTTATGGGAGAACTGCCGGCTTCTAACGGTTATACAGTCATTCTTATGGTGGTCGACAGATTCTCGAAAATGGCCCACTTTGTGCCACTCCCTGGCTTACCCTCAGCTACGACTTTAGCCACGGTGTTTGCTAGAGAAGTGTTTTGGCTCCATGGGGTACCCAAGGTACTTGTTTCCCATCGTGGGAGACAATTTGTATCCAGGTTCTGGAGGGCATTCTGTAACCAAATGGGCATCCAGTTGTCATTTTCCTCTGCATATCACCCACAGACCAATGGGGCCACTGAATGCTCCAACCAGGGGTTGGAGCAGTTTTTATGATGTTTTATCTCCAACCATCACGATAACTGGGCTGACTTGTTGCCATGGGGTGAGTTCGCCAGAAACTGTGCTGTTTCCTCTTCCTCCGGGCGCTCACCCTTTCTATGAGTTTCAACTTGCTTGCTCCCAGACACATTTCAAGCACAGCAGATTCCGGATCTGGGTGAGCACATTAGGCAACTACATGCCACGTGGGCACAAGTCCAGAATTCTCTCAGTGACGCTTTTCAACGAGTTCAGCGGCATGCCAACAACAGACGGCTGCAGGCACCTGTGTTCCAAGAGGAGGACCGAGTGTAGTTGTCCCCCAAGAATCTAAAGTTACAAGTTCCATGTGGCAAGTTGGCTCCTAGGTTTGTGGGTCAGTTCCGGGTGCTTCGTAGGATGAACCCTGTTGCCTATGCCTTAGAGTTGCCTGCCTCTATGAGAATCTATAACGTTTTCCATGTATCCCTTCTCAAGCCCCTGTTGTGTAGCCGCTATACCACCACCCAGGCAGTTCCTGCTCCAGTGCGTATTGAGGACCACAAGGAATATGAAGTACAGAGCATTCTAGATTTGCACAGATACCGTGGACAGATCCAATATCTGGTACACTGAAAGGGATATGGCCCAGAGGAACGCTCATGGATAAACCATTCTGACATCCTTGCTGCACTATTGTTGCGCAGATTCCATGCTAAAGTCACAGCTAAACCCAGACCTCCCTCAAAACGGGGGGGGGGGGGGGGGGGAGGGTCGTTGAGAGGGGGGTACTATCACGGTGCCTGTGATCCTTGAGCGACATTCTTATTTCCTGTTTTACACTGGCTGCATTCTTATTGGCTCAGGGCTGTTGCTCCTCCCAGAGTTTGCTATACAGGTGCCCTTTCGTAGTGTACCCGTATCTAGCGTTCTTAAGCGCTTGTTCCTGTTTCCCGTGTATGACACGGCTCGCCTGACTACGTTTTGTATCTGGCGTTACTGATTCCGATTCCATTACTCACTAGGACTGGCTGACTATCACCGTGTGTACCGAACCAGCTTGGCTGAGTAACCAATTCAGTTGCCGACTAGGACTGGCTGACTAACTCCTTCTGTACTGAACTGGAGTGGCTAAGTATCTGATTCCGTTATCTACTGGGACTGGCTGACTACCCTGTGTATTCCGACCTGGCTGGGCTAGTTCTGGCCGTCCATTTAGACTGGTTGTATCCTCCGTGTGTACTGACCTGGTTGAGTTGCTGTTGTTGCCACTACCGGGACTTGCCATTAGTACCATTGGTCCATTAGGGCTACCGATTACTGTCCGCCTACGTTACGTGCGTGATTACCATAGCGCCGGTCATCCCATAGCTCCTTTAGCCATCTGGAGCTTGCTTGGGCCTATCAGTCACTAGTGTCCGTGTTGCCTCCGGTGACCCTGTGCTATAGGGTCCAGTCTAAGCCAGGCATCTGCCTGAGTTGCCTATACCTACCCTAGTGATCTAGGGCCCGTTACGGCCAGTGTCTGGTTTCTGTTGTACTCGTTAACCCTAGCGTGCTAGGGCCTAGTTGCTGCCAGCTCTCTATCTCTGCTGCCTTCATTAACCCTAGCGTTCTAGGGTCTAGCCACTGCCAGAGTTGCCTCTGTGTTGCCTCAGTATACCCTAGCGTTCTAGGGTCAAGCCACTGCCAGAATTGCCTCCGTGTTGCCTCAGTATCCCCTAGCGTTCTAGGGTTGTACGCTGCCTAGCCTTATCAGTGTTGCATCATTAACCCTAGCATTCTAGGGTTATCCTGCTGCCTAAGCATTATTGGTGTTGCCTCATTAACCCTAGCGTTCTAGGGTTGTACTGCTGCCTAAGCCTTATCGGTATTGCCTCGTTAACACTAGTGTGCTAGGGTCCTCTCGTGGCTGAGTCCTGTCCATGTTGCCTCCGTTAACCCTATCTGGGTCAGTTCTCTGCCAGAGTCTTTGTTGCCTTTACTCCCCTAGGCCACTAGGGGTTTGCCCTGCAGGTGCCCTTCGCTTATGCCACCTATTGCAGAGTAGAGCTGTTGAGGAGTTCCTGGTTCCTGCTTGCTGTTGTATCCTGCCTGCTGGTCCTAGCTATTACAGTTCTGACATATTATTTCTCTGTGTGTTTTTCTCACCCTGACCTGTGTCAGATGTGGAAGGTATTTGGTACGGACCTCATGTAGACCTGAGTGGGGTACTTGCTTATTATTTCTCAATAACGCTTTTTAACCTTACCTGACTGTCTGAGTGTTCTTTACAAAAACCGTGACAGTCGGTCACATGCCAAACAGCCAAAAATGCAAAAACTACAAAAAAAAGAGACCTGCATTCCTCCATACCAGTGTGCAAGTATGTGCCCTGTCTTGAGCATCTATAATAACACTGTTAATAAATATGAGGATTTAGTTCCATAATTTGACTAAACAATGTTAAAGCTTGACAACCCCAATCGAATTACCTCAGTATCTGACAATTCCTAATCTCATGTACCTGTAGAACCCTATCTAGATTGAAAATGTACACCTTGGAAATGTGTCTGTCCCTTCACATGTTTTTTGAACTGTCCCATGCCAATGTTCTGGTATCACTGTGCCTGTGATTCTGGCGCTTTTGCTTGTCTGTTCTCTTCCTTGTGATTGCCTGGTGGCAGCATGGCGGGTGACTACTTCCTGGTTACTCGCGAGTCATTCTGAGCGCTCGCTATTTTATAGTTCCACCTTGATTGACCTATTTGGACTCCACCTCCCAGAGAGGCCTTATATGCTGCATCCTATCATTGCCTCATTGCCCTTTCGTGCAGCACCTGAGCGCATTCTAAATCTCCAGTTGTAATCCGTTCCTGGCCTCTGAATCTGTTTTGTGTATGACCCTGGCTCCAGCTGACTACCAATTTGTGCCTGAACCTTTGGCCTGGCTGACTGACCGCTCCATACCGACTTTGGCTTGTCCGACTACCTGCTCCATGTATAACCTTTGGCCTGGCTGACTACCCGCTCAGTGCTAAGTACTTTGGCTTTGTCTGACTTCCTGCTCCGTGCTAGTACTTTGGCTTGTCTGACTGCCCGAATCATTTTGACCATTGGCATGTTTGTCTCGCTTTCGCTCCCTGGGGCCTGGAACCCTCCTTCCAGGTTCTCAGTCTCAGTCCTTGGTCGGGTAGGTCCTGTCTGTAGTTCAGCAGTGCCTAGTCCTAACGGGGATTGTTGTGCCCCTAGTGTTCTAGGGTGCGTGGTAGTTTCTGTAACCCTAGCATCCTGAAGGTGTGGGCCTTCAGTTTCCGCTCCGCTGTAGAGCATGTTTACCACTATTGCTACCTCTGTGGTTCTGCTCACTCTACTAGTTTGCTCCGATTCTGTTCATTAGTCTGGCTAGGTTCAGTGTCAGCTTCTGGTAGTGGACTGCACACTGTACCCACGCCTGACCCCGGGAGGGTTGGAAAAGTGTCTATCTTTAGTTTTCTTGTGTTTGATACTTAATAAAGTGGAATTGATTTTATGTACCTGTCTGAGTCATTATTTGCAAGTCCTGTGACATCTGGCTTTGGTTGCTGCCAGTTTTGGGCAGAAATTACTCCAGGATGTATGGCCTGTGTGGGTATTATTTATTGTTTTCCTCCATTACCTTGTGCTTTTCCTGTTACTTGATTTGGTGTGTAGGTGTCCATTGACACTCGAGGTTGTATCTGTTCCTCTCTGTCCAAATTGTTGTATTTGTGAATGATTTTTCTCTTTCTGCCCCTGGAACCTTGGAGAATGGCTTTGGTATATCACAATGGTCCCTGTGTTCCATATTAGAAGAAAGGAAAAAGGGGATTTATGTGCACAGTACTTACTGAGAAATTATTTTTCTCTTAGACCATGTGGAGCACAGGACTTCCCTCGCAGAAAAAAAAGAGTTGTTTGAGTTCCATACTGGGGATGCTTTGGGTTTTTTGGTATAGATGAACCCCTTTCCTACCTCATTTCTGTTTTTTGCTATCTATGCTATTCATTAACCCTTCGCGTCCAATGACATGCCTGGACCGCCACGCTGGTCCTACACTTAAGGTCCTGGCACATCAAGAGTTAACTCTCCCATTGCCGACGCTGTGCGCAATGGGAGAGACGTGGGCTTACTGTTACTAGGTGCTACCTAGTTTCAGCCAATGCCTGCATTGTTGATACATGTGATTCACTAAAATAGCAAATCACGTGTATTAGAATGCATACGACAGAAGCTTCTGTCACATCTCTCTGTCTCCCTCCTCCTCACACACAAATCTGAAGAGAAGAGACAGAGATTGTTACTGTGTGTCCTGTGTTGCTGTCAGCATTGCAGAGTTGAAACATTGTTTAAAAAAAATTAAAAAAAAGATTTTTTTTTAACATTTCATCACTGTAATACAGTGATCAATAGATTCCCCCCTTTGATCACTCATTTTAGTGATCAAGTGCTGCAGATCTGATTCTACTGATCTGTGGTATTTTTCTCCCCCCCCCATTGAAATCCTTTTTTTTTAATAATTTTTTTGTATTTTTAAGTAGTTTAATAGTTTAGTTAAGAAATTTTAGTGAGGCTAGGTAGGTTTAGAGGGTACATAGGTTAGGGTAAGTTTAAGTGTTGAATTTAGGTAAGATTTAGGTTTAGGGAATTCATTAGTTTTATTTAATGAAAATTGAATTTGTTAAAATATTAAGGCTTTTTAGTTTAGATAGTTACTTTCAGTGGGGCTAGGTAGGTTTAGTGTGTATGTGGGTTAGGGTAAGATTTAGTATTGAATTTAGGTTTAAAGGTTAGGGTTTGGTAAAAAAAAAAAAAAAAAAAAATATATATATATATATATATATATATATATATATATATATTAGGGTAAGGTTTAGGGTTAGAGTTAGGCACAGAAAAAAACAAAACAAAAAATATATATAGTTTTATTGTAGGAATAGTGACTGTTTTGGTTAAGTTAGGTAGGATTAGGATTGACATGAGGTAGGGTAAGGTTTAGGGTTACAGCAAAAAAAAAAAAAAATATATATATATATAGTATTTACGTAAGAATAGGGACTTGTTGGGATTAGATATTGTTTTAGCAATTTAATTTGGTTGTTTAGATTGGGTGGGTGGGTAGCTATTTAGAAAAAAATTAGGGTAGGTAGGTTAAGTTAGAAGGTATTTAGAAAAAATTAGGGTAGGTTAAGTTAAAAGATGCAGCGTGTGTATTCTGTGGGAGAGGCGTATGCCTTTTTGGCTTCCAATTCAGAAGCCACGGATACTGCCTTTGATTTTGAGATCTCCCAGTTCACAAAGAGCAACAGTGATAGCTCTAGTGATCATGCTGGGGCATCTACTAAGAAGAGGAGTACTACCCCAAGAGCTGCCCCAGAAGCAGCCCCAAGACATGCCCCAGAAGCAGGCCGAAGACATACCCCAAGAGCTGCCCCCGAAGCAGCCCCAAGACTGCCCCAGAAGCAGGTCCAAGACATGCCCCAAGACATACCCCAAGAGCTGCCCCAAGACATGCTCAAAGACCTGCCACAAGTTCTTCCCCTCATCCAGAGCCTAAAGAATGGGTACCACCAGTGGAATTAAGTCCAGAAATACCCAATTTCACTGGCAGCCCAGGAATAAATGTAGATGTGGCCGGTTTTAACCAGGAGCAGTTTTTTTAAATTTATATTTGGGGGAAGACATTTTGGGGGAGATTGTAGTGCAAACAAATATTTATGCAGTTCAGTACATTGCAGCCAATCCCACATGCTATGTTTCAAAGCAGCAATCATGGTACCCCACAGATGTTGCTGAATTCAAGAAATTCTAGGCCGTAACTATGGCTATGGAGATAATTAAAAAGCCAAGCATCAGGTCATACAGGAGCAAAAATCCTTTGTGTGTTACCCCCATTTTCGGCCAAACAATGCACAAGAGACGCTATGAAATGCTTTTGCGTGTTGTGCATTTCAATGATAACACCCTGTGCCTCCCCAAAGACAGGCTGTATAAAATTTGACCTCTTATAACTTATTTGCAAAAAAACATGTTCAGAAAACTATACCCCCCAAAAACAAATATCTGTTAATGAGTCCTTAATGAAATATAAGGGAAGGTTGGGTTTTAAGCAATAAATCCCCTCCAAGCACTCCAAGTTTGGAGTAAAACTTTATAAGTTGTGAGAAAGCAACACAGGATACACTTATGCTTTTTGCATTTATGAGGGCAAGGACAGCCAACTTGATCCTCCTGGTTGCCCTGAATATCTGGGAACCAATGGCAAAATTGTTTGGGATCTCATTTCCCCTCCTATTAAATAAAGGATACCAGTTAAATTCAGAAACTATTACACAAGCCCCCTTTCATTTAAATCACTTTTTTATTTTGACACAGTGGCCTGTGGCACTGTTAGATGAAACTGTAAAGAGATGCCCAAACAAATGATAAACTCTAATCTATGAAAGGGAACATCCTTAGCTTTGTGCCAAGAGAAGCTGCTGGCAGTCAAGTTTCTGAGACAAAAAGGACGTGTAAATGCTGACAACTATGCATGAACAAGGGAATTGTGTCAATCTCTGTCCGTAGCAAGGCCCTCAGGAAACTCGTCTGCATCAGAGACTGCAGTAAACACATGGCGGGTGTTGATCTTTGTGATCAACTCATGCAGCCTTACCTCACCATGAGAAAATCTGCGGCCTGGTATAAGAAGGTTGCCATTTTCCTGATACAGACTGTCGTTTATAATTCATATGTAATGTTTAAATTGGCAAACCCCAGTAAAAAAAAAATAACTTTTTTGCAGTTCCAAATGCATGTCATTTCTCGTTTTTTTTGTTTGAAGGGGCAACAGCAGTTTTACAGTAGAGATCAGGTTTAGGACACTATGCATTTAAAATCCCCCCAACCCCCCAAAAGAGTAAACCACAGAAACGCTGCAGGGTGTGCTACTCCAATGGCAAATGGACGAAACCACCTTCTACTGTCCTGATTGCCCTACAAAACCTGGGCTCTGCATTGGTGACTGCTTCAAGCAGTATCACGTACATGCAATGCAGTAATTGTGTAATTTACTTATTTGGCTACTCTTTCCCCCTGAAATATCCTGTCCCCCCACAAATAAAACCCACATCCCTCCTTAGATCTAACACTACGAAAATATAATGGGAACAACCCTGTTTTTTCTATGTCTGAAAATGGAAACAACCATGTTCTCAACTGAACCCAGTAAATCCCCCATTTTACCATCAATCCCTCGTAAAACTTTATTTAAATTAAAAAATCAGCATTTTTCACGCTTCAAATCTACATCGAAATTGAAATCTAAGTGTGAAAAACGCTGATTTTTACTTGCATAAATATTTACAAAGGATTGGTGGTAAAATGGCTGTGTAAAAAGTTTGAAAACATGCCTAAAATTAAAGCCTGGGGTGTCTACATTCCTAAAATATACACGTTTGGGGGGAAATTTAAAGTGGAGCACTGGTACACAGCCCTAAATGAGACATGGCACCATGACGCAAGCTGTGAAAATTCAAAGTGTGAAACTGGAAAAGCATTGATTCCAGTTTGGGTTCCGTAGCTCCCACAAACCTTGAGAAACCTATGCATATGGGATATTGCCATACTCAAAAGAACAGGGTAAAAACTAAGCAATGAAGTTTTTAAAAATCTTCACCTATTCTGTGCTTGAAATGCACATCAACATTGAAACCTAAGTGTTAAAAATACTGAATTTTTTACTTACATAAAGATTTACGAAGGATTGGTGGTAAAATGGCTGTGTAAAAAATTTGAAAACATGCTTAAAATGAAAGCCTGGGGTGTCTACTTTCTAAAAATATACACTTCTGGGGGGAAATTTTAAAGTGGAGCACTGGTACACAGTCCCAAATGAGACATGGCACCAGTGACGGAAGCTGTGAAAAGTCAGTGTGAAACTAGAAACGCATATGTTCCAATTTGGGTCCAGTATCTCCCACAAAACCTTGAGAAAACTATGCATATGGGGTATTGCTGTACTCAGAAGAAGGAGCTGAACACTAAACAATGCATTTTAAAAAATCTTCACCTATCATGTGCTTGAAATTCACATCAACATTGAAGTGAAAGTGTGAAAAAATAGGATTTTAGTCTTACCTGTTAAATCCTTTTCACTTAGTCCATACAGGTCACTGGTACTTCTGGGAGGCGATTCGCCCCTTTAATAGGCAGGAACAATTATGCAAATGATTGCAGGGGGCGGAGCCTCCCCTCCTACTTAAGCCACCTTCAGGCCAGAGCCACTAGATTGATTTGAGACCCTAAAACTGACCCCAGGTAAGCAAGAAGAAAGACTCCTGTGAGCATGCCCAAAAGGTCCCCCACTGAATGCCACAGGAGAGCCAGGTCTGGTCCCTTGACAGGGTGGGAGACCAGTGACCTGTATGGACTAAGTGAAAAGGATTTAACAGGTAAGACTAAAATCCTATTTTCACTGTCGTCCAATACAGGTCACTGGTACTTCTGGGATGTACAAACATTGAGCTGATCCAGAGGTGGGAAGAAGGCAAGGACCAGAACAAGGCCCAAGTCATTAAAACTGCTATGAACCAGTTAATTACATAGCCCAACTGTAAGTGTCAACGGACACCAATCAAGGGAACAATCCCTGAACTAACACAGCACACGGAACTAGAGCCAACTGGGCTCAACAGTAAGGAAGCACTAAGGATCACAGAGTGGAAGACCTACACAGGCAAAACTGCCTCCAGGACTGTCCTTCCAAAACTGGCATCAGCCGAGGCCAGCACATAAACACGGTAGTGCTTTGAAAAAGTGTGCACAGAGGACCAAGTAGCCGCTCTGCACAGTTGATCAGCGGAAGCCTGATTCTTGTAGGCCCAAGAGGCCCCAATAGATCTGGTGGAATGGGCAGTCACCCGGAAGGGAACATGCTTATTCCGCAACTTGTAGGCTTCACGGATAGTAGCCTTAATCCAAGAGGCAATGGTAACTTTGGAGGCCGGTCTCCCTGCCCTAGGCCCCTCAGGAATGACGAATAGAGCGTCAGACTTCCTGATAGACTCGGTGCGATGAACATAAAACTTGAGGCAACGCACCACATCCAACAAATGGAGATCTCGTTCCTTGTCAGATGAAGGATTAGGGCAGAAAGAGGGAACCACAATCTCCTGATTGATGTGAAACTCGGATACAACCTTGGGTAAGAATTCCTTGGTAGTGCGAAGCACAGCCTTATCCTTGTGGAACACCAGGTAAGGAGGTTTACAAGACAAAGCCTGTAACTCTGCTACCCGGCGAACTGAAACAATAGCCAAAAGGAAAGCCATCTTCCAAGTCAAGAGACGTAATGGAATGGAAGCCAAGGATTCAAACGGTGGTCGCTGGAGAACTCCCAGCACCAAATTGAGGTCCCACTGGGGAGTAGGACTCTTGAAGGCAGGTCGAACATGAGTCACACCTTGAAAGAAAACTTTCTCATCAGGAAGGATAGCAATCCTTTCCTGGATAAACACAGACAAGGCAGAAGTCTGAACTTTGAGGGAACTCAGACTAAGCCCCTTATCAACACCGTCCTGCAAGAAGGCCAGGACAGTGGGAAGATGAAAATCAAGGGATAATTTCTTATCAGAGCACCATGCCACGAAAGTTGACCATATGCGATGATAGATCTTGGAAGACACAGGCTTACGAGCACTGAGCATAGTCGACACCACAAAAGGAGAAAATCCTTTCTTTGCTAGAATCGAGGATTCAACCACCATGCCATCAAATGGAGAGAGTGAACATCCTCCTTCCACAGATATCCCTGAAGAAGTAGGTCCGGAAGGGCAGGAAGTAGGAACGGATCCGCCACTGACATGGCCATCAACTCCGGATACCAGGACTGGCGAGGCCAGTTTGGAGCGATCAGGATAACAGGACAACGCTCCCGCTTCAGTTTCTGGATGACTCTGATCAATAGAGGAAGAGGAGGAAAGATGTAAGCCAGAGAAAAATCCCAAGGGATCGACAAGGCATCCACTGCTAGAGCAAGGGAGTCCCTCCGCCGGGAGCAAAACACCGGAACCTTCCTATTGTGTCTGGAGGCCATCAGGTCCACCTCCGGCATCCCCCACCTCTGGGTGAGCAAATGAAACACCTCTGGATGAAGAGCCCATTCCGCTGTCGACGGTATGACGACTGAGGAAGTCTGCCATGATGTTGTCCACGCCTGGAATATGAACTGCAGAGATGACAGGCACGTGATCTTCTGCCCAAGACAAAATATCCTTGACATCCAACCAGGCGGTGCCGCTTCTTGTGCCGCCTTGCCTGTTGATGTAAGCCACCGTAGTGGCGTTGTCGGATTCCACTCTGATCGGAAGACCGGTCAGTTGAGATTCCCAGTGTCTCAGGGCAAGCCGGATGGCACGCAGTTCCAGAACATTGATGGAGAGAAGAGATTCCTCCAGACCCCATTTCCCCTGAGCACTGAAGCGACCCAACACAGCACCCCAGCCCCGAAGGCTGGCATCCGTTGTGATTGTGGTCCAACAAGGAACTTGAAAGGATCTCCCTTTCAGGAGATGGGAGAGGTCCAACCACCAGTGCAGACTCGATTCCACATGAGACTGACAGATGCTGATGATCTGGATGATTCTTGCACGTCTGGATCACAAATCTCTGAAGTTCCCTGGAGTGGGCCATGGCAAAAGGAACCGCTTCCATCGTGGAAATGAACTTCCCCACCAGGGATGACAATTTCGTTACCGGCACTAAGTCCAGTTCCAGAATCCCCGCCACTCTGATAGCTATCTGATGAGCCACATCCTCCGGCAGGAACACCATGCATTGGCGAGTGTCGAACAGACCCAGGAACAGAAGCCTCTGAGATGGGACCAAGTCCGAGTTGTCCAGATTCAGGATCCAGCCATGGCGGGTCAGACTGTGGATACACTTCTGCAATTGCTGGTGAAGAAGCTCCACCGAGGAAGCTTTGATGAGGAGATCGTCCATGTAGGGAGTCACCCTGACCCCGTCCTGATGAAGCACCGCTACCAGGGAGCCCAACACTCTCTGGAAGACCTGAGGAGCTGAAGTCAGCCCAAAGGGAAGAGCAGAAAACTGAAAGTGTCCCCTGTGGCAGGCAATCCTGAGGTACCGCCTGCTCTCTGGATGAATAGGGATGTGAAGATAAGCATCCTGAAGGTCCAGGGAGGCAAGGAACTCCCCTGGAGACATTGCTGCAATCACAGAGCGCAGGGACTCCTGGCGGAAGTGGGAAGTCACCACATAGGCATTGAGATCTTTGATATCCAAAATAGGACGAGCCCCTCCGTCCTTTTTGGCCACCACAAACAGGTTGGAATAAAATCCTGAACCTGTGTCCTCCTGAGGAACCACTTCCAGAACCTCTTTGTCCAAGAGATCCTTAATAGCGTTGTCGAACAGACGTCTTTTTGTGGGTTCCTGAGAAGGACGAGTAAAATGGAACCGAAAAGGAGGAAGGGAGGAGAAAGGGATCCTGTATCCCTCTGACACCACCTGAAGAACCCATGGGTCCGCCACTGACTCCTCCCAAGTCCGGCGAAAGATGCGGAGACGTCCACCTACAGCCGGATGCGGACCCGGGTTCGGCGAGTCATGCCGAAGCAGTCTTGGAGGTCTTGGCCTTGGGGGCCACTTTGGGCTTCCAGGACTGTTTGGGCTTGGAGGAGGAGCGCGTAGCGGGAGGACCCGTCTGGGCCGAGGAGCGTGTCTCAGTCTGAAAGGAACGAAAGGACCGATTGCGTTTGGCTGGAAACTTTTTCTTAAAGACTGAGGGTAGAAGAGTACTTTTACCACCAGTAGCCTCACTGATCATTTCTTTGAGCTCAGATCCAAATAGCAAATTCCCCTGAAAGGGCAAGGAAAGCAAGGCTTTCTTAGAGGCTGTATCAGCAGACCAAATTTTCAGCCAAAGGGCACGTCTAGCCACCACAGAAGCAGTGGAGGTCCTCGCCATCATGCGCACAGCATCAAAAGCAGCGTCAGCAACATAGTTCTGAGCTTCAGTGATATTAGCAAGAAACTGCAACTGTTCAGATACTGGTGCATCCTGGCGAACTGCTTCAGTCAGTCGTTCAGTCCAGGCCGCAATGGCTCTATTAACCCATGCCACTGCAAAGGTTGGACGCATGGCAGTGCCAATGGAGGCAAAAATAGACTTAAGAGAAAGCTCTAGCTTTTTATCCGTCCAATCCTGCAGGGCAGAGGCATCAGAGACAGCCAAAGCGGTAAACTTGGATAGTCTGGAAACAGGAGCATCCACCTTGGGGGGATGAACCCATTTTGACAGCTCAGTCTCAGTAAAAGGGTACAGTTTAGCAAACTTTTTAGAGACAGAGGAGGATCTATCAGGATTCTTCCATGTCTCAGAGACTAGACGGGCAAGAGTAGGGTTAGTTGGAAAACAAAGAACAGGCTTAGATGGTTTCTTTTGAAAAACATCAGTAGGATCATAAGTGGATTCCTGAGTCAGAGGAAGGTTGAGCGTATTCAGTACAGCTCTAATCAGACCCTCAGCCGAAACTTCAGGGTCACATACATAAGGGTCCCCAATGGACCTGTTAGACTCAATAACAGTGCGTTCCTCAGCATCAGAATCCTGCAAGAGTTCTTCCTCAGAAGAATCAGACACATCAGGAGCTCCCTGTGGCTTAGGCAGGGAAGTCCTGATAGTGGAGGGGGTCTGCCAAACCTGGACAGCCCCCTGTACCTGAGAGGGAAAGAGTTGAAGAGTAGATCTGAGATCCCTAGTGGCAGCTTTAAACTCCCTCACCCAAGATGGCTCAATAGCATGGCTGGGAAGCCCAGGGTTGCTATCTTGACCAGTGCAGTTAGGGCATAGATCCCCCACATTATCACTAGATAGCCCAGTGTGACAAGAGGAGCAAAACGCCATGGGGGGAGCAGACCCCCCATCCTCCTTAGACTTGGGTCTAGCCCCTAGCTCCAGTGAAGTAGACATGCTCACAGCGTCAATATACCCCACTTTAAACTCTATCACCCAGTAAGAGTGTGGAAGATTAAAGTTTCACCCCAGAAATGCCTAATATTGGACTTATCTGGCCAGCGAAGGGTTAATCTGTTGAGGGGAGAGAAGGATCGGTCCCTGCGTAGTGTACTCGCTGAGGAAGAGCTCCACAAAATGGCGGCCATCAGGATAGCCAATCAGAAACGAGCGCAAACCGGGCGCTCATGGGAAATGTAGTTTTCCCCCATACAAGTACCCCAAACAGTGCCGAAGCCCCCCTGAACAGCCCACACTAATAAAACACACACCGGATGATAGAGCAGGAGCTTAGCATTAAAATGAGCCCTCTCTGGAGTTGCTGTGACAAGCGGTTCCAGAGATATGTCCCAGACTGTGAAATCTCATAGAGAGTAAAGGAGCCATAGCGTCTAAGCGGGAAAAGCTGCGCTTAAAGGCGCGGAACACCATTTTTAATAAAGTTTAATAAAACATTAAAAAGTACCCAAACATACATAAAACACATAAAGAAACACTATTCAAGGCTCCAAACCCAGAGAATACCACAGAAACTGCATTAAATATATTAAATGCAAATAAAAACACCCTATGAGTGCTGGAGTGCAAAGCAAACTCCCAAATACAAGCCCAGTAAAGGGACACTGTGGGGACAAGTGGACCTTCAGCACTCAATGGGTGGCTCACCTTTCCTGCAAGGACTTCTGTCTTCAGGTGACCATGATGAAGTGGGAATAGACCAGAGGTAAATTCCCCAGTAGGGAAGCTGCTTAACTCAAGCTGTTCCCTCTTCAGGGCATAAGGTCCACAGAAAATCCCTGGAAGCTGCACCAGCCACTTTAAAGAGGGCAATTCACAGCCATGGTCACCCTCCTAATGGTGGTATTCCATATTTGAATCAAAAAATAACAAAATACTAAGTTGAATGCATAGATGTTCTCTACCTGGTGTGCACAGCACCCAGGAACAAATCAATCTAGTGGCTCTGGCCTGAAGGTGGCTTAAGTAGGAGGGGAGGCTCCGCCCCCTGCAATCATTTGCATAATTGTTCCTGCCTATTAAAGGGGCGAATCGCCTCCCAGAAGTACCAGTGACCTGTATTGGACGACCGTGAAACGCTGTTTTTTTAACTTGCGTCAAGATTTCCGAGTGATTGGTGGTAAAATGGCTCCGTAAAAAATTTGAAAACATACATAAAATGAAAGCCTGGGCTGTCTACTTTCCAAAACTATACACTTTTTTGGGGAAATCTTAGAGTGGAGCACTGTTACACAGCCCCAAATGAGATATGGCAAGAGTGATGCAAACTGTGAAAATTCAAAGTGTGAAACTGGAAACGCGCATGTTCCAATTTGGGCCCCATAGCTCCCCCAAACCTTGAGAAACATATGCATATGGGGTATTGCCATACTCAGAAGAAGGAGCTGAACACTAAACAATGCATTTTAAAAATCTTCACCTATCATGTGCTTGAAGTTCACATCAACATTGAAGTGAAAGTGTGAAAAACGCTGTTTTTCAAACTTATGTCAAGATTTACGAGTGATTGGTGGTAAAATGGCTGCGTAAAAAATGTGAAAACATACATAAAATGAAAGCCTGGGGTGTCTACTTTCCAAAAATATACACTTTTGGGTGGAAATCTTCGAGTGGAGCACTGTTACACAGCCCCAAATGAGACATGGCACCAGTGATGCAAGCTGTCAAAATTGAAAGTGTGAAACTGGAAACGCGCATGTTCCAATTTGTGCCCCGTAGCTCCCCCAAACCTTTAGAAACCTATGCATATGGGGTATTTCCGTATTCAGAAGAAGGAGTTGAACACTAAACAATGGATATTTTAAAATTTTCAGCTATCTTGTGCTTGATATCAACAGTAATATTGAAATATAAGTGTGAAAACTGCAAAAAAAACCAAAATATTGCCACCATTTTGAAAAATATTTCTGGAAAAATAGCTGCATAAAAAACTAAAAAAATTCTCCTGATTATTTACCTTATGTTGACTAGATTTCAGAAACATACACCTTTGTGGGACATTTTTGGTTCTGGCACCGTCAACTAAGCTATGATGCTCACATGCCAATTGTTGACAAATTATTGTCACGCATTTGAAGACTCTCAGACTTAAGGTTTGGTAAAATAACTTAACTTTATTAAAAGTTAAAGGCAGTCCCCGTAGGGTAAACATACATAACAATACAACAGTAATATAACATATAATAGGTTCTACGGGCCTTGCCTAAATACCGGGCAAGGCAACCCAAGTGACAGTTTTAATGACAGGCTCTACTGGCCTTGCCTATACCGGGTAAGGCAACCGTGAGATGACATATACCGGTTCTACCGGCCTTACCAATACCGGGCAAGGCAACCCCCACGGAATGCTGAATGTAGGTTCTACCGGCCCTGCCAATACTGGGTAAGGCAACCTTAAAGATGGTGAATTACAAGGTTCTACCGGCCTTACCAATACCGGGCAGGGCAGCCCAAAGGAGTACTGGAGTAGGCTCTACCGGCCCTACCAATACCGGGTGAGGCAACCTACAGGATGGTATCGTCAAGGTTCTACCGGCCTCACCAATACTGGGCAGGGCAGCCTGAGCGAGTAGACCAGCTGTCAGGTGACTAAGACAGCATAGAGCATAAGTATAGAGGTCTTACTCAGCAGGAGTCTATTGCCAGGGATACTCAGACAACTGCAAGGAAGTGGACAGCGACTGACCACAGTACTGGATGTTCAGGGGCAAACCAACGTCAGCACGTTGGGACTAATGGTAATAGCGCCACCAGGTTTAATGGAGCAAACCAGTGACCGCACGCTGGAACCAACAATGTATATCGCAACCAGGTTTAGTGGAGTAAACCAGCGTCCGCACGCTGGGACCAACAACGTATATCGCAACCAGGTTTAGTGGAGCAAACCAGCGTCCGCACGCTGGAGCCAATAATGTATCTCGCAACCAGTTTAGTGGAGTAAACCAGCGTCCGCACGCTGGGACCAACAATGTATATAGCAACCAGGTTAGTGGAGTAAACCAGCGTCCGCAAGCTGGGACCAACAATGTATATCGCAACCAGGCTTAGTGGAGTAAACCAGCGTCCGAACGCTGGGACCAACAATGTATATCGCCACCAGGTTTAGTGGAGTAACCCAGCGTCCGCACGCTGAGACCAACAATGTATATTGCAACAAGGTTTAGTGGAGTAAACCAGCGTCCGCACGCTGAGACCAACAATGTATATTGCAACCAGGTTTAGTGGAGTAAACCAGCGCCCGCACGCTGGGACCAACAATGTATATCGCAACCAGGTTTAGTGGAGTAAACCAACAAAATATGATCAGCAGCGAGAAGAACAATGTCGCCAGAGCGACGGCTAGAGCCGGAGATTCAGGAACACAATAAGATTAACCCGCGAGGTGCAGGAACACAGGAACACTGGAACTCAGTAAGATTAACCCGCGAGGTGCTGGAACACAGGAACACTGGAACTCTGGAACACTAGTATACAGGAACACTGGAACACAGGATCAGCAAGTACAGCAGGAACAGGCCCAAAAGCCTGGCAAGCAGGTCAGGCAGAGTGGAGTCAGAAACACCACGAAAGGGCAACCTGGAAGTGCTCAGCCTGGGTTTAAAAAGGCTGTGTGAGGAGGGCTAATCACAGACAGCCAATCATGATACTCAGCAAGTGACTGACACTGAACAGCACCAATCACAGGCACCGTGATAGTACCCCCCTTTCAAAGACCCCCTCTCCCAGAGTAGGGTCTAGGCTTCTGAGGGTATTTGGCATGAAATATTCGTAGTAACTTGGGTGCATGAAGGTCCTTACTGTCTACCCAGGAACGATCCTCAGGACCATAACCTTTCCAATGCACCAGATACTGTACCCCTCCTCTACCTCTGCGGGAATCAATAATGTTTTGTACTTCATACTTCTCCTGCCCCTCGACTTCAACAGGACCTGGCCTCACAGGTGTGGTAGTATAACGGTTACAAACCAGAGGTTTAAGGAGAGACACATGGAATACATTATGAACGCGCATAGAAGTAGGTAATTCCAAGGCATAGGAAACAGGGTTAATTTTGCGAATGATCTTGTACGGACCAATGAACCGAGGTGCCAGCTTATGAGATGGGACCCTGAGCTCTAGATTCTTGGAGGACAGCCATACTCTATCCCCGACTCGGAAGGAAACCGCTGAAAGCCTTCTGCGATTGGCATGACGCTGATGTCGCTGAAAAGACTGGCCCAATGCCCTCTGAACTTGTGCCCATGTGGAACGGAGTTGCTCTATATGCTCATCCAGAGCTGGAATCTGCTGTGATTGAAAGGAATCCGGGAGCAGACAGGGTTGGAACCTATAATTGATCAAAAACGGAGAGCTCCCGGAGGAAGAATTAACTGCGCAGTTCCTGGCGAACTCTGCCCAAGGCAACAAGTCGGCCTAATTATCATGATGGTCAGTCACAAAACATCGTAGAAACTGTTCCAATCCTTGATTGGCCCTCTCAGCGGCCCCGTTAGTCTGGGGACGATATGCCGAGGAAAATGATAGCTGTATGCCCATCTGTTCGCAAAATGCCTCCAGAATCTGGACACAAACTGTCAGACACCAGCACCCTGGGTACTCCATGTAACCAAAATACTTCTCGAGCGAGAAATTAAATACATGCGCTAGGCATGGTACGTGTGTGAGCTTGCCGAGCTCCAAAGCCGCCACCAAGTTACGCCCATTATCACACACAACCATGCCTGGTTGCAGGTTGAGTGGCGAGAGCCACTGCTCGGTCTGGTGACTAATCCCCTGCAACAGCTCTGAGGCCGTGTGCTGTTTGTCCCCAAGGCAGATCAGCTTCAGCACGGCCTGTTGACGCTTCCCCACTGCAGTGCTAAACTGCTTCCAGCTACCGGCTGATGGGTGAGTGGCGCTGCGCGCAGAGAATTCGGAGGTGGAAACGGAGGAGGAGGAGCCAATAACGTAGGTGCTGGCGGAAACCCTGATGGAGGTAGGGCCCGCAATCCTCGGCGTGGGTAGCACCTGTGCCATCCCAGGGTCCGAGTCGCTCCCAGCCTCCACGACATTCACCCAGTGTGCCGTCAGGGAAATGTAGCATCCCTGGCCACAAGCACTTGTCCATGTGTCAGTCGTTAAGTGGACCTTCCCAGTAACTGCGTTGGTCAGGGCACGGGTGATGTTACGGGACACATGGTGGTGTAATGCGGGGACGGCACACCGGGAAAAGTAGTGGCGGCTGGGGACTGCATACCGAGGGACAGCTGCTGCCATCAGGCTGCGGAAGGACTCAGTCTCCACAAGCCTAAATGGCAGCATTTCGATGGCCAGTAATTTGGAAAGGTGTGAGGTTAGTGCTATGGCCTGTGGGTGGGTGGCTGGGTATTTTCGCTTGCGCTCAAATGCCTGGGGTAACGACATTTGGACGCTGCGCTGGGACAGGGAAGTGGATGTGGTCGCTGATGGTGCTTCAGATGGTACAGGTGCAGGGCGGGAGGTATGCGGGCCTGCGCCTTCGACAGGCGATTGGCCGGCACCGAAAACAGGGGAAGAGGAAGCAGTGGTGTGGCCTGCAGACACAGATTGGCGATCCGGGCGTTCCTCCCACTTATTACGGTGCTTGGATGCCATGTGTCGGATCATGCTGGTGGTGGTGAGGTTGCTAGTGTTCATGCCTCGGCTCATTCTGGCGTGGCACAGGTTGCAAACTACAATTCTTTTGTCGTCCGCACTTTCCTTAAAAAAATGCCATACCGCGGAACACCTAGCCCTTGGCAAGGGAGATTTACGCAAGGGGGTGCTCCGTGGAACATTTGCGAGCCGGTTTGGTGCGGTCCGCCTTCTTTCTTTAGCCACACCACTGCCTCTTCCAGCCTGTTGCGGTGCTGCAGATGGCTCACCCTCAGGACTGCTGTCATCGCTCGGCTCTCCACCTTCCCAGGTGGGGTCAGTGACCTCATCGTCCACCAAGTCCTCCTCCACTTCCTCACTCTGATCATCCTCCTCATTTCTTGATCCCACCACATACTCAGTCATTGACAACTGTGTATCATCCTCCTCATCAAGGTCTTGAGACAGTAATAGTGGTTGATTTGATGGCAACTGTGTCTCATCATCATCATCATCCACTTCCTTTGACCTTAAATGCCGTTCCCCTCTGTCATCTTCTTGTGACTGGGTACCCTCTAGAGGTTGTGAATCAGGGCACAAGATCTCATGTTCCTCTGCAAGCGTGCTTGGAGAGAGGTTCAAATGAAGGATTGGTGATGAGACAAGCTCCTCACTATATCCCAGTGTGGGATCACTTCTTTGGCCAGACCCTCTATGGTGGGAGGAAGGATGATCAGGGTGAGGATTATGTTGACAAGACTCTTGGCTACTGTGAGTGGACTTGGTGGAAGACAGGGTGGTGCTTAACCGACTGGAAGCAGTATCAGCTGAAATCCAACCGACCACCTGTTCGCAGTGGTCTGACCTCGAGAGTGATGTCCTGCGACGCCCTGTAAACTGACATGAAGCTAGGTATGGTGGATGTCTTTCTTTCTTGTGCTCTGGCACCAGGCACAGTTTCTACGTGTCCTGACCCGCGCCCTGAACTATCAGGATCACGTCCACTTCCCCGTCCCTTTTTACCCGCCTTCTCCATATTACACGGAATATGTGCTGCTAATCTGCAACTTTGCACACTAAACAGAATATGCTGCTAATCTGCGGCTAGGCACAGTGAACGGAATATGTGACGTTTATTTTTTACACTTTGCACACTAAACAGAATGTGCTGCTAATCTGAAACTTTGCACACTAAACAGAATGTGCTGCTAATCTGCAACTTTGCACACTAAACAGAATGTGCTGCTAATCTGCGGCTAGGCACAGTGAACGGAATATGTGACGTTTATGTTTTACACTTTCCACACTAAACAGAATGTGCTGCTAATCTGCAACTTTGCACACTAAACAGAATGTGCTGCTAATCTGCGGCTAGGCACAGTGAACGGAATATGTGACGTTTATTTTTTACACTTTGCACACTAAACAGAATGTGCTGCTAATCTGCAACTTTGCACACTAAACAGAATGTGCTGCTAATCTGCGGCTAGGCACAGTGAACGGAATATGTGACGTTTATTTTTTACACTTTGCACACTAAACAGAATGTGCTGCTAATCTGCAACTTTGCACACTAAACAGAATGTGCTGCTAATCTGCGGCTAGGCACAGTGAACGGAATATGTGACGTTTATTTTTTACACTTTGCACACTAAACAGAATGTGCTGCTAATCTGCAACTTTGCACACTAAACAGAATGTGCTGCTAATCTGCGGCTAGGCACAGTGAACGGAATATGTGACGTTTATTTTTTACACTTTCCACACTAAACAGAATGTGCTGCTAATCTGCAACTTTGCACACTAAACAGAATGTGCTGCTAATCTGCGGCTAGGCACAGTGAACGGAATATGTGACGTTTATTTTTTACACTTTCCACACTAAACAGAATGTGCTGCTAATCTGCAACTTTGCACACTAAACAGAATGTGCTGCTAATCTGCGGCTAGGCACAGTGAACGGAATATGTGACGTTTATTTTTTACACTTTCCACACTAAACAGAATGTGCTGCTAATCTGCAACTTTGCACACTAAACAGAATGTGCTGCTAATCTGCGGCTAGGCACAGTGAACGGAATATGTGACGTTTATTTTTTACACTTTCCACACTAAACAGAATGTGCTGCTAATCTGCAACTTTGCACACTAAACAGAATGTGCTGCTAATCTGCGGCTAGGCACAGTGAACGGAATATGTGACGTTTATTTTTTACACTTTCCACACTAAACAGAATGTGCTGATAATCTGCAACTTTGCACACTAAACAGAATGTGCTGCTAATCTGCGGCTAGGCACAGTGAACGGAATATGTGACGTTTATTTTTTACACTTTGCACACTAAACAGAATGTGCTGCTAATCTGCAACTTTGCACACTAAACAGAATGTGCTTCTAATCTGCGGCTAGGCACAGTGAACGAAATATGTGACGTTTATTTTTTACACTTTCCACACTAAACAGAATGTGCTGCTAATCTGCAACTTTGCACACTAAACAGAATGTGCTGCTAATCTGCAACTTTGCACACTAAACAGAATGTGCTGCTAATCTGCAACTTTGCACACTAAACAGAATGTGCTGCTAATCTGCAACTTTGCACACTAAACAGAATGTGCTGCTAATCTGCGGCTAGGCACAGTGAACGGAATATGTGACGTTTTTTTTTTTAATTTGTGCCCCCCCAAACAAAATATAACTGCTGCCCCCACACACAACAGTCCTAAAAAGGACTTTTGGGTCTTTATATAGTGTTACAACACTTTTCTTCTCCCTACACTGACTTTCCCTTCCTATCCTCATCTCTCCCTGGCTAAGACTGAGCCGAACTCGCTGGTCAGGTGCTATACAGCACCCAATCACGGGTTCTGGCCAGCCAATCAGTGTAATGCCAGCAGCCAACATGGCTGCTGGCATTACACTGATGTCAGAGCCTCCCCGCACGTTTATTGGCTGCGCAGCGGCCGCGAAACGTGCGGGGAGGAGACCCGAACATGGCGGGCGAGCACATGCGGTACTTGTACGCTCATCACTAATGACTAGGTATTCATAATGCCCAGATCTCGTATTGAAGGCAGTTTTCCACTCATCACCGGCTAAGATACGTATCAAATTGTAGGCTGCCCTTAGGTCCAATTTGGGGAAAATCGAGGACCCCTTAAGTCTATGAAACAGCTCGGTGATGAGTGGTATTGGGTAGGCATTTTTTGCCATCAGCTTATTCAGCCCACGATAGTCTATGCAAGGTCGCAGTTCACCACTTTTTTTCTTAACAAAAAAGAACCCGGCACCGGCCGGAGAAGTAGATTTCCTTGTGATCCCTCTACTGAGGGCATCTACTATGTATTCCTCCATAGCTTGGCTCTCCTCACAAGACAATGTATACATGCGTCCCCTCGGTGGTACTGCTCCAGGACTCAGTTCTATGCGACAATCGTATGGTCTGTGCTGAGGTACGGCGCCAGCCTCTCCCTTACTGAAAACGTTGCTAAACTGCTGGTAGGCATCAGGTAGTGAAGGGGAGGTGCACAAGACCTTAACAGGATGGGTAACGCACTTATCCATACAGAACTGAGACCAAGCAGCAATCTCACATTTCTGCCAATCAAATTGTGGGTTGTGCAACTGTAACCAAGGAAAGCCCAAAATCACGGCATGGCGAGGAGAATTAATCAATTGGAACTGCTGCTCTTCCTTGTGAAGAGCCCCAATAGTCATGGACAAGGACATCGTTTCAAAAGTAACTTGGGCGGGTTCCAAAGGTCTGCCATCAATTGCTTCAATAGCAAGAGGGGTTTCTCTCTGAATACGTGGTACCCCATGCAATTCAGCAAAGGTATTGTCCATAAAATACCCAGCTGCACCAGAATCAACCAAAGCCAAAACCTCAACCGAGCGTTGTGCCCATGACAATACCACCTGTATGGTGGGTTTAAGTGTGTCCAACAATGGGGACGATTGGACACCACCTAGGGCCTGTCCCCCAAGGTACCCTAGGTGTGTTCGTTTCCCGAACGTACCGGACAAGATCTTAACAGGTGACCATCTTTACAGCAGTACAGACATAATCCTTGTGTCTTGCGATACCTTCTCTGCTCCTTAGTTAACCTAGTGAAACCCACCTGCATAGGTTCACTTGGTTCCGAAATAGGTTCACTAGGTTTGGATGCAGAGGGAGGGTTGGGTGGGCAAAATATGCTACTGGACCCATTATTCTTTAACCGTACTCGTCGCTCTCTGGCAGTTAATCTTTCACGTATTCTGGAGTCAATTAGAATCACGTATTCAATATAATCGTCTAGGTCAGTAGGTAACTCTTTTGCTGCAATCTCATCTTTAATCTGGTCACTCAATCCTTGAGCAAAGGCTGCCAACAGGGCCTCTTTATTCCACCCTACCTCTGCTGCCAAGGTGCGGAATTCAATGGCATAATCGCCAACCGTGTGCCTGCCCTGTTGTATCTCCATGAGACGTTTAGCAGCAGAGGTAGTTCTACCAGGAGGCTCAAATACTCTCTGAAAGGATTGCACAAAATCACAGAAATTCTTTGTGCAAGGTTTAGCGTTTTCCCAAACTGGGTTGGCCCAGGCCAATGCTCTGCCAGTCAGCAGGGATATCATGAACCCAACCTTGCTGCGATCACTAAGAAATGCGCGTGCCGTCAATTCCATAAATATTTCAAGTTGATTAATAAACCCTCTGCATAATTGAGGGTCCCCGTCATATATCAGCGGCAAGGGTGCAGAAGCTGTTAACCCTTTGACTGCGGCCCCTGAGGGCTTAGACTCATTCTCCGGTGTCGGAATTAGCAGGACCACCGGGTTAGCACCGGACTTATGCGCAAGTACCGTGCGTTCAAGATTAGTTTGGATAGCAACCGCTAGCTGATCCAAACGTTGCTCGTGCATATCCATCCTCCAATGGATATTCTGTGCGTTACCGTCACTCTTAGTGTCTGAGGTCATGGCCCTTTCGTACTGTTACGAATTTGAAGACTCTCAGACTTAAGGTTTGGTAAAATAACTTAACTTTATTAAAAGTTAAAGGCAGTCCCCGTAGGGTAAACATACATAACAATACAACAGTAATATAACATATAATAGGTTCTATCGGCCTTGCCTAAATACCGGGCAAGGCAACCCAAGTGACAGTTTTAATGACAGGCTCTACCGGCCTTGCCTATACCGGGTAAGGCAACCGTGAGATGACATATACCGGTTCTACCGGCCTTACCAATACCGGGCAAGGCAGCCCCCACGGAATGCTGAATGTAGACTCTACCGGCCCTGCCAATACCGGGTAAGGCAACCTTAAAGATGGTGAATTACAAGGTTCTACCGGCCTTACCAATACCGGGCAGGGCAGCCCAAAGGAGTACTGGAGTAGGCTCTACCGGCCCTGCCAATACCGGGTGAGGCAACCTACAGGATAGTATCGTCAAGGTTCTACCGGCCTCACCAATACCGGGCAGGGCAGCCTGAGTGAGTAGACCAGCTGTCAGGTGACTAAGACAGCATAGAGCATAAGTCTAGAGGTCTTACTCAGCAGGAGTCTATTGCCAGGGATACTCAGACAACTGCAAGGAAGTGGACAGCGACTGACCACAGTACTGGATGTTCAGGAGCAAACCAACGTCCGCACGTTGGGACTAATGGTAATAGCGCCACCAGGTTTAATGGAGCAAACCAGCGACCGCACGCTGGAACCAACAATGTATATCGCAACCAGGTTTAGTGGAGTAAACCAGCGTCCGCACGCTGGGACCAACAATGTATATCGCAACCAGGCTTAGTGGAGTAAACCAGCGTCCGCACGATGGGACCAACAATGTATATCGCCACCAGGTTTAGTCGAGTAACCCAGCGTCCGCACGCTGAGACCAACAATGTATATTGCAACCAGGTTTAGTGGAGTAAACCAGCGTCCGCACGCTGAGACCAACAATGTATATTGCAACCAGGTTTAGTGGAGTAAACCAGCATCCGCACGCTGGGACCAACAATTTATATCGCAACCAGGTTTAGTGGAGTAAACCAACAAAGTACGATCAGCAGCGAGAAGAACAATGTCACCAGAGCGACGGCTGGAGCCGGAGATTCAGGAACACAGTAAGATTAACCCGCGATGTGCAGGAACACAGGAACTCAGTAATATTAACCCGCGAGGTGCTGGAACACAGGAACACTGGAACTCTGGCATACAGGAACACTGGAACACAGGATCAGCAAGTACAGCAGGAACAGGCCCAGAAGCCTGGCAAGCAGGTCAGGCAGAGTGGAGTCAGAAACACCACGAAAGGGCAACCTGGACGTGCTCAGCCTGGGTTTAAAAAGGCTGTGTGAGGAGGGCTAATCACAGACAGCCAATCATGATACTCAGCAAGTGACTGACAATGAACAGCACCAATCCCGGGCACCGTGATAATTATAAATTGGAAATAATGGCAGCCATCTTGTAATAATTACCTTGTAAATGTGAGGAATATGGGGCATATGGGGTACTCTTATATTCAGGAGAAGCAAACGAATATATTTAGGGGTATTTTTTTGTCATAAACTAATTGTATGCAAATCCTGACAGGAAAATATAAGCAAAATGTTGTTTTTTTATTTTTTTCCTCTTTTTTTCTATTTTAATCTAATTAAATTATGAGGTATTCATATAATTGGGGTATCAAAAGAAAGCCCTACTTGTGCTTAAAAAACAGCATATAAATTGTGTGGGTGTACAAAGGGAATTAAAGAGAAAATATGATTGAACAAAGACATAGTCAAAAAAGTCAAAATTGCTCCAGTACTTAAGTCAAATCTAACTAAGATTTTCCCGGTCCTTAAGGGGTTACAATATCATCTATAGTGTGGTCTATGATCTTACTTCATCAAAAGAGTTGCACCGACTAAAACTAACTGAAACAAACATTAGCAAATGATAAAGCTCAGATGCACCCTGTAGAAAGCTTTATGTAAAATGTGTTACTGAAAATACATTTCTTGTGTTTGAAAGTGAAGTAATGCAGCAGAAGATTCCACTTCTTCATTTCTTCATCAGTAGTGTCCCCATGTTAACTCTTTGAATGTAGTCAAGGGGTTAAGGGAACACCTGATGGCATTTCTTTTTTTCTACTTTGTAGTTGTGATTAAAAAATGTAGGATATGCATTAATGACACTGAAATTAACCATATGAGTGCCAGCTGGGTACGGAATGCGTTCTGTACCACTCTGGCGCTCAAAGGGTTAATGTTTGGCCGTAAACGGCCACATCAGGATGAATACATACACGGCAGGGAAGTTTTCATAATGAAGTGCTCTACAGGTTAAGCATAAATTGTATTTGGCATTCGTATAAGTGACATTAAGAAAGTAATAATTTTACTAAATTGTGTTAGGCAAATACAACTGTCATTTCCAGTGCAACACAATAAGAGCTTTGGGATATCACACATGACTATTAGCTCCCGGTAGGGGCCCATGTGTAGAAATATAACGGCTCCTTCGTATAGAACGTCGTACAGTGCATCCTAGTAACGGACATAACGGTCACTCGGCAGAGCAGTGGACAGCCATTCACACTGATACAGAGCCGCGCTACAACTGTCTTATTTGGATAGCGAGCTATAACTATACCTGTTATTTGGAGATCGATATATACACCTGTTTTATTTGGATATTGAGCGATAACAGACATCATTAGTGAGACTAAGTAAGCATATTTATCCTCTCTTTGTAATTTAATGACTTTACTCCTAAAGTAAGCGTACCCCATGATTCTTTATAAGCACACTTAGCACCATATAAATTAGTGGACTTTGACATACTTTCGGAGAAACATAGGCACTTGACAGGACTTACCATTCACTGGTAGGAACCTTGTAGGAGTAAAATAGCCCGATTGATACCGCCCCCACCATGGGTCACTCCCCTCCGCATGTCTCTACTGTCCCACCCATTGCAGTGTGTATAATCTATCTGGAGGATTGGTGCATCTAGCAGTGTATTACCGACTGGTTGTTGTTGTGATGGGATCTCCGGGTGATGAGTTGCCCATGTCTGTTTGGTGTGTTGCAGCCTGTAGAATAACACAACAGTAAGTACATTGGCCTTGGGTTATGTGTGATAAATCCTTTCATAACCAGAGGGATTGTACAGCGAGTTGTGCACATCTAGACCTTAACTCTTTGAGTGTCATTTATCCAGTACATTGCAAAGAAGTGTGTTGGGTACCCCTCTGTCTCTCAAGAGGTTAAACGGTGAAACTAAGGCCTTATGTATTTGTAGACCAACCCAACTTCAATATATGCAGGGAACACACTTAACTATTTAGTTGAATGGAAATTCTAACCATTTGAATGCTAAAATGGTTTCCAGTGCTGTGCTTTGCAATTGGTTGGAGATATCTAGTATTCAAGTGGTGAAAATTACCATTTAAATTTATGGTAATGTATATTTGCTTTCTGGTGAAGTTGGTATGTTCCAAACTGCTTATCGTTAGTTTTTTTGCATCAAGGGCCTAGGGTCTTAACGCTTTGAGTGCCAGGTTGGTATCCAGTGCAATGCATTGATACACAATAACAAGTGTTTTGGAACTTTAGTACTCCAGGCACACCAGCAGTCATAGTCATTCTATCACTGCTTTATTACACAGGAGTTCTCAGTGCAGTGGCTCAGTTATTGAGATCAAGTTGTTAATTCAATGAGGGATATCCTGAAATACTGACCTTTTTATGTGTCCTGGGGTCTGGGGCTGTGCAAGCTAAAGAGCATTGCAAGCTAAAGAGATTCAGTCTTGTAGCAAACCAACTGCATTATACAGTATCTCACATAAGTGAGTACACCCCCACATTTTGGTAAATATTTTTATTTTATCTTTCATGTGACAACACTGAAGAAATGACACTCTGCTACAATGTAAAGTAGTGAGTGTACAGCCTGTATAACAGTGTAAATTTGCTGCCCCCTCAAAATAACTCAACACAAAACCATTAATGTCTAAACCTTGGCAACAAAGTACACCCCTAAGTGGAAATGTGGAATTGGGACCAATTAGCCATTTTCTGTCCCCAGTGTCATATGACTCGTTAGTGTTACAAGGTCTCAGGTGTGAATGGGGAGCAGGTGTGTTAAATTTGGTGCTATCGCTCTCATACTGGTCACTGGAAGTTCAACGTGGCACCTCACGGCAAAGAACTCTCTGAGGATCTGAAAAAAAGAATTATTGCTCTACATAAAGATGGCCTAGGCTATAAGAAGATTTCCAAGACCCTGAAACTGAGCTGCAGCATGGTGAACAAGACCATACAGCGGTTTCACAGGACAGGTTCCACTCAGAACCGGCCTCGACATGGTCGACCAAAGATGTTGAGAGCACGTGCTCAGCGTCATATCCAGAGGTTGTCTTTGGGAAATAGACGTATGAGTGCTGCCAGCATTGCTGCAGAGGTTGAAGGGGTAGGATGTCAGCCTGTCAATGCTCAGACCATACGCCACACACTGCATCAAATTGGTCTGCATGTCGTCCCAGAAGGAAGCCTCCTCTAAAGATGCACAAGAAAGCCCGCAAACAGTTTGCTGAAGACAAGCAGACTATGGACATGGATTACTGGAACCATGTCCTGTGGTCCGTTGAGACCAAGATAAACTTATTTGGTTCAGATGGTGTCAAGCGTGTGTGTAGGCAACCAGGTGAGGAGTACAAAGACAAGTGTGTCTTTGCCTACAGTCAAGCATGGTGGTGGGAGTGTCATGGTCTGGGCCTGCATGAGTGCTGCTGGCACTGGGGAGCTACAGTTAATTGAGGGAACCATGAATGCCAACATGTACTGTGACATGCTGAAGCAGAGAAGGAACCCCTCCCTTCGGAGAAGTATTCCAACATGATAACAACCCCAAACATACCTCCAAGACGACCACTGCCTTGCTAAAGAAGCTGAGGGTAAAGGTGATGGACTGGCCAAGCATGTCTCCAAACCTAAACCCTATTGAGCATCTGTGGGACATCCTCAAACGAAAGGTGGGGGAATGCAAGGTCTCTAACATCCACCAGCTCCGTGATGTCGTCATGGAGGAGTGAAAGGGGACTCCAGTGGCAACCTGTGAAGCTCTAGTGAACTCCATGCCCAAGAGGGTTAAGGCAGTGCTGGAAAATAATGGTGGCTACACAAAATATTGACACTTTGGGCCCAATTTGGACATTTCCACTTAGGGGTGTACTCACTTTTGTTGCCAAGGTTTATTTTGAGGGGGACAGCAAATTTACACTGTTATACTGTGTAACAGTGCTCCACTCTAAGATTTCCCCCCAAAAGTGTATATTTTTGGAAAGTAAACACCCCAGGCTTTCATTTTATGTAAGTTTTCAAATTTTTTACGCAGCCTTTTTACCACGAATCCTTCGTAAATCTTGATGTAAGTAAAAAATTCAACGTTTTTCACACTTAGTTTTCAATGTTGGTGTGAATTTCAAGCACAGGATAGGTGAAGATTTTTAAAAATGCATTGTTTAGTGTTCGGCTTCTTCTTCTGAGTACGGCAATACCCCATATTCATAGGTTTCTCAAGGTTTGGGGGAGTTACGGGGCCCAAATTGGAACATGCGCGTTTCCAGTTTCACACTTTGAATTTTCACAGCTTGCATCACTGGTGCCATGTCTCATTTGGGGCTGTGTTCCAGTGCTCCACTCTAAGATTTCCCCCCAAAAGTGTATATTTTTGGAAAGTAGACACCCCAGGCTTTCATTTTATGTATGTTTTCAAATTTTTTATGCAGCCATTTTACCACCAATCCCTCGTACATCTTGATGTAAGTTAAAAAAACAGCGTTTTTCACACTTTGACTTCAGTGTTGATGTGCATTTCAAGCACATGATAGGTGAAGATTTTTAAAACTGCATTGTTTAGTGTTCAGCTTCTTCTTCTGAGTACAGCAATACCCGATATGTATAGGTTTCTCAAGGTTTACGGGAGATACGGGACCCAAATTGGAACAAATATTGAATTTTCATATCTTTCTTATCTGGTGCCATTTCTTATTTGGGGCTATGTTCCAGTGCTCCACTCTAAGATTTCCCCCCAAAAGTGTATATTTTTGGAAAGTAGACACCCCAGGGTTTCATTTTATGTATGTTTTCAAATTTGTACGCAGCCATTTTACCACCAATCCCTCGTACATCTTGACGTAAGTTTAAAAAACAGCGTTTTTCACACTTTGATGTCGATGTTGATGTGAATTTCAAGCACATGATAGGTGAAGATTTTTAAAACTGCATTGTTTAGTGTTCAGCTTCTTATTCTGAGTACGGCAATACCCGATATGTATAGGTTTCTCAAGGTTTAGGGGAGATACAGGACCCAAATTGGAACAAATATTGAATTTTCATATATCTGGTGCCATTTCTCATTTGGGGCTATGTTCCAGTGCTCCACTCTAAGATTTCCCCGAAAAGTGTATACTTTTGAAAAGTAGACACCCCAGCCTTTCATTTTATGTACGTTTTCAAATTTTTTATGCAGCCATTTTACCACCAATCCCTCGTACATCTTGACGTAAGTTTAAAAAAATAGGATTTTAGTCTTACCTGTTAAATCCTTTTCACTTAGTCCATACAGGTCACTGGTACTCTGGGAGGCGATCCGCCCCTTTAATAGGCAGGAACAATTATGCAAATGACTGCAGTGGGCGGAGCCTCCCCTCCTACTTAAGCTGCCTTCAGGCCAGAGCCACTAGATTGATTTGAGACACAAAAACTGACCATAGGTAAGCAAGAAGGAAGACTCCTGTGAGCATGCCCCGAAGGTCTCCCACTGAATGCCACAGGAGAGCCAAGCATGGTCCCTTGACAGGGTGGGAGACCAGTGACCTGTATGGACTAAGTGAAAAGGATTTAACAGGTAAGACTAAAATCCTATTTTCACTGTCGTCCAATACAGGTCACTGGTACTCTGGGATGTACAAACATTGAGCTGACACAGAGAATCGGGAAGTAAGGCAAGGACCAGGCGCAAGGCCCAAGTCACTAGAACTGCTATGAACCAGTTAATTACATAGCCCAAAATGTAAGTGTCAACGGACACCAACCAGGGAAAAACAACCCCTGAACTAACACAGCACACGGAACCAGAGCCAACCGGGCTCAACAGTAAGGAAGCACTAAGAACCAGAGAGTAGAAGGCCTAGACAGGCAAAACTGCCTCCAGGACCTTCCTTCCAAAACTGGCATCAGCCGACGCCAGTACATCAACTCGGTAGTGCTTTGAAAATGTGTGCACAGAGGACCAAGTGGCCGCTCTGCACAGTTGATCAGCAGATGCCTGATTCTTGTAGGCCCAAGAGGCCCCAATAGATCTGGTGGAATGGGCAGTCACCCTGAAGGGAACATGCTTATTCCGCAACTTATAGGCTTCACGAATAGTAGCCTTAATCCAAGAGGCAATAGTAACCTTTGAAGCCGGTCTCCCTGCCCTAGGCCCCTCAGGAATGACGAATAGGGCGTCAGACTTCCTGATAGACTCGGTGCGATGAACATAAAACTTGAGCCAACGCACCACATCCAACAAATGGAGATCTCGTTCCTTGTCAGATGAAGGATTAGGGCAGAAAGAGGGAACCACTATCTCCTGATTGATGTGAAACTCAGATACAACCTTGGGTAAGAATTCCTTGGTAGTGCGAAGCACAGCCTTATCCTTGTGGAACACCAGGTAAGGAGGTTTACAAAACAGAGCCTGTAACTCTGCTACCCGGCGAACTGAAACAATAGCCAAAAGGAAGGCCATCTTCCAAGTCAAGAGACGTAATGGAATGGAAGCCAAGGATTCAAACGGGGGTCGCTGGAGAACTCCCAGCACCAAATTGAGGTCCCACTGGGGAGCAGGACTCTTAAAGGCAGGCCGAACATGAGTCACACCTTGGAAGAAAACTTTCACATCAGGAAGGATAGCAAGCCTTTCCTGGAAAAACACAGACAAAGCAGAAGTCTGGACTTTGAGGGAACTCAGACTGAGCCCTTTTTCAACACCATCCTGCAAAACAGCCAGGACAGTGGAAGATGGAAGTCTAGGGACACCTTCCGATCAGTACACCAAGCCACAAAGGTGGCCCAGATACGATGATAGATCTTGGAGGACACAGGCTTACGAGCACTGAGCATCGTCGACACCACTGAAGGAGAAAATCCCTTTTTCTCTAGAATCGAGGATTCAACTGCCATGCCATCAAATGGAGATGCTGAACATCCTCCTTCCACAGATATCCTTGAAGAAGTAAATCCGGACGGGCAGGGAGTGGAAACGGTTCCGCCACTGACATGGCCATCAACTCCGGATACCAGGACTGGCGAGGCCAGTTTGGAGCGATCAGGATGACAGGACAACGCTCCTGCTTCAACTCCTGGATGACTCTGATCAATAAAGGAAGAGGAGGGAAGATGTAAGCCAGAGGAAAATCCCAAGGAATTGACAATGCATCCACTGCTAGAGCAAGAGTGTCCCTCCGCCGGGAGCAAAACACCGGCACCTTCCTGTTGTGTCTGGTAGCCATCAGGTCCACTACAGGCACCCCCCACCTCTGGGTGAGTAGGTGAAACACCTCTGGATGAAGACCCCATTCTCCGCTGTCGACTGTGTGACGACTGAGAAAGTCTGCCATGAAGTTGTCTACGCCTGGAATGTGAACTGCAGAAATGACAGGCACGTGATCTTCTGCCCAAGATAAAATATCCTTGACCTCCAACCAGGCGGTGCAACTTCTTGTGCCGCCTTGCCTGTTGATGTAGGCCACTGCGGTGGCGTTGTCGGACTCCACTCTGACTGGACAACCTTCCAGCTGAGACTCCCAGTGTCTCAGGGCAAGCCGGATGGCACGCAGTTCCAGAACATTGATGGAGAGAAGAGATTCGTCCAGTCCCCATTTCCCCATAGCCCTGAAACGACCCAACACAGCACCCCATCCCCGGATGCTGGCATCCGTTGTAACCGTGGTCCAACAGGGAACCTGAAAGGATCTCCCTTTCAGGAGATGGGAGAGATCCAACCACCAGTGCAGACTCGATTCCACATGAGGAGGTAGAGAAACTGACAGATGCTGATGATCTGGATGATTCTTGCACGTCTGGATCACAAACCTCTGAAGTTCCCTGGAATGAGCCATGGCAAATGGTACCGCTTCGATCGTGGAAATGAACTTTCCCACCAGAGACGTCAACTTCGGCACTGGAACTCTGTCCAGCTCCAGGATCCCAGCCACTCGGATGGCTATCTGATGAGCCACTTCCTCCGGTAGAAACACCATGCATTGGCGAGTGTCGAACAGGAGACCCAGGAAAACAAGCCTCTGAGATGGGACCAAGTCTGACTTGTCCAGATTCAGGATCCAGCCGTGACGGTTCAGAGTGTGAATACACAGCTGCAGATGTCGCTGGAGAAGCTCCGCTGAGGAGGCTTTCAGGAGGAGATCGTCCATGTAGGGAGTCACCCTGACACCTTCTTGATGAAGTACCGCTATCAAGGAACCCAACACCCTCTGAAAAACCTGAGGGGCCGAAGTCAGCCCAAAGGGAAGAGCTGAAAACTGAAAGTGTCCCCTGTGGCAGGCAATCCTGAGATACCGCCTGCTCTCTGGATGAATAGGGATGTGAAGATAAGCATCCTGAAGGTCCAGGGAGGCAAGGAACTCCCCTGGAGACATTGCTCCAATCACAGAGCGCAGGGACTCCTGGCGGAAGTGGGAACTCACAACATAGGAATTGAGATCTTTGAGATCCAAAATGGGACGAGCACCTCCGTCCTTTTTGGCCACCACGAACAGGTTGGAATAAAATCCTGAACCTGTGTCCTCTGGAGGAACCAACTCCAGGACCTCCTTGTCCAAGAGATCCTGAATAGCGTCGTCGAACAGACGTCTTTTTGTAGGTTCCTGAGAAGGACGAGTAAAATGGAACCGAAAAGGAGGAAGGGAAGAGAAAGGGATCCTGTATCCCTCTGATACCACCTGAATGACCCATGGGTCCGCCACTGACTCCTCCCAAGTCCGGCGAAAGATGCGGAGACGTCCACCCACTGCCGGATGCGGACCCGGGTTCGGTGAGTCATGCCGAAGCAGTCTTGGAGGTTTTGGCCTTGGGGGCAACTTTGGGCTTCCAGGACTGCTTGGGCTTGGAGGAGGAGCGCGCAGAGGACGGACCCGTCTGGGAAGTAGAGCGTGTCTCAGTCTGAAAGGAACGAAAGGACCGATTGCGTTTGGCTGGAAACTTCTTCTTGAAGACTGAGGGTAGAAGAGTACTTTTACCACCAGTAGCCTCGCTGATCATTTCCTTAAGTTCAGAACCAAATAGCAAGTTCCCCTGAAAGGGTAAGGAAAGCAAGGCTTTCTTAGAGGCTGTATCAGCAGACCAGATTTTCAGCCAAAGGGCACGTCTGGCTACCACAGAAGAAGAGGAGGCCCTCGCCATCATGCGCACAGCATCAAAGGCAGCATCAGCAACATAATTTTGTGCTTCAGTAATGTTAGCAAGTAGCTGCAACTGCTCAGATACCGGTGCATCCTGGCGGACTGCCTCAGTCAGTCGTTCAGTCCAGGCCGCAATAGCTCTATTAACCCACGCCACTGCAAAGGTTGGACGCATGGCAGTGCCAATGGAGGCAAAAATAGACTTAAGAGAAAGTTCTAGCTTTTTGTCTGTCCAATCCTGCAGGGCAGAGGCATCAGAGACAGCTAAAGCAGTAGATTTGGACAGCCTGGAAACAGGAGCATCCACCTTGGGAGGATGAACCCATTTTGCCAGTTCAGTCTCAGGAAAAGGGTAAAGTTTGGCAAACTTTTTAGACACAGAGGAGGATTTGTCAGGATTCCTCCACGCCTCAGAGACTAGACGGGCAAGGGTAGGGTTACTTGGAAAACATACAACCGCCTTAGATGGTTTTTGGAAAACGTCAGTTGGATCATGAGTAGATTCCTGAGTCAGAGGAAGGTTGAGCGTAGTTATCACAGCTCTAATCAGACCCTCAGCCGAAACCTCAGGGTCACATTCATAAGGGTCCCCAATGGACCTGGTAGACTCAATAACAGTGCCTTCCTCAGCATCAGAATCCTGTAATAGTTCTTCCTCAGAAGAATCAGACACATCAGGAGCTCCCTGTGGCTTAGGCAGGGAAGTCCTGATAGTGGAGGGGGTCTGCCAAACCTGGAGAGCCCCCTGTACCTGAGCGGGAAAGAGTTGGAGTGTGGATCTGAGATCCCTAGTGGCAGCTTTAAACTCTTTCACCCAAGTTGGCTCAATAGCATGGCTGGGAAGCCCAGGGTTCCTATCACAACAATCAGTGCATTTAGGGCATAAATCACCAGAACAATCTCTAGGCAGCCCAGAGTGACAAGAGGAGCAAAGCGCAATGGGGGGAACAGACACCCCAGCCTCTTTAGTCTTGGGTCTCGCCCCTGGCTCCAGTGGAGTAGACATGCTCACAGCGTCAACATACACCACTAAACAATATCACCCAGTAAAAGTGTGAAAGATTAAAGTTTCACCCCAGAAATGCCTAAAAACGGACTTATCTGGCCAGCGAAGGGTTAATCTGCTGAGAGGAGAGAAGGCTCGGTCCCTGCGTAGTATACTCGCTGAGAAAGAACACCACAAAATGGCGGCCGTCAGGTCAGCCAATCAGAAATGAGCGCGAACCGGGCGCTCATGGGAAATGTAGTTTTCTCTCAGAAGTACCCCAAACAGTGCCCGAAGCCCCCCTGAACTCCCCACACCCTGTAAACATACACCGGATGATAGAGCAGGAGCTTAGAAGTAAAATGAGCCATCTCTGAAGTTGCTGTGACAAGCGGTTGCAGAGATATGTCCCACATTGTGAAATCCCATAGAGAGTAAAGGAGCAATGGCGTCTAAGCGGGAAAAGACGCGCTTAAAGGCGCGGAACACTAAATTTTAATAAAGTCCCACTGAACATTAAAAAGTGCAAAACAGTTACCCAATACATGAGAAACATAAGTAAAACTGTACCCAAAGCTCCGAACCCAGATAATACCACAGAAATTGCATAAACATGATAAATGCAAATAAAACACCCTTTGAGTGCTGGAGTGCAATGCAAACTCCCAAATACAAGCCCATCAAAGGGACACTGTGGGGACAAGTGGACCTTCAGCACTCAAGGGGTGGCTCACCTTTCTGCAGGACTTCTGTCTTCAGGTGACCATGATAAAGTAGGAATAGACCAGAGGTAAATTCCTCAGCAGGGAAGCTGCTTGACTCAAGCTGTTCCCTCTTCAGGGCATAAGGTCCACAGAAAATCCCTGGAAGCTGCACCAGCCACTTTAAGGAGGGCAATTCACAGCCATGGTCACCCTCCTAATGGTGGTATTCCATATTTGAGTAAAAATAACAAAACACTAAGATGAATTGCAAAGATGTTCTCCACCTGGTGTGCACAGCACACAGGAACAAATCAATCTAGTGGCTCTGGCCTGAAGGCAGCTTAAGTAGGAGGGGAGGCTCCGCCCACTGCAGTCATTTGCATAGTTGTTCCTGCCTATTAAAGGGGCGGATCGCCTCCCAGAGTACCAGTGACCTGTATTGGACGACAGTGAAACAGCGTTTTTCACACTTTGACTTCGATGTTGATGTGAATTTCAAGCACATGATAGGTGAAGATTTTTAAAACTGCATTGTTTAGTGTTCGACTCCTTCTTGTGAGTACGGCAATACCCCATATGCATAGGTTTCTCAAGGTTTGGGGGAGATACGGGACCCAAATTGGAACATCTGCATTTCCAGGTTCACACTTTGAATTTTCACAGCTTGTGTTACTGGTGCCATGTCTCATTTGTCCTGTGTAATAGTGCTCGTTTTTAAGATTTTCCCCCAAAAGTCTATATTTTTGGAAAGTAGACACCCCAGGCTTTCGTTTTAGGTGTGTTTTCAAATTTTGTTCACAGCCATTTTACCACTAATCCTGTGAAAACTTGATGTAAGTAAAAAAAAACAGCGTTTTTCACACTTAGACTTCAATTTTGATGTGAATTTCAATTACAGAATAGGTGAAGATTTTTAAAACTGCATTGTTTAGCGTTCGGCTTCTTCTTCTGAGTACGGCAATACCCCATATGCATAGGTTTCTCAAAGTTTGGGGGAGATACAGGACCCAAATTGGAACATGTGAGTTTCCTTTTACAGACATGCCATTTTTGCAGCTGGTGCCTTGTCTCATTTCGGACTGTTTGACAATACTGCAATGAATTTTACCCCCAAAAGTATATGTTGTAGAAGAGTAGACAACCCTGGCTTTCATTCTATTTGCACTTTTTCCAATTTTTTCGCTGCCACTGTATCAGCAATCCCTCCCAAAACCTGCAGTAAGGCAGAGAAACACCATTTTTTCACACTTATATTTTAGTGTTGCTCTGGATTTCAATCAGATGATATTTGCAGATTTTTTAAGTACTTTACATTAGTGGTGAGTTACATCGTCTGAGTACAGCAATGCCCCATATGCATAGGTTTGCAGGGTTTGGGGGAACTACTGGGCCCAGTAGGGAACATGTGTTTCCATTATCAGAGATAGAAAAAACTTAGGGTGCTTTGCTTCCCGTTATATTTTGATAGTGTTAGATCTAAGGAAGGATGTGTTTTGAAAAATAAAAAAACAGGATATTTCAGGGAGGAAAAGTGGCCAAACAATAAAATAAACTTCACAGCTCTACTGCATTGTGCCTTCATGGTATCGCTTGAAGCAGTCACCCATGCAGAAGCCAGGTTTGGAAGGGCAGTCAAGACAGTAAGTAAGTTGGGGTTTCTCTCTGTATTCTCTTGCTGTAGCAAACCCTGCAGCACTTTTGTGGATTTTTCTTTTGGGGGGTTGGGAGGATTTTATAAATAAAATGTATTACTCCAAGTTTTGGAGTTTTGTTGCCCCTTGAAACAAAAATTGGGAGATAATATGGAGCTGATACTGCAGAAAAGTTAGCTTTAGGGTGGGGTTTGCCAATTTGAAAATCAAAAAAGAATTGTAAGCTGCAGTCTGCATCATGTAAATGGCATCCTTTTTGTACCATGCCCTACACTTTCGCATGGTGAGGTACGGCTGCATGAGTTGATCACACAGATCAACTCCATCCATGCTCTTGTTGTAGTCTTTGATGCAGACTGGCTTTCTTAGTACCCCCCTCCTGCCACGAACAGAGACTGCCCCAGTTTTGTCCTCATGCATGGTGGACAGCATGTAGACATCTTTTCTGTCCTTGAACTTAACTGCCAGCAGCTCTTGCTGGCATGAAGCTGAGGACATCCCGGTTTTAAGCTTTTTTTCTACCAGTTCTTTAGGCATCTCCCTGCAATTGCGCCTGACAGTGCCACAGGCCACGGTGTCAAAATAAAAAAGTGACTTAAATAAAAGGGGGCTGGTGTAATAATTGTCAAAATATAAATGATATCCTTATTTAACAAGGGGTAAATCAGATCCCAAACTATCTTCCCATTTATTCCCACAGATTCCCAGGAGGATCAAGTTGGCTGTCCTTGACCTCGTAAATTCTAAAAGCCTGGGTGTAGCCTGTGGCACTTTCAGACAATTTATAAAAGTTTACACCAAATTTGGAACGCTTTGAAAGGATGTACTGCTTGAACCCTAACCTGCCTTTGAATTTCATTAGGGATTCATCTACACTAATTTCTTTTTGGGGAATATACACTTGGGCAAATGTTTTCTGCAAATGGTTTATTAGGGACCGAATTTTGAACAGTCTGTCATACTGGGGGTGTTCTTTTGGGAGGCACAGGGAATTATCACTAAAGTGCATGTCATTCTCTTATGTCCCAAACAAATGTTTGGGAGATAGGAGAATGAAAGAGAGAAACCAAAGCAAAGAGGAGGTGTGTAAACTTAGAGTCCCGGGTTAACATCAAGGTTGTCGTGCCCTGGGCAAGAAAGGGGGTCCTGGGCAAAAATGTGTGGGCCTGTAATTTTGTATTACACATTTTGGCTGGAACGGTCTGTAGGAATTTTATTAATAAATCTCTGATGGTGGGTGAAAAATATTGCCAGCCTTGCCATATAATACATCATACTCGATTAGTGTACTGTTACTGTACTGCTCACTTGTTAGTTGTTGATGTAGAGACAGGCAGTGAGTGACAATGTGAAGAGGGGTGACTGCTGACGACTATCTGGGCTGGCTGGCTGCCTTCTTTGGCAGGCCACCTCCTCGCTTCTCTGCCAGTTCGCGCTCTCACTTGCTCGCTTCTCCATGCTGCCAGGCCCTGTGTGGTCACCCGCTCCGTTCAGTGACCATCTCCACCCACCACATCACAGGCACAGCCAAAGAGAGAGTGTCCTGTCAACACACACCTCTCTCATTGGCTGCAGTGCATCGTAGCATGCTAGGAAGGTACTGGATGGCAGGGCACATCTAATGCCATTCGTACCTTGAATCATATTATATTGTGTAGGTAGTAAAAGAATGACATATACTGTAAAGCACTATGCACTGGGCCTCAATATTCGGGGCTAGCCAAGGCTACAATTGGGGCTTCAGCTCCCTTAGCCCCCCCTAGCGACGCCCTGTAAAAAATGTAAGAATAGATATTGGTGCATTGGATGGGGGCAAAAATGCAGCAGTATGAACCTCCACTCTTCCAGAGGTGAGTTAGCACATTGAAAATATTTGATGTCACTTCATTTTCATACGATACAGAGGCTTTGTTGGAAAGGGAGAGAGGCAGACACTTATGCGTGAGGGTAGGTTCAGGAGCAGCCTCATAACCCTTTGAGTGCCAGAGGGGTAGGCACACACATTACTTTGCCATTCCTGTAGCACTCAAAGGGTTAAAAGAGAATACTTGCGCTCTGTTTTCATGTTCTCCAGCTGTTCCACACGTGTGTGGCAAGCAGCTGCGAGTCAGTGTATAGTTGAGTAGGGGGTGAGGCGGAGGCTTCTGCAGGAGTGTGGGCTCCGGTTCAGACTGCAACAATAGAGAGGGCAAGCGACACAGAGGGGATATGGAGACAGACACAACATAACGTTGGAAGGTAAATGACAACAGACAGCACAGATAGGAGCCGAACTGATAGCGGGGCAGGTCCTTGGCAGAAGTCCAGAGTCAGACACAACATGAAAACCCGAGCCGGGATGGACAGCTATGGAGATGAGGGGACACAGCAGGGTGACTGGATTGGAGGAATGAGAGTATAGAGGAGAGGAGAATGAGTGAGACAGTGAGTACAATTGCACCGTGTTACATTACATTAGGGGACAGGAGAATGAGTGAGAAGGGAGAACGTCGAGAGAAAAGGCAATTTGTAATGTGTGTGACTCACTGCCGAGATTTTCACAGGAGCACCATTAGGCCTTCAGCCCCATGCCATTCCTGTGAATCTTGGAGCAATGTGAATGGTGGAAACATGCTATCTACTCCTCCTGTGGGGGGGGCATGTCTGGAGAGTTGCTGGTCACATGACCAGCTTCTCCTTTATAGTATAACTATAAAATAGTGGTAGACTTATTTGTTCAGTGCTATAAACAAAACATGAACATAAGAAGGATGTTAACATATTAATAAATTGTTGCAGGGGCCCCAGTGGAAGTGGTATGCTATTCTCATATGGAATAGTTCATTGTATTAATCCCTGGCATTGCTAAATCAGAGACATCATCAACACATATAGTGTTGCAAACCCAGGGGCTGGTAAATGGAGCCAACTAGGAATGGCAGCTTGTTACAGAGCTGGTGTTTTTGCACTTTTTGATCTCCTGCTCTTACTGTAGCAATGCAATAAACCAGAGGGCTGTGCAGGAAGTTAATATTTTCATTGATCCTTCCCACTTAGCTCCCTGATTCTTTTACTGACATATAGAAGGTTGGAAGGACACATCATTACATAGATTAACACCCTCAGAGATGCAAGTAATTAAGATACTGATTTTAAAAATGTAATTCCCCACTGCCCTAATTATTCTGTAATTCGTACATAATTATCATATACTTTGGAGCTTTACAGATGCCAAATAGACGTGAGGCCACTTGTGGATGGTCTGTATGAGGCATGCAATCTCAACTAAATACATGTTTAGCTCTTTCGGTTACCAGTGATACAATCTCACCTGTGACAGGACTCATATCTTTGCCCTGTCATAAGATGTGCCAACTCTCATTCAAAAGCTGGCAGAATTGTTTCCATTGCATATTGTAAGTGGTTATGAAACTGAGTATTTGTATCACTGGTACAGTTGAGAGAAATTAAAAGAAAAGTGATAAGTATGCAGGGCCTGTACTGTATGTCCTTTTAATAAATGTGGAGAGATAGGGCTAGATTTAAAGGCTCACGTTAAACTAGCCGCTAAGTGAAAAAGGCACATCGCTCGCAAATAATAAATGAGTTACAGCAGATTCAATAGGTACTCTACAAGAATAGCTATCGAGCGTAGGCACAGCCAAAACAAGTAACACAAAGCCAGTTGTCGCTCATGTTAATGCACAACATGCGGCCAAATCACCCGATAGGTTACATGTTGTTTTGAGCTATGCTAACGGCTGCCGTTGGCTAGCAATCCTGATTGATGCAACAACAAATTCAAACACACAGCCAATCACAAAGCCCCAAAGTATCCAAAAAGTTCAAATACACCTATATATACCCAAAAAAGAGGATTTTAGTCTTACCTGTTAAATCCTTTTCACTTAGTCTATACAGGTTACTGGTAACTCTGGGAGGCGATCCACCACTTTAAGTAGGCAGGAACATTTCTCCAAATGTATGCAGGGGGTGGAGCCTCCCCACCCTCCTTAGCTGCTTCCCAGTCAGCTTGATGCCAGAATGATTTGTGACCCTACCAACTGACCAGAAAAGGGAGAGAAGAAGAAGACTCCTGTGAGCATGCCCCGAAGGACTCCCACAAGTTGCCACAGGAGAGCCAAGCATGGTCTCTTGACAGGGTGGGAGACCAGTAACCTGTATGGACTAAGTGAAAAGGATTTAACAGGTAAGACTAAAATCCTCTTTTCACTGTCGTCCAATACAGGTTACTGGTAACTCTGGGATGTCCAACCATTGAGTTACCCTGAGGTGGGAAAGAGGCAAGGACCAGGAGCAAGGCCCCCAAAGTCACCAGGACCTCCATGGACCTACAGGTCAGAGGTCCCAACAAAACAGAAGTGTCAACGGACACCAACCAGGGGTAAAAACAGACCCCAGGAACTGTTACACAGCACACTGAACTAGAGCCACCAGGGCTCAACAGTAAGGAAGCACGAAGAACCTCAGAAGAAGAAGACCCTAGACAGGCAGAACTGCCTCCAGGACCTTCCTCCCAAAGCTGGCATCAGCCGAAGCCAGCACATCCACACGGTAGTGCTTCGAGAAAGTGTGCATAGAGGACCAAGTGGCCGCCCGGCACAGCTGATCAGCAGACGCTTGATTTTTGTAGGCCCAGGAGGCCCCAATGGACCTGGTAGAATGGGCCGTAACCCTGAAGGGAACATGCTTGTTTCTCAATTCATACGCCTTTCGAATTGTAGACTTAATCCAAGATGCAATAGTCACTTTGGATGCCGGTCTCCCAGCCCTAGGACCCTCCGGAATGACGAACAGAGCGTCAGACTTCCTGATGGATTCCGTGCGATGCACATAAAACTTGAGACAACGCACATCATCCAATAAATGCAGATCCCTCTCCTTATCGGAAGAAGGATTAGGGCAGAAAGAGGGCACCACAATCTCCTGATTAATGTGGAACTCGGAAACAACCTTTGGTAAAAACTCCTTGGAGGTACGGAGAACCGCCTTGTCCTTGTGAAACACCAAAAAGGGTGGTTTACAGGAGACAGCTTGTAACTCCGCCACCCGGCGGACAGACACAATAGCCAGAAGAAACGCCATCTTACAGGACAAAAGGCGTAAAGGAATGGTAGCCAAGGACTCAAAGGGCGGATGCTGAAGAACTCCCAAGACCAGATTAAGATCCCACTGAGGAGCTGGACTCCGAAAAGCAGGACGCACATGAGCAACGCCCTGGAAGAAGATCTTGACATCAGGAAGCATAGCAATATGTTCCTGGAAAAGGACAGAAAGCGCTGAAGTCTGAACCTTAAGAGAACTCAGGCTGAGTCCTTTATCCACCCCGTCCTGCAGAAAGGCCAGGACAGTAGGAAGGTGAAAATCGTGAGACAGGTCCCTGTCAGCACACCAAGAGAGAACAATCGACCAGACCCGGTAATAGATCTTGGAAGAAACGGGCTTTCGAGCACAGAGCATGGTAGAAACCACAGCAGAAGAAAACCCCTTCTTCTTCAAAACAGAGGATTCAACCTCCAGGCAGTCAAATGGAGACAATGAACGTCCTCCTTCCATAGGTAACCCTGTATCAGAACATCTGGACGAGAGGGAAGAAGAAATGGCTCTGTCACTGACAGAGCCAGAAGGTCCGGATTCCAAGACTGACAAGGCCAGTTTGGAGCAATGAGGATGGCCGGACAACGCTCCACCTTCAGCTTCTGGATCACCCTGATCAACATTGGAAGAGGGGGAAAAATGTAGGCTAGGGGAAACACCCAAGGAATCGACATGGCGTCGACCGCCAGAGCCAGCGAGTCCCTCCACCTGGAGCAGAACGTCGGAAACCTTCCTGTTGTTTCTGGTCACCATCAGATCCACCAAAGGAACCCCCCACATCTGAGTTAGAAGCTGGAACACCTCCGGATGGAGCTCCCACTCTCCGCTGTCGACTGTGTGACGACTGAGGAAATCTGCCATGACGTTGTCTACGTCTGGAATGTGCACCGCAGAAATATCGGAAACATGAACCTCCGCCCAGGACAGAATAGCCTTTACCTCTAGCCACACGGCGAGACTTCTTGTCCCGCCCTGTCTGTTGATGTAAGCCACGGCAGTGGCATTGTCAGATTCCACTCTGACCGGGCAGTCCTCCAGTTGAGATTCCCAATGTCGTAGAGCATGGAAAATCGCCCGAAGTTCCAGGATGTTGATGGAGAGAAGAGATTCCTCCAACGACCACTTCCCCTGAGCGCTGAAATGACCCAGGACAGCCCCCCAGCCCGAGAGACTGGCGTCCATCGTGACCGTGGTCCAGTAGGGTACCCAAAAGGGTCTCCCCTTCAAGAGATGGGAAAGGTCCAACCACCATTCCAAGCTCAACTCCACATGAGGAGGAAGAGATACTGACAACTTCTGATGATCTGGACGATCCCTGCACGTCTGAATCACGAACCTCTGAAGTTCCCTGGTATGTGCCATCGCAAATGGCACCACCTCTATCGTGGAGATTAACTTCCCCACAAGGGAAAGCAACTTCAGGACTGGAATCCACTCGAGAGCCAGGACCCTCGATACTCGCTGAGCAATCTGATGCGCTACTTCCTCTGGCAGAGACACCATACCCTTCTGAGTGTCGAACAGCAGACCCAGGAAGATGAGATGCTGAGATGGGGACAAGTCCGACTTGTCCAAGTTCACAATCCACCCGTGGTGAGTGAGTACCTGAATGCAGGTCTGAACTTGCCGGTGAAGAAGATCCACAGACTCTGCCTTCAAAAGCAAGTGGTCCATGTACGGAGTCACTCTCACTCCATCCCGATGAAGGACGGAGATCAACGCCCCCAGAACTCTTTGGAAAAAGGAAGAGCTGAAAACTGAAAATGACCCCTGGCGGAGGCAAACCTCAGATACTGCCTGCTCGTTGGATGAATGGGGATATGCAGATATGCATCCTGCAGATCCAGAGAAGCTAGACACTCCCCTGTGGACATGGCTGCGATCACATTGCGCAGAGATTCCTGACGATAGTGAGACTTCACCACAAAGGAATTGAGATCCTTAAGATCCAAAATGGGACGGCCCCCGCCATCCTTCTTGGAGACCACAAAAAGGTTGGAGTAAAACCCCAAACTCATGTCCACAGGAAGTACTGGCTCCAGGACCTCTTTGTCCAAAAGATCCTGAATAGCGCCTTCGAACAACCTCAGTTTCTCTTAATCCTGCGGACAACGAGTGAGATGGAAACGAAGGGGAGGAAGGGAAAAGAAAGGGATCCTGTAACCTTCTGAGACCACCTGTAAAGCCCATGGGTCCGACACAGATGCTTCCCAAACCCTGCGGAAGAGGTGGAGGCGTCCACCCATTGCAGGGTGTGGACCCAGGTTCGGTGAGTCATGCCGAAGCAGGCTTGGAAGACTTGGACTTGGAGGCAACCTTGGGCTTCCAGGACTGCTTGGGCTTGGAGGAGGGAAGAGGATCGGACGGAAATGTCTTGGAGGATGAACGCGCCTCCGCCTGAAAGGAACAAAAGGACCGGTAACGCTTAGCCGGAAACTTTTTCTTGAAGACCAAGGGCAAATGGGTACTCTTACCTCCAGTAGCCTCACTGATCAGCTCATTGAGCTCAGAGCCAAACAAGGAAGTTCCATGGAAAGGCAAAGAAAGCAAAACCTTCTTAGATGCAGTGTCAGAGGACCAAATCTTAAGCCTAAGTGCGTGCCTAGCCACCACAGAAGAAGTGGAGGCCCTAGCCATCATGCGGACAGCATCAAAGGCGGCATCAGAAACATAGTTCTGTGCTTCAGAAATATTGGCAAGCAAGCGCAACTGCTCTGAAACCGGCGCGTCCTGACGGACCGCCTTGGTGAGTTGCTCAGTCCAGACCACAATGGCCCGGTTAACCCACGCCACAGCAAACGCCGGTCGCATAGCCGTGCCAATAGACGCAAAAATAGACTTGAGGCAAACCTCTAACTTTTTATCCGTCCAGTCCTGCAATGCAGAAGCATCAGAAACAGGCAAAGCAGTTGATTTAGACAGTGTAGACACAGGAGCATCCACCTTGGGAGGATGAACCCATCTAGCCAGTTCAGCCTCAGAAAAGGGATAAAGTTTAGCAAACTTTTTGAGACTGAAGAAGACTTATCAGGATTTTTCCAAGCATCGGAAACCAAACGTTCCAGTGTAGGGTTAGGAGGAAAACAAATAACAACTTTTGCCGGTTTCTGAAAGACATCAGTTGGGTCAGAGGGAATCTTTTGACTCAAGGGAAGATTAAGGGTGGACAGAACGGCCCGAATTAGGCCCTCTGCAGAAAATTCAGGGTCACATTCAAAGGGGTCTCCAACAGACCTGGTAGACTCAATAACTGTACAATCCTCACCATCAGAATCTAGCAACAATTCTTCCTCAGAAGAATCAGACACGTCAGGGGCCCCCTGTGGTTTAGGCAGGGAGGTCCTGATGGTAGAGGGAGCCTGCCATACCTGCAGTGCTCCCTGAACCTGAGAGGGAAAGAGTTGAAGAGTGGACCTGAGGTCCCTGGTTGCAGCCTTACACTCTTTCACCCAAGCTGGCTCTATAGCATGGCTGGAAGGCCCTGGGTTGCTGTCAGGACCTTCGGAGCATGCTGGGCATAAATGACCAGAGAATTCCCTAGGCAGCCCTGAATGACAGGAGGAGCAATGCGCAATGGGGGAAACTGATGCCCCAGTCTCCTTAGTCTTAGGTCTAGTCCCAAGCTCCAGCGGAGTGGACATACTCACAGTGTCAGATATACCCCACTGACAGAAATCACCCAACTAAAGTTTGAAGATTAAAGATTCACCCCAGAAACGTTTAAAACTAAACTTATCTGGCAAACGAAGGGTTAATCAGCGGAGGAGAGGAGAAGGTCCGGTCCCTGCGTAGTATACTCGATGAGAAGAACTCACAAAATGACTGCCGCAACGGGAGCCAATCAGAAAAAAAGGCGTGAAGCAAGCGCTCATGGGAATCATAGTTTTTCTCACAAAGTACCCCAAAACAGTGGCTGAAGCCCCCCAATTCCCCTAACACACTTGACTAGTGAACCGGATGAAAGAGCAAGGGAAGACAAACAAAATGAGCCCACTCTGAGATCGCTAGGTGGAGCGGTTCCAGGGATACGTCCCACACAGTGTAATCCCATAGAAAGTAAAGGAGCAATGGTGGCTATGCGGTAAAAGCATGCCTTAAAGGCGCAGAACATAAAATTTAAGAAAATTAACCCCAGTCATAAAAAGGTTAAAAACACATATAGAACACATGTACATGAGGAGGAAACACTATCCCATAAAGAAAGTGTAACAGAACCCGTAATAAACGTGTCAAACCAGCAGACAAAGGGTTAAAATGCCACCTAGACTGCTCCAAAACTCACAGACAAACACTCATATACAATAAATAAGTATATATATAAACACCCAATGAGTGTCGGAGTGCGAAATGAGAACTCCCAAATATAAGCCCAAAGAGGGACACCGTGGGACAAGTGGACCTTCAGCACTCAAAGGGTGGCTCACCTTCTGCACGTCTTCTGTCTTCAGGTCACCATGCAAAGAAAGGATTACCACAGTGGATAATCCCCCAGGGAAGTACTTGAAGCCAAGTTGTTCCCCCATCAGGGCATAAGGTCCACCAGAAAATCCCTGGACACTGACCTAGCCACTTTGGAGAGGGCATTTGTCAGCCATGGTAACCCGCCTAATGGTGGTATTCCATATTTGACAGAAAATAACAAAATACTAAAACTGAAGAGAGATGTTCTCCACCTGGTGTGAACACACCCAGGAACAAATCATTCTGGCATCAAGCTGATTGGGAAGCAGCTAAGGAGGGAGGGGAGGCTCCACCCCCTGCATACATTTGGAGAAATGTTCCTGCCTACTTAAAGGGGCGGATCGCCTCCCAGAGTTACCAGTAATCTGTATTGGATGACAGTGAAATAACCATTACATACTGTCTGTTATCGAGTTCTTGAGAGCTTGATATCAGGACCCAGGAGCGGAGGATAGTGATCAGAGAGAGGGAGACAGGAGCGTTCATTGGAGGTAGAGGAGTTTTTGAGTTTGGAGTTTGGCGAGCATTGCACATAATTCGACACATATCACACCTTTGCACATATTACATACACCCAAACAAACACACTTACTCCTTTTTTTTATAACACCTCACACATTTTAAATTTTTATTTTTACAGTATGAATCTGTGAGTGAAAGTGTGTGACAGAGAGTGAGTGGATCGAGTGTGTCTGTGAGGGCCTGTGGGAGTGCCTGGGGGTGAGTGGGTGAGTGATGGCCAGGAGAGGAGGACAGGAGAGAGGGATGGGGAGAGTAGTGGAGGAAGAGGAAGGTCAGGAGGGTACTCCTGAGCAGAGCAGGGGTGGGAGAGGGGGATCCGGCCCACAAGAGCAGGCACACGGAGGACAGGGACAGAACCTGCAGTGGGACGAGGGGTAGTTGCTGGTGAGCACCCCACACAGTCAGAGCAGGCAGGACTCTCCGACTCAGAATCCTCCCATGCCGGAGCTGACGAGGGCAGGATCAGGGATCCGAAATATACAGAGGAGGAGAACACGGCTCTCGTGGAGGCTGTCCTAGAGAGACAGAGTGTTCTCCAACCGACGGCGAAGGTCCCTGACCTGTCAGCGAGGAGGAAGGAAGCCTGGAACCAGATCTGCAGCCGGGTGAACGCGGTAGCTCCATGCAGGCGGGACATGGGGTCCATCAAAAAGCGATGGGACGACTGCCGGAGGGTGGTCAAGAACAAGCTGTCTGACATGGCCAAGCAAGTTCGAGGCACCGGAGGTGGCTCACCTGTCCCCATCACCTTCTGCGGGTGGGAGGAGATGGTGCGGCAGAACATGTCCCTGTCACGGTTTTCAAGACACTCAGACCAGTAGGTGAAATAAAATGCAATTTTATTAAGAACAAAATAAATGACAAAGATCGCCGCCTATAGGCAGCACTATGTAGCAGAAGGAAGGCAATAGTATGACCAATATAAAAGTAGAGTAGAAAATAGCACAGGCAACTGACAGGTACTGAGTACTGATATACAAGAGTTAACGGAATAATCAATCCATCTCAGTTGTGTAGTTTGGCACACCCAAGGTGTTAAAGGTGGTGAGTGGTGGAGAAGACTCAACACCAACAGTCTGTAATACTGAGGAAACTGTCCAGCAAAGAGGAACCTGCCACCCAGAGCCTGCTGTGCTTGAATGGTAGCCCCCACGGGCATATAAACAGAGCAAGTAGACTGCCAGAGCTTGAGTGAATAGCCCCCACGGGCATAACGGAGACAACTGAATTGCAAGAGCTGGAGCCACTAGCCCCCACGGGCGTAATGGCAGGAACTGGATTGCAAGAGTTTGAACCAATAGCCCCCACGGGCGTAACGGAAGCAAATGAATTGCAAGAGCTTGAGCCAATAACCCCCATGTGCGTAATGGAAGGAACTGGATTGCAAGAGCTTGAGCCAATAGGCCCCATGGGCGTAATGGTAGTGACTGAATTGCAAGAGCTTGAACCAATAGCCCCCACGGGCGTAATCACAGAGACGTCCACTGAAGCAGCCAGAACCGTGCGCCACCGGGCGCGGAGTGAGCTACACCGGACTGCAAGGAGAGGAACGGCTCAGCACCCAAGCAACTCTCTGTATGAGACTGAAGGCCCAGAACCGGTACACAGCTCTGCACGGGTTAACGGCTCGATAGTTGGAACACAGCTCTGCACGGGTTAACAGCTCGATAGTTGGAACACAGCTCTGCACGGTTAACGGCTCGATAGTTGGAACACAGCTCTGCATGGATAGACAGCTCGGTAGTTGGAACACAGCTCTGCACGGGTTAAAAGCTCAAAAGTTGGAACACAGCTCTGCAGGAAGCCGCTTAGAGGCAGGAACCAGCACAGCACGGGTAACCGCTGCAGCCGCTCAGGACAGCAAAGTGGGACCGTCACAATGTTGCTGTGGCGACAGAGGAGGATGGAACGTAGACCGGGCCAGAGTAACTGGTGCAGGTCACAGAGCAGGAATGTCAACAAACCGGGTCGAATCACAGAGCAGGTTCTCAGACAAGCCGGATCAGGATACAACCAGGAACGTCAGCCAGGCCTGGTCAAATCATGGAGCAGGTTCTCAGACAAGCCGGATCAGGAAATGAGCAGGAACGTCAGCCAGGCCGGGTCAAATCACGGAGCAGGAACACAGGATCGTAGTCAGAGACAGCCAAGTTGGTACACAGGAAATCAGGAACACAGGAACACAGCACAGCAAAACTGGCTCAGGAACACCACGAAAGGGCACCTGACAGGTGCCACTGGCCCAGTATAAAAAGGTCACCAGGGGCGGGCCAAACAGGCTCAACCAATCGGAGCGCAGCACAAGCGAGAGTGACAAGAATGAGAACCTGCACCGTGATAGTCCCCGACCCTGATCGAGGGGGTCGTTGGAGGAGCTGACACTGGAGATGAGAGGAGCCTCCACACTACCGGTAAGTGCAACACTACATAACCACACACTACATAAACCAACACCAGCTGCACACACAGTCACACCTCAACACATGCCCATCACTCATCCATACAACTGCACCAACACAGCACCCTGAGGGTTAAAAACAGGACACAACACCAGGACAAATGTCAAGGTCCAACTTGGGACAAACCTGTCAAAGTCCTACTTCAACCCTCCTGTTGCTGTGCTCATCATACACAATACAAAAACCGTGCTGTTCAAAATGGCATCTGTTAAATATCATCACTGTTCACACACAATGTCACCCATGTCCCCACAGGGAAGTCAGCACCTAACCCCTTGAGTGCTAGAGAGATCATCAATGCATCGAACAAGAATGCTTTGGCAACCCCTCTGGGATTCAAAGGGTTAACCAAACAAACAAGTCAATAGGCCAGCGATCACATGCTACACAGGGGACATTCACTAAGCGGTGACAAAGAGATGGTGGAGACAAAGTAACCCTCACTTCACCAATACCAGTGTTAGTCTATGGAGAATATGCAAAAACAAGAATCAAGTTGATATGACAGTGTCCCAGAGAATAACTGGTTGTATGTGCAACACACAGGCCGCAAACAATGCCCCAGAATTAAAGGTGGATGAAGTAGGCCTTGGTGTTGTGGCTGCAATCATTTACTCTAACTTGAAATGATATATCTCACATCTGATTCCCACATGGATCCACAGGGGTGCTGATGCCATGGATGGATGGTACACCAGCCACTGTTTGCAGGATACACATGGGAACCAAATATCAACCATTGTACCTTGGTCACCAACAGGCTATGAATGATGGATATCTCAGATTGAGTACGGTTGCCTCACGCAGAAGGATGGATGGGCTCATACACAGAGAAAACAGGTCTCAATCAAAGATATCCCTCACTACTGGCTTGATTGTTGCCCTCAGGATTCAACTGGAACACACAACACGGACAGGATACTTGTCAAATTCATCAATCTGTGACTGGCAGGGTGGTATCCCATGCATCACAATTTAATGCATATGATATCATCATGACAACCAGAGAGTCACCTGTAAAGTAATCCAAAATTGTGCATTGAACATGATCAAATAAGAAGATAGGGTTGAATAACATTTGAATCCCACTGCAGATATATTCACAAGAGATATGGACACTAACAAAAAAAGTCAGATATGTTCCTTTCAAATGTTTCAAAATATGTCCCAACACAATGTGAACACAGAGATCAGTTTACTGGATGTGGTTGCCTTACTGGCCAGATATGTGCACCCATCAAAAATTAACCTACATTGCTACCATCCAAATACACATACATAGTATATCCCACTCTAGGTAGATGGGATAAACGTGGTATGTTCATATGTATCATATCAATCCAATGTATTTTTGGATGGGTGCACATATATAGCCAGTAAGCAAATCACATGTACAGAAGTGCTCTCTGGCTTCACATCTCATATCCACATACATATATGACCATTGCTACCTGCGTGTAACTGTAATGGGATAGCAATGGGTAATGTCATCATGATGTAATATCATTGGCATCGTAAAAAGATGTGTCTCGATGTAAGTCCTATCCCTCCAAACCTCATGGTTATACAGATATTGCCCTATGTGACAGGTGGAGATATCTGTCATTTGACCACATGGAGGCTCTTCAGCAGAGCCAAATTTGCAACATTTTGAGATAAATACCTCTTTGGAATGGTCCACAGAGTGTGCTTGCAAACCATACACACTCTGTAGACCATTCCAATTAAGTATTGTTCTGTAAATGGTGTGATTTTGGCTCTGCTGAAGAGCTTCTGTGTGGACAAATGACTGAAATCTCCATCTGTCACATAGATGGGAGGGTGTTGCAACAGCCTCACTGTACTATTTTGGGCCACTGTGATATTGCACCTTAAAATGAAACCTTTACCCGTAATAACTCAAACAACACCTTTCAGCAGTGGGAGTACCCTTGTTTACCCAGGGGGATGAACCCAAACACATATATTTTTATTCACCACATATCAAATTATAACTGTCTCCCCAAACCTATGTCTAAGTTCACTAATCAAAACATCTCATTTCTCCACACAGCTTACGGCCCTCAAGCCCAGCGGGTGCCCGTGGAGGAGGCTACGTCACCCCCCAGTGAGGAGTACACAGACGAGGAGGGGACCAGCCGGTGGTCACTATACCCACCATCCCCATCTCCTCCAACACAGGCTGCACCACCACCTGCTGCACCACCACAGGCTGCACCCCTCCAAGCTGCACCACCACAGGCTGCACCCCTCTAAGCTGCACCTCCCCAGTACAGTGGCTGGAAGCAACAGGAGGAGAGGTGGATGTATCCAGCCACCTCCACCAGCTACTACCCTCCAGCAGCAGCACCACCACCGCCAGGGAGGCAATGGCTGCCAGGGACAGTGGCCACCACCTAATATGGGCCATATGCATCCCAGATCAACCCACCCTCCTGGATGGCTCCACAGCATGCCCCAAGGTATGATCCCAGGTGGGGTCCAAGCACCTGTCTGTGGCCAACATATGACCCTTGGCCACTGGACTACCCACACCTGGGCCTGATTGGGGAGCCCCAGCGCCCTCTACCCAGAGACAATTTCACACCTCCACCAGCACACACATCATTGGGCAGCTCGGAGTCACTTGATGTGGTGTGCATATGCCCATCATCTGCACCAGCCACTCCAACAGCTGTCACAGCACTTCCGGCAGCAGCAGAGGAAACAGCACCCTCAGCAGCAGAGGACACAGCAGCACCAGGGTCACTGGGCACATCCACCTCCAGCACTGCACGCCTCACAGGGATGGTGGGGGAGTGTATGGCCCTGCAGAGGAGACTACTCCGGTCGAGCAGGAGAACAGATGTGAACATCACCAGGACCCAGAGGGAATCCAGGAGGAACACAGGGAGACTGGAGACCAGAATCCAAGCCCTGGAGTCAGAGGTGGCCAGGGTGAACACACAACTCCACCAGCTCCAGACAGGGATCATGGACATGTTCACACAGGTACTTGTGGAGCTGCGGGAGATCAACCGCAGGGAGACCCTGAGGATGGAGAGGGAGAACCTGCGTTCCACAGAGGGGTCTACTGCACCCACCACCCCCTCCAGTGTTACCCATGAAGCCACACCTAGGAGTCAGAGGGTGACCAGGCGATCAACAAGGGCATCCACCTCTGGAACCCAGTCTAAGGCCCCCCGCTCCCAAAAAGAAAAAATGAAAGGCCCAACCTGTTAACTGCCCCCTCAATAAAGAAACATTGCGCTTTTGATTCCGGTCTGATCTGCTGTGTCTTCAGTTATGGATTGGGAGGCAGGGTTGTCTCCAATGCATTGCCATACAATCCAGTGAACACAACCTCTGCCTGAGTGAAATGTTTGTAGGATGCTACAACATGGGTTCACACACACACATCGTTGTTCAAATTCACCTGGCAACCCATCCCTGTTGCCATATAACACAACAGTGTTACATGGCCATGTTGTGTGTTAGAATTGTTCTGAACATACCCCTCATCATAACAACTGGTGAAACACTTAACATTCGTCTGCATCAATTGTTGTGTTTGAAGGGGAACCAAACAAACAGCTATGTGACTTAGCAGGGAAATAACAAGCAGGGTAGATGGAACATGCTTCACTATTGACTTTGGATCAAACTCCTATTGTGCAGATGACTTAATGTTGAACACAATGTACACCCTAGGATCCCAGTGTGTGGGCTACACATTGGGATCCTAGGGGGAGCATTGTGTTCTCCAGTAAGTCAGCTGCACAATAAGTATTTGAATCACAGCCTAACTTACTGGATAACCCAATGATTTTCCTAAGATGTCAAACACATTAAAAACTTAGGCTGGGTATTGGGTTATGTACTAAGTTGTGTTGTTGTTTAACTAAGGTTGTAACACACTTCACCAGTGATAACACTTGTCCACTTGGTCTTGTTGTTTTTTTGATGTAGCCCATGTACTGAGATATGTCAACCTACAGCAATCTCAGGACATTGATTATATTGAGCAAGACACAAACCGTGGACTTCACATCACTGTGGAAGTAATGATGTCCCCTGTATCACCTGCTATCACCACAACACCCATTAGTGTATCACTGCCATCATCCCATTGCATGAATACATCACAATGTTCACTCATGGTCAAACAACCAGTGGACTCCTGTGATGTGGGTCATGCCTTCCAATGTATGAGGTATACTCTAGCCCTGAGTATGGTTCATAATTGAGAGATGTCAAATCCAACATTTATTCATACAGACGGACACATACTGAATAGTGATAGTACTCCTTTATTGTGTCTCAAACTACAGTAACACATACATGTGTTTTCTGGGTATATAGCCTATATGCATGAAACACTTGTATGAGCACACAAACGGTACATCTGAACTAAATAGGGATACTCTAGTAACACTGGGGAACTGCTCATGTGTTGTCCACATGGTTTGTCTACTCTGTGACAAGCAGTCTTACTATACAGGTCTGATACCTGGGTGGTAGTACACACATGAATTTGTGTGTATATGTGAATGTTCCAGTAGAGGTTGCTTTGAACATCAGGTCACACATTGCATCACCAAAACAATCACTGGAAACACTGGAAACTGAGCTTCATGGAAGTGTTGTCCAGACTTCAGTCCAGTCACATGGAAACTCCTCTGTTCAAGGATGGATCGTGCTATGGATGCCTGTGGGACAAGAGGACAGGATTTGGAACATCACCATCGAAGTGTTCATCACGCAACAGCTACAACATCATGATCCTCTTCATCTTTCTCCTTACATGGGGCTACACGAACCATTGCTGTGGAATGTGTTGTTTACTAGTCTATGAACCATCATGGGGGATAACTAATGGGATGTTAACCATCTTTAGGGATATATGCCCCTGACATGGTTACACACATCAACAGATATGTCCTGATAGCTTCCTGACAACAATATATTTGGTCTGCCACTGTCAGAGACAGTCCAAATATGTTTGGATCATGGAGCTATCAGGACATATTTGTTGATGTGTGTATTTCTGTCTGGGGCACATATCACTGCAAACACACACAGGTCAGCATGGTGTCCCTGGAGACGTGATCCACATGTAATGAGCTCTATGTTGTGTAACACACTACCACTGTAGATCCATCCCTCTGCTGCTCTTTTTAGCTCTGGCAAACTATAGGTCCCATGTTCGCTCAAATGTCTCCTTAACCCCTGATGTGACAGAGTGTTATCCGATGCATTGCCTTGGATGAGACTCTCTCACCACAGGGGTACCACGGTTGCTATGGGTGTGATCCTAGGAAAACCACTTTAGTTGGTGCCTGGGGAGCCGTGGATTATGTTGCACAAGGTTAAAGTGTTGTACCTTGGATTCCAGGGGGACATGCATGATATCCTTAGGGTGGAAGTATCAACATGGACGACAGGGTGTCAGATATAATCAAAATCTCTATGCCCAATCTGAAAGGTCCATGGAATGGCTGATGGTGGTGGTCCATACTGCAGCCAGTGTCAGGGCTGTGTCACTGATCCTGTGGGGTAAAACAGAAGATATGTGTTGTGGTGGGTGTGCATGCATGGATTGTGTGCATAAATGTATTATACTCACAGCTGAAGTGATCCCTGATCATTCTGTGTCTTGTCTGTATCCCTGTTAGGCTTTCCTCACCCTGGACAATGTCCAGTGGGTCATCAGGTCTGGTTGGGGGCTGTACATCATCGATGAGTCTGGTGGAGACCGCGATATTACGGAGGATGGCACATACCATGACAATGTTGCAGACTTTGTCAGGTGCATACTGCAATGCTCCCCCCGAGTGGTCCAGACATCAGAATCAGGACTTGAGGAGGCCGAAGGTACACTGACTGGCATTGCGAGTTCTGGCATGAGCCTGGTTATATCTTTCCTGGGCATCGGTTTGGGGATTGGTGAGCGGGGTGAGGAGCCATGGTTTGCAGCCATAGCCAGCATCACCTGTGGGAAGTGAGTGACATGGTGAGACAAGGAGCACATGTTGTGTGAATTCTGTTTCATGAGGTGAACGTACTAGCATGTGTGTATGTGGTGTGATTTGGTATTGTTAACTCACCTAGAAGCCATCCGCCTGTATAGGTCACATTTTCGAAATCTCTGTGCACAGATGAGTTTCTGAGTATATGGGAGTCGTGACAGCTTCCGGGATATTTTGCACAGACATTCATGATGGCCAGGTTGCTGTCACACACCATCTGCACATTCATGGAGAGGAAGTTTTTTCGGTTAATGAAGACATGTCCCCGACGTGCTGGTGCTTTGATTCTGACATGGGTGCAATCTACTGCACCCATGACCCTGGGCATGCCTCCCCTTTTGTAGAAGACCTACTTGAGATGTGTTCACTCCATGTCGGTGGTGAGGAGGTGTATGTACCTACTAGCCTTGCCTTTGAGGGCTGGCAAGACCTGGGCCAGCACCCTGGAGAATGTGGCCTGGGACATGCCAGATGCGTAACCCTCTGTCGACTGGAAGGCACCACTTGCCATGAAGTGTATGGCACACAGGAGTTTTTGCAGGCCAGTTAGGGCATGGCTGTGGGTGCATATGGGATCCACCTGATCCTTAATGACTTCGTACAGGGCAATGATGCTGTGCAGCCTCAACCTGTAGCGATCAATGACCTCGTCATCGGTCATTCCAAAGAGAGTGACCCTTGGGCGGTATACCCTGGTCCTTGGTGGTCGTCTATGCATCCTGGGCTGCTCCAAGAGACCCTGTGGCAGCTGGGAAGCATCCTGTTGCTGCAGCTATGCATCTGCAGGCAGGTGTCCTCCAGGTGGGGATGAGCTCCTGTGTGGCTCATGAGCCGGAGCCTCCTCACTTGCAACAGGTGAAGGCTGTTGATCAGGTGTGCCTGGGGGTTGCTGGTGTTCCCTAGCTCTCTCCCATGCATACCTTCTCCGCAGTCTTCGCAACAATATGTAACCCAACATACTGATTGCGCTCACTCACTCTCTATCTCACTCTCTATCTCTCCTGAGTGGAAAACAAGCCACAAGTGAGTGTGGTTAGCTGTCTGTTTAAGTAGGTGGTGGGGCGTTGTGTAGGTGTGGTGATGAGGTGAGTGCTGACGAATGGGAAGGTGTTTGTTGTCCAGGTAAGTGTTTGCAGGTGTGTCTGTGTTTACAAGTGTGCTGTGTAGTGGATGCTGTGTCCTTGTCAGTTGCGGGTGTGGAGCTTTGCGGTGCAGGTTGTGTCTGGATCGTCTGATGATGTTGCACAGGTGAGCTTGTTTTGTGATGGCAGGTGTCAATGTTGTGTGCTAACCCCCATTGTTCCGTGGCATGTTGTGTTGGTGTTTTTTTGTTGGGCCATTTCCATGTGGTGTTGCTTGGTTATTGTGTTGTGTGCGCCAGTGATCTGTGGTATGTGGACATGTTTTTTGTGTTATTTTCCCAAACTATAGAATCCCCAGGTGAGCAAAAAGGAGGAGAATCCACCTGGAGTAACTATAAAAGTAGCTCTTTCAAGGAGGCACTCAAAAATCGACTTTCCAAACGGGAGCTCTGGTGGATATATATGTTACAATCTCAACAACCCACAGGCATGAATGAAGAGATGGTATTTAGTAGTTATTTATATTAAATGAGGGATGAGGAGATTTAAGAGTTAAGTATTTGGCCATAATGTTCTCTGTACTGTGTGCGATATATGTTATACAGAATCAGATTTTTTATGAGTTCTGACTGTTGTTTTTCTCTTCTCTTCTTTTTCCCCTTTTTTCCATTAGAGCTGGGGAATAATGAGCCGGAACATTTTGTCATTTAATTTGAGTGACAGTTTGACTTCCTTTTTGGATCCGGGTACCTCATGGAATTTACTCCAAGCAGAATAAGAAAAAGATGAGATTAAGGATTGACTTTTTCCAGAATGAATAGATCCCGGCAATGTGAACTGCCTTAAATCTTAGAAGAAGGACTGTACTCAGTATAAGGGGTGTTGGGGCATAATGAGCCGAGGCATTCAGTCATTTAAATGTGGATGACCATGTGACCACCTTTTTTAGTTTTTAGATTTGGGTTTTCTAGGAAATTTACTCTATGAAGAAGAGAAAGATGAGATTAAGGACTGACTTTCACAAGAATGAATATAACTTTGACAATGTAAATAGTCCTAAATATCAGAAGAAAGATGGGATATATAAGAATGTATTCGTTGTATATATTTGTGGGAATATCTGCTGTTTTTTGCACATTTTCTTTAAATGTCACACGATATTACAATACCATATTTTTTCTTGTATTAATTTAAAGATTTGCCAACTCTTTGTACACCCAGGGCACCAAGTAAAGAAAAGATTTTGATGTAAGGGTTATAACATTTACATAGATGCTTAAAATTATCTATATGGTATTTCTCTCTTTATATGCATGTTCTTCTCTCAATATTTGTATGGCATTACAATAAGGATGATATAGGTAAAACTGTATTGTGTTAGGCACATGGGTTATTGCTTTAAGCAATTAGGGATTGGATTGATATGAGTCTATGCAATACTGTACCTTTTCTTCCTTGAATATGCTATAAGTAGGTTCTAATGCAACTTCTGTAAGGCGTTTCAATACTTATATTAATAAGTCTTTGGTATAACTGCATTGAGTTAGACAAATATAACTCTACGTATTGTTACTAGCGATCTGACCGGTGTAGATTTATTTATGAGAATTAATTCTATTTTTTATCTACTAATATCTACATTTGACACTGTATGGTGATTTAGATTATCATGCTAAGGGGATGTTAGCAGACTTCAGATAGTATTCGCCGTAATTTTCTATCAACTTTACAGCCCGAATAGGATTCGATCACGTGAGGCGGTCAGCTGACATAGGCAGGGCTGAGATACACGACTCTGTTTGATCGGCGTCTTCAGATATAATAATAACGGCGATCAGGTAACTTTTTGGCACGCCCTCAGTAAACATTTCGAGTACCTATTGTAATTAGAAGGATAGATGAGGGTAGGAAACATATTGGGGATGCAGTTTTCTGTAACTTGTTGATATATATTATAACATGGTATCTGTTGATTCATTTGCATTTGTCTTGACTTTATATGTTTTTTTTTTTTGTACACTAGCTCTTCACTTTACTATGTTCATGGCTATGTGGATGGTATAACTGTAATTGACTTGGGATTGTGGGAGTTCACAGAGTTTTTTTGTCACAGACCAATGGTTGTTACTATCTTAGAGAACTGAGTTGGTCACGTGACACTTACACCGTGTTTACATTGGTGCCCTGGGTGTTTAAAATGATAGGTAGATTTGTCTGACCGTTAAACCCCTGACGAAGCCGTAAGGGCGATACGCGTGGGGATGGTTAGAGGTTGGGATGGAACCCTGTCAATTTGAGTCCCAAAGCAGATGCCCTAGTGATTTCTAGCTACTGTGCATACACCAGATAAGTATATTGCTTGTGTATTTTTCATGATAATGTATATTGTGTTTGTCAGTACCGGAGTCTGGGGATCCAGTGGTAGCTGATTGTGTGGCGTCTGTTGTAACAAACGGTGGACGCTTTATATTACTGATATTATCTATGCATGTATGTTCCACTTATTGATGGTATGTAGCATTGTAGCTGTGAGGGATTATCTTCTAAATCTTATTTTTGTGGACTCTTGTACTTTGAGGTTCTATCAAACCATTAAGTTTTAATTGTTTTTATGTGATTTGGCTCTTCTTTTGTATCCAAATAAAGATGATATTTTTGCTTATTAACATATGTGTCCATTATTGAGTGCCTCCTTGAAAGAGCTACTTTTATAGTTACTCCAGGTGGATTCTCCTCCTTTTTGCTCACTTGGGGATTCTATTGTTTGGGTCTATGTCTCCTTACTTGCTCTGGAGGGCACCCCATCACTAAAGTGGTAACTTATTTCTTTCAATGGACACTGATTTCCTAGTGCCTATCTTTCTTTTGTATGTTATAATTTTGTGTTATTTTGGCACTGCATGTGTTAATTTTCCCATTTGTATTCTTGTGCGGGGAGCAGTTTGTCTGTTTTACCATGTAGCGGGGGTTTTTTTGTCCGTTAGATGTCTAACGCCTAACAAAACTGGGTCTTAACTCTTGGCCGTTAAATGTATCTTTTTCGCTGCCGTTAGCAGTCCCGCACTCCTCTGAATTGCTCTGGGGAATTTTGTTCTACGGGTCCCAATGCATGTAAATGTATTGGCCATTGTGACTTGTGCTTTGCTGTTAGCTGAACATAACACGGAGCTTTGAATCACTTACTGCACCTAAACGCACCCGTTAGTCTTTTTTTTTTGGCTAACGGCTGCCTTTAAATCTAGCCCATAACCTCAGTACTTAAAGGGATAGTATTACTTTGTTTTATGTTTATTTTATTTTTTAGGCATTAAAAAAAACATGAAGAACGATATAAGTCTTATCTCTCAAACCTTTATGGTTTAAGAGATATTCACAAAGTATCACCCCCCTGTTCAGCCAGATCAGAAGGGAGGTGCCCAGGTAGACTGCAGAGAGGGACAATCTTCAATTAAGATAAGGGAAAAAGCTGAAAAGCTTGTCAAGGGGGGAAGGGCTTTCATTGTTTTCATACAACGAAGATTGTCCTCTGCTGTTATCCGTCTGGTCTTACAACCAGATTCACATCTGAGAAGAGATGGCTTACACTAGGAAAAAGGGGCGGGAGGGGGAAACTTTGCTTGTGAATATCTCTTAAACCATAAAGGTTTGAGAGATAAGACTTATATCATTCTTCATGTTTTTTTCCATGCCTACAAAATAAAATAAAGACAAAACAAAGTATTATTATCCCTTTAAGTATACCTTTTAATTCAGTGGACCTATCTTTGAAAGTCTCAAAGACAGTACTGTTTCTGAACAGCCTGAGGAACTTCCAACAGGCATTCTACAAATCAGGTTGTGAGGTGTGCATTAGTGTAGAGTAGGACACCACTGATGGCAGTTTTCTTGTGGAAAAGATCAGGCTGAATAGCGCCACTGTTGTCCAAATGAATTATCGCAACTAGAAATAAGAATGAAGATGTAGATATTTAGTGAATCAGTTTGATGTTCAAATCCTTATTTTTCAGCACCCACCTTAATAGTATAATTCGGTGTGTCTATCACAGATGCTTAAAATATCATCTATAGTGTGGTATATGATCTTATTTCATCAAAGAGTTGCACCGACTAAAACTAACTGAAACAAACATTAGCAAATGATAAAGCTCAGATGCATCCTGAAAAAACATTTGTTGTGTTTGAAAGTGAAGTAATGTAACAAAAGATTCCACTTGTTCATTTCTTCATCAGTGGTGTCCCCATGTTAACTCCTTGAATGCAGTCAAGGGGTTAACCCCTTAACGACCCATGACGATGCAGGACCGTCATGAGTTGCTATACCGTTAAGGAGCCATGACGGTCCTGCACTGTCATGGGTTAAAATCTCCCATCGAGGCTGCACGGAGCGATGGGAGAGCGCGGGCTGCTTGTTACTAAGTGCCCCGGTACCAGAACACTTAGTAACAACCAGTAGAAAGTTTGTTGCAACATGTGATTCGCTTGATGAGCGAATCACATGTTGCAAACGCTGAATGACAGGGACAGTATTTGTAAATACTGTCCCTGTCATATATCTCTGCCTCCCTCCATCTTCACACGGCTGAGGTGGAGAGAGACAGAGAGAGATTGTGCCAGATCGTGTTCCAGCATATCTAAGTTTTCCTGTCGAAAAAAAGTACAAAAAAAAGAACAAAAAAAAAGAAAATTAACCATTTGATCTTTGGTTTGCAGTGATCAATAAGTTCCCCCCATCTGATCACTTTTGGAGTGATCAATTTGCTGCAGATCAGCTTTTGCTGATCTGTGGGACACCCCCATCCCTCTTGTATTTTTTTTTACATTTTTTTTTAATAAAATGTGATTAATAAATATAGTTTAGGTAGTTTAGGTAGGTAGTTGGGTAGGTTTAGTGTAGACGTGTGTTAGGGAAAGGTTTAGGGATAGTTTTGGGTTTAGGGTAAAAACAAACAAACAAAAAAATATAAATATAGTTTAGATAAGTAGTTCACTTGGGTTATGTAGGTTCAGGGTATACGTGGGCTACGGTAAGGTTTAGGGTTAGATTTAGGTTTAGGGGTAGCGTAGGGAAAAACATAGTAACATAGTAGATAAGGCTGAAAAAAGACATGCGTCCATCAAGTCCAGCCCATGCCAATAACACCCCTGTTGATCCAGAGGAAGGCAACAAAAAAGCCCTCTGGAGCAATTTCCAGTGTAGGTGTGTGTGTGTGTCAAATAGTTCCCCGGCTCAATATCCTATTTGCTTTGAAGCCATCTGTCATAACTGTCAATATTGTTCTGTGCTAGATAGACATCCATTGCTTTTTTGACTGCAGTTACATTATCTGCAAGCACAACATCCCGAGGCAAACAATTCCATAGCCTTACCGCCCTTACTGTAAAGAATCCCTGCCTGTGTTTTAGTCGAAAACGCCTTTCCTCAAGTCTTAATGGATGACCTCTTGTTCTTAGCTCAGCTCTTTGTATAAATAATTAATTGGATAGTTCTTTGTATTGACCTTGAATGTATTTGTAAATGGTAATCATATCACCCCTTAGACGTCTCTTTTCTAATGTAAACAAACCCAGTTTGGCTAGTCTCTCTTTGTAACTCAGATCCTCCAATCCCTTTATCAGTTTTGTTGCACGTCTCTGCACTTTTTCCAGTTCAGTAATGTCTTTTTTTAGAACAGGCGCCCAAAATTGTACTCCATATTCTAGATGAGGCCTAACCAAGGATTTATACAGAGGTAGGATAATATTAGCATCCCTTGCTTCTACACCTCTTTTTATGCAGGCTAGTACTCTATTTGCTCTTGCAGCAGCTGAGTGACTCTGCACACTGCTGTGAAGACTATTGTCTATCAGTACACCTAAATCTTTCTCTAATGAGGATTTCCCAAGTTGTTTCCCATTTAGAGTATATGTAGCAAGTTTGTTTCTACAACCCAAATGCATAACCTTACATTTATCTACATTAAATGACATCTGCCACTTTTCTGCCCATTCACTTAGTTTATCTAAATCCTTCTGTAGGGAAAAAACATCCAGCTCTGTATGCATTTCCTTACATAGCTTAGTGTCATCAGCAAAGATTGAGATGCTACTTTCAATTCCCACTTCTAGATCATTAATAAACAAATTAAAAAGCATTGGGCCCAGGACTGAACCCTGCGGCACCCCACTTATAACCCTAGACCAATTTGAAAAAGTTCCATTTACAACAACTCTCTGCCATCTATCATTTAACCAGTTCTCAATCCATCTACAGATAACACCACCCAAACCGAAGCCTTTTAATTTATGCAGTAACCTGTTGTGAGGCACTGTGTCAAAGGCTTTTGCAAAATCCAAGTATACTATATCAACAGCAATTCCCCTGTCCAAATTACTACTCACTCTTTCATAAAATGCAAGTAAATTAGTCTGACATGATCTGTTCTTCATGAAACCATGCTGATTCCTACTAATGATATTGTTTGTCTTCACATAGTTCTGAATACTGTCAGTTAATAACCCTTCTAGTATCTTACCCACTATGGAAGTCAAGCTCACAGGTCTATAATTTCCTGGTTTGCATCTTGCTCCCTTTTTAAACAATGGAACTACATCAGCTTTCCTCCAATCACAGGGCACTATGCCTGATGAAAGCGAATCAATAAATATTAAGTATAATGGTTTTGCTATTACTGAACTAAGTTCCTTAAGTACCCTTGGGTGTATACCGTCCGGTCCAGGCGCTTTATTCACTATAACCCTTTCCAGTCTCTTTTGGACCTTGTCCTCAGTAAGCCATGTAGATGTTGGAGGAAATTCCATGGTTTTGTCTGTTTGCCCACAGCTTGTCATTTCTGCTTCCTTTGTATATACTGAAGCAAAGAACGTATTTAGGGTGTCAGCCATAGCTTTATCCTCACTAATCAATTCACCTGTTTCAGTCCTAAGAGGACCAATATCAACCTTAACTTTTTTGTTGTTAATATACTTGTAGAATTGTTTAGGGTTTTTCTTGCTCTCATTTGCAATGTTTCGCTCATTTTCTATTTTAGCTAGCTTAATTGCTTGTTTGCAGATTTTATTACATTCTTTATATTTTTTAAATGATGCATCTGACCCATTTGACTTAAACACCTTAAAAGCCTGCTTTTTATTTCTCATTTCCCTGCTAACCACCTTATTAATCCACATTGGTTTTGCTTTACTTCTCTTGTGCTTATTCCCCAATGGTATATATTGACGTGTATATTTGCCCAAGAGCTTTTTAAATACATTTCATGACTCTTGTGCATTTTTATCTTTGAAAATTACATCCCACTGGATATCCTTTAAAGCTTCTTTTAACTTTGTAAAATTAGCCTTTTTGAAATTGAATGTTTTGGTTAAACTCTTGCTATTGGGTTTCTCATAACAAACTTCAAAGGATACAATATTGTGGTCACTGCTGCCCAAATGTTCCCTTACCTGCACATTGTTTACAATGTCAGAATCGTTTGAGAGCACTAGGTCAAGCAAGGCCTCTTTTCTAGTTGGCTCCTCTACTAGTTGGGACATAAAATTATCATTTATCATACTTAGAAAAATATTTCCCTTTGTTGTGCCTGAAGTCATATTGCTCCAGTCAATTTCAGGGTAGTGGAAAAAAAAATCCAAAAAAAAGTTTATTTTATTAAAACATTTATTCTATGTTATAAGCTATTTTAGATAGATAGTTGGGTTGGGTAGGTTCAGGGTATACGTGGGTTAAGGTAAGGTTTAGGGGTAGCGTAGGAAAAAAAAAAAAAAAAAAAACTTTCATTAAAAAATGTATTCTATATTATAAGCTAGTGTAGATAGGTAGTTGGGTTGGGTAGGTTCAGGCAATACGTGTGTTAGGGTAAGGCTTAGTGAAATATTTAGGAGTAGAATAGGGAAAAAAAAAATTAAAAAAAAATTCATAGGAATAGTGACCATTTGGGGTGAGAGTTAGGTATAGTTAGTTAAAGAAGTTAGTAATTAATTTAGTTTAGAGTAGGTGTGTACAATGCAGCGGCGTTATAGTTTAGAAGAGGCGTATTCCTTTTTGGCGTCTGACTCAGAAGCCACAGACACTGCATCAGACTTTGACGTCACTCAGTTTTCTGAGAGTGAGAGCTCTAGTAGTAGTGACGCAGGGCCTTCTGTGAAAAAAAGACGCACTGCCCCAAGAGCTGCCCCACCAACTGCCCTAAGAGCTGCCCCAACAACTGTACCAAGAGCTGCCCCAACGACTGCACCTAGAGCTGCCCCAGCAACTTCCCAAAGAGCTGCTCAAAGACCTTCCCAAAGAGCTGCCCTAAGAAATGCCCGAAGATCTGCCCCAAGACCTGCCAAAAAAGTACTGTCCCAAGACCTGCCACAAGTACTGCCACTCCTGCTGATGAATGGGTATCACCAGACAATTTATGCCCAAAATTCCTGAATTCACAGGCAACCCAGGAATTCAAGTGGATGTGGCAGGATTTACCTATGTTCAATTTTTTTATTTATTTTTGGGGGAGGAAATTTTGGGGGAAATCGTGTCTCAAACAAATTTATATACAGCCTAATATATTGCCACCAACCCATCAGCGTTCATTTTCAAGCAAAAAATATGGCAACCCACAGACCTTTTAGAATTTAAGAAATTCTGGGCCCTTACAATGACAATGGGAATAGTTAAAAAACCAAGTATTAGATCATACTGGAGTAAAAACCCTGTATATTATACCCCTATATTCGCCAAAACAATGACCAGGACTAGATACGAAATGATTTTGCGCTTTATGCACTTTAGTGATAATACCCTGTGCCGCCCAAAAGAACACCCCCAGTATGACAGAGTGTTCAAAATTCGCCCCCTAATAAATCATTTGCAGGAAAAGTTTGCCCAAGTATATACCCCCCAATAACACATAAGCAGGGCTCAAAATTTCCACTCGCCACTAGCCAATGGTGAGTGAAAATTTAGCCCTGGCGAGTAGAACTTCAGCTCTGGTGGGTATGTTATGGGTTGCAGAGACAAGTAACTTTCCAGGTCTGGCTAGTAGCAAAGGACTTAAAATTATAAGCCCTGACATAAGTATAGATGAATCCCTCATGAACTATAAAGGCAGGTTAGGTTTCAAACAATAATCCCCTCCAAGCGATCCAAATTCGGCACTAAATTTTGTGAAAGTGCCACAGGCTATACCCAGGCTTTCCGAATTTATGAGGGCAAGGGCAGCCAACTTGACCCTCCTGGTTGCCCCAAATCTCTGGGAACAAATGGGAAGATAGTTTGGGATCTGATTTACCCCTTGTTAAATAAAGGATATATTTATATGTTGACAACTACTACACCAGCCCCCTTTTATTTAAGTCACTTTTTTATTTTGACACCGTGGCCTGTGGCACTGTCAGGCGCAACTGCAGGGAGATGCCCAAAGAACTTGTAGAAAAAAAACTTGAAACTGGGATGTCCTCAACTTTATACCAACAAGAGCTGCTGGCAGTTAAGTTCAAGGACAGAAAAGATGTCTATATGCTTTCCACCATGCATGAGGACAAAACTGTGGCAGTCTCTGTTCATAGCAGAAGGGGGGTACTAAGAAAGCCAGTCTGCATCAGAGACTACAACAAGCACATGGGGGGAGTTGATCTGTGTGATAAACTCATGCAGCCGTACCTCACCATGCGAAAGTGTAGGGCATGGTACAAAAAGGTCACCATTTACATGATGCAGACAGCAGCATACAATTCTTTTTTGATTTTCAAATTGGCAAACCCAACTCTAAAACTAAGTTTTCTGCAGTATCAGCTCCATCTTATTTCCAAATTTTTGTTTCAAGGGGCGACAGAAATGATTCCACCAAACCTCAGGGTAGTACATTTTATTTATAAAATCCCCCCAACACCCCAAAAGAAAAACCCACAAAAGCGCTGCAGGGTTTGCTACAGCAAGGGAATACGGAGAGAAACCTCCACTCACTGTCCTTACTGCCCTTCCAAACCTGGCCTCTGCATGGGTGACTGCTTCAAGCAATACCATAAAGGCACAATGCAGTAGTGCTGTGAAGTTTATTTTATTATTTGGTAACTTTTCCCCTCTGAAATATCCATTTTTTTATTTTTCAAAACACATCCCTCCTTAGATCTAACACTATCAAAATATAATGGGAAGCAAAGCACCCTAAGTTTTTTCCATCTCTGATAATGGAAACACACATGTTCCCTACTGGGCCCAGTAGTTCCCCCAAACCCTGACAAACCTATGCATATGGGGCATTGCCGTACTCAGAAGATGTAACTCACCACTAATGTAAAGCACTTAAAAAATCTGCAAATATCACCTGACTGAAATCCAGAGCAACACTAAAATATAAGTGAAAAAATGGTGTTTCTCTGCCTTACTGCAGGTTTTGGGAGGGATTGTTGATACAGAGGCAGTGGAAAAATTTAAAAAGTGCAAATAGAATGAAAGCCAGGGTTGTCTACTCTTCTACAACATATACTTTTGGGGGTAAAATTCATTGCACTGTTGCCAAACAGTCTAAAATGAGACAAGGCACCAGCTGTAAAAATGGCACGTCTATTAAATGAAACTCACATGTTCCAACTGGGCCAAGTATCTCCCCCAAACCCTGACAAACCTTTGCATATGGGGCATTGCTGTACTCAGAAGGAGCCAAACACTAATCAATGCAGTTTATAAAATCTTTACCTATCCTGTGCTTGAAATTCACATCAACATTGAAGTCTAAGTGTGAAAAACACTGATTTTCTTTTTACTTGCGTCAAGTTTTCACAGGATTAGTGGTAAAATGGCTACGTACAAAAATTGAAAACACACCAAAAAAGAAAGCCTGGGGTGTCTACTTTCCAAAAATATACACTTTTGGGGGGAAATCTTAAAAAAGAGCACTGTTACACAGGACAAATGAGAAATGGCACCAGTAACGCAAGCTGTGAAAATTCAAAGTGTGAACCTGGAAATCTGCGTGTTCCAATTTGGGCCCAGTAGCTCCTGCAAACCATGAGAAAGCTATGCATATGGGATACTGCCGTACTCAGAAGAAGGAGACGAACACTAATCAATGCAGTTTATAAAATCTTCACATATTCTGTACTTAAAATTCACATTAACATTGAAGTCTAAGTGTGAAAAATGCTGATATTTTTTTACTTGCGTCAAGTTTTCACAGGATTAGTGGTAAAATGACTGTGTTCAAAATTTGAAAGTACACCTAAAACGAAAGGCTGGGGTGTCTACTTTCCAAAAATATACAATTTTGACAGGAAATCTTAAAGTGGAGCACTGGAACATACCCCCAAATGAGAAATGGCACCAGATAAGCTAGATACGAAAATTCAATATTTGTTCAAATTTGTGCCCCGTAGCTCCCCCAAACCATGAGAAAGCTATGCATATGGGGTAATGCCGTACTCAGAAGAAGAAGCCGAACACTAAAATAAATGCAGTTTAAAAAATCATCACCTACTCTGTGCTTGAAATCCACATCAACATTGAAATCTAAGTGTGAAAAATGCTGATTTTTTTTACTTACGTCAAGATGTACGAGTGATTGGTGGTAAAATGGCTGTGTAAAAAATGTGAAAACATAAATAAAATGAAAGCTGGGGTGTCTACTTTTCAAAAATATACACTTTAGGGTGGAAATCTTAAAGTGGAGCACTGGAACATAGCCCCAAATGAGAAATGGCACCAGATAAGCAACATGTGAAAATTCAATATTTGTTCAAATTTGTGCTCCGTAGCTCCCCCAAACCATGAGAATGCTATGCATATGGGGTAATGCAGTACTCAGAAAAAGGAGCCGAACACTAATAAATGTAGTTTAAAAAATCATCACCTACTCTGTGCTTGAAATCCACATCAACATTCAAATCTAAGTGTGAAAAGCGGTTGAGGTTCAGTACAATCAGACATGCTAGGTGTTAGTAAAACACTATTTTATTGAAACACACAAGGAATAATGTAACCCTTACGGGTCCAGTAAATAGCAGAAAAACTGACACAGGACAGGTTACAAGCAGATTAACCCACACGGGTCCAGTATGGTACACAAAAACAATACTGACACAGGTCAGGTAATTATCTTGATACAGTGTATGAGAGTCCAATATGTACAGTGGAGCCACTGGCTGCGTGGCCAGAAATAGCGGAGGCCCAATGTCGCCAAAGGCAGCAGGAGGTGACAATGACAGGACTGCAACGGCAGACAGGCAAGGATCACCTGCACGGGGTATACAATGGTGGACGCTCACTGTAGACTACACAAGGTTGGTCAGAGCTTGTGCCAAAACGGAGACCTTACGGAGCTGACAACACCAATGCTCTTGCTACCCATAAAGGGTTAATGTGCGTCTAGATAAAATGGATGGCAACCGGAAGCGCCCAACGGACCTATGGGATCGGTATGCACAGAGTAACGGAACCAAACCACACTGGTGTAGCAAGTCGGTAACGAGGCACCACCACCAAAGGGGTTAATGATCGCAAAGGTCTGAATAACGGCAACTATGGGATGCGCCCAACTGAACCCAAGTGAAGACCAAGCGATCACAGCACGGTGTGAAGGAATACTGGCACACTGAGACTCTGAACCACCTGACAGGATTGAGCAAGGTACCGGAGCAATGAGACACAGTATTGAGAGAACCGTGCAAGTAGTAAGCAGCAGGAACTGCCCGGGATTTGACCAGCCTGGCACACAGAAAACAGGAACCACCGCCAAGCCGATTCGTTACAAAGCACAGGAACGTCAGCCAAACCGGGTCGGTACACAAAGCAGGAACGTCAGTTTTGCCGGGTCGGTACACGAAGCAGGAACGTTGGTCTCGCCGGGTCGGTACACATAGCAGGAACGTCAACCAGGCCGGGTCAGAAAAGGAAGCAGGAATGTCAGCCAATCTGAATTTGTACACAGAACCAGGAACAGAGACAATGGCGTGGTCAGGCAGTCCGCGGTCATACACTGGTATCAGGATAGCAAAACTAGCGCTAGGCATCAGGTACACCACGAAAGGGCAACTACACAGTGACAGCCCAGGGTATAAGAAGGCTGTCACTGGGAGGAGCAGTACAGCGCAGCCAATAGGACAGCAAAAACACAAGATAGACAGAATGTCACCTGATCATGGGCACCATGATAGGAGCACTGTTACACAGCCCCAAATGAGAAATGGCACCAGTGATGCAAGCTGTGAAACTGGAAACACGCATGTTCCAATTTGGGCCCCGTACTCCCGCAAACCATGAGAAAGCTATGCATATGAGGTATTGATGTACTCAGAAGAAGAAGCTGAACACTAAACAATGCAGTTTTAAAAATCTTCACCTATCATGTGCTCGAAATTCACATCAACACTGAAGTCAAAGTGTGAAAAACGCTGTTTTTTGAACTTACGTCAAGATGTACGAGGGATTGGTGGTAAAATGGCTGCATTAAAAATGTGTAAACATACATAAAATGAAAGCGTGGGGTGTCTACTTTCCAAAAATATACACTTTTGGGAGGAAATCTTCAAGTGGAGCACTGTTACAAAGCCCCAAATGAGACATGGCACCAGTTATGCAAGCTGTGAAAATTCAAAGTGTGAAACTGGAAACGCGCATGTTCCAATTTGGGCCCTGTAGCTCCCCCAAACCTTGAGAAACCTATGCATATGGGGTATTGCCGTACTCAGAAGAAGGAGGTGAACACTAAACAATGGATATTTTTACATTTGCAACTATCCTGTGCTTGATATCAACAGTAATATTGAAATGTAAGTGTGAAAACTGCAAAACAACACATTTTTTCAACAATTTTGAAAAATATTTCTGGAAAAATAGCTGCATTAAAAAAAAACTTCAAAAATTCTCCTGATTATTTACCTTATGTTGTCTAGTTTTCAGAAACATATAGCTTTGTGGGACATTTTTGGTTTTGGCACCATCAACTAAGCTAAGATTCTCACATGCCAGTTGTTGAAAAATTACAAGTTGGAAATAATGGCATACATCTTGTAATATTTACCTTGTAGAAGGGATTGAAATACTAGGCATATGGGGTACTCTTATATTCAGGAGAAGCAAACGAATATATTTAGGGGTATGTTTTTGTCATTAACTAATAGTATGCAAATCCAGACACAAAAATTTAAGCAAAATGTTGATTTTTTTTTTAAATGTTTTTCCTCTTTTTTTCTATTTTAATCAAATTAAACAATGAGGTATTCATATAATTGTGGTATCAAAAGAAAGCCCTACTTGTACTTAAAAAAACCCAGTATATAATTTGTGTGGGTGTACAAAAGAAATTAAAGAGAAAATATGGTTGAACAAAGACATAGTCAAAAAAGTCAAAATTACTCCGGTCCTTAAGTAAAAACATCAGATTTTCCCGGTCCTTAAGGGGTTAAGGGAACACCTGATGGCTTTTCTTTTTTTTCTCCTTTGTAGTTGTGATAAAAAATGCAGGATATGCATTAATGACACTGAAATTAACCATATGAGTGACAGATGGGTACGGAATGCATTCTGTACCACTCTGGCACTCAAAGGGTTAATGTTTTGCTGTAAACGGCCACATCAGGATGAATACATACAGAGTAGGGAAGTTTTCATAATGAAGTGATCTACAGGTTAAGCATAAATTGTATTTGGCATTCGAATAAGTGACATTAAGAAAGTAATTTTACTGAATTATGTTAGGCAAATACAACTATCATTTCCAGTGCAACACAATAAGAACTTTAGGATATCACACAAGACTATTAGCTCCCGGTAGGGGTCCATGTGTAGAAATATAACGGCTCCTTCTTATAGAACGTCACACAGTGCATCCTAGTAACGGACATAACGGTCACTCGGCAGAGCAGTGGACAGCCATTCACACTGATACAGAGCCGCGCTACAACTGTCTTATTTGGATAGCGAGCTATAACTATACCTGTTATTTGGAGATCGAGCGATCACAGACATCTTTAGTGAGAGTAAGTAAGCATATTGTATCCCCTCTCTGCCATTTAATAACTTTGCTCTTAAAGAAAACGTACCCCAGGATTCATTATATGTACATTTATAACTATATAAAATAGTGGACTCTCACATACTTTCGGGAAAACATAGGAATTTAACAGGTCTTACGATTCCCGGGTAGGAACACTGTAGGAGAGGCAGATTGATACCGTCCCCACCATGGGTCACTCCCCTCTGTATGTCCCTGCTGTCCCGCCCTCTTATTTCATCAAAAGAGTTGTGCTCCAGCTAAAACTAACTGATACATTACAACTGATAAAGCTCAGATGCACCCTGTAGAAACCCTTTTTTCAACTTTGCAGTTGTGATTAAAAAATTTAGGAGATTTATTAATTACACTGAAATTAACCATATGAGTACCAGAGGGGTACGGAATAAGATATGTACCACTCTGGCACTCATATGGTTAATTTCAGTGTCATTAAGAAATTAATATTTATGATGATAGACAAATACAACTAAAATTTCCACTACAACACAATCAGAACTTTGGGATATCACACATGACTATTAGTTCCCGGTAGGGGCCCATGTGTAGAAATATAACGGCTCCTTCTTATAGAACGTCACACAGTGCATCCTAGTAACGGACATAACGGTCACTCGGCAGAGCAGTGGACAGCCATTCACACTGATACAGAGCCGCGCTACAACTGTCTTATTTGGATAGCGAGCTATAACTATACCTGTTATTTGGAGATCGAACTATACACCTGTTTTATTTGGAGATCGAGAGATCACAGACATCGTTAGTGAGAGTAAGTAAGCATATTTTATCCCCTGTCATTTAATAACTTTGCTCTTAAAGTACACGTACCCCAGGATTCATTATATGTACACTTACAACAATATAAAATAGTGCACTCTCTCACACTTTCGGGGAAACATAGGAATTTAACAGGTCTTACTATTCCCGGGTAGGAACATTGTAGGGGTAGGAGAGATAGATTGATACCGCCCCCACCATGGATCACTCCCCTCTGTATGTCCCTGCTGTCCCGCCCTCTTATTTCATCAAAAGAGTTGCACCGACTAAAACTAACTGATACATTACAACTGGTAAAGCTCAGGTGCACCCTGTAGAAAGCTTGTCTTTTTCCAACTTTGTTGTAGTTGTAATGTAAAAAATAGGATATACATTAATGACACTGAAATTAACCATATGAGTGCCAGATGGGTACGGAATGCGTTCTGTACCACTCTGGCACTCAAAGGGTTAATGTTTTGCAGTAAACGGCCACAGCGGGATGAAAATATACAGGATAGGGTAGTTTTCATAATGGTGTACTCTACGGGTTAATTATTAGTTGTAACTGGCATTCGAATAAGTGGCATTAACCCTTTGAATGCCAGAGGGGTATGGAACCCATTACAAGGCAATGCGTCCCGTATCCCTCTAGCACTCAAATGGTTAAGGAAGTAATACTTATGATGCTACTCAGACAGATACAACTATCATTTCCAGTACAACACAATAAGGGCTCGATCCAAATGTTGGCGTCGCCAGAAAAAACTGGAGACGCTGGTTTTAACGTCAATTGAGCAATGCAAATGTTCTACTAGAAACAAGTGATGGCAGTTCTGAAACAGACATCGCCCGTCACCAGAACAGCAAGATCTCACCCATAGAGGATAATGTACAAGCGACGCCAAAAGCGATTCAAATGTTGGAGTTAGGGCTAACTCCCGTTAAATTGCAACATTTATCTCCAGAAATCTAACGCCTATTTTTTTTGGAGTACAGCACCCAAGTAAGAGTAGAAAACCCACGTCTCCAGTTCTGAACAGCTTTCTCTGTGCTTTTCCCTACCCAGCCACTAGGGGAACACAGAGAAGGCTTTCAGCACCATGGACAGCTTTGAATGCCATAGGGATGTGCACTGCTCACCCCTGTGGCATTCAAAGGGTTAAAATCAATAAAACTAGTACACCAAGCACTACACAATGCCCCCTTCCACATCCCCCCCCATTACTATGTCACATATATTGCATATATGTGACATACTAACCCCATCCACATCCACCTCATGGACTTCCATGTAGTGGACAAATCTGTCTTTTATTCCACAATTAACCCTTTGAGTACCAGAGAGGTAGGAAAGCATTGCTTAGCATGTTTCCTACCCCTCTGGTACCCAAAGGGTTAATAGGCAACGTATGTACTACATACCTTGCCTATATATATATGTGTGTGTTTGTGTGTGTTTTAAACTTGTTTTTAATTAAAATACTATTATTAGACAGTTTAACTTAGATCTCATTCATTGTTAACCCCCTACCTCCTGTGTCCCATTGCTATTAGTACTTTTGCTCCACTCTTCTTCAAACTGAGAGTGGAGCAAAAGTACTAAAAGCAAAGGGACGCAGTAAGTAGGGCATTATGAATGGATGAGATCTAAATTAACCCTTTGATTGCCAGAGTGGTACGCAACGCATTGCAAAGCAATGCGTTGAGTACCACTCTGGCACTCAAAGGGTTAAATAAAACTGAGGGAGCAGGCTGCCCTGTGACCGCAGCGCTTCCCTCAGCTTTATTTATATATTCATTTATTTCTTATTATTTCTTATTATTTATTTCTTATTATTTGTATTTATTAGTTTTTATTCACCCCTTGCTGCGGGCGGCTGTGAAGCCCGCAGCATAACAAAACCCTGGTGACTATACAGCTATTGGAGAAAGCGGGAGGAGGGGCAGAGACATTGGAGGAAGCGGGTGGTAGGCTTGTATTTGCTGCCCGCTTCCTCCAATACCTCTCCTCTTGCATTGGCATTGTGCCCAGCTGCCTGGCGTCGAGTTGTACAACGCCTTGTGCAATTCGTCCCTTTGCACAAGGCGTTGTACAACTCGACGCCAGGCAGCTGGGCACAATGCCAACGCAAGAGGAGAGGTATTGGAGGAAGCGGGCAGCAAATACAAGCCTACCACCCGCTTCCTCCAATGTCTCTGCCCCTCCTCCCGCTTTCTCCAATAGCTGTATAGTCACCAGGGTTTTGTTATGCTGCGGGCTTCACAGCCGCCCGCAGCAAGGGGTGAATAAAAACTAATAAATACAAATAATAAGAAATAAATAATAAGAAATAATAAGAAATAATAAGAAATAAATGAATATATAAATAAAGCTGAGGGAAGCGCTGCGGTCACAGGGCAGCCTGCTCCCTCAGTTTTATTTAACCCTTTGAGTGCCAGAGTGGTACTCAACGCATTGCTTTGCAATGCGTTGCGTACCACTCTGGCAATCAAAGGGTTAATTTAGATCTCATCCATTCATAATGCCCTACTTACTGCGTCCCTTTGCTTTTAGTACTTTTGCTCCACTCTCAGTTTGAAGAAGAGTGGAGCAAAAGTACTAATAGCAATGGGACACAGGAGGTAGGGGGTTAACAATGAATGAGATCTAAGTTAAACTGTCTAATAATAGTATTTTAATTAAAAACAAGTTTAAAACACACACAAACACACACATATATATATAGGCAAGGTATGTAGTACATACGTTGCCTATTAACCCTTTGGGTACCAGAGGGGTAGGAAACATGCTAAGCAATGCTTTCCTACCTCTCTGGTACTCAAAGGGTTAATTGTGGAATAAAAGACAGATTTGTCCACTACATGGAAGTCCATGAGGTGGATGTGGATGGAGTTAGTATGTCACATATATGCAATATATGTGACATAGTAATGGGGGGGGATGTGGAAGGGGGCATTGTGTAGTGCTTGGTGTACTAGTTTTATTGATTTTAACCCTTTGAATGCCACAGGGGTGAGCAGTGCACATCCCTATGGCATTCAAAGCTGTCCATGGTGCTGAAAGCCTTCTCTGTGTTCCCCTAGTGGCTGGGTAGGGAAGCACAGAGAAAGCTGTTCAGAACTGGAGACGTGGGTTTTGGATTTTCTGACTGAACTTGATACTTTGCAGTGCTGTGATTGGCTGTGGTGCTAGGTAACATTTTTATCGTGTGTTTTTAGGTAAGATTTTCTATGCGACGCAGGTTTAAGATTAACGTGTATTTTGTTTGTCATCGCTCGTTAGGCTTTCTAGGTAAGGAAGATTTGAATCTCACGTTACCTGGTCTTGCTTAACGAGCGAAGGCAGTTTTTTTCTTCACGTTGGTTTTAACGCCAACATTTGAATCGAGCCCTAAGAACTTTGGGATATCACACATGACTATTAGCTCCCGGTAGGGGCCCATGTGTAGAAATATAACGGCTCCTTCATATAGAACGTCACACAGTGCATCCTAGTAACGGACATAACGGTCACTCGGCAGAGCAGTGGACAGCCATTCACACTGATACAGAGCCGCGCTACAACTCTCTTATTTGGAGAGCGAGCTATAACTATACCTGTTATTTGGAGATCGTTATATACACCTGTGTTATTTGGATAGCGAGCTATATCTACACCTGTTATTTGGATATCGAGCGATCACAGACATCGTTAGTGAGAGTAAGTAAGCACATTTTATCCCCTCTCTGTCATTTAATAACTTTACTCTTAAAGTAAACGTACCCCAGGATTCATTATATGTACAGTTATAACAATATAAAATAGTGGACTCACATACTTTCGGGGAAACATAGGAATTTAACAGGTCTTACTATTCCCGGGTAGGAACACTGTAGGGGTAGGAGAGGCAGATTGATACTGCCCCACCATGGGTCACTCCCCTCTGTATGTCCCTGCTGTCCCGCCCTCTTATTTCATCAAAAGAGTTGCACCGACTAAAACTAACTGATACATTACAACTGATAAAGCTCAGGTGCACCCTGTAGAAAGATTGTCTTTTTCCAACTTTGTTGTAGTTGTAATTTAAAAAATAGGATATGCATTAATGACACTGAAATTAACCATATGAGAGCCAGATGGGTACGGAATGCGTTCTGTACCACTCTGGCACTCAAAGGGTTAATGTTTTGCAGTAAACGGCAACAGCGGGATGAAAATATACAGGATAGAGTAGTTTTCATAATGGAGTACTCTACGGGTTAATCATAAGTTGTAACTGGCATTCGAATAAGTGACTTTAACCCTTTGAGTGCCAGAGGGGTATGGAACCCATTGCAAAGCAATGCGTTCCGTATCCCTCAAGAACTCAAATGGTTAAGGAAGTAATATTTATGATGCTAGTCAGACAGATACAACTATCATTTCCAGTACAACACAATAAGAACTTTGGGATATCACACATGACTATTAGCTCCCGGTAGGGGCCCATGTGTAGAAATATAACGGCTCCTTCTTATAGAACGTCGTACAGTGCATCCTAGTAACGGACATAACGGTCACTCGGCAGAGCAGTGGACAGCCATTCACACTGATACAGAGCCGCGCTACAACTCTCTTATTTGGAGAGCGAGCTATAACTATACCTTTTATTTGGATATCGATATATACACCTGTTTTATTTGGATATTGAGCGATAACAGACATCATTAGTGAGACTAAGTAAGCATATTTATCCTCTCTTTGTAATTTAATGACTTTACTAAGCGTACCCCATGATTCTTTAGAAGCACACTTAGCACCATATAAATGAGAGGACTTTCACATACTTTAAAGAAACATAGGCACTTGACAGGACTTACCATTCACGGGTAGGATCCTTGTAGGAGTAAAAGAGGCCGATTGATACCGCCCCCACCATGGGTCACTCCCCTCCGTATGTCTCTACTGTCCCACCCATTGCAGTGTGTATAATCTGTCCGGAGGATCGGTGCATCTACTATAGCAATGTATTACCGACTGGTTGTTGTTGTGATGGGATCTCCGGGTGATGAGTTGCCCATGTCTGTTTGGTGTGTTGCAACCTGTTGAATAACACAACAGTAAGTACATTGGCCTTGGGTTATGTGTGATAAATCCTTTCATAACCAGAGGGATTGTATAGCGCGTTGCGCACATCTGGTCCTTAACCCTTTGAGTGCCAGAGGGTTACCAACCCAGTGCATTTCTAAGCAGCTTGTTGGGTACCTCTCTGGCTCGCGAGAGGTGAAATAGTTAATGGTGAAACTAAGGCCTTATGTACTTCTAGACCAACCCAACTGCAATATATGCAGGGAGTACGCATATGTACTTAGTTGAATGGAAATCTTAACCATTTGACTGCTAAAACGGATTCCAGTGCTTGGCTTTGCAATTAGTTTGAGACCTCTAGCATTCAAGTGGTCATTTAAAGTTATGGCAATGTATATTTGCTTTCTGGTGAAGTTGGTATCTTCCAATCTCCTTAGTTTTTTGCATCAAGTGCCTAGGGCCTTAACCCTTTGAGTGCCAGGGTGGTATAGAGTGCAATGCATAGGTACACTTCTGGCACTCAAAGGGTTAACCAATAAAAAGTGTTTTGGAACTTTAGTACTCCAGGCACACCAGCAGTCATAGTCATTCTATCACTGCTTTATTACACAGGAGTTCTCAGTGAAGATGCTCAGTTATTGAGAGCAAGCTGTTAATCCTTAACCCTTTGAGTGCCAGATGGGTATGTAACGCATTGCTTACTCCTCTGGCACTCAAAGGGTTAATGAGGGGTATTCTGAAATACTGATTTTGTTTATGTGTCCTGAGGACTGGGGCTGAGAATCAATTCAGCAAGCTAAGGAGGTGCAGTCTTTTAGCAAACAACTGCATTATATATCTGCACACCTCCCAAGTGTGTAGCTACCTCTGTTTAGGAGATTAGCCTGTGTGTACTATGTATAAAGAAGTGTATCAGGTTGCTCCACAGCAATAAAATTCATTAATGTTTGTTTATATGTGTTTATAAATTAGTTTGTCTTGCATTAAATCATTTACTCAGTTACACAAAGAGGTGCCAGTAGGTCTTGAATAACCTAAACATTCCCACCAGCCCCCCGCCCCGTCCCCAGACACACCACCTATATCAAGAGTGTTGGAAGGTATGTATTTGAAATTAAAATCATGTCACTCCCTGCTGACTTAAGTGGGAATTTTAACCACTTGAATGCTAAAGAAGTCACACACCATTCCTTTTCATTACTTTGGAGACTTTCTTCTGTGTAAAAACCCAATTGAAAATAATTTTACATCTGTCATCACCTTTTATACCAGTTTGTTTGCTTTAGATTCACGTCTCTTCAGCTTGATGAATAAGACCTCTAGTCTTCTTAAAAAGAGAGAAAATAAACCACCTCTAAAGGCACACATCACTGTATTTCACTTATCTACCACCCTCTCAGTGATGTAAAACTTTCTTACATTAATAAGAATTAATAACCTCTTGTACTAACATTTCTACTCTTTTTATTTCAGGTGATGCACTGGGGACATCTCTGGGATTAAATGGATCTTTTAATTCATTGAGTGCCAAAGGGAAAGTCATTGGACACCCGCGGGTTGAACACTTTGTAATGAGTCAAATATATATATTGTGATTATTTCTTCTAGGATATTTATATACATTACTAGTGTATAAACCCGTGTACACAGGCCAAGGTCTGGGTGATGTTAAGCCTTTGAGTGCCAGAGGGGTACGCAGCACATTGCAAAGCATTGCGTTGCGTACCTCTCTGGCACTCAAAGGGCTAAGAGGCCGGTCCTGCTCTGCGTCCTGCTGCTGATGCAGTCATGCACTGTAGAGACTGCCAAAAAGCACAGAATGCTCCCAGCACAGAACTCCCAGCATTCCATGCTCCCATCACAGAACTCCAAGCATTCTGTGCATTCGGGCAGTCTCTACTGAGCATGACAGCTTCTGACAAACATCCTAGAGAATTATTATATAGGATAATAGTATTGGGTAGCTAGGCTTAGTCTCCTGGGTTTATGCTTGATGCGCGGGGATGTGTGCAGTGGGTGCTCATTGATATATTTGATGTGCATTGTGTTGTGCACCTTCACATGCACCAACACTCATTTGGATGCTGGATGTGTCTTAAGTGTAGGATTTGTTTTTAATGCAAATTTGCTCTTTCAGTGATATGATGTCATACTGGGGATTTTTGGGAGGATTTGTTTGACTACATACTGTGTCTATGTGACTTTTTCTAATAAATTGGATTATATTCTGTAGCGTTTTTCATTTGTCTCTTGATTTTTGATGATACTAATTGAGTAATGGGTCTGAGTGCCATTATAAGATCTACTTTTCTTTTTTTCCCTATCCCTTTGGTTATATATTTGACTATTTTTAGATCCTTGGCACCCCCTGTGGGTTACACATGGTTTTGACCTATTTATGTAATTATTATTTATATGTGCTCCTTTGATTTATTATATATATAATGTATTGGAGTCCTCTCATGTACTCCAGTGATTTAAAGCACTGTTTAAATCAATGATGCAGTTGGTTACCTTCTATTAATATAAAATGTGCTATTAACACATTGAATACTAGAGAGATCTCCAGAGCCTTGCAAAGCAAATAAGGGCTTAACCAATGATGTCCAGTGGGGGCGTGGGAGTGCGCGAGTGCATGTGTCCCTACTTGCAAGCTTCCAGAGTCCTGCAGCTATTGCTGGAAGTGCCAATGACTTGTCTTGGTGGCATAAATCTTGAGCATCAGCACTGTGCCACCTGGTTGTTCCTCACCTGAGGGAGGGAAAATAAGAAAAGCACTCTTAGGTGGCATGGCAGACCTGTCTCACTGTGCCCCCCGCCCTCACTGAACTAAGTGCTGTCAGTGCAGCGTCCATGCATGCATCACCAGCCAGCCAGTGAGAAAGGAACATGACATATTTCCCTCCTCTCTCACTGGCTGGATGGAAGTGTTTCATGTTAAACACTGTTGACCCAGCCAGCCCATTGAAAGGTCATAAGTGTTATCTGTGTCCCGCCTTCAAGATATGCAGTATGCTAGACTGCTGCTCTGCCTCACATCATACCTGTGGCTGTTGAGGTACCCATCTGAACCTACCCCAAGTGGTTGATTTCCCCAGATATTACACTGTCCTTGAAGGCGGTTGCCAGGGACCAAGTGCAAGTGTCCATTATTAGAGTGGTATAGTCACAATGATGAGGAAAAGTCACATTAGTGAAAGAAAATTATCCTGCACTGTTATAGTAAACACAGGTGATATACAAGTATGTGAATGATCTCTCCAAAATGAGTCTTCATAAAAATAATGTACCAACAATTAAATAAATAAAATAATAATAAGATTCTAAGTATGTTTGGGAAGTCACAATACAGCAGGGTTCTGTGGCACGTATGGATATTATGCACAATATGATCCTTGTCTTTTTGACTGTAAGATCCAAGAATAACTATACATTTATATATTGTTCCCTTCAATAAGCCCTTGAGAAATTACACAAGAATGTGAGGGGTGCCCTGGAAACTTCAGGGAGGATGTGCACTAAGGAAAGATGCAATGGCAATGGTCTCTAGAAATATGTGGTGAGCACATTGCCTTGGCGATGGAGACACACATCTCCATATGCACTAAGAATTAGTGATGCAAGTGGAGGAGGATCAAATATTTATTAGTATGCAGGGTTGTCGTACTGCTGGTGATGTGTAAGGAATGTCCTCCCTTTCACATTGAAATCTGTCCAACAACCCTGAAGTCTGAGCACATCCTCTGTGCTCCCCCCACTTGCCCACTGGGAGAGAGGAGAGGGTCTGCTCAGACTTCAGCACCATGAACAGCATCACTCCCTTAATCCTTTCAGTGCCATAAGTATGTGGATTGCACACTCTTATACCACTGAAAGAGTTCCATTTGAGAGAGAAAGGCAAAGAAGCTATATACATCACAGCTTTTCTGCCCTTCTGTACTGACTGAACTAGCTGGCGGGCTACCTACTGATCAGTTGATTTAGGTAAACACGGGACTCATAAGGCTATTGGTTACGGAGTGTTTTGCTAGTCCAGTGTTTACTTGAATCAGCAGACTGAGCCTGAGAATTCACTTCATGATTATTTGAACTGTTACAGCATTTGAGAGTAAACTTGTTTTACTCAGCAGGAAAAGCATGACATATTGGTTTTAATAAAAAAAAACCCATAAGGGAATTGCAGGGAAGAAGACTGAATAAAAAGTATTTCCAACCACTCACACAATAGGAAATTAGATTTACATGTATTACTCAAAACAGGACCCTCCCCTACAAAAAAGACAACAGGACACACTGCACCCAACTGAGGTCTACCGTCTGCATTGCCAAGCTCTGCCTAGGAAAAAAATGGGGAATATCCATACACTGAGTACAAAATAAAAAGACACCTAATAGACGACTGAGTAGGTCAATAAAGGAAATTAATGGTTTCCTCTAAAAGACCACATTCTTTGGTAATATAAAAGATGTAAAATAGTGGTAGGCATATGTTTAATGTTGTGAAAATGCTATGAGCTAAACATGAACATAAGGATTTTAACATATTAATAAATTGTAGCAGGGGACCCAGTAGAAGCGGTATGCTACTCTCATATGGAATAGTTCATTGTAGTCATCTCTGGCATTGTATGGTCAGATACATCATCAGCACATATAGTGTTGCAAAGCCTGGGACTGTTAAATGGAGCCAATTAGGAATGGCAGCTTGTTACAGAGATTGTGTTTTTGCCCTTTGATGTCCTCCTCTTACTGTAGCAATGCAATGGACCAGAGGGCTGTGCAGTAGGTTAATATGTTCACGGATCCTTCGCCTTAGCCCCCTGATTGTTTTACTGACATATAGAAAGTGGTAGAAAGTTGGAAGGACACATTATTACATAAAAAACACCCTTAGAGATGCAAGTAAAGAATATACTGATTTTAAAATGTAATTTCCCACTGCCCTAACTACTCTGTACTTCATACTTAGTTATCATATAATTTGGGGCTTTACAGATGCCAAAAAGATGTGACACCACTATTCCACATGGCCTGTATGAATGATGCAAACTCATATCTTTGCCATGTCATAAGATGTGTCAGCTGTCTTTCAGAATCTGGAAGAATTGTTTCCATTGCATATTGTAAGTGGTTATGAATCTGAGTATTTGTATTACTGGTCCAGCTGTGAGGAATTAAGGAAAAAATGGTAAGTAAGCAGGACCCAGACTGTATTCTCCTTTAATACATTTGGAGAGATAACCTCCGTACTTAAGTATGCCTTTCAATTCAGTGGACCTATCTTTGAAAGTCTCAAAAACAGTACTGTTTCTGAACAGCCTGAGGATCTTCCAACAGGCATTCTACAAATCAGGTTGTGGGGTGTGCATTAGTGTGAGTAGAACACCATTGATGGCAGTTTTCTTGTGGAAGAGATCAGTCTGTATAGAGCTACTATTGTCCAGATTAATCATCTCAAATAGAAACGAGATGGAAGATGAAGATACTTCATGAATCAGTTTGATGTTGATATCATTGTTGTTTAGCACTCCGCAAACTTAATAGTATAATTCAATGCTTCTCTTCTAGATTATAAAAATATAATTTATAGTTTGGTGTATGATTTTATTTAATCAAATCAATTGATCTCCAAATTAAACTAACTAAATAAAGATTAACAAATGATAATGCTCAGGTACACCACATAGAAAGCTTGATGTAAAATTTGTTACTAAAAATAAAATTGCTGTGTGTGAAAGTGAAGTCAGGTAATAGAAGAATCCACCTGTTCATTTCTTCATCATCAGTGTCTCCCATTTTAAGGAAACACCTGACGGCTTTTCTAGCCTTTTTTCTGTTTTTGTTTTTTTTTCAAATTTGTATCTGTGATAAACATTTTCATGCAGGCATTTACAATTTAAAAAACAGTGTACAGAAAAATGTGGTAGATATAGTTTAAAGCATCTTGCACCCTGAGTACTATGCCAGCTCATATCAGTGGGTGCCGATTTTCTTTGAAGGGCAATAACTACAATTCAGCAGGTTTTCAAGGGCATTTATACACAGACACACACATGATGTACATGGTTGGTGTGTGATATATATATATATGTTTATATATATATATATTGAGTGACTAATGTAGCTATGTAAAGTGGAAGTCAGAAATGCTCAACTTAGAAAGAGACTGCAATAGAAATTTGCAGGCTGTCTAGGAGTGGTGTCCTACCCAGGATGCAGTTTCTTTTAGCCTACTAGTTCCTTCACAAGGAGAAAATATCCTAAAACATGCGATATTGGTCCTGCCAAAACATTAGTCCAGCCATGAAATGCCAGGCAATTACTTTCCAAACAAGAGAAGTAGCCTACCCCAGATGTAGGTATTGGCCTTGATGGGCCTCTTCAGTGAGGTGTAACTGATTTCTCTAGGCAATGTGAGCAAGGGGTCCACTGCTGGATTCCCTTATTACCTGTGGGGTGACTAATCCCAAGACTAATTTGCATTTGTAAAGTGTAAGTCTGAGACACTCAACTAGGAACGTGACTGCAGTAGAAATTTGCAGGCTCTCTAGGAGTGGTGTCCTTCCCGGGGTGCAGTCTCTTTTAGCCCACTAGTGCCTTTCACAGAGAGGGAATATCCTAAAGCATATCATACTGGTCCTGCCAAAACAGCAGTCCAGCCACAAAATGGCAGGCAATTCCTCTCTGACAAACAGTAACAAATGGGTGTACCAGAGCTGTATCTCTTGTGTAAAGATACACCGAAAGGGATAGAGCGCAACCAGAGAAGAAGCTTTTTCTTTTAGAGGAAAAATGCAATATATAATAGAGGACTAGCACTGTCCCTAAGTGGCGCCCTAGTCTATAGCCAATAGTTAATGTTTGTAGATTATTGCACTGTTGCAGCTAGTCTTGTAGTTGCTCAAATTCAAAGATGAAGCAAAAGACCAAGAGGTATGTAGTTGTAGATAGACAGTGCAAGGAGTGCATGAAAAAGATATACAGAGAAAAGCGCATACTAAGTGCAGTAAATACATAGTTACACTTGTACAGCAGACAGTGGGAATACTGTATGATACTCAAGCACAAAATTAGAAGCAATAAGTGAAATAGTTACACGATAGTATTTAGAGTCAATATATGTGATCTTGCCTCTGCGTGATGGAAGCAATGTCCAATATCTTCTAAATATATATATATGTAAAAGGCTAGATGTATGTTTGTCTGATGCAGCCATGCGCAGTAGAGACTGCCCAATGCAGTCATGCGCAGTACACACTGTCCGAATGTTTGGCCCGTGTACACAGGCTTTTACACTAGTAGATAAATTAATATACAGGGCAGGAAATAATGCACAATATTGAATAATGATATAGTTGTACCCTTACACTCAGAAAGACTTGTCTCAATGCAAAAAGGTCAATGGAGAGGCGGCCCAAACAGTGTCTTTCTGTGAAGCATCCAGATGGAGCAGCTTCATCCTTTAGTTATATTAAATAAACATATTCCTTATGCTTTGCAGTGTGTCAGAGTCCCAGAGTGTAAGTGATAAATATATATAGCTCCACTTAGTGTGTTACTTCAACTCAAGTCACTCCAGTCGGCAGTGGAGCACCAAGTATTACTGGTACGCTTTTCTGGTAGTCACCATATGGATGAAAAGAAGCCTGTATCAAGTCAATTGTGAGTCTGCAGCGTGTAAGTGAATTTTCACTGATGCTGAACAGTATTTGTTTTAAATGTAGAGTTCAATGTTATCCAACAAATTTCAGCACTACTGTAGGTACCTTTTTCAAGGATCTAAACCAGGGCACCACTATTCTCCCCTATTTATTTTAATAAGGACCAATCAATAGTGATGTGGCAGGTATCATCAAAGAGCTTTCCCAGTTAGATGATACATTGTAAAGCAATAAGGCAGAATAGAAGATTGTTTCTTAAAAATAACATTGGGAGGATACATTTTAATTGCTTATTCCTTACAAGTTAAGTGTACGATGGTCATGTAATTTGTCCGTAATCAGGTGAAGATAAAAAGAGATAATGCAAACGCCTCAAATACAGTGTGATCTATAGCAATATATTTGAAATTGTTTAAGTAGGTGTTGGTTGGTTGAGCAATTATCATTATGAATCATATTGGTTTCAGATGAGGTGTCTGTGTAGATATGTATTGGACAGTTGTGGTAATTGTTTTGGTTGGTAATATGGAATTGTTGGTTGGGATAGTGTTGAAAACGTCTTGGATAGTAATGCTTGCTTTTAATAAAGTTTAATATTGTATATATATTAAAAATATAAATGCAATGATTTACGTTCCATCTCTCAAACATGTATAGTTTGAGAGATATAAGCTTCTAAACTCCCCCCACTTTCCCCTTTCACAGATGTCAGCACTCTAGCTGACAGAATGAGATCCTGGTCCCGGGACCAGACAACGGCTTTTCAGCAGAGCCAAAATAGCGTTGTCTAGAAAGAAATACTTCACTGGAACAGTGTGCTTGGTTTTTAAGGGCATATCTTCTTTCCTCTCTATTAAGACATGTCAGTACATGTTTATTGACCATAACTATATAAATGTGATATTATATACCAACTAGTATGAAAGCCCGTGTACACAGGCTAAAGTGCCACCCAGCGGCCTTGGCTGCTGCCACAGAGACAGGAGCGGAGACAGGTGGTAGGCCGTTCGGAGCATCCCGCTCTGGATCAATGCGTTCAGCCAGTCTCTACTGTGTATGACTGCATCGTTCCAGCAGTCTCTACTGAGCATGTGCGTGTTAAGCACACAGGGAGCTTCACAGCCTAGCAAATTATTATAATAGAGATGTGTGTAAAGATCGGTGTATCCTTAAGGGTAAACAGCCAGGTTATGGATCTATACAGAAGGAAAATATATTTCCCCATTATACTGGACAAATAGTAACAAATGGATGTACCGGAACTCTACCTCTTGTGTAAAGATATAACGAAAGGGATAGAGTGCAACCAGAGGAGAAACCTTTTTCTCTTAGAGGAAAAATTAAATATACACTAGATGACTAGCACTGTCCCTAAGTGGCTCCCTAGTCTATAGCTAATAGTTAATGTTTGTGGATATCTGCACTGATGAGCTAGTCTTGTAGTTGCTCAGATTCAAAGATGAGTCTGAAGACCAAGAGGCATGTAGTTGTGGATAGACAGTGCAAGGAGTGCATGAAAAAGATACAAAGAGAGAAAAGTGCATACTAAGTGCAGTAATTACATAGTCACACTTGTACAGCAGACAGTGGGAATATTGTATGATATGTGAAGTGACTCATACAGTATGAATATTGAATGGATAACTAAAAACATATTTAGTAGGGGTAAATATATATATGGTAATACATATACTCAAGCACAAAATGAGAAGCAATAAGTGGAATAGTTACAAGATAGTATCTAGAGTCAATATATATGATCTTGCCTCTGAGTGATAGTAGCAATGTCTAATATAGATAAATAAATGAATATACAGGGCAGAAAATAATGTGAAATAATGAATAATGTAACAGGTGTACCCTTACACTTGTTTCAATGAAGAAAGGTCTTCTTTATGACATATAAATATCTTTTGTTTCAAGTCCATGACTGATGTTTTCAACTTTTTTAGAAGGATGGCCAAAATACCATCTGGTCTTTTAAAGTCAGAATCTTCTCTATATACAGTTTATTTTATTTGTTTTTCTTTAATATCATTTTGTAGTTGTATTAGCAACTCTTTTTTATACTGTATCATCAAGTACATCAACATATTGGAGACTTGGGTTAAGGTGGCATTCCAATTTCTAAAAAAGGGAGATCATCTTTAATAAAAGTTGGTGCTTTTTTATATGAAGCCCACTTGTATTCTTTCTGCTTAAAAGGGACAGTAATGTCCCATAGTAAGTATTTAGAGTTAGGTAGAGGTTGAAAAAAGAAACTAATTTCCACAAACCCTATCTCTCAAACTGCTATGGTTTGAGAGATATAGGGATTCAAAGTTCCCCCCTCCCTCCCCTTCATCTGATGTCAGCTGTAAAGCTGACAGCAGGAGATTCGAGTCATCGAGCAGAGCCGAAATCGCATTATTGCAAAATAATTAATTAATTGGAAAAGTCTACAAAGTGTGCCTGGTTTCCAAGCACACTTTGTAGACCTTTCCAATGAATTCATTATTTTTAAGTAACGTAATTTGGGCTCTGCTGAAGAGCCGCCTGCTGGTTCCCGGACCAGGATCTCCTGCTGTCAGTTAGACGCTCACATCAGGAGAAGGGGAAGGAGAGGGGAAGTTTGAATCCCTATATCTCTCAAACCATCGTGCTTTGAGAGATAGGGTTTGTGGCAATTAGTTTCTTTTTTTCAAACTCTGCGTAACTCTAAATATTTTTATGTGACATTACTGACCCTTTAAAGCACTAAATGCAAATTTCTTTTGACATAAAGACTAACAGAGACAAAATATTTTCTGTTGTTTTGTCTACAGTATCATTGAAATCAAACAGTCTATTTACATTGGAAATCCAATGTTATCTTCAATGACATGCAAACATCTACTTGCACCCACTACAGTGCTTTCAACATTTATATTTTCATTACCATCGTTGATATTCTGAGGCTCTCCTTCCATATTCTTGGCCACTTAGAGGTTAAAGATTCATACTTGCAAGCATTTATATTCAGCATATAGTCACTTTGTTTATTTTTTTATGTGTAGTCATATATTCCTTATGTTATTTGACTTATTTGCAAAATAAGTTTATTTCTTATTCATTCAAGCATATTTTCTAATCAGTAACTGCCTGGTGAGCAATGGTAGGTGAATTGAAACATTTATCCACAAAAAGAAACTTTCAGCAGCTCAAATAACCTGGCTAAATATATGATGGTATAATCACAAAAGTGCAAAAATGGCTGCAACAATGTATACCTCTACTAGATCTGCTTTTTATTCTCAGGGTACCATGGGCGCTGCTCAAATTCTTTATTGGATAAAACAGTATTGAATACTTATTGTGTGACATGTGGCTCAATCCATACAAAATACGTGTAGATGCCTACAAAAAGGCTGCCAATCCCTTGCACGTTGCCATCAGTTCAACAACAACCCTTAAATCTGAGCATATCCAATGTCCTTCCCACACTTTTCCACTGGGTGAATGGAGAGGGTCTGTTCAGAATTCAGCACCACGGAGAGCATTGTCCCTTAACCCTTTCAGTGAAATAAGTATGTGGATTGCATACCCCTGAGCCACTGAAAGGTGAAAGAGTGGCAGAGAAGCTAAATACAGTAGTGGCCAAAAGTTTTGAGAATGACACAAGTATTGGTCTTCACAAAGTTTGCTGCTTTAGTGTTCTTAGATATTATTGTCAGATGTTACTATGTTACACTGAAGTATAATTACAAGCATTTCATAAGTGTCAAAGGCTTTTAAGGACAATTACATTAAGTTTATGCAAAGAGTCAATATTGGCAGTGTTGACCCTTCTTTTTCAAGACCTCTGCAATCCGCCCTGGCATGCTGTCAATTAACTTCTGGGCCACATCCTGACTGATGGCAGCCCATTCTTGCATAATCAATGCTTGGAGTTTGTCAGAATTTGTGGGTTTTTGTTTGTCCACCCACCTCTTGTGGATTGACCACAAGTTCTCAATGGGATTAAGGTCTGGGGAGTTTCCTGGACATGGACCCAAAATTTTGATGTTTTGTTCCCCGAGCCACTTAGTTATCACTTTTGCCTTATGGCAAGGTGCTCCATCATGCTGGAACAGGTATTGTTCATCACCAAACTGTTCTTGGATGGTTGGGAGAAGCTGCTGTTGAAGGATGTGTTGGTACCATTCTTTATTCATGGCTGTGTTCTTAGGCAAAATCGTGAGTGAACCCACTCCTTTGGCTGAGAAGAAACCCCACACATGTATGGTCTCAGGATGCTTTACTGTTGGCATGACACAGGACTGATGGTAGCACTCACCTTGTCTTCTCCAAATAATCTTTTTTCTGGATGCCCCAAACAATCAGAAAGGAGATTCATCAGAGAAAATGACTTTACTCCAATCCTCAGCAGTCCAATCTCTGTACTTTTTGCAGAATATCAGTCTGTCCCTGATGTTTTTCTTGGAGAGAAGTGGCTTGTTTTTTGCCCTTCTTGACACCAGACCAGCCTCCAAAAGTCTTCGCTTCACTGTACGTGCAGATGCACTCACACCTGCCTGCTGCCATTCCTGAGCAAGCTCTGCACCAGTGGCGCCTTGATCCCACAGCTGAATCAACTTTAGGAGATTGTCCTGGAGCTTGCTGGACTTTCTTCGTATCACAGTGCCCATGATCTTCTCCCATGGCGTTACCTGCCTTTATCCACTTGTGCTTGACAGCAGCAGTCTGGTCGCTGCCTGACTTCCTGTTTGCATACGCTCATCACTACAGTGCGCTCACTATTTTGCCGACACGGCTTAATTGACCGAATTATGCTCTGCCACTCCGGTAGGCCTTATATGCGGCCTTCAAACATTGCTTCGGTGCCCTTTCTTGGTGTATCTGAGCATTGTTTGTATTCCTCGTTGTGACGCGTTCTAGGCTGCTGATTCCGATTTGTGTATGATCCTTGGCTCCATCTGACTACCTAATTTGTGCCTGAATCACTGGCCTTGTTTGACTACCCGATCCATGCTCAATCCCTGGCTCAGTCTTACTACCTGATCCATGTATGACCCCTGGCCTGGCTGACTACCCGCTCCATGCTAGTACTGTGGCTCTGTCTGACTACCCGATACGTGTATGTCCTTGGCTTTGTCTGACTCCGCTTATGCTATACCTTGGGCCTCCTCTCTCTCTGTGCAGGTCCCTGGGCCTCGTATCTGCCATCGTACTGCTCCGGGTTTTGTCTATACCTACAGGCTTCGTATCTCTCTGGTCTTAGTGAGTATCTTGCCTAAACCCTAGCATTCTAGGGTGTGGTGTCTGAATGCTGTGGACACTTGCATTCTAGGGTATTTTGTCACTTTAGACCCCAGCATTCTAGGATATCGTGCCTCTGCTGACCCTTGCATCCTAGGGAAGAGATCGGCCGCTTACCACCCTTCTCCATCTTAGGTGGTACCCCGAAACATAGGCTAGGTTCTTTGCTGTGTTCCTGGTTCCAGTACTTCGGGCTAAGTTCAGTGTCAGCTCCTAGGTAGTGTACTGTAGCACTCTCTCCACTCCTGACCCTGGGGAAGTGCTTATTTACTATTCATTGTATTATATCTTTCAATAAAGTGGTGTTAATCTTAACTGTACCTGTCAAAGTCTTTCTTTGTCTAAGCTACCGTGACAGTTGGGTGCCCTGATGTATTCTTCACAACAATTGAACCCCTTTCCTTGAAGTTCTTGATGATTCGATAAATGTTTGATTTAGGTGCAATCTTACTAGCAGCAATATCCTTGCCTGTGAAGCCCTTTTTTGGCAAAGCAATGATGACAGCACGTATTTCCTTACAGGTGACAATGGTTAACATAGGAAGAACAATTATTTCAACCACCACCCTCCTTTTAAAGGGATAGTAATACTTCGTTTTAACTTTATTTTATTTTGTAGGCATTAAAAAAACATGAATAATGATATGTCTTACCTCTTAAACCTTTATGGTTTAAGAGATATTCACAAGCAAAGTATCCCCCTCCTGCCCCTTTTACTGATGTAACACTTTTCAGCCAGGGCAGAAGGGAGCTGCCCAGATAGACTGCAGAGAGGGACAATCTTCAATTAAGATAAGGGAAAAACCTGAAAAGCTTGTCAAGGGGGGCAGGGATTTCATTGTTTTCATAGGAATAAGAGTGTCCCCTTCTGTTATCTGTCCAGTCTATGGACTGTATTCCACATCTGAGAAGAGATTGTTTACACTAGGTAAAAGGGGCGGGAGGGGGAAACTTTGCTTGTGAATATCTCATAAACCATAAAGGTTTGAGAGATAAGACTTATATCATTCTTCATGTTTTTTTAATGCCTACAAAATAAAATAAAGTTAAACCGAAGTATTACTATCCCTTTAAAGCTTCTGCTCAGTTATTCTAACTCAATCAGCACAACAAAGTGATCTCCAGCCTTGTCCACGTCAACACTCTCACCTGTGTTAATGAGAGAATCACTGACATGATGTCAGCTGGTCTTTTTGGGACAGGGCGGAAATGCAGTGGAAATGTTTTTTTGGGATTAAGTTCATTTTCATGGCAAAGAGGGAATTTGCAATTGATTGCAATTCATCTGATCTTTCTTCAAAACATTCTGGATATCCAAATTGCCATCATCTAAACTGAGGCAGCAGACTTTGTGAAAATTAATATTTGTGCCATTCTCAAAACTTTTGGCCACTACTGTACATCACAGCTTCTCTGCCCTTCTGTACTGATTGAGCCAGTTGATGTGTTATCTGCCTACCAGTTGATTCAGGTAAACACTGAACTCATAAGACACTCAGATGTAGAGTGCTTTGCGAGTCCGGTGTTTCCCTGAATCTGCTGATTGGCCCTCTCAGCTGCTTCAGTCAGTACAGAAGGGAAGAGAAGTTGTAATATATAGATTCTCTGCAATACTCTCATTTTGGAACCCGTTCATTTGCACAGGGATGTGCAATCCACACCTCTTGGTCTCCAGAGACAGAGGCTGATTCTCTGGCTTTTGTGATTGTCCTAAGTATCTCTGCCCACTTCTCATCCATTCTACCTACTTCCTACCCTGTTCCACCCAATACCCACCAATTCTAATATTAAACTCCACCTCTTCTCCTCTCAATCCCAACTAAGCTCCACCAACTTTATGACTCAATTCTCATCATTTAGACATGCCCATTCCCAGCTCATGAGTCATGTCCAGGGACTCCAAAGTAGGTATGCATATTCCTTGATGCTATTAGCCAGTCAATATCATATACCCATTGTCTATAAAATAATGCAAGTGTACAGCTGTTACATGGAACATCTGAATGTATAATTAAAGTGCCCACATACTTGTTTGTGAAAAACAAAGACTATCCCTGGAAATAGGAGCCAGGTGGCAGACTGGAATAACACAGTAATCAGATTTATCATATTGGTGCAAATCCCACCTCTAGAGCCTGCATTTCACTGTACAACTCAGGTGACCAAATGAAGCTTATTAACCCCCCAGTAATTACAAAGGTTGTCATGGTCTAATTGCCAAAAACTGGGATTTGAAACATTAAAGCAGAAGACTTGTGCAGTCATGCGCAGTACAGACTGTCCGCGCCGCAGCATCCAGCTCTGTATCAGCCGCGGCGCGGGCAGTCTCTACTGCGCATGACTGCCCCGCGACCGGCTAGGAGTGTCACTAGTAAATTTATAATCACAGATTGCTTTCCCTGGTTTAGAATATATGTGTTGCATATTCTAATTAAATTGACTGGCACAGTTGCAAGCCTGCGCACTTCAGCATGCACTCACCAAGTCAGATCAGCCCTGCCTCAAATGATTTGTTGCGGGTATCTATACATTTTTATGTTATTACACCTTGTTCTACATAGGAAAATCCCAAGTAATTGCCAGCACCAGTCACAAAGTCAGTACTCCATGCCGACCCCTTACTATATACTCCAGATGAAAATGGATCTTATGTATCAAAGCAAAAATGGAGCAATTCTGGGGTAAAACAACTGCACCATATTACCCAATGTACCATTCATTTAAATTTGACTTTTTAACCCTTTGAATACTAGAGAGGAGTCTAATGCATTGCTTTGCAAAACACTGGATACCTTACTAGAATTCAGGTGGTTACAATTTGTATTTGTCCCAGAATTACTCCTTTTTTGCTTTTATACATAAGACCCAATGAGTCATTGTCAATGCAAACCAGTCAATTGTACTCTGTTCCCCTGTTCCTGTTGTCATTACCTGATGATGTTGGAACAGCTTATTCCAGGTACCAGAAAGAAGCAAGGCTTCATGACTAATGATAATACTATGAAGGCAAAAGAAGTTTGAACTGGCTTTCACAATACATGCAAGATGGAGTGATTACCTTACTTGTAGATATGTCAGTGTCCGTTTTAGTAAAATGATTAGTTGGGGGTGGCTCAGTGCTCAAACAATCTTGAAAGGTTAGGGTTTTCTGGGATTTGTAATGTTGGGGGGCATGCTGTAGTATCCAGGACCATGCTTTGCATCTCCAGCCTCCCTTCCTCTTCCTTCCCAGTGAAACCTTCAGTGGAAGCTGAGATATCCTTTAACCCTATACTTCTCAGAGTTTCTTGCAGATAAACTCTGCTGTATCTTGTATTTCTACTGCCCTTCTCCTCCCCTGCTCATTTCATCTATTCCTCCCATTTTAAACACATTTTATCCCTCTTTTCTTATCTTCTCTCCATGTAGTGTTCTGTATATGCTTTGTTGCTTCATTTACAAATGTCTTGTTTTTGTTACTACAGAACTCAACTCACTGAGATGAATCATAAAAGAAAATACAACTCAGTTCCCACACAAGTGGAGCCTCACGCTTCCTTTGTCAGTCCAAGAATGATGTGCCCTCTTCCGCACCTGAGGTATTTATCTTTAATACTTTGGCCATTCTTCTCATGTATTAGAGATTTTCCTACATAGTAAAACAAGTGTAGTCTTTGGTGAGATGCTTCTTTCAAATGGTGTAACAGGTAAAGTTTGTCTTTTGTAATATTCAGTTTTATATTGTGGCCATGAGATGGAGAAGTTGATATGACTATCTATAGAGTATTAATCTAAGATTCACCCTTTTTGTTAGACAGCAATAGAGAAAATGCCAAACTGACACCAGATGGTACTGTTTCTAACAGGTTAATTAGGCTAAACAAGTTTGAACTGTAACTGGCCTTGAAAGAAGCATCTTCCCAACCATAAGAGTGCCAGTGTTTTTCTTGGCACAAAAAACCAAAACCAAGGTGTATGTTTTTCATAAAGAAACTGTATTGCTCCTTTAGAAATAACAGGATAATGGTCCTTGATGAATGATGGCTGACGCTTATACCTGAGCAGTCAGTCTTTCATGCTGTTTGATTCAATACAAAATGTGAGTCTTATGAATAGAGAAGACACATTGGGCCTGCTATATCAGTAATTTCATTTCTTGCATGTTTAATCTAATGGTAAACAGAATTTACCCTTGTATGACACCTTATTGTATTATTTATAGACAAAGGGATAGTATTGCCATGTATTTATAAACATTACTTTTGTAGTCATTCAAAAATAAAACTTATTTTATTATCCCTCAAACCTTTATTCTGGACCAAAGTTCCCCCTCCCTTTCCTTGACGTCAGCGCTCTAGCTGACTGCAGGGGAATCCGGTCCCGGGACCGTCAGAGGCTCTTCAGCAGAGCGCTGACGTCAGGGAAAGGGGAGGGAACTTTGGTTTGAGAGATGGGACTGGGGGCATTAAGTTTTATTTTTGAATGCCTATAAAAGTAATGTTTATTAATACATGGCAATACTATCCCTATAAATGTAAAAACTGTTGTTATTGTGAGATGATGAACATTTTATGTCTTAATTGCCCTGTGCGATCTTTCTTTGTGTGCACTGTTGTTCTTATTTCTATTGCATACTAAATTATAATGTCTTTGCAGCTGGGCTGAACATGAAGATGTATGGAATATTCTTGTGATGAAAGATGAAGTCTACCAGAAAGAGAGAACTGCTTTTGTGAGAGTTCATCATCAAGACTTCAATGCTAGAGCAATAGTTCTAGATTGGCTTATGCAGGTGTGTTTTGTTCTGACAAGGAGGGGATATTTGCACTTTTTGTTTTGCTATTTACCTATGTGGTCTATTGAATTTGATATAATGAGGCACTTGAATGAACACTAGAGTGCTGCAAACATCTACAGCAGTTTAAAGGAGCTAGTAAATTGTCACCACCTGATGATGTTGGAACCGCTAGTAATTATTGTGCAAAAATTATATAGTGTAGAATAGGGGTGCCCAAAAATCTCCTCCAGTATATTATACATGCCAGGATTTGAGGATATCCGTTATGGAGAACAGGTGAACCAGCTGAAATGAACAAGCCACTGATTAACATAGCTATGCTTAATCAGATAAATAATTATACTGAGGAATACAAAGTAATTTGGTATACTTGCATTTATCAGCAATATAGGTAAGAGTACAGAAGTCCCACAGTAGCGCGTATAATTTGAACCACTATTTTGTACACCTATCATAAAAAATATAATAGTTAAATAAATTAATTTGAGATCATTTCACTAATTAGGTTTGATACAGTACTTTACAGTAAGTGGAAGTCTTTTCCTGAATTTGTGAGAGGGGCTGAAGGACAATATAAGCAGGGCAGCAACCCCTTCCACTGGGTACATATCTAGTGTAGCCTCCTCCACTTTCTTCAGCCCTATTTTTTGTAAATAGTTATTAGCTCAGCATTCTAATTAGGCTGACCATGTCGAGTCTACCCCTAGATAAAGGGGAAGGGGGGCACCACATTGGTTATCATTTATACCCTTCTAATAATTCATCCGTGTAAGCCCTGAGCACAAATAAATGGATTAAAAAAAATATACAATTTTATTTAAATATAGAATAAAATGTAATATATATGATAATAATCAGTGAAAATGAAAGCATTAGTGGATATTATATTACGATATATAAAATTGAAGTACAGTAAAATATGTCAAACAGTATGGAATTTCCTAGCATATATATATATATATATATATACACACACACACAGGGCTCAAAATTTCCACTCGCCACTAGCCAATGGCGAGTGAAACGTTAGTCCTGGCGAGTAGAAATTCAGCCTGGACACCACCTCAGAGCAGCAAAGGGCAGGAGGGAGATATTTTATCATTCAATTACTCTTGAACTACAACTCTGACAGTACTGAAATAACACTCTCCATGGCCCAAATACTATGAAGATTAATTGGAGCTGCTTTTATTGTGAAACATTGCTATCCCTTTAATTAGCAGACGAAACCAAACTGAACAGCTTCATTAGCAGATAGAGACTTGTCAGGTCCACTTAAATATGATGTACTTTAGTATGGCTAGTCCTCTGCTCCACCATCCATACAGCCCGTTACAATTAATAATACAGTTGGTTGCAGCGTATATGAATACCTGCCTCACCGTGTACATCGCTATGTTAACCCTTTGAGTGCAAGGGTTAAATTTAAATTGGCTGGTCTTTTGCTATGTGAGATCTGCCCACTGTGGCATCTTAATCACATCCCACAAAACCTGTATGTATATATTTATACACACACAAGAATTTTTTATTTTAAGAAAGAGCCAATCTAACAGGGAGAGTCGAACCCTTAGATTAACTCTTGCAATCCCTAGATAGATCTATACTGCCAACACTCTCATATCACACAACTCTGATATACGGTATATAAATTATCCTGTGTAACTTCTAAAAATATGCTAGCAAATACTGCAAAATTCTGCTTCTATGTGGCAATCCTCCTAGTATGGCCAGCCCTCCAAAGATGGTCACTGGGCTACCGCACATATATTGGTTAATAATAATTCTTAAAAGTTTTACAGGAGTAAAAAAATATGTATTTGCCAATCCTTTCATTGAGTATTGATCCGTGTGGAATGGCGGGTCTCTGTATACCTGGAAAATCCCCTTTTCTTTACTTTTTAACTGACCAACCTTTCTAAAAAGAAGTTTTACACTAGAGGGTGGTGCTAAGAGACTGCAAATTGCACGGGTGAATATTTTAAAGAAAACATTTGCCCATTTAGTATTAATTGGTCTTCATGTTCAGAAAGGGCCTCTCAGAATGTCTTACATCAATTATTCCCTTATTTCTCACATGCAATAAGTACTGAACAGACCAAGTGCACACCTCCCCCTATAGATAACATGTCTGAATACTGAATACTTTTCTTATGTATTCTTGTGGAATCATATTACAATCAAACTATAAGATATCTGGAATAAGGAATGCTTTTCTCTTAAACACAGGCTTTTAAAAATAAAAATGTAAAACCATGCAAAATGGCTTCATCAGTCCATTCTGATTATGTGTTACCCTCGCAGGGCAAACTCTCTCACTATTCACTCCTAGCCTATATGACATTTGAGGAAGTTTTGGACAATTCTGTTGTAGATTTGTAAATTGAATTTGTTCTGCTTTATGATGGAACTGTTGCTATTGCTGTCTGTACATGTCTCCAACAATTAGACAGCAATAGTGTTTATTGCACATTTAATAATTTCTGATCCCATTGTGCCTCACTGTTTCAACAAAGAGAAGCATTTTGCTTTGACTCTTTGTGAGTGTGACAGTGGTATGATGGGCACAGTAATATTGGTTACATGCATCTAACTTGGAGATTTCTTATCACAGTTTTCTTTTTTCATCACTTAGGTTTCAAAATTCTACAAATTTCGCAGAGAAACCTTTTATTTAGCCAGTGACTATTTTGATCGGTACATGGCTAAAAAGTCAGGATTTGTTGATAAAAATGTACAGCTCATTGGGATAACAGCTTTGTTTATTGCTGCAAAAATGGAGGTTTGTAACTTAAGATTTCATTTTTCAAAATATGTATACATTTGCGTGTATGTGTGAAATCCCAAAACCTTATTAAGTCCAATGTGTTTGGTGTCGAAATAACTGATCATCTTAATTTCAAATGTCTTTCTCTACTGTTTATTTACAAAGTAAACACAATTTACTTAATAAGGACTTGGGATTTCATTCATATTACCAAAATTTTACATTATGTTTCCTTCTATCTATTTTGTTCTGGTGCATGTTTACGCATCTCTCTCACAATATTTTTCTACTTGTATCTATGCACTGTGATTCTGGCTGTCTCCCACTGTCTCTCGTGCTGCCACCTTCCCCTCACATTCTTATCAAGGTATTCATTTCTTATCAGTTTTAAACTTTTATTTACTTTACTTTTCTAATTTTTTTTTTCATTTTACCAGTATGCCTTACACTTGGAAAAGAGAGTTTATCTCTCAAAAGTTTGACTACATGTCATTGAATGTTAGTCCAATAAAAAAGGTATTATTACATACTGCTGTACTTATTCATTTGACCTATACACCACTGGACTAACAGTGCGAGAAGCAATAGCAATATTAGCAATATTGGCATGGCTTTGCCCATGCGGTTAATAAAATAAATCCCCCCCCCCAAAAAAAAAATATAATACAAAAGTCCATTGAATGTGATATGTGTCTGGTAGCAATAGGATTAACAAATGAAGTGGAATTACATGTAGAACTAATTTCCCCTGACATAAAGGTAAATCCAGAAAGGAGACAATGTTCTGAATTGTTGAATTTGAATGAGTGTGTGTGTTGTGAGTGTGTGCATTATGTGTGTGTGTGTGTGTGTGTACTGCATGTGTGTTGTATTTTTCTGTTATGCATGTGTCATACATATGTGTGTTTTGTGTGTGTTGTGGTGTATTGTGTGTGTATATTATCTGTTATTCATGTGTGTGTTGCGCATGTCTTTTTGTTGTGTGTGTGTGTGTGTGTGTGTGTGTGTGTATTTCATGTGTGTGTATTGTGTGTGTATGTGTACTGCATGTGTGTTGTGGGTGTCTATCGTGCGTGTGTTTTGCACATTTGTGTTGTACATATGTGTGTGTATATTGTGTGTTTGTTGTGGTGTATTGTGTGTGTGTGTATTGCCTGTGTGTGTACTGTGCATCTGTGCCTTGCATGTAAGAGTGTATTGTGCATGTGTGTATTGGTTGTGTTCGTGTGTTTACACATGTGTGTATTGGTGTGTTGTGCGTGTTTGTATTTTTTGTGCAAGTGTATATTGTGTGTGTGTTATGTGCATGTGTATTGTACGTGTTGTGTATTGTGGGAATGTGTGCTGTGCATGTGTGTATTTATTATGTGTGTGTGTATTGTGCATCTTTTGATGTGTTTGTGTTTATAGTCTGTGTGTTGTGGGCATGTGTGTTGTGTGCATATTGTCTGTGATGTGCATGTGTATTACAGATATGTATTGTGCGTGTGTGTGTTGTGTGTATATTGTATGTGTGTGTTGTGCATATGTACTGTGTGTATGTATTGTGTGTTGTATATATTGTGTTGTGTGTGTATTGTACATGTGTATTGAATGTGTGTATTGTTTTTGTGTGTGTTGTATGTGTGTATCGTGTGTGTGTGTTGTGGTGTATTGTGTGTCTGTGTGTATTGCTTGTATGTAATTGTATTGTATAGCATGTGTGTGTTGTGCGTGTATTGTGTGTGTGTTGTGATATATGTGTGTGTGTTGTGGCTCGCCTCTTTCTCTGTGTTTCTTTTCAAACTCCCCATAACATTCAGTCTCTCTTCACATCAATCTTTACCTCCCCCACCCCTGCTTCATTCCATCACTGCCTCTCTCACTCCTCTGTTTCTCATTCAGTCCCTACCCCCTCTTTGTGTCATTTGCCCCCTCCTCCTCTCATGACATTTTGCCCCCCTTTGTCCCTCACATTTGAACTATGATAACTTCTTTCCATTTTCACCTGGCACTGGCTTGTCTTACCTTGCTACCTCCCCTGAATGTGTGGTTCTGTGCCTACCAGTTGATGGTAGAACAAGACTAGGGAAGTAAACTATGTAAATATGGGGATGCAGTGGTACAAGGCTAGTGGTCACACACTTTCAGAACTATAGTGATACAGTCGGACAAGGCTGAGGGGCACAAAGTGTAAGGCGTATACCCATTTACCCAGCCACACATACACACACACATTTGTAACACCAAAAAAAACGTGTTATACAAAACCATACTTGTTAGAAAATATAATTATATCTAAAATATTTTTTCTTTTGTATATAGACTTTAGTTATTGTTCTGTATTTCAGGAACTCACTTACCCTTCAATGAAGAGCATTTCCGACATTACTGGCAACAGCTGCACAGAGACAGAAATTCTCGATATGGAGGCAGAAATATTGAAGGTAAGCTACATGCAAAACTGATATATAGCTGGGAAGTGTTATCACAGAAAAAAACAAGCGCTTCGGACATATTGTGCATTGTTTGTATATTAAATGTGTATGTATATATGTATATTTATTTATTTTTGCAATGTTTTACCAGGGAGAATGCATTAACATTATACTTATTTTAATGAATAGCAAGTCACATAGTTGAGTAAGATATTTACATTCAGTAACTAAACAGCAGTTTGAACTGCACAAGGGATTGGATTTGAAAATGGTAGTTTTCAGGGTGCAGAAACATAAACTAGTTCATTAAGTTTCATAACTTTGTCATCTGTACAAGATGTACATAACAGTACAGAATGATTATAGTGAAAGATTATGCATGTATATTGCAGGGATTATTATTTACACACAGCACACAGCTCTGGGCTATTTTGTGAATCCCGGGTGCATGTAGTTCATCTGCATTTATTTGCCCAATATACATGTTCCCAAAGTGGAAGTTGATTCAAAACTGCCTATGAGTTAAGTCAGCCAAACACCAGCAGACACATACTTTAGGAGACAATTGATACTTTTATTTCAGGAAAAACTGAAAGTCTCTGAGTACAGCTCAGACCTTAAAGGGATAATAATGCTTCACAAAAACATCAGTTCCAATTAATTTTCATAGTATTTGAACCATAGACAGTATTATTTTAATACTATCAGAGTTGTAGTTCAAGAGTAACTGAATGATAAAGTTCCCCCCTCCAGTCCCTTTTACCTAGTGTAAGCCACCTCCCCGCAGATGTGGGATCATAGTAACATAGTAGATAAGGCTGAAAAAAGACATGCGTCCATCAAGTCCAGCCCATGCCAATAACACCCCTGTTGATCAAGAGGAAGGCAACAAAAAAGCCCTCTGGAGCAATTTCCAGTGTAGGTGTGTGTGTGTGTCAAATAGTTCCCCGGCTCAATATCCTATTTGCTTTGAAGCCATCTGTCATAACTGTCAATATTGTTCTGTGCTAGATAGGCATCCATTGCTTTTTTGAATGCAGTTACATTATCTGCAACCACAACATCCCGAGGCAAAGAATTCCAAAGCCTTACCGCCCTTACTGTAAAGAATCCCTGCCTGTGTTTTAGTCGAAAGCGCCTTTCCTCAAGTCTTAATGGATGACCTCTTGTTCTTAGCTCAGCTTAGCTTAGACCAGACAGCTCACAGCAAGGGACAATCTTCTTACTGTGAGAACAGTGAAAACCCTGCCCCCCTTGACAGATTTATCCCTTATGCTAATTAAAGATTGTCACTCTCTTTAATCCACCTGGACACCACCTCAGAGCAACAAAGGGCAGTAGGGAGATATTTTATCATTCAATTACTCTTGAACTACAACTCTGACAGTACTGAAATAACACTCTCCATGGCCCAAATAGTATGAATATTAATTGGAGCTGCTTTTATTGTGAAACATTACTATCCCTTTAATTAGCAGATGAAACCAAACTGAACAGCTTCATTAGCAGATAGAGACTTGTCAAGTCCACTTAAATGTGATGTACTTTAGTATGGCTAGTCCTCTGCTCCACCATCCATACACACTTAGGGCTCTATTCTATTACCAGCACTACAAAAAACCCACCTGGATAGGCGAGCAATGCTAGGGGGGTGTCAGGAGGGGTCTTGATTCCCTCTTGAGGTCTGAACTATTTGTTTTAAATACAATTAAAATATGATAAAACATGTTTTTACACATATACAGGCAAGGTATGCAGCTGCATACCTTGCCTTTTAACATTATGAGTACCAGATGGGTAGCAAACACATTGCAATACATTGTTACCTCTCTGGTACTCATAGGGTTAATCGTGCAATACAAATACAACGAGAGCATGTCGAGAAAAATAGGAGAAGAACAATGTCGAACTTTACAGCTGACATCAGGAGAATGGGAGGGAGGGTGGGAACTTTGAATACAAATATCTCTCAAACCATAGCGGTTTGAGAGATAGGATTTGTTGCATATAGGTTCATTTTTTAAGCACTACAGAACTTTATTTTTTCTGGGACATTACTGTCCCTTTAATTCATCAATTTTAAATCTTAACATAACAAAGTTAAAGCCATGCATCCATCATATTTAGATTTTGCCTTATTACCTTTGTTGGTGTTTGTCACATAGAGTCTTACATCCTTGATATCTTCTCTTTAGACACTTGAATGGCATATGGGACCAATGACTTCTGCATCCTGGGTTAATATCTTCTTGCAGGTTGACTATTTCGCTGACTCTTCAGAATTCTTGTTACGTCAGTTTCCACTCAAAAAATATGCTAAAATTATGAAGGTGAGTTATTTGGGCTTTTTTTTCTGTTATATTTGTACTCTCTCTCTCTGTAGATTAAGTTAAACATCTTGTGGCTTTAATTCTGTTCCCATTCTAGTTGCTGGATTTGTGCACAGTTGATGCTGGCTGTCTGGAGTATTCATATAGAACTCTTGCAGCATCGGCAATATATCATTTTGTTGGTATGAAGAGAATTGAAAAAGCATCAGGTGTGTGAAAAAAATTATTCTAATTCATCCTGGGGTGGGAAGGTCAGATCTAGACCTATGAGTAACACACTCTGAAAGAATTTGATAGTTTGAAAGACTGTACAGACAAATAATTAACTTAATTGCCTTCCCTCACCTACAACTGAAATAATGCTACCTTGATGTAAGGCACCCATAAAACAAGTTGGGCTTCTAACACTTTAGTGACAGTTTATAATTTTCTTCCCTTATAAAGACTCAGAGGGAATTTATTCCCTACTTTTGTTACAAGTTCATCTTACCCCTTAATGTTATGTACTAGTGTAAATGCCTGGGTACACTGGCCAAGGTCTGGAAAATGTTAACCCTTTGAGTGCCAGAGGGGTACGCAACACATTGCTTTGCAATGTGTTGCGTACCCCTCTGCCACTCAAAGGGTTAAGAGACCACTACCTCACAGCTCCACGCGATGTAGTCTTGCGTAGCCTCACTCACGCGATGCAATCATGCGGAGTAGAGACTGCCTGAATGCGGGCAGTCTCTACTGCGCATGACTGCATCATGACAAACATCCTAGCAAATTATTATATAGGCTGTACAACGGTCTCACAATTCAATAGAATATAGTGGGTGCAATAACGGAAGGGACGATTGATTCAAATATATTTCATAGTACACAAAAGAAAGCAAAATCAGGAACTTATAGGAAATATAGTAAGGGATATATTTAGTAATTCCCACACCTCTCCTTTCATGACAAAGATACCATTTTGGTATATTACATAAGCAGGTTCATTAAAATTATTTCGATCTTTATTTAATCAGTAGTAAAAGAAACACTCATATGGGTGTCATTTATTATTTATGGTTACAAACAAAAACAACGGTGTTATCAAGAAAGTATATGATCCTAATAATATTATTTATTCTTGTAAGCGAGATGAGATAGAGGGGTAATAGAGTGTGTGTGTCATTGGTAACACTTATATATATGTTGATGGTTGCCCAGCATATATTTGCTGAGTTCAGTCCTCATACAAATTCATATGTCAGTGACTAATTTGTATAATCCCTTCAGGCTTTCACAAGAGATTATACGTTAGTAGCATAGCTTGATGTTGTGTATCATGTACTGCAATTATGTTGCTTGTTAATATTGAAGTACCTTTAGTTCATCTACATGATGATTTATCAAAACTAATGACTTTTTTGTTCATGTCAAGTGGATAAGAATATATAAAGTATGGCAATCAGTCTTATGATTTCAATACTATCACCTTAGTGCAAGTATATAAACTTGGTATAGAAGGCTATAAAGTAGATCCACTGATTGTTGAAGACAGTTAGCAATATGCTATTGCATGACAAGCTTTCTTAGTGATAAGCCTTTAATTCCTCACTGATGTGTTGGTAGGTGATAGTCTAGCCATAAGGTTCTCATCCCTTTAATTGTAAGGCCTCTTACTTATTTAAAAGCGAATACACCTTTAAGGCTTTTTAATAGTAATATCGAGGTCAGATTACAATGTATGCAATGCTGCCATTTGCCCAGTTATACATTACCACACAATTGTTAATAATTATCTCTATCTCAAGCTCCTTGTAGTTAAGCCGCATTCTGAATAGACTAGCTACATTTAAATCATAGTTGAAGAGATCAGAGTTACACAGTCCAATGGGCTACAATTCCTGCCCATTTAACTGTGCACTAACTCAGTCTTAGTATAACTAACAGCCCTAGCGGTTATTCCTCATTCTAAGCTACCGGCTAGTCTTATTATTATTAGGATGTTAATTATTATTGCAAGTCCTTATTATTATCCCATAATATTCACAATAGCACTGTCCAACGCATTCTGCCACATCAGCGGCTTTGTCAAGGGCTTGTGGTGATAATGAAAAATGACCTGCCATGCTGCAATTTATTCACCCTTATCAATGATGGGTGTATCTAAATTAAAATGTTGTAGTAACCAGTCATCTGCGAGCATGGTCATTTCCCATGATATGGATATGCATCAGCTGGTTAGTAGCAGAAAAATGTACCAAATAGAAAAATAATTAACCCATTATTCATCTGGCAAATTTTTCACTCAGGCCAGTATACCTAATGGTTATGTAATTAACGCATAGTAAAACATGCACATATTTTGGTTACTTGTTTATACATGACAGCATATTACACATTAGAGAACCACAAATACCAAGGGAAATCACACCTGTCCAAAATGATAAGTACACGTAAAGGAACAACTGAGTTAGATATTATGAAACAGGTACCTTGTCCTTGTGAAAAGATCACCAGTTGTACTGAATGCCAAACAAAAATACAAAAGGATAACTGGAGCCAAATAAAGTATCCTTAGAGTAGCAGAGGTGAAGGAGAGGATATATATATATATATATATATATATATATATACTAGTGTAAAAGCCCGTGCACACGGGCCAAGGTCTGGGAAAGGTTAACCCTTTGAGTGCCAGGGGGTACTCAACGCATTGCTTTGCAATGCGTTGCGTCCCCCTCTGGCACTCAAAGGGTTAAGCGGACGCTACCTAACTGCTCCACGCGATGCAGTCTTACGTCGTCTCACTCACTTGATGCAGTCATGCACACTAGAGACTGCCTGAACACGGGGAGTCTCTACTGCGCATGACTGCATCATGACAAACATCCTAGCAAATTATTATATAGGATGATGATAGATATTTCAATTTCTCTAATACACAGATAGGTCTAAATGTACAGAGTATCTGAAATCTGTAAAAAATATACAAATATATAAATATTCATAACCCTGAATAATACAATTTGTAAATAACACAAATTGATCCAAATGTTGACAGAACATCTTTACCAGTTATCTAGAGTCATAAACTCACCTGTTAATCGCGTCCAATATTAAGATGAAAAATGAGTTGATGAAATGGGAATGAGAAGCTCAGTTAAGTGATGTAGATGAAAATTATGAATTCAAATGAAATTCTATAAGTAGGGTCTCCACTTTGTCTAAAATGCAGCTATCTGCAACAATGGTCTTGTGCCACTGATACCCTGATACTTGAAACGACAAGAAGTGAAATATTCTATCCAGAAGTAGAATTATTTAGGCTTTATTTCATGTTATCTATTCACGTTTTAGATATGGGGCCATTGAAATATATTGACTATAGCTGCCATATTCATTCATAGAATTTTAGGGTACTCAAATACCAATTTAATATTCATCTCTATTTTAAGGATAGAGGTATTCAATTTATTCAATTCACTGTACGGATCTACCTGTACCTATGGGGTTAACTAATCTTCTGGATATTTTAGTTTAAAATATATATTTTAGGTACTTAAGAGATGTTCCCGCTTTTTGTGTGAAACTAGTTTTTAAGATATAGATTTTAGTAATACTGTGTGATGTTTCTTGATGTTTTTAGGCTATGTTTGTAATTATATTCTCCAATACCTATACACCTTTTAATATTTTTATAATTAGGAGGTAATCATGCAGATCTACTGAGAAAGGCTGAGATGTAGACTCAATTAGGAAATTGTTAATCAATTGTTTGGCTGATTGCAATTTTTGCGGTCAGGTGGCTAATCGAGTGATAATGACCAGGCGGTATATAGCAGGCCGATAGGAACTGACCCATATTCTTACCTTTTGTATGTTCCCCTGTGGAAGTGGGATGAGACCCATGATACTTGTTGGGAGATTAGTGCACTCATCTAGTGCTAGTCCCTTTGCCTGTCCCCCTGTGAGAAATTCTCGGGCGCACATCACAACCTTCACTCTCACACTCTTAATAGCCTTGTAAGTGGACTGTATACTGGACTGTCAGTTACATCTGACAACCATATGGATCCTTAAACCACCTGATGGGCTAAAAGGAATTCATCTGGAGGTGAGATATGAGAAGGAACGACACCAGAGAGACAAAGCATTGAGGAAGAACAAGCAGGGTCTTTTGTAATGCATAAAGCTGAAGAGGAGGGCAATGTGAGTGCATTGGTTTATTACTTTTATATATGTATTTTCAATAAATTACTACACTTAGTAGGTTTTCTTCTGTCTTGTTGCACTTCTTGTTGTTTCAAATTGCACTGAATAAACATTAAGCTATATTACTTGAGGGGACAGAAGAACTATGGCTAAGTTGCAATCATTTGATATTTTCATCCTTTAATAAATGAGCTCAATGTAAATCCCTCATTTAAATCATTAGGGTTCAAGGTTTCGAATGTAAAAATCCATTGAGCTTCTTTTCTCAGTAGTCATCGTTTCTTGAGGTACTTTTGACATTCTGAATACCTCTAAACGTAATTACCTCAGTGTTTCCATTTTGAACTTCTGTGACAAGTTGAGCTACATGTCTTTCCCTTTTATTCCTTATGTCGCCATGGTGTTCTTATATTCTAAACCTGATTTGTCCTTTAGTTTTACCAACATAATGTTTTCCACAAGTGCATACTGGTATATTACTCCTATAGATTTACAATTAATACATTGCATTGTTCCAAAAACTTTTGTGGCATCAAAGTTATAAAAGAATTTATCCTTTAAAACGGAATTATATGCGGAACACTATCTGCATGGGTAGATATCCCTAATAGTAGATCTCAACCAAGTACCCTTTGTCTCCTTTTGGAAATAGCTACGGACAGCATGTCTTTGATATTCCTACTCCTCCTATATGTGATATTTGGAATAACATGTAGCACCTCAGCAAGGCAGATGACATTAATTTGATTTCACAATGTTCTCGATCATAACTACCCACCAATCTAATGATTTTAGTGTTGTCTTTTTTAATGATCAAAGTAGTTCATCTCTATTAGAATTTAATGCCATCTTATAAGCCCATTTGAGGGTTTTATTACTATATCCTCGTGACAAAAATAATTTGTTGTAATTTATTGTCCTCTGTTTGGAATTCCTCAACAGTGCTACAGAGCCTTCTTACCTTAAATATTGAACTACTGGGATGCCCCTTTTAAGGAATTCAGGATGTTGGCTGTCCTCCCTTAACAGGCTATTTGTAGCTGTATTTTTGTGAAAAAACTATGTCTTTATGTCCCTCTGTAGATAGAGATATCCAAAAAAGATATTTTGTCCTTGTTTATTTCACTTGTGACTAGAAGATTCATATTATTGTTATTAATTTTGCCAGTGAATTCATTAAATAAATCCACTGGTCCAGACCAAATCAGCAATATATCATCTATGAATTTCAGCCATATGTTGACATGCTTAGTGTTCATCTCTATCTTTTCACTGAAATTGTATTGATGTTCCCACCAATATAACTAAGTAAAGGTTGGTGTATGTTGGAGCTCGTATACTCCCCATAGCCTGACCCCTTAGTTGATGATAATATTTGTTACTGAAGACAAAATAGTTGTGCATGAGCACAAATTCTAGCTACGAGTTAAATGTAGCTAATCTATTTAGAATGTGGCTTAACTGCGAGGAGATTCAGAGGAAATTATTAACAATTGTGTGGTAGCTATGACATTCAACAATGAGGGCAATGTGTAACTGGGCAAATGGCAGCATTGTGTACATTGTGATCTGACCTCAATATACCTATTACAAAGCCTTAAAGGTGTATTTGCTTTTAAATAAGTCGGACGTCTTGCAATTTAAGGGATGAGAACTTTATGGCTAGACTATCTCCAACCAACACATCAATGAGGAATTAAAGGCTTATCACTAAGAAAGCATGCCATGCAATAGCATATCTCTAAGCATCTTCAACAATCAATGGAGCTACTTTATAGCCTTCTATGCCAACTTTATATACTTGGACTGAGACTATATGTGGAAGATACTTTAGGTGATAGAATTGAAATCATATAACTGATTGCCATACTGTATATATTCTTATCCACTTGACTTGAGTCGGAAAGGTCATCACTTTTTGATCAATTATTGTGTAAATGAACTAAATGTACTTCAGTATTAACAAGCAACATTGTTGAAGTACACTATATACAACATCAAGCTGTGGTATAAATGTATCATCTCTTGTGAACGCCAGAAGGGATTAAACAGGCATGAATTAGTCACTGGCTTATATAAATTCATATGAGGACCAAACTCAGTGAATATATGCTGGACAAGCATCAACATATACAGTAAGTGTTACACACACAGTCTATTTCTCCTCTATCTCATCTTGCTTTCAAGAATAAAGAATATTATTAGGATCAAATGCATTCTTTATAGCACCGTTGTTTGTATGGGAAACCATAAATAATAAATGGCACCCACGTAATTGTTTTTAAAAGGTGTATTCTTTTGAACTATTGATTAAATAAAGATTGAAACAACTGTAATGAACCTGCGTATGTAATATACTGAACAGGTCTCTTTGTCAGGAACGGAGAAGTGTGGGAATGACTTCTTTTGTGTACTATGGTAGTATAATTCTAGACCTGCGGTATAATTTTGAATATAACAAAAATTAATGCATGTACCCCAGTTTGTAATCCATTAACTTTTCAAATATATTTAAACAGGTATATATATTTGTCATGCATATCCCATAAATAGTATAGACATAAAAAGTGTGAGTAGTAAATATAATTTGTAAATCCAGTATATCTAACAGAATATAGTTAGACAATATGCGGCAATAATAAAAGTACTACATACCATTTTCCTTGCAAAAAGACTCTCTCTCTTTCTCTCTCTCACTCTCACACTGGCTCTCTCTGTGTTCCTGTATATATATATATATATATATATAAAATGACTTATCTGTTGAGGCAACACCCTGCACTAAGTTATAGATATCTTATGAATATCAATACTCACATAGAACACTGCCTGTATAATAAAGGAGATTAGCTCAATATGTTAATAGGCTTAAACAGGGGAACGTCAGTTTTAGAAGTGTGCATGCAGTAGAATTAAAAAAGAAGCCTTCTAATATTTAGGAATGAGATGTTCTATAAACAAAAAGCTAAGATTCATTTTCTAGAAAAATCTAGACATTGCATGTCCTGGCTAAGTATAAATGCAATTCTATGCAACACATTCTGCAGAAGACCCCGTACACACATTGCTGTATGAAAAACATTACTTTGAAAGGCATAGAGAGTTATTCACTAAGGTGTGATAAAGAGGAGATGACTTCTCCAGTGATTTCACTATGTTATTCTGTGAAGCCTATTATCACGGTGCCCATGATCTTCTTTCCGTCACTCTCACTTGGTTGAGCCTGTTTGGCCCACCCCTGGTGACCTTTTTATACCTGGCCATTGGCACGTGTCAGGTGCCCTTTCGTGGTGTTCCTGAGCCAGTATTACTGTGCTGTGTTCCTGATTCCGGTGTACCGATTTGGCTTGCTTAGACTACATTCCTGTGTTCCTTCTCCGTGACTTGACCCGGCCTGGCTGATGTTCCTGCTCATGACCTGATCTGGCTTGTCTGAGAACCTGCTCCGTGATTCGACCTGGCTTAGCTGACGTTCCTGTTCGTGACCTGATCTGGCTTGTCTGAGAACCCTGCTCCGTGATTCGACCCGACCTGGATGACGTTCCTGCTCCGTGACCTGCACCGGTTTCACCAACCCAGACAACGGTTCAGCTTCCTGCTGTCGCCGAGGCGACATTCTATCTCCAGTGAAATGTACTCCTGCTACTGAAGCCGTTAACCCGTGCAGAGCTGAACTCCTGCTAACCAAGCCGTTACCGTGCAGAGCTGTACTCCTCCTATTGAGCCGTTAACCCGTGCTGAGCTCTACTCCTCCTACCGAGCCGTTAACCAGTGCAGAGCTGTGCTCCTCCTACTGAGCCGTTAACCCGTGCAGAGCTGTATTCCTGTAAACTGAGCCGTTCACCCGTGCAGAGCTGTGCCTCCGATTCTGAGCCTCCAGTCTGGTACAGAGCATTGCTTACTCTTGCTGAGACGTTACATTCCAGGCACTATTACTGCTGAGCCGGTTCATAGTAGCCTTGTGAGGCAACGGTTCATTCCACTCCTTGCAGTATAGTTGGTTTACGTTACCGCGCCCAGAGTAGGCGCTAGGGCTTTAGCTACTACTATGCTGGTCTCTGTTATTACTCCCATGGGGGCTATTGGCTCAAGCTCTTGCAATCCAGTTGCTTCCGTTATCACGCCCGTGGGGGCTATTGGCTCAAGCTCTTGCAATCCGGTTGTCTCCATTATCACGCCCGTGGGGGCTATTGGATCTAGCTCTAGCAATCCGGTTGCTTCCGTTATTACGCCCGTGGGGGCTACAGGCTCAAGTTTCAGCAGGCTCTGGGTCGCAGGTCCTTTTTACTGAACAGTTATCTCCATTTTATGAACTTTAGGTGTTGAGTTCTCTCCACCATTCACTGCCTATTACCACCTTGGGTGTGCCAAACACCACAACTGAGACGGACTGATTACTGTGTTAACCCTTGTATCTCTGTTCTCAGTATCTGTTATGTGCCTGAGCTGTTAAGTTATTATCTATATATTGGTCCTATTTTTGCCCCCTTGTTATTACTCAGTGCTGCCTACAGAGGGCGATCCTTTCTTTTATTTTTTCTGTTTAATAAAACTGTGTTTTATTTCACCAACTGGTCTGAGTGTCTTGAAAACCGTGACACCTATGCACTAAGATCTCCAGATCTCAAGAAAGCTTAGTGCATTGACTACAGAGAATAACATAGGAATTGGAGAAGTGATATCACTGAAGTTATCTCTGCATTATCACCTCTTTGCCACTCCTTAGTGAATATCCTCCTTTATTTTGATGACTCTTTTAAAGACAAGAGGGGTATGCAACGTATAGCTTCAAAAGGGGGGTTATTCACTAATCACACCTTCATGAATAACCTCCAGTGTGTTGTGCACACCTCTGGTTCTTAAAGGTTTAACATATGAATCACCTATGTTTGTGTTCTTTATACAGAAGTCACATGTATCTAGTTTTCATTTTTTCTTATATCATCTGGTGTTTGTATTTATTGATGTCAATTAAAGTCTGCATTAAATTCAAACCTGCTCACTATAGACAAGAAGCGTTAACAGCCTGAGTCAGAAAATCAAAAAAAGTAAGAGGCATGGGAACTTTAATCTCAGTGCTAACCTCATTTTATTCATTGATTTAAAGGGATAGTAATGTTTCATAATAAAAGCAGCTCTAATTAATTTTTATAGTATTTGGGCCTTGGAGAGTGTTATTTCAATTCTGTCAGAGTTGTAGTTCAAGAGTAATTGAACAATAAAATATCCCGCTCCCACCCCTTTTACTCATGTAACATTGCTTAGCTCAGAGCAGCAGGGTGTGTCCTGGTAGATTGCTGAGAGGGACAATCTTCAATTAAGATAAGGGAAAAAGCTGAAAAACTTGTCAAGGGGGACAGGGCTTTCATTGTTCTCACAGTAAGAATTTTGACCCTTGATGTGAGCTGTCTGGTCTATGGACTTGATTCCACATCTGAGGACTGTGGGCTTACAGTAGGTGAAAGGGGTGGGAGGGGGAAACTTTATCATTCAATTTCTCTTGAACTACAACGCTCACAGTAATGAAATAACACTCTCTATGGCTCAAATACTATCAAAATTAATTGGGGCTGCTGTTTTTGTGAAAAGGACACAAAGGCTCCATAGAATAACATGGGAACTGGAAAAGTGATAAACTGGAGAAGTCATCTTCACTTTATCACCTCTTTATCATCTCTTACTGAATCTATCCCTTTGTGTTTTTATTAGTCCTCAGAGCCTCTCACATTTTGGTATGCATTTTGAATACTCTTATGGGGTCTCCCTAAGAGTGAAAGTTCATCCAGGTGTGAACCCCTTGCTATCAGTGCCTAGAAAATCCACTGATGAGGCCCAACAAGACAGAAACATTTGTCTGGGGTTATCTGATGTTCCCATATTGAGGGGATTTGCCTGTCATCTTGAAATGGACCGCTCTTTTGGGCGGTATTAGTCTAATATGTACATTTACATTTCTCCTCTGTAATGGCTTCTGAGACATGACTATCTGTATGACAAGCTATGGGGGTTATGCACTAAGGAGTTATAAAGAGGTGATAAAGCAGAGGTGACTTCTGCAGTGATATTAATTCTCTAGTCCTTATGTTATTTGATAGAGCCTATGTACTAATATCTCCAAAGCTGTATAAATCTTTGGGCTTGATAATATTCCCCATGTTAAGAAAAGAAAACTGGCAACAGTGGTTTTGAAAGCCCAGTTTGGTATTCTATGAACTGTGATGTCAAAAATCAGTCACGTAAAAATGACCAACGGGAGCAAAATTTGAAACCATTGTAAACAATAAAAAAGTAGTTGAATTTGGCATTCTAATACATGCTGTGGCCCCAATACACGTTAAGGGACTTTTTTGGTGAAAAAATTGTGCCATAAAAAGTAGGAGCTGAGTGTACTAGAACAGTGGTTTCCAACAAACACACACACTCATGCGTGGCTCATGATCCCTACACTAGTCACACGTTGATGTATTGATTTGGGGCTCTAAGCCCCATATCAATACATCCCAGGAATTAAATATGTGAATATAACCCTATGAGAGCCAGTTGGGTATGCTATGCATTCTAGAATGTTGCATACCCCACTGGCAGTCACAGGGTTAACCCCCCCTAAAGTTACCAACCTTCCCTGAAAACAAACACTTACCTGTAATTGTGATTCTCCAGTGTTCTCTTCATCTCCCTGGTCAGCTACTGTCCATCTTCTTCTTCAATTTTCTCTCTTCCGTATTCTTGTTTCTTTAATCTTCCTTCTTCTTCTCTTCTAATCTTTTTCTTCTTCTTCCAAAATCTGTAGTTGAAAATAAGTCCTATGAAAGATGCTTAAAAATATGCCCCAAAGATATGCTTGTCTTAACCCTTTGAGTGCAAGATGAGTAGCCCTCCTGCAGGCAAAGGGTTAAATGCATGCTGACATATCATGTCAAAAAGATGCAGCCATCACAAATGGATGCTGGCATTCCTTCACAAAAACTTAGTCAGACATTCCATGTTTCCAAAAAATCAAGACATCCCAAGGGTTAATTTGCAGCCCGCTGCCCCTGCCTCCACTACCACTGGTGGCAGTGGCAGGAATTCAGAGTAAAGCACCCCCTTCATACCTTTGGCTGTTGCCCGAGACCGAATGAGGGAGTTTTGTACAAAGACTGGGTTTTATATGGCCAGTTTCTATACAAAATGGTTCCCGCACTACAATTGGCTGGGATGTGTGCTTACGCACCTCCTGGCCAATCAGCTTCTAGTGGGTTTCATCATCCCATCGCTACAAGCTTATTGGTTGGGAAGTGCGTAAGCACAAATCCCAGCCAACTGTAACGTGGGAACAATTTTGAACAGAGGCTGGCCATATAAAAGCAGTCTCTGTTCAAAACTCCCTCATTCTGGCTTGGGCAACAGCCAGAGAGGTATGGGGGGGGGGGGTTAACTCTACATTCCTGCTGCAACCACCGGTGGCAGCAGAGGAGGTGGCAGCGTCTGCAAATTAACCTTTGAGATGTCTCAATTTTTTGTAAACAAGGAATGCCTTTTTTTGGGAAGGAATGCAGGATTAGTTTGTGATGGTTGCATCTTTTTCAACATGATATGCCAACATGAATTTAACCCGCTGAGTGCTGGAGGGGTATCCCTGATGCACTCAAAGGGTTAAGACAAGCATATCTTTGGGGCATATTTTTTTTTAGACCTCTTTCATTGGACTTTTTTTATTTTAAGCTACAGTTTTTGGAAGATTAGAAAAAACATGAGAAGAAGAAGGAAGAATAAAGAATCAAGAAGAATAAAAAAAAGACAGATAGTGGATGACAGCCAAGTGTTACAGTTCTGATCGTTAGGATAGTGATAAGGCTAGTATTGTTTAACTGTCATGTTACGGATAGTGTAGGGTTAGTGTTTGTGAGGTAGGGGGAGGGTGACACTGTTTTGAGCTCACTCACGTTGTTTGACCCTGTGTCAAACAAAGAGAGTTGGCTATTTTCCTTTGATGTTCCCACAACTCACGCTACTTAGCGCGACTTGTGGGAACTATAATCTGGAACAAGCGTTTAGCCACAACGTTGATTATAGCCACCAACGCCGGTTGGTCCATGTACTGATCCAACTATAGGATAGATGCTAGACATTAATCTGCATTAGTGTAACATCTTCTGGGCAATGTAAAATACATTGTGCTTTCTTTCAGGGATTGGAGTGAAAGAGCTAAGAAAATGTATAAAGTGGATGGTACCATTCACTTCAATTTATAACAGTAACCGAAATATGGAAGTTAAGGACATCACAAGTGACAGATCTGAAGAAGATTATATGATTCAGTCATACAACAATCCCTACAAACTCCTGGTAAGATATGATATAATTTATTTATGTGTGTATATCCTATATAATAATTTGCTAGGATGTTTGTCAGAAGCCGTCATGTGCGGTAGAGACTGCCCTTACGCACAGAATGCTGGGAGTTCTGTGCTGGGAGCATTCTGTGCTTTCGGCCAGTCTCTACAGCACATGACTGTGTCGGCGGTAGGATGCAGAACAGGACCGGCCTCTTAACCCTTTGAGTGCCAGAGGGGTACTCAACGCATTGCATCTCACTCCATTGTCTCAGACTTCGGTAGGAATGTGTGATGTAAAACCAGTTATATATCCCTTGCATTGAAATACAGTCAATGAATCTATCATCAACACTGTATCACCAATATATATTTCATGTTACAATGCTATTATTTGGTTGAACTATGCCCAGATAAACCCTGTGCTCTAACCTTTTTACTGCTAGACAAAAAGCATTTAGTATCCCTCCTGAATTGATAAAGCTAGTTTGGTGTTAAAATATATATATATTTTTGCTGCTAATTCTAACCTTTTCAAACTATACTTTTCATACAGACCGATTTTTGCAATATGAAAAATCTGCAAGAAGAAGAAAGTGACCCTGCAGCCGTACCACACAAGAAGAAAAAGCACTCAAACAATGAATAGGACTACAGAGTAGTTTAGTGTATATAGTTAATGTATATAGGATAAGTTTAGTGTATATAGGATAAGTTTAGTGTATATAGGATAAGTTTAGTGTATATATACACTGCTCCAAAAAATAAAGGGAACACTAAGATTACACATCCTAGATCTGAATGAATGAACTGACAACAAAATCACACACAAATTCTCAATGGAAATCAAATTTATCAACCCATGGAGGTGTGGATATGGAGTCACTCTCAAAATCAAAATGGAAAACCACACTACAGGCTGATCCAACTTTGATGTAATGTCCTTAAAAACAAGTCAAAATGAGGCTCAGTAGTGTGTGTGGCCTCCACGTGCCTGTATTACCTCCCTACAACGCCTGGGCATGCTCTTGATGAGGTTGCAGATGGTCTCCTGAGGGATGTCCTCCCAGACCTGGACTAAAACATCCGCCAACTCCTGGACAGTCTGTGGTGCAACGTGGCGTTGGTGGATGGAGCGAGACATGATGTCCCAGATGTGCTCAATCGGATTCAGGTCTGGGGAACGGGCGGGCCAGTCCATAGCATCAATGCCCTCCTCTTGCAGGAACTGCTGACACACTCCAGCCACATGAGGTCTAGCATTGTCTTGCATTAGGAGGAACCCAGGGCCAACCGCACCAGCATATGGTCTCACAAGGGGTCTGAGATCTCATCTCGGTATCTAATGGCAGTCAGGATACCTCTGGCAAGCACATGGAGGGCTGTGCGGCCACCCAAAGAAATGCCACCCCACACCATTACTGACCCACCGCCAAACCGGTCATGCTGAAGGATGCTGCAGGCAGCAGAACGTTCTCCACGGCGTCTCCAGACTCTGTCACGTCTGTCACATGTGCTCAGTGTGAACCTGCTTTCATCTGTAAAGAGCACAGGGCGCCAGTGGCGTATTTGCCAATCTTGGTGTTCTCTGGCAAATGCCAAACGTCCTGCACTGTTTTGGGCTGTAAGCACAACCCCCACCTGTGGACGTCGGGCCCTTATACCACCCTCATGGAGTCTGTTTCTGACCGTTTGAGTGGACACATGCATATTTGTGGCCTGCTGGAGATCATTTTGCAGGGCTCTGGCAGTGCTCCTCCTGCTCCTCCTTGCACAAAGGCCGAGATAGCGGTCCTGCTGCTGGGTTGTTGCCCTCCTGCGGCCTCCTCCACATCTCCTGATGTACTGGCCTGTCTCCTGGTAGCTCCTCCATGCTCTGGACACTACGCTGACAGACACACCAAACCTTCTTGCCACAGTTCGCATTGATGTGCCATCCTGGATGAGCTGCACTACCTGATCCACTTGTGTGGGTTGTAGACTTCGTCTCATGCTACCACTAGAGTGAAAGCACCTCCAGCATTCAAAAGTGACCAAAACATCAGCCAGGAAGCATAGGAACTGAGAAGTGGTCTGTGGTCACCACCTGCAGAACCACTCCTTTATTGGGGATGTCTTGCTAATTGCCTATAATTTCCACCTGTTGTCTGTTCCATTTGCACAACAGCATGTGGAATTGATTGTCAATCAGTGTTGCTTCCTGACAGTGTGATTTCACAGAAGTGTGATTGACTTCGAGTTACATTGTGTTGTTTAAGTGTTCCCTTTATTTTTTGGAGCAGTTTAGTTAACTTATTAATAAAAACTTTCAAAATTTCTAATCAGTGTGAGTGGATTTACTAAATATGTAAATATTAATGTCACTGTAATAAAAAACACTACATACTTGTATAAACACATCTATGAGTATGAAAATGCATCACATTGTGTTTACCGATGCCATAGGATTCAGAGAAAATTATTGTAGTTGATAATGCTGAAAAAAGACTCTAGTCCATCAGGATCAACTATATATAAATCACTGATTTGTTCCTGACTCCAAAGCGCAATTTTATATGTACCTGGATCAACATCTTTCATGCCCTTATCATGAAAAAAATCCAGTCCTTTGTTTTAGTTTAAAGTACCTTTCATTGGTTCATATTTAAAAGGTCGCACTCAAAACAGCGTGCGACCGCAAGACATAGTAACTTTGATGCCATTCTAAAAATGGCGACAAGAGGATCTCACACTGCATGACAGAGCAAGATTCTCATGTCACCCACTGAAAAGTTGCAAACCCGTAACTACAATTCCCATCATGCTGACATGGGTGCATCGATGGGTCATCCTGCTGCCTAGGTTGCAACTCTTCAGCAGTCAAATTTTATATCAGTAGGATTGAGATTACTGAGCAATCTTGATATCTCCTGCATGTGAATCCCCAGTGAAAAAATGTGTATGTACGTTCATTAAAGAGTTACGAGCAGGTGCATCGGATGGGTCATCCTGCTGCCTAAAACATGATCATTGTAGTACAACTCAATTCATCCTTACCCAGGGAGTCTCTCTGAGGCTTCTTCCTTACAATGATAATCTGAAGAAAGAACACCTGCAGAAAAGATGAGCAACCTTATCACATTGTACAAGTATATGAGAGGTCAATACAAGGATCTCTGCGGTGAGCTATTTATTCCAAGGCCTGCTCAGGTGACCAGGGGACACCTCTTGAGATTAGAGGAAAGGAGGTTTAAACTTCAGCAGAGGAAGGGTTTTTTTACGGTAAGGTCTGTCAAATTGTGGAATTCATTGCCCAGGGAGGTAGTTATGGCAGATACAATGGACACATTTAAGAGAAGATTAGATACATTTCTTTCAAAAGGGAACATACAGAGTTATACTGTTTATCAGTAAGCAGATCAGGAAGGTCTGATAAAGACTAATTTAATTGGTAGCAGGAAAGCTATAAAATTAGTTACTGAGGTATGAAGCGAAGGTTGAACTTGATGGACTTGTGTCTTTTTTCAACCTAATTTACTATGTTACTATGTTACTAACCCTTTGAGTGTATTTGTCCACTGTCCCACTCCCTTCTGCACAAGGGTTCATTGGAGTTCTTCTAACTCCAGCACTCATGTTAGGTATTATTACTTTCTAATGGCTGCTGATCTTGTATCTTTGCTGCACTGATTGCTATGGGGTATTTAACCCCTTCCTTGCCAGTGCTGGTCAGTTCAGGGTCTTATATACATGTTTTATTTAATTGGTTTATTGTATATGATGTTTTATGTGTGCTTACATGTTCTAAACACTTTTCCGAATTTCATGTAAAATTTGAATTCCTCTTTACCGCAGAGCCGCGATGTGACATTGATCTCTATGTAACAGCTGTATCTGGGACATATCTCTGCAACTGCTCTGAGTACCGAGTTGGGAGATGGTTGGGAGTAGCTGGCTAGCCTGCTAGGGGCAGAGGGAGGCTCCGCCCCCACAATGTCATTGAATAATTGATTCAACCTACTAGAAGGAGCTGTCACCTCCTTGTGGTATCTGTAAGCTATATGGTCTAAGAGGAAAGGATTTAACAGATAAGACTAAAATCCTTTTTATACAAGTATTCAGGTACCCAATATTCAGATATAGCCCATTTATAAACTTCAGTCTATGGGCTTTAATTAGCACAACTAGATTAGTGTTGTTTTTTTATATTTTAGTTACCTAATAATGAAGTTATGAAGCCTTAAAATCCGGCACTTCCGCATTCTGCGGCACCCTATACATGTGGCACAATGCCACAGGACTTCCCCCCTACCTCCCAGCTGCCCCAGGGAGCATGTTCATGCTTCTCTTCTCAGTGACATTTATGTGGGCTATCGTTACAGCAAGCTCCTTTTACCATGCTACTCAGCTTGCATGGTCGACAAACATAACTTGGAAATATATGCATTATTTAACCCTTTGACTGCCGCAGTGGTAGCGTTAAGTGTGACAAAATCCCCCTCTTGGTACCTTTAGAGCTGATGCCTGAGCCAGTGTCTTGGAAATATGAACAGAGTCTGGCTTTTATATGACTAGTCTCTTTTCAAAATGGCTCCCAGACATCCATTGGGTGGGATGTGTGCTTGCACACTCCCAGCCAATCAGCTCCTAGTCGGGGGTGACAAATACATATACATAAAAAGAGAGAGAGAAGAAGTCAGGGGATTTATGGTAGACAACCAATAATCCTAGGCTAAACCAAAGTATGTTATCCATGGTTCTCATATAGTTTGAATATCATTAAGTTTATTTTCTGTGGAGCTGTTACTTTACAATATGGTAAGAACTCGCTAACCATGGTAATCTGCCTAGCTAACCCAGGCAGCTCAGGAGCCATCAAGAACATAGCCAATTCCTTCCTTGCCAATAAACTCCCAACTAAGTGGGAATGACCACAACTGGACTGCACGCCCAGGAGGAACAGTTCTGGGCAAACCAGTACCTTCGCATGAATTTGCATTCCTCAATAATCCCTGCCACTTCAGTCCAGAATTTCTACACTTTTGGACATTCCCAGGCTAGATGAAAAAAGCTACCCACTTTATCAGAACACCTCAGACAAGAGTTTGAGGTGCGTAATTTAGCTTTACATAATTGGACTGGCATGAAATAGACTCTATGAAGAATCTTAACATATATATATATATATATATATATATATATATATATATATATATATATGGATATGTGTATATATATATATTTGTGGTCGGACCCAACTATACTTGATTATGGATACTCGGAAGAAGTGTGCTCTATCCGACGGTTAAAAAGGCCTACTGAGAGGGCCTAATGTAGTAGTGAGGAAAATAAAAAATATGAAAGGTGAAAAAATTTGGGGGGGAGACTCATGTTAAGGGTGGGGAACTTCACAAACGCGTGCTACTGGTTCCCAGATGGACGTATAAGAGAGGTAACTTAGGTCCTCCCACAATCACAGGCTAACCAATAGCCTTTTAATTTGTGGTCGGACCCAACTATACTTGATTATGGATACTCGGAAGAAGTGTGCTCTATCCGACGGTTAAAAAGGCCTACTGAGAGGGCAAAATAATTATTGACCAGATACACAGAAGAACCGGTAAACCTTTATTCCAATGAGTATTTTACAATGCAAGTTTGCGGAAAGCATGCCTAATCTCCATAATGGGTGATGGAATGTATGACATATAACAAGCAGATTTCCAACGCCCCATGCGCTTGATAATATGAGTAGGTGTCATGTTGCGAGAGGCTGAAGTGGCAGCCCCTATGCCGAATGAATGACCTGAAAACTCGTATGGGTTAAGACCTAATCTAGAGAGGATGATCCTTATGTATTTAATGAATAGGGCTGTAGAAAGAGGTTTCCCGTTTATAGGAAGTAAAGGGCTATCACTGGCTTTATCTTTTAATGTGATTAGATAAGCATCTAGATAAGCGACAGGGCACCAAGCATTGTGAGACTGATAGAAACAAATCTTAGTAGGTGGACCCACTTGATTAGTTTTTGTAGAGAGGAGTGACAAGATGTAATGGTCCGAACAGCGGTGTAAATCTAAGATTCTTAAAAACCTATCTGATACTTTGGACACGGTGACTTCCCCTGGTCTCATAAACCCATAAAAAGCCAAAAATATTGTAGCCAGCAAAGTGTTATTAATATCCACAGAAAAAGGTCTAGTATGAAGTACCTGACAAATGGCCCGAAAAAGTCCGCTATCTATGGGGAGTCTAGAGGTGGCCTTGTTCTGAGGGGCTTTGGAGATTCCTCTCAGTGCTAATTTAATGGAGTGACAGGACAAGAGAGGTTGAGATTGGATGTCAAATAATGTACGGTAATGCTGAATGCCTACCACATATAATTTAATGGTGTTGTATGAAAGGTGTAGTGAATAATGACAGTAGGCAATGAAAGCTAGTATGGTGCTAAATGCATGAGGATGAGAAGGTCTGTATAGATTAGTATACTTCTGGAACAAAGTCCAGGCTCGGTCATAAGATTTCCTGGTACTGGGTGCCAAGGCCTGATGCATGAGAGTATGAGCTTCTGTAAGATGTATGTTTATTCCATCCTCATGTCTTGGAAATCTGGGCACGTCGTGGGAAAAGGATCTGCTGTAGGGTGAAGTTGATGGAATACCTGGAATTTTAAGCGAGACAAGGCATCAGCTTGTAAATTGCAGCTCCCTGGTATATGAACACAAACTATGGAAAATTTATGATATAGTGACACCCAAGTTAATTTCCTGAGAAAAGACATAATAACAGTTGAGGATGACCGACCCTTATTAACAAGGACAGCTGTGGCTTCGTTATCAGTTCTAAACTGGACCGTTTTCCCTGACCAAAACTGACCCCAAACCATGGCAGCCGCCACTATTGGAATCAGTTCAAACAGAGCCGATGTAAGCCTAAATTTTGTAAAGGAGCTTACCTCTGGGGGCCAAGCATTCGCCAACCAATGATCACCAAAGATGGCAGAAAACCTGCCTGATGCGGCCGCATCAGTGGTGACCGTGGGTGACGCGCTAGATACCCTAGGTATAAACATGGAGTGGCCATTCCATGATCTTAGAAAACGGGCCCACATATCCAGGTCTAATTTGGTGGAAGTGTCAAAGAAAACCAAACCTTCCGGCCGAGGATCCCCGGAGAGCAGTTCCAGCAAGTGGGAAATGAAAGATCTACCCTGAGGAATTATCCTCATGGCGAAATTCAAAGAACCCAGGAGCGACTGCAATTCCACTCTCCGGCAAGAATCCCTGGAGAGGAAGGTAGTGATCAGGCCTAAAATCTGAGTGAGTTTGTCTGGGGGTAAACTAGCTTCCATCCTTTCGGTATCCAGTATGATACCCAGAAAACAAAGACTAGTAACTGGCCCAATGGATTTATGTTGTGATAATGGAATGTTCAGATGGGAGAAAAGTGTAGTGATGTTTTGCAAACCTATAGGTGTATGATGCGGGGATTCAATAGTAAGAAAATCGTCCAGGTAATGTATAATGTGATGACAACGATACTCGTTCAGCAGGATCCAGCAAAGCGTGTCTGCAAAAATGTCGAACAGTTTGGGGCTGCTTTTGGCCCCAAAAGTAAGACGGGTAGCGAAATAGTACAACCCCTGCCATTTTATCCCGTGTAAATTCCAAAGAGATGGATGGAGGGGTAACAATTTAAAAGCATCAGCTATGTCCGCCTTACTGAGCCAACAACCCCTGCCTGTCTGGATAATGAGCTGAATTGCATCGTCCATAGTGACATAATTCAGAGAAAACTCCTCAGACGGAACTAAGGAGTTTAAACTGGGTATAGCTATTGAATGAGGTGCTGACAAGTCGTAAATTAAACGAGCTTTATTCGAGGATCTATGCCTTGCCAAACCTATGGGGTTGATCCGCCAATGGGAAAAAGGTGGTTTAACAAAAGGTCCTATGATAAACCCTTTAGACAATTCAGCTTTAAGAAGAGCGTCTACCTGTTGTGGTTCCTGCAAGGCTGATAACAGATTATCGCATTCCAATGTACCCGTGGGTAGGACTAAGAGGCCCGAATGAAACCCTTCTGTGAATCCTTGAATCAGATAATCAGCTAGCCCGGGAGAAGGATGGGATTTTAAACAAGCTTTAAGGTTATCTATGTCCACCCCGCCTAGTCATGACTTAGGAAACAGTCTCTGTGAGCAAATGGAGCGGGGATGCGCTCTCTTGCAAATGCAGCAGAGATGGACCAATCTGCACCCGTTAAAACTGCAACCATTGTAATTGTAATTGTTGCAAATCTGGGACTTGCCAAAATACACGATAGGTCTTCCCAGTCGGTCGACTTTAGCACTACCCGAGGGTGCTGGTGTACCGCTGTTCTGATTATCTTGTGTCCCAGGGGAACCTGTATTTTGGATTAAACCTGGGCATAGGTTGGCTGAATGGTCGACCGACTGGCACACGGAGCAAGTAGGCGTGCGTAGACCTGCAAAGTGCCTACAAAACAACTCCGTGTCCAGCTGGCTCCAATCCAAAGTGATGTTAAACTGGGCCAGGGTGGCTGCTGCTTTTGCGGAGAAAGAACGATGATAATCGTAAAACCCATAACCACCGTATTTATGCCCTAGCTCTACTACCCTGTACAGATAGTGATCCAGCTCCTCTCTACGTGTGGGATGAACAGAACAAATAACATCACGAAATAAACTAAAAGCTAATACGAATTCCGTGATAGATAACTTTTTCCTCAACCTAGGATCTTTAGATTTTAAAACCACCGAAACCTGTTCACAAGAGAATGATTTGTTTTCGACGTAATCTTGCGAGGAAATTAATAAACTCACAAGATTAACATCTTTACCGTCTATGATGTCTTTCTTTAACTGAGCCGGAATAAAATGAGCCGGAGCTATGGCAGGGATAACCCTACCTGGGGGTAATTCTGGGCTAGGTGATATACCTGGGCACACCATCTGAGAGATTGGAGAGCTTGATGGTGTCTGTTCCATACTGTCCAACCTAGCGTGGATGGATGCCACAGATTCAGCTAGTGTAGCAACTGATGCCTGTAAATCAGTTACTGCGGGATAGGACTGGGATGAAGAAGGAGTAGGACTCTGACTATTTCTGGGCGTGGACAGGTTAGGGGGATTAAACAAAAGTTTAAACAATTCCGCCTTCCTAGCAGTCGCTGCATATGGAATGCCTCTAGACTTTAATTCCCTAATAATCTTTGCTACAGTCCAAGATTTGTACAATGCGGGGGTATGTTGTTCAGAAGCTGGTCTTGGTGAGTTTAGTCTGTCTGGGCCTTCAAATAGATCTGATGAGACAGACATGGTGGGTGAATCCCGCGCCTGGAGGAGAGAGAACAAAATTGACAAAACCGTTGAATGACCAGAGGTATAATTGCTGTCGGTCTCCGATGCCTATTCTATGTAACCAGAGAAAAAATAGGGAAGAACTTAACTCACTAATCTAGTAATGCATGGGGAAGGTGAGTCCCTGTGTCCTAACAAACATGCCAGTTCTAACTATGATTTGGGTCGTGGGGCGAATGCCTGTACATGAAGGCGGGATTATGAGTCTGGCAGTTTGCCTAAGTACAGATGGAGAAGCTAACTGGACAGGTGACTCCCTATTATAAAAAAGACCAGGAGAAGTTATACTATCTATGATTTGGACTGAGGGGAAATAATCGTGATTTCCCGGGGGATCTATCTACTCCTCCTGGGCCTCACCTAAAAGACGGTGACCGACAGACTAAAAGAAAATAATAAACCTGAAACTCCTATACTAAGGGAATGGAAAGAAGAGGTATAGCTAACCTTGTGATTGCAGAGGAATGTATATCCTTTTTTTACGTACTTTATGATCCTTGGAACTTGAAGCCCTCGCTTCTGAGATATTGACAATAGAGAATCCTTATGACTTGACTGATGAAGTGAAATTCTGTACGGAAACTTCACAAAACGCGTCAATCCTTTTAGGACTGAAAAAAGGAATAACATGAATGATCATGAAATACTGTTAATACCCTATGAACATAAAGAGGCCCGGCCATACCCATGCGTATGACTTAATCCCTGAATCTTCTACTGATTGATACAGCAGAATCCCCATACCTAAATGAGTTGATGATAGGACTAATGTGTTTACCAGATGATTTGCCTACCCGATTGCCTGAGAGCTTCACTAATGAAAGGAAGGAGGTAGAGATGTCTGCTGGGGACATGCATGTAGAAAAGAAATACTAGCATTGGCCACAGCTAATAGAATAAACAAAATTTTTTTTTTTTTTTTTTTTTTTTTTTTTATAACATACTGTTGCATACCGCATGCTCCATTTAATGAAAAAGTACTCCTTCAATGAGCAGACAATAGTACAATACAGTAGCTGTATTAGCATGAATTATTGATGGCATTTTGGTACTTATAGGTTAATATTGATAGATCTATTATTCATATAATAGGAGCATGTAAATGTACATGTTCAGGGGAGAACACAACTTCATGTAGTCTGAGACAAGAACCAGGGAGGGAGCAGGCACAAATGCTGTAAGAGCGAATTGAGGTGGTTCGTTGAATTCATGCCGAGAAATGTTTGTCTCAGAGAGGAGTTATCGCAGCATGAAAGAGGCATACTGCTCCCATGAGCCTTCTCCCTCTGTTTACATATCGGGGCATGAAAACTCTCCCACGATGCAGAACTTGCGAGAAACATACCCAGTGCCACTGTAATATTCTACAATTACATTTCCTATCCTGAATAAATATTTGACCGGCACCACGGGCACGAAACCCTGCCATTGTGCAGAACATGTATCGTACCCAGTACCACCGTATACAACACACAAACCGGCACCATGGGCCCGAACCCTGCCACAATGCAGAACGTGTGAGTCATACCCAGTACCACTGTTCATAACACACCGACCGACAGCATGACCCAATGTCAGAATGCAGAACATGAATGTACGATAAGATGAATGTGCACCTAATTTTAACAGCTTACATAAATAATAGTTTATATACAGCCTTCAAACCATATCATATTAAGCAACACCGTCTCTGAATATAACAGGTAATGATGATGTCAACCGCCATAATAACTAAAACTATATTAAGATGTGATCCATACCTTGCAACACTGGTGCACAATACATCGAAAACCTTTTTGGGCAGCCCGTGGGTCCCCACCCGCCCGGGACAACAACTCCCCACCATTAGCTGGCTGGGGTGACGGGAACTGCCGTTCCGAACAGCCGGAGGGCCCCACGCTGCCCAGCCCTGGATTAAAAGCATTAACCAATGCAATCGTGAAACGCACGGAACTGAATGGAATGAAGTACGCACAATCATATGCTAGGAACACATTCTGTAGCTCCGAGCGCAGCAGATCCATTAGTACAGAAAACAGGCAACGTTTAATACGATGGTCAAGCTTTTAGACAGTTAAGAAATTTAAAGCCGACAATTAATCGAAACCCCCAACCTGGCTGATACGATACCGCTTCCCGATGAAACCGGTTGCCGATTGAATTCACTTTGGCGCGATCGGAAGTGACGCTGCTTCCACTGACCTTGACTGATGATGTGGAGTTCTGTACGGAACTTCACAAACGCGTGCTACTGGTTCCCAGATGGACGTATAAGAGAGGTAACTTAGGTCCTCCCACAATCACAGGCTAACCAATAGCCTTTTAATATATTAAAAACTTAAGTGCCTCTGCCCACTCAGCATCTGAGCAAATACCAAGATCTCTTGCACATTCAACTTTAAAGCGGAACTACCACATTTAACAAAGATGGCCCCAAATAATCCTCATCTGGCAACTAGCTGCTCAGCAGAGCTAGTTGCCAGAATTATTACATGGTTAATGCAAACTATCCACTGCCCCGGGACTGACAGGCAGGATGGAGCGCAGACATCTTTCCATAGTGATGGCAAGCCTGCACTGTCAGTCCCTTTTGGAGACGAACGGCTCCTAGCAACTCCTCCTAGAGCCAGCTGGGACTAACGGCGCAGGTGCGCAGACGTAACTACGGAAAGATGTCTGTGCTCCATCCTGCCTGTCAGTCCCGGAGCAGTGGATAATTCGCATTAACCATGTAATAATTCTGGCTACTAGTGCTACTGAGCAGCTAGTCACCAGATAAGGAATTATTTGGGGCCATCTTTGTTAAATGTGATAGTTCCACTATAAGACCTGTAAGTTCTGGCAATTCTCTGTATATGAGCCACCTGAGAATCCTGGTAAGAGCCTTGGTGTTGAAAGTGTGTTTCATCTCAAATATGCAAATAGAATGCAGTGGGTATGACAACTCCACTTCGACTGCATGTCTCAGATGAAAATACCTAAAATAAGAACTATTACCCAATGAAAAGTCATCCTTCAATTGCTGAAAGGACAGTAAACCATTAATGTCCACAACATGATGCAACAGAGTGATGCCCCCGCACTACATCACGGACATAAAATCTTTACCACTTTTGGCAGCACCATTATATCAACCTCCTTAGGAGATCACAGCAGCAGCCTTGAACTGAATGACAACTGAAATATAGAAAGCAGGTAGGGAACCACTCTGTTGGTAGGCGATCAGTACCTGGGGACTTGCCATGAGAGAGCAACCGAATGGCCTCTAGCACATCATATGATATAAAGTCAGTCTCCAGCATGGCATAGTCCAAGATATCCAGAGACGACAAAGCACATGCATCCAGATACTCCAATATCTATGTCGATTCTGAAAAAAAGCGCAATATATACGGTATATCTAAAAGCAGTGTTTTATTTTAAGAATTGCAAATCACATACAGATTGCACTTACAAACTTGCAGCAAATATATCGCCTTTCACCCTTCCAGGGTACACTTTCCAATGTGCGGGCTCTTATTGACGGTTGTTGGTGTCTCTCCCACATCCAAAATCCTCCCGTCACGTCCTCCCGAATGGTGCAATAAAGCCTCGTTCATCCACCTGCTTTCCCAATGCTAGTATATCCAGCGATTGTATCGGTGACACAAAAGTTCTTTTACACCTAATTCCGGGACTGTGAGTCTCCCACACCCGGTCGTGTCCCTCCAGATGGTTGTAATCGGCGTTTGCCATCTCACTACACACTTCTTCCAACCCTACGCGTATCGCGGGCCAAACTGCCCACTTTCTCAAGGGTAAGGTTAATTGGAGCCCTCTACTGGACGCTCCCATAAATAACCTCCTCATAATTGCACAAAATTGCATCACAACATCCTTAACTCTCCAAGCGCCAGAGCAGCATGGAGCGCACCGCTCTACAGTGCACTCCGCACCACCCCGGCACCCAAGGAGTCAAAAGCTTATATCATAATAAAAAAATAACATATATAAAGATACATAAGAACAGCATCTATTCTTAAAAAATACACACCTATAAAATTATATTATTGATATATAAACCAATATTACTGCTATAATATTATACCAATATAAACCATATCCCACTACTTGTCTGTATACCACATTACACCACCAACAAATTATTATCATAATCTCCCTAAAATATTATTATATATTTAAAAAATATATTTTATTTTATTATCACCTCCCTAAAATCTCACTCTCCATTTATTTCTTAATGAATTTAATTAAAACCTTAAAAAAAAAAAAAAAAAAAATTATACCCTAACCTATTTAAATAAAAGCTGCTAAGTCAATATCTATATTCAGACCCTCAGGGGATAGGATTTTTAACTCATAGATCCAATAAGTCTCTAGTTGGTGAAGCTTCTTTAGCCTATCACCTCCTCTTCTATCCCTTTGGACCTGGTCGATAGCACAAATTGATATACCTAACTCTTTTGCTTTCTCACGATCTTTACAATGTTTGGGGACACTGTGGTTTTCAACACCATTTTCAATATTCCTTAAGTGTTCCGAAAAACGGATTTAAAGTTTTCTAATTGTGCGGCCTACATACTGTAGACCGCAACCGCATGTTATAAGATACACAACATATGAGGAATTGCAATTTAAAAAATATCCGATTTCATACTTTTTCTGTGCAGTTCTAGAAGCAAAAATTCTATTATTTAATTTCTTCTCATTACTATTCAAAAGGGACACAATTCTTCGGTTCTCAAAAAGGTAGTGGGAGCATGTTGTACAATTTTTCTTACCACACGTAAACATACCCTTTCCTACATTCAAAAAATTAACCTTATCCACACCTTCCTTCTGTATTTCTTTACTCCGTTTTTTTCGACTTATATCACTAGGTGCCACAATTTCCTTAATACTTTTATTTTTTCTGAACGAAACCTTTGACCTGTCACCAAGAATGGACCCCAAGATGGGGTCCTCCCTGATGACATGCCAATGTCTGTTCAGTATCTTTTGGACTGAGTGGCTACCCCTACTATATTTAGTCGTAAAATACGGGATTGACTCATTCCCTTTATTTCATTTATCCTTATACCGAATTAGATCCCTTTGAGAGGTCTCATTAGCCTTCTCATATGCTTCTTTCACTAATTCTAATGTATAACCCTTCTCTAAAAATTTCTCCTTTACAATCTCTGCTTCTATTTCAAAATCCTCCTGTTTAGTACAATTCCTTCTTATACGCTGCATTTGTCCAAAGGGGATATTCCTTTTCCAATTATCATGATGTCCACTCTGGAAATGCAGGTAACCATTACTGTCCACTATTTTTCTGAAATTTTTTGTAAACACAGTATCTCCTTCATGAAATAAAATCAATATCTATAGTGAGGATTTATTTAATACTATAGCTATGCATAGTATTGAGCATTAATATCATCCTGAGAAGTAAGTACCCAACCATCAGCATCTACAAGAGATGAAATACTAACCTAAGGGTGCTCTTGAATACACAATATGTTGCACAGAGACTAGCAGATGCTTTTTCAACCTGGAGGTCTCAGCTGCAAACTGCTTTCAAGTGGTCTCATCAGGATTAGACATTTACTGACAGTCGGCTTGTTGGAACTGCCCCCCTAAGCTATTGACCAATTCCCTACTCCTCCTCTGATGTGTTTCCATAAAGCTTATAAATTAGCTCCATGGCAGCTTCTCAGACCACCTCTGGGTTACTACTGTTGGAGGTATCTGGAAAATAATCAATAATAGCAGGTAAGTGTGCATCTTTGACATATTTAAGTTGAATATATAGGGAAAGGGACAGCAAAAATGAGAGAGCCAGATCTAACTGTAGTAACCAGTTTTATTACTTAAAATATAATTCACAAAGAACAAAACCCCTTCAGGGTATCTACTCACATGATGAAATTATACAATCAGCTCATATTCTTCCATCTGTTGCTGGGGAACCATCCACCTCACTTGCCTCTTGAGTCCTGCACGCTTCCACAAAGTCATCTCCCTTCGCTTACGTCACTCCGAGGGATCGCTAAGTTCTGCGTTCCCAGCCTCAATGTGATGCAAGCTAGTCCCATGGAGCTCAAAGACTTGTGATTCAAAGATGCCGGTCAGGGATTTTGTGTTCCATTGTTTGAAATCACTGTGGTTTGTTTACCAGCCATAGGTGTGGATTCTGTCTGTCAGCTTGAATAACCTGTGGTCTAGTGCACCGTAGATATATTTCCTACCTTTTCAAATTTTAATGTTAAATTGTACAATTAATAGCTGTATATTGATTGTATACCGTAAACTCAATATTTTGTATTTGTGTCTATGTACATTTATACGACTTTGTGATATGGAAAAAAGATTCTAGTTTTAAATATATATTATTTGCTCAGGTTTTTACCTTACTGGTGTTTTTGACATTGAGGGACATACATATTTTTTTAGACCTTTTATTTTAGTTGGAACTTGTTTCTGCCTGATTTGTGTTTTTTTTTTTTTGTGTTTTAAGGTCAGCGCATTTAAAGGCGAGGTCAGCGCTAAGCTCCATATTTAGAAAGATTTAGGAGTACTGTTAGACTTAACAGCAGTGTCACTCAGCTTCTGGAAGAGCAATTAGGGCACTATCCTTATTAAAAAAGGGTGTAGCTGCATGGGGTGGGAATATCATTCTACCTCTATATAAATCCTTGAAAGGTATCTAGAATATGGAGTACAGTTTTGGACACCAGTTCTTAAAAAAATACAAAATTGAAAAGGGATCAAGGATCTGAATTATAAAGAGAGACTTCCAAACATTAGAGAAGAGAGGTCTAAGGGGTGATATGAGTAGCATTTGAAAATACATTCAAGGGCAAAACAAAGAACTCTCCAAAGAACTATTAAAAATAGAGGAAATGTGTTATTGACTAAAAAACATAGCCAGAAATTTTTACAGTAAGGGCAGTAAAGTTATGGAATTCTTTGCCTTAGGATGATGTGCTGTAATTGTTTTTAAAAAAGTAGTGTATAACTTTCTAGCACAGAACTATATTCATTTTACTTCACAGCAGATAAGATGTTGATCCAGGGAAAATATCTTAATGCCTTTTGGAGTCTGGAAGGAATTTTTTTTACTCATTGAGGCTTAATTGCAAATAGCTTCATTGTTTTTTTTTTTTGTTTTTGCTTCCTCTGGATCAACAGTGGTGATATGGCATGGGTTGAACTTGATGGACACATGTCTTTTTCAGCCTCATCAACTATGTTAAATAGAAAGAAAACATAACAGTGCAGCCATCTCTATATGTAATATTTTTACATTGCTCAGTTGAACACATTTTAAAGAGGCTAGTCCTGCCTCATGGTTGGATTGCCTTGTCTGGACTACACCCCCGGTCCTGGTCTCTCTTAGGTTCTCTTCACTACTCCACTTATTGAATAATTATATTGAACTTTGTCCTTTATTCAATAAATCTAAAATTGTTATTGAATTTATCAATCTCCCTCAGTTTTCTGTTCCATATACCATTGTATATCCTTCCTTAGCATTATACCAGCTTGCTATAAAACACTGGAGATGTGTAGATGAAGAACCCTCCAATACCCCCCTTTGGAAAGATGAAGTTATCTATGAATGGAGGAGTGGAGAGAACCTGAGAGAGAGAGAGACCTGGACTGGGGGTCATATCCAGCCAAGGTGAATCAATCTTGAGGCAGGACTAGTCTCTTTTGTGGAATTTGGGGTTTAACTGAGTATTTTGAATTATACTACAGTTAGAGAAGACCACACTATTCTGTTTTGTTCCTGTTTTTAATATACTCTACAAGAGTCCTTCCAACTGCTTGGAGAACTAGCTGCATGACTGAATCAGAGTGCTAGAATATTCTGTGCTAATGGACTATACACCGTTTATATCTTACTGGGACTAACAATTTATAATATTACTAGTTGAAGAGCCTGTTACACGGGCCACAGTGCCACTGTCAGCTGGTCGCGAGGCAGTCATGAGCAGTAGAGACTGTAGAGAGGTCTGTATCATCCGCGGCTCGGGCAATCTCTACTGCGCATGAATGCAGCACGCGCAGCAGTCTGTACTGTGCATGACTTTGTCATTACTCATGTTTTAACAAATTGTTATATAGGATTTGTGATATTTCATAGCCTTTATTTTAGAGTTTTACAACTGTACCATTACTATATTATAGATACCCTTGTGGCAATAACAAGTCTTTTGAGCAAAGGAGCATTAACAGATTAGTCATGAACTATGTTACAATGAGGAAGGGGAGCAGAGACATGATGAACAGAGAAGGGAGCAGGGCCCATGATAAACAGGGAGGGAGGGGAGCAGGAACATGATGAACAGAGAGGGAGAAGGAGCATGATGAACTTGGGGGAGGGGAGCAGAGACATGATGAGAAGAGAAGGGAGCAGGGCCCATGATATATGTATGTTGTTGTTTCACTGATTTGGCTATGAGGGGTTAGGGGTCCTCATGGGCAAATAATAACTGCCAGATTGAAAAACACTTCTGAATCAAGAAAAAAGATTGAAAATAGCTCACAGCGCTAATTCACCAATATATATACATGTATTACGACTAATGTATAGATAGCAGCAAGGAATGAGAGGGTTCTCCAGTCCCCTAAACATTAGGTCAAAACTTAAAGTGCAAACACAAGACAAAAAACAGACCTGGGATACTCCACATCAATGTGAAATGTGTGCCCCATCTTGGGCATCTGTAATAACACTGTTAATAAATATGAGGTTTTAGTTCTATACTTTGGCCCCAGAATTTTAAAGTTTGCCAACCCCGTCAAGGTACCTCAGTATCTTGCAAGTTCAACTTCTCAAGGCATTCATTTTTAATCTAGATCGGGTTCTGCAGGTGCATTAGATTAGGACTTGCCAGTGCTCTGCAAAGGCCAGGTTCCTGTAGCCCCAGGAAGCGCCCATCACTCTGCAACCCTAAAGGGGACATATCTGTTTCTTTAGGGCATAGGCCTGTCCAATGGTTGCCTTAACTCATGAAAGCACTGTCACCTAAAAAGCAACTAGGCCTGCACAAGGGTCCTCAGGTATGACAATAAGCAAATCAGAATTGTAGAAAGACCTTGAATGAGAAAAGTAGCACAACAAGCAACTAACTACATCCATGCAATAAAGCTCCTGCTCCTGTCTGTCAGAAGGAGTTGGACAAGGAGAAGAAGGGCCAAAATTCTAGATAATGAGACACTTAGAAACAACCTAAGAGGAAACTCCCTTATAGGAGTTCTCAAACCACCGCATCAGAATGACAGATCACAAAGCGAGATTTATAGGACAAGCCTGTGTCGGTATCACTGTGCTCGTGATCCGTAAGCGACATTCTTACTTCCTTGTTTACACTGGCTGCATTCTCATTGGCTCAGGGCTGTTGCTCCTCCCAGGGTTTGTTTTCAAATACACCCTCATGTCACTATACCGGTGCCCTTTCGTGGTGTACCCATATCTAGCGTTCTGAAGCTCTTGTTCCTGTTTCCTGTGTATGACCCGGCTCTCCTGACTACGCTTTGTTCCTGACGTTACTAATTCTGATTCTGTTGCTGACTTAGGACTGGCTGACTAACTCCTTGTGTACCGAACCAGCTTGGCTGAGTATCTGATTCCGTTACTGACTAGGACTAGCTGACTATCCCCGTGTGTACCGAACCGGCTTGGCTGAGTAACCAATTCCGTTGCCGACTAGGACTGGCTGACTAACTCCTTGTGTAACGAACTGGCGTGGGTGACTATCTGATTCCGTTACCTACTGGGACTGGCTGACTAATCTGTGTATTCCGACCTGGGTGGGCAGGTTCTGGCCATCCATTTAGACTGGTTGTATCCTCCATGTGTGCCGACCTGGTTGAGTTGTTGTTCTTGCCACTACCGGGACTTGCCGTTAGTCCCATTGGTTCATTAGAGCTACCGATTACTGTCCGCCTACGTTACGTGCGTGATTACCATAGCGCCGGTCATCCCATAGCTCCTTTAGCCATCTGGAGCTTGCTTGGGCCTATCAGTCACTAGTGTCCGTGTTGCCTCCGGTGACCCTGGGCTATAGGGTCCAGTCTAAGCCAGACTTCTGCCTGAGTTGCCTATAACTACCCTAGTGATCTAGGTCCCATTACGGCCAGTGTCTGGTCTCCGTTGCCCCAGTTAACCCTAGAGTGCTAGGGCCTAGTCGCTGCCAGCTCTCTATCTCTGCTGCCTTTGTTAACCCTAGCGTTCTAGGGTCTAGCCACTGCCAGAGTTGCCTCCGTGTTGCCTCAGTGTCCCCTAGCACTAGGGTTGTCCGCTGCCTAGCCTTATCGGTGTTGTTTCATTAACCGTAGCGTTCTAGGATTATACCGCTGCCTAAGGCTTATTGGTGTTGCCTCATTAACCCTAGAATTCTAGGGTTGTACTGCTGTCTAAGCCTTATCGGTGTTGCCTTGTTAACCCTAGCGTGCTAGGGTCCTCTTGTGGCTGAGTCCTGTCCGTGTTGCCTCCTTTAACCCTATCTGGGTCAGTTCTCTGCCAGAGTCTTTGTTGCCTATACTCCCCTAGGCCAATAGGTGTTTGCCCTGCAGCTGCCCTTCACTTATGCCACCTAATGCGGAGTGGGGCTGTTGAGGAGTTCCTGGTTCCTGCTTGCTGTTGTATCCTGCCTGCTGGTCCTAGCTATTACAGTTCTGACATATTATTTCTCTGTGTGTTTTTCTCACCCTGACCCGTGTCAGATGTGGAAGGTACTTGGTATGGATCTCATGTGGACCTGAGTGGGGTACTTGTTTATTATTTCTCAATAAAGCTTTTTAACCTTACCTGACTGTGTGAGTGTTCTTTACAAAAACCGTGACAGTACGAAAGGGCTAATGACCTCAGACAATTCAGGTGTAGGTAGCTCCCAGAACATCCATTGGAGAATTCGTGTAGTAAAAACATGTAACAGAAAACACACAGGAGCGCCCCAATAGTGCAAATATGACAATAAATTTGAAGTCAAATTTAATAGAAATATTATTGCACTCACATGTAATTATGGTCAGCAGGCTGATATCAGACTGTCTGACAGAAGTGCTTGTGGAGAAACATCCGTCCCCACTCGGATCCTCGGACAAAGTGCTACAAACACAAAAGTGATCCGCCCCTTTAATAGGCAGGAACAATTATGCAAATGACTGCAGTGGGCGAAGCCTCCCCTCCTACTTAAGCTGCCTTCAGGCCAGAGCCACTAGATTGATTTGAGACACAAAAACTGACCATAGGTAAGCAAGAAGGAAGACTCCTGTGAGCATGCCCCGAAGGTCTCCCACTGAATGCCACAGGAGAGCCAAGCATGGTCCCTTGACAGGGTGGGAGACCAGTGACCTGTATGGACTAAGTGAAAAGGATTTAACAGGTAAGACTAAAATCCTATTTTCACTGTCGTCCAATACAGGTCACTGGTACTCTGGGATGTACAAACATTGAGCTGACCCAGAGGCGGGAAGTAAGGCAAGGACCAGGCGCAAGGCCCAAGTCACTAGAACTGCTATGAACCAGTTAATTACATAGCCCAAAATGTAAGTGTCAACGGACACCAACCAGGGAAAAACAACTCCTGAACTAACACAGCACACGGAACCAGAGCCAACCGGGCTCAACAGTAAGGAAGCACTAAGAACCACAGAGTAGAAGGCCTAGACAGGCAAAACTACCTCCAGGACCTTCCTTCCAAAACTGGCATCAGCCGAGGCCAGTACATCAACTCGGTAGTGCTTTGAAAATGTGTGCACAGAGGACCAAGTGGCCGCTCTGCACAGTTGATCAGCAGATGCCTGATTCTTGTAGGCCCAAGAGGCCCCAATAGATCTGGTGGAATGGGCAGTCACCCTGAAGGGAACATGCTTATTCCGCAACTTATAGGCTTCACGAATAGTAGCCTTAATCCAAGAGGCAATAGTAACCTTGGAAGCCGGTCTCCCTGCCCTAGGCCCCTCAGGAATGACGAAAAGGGCGTCAGACTTCCTGATAGACTCGGTGCGATGAACATAAAACTTGAGGCAACGCACCACATCCAACAAACGGAGATCTCGTTCCTTGTCAGATGAAGGATTAGGGCAGAAAGAGGGAACCACTATCTCCTGATTGATGTGAAACTCAGATACAACCTTGGGTAAGAATTCCTTGGTAGTGCGAAGCACAGCCTTATCCTTGTGGAACACCAGGTAAGGAGGTTTACAAGACAGAGCCTGTAACTCTGCTACCTGGCGAACTGAAACAATAGCCAAAAGGAAGGCCATCTTCCAAGTCAAGAGACGTAATGGAATGGAAGCCAAGGATTCAAACGGGGGTCTCTGGAGAACTCCCAGCACCAAATTGAGGTCCCACTGGGGAGCAGGACTCTTAAAGGCAGGTCGAACATGAGTCACACCTTGGAAGAAAACTTTCACATCAGGAAGGATAGCAAGCCTTTGCTGGAAAAACACAGACAACGCAGAAGTCTGGACTTTGAGGGAACTCAAACTGAGCCCTTTTTCAACACCATCCTGCAAAAAGGCCAGGACAGTGGGAAGATGGAAGTCTAGGGACACCTTCCGATCAGTACACCAAGCCACAAAGGTGGCCCAGATACGATGATAGATCTTGGAGGACACAGGCTTACGAGCACTAGCATCGTCGACACCACTGAAGGAGAAAATCCCTTCTTCTCTAGAATCGAGGATTCAACCGCCATGCCATCAAATGGAGATGCTGAACATCCTCCTTCCACAGATATCCTTGAAGAATTAAATCCGGACGGGCAGGGAGTGGAAACGGTTCCGCCACTGACATGGCCATCAGCTCCGGATACCAGGACTGGCGAGGCCAGTTTGGAGCGATCAGGATGACAGGACAACGCTCCTGCTTCAACTTCTGGATGACTCTGATCAATAGAGGAAGAGGAGGGAAGATGTAAGCCAGAGGAAAATCCCAAGGAATTGACAATGCATCCACTGCTAGAGCAAGAGGGTCCCTCCGCCGGGAGCAAAACACTGGCACCTTCCTGTTGTGTCTGGTAGCCATCAGGTCCACTACAGGCACCCCCCACCTCTGGGTGAGTAGGTGAAACACCTCTGGATGAAGAGCCCATTCTCCGCTGTCGACTGTGTGACGACTGAGAAAGTCTGCCATGACGTTGTCTACGCCTGGAATGTGAACTGCAGAAATGACAGGCACGTGATCTTCTGCCCAAGATAAAATATCCTTGACCTCCAACCAGGCGGTGCAACTTCTTGTGCCGCCTTGCCTGTTGATGTAGGCCACTGCGGTGGCATTGTTGGACTCCACTCTGACTGGACAACCTTCCAGCTGAGACTCCCAGTGTCTCAGGGCAAGCCGGATGGCACGCAGTTCCAGAACATTGATGGAGAGAAGAGATTCCTCCAGTCCCCATTTCCCCTGAGCACTGAAAAGACCCAACACAGCACCCCATCCCCGGATGCTGGCATCCGTTGTAACCGTGGTCCAACAGGGAACCTGAAAGGATCTCCCTTTCAAGAGATGGGAGAGATCCAACCACCAGTGCAGACTCGATTCCACATGAGGAGGTAGAGAAACTGACAGATGCTGATGATCTGGATGATTCTTGCACGTCTGGATCACAAACCTCTGAAGTTCCCTGGAGTGAGCCATGGCAAATGGTACCGCTTCGATCGTGGAAATGAACTTCCCCACCAGAGACGTCAACTTCGGCACTGGAACTCTGTCCAGCTCCAGGATCCCAGCCACTCGGATGGCTATCTGATGAGCCACTTCCTCCGGCAGAAACACCATGCATTGGCGAGTGTCGAACAGGAGACCCAGGAAAATAAGCCTCTGAGATGGGACCAAGTCTGACTTGTCCAGATTCAGGATCCAGCCGTGACGGTTCAGAGTGTGAATACACAGCTGCAGTTGTCGTTGGAGAAGCTCCGCTGAGGAGGCTTTCAGGAGGAGATCGTCCATGTAGGGGGTCACCCTGACACCTTCTTGATGAAGTACTGCTATCAAGGAACCCAACATCCTCTGAAAAACCTGAGGGGCCGAAGTCAGCCCAAAGGGAAGAGCTGAAAACTGAAAGTGTCCCCTGTGGCAGGCAATCCTGAGATACCGGCTGCTCTCTGGATGAATAGGGATGTGAAGATAAGCATCCTGAAGGTCCAGGGAGGCAAGGAACTCCCCTGGAGACATTGCTGCAATCACAGAGCGCAGGGACTCCTGGCGGAAGTGGGAACTCAAAACATAGGAATTGAGATCTTTGAGATCCAAAATGGGACGAGCACCTCCGTCCTTTTTGGCCACCACAAACAGGTTGGAATAAAATCCTGAACCTGTGTCCTCTGGAGGAACCAACTCCAGGACCTCCTTGTCCAAGAGATCCTGAATAGCGTCATCGAACAGACGTCTTTTTGTAGGTTCCTGAGAAGGACGAGTAAAATGGAACCGAAAAGGAGGAAGGGAAGAGAAAGGGATCCTGTATCCCTCTGATACCACCTGAATGACCCATGGGTCCGCCACTGACTCCTCCCAAGTCCGGCGAAAGATGCGGAGACGTCCACCCACTGCCGGATGCGGACCCGGGTTCGGTGAGTCATGCCGAAGCAGTCTTGGAGGTTTTGGCCTTGGGGGCAACTTTGGGCATCCAGGACTGCTTGGGCTTGGAGGAGGAGCGCGCAGAGGACGGACCCGTCTGGGACGTGGAGCGTGTCTCAGTCTGAAAGGAACGAAAGGACCGATTGCGTTTGGCTGGAAACTTTTTCTTGAAGACTGAGGGTAGAAGAGTACTTTTACCGCCAGTAGCCTCGCTGATCATTTCTTTGAGTTCAGAACCAAATAGCAAATTCCCCTGAAAGGGCAAGGAAAGCAAGGCTTTCTTAGAGGCTGTATCAGCAGACCAAATTTTCAGCCAAAGGGCACGTCTGGCCACCACAGATGAAGTGGAGGCCCTCGCCATCATGCGCACTGCATCAAAGGCAGCATCAGCAACATAATTTTGTGCTTCAGTAATGTTAGCAAGTAGCTGCAACTGCTCAGATACCGGTGCATCCTGGCGGACTGCCTCAGTCAGTCGCTCAGTCCAGGCCGCAATAGCTCTATTAACCCACGCCACTGCAAAGGTTGGACGCGTGGCAGTGCCAATGGAGGCAAAAATAGACTTAAGAGAAAGTTCTAGCTTTTTGTCCGTCCAATCCTGCAGGGCAGAGGCATCAGAGACAGCTAAAGCAGTAGATTTGGACAGCCTGGAAACAGGAGCATCCACCTTGGGAGGATGAACCCATTTTGCCAGTTCAGTCTCAGGAAAAGGGTAAAGTTTGGCAAACTTTTTAGACACAGAGGAGGATTTGTCAGGATTCCTCCACGCCTCAGAGACTAGACGGGCAAGGGTAGGGTTAGTTGGAAAACATACAACCGCCTTAGATGGTTTTTGGAAAACGTCAGTTGGATCATGAGTAGATTCTTGAGTCAGAGGAAGGTTGAGCGTAGTGATCACAGCTCTAATCAGACCCTCAGCCGAAACCTCAGGGTCACATTCATAAGGGTCCCCAATGGACCTGGTAGACTCAATAACAGTGCCTTCCTCAGCATCAGAATCCTGCAATAGTTCTTCCTCAGAAGAATCAGACACATCAGGAGCTCCCTGTGGCTTAGGCAGGGAAGTCCTGATAGTGGAGGGGGTCTGCCAAACCTGGAGAGCCCCCTGTACCTGAGAGGGAAAGAGTTGGAGAGTGGATCTGAGATCCCTAGTGGCAGCTTTAAACTCTTTCACCCAAGTTGGCTCAATAGCATGGCTGGGAAGCCCAGGGTTGCTATCACGACAATCAGTGCATTTAGGGCATAACTCACCAGAACAATCTCTAGGCAGCCCAGAGTGACAAGAGGAGCAAAGCGCAATGGGGGGAACAGACACCCCAGCCTCTTTAGTCTTGGGTCTAGCCCCTGGCTCCAGTGGAGTAGACATGCTCACAGTGTCAATATACACCACTTAACAATATCACCCAGAAAAAGTGTGGAAGATTAAAGTTTCACCCCAGAAATGCCTAAAAATGGACTTATCTGGCCAGCGAAGGGTTAATCTGCTGAGAGGAGAGAAGGCTCGGTCCCTGCGTAGTATACTCGCTGAGAAAGAACACCACAAAATGGTGGCCGTCAGGTCAGCCAATCAGAAACGAGCGCAAACCGGGCGCTCATGGGAAATGTAGTTTTGTCTCAGAAGTACCCCCAAACAGTGCCCGAAGCCCCCCTGAACTCCCCACAGCAAACTCCCAAATACAAGCCCATCAAAGGGACACTGTGGGGACAAGTGGACCTTCTGCACTCAAGGGGTGGCTCACCTTTCTGCAGGACTTCTGTCTTCAGGTGACCATGATAAAGTGGGAATAGACCAGAGGTAAATTCCTCAGTAGGGAAGCTGCTTGACTCAAGCTGTTCCCTCTTCAGGGCATAAGGTCCACAGAAAATCCCTGGAAGCTGCACCAGCCACTTTAAGGAGGGCAATTCACAGCCATGGTCACCCTCCTAATGGTGGTATTCCATATTTGAGTAAAAATAACAAAACACTAAGATGAATGCAAAGATGTTCTCCACCTGGTGTGCACAGCACACAGGAACAAATCAATCTAGTGGCTCTGGCCTGAAGGCAGCTTAAGTAGGAGGGGAGGCTCCGCCCACTGCAGTCATTTGCATAATTGTTCCTGCCTATTAAAGGGGCGGATCGCCTCCCAGAGTACCAGTGACCTGTATTGGACGACAGTGAAATCTAAATTTAATAATCCGCACAATACATATAAAATCAGAGGAATGATTTTATATGTATTGTGCGGATTATTAAATTTAGATTTTTTGGATCCAGCTTGTGTTTGTAGCAGTTTGTCCGAGGATCCGAGTGGGGACGGATGTTTCTCCACAAGCACTTCTGTCAGACAGTCTGATATCAGCCTGCTGACCATCGTTACATGTGAGTGCAATAATATTTCTATTACATTTGACTTCAAATTTATTGTCATATTTGCACTATTGGGGTGCTCCTGTGTGTTTTCTGTTACATGTTTTTACTACACGAGTTCACGGCCACCCAGGGGGAGTGAGTTTTTGGTTGGAGCAGCCCTGACGTATTACAGCACTGTCATCTGGGAACAGTTTAATTTTCCCAGGAGCTTATTTGCTGAGTTTGGTGTATGCACCTTAGGGTGTTGGTGGAGGTCCATATTGAGATCTATTGATCCGGCACAGGGTCGCTTGTGTTTTTTTCCCCTTTCCCTTCTTCTGTTTTCTGCATCCATTGGAGAATGGATGCGCACGAGCAACATCTAGATCAGCTGTCACTGGCAGTACAAACCATCCTGGAGTGTACCGCTCACCTAGACAAACCTGTGCAGGCATCAGTGGCCATTCCAGTTTTGTCACCAGTGTCACAAACGTTGAACCCCAGTATACCTAATAGAGGGTTGTCAGCTACAGCTCCTCTACCCTTGAGATATGTCAGAGATCCTACCTTATGTCGGGGATTCCTAAATCAGCTAGAGATTTTTTTGGAACTGGTACCCCAGGCTTTTCCGAGCGAGAGAAGTAAGGTGGGATTCATAATCTCGTTGTTGACTGGTAGAGCGCTAGGCTGGGCTAACCCTATATTGGAGATGGGCAAACCGATCACGGCAAACTTTAACGAATTCATAAGGGCGTTTCGTAGTGTATTCGAGGTTCCTGGGCGTGCCACCTCTGCAGCAAAACATCTAATGAGATGTTTGCTGCAGAGGTTGTTTGGAACGATGAGGCACTTACGGCAGCCTTTGCACAAGGATAGAACCTTTCCATTGTCGTGCGAAGAGAATCAGGCAATGAAGGAATATATCTCTGATGCCCTAGCACAGGGCATAATTCGTAAGTCTTCCTCACCCGTGGGGGCTGGATTCTTTTTTGTGAAAAAGAAAAATAGGGATCTCAGACCCTGCATCGACTATAGGGGTCTGAATAAGATAATGATCAAGAACGCCTGCCCCATTCCACTCATAACTGAATTGTTTGATTGGCTCAAGGGCGCATCCATTTTTACTAAAATCGACTTAAGGACAGCTTACAATTTTGTCAGAATAAAAGAGGGTGACGAGTGGAAATCCTCCTTCAATACTGTAGTAATGCCCTTTGGGTTATGCAATGCCCTGGCGGTATTTCAAGAATTCATCAATGACGTCCTTAGAGATATGTTACAGTGCTGTGTAGTGGTCTACGTGGACATATTTTGATTTATTCCGCTGACCTGGAGACGCACTGGGAACGTGTTAAAGCAGTGCTACAAAGACTGAGAGAAAATAAGCTATTTTGCAAATTGGATAAGGGCAAATTTCATGGATCCAAGGTACAGTTCCTGGGCTATGTGATTGGCAAAGATGGCATTGCCATGGACAAAGACAAACTCTCTGCTGTGTTGCAGTGGCCTCGTCCCATTGACCTTAAGCCCTTGCAGCGGTTCTTGGGCTTTGCCAATTATTATAGGAAATTTATTCATGACTACTCCATGATTGTAAAGCCTTTGACCGATATGACGCACAAGGGTGTTAATGCTTCTGTGTGGTCCCCTGAAGAAATAAAAGCGTTTGAATCCTTAAAGTGTGCATTTTACTCTTCACCAGTTCTGTCACATCCCATACCTGGCGTGCCATTCACTCTGGAAGTGGACGCCTCCGAGACTGGTGTATGAGCAGTACTGTCACAAAGTCCAGGTCCTGGGAAGACCTTGATGTCATATGAATTTTTTTCTAAGAAATTGACAAAAGCCCAGAGTGTCTATGATATTGGGGATCGCGAATTATTGGTAATCATTTTGGCACTTCGTGAATGGTGGCATCTGCTAGAGGGTACTAGGACGCCGATTCTGATTCACACAGACCACAAAAATCTTACCTACCTTTCAGAGGCTAAAAGGTTATCCCCTAGACAAGCCAGGTGGGCCTTGTTCCTGTCACATTTCAACTTCATTGTGTCATACTTACCAGGCACTAAAAATACTAAACAATTTGGTATAGATCCAGAGTTCAAGTCTGCACATGTGCCCATCATACCTCCGGATCATATACTTGCCACTTTACTCACCAGTATCACTTCCCCGTTGGGTCAAGAGATTTTGGCAGCCCAGGCCAATGCCCCTCCAGAAAAGCCCATGGGGAAGTGCTACGTGGCCGAACCCTTTTGGGCTAAGCTCATGGAGACTTATCACGCATCGGTGCTGCTGGGCACGTAGGCAAGAATCAGCTTATATGGTCATTGTCCCGAATGTTCTGGTGGCCTACCCTAAGGGCTGATTGTGCAGCATTTACGGCAGCTTGTACAGTTTGTGCTCGCTCCAAGTCTCCGAGGCATCTTCCTGTGGGGCTCTTGCAAGCTGTTTCTAATGGTGCATGGTCGCATGTGTCAATTGATTTTATGGGAGAACTGCCGGCTTCTAACGGTTATACAGTCATTCTTATGGTGGTCGACAGATTCTCGAAAATGGCCCACTTTGTGCCACTCCCCGGCTTACCCTCAGCTACGACTTTAGCCACAGTGCTTGCTATAGAAGTGTTTCGGCTCCATGAGGTACCCAAGGTCCTTGTTTCCCATCGTGGGAGACAATTTGTATCCAGGTTCTGGAGGGCATTCTGTAACCAAATGGGCATCCAGTTGTCATTTTCCTCTGCGTATCACCCACAGACCAATGGGGCCACTGAAAGCTCCAACCAGCGGTTGGAGCAGTTTTTATGATGTTTTATCTCCAACCATCACGATAACTGGGCTGACTTGTTGCCATGGGGTGAGTTCGCCAGAAACTGTGCTGTTTCCTCTTCCTCCAGGCGCTCACCCTTTCTCATCAACTGTGAGTTTCAACTTGCTTCCTCCCAGACACATTTCAAGCACAGCACATTCCGGATCTGGGTGAGCACATAAGCCAACTCCATGCCACGTGGGCACAAGTCCAGAATTCTCTCAGTGACGCTTTTCAACGAGTTCAGCGGCATGCCAACAACAGATGGCTGCCGGCACCTGTGTTCCAAGTGGGGGACAGAATGTGGTTGTCCTCCAAGAATCTAAAGTTACAAGTTCCATGTGGTAAGTTGGCTCCTAGGTTTGTGGGTCCGTTCCGGGTGCTTCGTAGGATGAACCCTGTTGCCTATGCCTTAGAGTTGCCTGCCTCTATGAGAATCTATAACGTTTTCCATGTATCCCTTCTCAAGCCCCTGGTGTGTAACCGCTATACCACCACCCAGGCAGCTCCTGCTCCAGTGTGTATTGAGAACCACAATGAATATGAAGTACAGAGCATTCAAGATTTGCGCAGATACCGTGGACAGATCCAATATCTGGTACACTGGAAGGGATATGGCCCAGAGGAACGCTCATGGATAAACCATTCTAACATCCTTGCTGCACTACTGTTGTGCAGATTTCATGCTAAAGTCCCAGCTAAGCCCAGACCTCCCTTAAAATGGGGGGGGGGGGTCGTTGAGGGGGGGTACTATCACGGTGCCCGTGATCCTTGAGCGACATTCTTACTTCCTGGTTTACACTGGCTGCATTCTTATTGGCTCAGGGCTGTTGCTCCTCCCAGGGTTTGCTATACAGGTGCCCTTTCGTAGTGTACCCGTATCTAGTGTTCTGAAGCGCTTGTTCCTGTTTCCCGTGTATGACCCGGCTCGCCTGACTACATTTTGTATCTGGCGTTACTGATTCCGATTCCATTACTGACTAGGACTGGCTGACTATCACCGTGTGTACCGAACCGGCTTGGCTGAGTAACCAATTCCGTTGCCGACTAGGACTGACCGACTAACTCCTTGTGTACCGAACTGGAGTGGCTGAGTATCTGATTCCGTTACCTACTGGGACTGGCTGACTACTCTGTGTATTCCGACCTGGCTGGGCTACTTCTGGCCGTCCATTTAGACTGGGTGTATCCTCCATGTGTACTGACCTGGTTGAGTTGCTGTTCTTGCCACTACCGGGACTTGCTGTTAGTCCCATTGGTCCATTAGGGCTACCGATTACTGTCCGCCTACGTTATGTGCGCGCTAACCATAGCTCCGGTCATCCCATAGCTCCTTTAGCCATCTGGAGCTTGCTTGGGCATATCACTCACCAGTGTCTGTGTTGCCTCCGGTGACCCTGTGCTATAGGGTCCAGTCTAAGCCAGACATCTGCCCGAGTTGCCTATAACTACCCTAGTGATCTAGGGCCCGTTACGGCCAGTGTCTGGTTTCCGTTGTCCTCGTTAACTCTAGCGTGCTAGGGCCTAGTTGCTGCCAGCTCTCTATCTCTGCTACCTTCATTAACCTTAGCGTTCTAGGGTCTAGCCACTGCCAGAGTTGCCTCTGTGTTGCCTCAGTATACCCTAGTGTTATAGGGTCAAGCCACTGCCAGAACTGCCTCCGTGTTGCCTCAGTATCCCCTAGCGTTCTACGGTTGTCCGCTGCCTAGCCTTATTGGTGCTGACTCATTAACCCTAGCGTTCTAGGGTTATACTGCTGCCTAAGCCTTATTGATGTTGCCTCATTAACCCTAGCGTTCTAGGGTTGTACTGCTGCCTAAGACTTATCGGTATTGCCTCGTTAACCCTAGTGTGCTAGGGTCCTCTGGTGGCTGAGTCCTGTCCATGTTGCCTCCGTTAACCCTATCTGAGTCAGTTCTCTGCCAGAGTCTTTGTTGCCTATACTCCCCTAGGGGTTTGCCCTGCAGGTGCCCTTCGCTTATACCACCTATTGCGGAGTGGAGCTGTTGAGGAGTTCCTGGTTCCTGCATGCTGTTGTATCCTGCCTGCTGGTCCTAGCTATTACAGTTCAGACATATTATTTCTCTGTGTGTTTTTCTCTGCCTGACCTGTGTCAGTATCACGGTGCCCGTGATTTGCTGCAGTTACTTGTCTGTCACCAGTAGGGGGCTTCTATTGGCTGTCTGCAGATAGCCCGCCTCTTATTGACTATTTAAACCTGGATTGGGCACCCTTTGAGTGCCCTTTCGTGTTGTTTCTGACCTTCTTGCTATCACTATGCTAGTGATAGCTGGGCCTCTGTTCCAGTGATCCTGAGTTCCTGATCTCATGTGTTCCTGAGTTCCTGATCTCTACTGTTCCAGTGTTTCCTGCATGCTGATGTACTTCCAGTCCTGGTTCCGGCCTAGTCTCTGGTGTTGCAGTTCCTGCTGAACTTCTCTGCTGTTTTCTGACCTGACTGATCGTTGCTGGTTCCTGTCATCTCATCACCTGTCTTCAGTATCCTGGCGACCTTCTGCCTGGTCGCGTTGGTGACATTGCTCAAATCTGTGTTGGTCCCAGCGTGCGGACGCTGGTTTGCTCCTAAGCCTTGCGGCTATACAAACTCGCTTGTTACACCAGTGTGCGGTCACTGGTTTGCTCCAAAGCCTATCAGCTATACAATTCTGTGTTGGTCCCAGCGTGCGGACGCTGGTTTGCTCCTAAGCCTTGCGGCTATACAAACTCACTTGTTACACCAGTGTGCGGTCACTGGTTTGCTCCAAAGCCTTTCAGCTATACAAATCTGTGTTGGTCCCAGCGTGCGGATGCTGGTTTGCTCCTAAGCCTTGCGGCTATACAAACTCGCTTGTTACACCAGTGTGCGGTCACTGGTTTGCTCCAAAGCCTATCAGCTATACAAATCTGTGTTGGTCCCAGCGTGCGGACGCTGGTTTGCTCCTAAGCCTTGCGGCTATACAAACTCGCTTGTTACACCAGTGTGCGGTCACTGGTTTGCTCCAAAGCCTTTCAGCTATACTAATCTGTGTTGGCCCCAGCGTGCGGACGCTGGTTTGCTCCTAAGCCTTGCGGCTATACAAACTCACTTGTTACACCAGTGTGCGGTCACTGGTTTGCTCCAAAGCCTTGCTGCTTAACGATTCTGCTAATTTGCCAGTTCCATCTGACTGCTGCTATTATCTCTGGGCTGCCCTGCCCGGTATTGGTAAGGCCGGTAGAACCTTTTGCCACATTCCATCTGAGGTTGCCTTACCCGGTATTGGCAGGGCCGGTAGAGCCTACATTGTGTATCTATTGAGGCTGCCTTGCCCGGTAATTTGGTAAGGCCGGTAAAACCGTTATGCTATTCCATCTGCAGGTTGCCTTACCCGGTATTGGCAAGGCCGGTAGAGCCTAAAGACTGTCCTGTCCGGTATATTGACAGGACCGGTAGAGTCTGCCTTCTGTCTGTGCTATATTCTGTATATATATATATGTATGTTATTGCCATCCTAAGTTATCATTTATTATTTCAATAAAATTGATTTTTTTTTACCTAAAACTTGTGTCTGAGAGTCATAATAAACCGAGACAGTACGAAAGGGCCATGACCTCAGACAGCAAGGGTGAAGGTAACGCACAGAATATCCATTGGAGGATGGATGTGCTCGAGCAACGTTTGGATCAGTTGGCAGTTGCAATTCAAACGATCCTTGAACGCACGGTACCTGCTGACCAATCTAGCTCTAGCCCGGTGGTCTCGCCAAGTCAGACACCGGAAAGTGATACCAGACCCCTAGGGGGTACTGTTAAAGGGTTAACGGCTTCTGCACCCTTGCCGCTAAGATATGATGGTGACCCTAGTCTCTGCAGAGGGTTCATCAATCAACTCGAAATCTTTATGGAATTGACGGCACACGCATTTCCCAGTGATCGTAGTAAAGTGGGGTTCACGATATCACTGCTCACTGGCAGAGCATTGGCTTGGGCTAACCCCTTGTGGGAGAATGCTAAACCTTGTACTAAGAACTTTAGTGAATTTGTGCGTTCCTTTCGAAGAGTGTTTGAGCCTCCTGGTAGAACCACCTCTGCTGCCAAACGCCTTATGGAGATACAACAGGGCAGGCGTACAGTGGGCGACTATGCCATCGAATTCCGCACATTGGCAGCAGAGGTAGGTTGGAATAACGAGGCATTATTGGCAGCCTTCTCTCAAGGCCTGAATGACCACATTAAAGACGAAATCGCTGCTAAAGATCTACCTATTGATCTAGATGATTACATTGAGTATGTTATGATAATTGACTCCAGAATACGGGAGAGATCAATTGCCAGAGATCGTAAGTTACGGTCAAAAAATAATGAGCCTAGTAGCATGTTTTGCCCACCCATCCCTCCCTTGGCATTGAAGTCTAGTGAACCAGTACGGGAAACAAGTGAACCTATGGAAATAGGCTTCACTAGACTATCCAAGGCAGAGAGAATATATCGCAAAAAACAAGGGTTATGTTTATACTGCGGTAAAAAAGGGCACTTGCTAAATTCCTGTCCGGTACGTCCGGGAAACGCACACACCTAGGGTATCTTGGGGGACAGGCCCTAGGTGGTGTACAGTCGTCCCCAGTGTCGGGCATAATGAAACCCACCATACAGGTGGTATTGTCTTGGGCACAACGCTCTGTGGAGGTTTTGGCCTTGGTTGACTCCGGTGCAGCAGGGTATTTTATGGATAATACCTTTGCTGAATTGCACGGAGTTCCACGCATTGAAAGAGAAAACCCCTTGACTATTGAAGCGATTGATGGTAGACCCTTAGAACCGCCTCAGGTTATATTTGAAACTATGCCATTGTCTATGACTATTGGGGCACTTCACAGAGAAGAGCAGCAGTTTCAACTGATTAATTCCCCGCACCATGCGGTGATATTGGGATTTCCGTGGTTACAGTTACATAACCCACAATTCGATTGGAAAAAGTGTGAAATTGCTGCTTGGTCCCAGTTTTGTATGGACAAGTGCGTCATCCAGCCTATTAAGGTCATGTGCACCTCCTCTGCTATGCCGGATGTGTACCAACAGTTTGGCGATGTTTTTAGCAAAGGAGAGGCTAGTATGCTACCCCAGCATAGACCTTATGATTGTTGCATTGAATTGCAGCCTGGTGCAGTACCTCCGAAAGGACGCACTTATCCATTATCTTCTGATGAAAATAAGGCTATGGAGGATTACATTTCTGATGCCCTTGCTAGAGGGATCATACGTAAATCTACCTCTCCAGCTGGGGCTGGGTTCTTTTTTGTAAAAAAGAAAAATGGCGAATTAAGACCATGCATTGACTACCGGGGCTTGAATAAACTAATGGCAAAAAACGCATACCCAATACCACTCATCACCGAGCTTTTTGACAGGCTTAAGGGCGCTTCGATATTTACCAAGTTGGACCTACGGGCCGCTTACAATCTGGTTCGCATTCGAGCAGGTGATGAGTGGAAAACTGCCTTTAATACTCGAGCTGGGCACTACGAGTATCTAGTAATGCCTTTTGGGCTGTGTAATGCACCCGCAGTTTTCCAGGAACTGATAAATGATGTTCTGAGAGATATGTTACAGACATGTGTTGTGGTGTACCTCGACGATATACTGATTTACTCCCAAAACATGGCACAGCACATCAAAGATGTATCCGCAGTATTGCTACGACTCCGTGAGAACAAATTATTTTGTAAAATGGAAAAATGTGAGTTTCATAGAACCAGTGTGCCATTCTTGGGGTTCATAATTGGCAATGATGGCATTGCCATGGACAAAGAAAAGTTGTCAGCTGTCCTACAATGGCCAAAACCCAAGGGTCTTAAAGCCATACAGCGTTTCCTGGGTTTCGCTAATTATTATAGGAGGTTTATTAAGAACTTTTCTTCCATTGTCAAACCTCTGTCCGATCTTACGCACAAGGGTGCTAATCCTTCTTGTTGGCCGGTATCTGCTGAGAAAGCCTTTGAGAATTTGAAGCTGGCATTTGCTGCGGCTCCTGTGTTATCCCACCCCAATCCTTTACTTCCATTTACGTTAGAGGTTGATGCCTCAGATATTGGGGTCGGGGCAGTACTTTCGCAGCGACACGAGAAAGGTGGAACTCTCAGACCTTGTGGGTTTTTCTCTAAAAAGTTGACTGTCACTCAAAGCCACTATGAGATAGGTGACAGAGAATTATTGGCCATTATCCTTGCTCTTAAGGAATGGCGTCATTTGCTTGAAGGTACTAAGAATCCTGTCTTAATCCTAACAGATCATAAGAATCTGACCTATCTCTCGGAGGCCAAGAGATTGTCCTCTCGTCAGGCCAGGTGGGCACTGTTCCTGTCTCGATTTAATTTCATTGTATCATATTTACCAGGGTCAAAAAATATCAGGGCTGATGCACTGTCAAGACAATTTGAGGCCGACAGTGACAGAGTGGAAGCACCAGCTCCTATCATCCAACCTGATAGAATACTGGCTACTATACGCACGAGTATCACTTCTCCTCTAGGGGAGGAGATCCTGGCCTCTCAGGGGTCCGCTCCCCATGAAACCCCAGTGGGCAAATGTTTTGTCGCTGAATCATTTCGTACTAGGCTGCTCGAAACCTACCATTCCTCTAAGGCTGCGGGACATATTGGTAGAGACCAATTGTTATGGTCCCTTTCTCAGTTATTTTGGTGGCCTTCCATGAGAAACGATTGTGCCGAATTTACGAATGCCTGTGCCACCTGCGCCCGCGCTAAGACCCCGAGACATCTCCCTGTGGGCTTGCTTCAACCGGTGCCTAATGGCGAACGCCCCTGGTCTCATGTTTCCATTGATTTTATGGGAGAATTGCCTATGTCGAAGGGGTACTCCTTTATATTCATGGTGGTGGACAGGTTTTCTAAAATGGCTCATTTCGTGCCCCTCCGTGGTCTTCCTTCAGCGAAGGAATTGGCAATGGTGTTCGCCAGAGAAGTATTCCGGTTGCATGGAGTGCCTAGGGTACTGGTGTCTGACAGGGGGAGCCAGTTTGTGTCTAGATTTTGGAGGGCATTTTGCCAACAGATGGGCATACAGCTGTCCTTCTCCTCTGCCTACCATCCCCAGACCAATGGAGCCGCTGAACGAGCTAATCAGGGCTTGGAACAATTTCTCCGTTGTTTCGTTACTGACCATCATGATAATTGGTCCGACTTGTTGCCTTGGGCAGAGTTCGCCAGGAACTGTGCGGTCAATTCTTCATCTGGGAGCTCTCCGTTTCTGATTAATTATGGGTTCCAGCCCTGTTTGCTTCCAGACTCATTTCAGACGCAACAGATTCCAGCTCTGGATGAGCATATCGAGCAACTCCGTTCCACATGGGCACAAGTTCAGAGGGCACTTGGTCAGTCATTTCAGCGTCATCAGCGCCATGCTAATCGCAGAAGGCTTCCAGCGGTTTCCTTTCAGGTTGGGGATAGAGTATGGCTTTCCTCCAGAAATCTCAAGCTGCAGGTTCCGTCTAATAAGTTGGCTCCTCGGTTTATTGGTCCATACAGAGTTATTCGCAAAATTAACCCTGTCTCCTATGCACTAGACCTACCTGCATCCATGCGTATCCATAATGTGTTCCATGTGTCCCTTCTTAAGCCTCTGGTTTGCAATCGCTATACTACCACACCTGTGGTGCCAGGACCTGTTGAGGTCGAGGGCCAGGAGGAGTACGAGGTTCAGAGCATTATTGATTCCCGTAGGCTTAGAGGAAGGGTACAGTACCTGGTACATTGGAAAGGGTATGGTCCTGAGGATCGATCATGGGTGGATAGTACGGACCTTCATGCACCTAGGTTAACTAGGGCCTTTCATGCCAATTACCCGCAGAAACCTAAACCCTATTCTAGGAGAGGGGGTCTTTGAAAGGGGGGTACTATCACGGTGCCCGTGATTTGCTGCAGTTACTTGTCTGTCACCAGTAGGGGGCTTCTATTGGCTGTCTGCAGATAGCCCGCCTCTTATTGACTATTTAAACCTGGATTGGGCACCCTTTGAGTGCCCTTTCGTGTTGTTTCTGACCTTCTTGCTATCACTATGCTAGTGATAGCTGGGCCTCTGTTCCAGTGATCCTGAGTTCCTGATCTCATGTGTTCCTGAGTTCCTGATCTCTACTGTTCCAGTGTTTCCTGCATGCTGATGTACTTCCAGTCCTGGTTCCGGCCTAGTCTCTGGTGTTGCAGTTCCTGCTGAACTTCTCTGCTGTTTTCTGACCTGACTGATCGTTGCTGGTTCCTGTCATCTCATCACCTGTCTTCAGTATCCTGGCGACCTTCTGCCTGGTCGCGTTGGTGATATTGCTCAAATCTGTGTTGGTCCCAGCGTGCGGACGCTGGTTTGCTCCTAAGCCTTGCGGCTATACAAACTCGCTTGTTACACCAGTGTGCGGTCACTGGTTTGCTCCAAAGCCTATCAGCTATACAATTCTGTGTTGGTCCCAGCGTGCGGACGCTGGTTTGCTCCTAAGCCTTGCGGCTATACAAACTCACTTGTTACACCAGTGTGCGGTCACTGGTTTGCTCCAAAGCCTTTCAGCTATACAAATCTGTGTTGGTCCCAGCGTGCGGATGCTGGTTTGCTCCTAAGCCTTGCGGCTATACAAACTCGCTTGTTACACCAGTGTGCGGTCACTGGTTTGCTCCAAAGCCTATCAGCTATACAAATCTGTGTTGGTCCCAGCGTGCGGACGCTGGTTTGCTCCTAAGCCTTGCGGCTATACAAACTCGCTTGTTACACCAGTGTGCGGTCACTGGTTTGCTCCAAAGCCTTTCAGCTATACTAATCTGTGTTGGCCCCAGCGTGCGGACGCTGGTTTGCTCCTAAGCCTTGCGGCTATACAAACTCACTTGTTACACCAGTGTGCGGTCACTGGTTTGCTCCAAAGCCTTGCTGCTTAACGATTCTGCTAATTTGCCAGTTCCATCTGACTGCTGCTATTATCTCTGGGCTGCCCTGCCCGGTATTGGTAAGGCCGGTAGAACCTTTTGCCACATTCCATCTGAGGTTGCCTTACCCGGTATTGGCAGGGCCGGTAGAGCCTACATTGTGTATCTATTGAGGCTGCCTTGCCCGGTAATTTGGTAAGGCCGGTAAAACCGTTATGCTATTCCATCTGCAGGTTGCCTTACCCGGTATTGGCAAGGCCGGTAGAGCCTAAAGACTGTCCTGTCCGGTATATTGACAGGACCGGTAGAGTCTGCCTTCTGTCTGTGCTATATTCTGTATATATATATATATGTATGTTATTGCCATCCTAAGTTATCATTTATTATTTCAATAAAATTGATTTTTTTTTACCTAAAACTTGTGTCTGAGAGTCATAATAAACCGTGACAGTCAGATGTGGAAGGTACATGGTACGGACCTCATGTAGACCTGAGTGGGGTACTTGCTTATTATTTCTCAATAAAGCTTTTTAACTTTACCTGACTGTCTGAGTGTTCTTTACAAAAACCGTGACAGTCGGTCACATGCCAAACAGCCAAGAATGCAAAAACTACAAAAAAAAGAGACCTGCATTCCTCCATACCAGTGTGCAAGTATGTGCCCTGTCTTGAGCATCTACAATAACACTGTTAATAAATATGAGGATTTAGTTCCATAATTTGACTAAACAATGTTAAAGCTTGACAACCCCAATCGAATTACCTCAGTATCTGACAATTCCTAATCTCATGTACCTGTAGAACCCTATCTAGATTGAAAACGTACACCTTGGAAATGTGTCTGTCTCTTCACATGTTTTTTGAACTGTCCCATGCCAATGTTCTGGTATCACTGTGCCTGTGATTCTGGCGCTTTTGCTTGCCTGTTCTCTTCCTTGTGATTGCCTGGTGGTAGCATGGCGGGTGACTACTTTCTGGTTACTCGCGAGTCATTCTGAGTGCTTGCTATTTTATAGTTCCACCTTGATTGACCTATTTGGACTCCGCCTCCTAGAGAGGCCTGATCTGCTGCATCCTATCATTGCCTCAGGGCCCTTTCGTGGAGCACCTGAGCGCATTCTAAGTCTCCAGTTGTGATCCGTTCCTGGCCTCTGAATCTGTTTTGTGTATGACCCTGGCTCCAGCTGACTACCAATTTGTGCCTGAACCTTTGTCCTGGCTGACTACCCGCTCAGTGCTAAGTACTTTGGCTTGTCTGACTGCCCGAATAATTTTGACTATTGGCATGTTTGTCTCGCTTTCCCTCCCTGGGGCCTGGAACCCTCCTTGCAGGTTCTCAGTCTCAGTCCTTGGTCGGGTAGGTCCTGTCCGTAGTTCAGCAGTGCCTAGTCCTAACAGGGATTGTTGTGCTCCTAGTGTTCTAGGGTGCGTGGTAGTTTCTGTAACCCTAGCATCCTGAAGGTGTGGGCCTTCAGTTTCCGCTCCGCTGTAGAGCATGTTTACCACTATTGCTACCTCTGTGGTTCTGCTCACTCTACTAGTTTGCTCCGATGCTGTTCATTAGTCTGGCTAGGTTCAGTGTCAGCTTCTGGTAGTGGACTGCACACTGTACCCACGCCTGACCCCGGGAGGGTTGGAAAAGTGTCTATCTTTAGTTTTCTTGTGTTTGATTCTTAATAAAGTGGAATTGATTTTATGTACCTGTCTGAGTCATTATTTGCAAGTCCCTGTGACATCTGGCTTTGCTGCCAGTTTTGGGCAGAAATTACTACAGGATGTATGGCCTGTGTGGGTATTATTTATTGTTTTCCTCCATTACCTTGTGCTTTTCCTGTTACTTGATTTGGTGTGTAGCTGTCCATTGACACTCGAGGTTGTATCTGTTCCTCTCTGTCCAAATTGGTCTATTTGTGAGTGATTTTTCTCTTTGTGCCCCTGGAACCTTGGAGGATGGCTTTGGTATATCACAATGGTCCCTGTGTTCCATATTAGAAGAAAGGAAAAAGGGGATTTATGTGCACAGTACTTACTGAGAAATTATTTTTCTCTTAGACCATGTGGAGCACAGGACTTCCCTCGCAGAGAAAAAAAGAGTTGTTTGAGTTCCATACTGGGGATGCTTTGGTTTTTTTGGTATAGATGAACCCCTTTCCTACCTCATTTCTGTTTTTTACTATCTATGCTATTCATTAACCCTTCGCGTCCAATGACGTGCCTGGACTGCCACGCTGGTCCGACACTTAAGGTCCTGGTACATCAAGAGTTAACTCTCCCATTACCGACGCTGTGCGCAATGGGAGAGACGTGGGCTTACTGTTACTAGGTGCTACCTAGTTTCAGCCAATGCCTGCATTGTTGATACATGTGATTCACTAAAATAGCAAATCACGTGTATTAGAATGCATAAGACAGAAGCTTCTGTCACATCTCTCTGTCTCCCTCCTCCTCAGACACAAATCTGAAGAGAAGAGACAGAGATTGTTACTGTGTGTCCTGTGTTCCTGTCAGCATTGCAGAGTTGAAACACTGTTTAAAAAAATAAAAAAATAGATTTTTTTTTAACATTTGATCACTATAATACAGTGATCAACAGATTCCCCCCTTTGATCACTCATTTTAGTGATCAAGTGCTGCAGATCAGCTTCTGCTGGTCTGTGGTATTTTTCTCCCCCCCCCCCCATTGAAATCCTTTTTTTTAATAATTTTTTTGCATTTTTAAGTAGTTTAATAGTTTAGTTAAGAAATTTTAGTGAGGCTAGGTAGGTTTAGAGGGTACATGGGTTAGGGTAAGTTTAAGTGTTGTATTTAGGTAAGATTTAGGTTTAGGGAATTCATTAGTTTTATTTAATAAAAATTGAATTTGTTAAAATATTAAGGCTTTTTAGTTTAGATAGTTACTTTCAGTGGGGTAGGTAGGTTTAGTGTGTATGTGGGTTAGGGTAAGATTTAGTATTGAATTTAGGTTTAAAGGTTAGGGTTTGGTAAAAAAAAAAAATATATATATATATATATATATATATATATTAGGGTAAGGTTTAGGGTTAGAGTTAGGCACAGAAAAAAAACAAAAACAAAACAAAAATATATATAGTTTTATTGTAGGAATAGTGACTGTTTTAGATAAGTTAGGTAGGATTAGGATTGACATGAGGTAGGGTAAGGTTTAGGGTTACAGCTAGTCACAGCAAAAAAAAAAAATATATATATATACTATTTATGTAAGAATAGGGACTTGTTGGGATTAGATATTCTTTTAGCAATTTAATTTGGTTGTTTAGATTGGGTGGGTGGGTAGCTATTTAGAAAAAATTAGGGTAGGTAGGTTAAGTTAGTTAGAAGGTATTTAGAAAAAATTAGGGTAGGTTAAGTTAAAAGATGCAGCGTGTGTATTCTGTGAGAGAGGCGTATGCCTTTTTGGCTTCCAATTCAGAAGCCACGGATACTGCCTCTGATTTTGACATCTCCCAGTTCACAAAGAGCAACAGTGATAGCTCTAGTGATCATGCTGGGGCATCTACTAAGAAGAGGAGTACTACCCCAAGAGCTGCACCAGAAGCAGCCCCAAGACATGCCCCAGAAGCAGGCCGAAGACATACCCCAAGAGCTGCCCCAGAAGCAGCCCCAAGACATGCCCCAGAAGCAGGTCCAAGACATGCCCCAAGACATACCCAAAGAGCTGCCCCAAGACATGCTCAAAGACCTGCCACAAGTTCTTCCCCTCATCCAGAGCCTAAGGAATGGGTTCCACCAGTGGAATTAAGTCCAGAAATACCCAATTTCATTGGAAGCCCAGGAATAAATGTAGATGTGGCCGGTTTTAACCAGGAGCAGTTTTTTTAAATTTATATTTGGGGGAAGACGTTTTGGGGGAGATAGTAGTGCAAACAAATATTTATGCAGCCCAGTACATTGCAGCCAATCCCACATGCTATGTTTCAAAGCAGCGATCATGGTACCCCACAGATGTTGCTGAATTCAAGAAATTCTAGGCCCTAACTATGGCTATGGAGATAATTAAAAAGCCAAGCATCAGGTCATACTGGAGCAAAAATCCTTTGTGTGTTACCCCCATTTTCGGCCAAACAATGAACAAGAGACTCTATGAAATGCTTTTGCGCGTTGTGCATTTCAGTGATAACACCCTGTGCCTCCCCAAAGACAGGCTGTATAAAATTTGCCCCCTTATAACTTATTTGCAAAAAAAAATATTCAGAAAACTATACCCCCCAAAAACAAATATCTGTTAATGAGTCCTTAATGAAATATAAGGGAAGATTGGGATTTAAGCAATAAATCCCCTCCAAGCACTCCAAGTTTGGAGTAAAACTTTATAAGTTGTATGAAAGCAACACAGGATACTCTTATGCTTTTTGCATTTATGAGGGCAAGGACAGCCAACTTGATCCTCCTGGTTGCCCTGAATATCTGGGAACCAATGGCAAAATTGTTTGGGATCTCATTTCCCCTCCTATTAAATAAAGGATACTAGTTAAATGCAGAAACTATTACACAAGCCCCCTTTTATTTAAATCACTTTTTTATTTTGACACAGTGGCCTGTGGCACTGTTAGATGAAACTGTAAAGAGATGCCCAAACAAATGATAAACTCTAATCTACGAAAGGGAACATCCTTAGCTTTGTGCCAAGAGAAGCTGCTGGCAGTCAAGTTTCTGAGACAAAAAGGACGTGTAAATGCTGACAACTATGCATGAACAAGGGAATTGTGCCAATCTCTGTCCGTGGCACGGCCCTCAGGAAACTCGTCTGCATCAGAGACTGCAATAAACACATGGCGGGTGTTGATCTTTGTGATCAATTCATGCAGCCTTACCTCACCATGAGAAAATCTACGGCCTGGTATAAGAAGGTTGCCATTTTCGTTTATAATTCATATGTAATGTTTAAATTGGCAAACCCCAGTCAAAAAAAATAACTTTTTTGCAGTTCCAAATGCATGTCATTTCTCGTTTTTTTTGTTTGAAGGGGCAACAGCAGTTTTAAAGCAGAGACCAGGTTTAGGACACTATGCATTTAAAATCCCCCCAACCCCCCAAAAGAGTAAACCACAGAAACGCTGCAGGGTGTGCTACTCCAATGGCAAAAGGACAGAAACCACCTTCTACTGTCCTGATTGCCCTACAAAACCTGGGCTCTGCATTGGTGACTGCTTCAAGCAGTATCACGTACATGCAATGCAGTAATTGTGTAATTTAGTTATTTGGCTAAGCTTTCCCCCTGAAATATCCTGTCCCCCCACAAAAAAAACCCACATCCCTCCTTAGATCTAACACTATGAAAATATAATGGGAACAACCCTGTTTTTTCCATGTCTGAAAATGGAAACAAGCATGTTCTCAACTGAACCCAGTAAATCCCCCATTTTACCATCAATCCCTCGTAAAACTTTATTTAAATTAAAAAATCAGCGTTTTTCACACTTAGATTTTAATTTTGATGTAGATTTCAAGCATGAAAAACGCTGATTTTTTAATTTAAATAAAGTTTTACGAAGGATTGATGGTAAAATGGCTAAGTAAAAATTTGAAAACATGCTTAAAGGGATAGTAATACTTCGTTTTAACTTTATTTTATTTTGTAGGCATTAAAAAAACATGAATAATGATATAAGTCTTATCTCTCAAACCTTTATGGTTTAAGAGATATTCACAAGCAAAGTGTCCCGCTCCCGCCCCTTTTACTGATGTAACACTTTTCAGCCACAGCAGAAGGGAGCTGCCCAGGTAGACTGCAGAGAGGGACAATCTTCAATTAAGATAAGGGAAAAACCTTAAAAGCTTGTCAAGGGGGGCAGGGATTTCATTGTTTTCATAGGAATAAGAGTGTCCCCTTCTGTTATCTGTCCAGTCTATGGACTGTATTCCACATCTGAGAAGAGATTTGTTTACAGTAGGTAAAAGGGGCGGGAGGGGGAAACTTTGCTTGTGAATATCTCATAAACCATAAAGGTTTGAGAGATAAGACTTATATCATTCTTCTTGTTTTTTTAATGTCTATAAAATAAAATAAAGTTAAAATGAAGTATTACTATTAGTGTTGAGCGAGCACCCCGATGCTCGGGTGCTCTGACCGAGCACCCCCTGAGGCTCGAGTGCTCGGCCGAGCACCCGAGCCCCATTGAAATGAATGGGGCAACACCAGGCACCCCCTGCTCTGATGAGGGGAGGGTGCCTGGTCAATGCCCCCTTCATCTCCGCTATGCCCCCTTCATCTCCGAATGCCCCCTTCAGCTCCGCAATGTCCCCCTTCAGCTCCGCTATGCCCCTCTTCCACAATGTGCCCCTTCATCTCCGCTATGCCCCTCTTCCACAATGTGCCCCTTCATCTCCGCTATGCCCCTCTTCCACAATGTCCCCCTTCATCTCCTCTATGCCATAGAGGAGATGAAGGGGGACATTGTGGAAGAGGGGCATAGCGGAGATGAAGGGGCACATTGTGGAAGAGGGGCATAGCGGAGATGAAGGGGCACATTGTGGAAGACGGGCATAGCGGAGATGAAGGGGGACATTGTGGAAGAGGGGCATAGAGTCTATGCCCCTCTTCCACAATGTCCCCCTTCATCTCCGCAATGCCCCCTTCATCTCCGCAATGCCCCCGTACCTCCAGTCCCTGGTGGTCCAGCGGAGCTTCTTCGGATCTGTGCCTCTTCCGGCACAGATCCCCGCCACCCGAACATGGCGGGAGAGCACATGGCGGTACTCGACGAGTACCGCCATGTGCCGAGCAGAGCGATGCTCGAGCCGATCCGAGCATCGGCCGAGCACGCTCGCTCATCACTAATTACTATCCCTTTAAAATGAAAGCCTGGGGTGTCTACTTTCCAAAAATATACACTTTTTGGGTAAAATCTTAAAATGGAGCACTGTTACACAGCCCCAAATGAGACATGGCACCAGTTAAGCAAACTGTGAAAATTCAATGTTTGTTCAAAAGCTGGCCTGTAGCTCCCCCAAACCTTGAAAAACATATGCATATGGGGTATTGCCATACTCAGAAGAAGTTGCTGAGGACTAAACAATGCATTTTTAAAAATCTTCACCTATCTTGTGCTTGTAATTCACGTCAACATTGAAACCGAAGTGTGAAAAACGCTGAACTTTTTACTTACATAAAGATTTACAAAGGATTGGTGGTAAAATGGCTGTGTAAAAAATTTGAAAACATGCCTAAAATTAAAGCCTGGGGTGTCTACATTCCTAAAATATACACGTTTGGGGGGAAATTTAAAGTGGAGCACTAGTACACAGCCCTAAATGAGACATGGCACCATGACGCAAGCTGTGAAAATTCAAAGTGTGAAACCGGAAAAGCATTGGTTCCAGTTTGGGTCCCGTAGCTCCCACAAACCTTGAGAAACCTATGCATATGGGATATTGCCATACTCAAAAGAACAGGGTGAAAACTAAGCAATGAAGTTTTTAAAAATCTTCACCTATTCTGTGCTTGAAATTCACATCGACATTGAAACCTAAGTGTTAAAAACGCTGAATTTTTTACTTACATAAAGATTTACAAAGGATTGATGGTAAAATGGCTGTGTAAAAAATTTGAAAACACGCTTAAAATGAAAGCCTGGGGTGTCTACTTTCTAAAAATATACACTTCTGGGGGGAAATTTTAAAGTGGAGCACTGGTACACAGCCCCAAATGAGACATGGCACCAGTGACGGAAGCTGTGAGAAGTCAGTGTGAAACTAGAAACGCATATGTTCCAATTTGGGTCCAGTATCTCCCACAAAACCTTGAGAAAACTATGCATATGGGGTATTGCCGTAGTCAGAAGAAGGAGCTGAACACTAAACAATGCATTTTAAAAAATCTTCACCTATCATGTGCTTGAAATTCACATCAACATTGAAGTGAAAGTGTGAAAAACGCTGTTTTTTTTAACTTGCGTCAAGATTTCCGAGTGATTGGTGGTAAAATGGCTGCGTAAAAAATTTGAAAACATATATAAAATGAAAGCCTGGGGTGTCTACTTTCCAAAACTATACACTTTTGGGGGAAATCTTAGAGTGGAGCAAAGTTACACAGCCCGAAATGAGATATGGCAAGAGTGATGCAAACTGTGAAAATTCAAAGTGTGAAACTGGAAACGCGTATTTTCCAATTTGGGCCCCGTAGCTCCCCCAAACCTTGAGAAACATATGCATATGGGGTATTGCCGTACTCAGAAGAAGGAGCTGAACACTAAACAATGCATTTTAAAAATCTTCACCTATCATGTGCTTGAAATTCACATCAACATTGACGTGAAAGTGTGAAAAACGCTGTTTTTCTAACTTATGTCAAGATTTACGAGTGATTGGTGGTAAAATGGCTTCGTAAAAAATGTGAAAACATACATAAAATGAAAGCCTGGGGTGTCTACTTTCCAAAAATATACACTTTTGGGTGGAAATCTTCGAGTGGAGCACTGTTACACAGCCCCAAATGAGACATGGCACCAGTGATGCAAGCGGTGAAAATTCAAAGTGTGAAACTGGAAACGCGCATGTTCCAATTTGGGCCCCGTAGCTCCCCCAAACCTTTGAAACCTATGCATATGGGGTATTGCCGTACTCAAAAGAAGGAGCTGAACACTAAACAATGGATATTTGTAAATTTTCAGCTATCTTGTGCTTGATATCAACAGTAATATTGAAATGTAAGTGTGAAAACTGCAAAAAAAAAATAAATATTGCCACCATTTTGAAAAATATTTCTGGAAAAATAGCTGCATAAAAAACTCCAAAATTCTCCGGATTATTTACCTTATGTTGTGTAGTTTTCAGAAACATATACCTTTGTGGGATATTTTTGGTTCTGGCACCATCAACCAAGATAAGATTCTCACATGCCAATTGTTGACAAATTACAAGTTGGAAATAATGGCATCCATCTTGTAATATTTACCTTGTAAATGTGAGGAAGGGATTGAAATACTAGGCATATGGGGTACTCTTATATTCAGGAGAAGCAAATGAATATATTTAGGGGTATTTTTTTGTCATAAACTAATTGTATGCAAATCCTGACAGGAAAATATAAGCAAAATGTTGTTGTTTTTTTATTTTTTTGCTCTTTTTTTTCTATTTTAATTTAATTAAATGATGAGGTATTCATATAATTGGGGTATCAAAAGAAAGCCCTACTTGTGCTTAAAAAACAGCATATAAATTGTGTGGGTGTACAAAGGGAATTAAAGAGAAAATATGATTGAACAAAGACATAGTCAAAAAAGTCAAAATTGCTCCGGTACTTAAGTCAAATCTAACTAAGATTTTCCCGGTCCTTAAGGGGTTAAAATATCATCTATAGTGTGGTATATGATCTTACTTCATCAAAAGAGTTGCACCGACTAAAACTAACTGAAACAAACATTAGCAAATGATAAAGCTCAGATGCACCCTGTAGAAAGCTTTATGTAAAATGTGTTACTGAAAATACATTTCTTGTGTTTGAAAGTCAAGTAATGTAACAGAAGATTCCACTTCTTCATTTCTTCATCAGTAGTGTCCCCATGTTAACTCTTTGAATGCAGTCAAGGGGTTAAGGGAACACCTGATGGCATTTCTTTTTTTTTTCTACTTTGTAGTTGTGATTAAAAAATGTAGGATATGCATTAATGACACTGAAATTAACCATATGAGTGCCAAATGGGTACAGAACGCGTTCTGTACCACTCTGGCACGCAAAGGGTTAATGTTTTGCTGTAAACGGCCACATCAGGATGAATACATACACGGCAGGGAAGTTTTCATAATGAAGTGCTCTACAGGTTCAGCATAAATTGTATCTGGCATTCGTATAAGTTACATTAAGAAAGTAATAATTTTACTTGTCCTGAGCATGGGGTATAGGTTCAAGAAATACACAACACACTTAAATGGGTTTGAATTAGGCCGCAGCTTTATTATATAAAAACATACCATAAATTAACATATTAAAATATAATTATTAAACCTTTTCCCTCCAACCTTGAGCCCTTGCCAATGTCCATCTTTTACAGGCTATCCAGCCTATCCACCTTTTGAGCTGAAACTCCAAACCCCCCAAATTGTCTCCTTAACCGCACCATCAGGAATGGGTTCCACCAGTGGAATTAAGTCCAGAAATACCCAATTTCAGTGGAAGCCCAGGAATAAATGTAGATGTGGCCGGTTTTAACCAGGAGCAGTTTTTTTAAATTTATATTTGGGGGAAGACGTTTTGGGGGAGATAGTAGTGCAAACAAATATTTATGCAGCCCAGTACATTGCAGCCAATCCCACATGCTATGTTTCAAAGCAGCAATCGTGGTACCCCACAGATGTTGCTGAATTCAAGAAATTCTAGGCCCTAACTATGGCTATGGAGATAATTAAAAAGCCAAGCATCAGGTCATACTGGAGCAAAAATCCTTTGTGTGTTACCCCCATTTTCGGCCAAACAATGAACAAGAGACTCTATGAAATGCTTTTGCGCGTTGTGCATTTCAATGATAACACCCTGTGCCTCCCCAAAGACAGGCTGTATAAAATTTGCCCCCTTATAACTTATTTGCAAAAAAAAATATTCAGAAAACTATACCCCCCAAAAACAAATATCTGTTAATGAGTCCTTAATGAAATATAAGGGAAGATTGGGTTTTAAGCAATAAATCCCCTCCAAGCACTCCAAGTTTGGAGTAAAACTTTATAAGTTGTGTGAAAGAAACACAGTATACTCTTATGCTTTTTGCATTTATAAGGGCAAGGACAGCCAACTTGATCCTCCTGGTTGCCCTGAATATCTGGGAACCAATGGCAAAATTGTTTGGGATCTCATTTCCCCTCCTATTAAATAAAGGATACTAGTTAAATGCAGAAACTATTACACAAGCCCCCTTTTATTTAAATCACTTTTTTATTTTGACAAGTGGCCTGTGGCACTGTTAGATGAAACTGTAAAGAGATGCCCAAACAAATGATAAACTCTAATCTACGAAAGGGAACATCCTTAGCTTTGTGCCAAGAGAAGCTGCTGGCAGTCAAGTTTCTGAGACAAAAAGGACGTGTAAATGCTGACAACTATGCATGAACAAGGGAATTGTGTCAATCTCTGTCCGTAGCAAGGCCCTCAGGAAACTCGTCTGCATCAGAGACTGCAATAAACACATGGCAGGTGTTTATCTTTGTGATCAACTCATGCAGCCTTACCTCACCATGAGAAAATCTACGGCCTGGTATAAGAAGGTTGCCATTTTCCTGATACAGACTGTCGTTTATAATTCATATGTAATGTTTAAATTGGCAAACCCCAGTCAAAAAAAATAACTTTTTTGCAGTTCCAAATGCATGTCATTTCTCGTTTTTTGTTTGAAGGGGCAACAGCAGTTTTACAGTAGAGACCAGGTTTAGGACACTATGCATTTAAAATCCCCCCAACCCCCAAAGAAGTAAACCACAGAAACGCTGCAGGGTGTGCTACTCCAATGGCAAAAGGACAGAAACCACCTTCTACTGTCCTGATTGCCCTACAAAACCTGGGCTCTGCATTGGTGACTGCTTCAAGCAGTATCACGTACATGCAATGCAGTAATTGTGTAATTTAGTTATTTGGCTACGCTTTCCCCCTGAAATATCCTGTCCCCCCACAAAAAAAACCCACATCCCTCCTTAGATCTAACACTACGAAAATTTAATGGGAACAACCCTGTTTTTTCCATATCTGAAAATGGAAACAAGCATGTTCTCAACTGAACCCAATAAATCCCCCATTTTACCATCAATCCCTCGTAAAACTTTATTTAAATTAAAAAATCTGCATTTTTCACGCTTCAAATCTACATCGAAATTGAAATCTAAGTGTGAAAAACACAGATTTTTTTAATCATCAATCCCTCGTAAAACTTTATTTAAATTAAAAAATCAGCGTTTTTCACACTTAGATTTTAATTTTGATGTAGATTTCAAGCATGAAAAACGCAGATTTTTTAATTCCAATAAAGTTTTACGAGGGATTAATGATTAAAAAATCAGTGTTTTTCACACTTAGATTTCAATTTCGATGTAGATTTCAAGCGTAAAAAACGCTGATTTTTTAACTGAAATAAAGTTTTACGAGGGATTGATGGTAAAATGGCTAAGTAAAAATTTGAAAACATGCTTAAAGGGATAGTAATACTTCGTTTTAACTTTATTTTATTTTGTAGGCATTAAAAAAACATGAATAATGATATAAGTCTTATCTCTCAAACCTTTATGGTTTAAGAGATATTCACAAGCAAAGTGTCCCGCTCCCGCCCCTTTTACTGATGTAACACTTTTCAGCCACAGCAGAAGGGAGCTACCCAGGTAGACTGCAGAGAGGGACAATCTTCAATTAAGATAAGGGAAAAACCTGAAAAGCTTGTCAAGGGGGGCAGGGATTTCATTGTTTTCATAGGAATAAGAGTGTCCCCTTCTGTTATCTGTCCAGTTTATGGACTGTATTCCACATCTGAGAAGAGATTTGTTTACAGTAGGTAAAAGGGGCGGGAGGGGGAAACTATGCTTGTGAATATCTCATAAACCATAAAGGTTTGAGAGATAAGACTTATATCATTCTTCTTGTTTTTTTAATGTCTATAAAATAAAATAAAGTTAAAACAAAGTATTACTATCCCTTTAAAATGAAAGCCTGGGGTGTCTACTTTCCAAAAATATACACTTTTTGGGTAAAATCTTAAAATGGAGCACTGTTACACAGCCCCAAATGAAACATGGCACCAGTTAAGCAAACTGTGAAAATTCAATGTTTGTTCAAAAGCTGGCCTGTAGCTCCCCCAAACCTTGAAAAACATATGCATATGGGGTATTGCCATACTCAGAAGAAGTTGCTGAGGACTAAACAATGCATTTTTAAAAATCTTCACCTATCCTGTGCTTGTAATTCACGTCAACATAGAAACCGAAGTGTGAAAAACGCTGAACTTTTTACTTACATAAAGAATTACAAAGGATTGGTGGTAAAATGGCTGTGTAAAAAATTTGAAAACATGCCTAAAATTAAAGCCTGGGGTGTCTACATTCCTAAAATATACACGTTTGCGGGGAAATTTAAAGTGGAGCACTAGTACACAGCCCTAAATGAGACATGGCACCATGACGAAAGCTGTGAAAATTCAAAGTGTGAAACCGGAAAAGCATTGGTTCCAGTTTGGGTCCCGTAGCTCCCACAAACCTTGAGAAACCTATGCATACGGGATATTGCCATACTCAAAAGAACAGGGTGAAAACTAAGCAATGAAGTTTTTAAAAATCTTCACCTATTCTGTGCTTGAAATTCACATCAACATTGAAACCTAAGTGTTAAAAACGCTGAATTTTTTACTTACATAAAGATTTACGAAGGATTGGTGGTAAAATGGCTGTGTAAAAAATTTGAAAACATGCTTAAAATGAAAGCCTGGGGTGTCTACTTTCTAAAAATATACACTTCTGGGGGGAAATTTTAAAGTGGAGCACTGGTACACAGTCCCAAATGAGACATGGCACCAGTGACGGAAGCTGTGAAAAGTCAGTGTGAAACTAGAAACGCATATGTTCCAATTTGGGTCCAGTATCTCCCACAAAACCTTGAGAAAACTATGCATATGGGGTATTGCCGTACTCAGAAGAAGGAGCTGAACACTAAACAATGCATTTTAAAAAATCTTCACCTATCATGTGCTTGAAATTCACATCAACATTGAAGTGAAAGTGTGAAAAACGCTGTTTTTTTAACTTGCGTCAAGATTTCCGAGTGATTGGTGGTAAAATGGCTGCGTAAAAAATTTGAAAACATATATAAAATGAAAGCCTTGGGTGTCTACTTTCCAAAACTATACACTTTTGGGGGAAATCTTAGAGTGGAGCAAAGTTACACAGCCCGAAATGTGATATGGCAGTGATGCAAACTGTGAAAATTCAAAGTGTGAAACTGGAAACGCGCATTTTCCAATTTGGGACCCATAGCTCCCCCAAACCTTGAGAAACATATGCATATGGGGTATTGCCGTACTCAGAAGAAGGAGCTGAACACTAAACAATGCATTTTAAAAATCTTCACCTATCATGTGCTTGAAATTCACATCAACATTGAAGTGAAAGTGTGAAAAACGCTGTTTTTCTAACTTATGTCAAGATTTACGAGTGATTGGTGGTAAAATGGCTTCGTAAAAAATGTGAAAACATACATAAAATGAAAGCCTGGGGTGTCTACTTTCCAAAAATATACACTTTTGGGTGGAAATCTTCGAGTGGAGCACTGTTACACAGCCCCAAATGAGACATGGCACCAGTGATGCAAGCTGTGAAAATTCAAAGTGTGAAACTGGAAACGCGCATGTTCCAATTTGGGCCCCGTAGCTCCCCCAAACCTTTGAAACCTATGCATATGGGGTATTGCCGTACTCAAAAGAAGGAGCTGAACACTAAACAATGGATATTTGTAAATTTTCAGCTATCTTGTGCTTGATATCAACAGTAATATTGAAATGTAAGTGTGAAAACTGCAAAAAAAAAAAAAATATTGCCACCATTTTGAAAAATATTTCTGGAAAAATAGCTGCATAAAAAACTCCAAAATTCTCCTGATTATTTACCTTATGTTGTGTAGTTTTCAGAAACATATACCTTTGTGGGATATTTTTGGTTCTGGCACCATCAACTAAGATAAGATTCTCACATGCCAATTGTTGACAAATTACAAGTTGGAAATAATGGCATCCATCTTGTAATATTTACCTTGTAAATGTGAGGAAGGGATTGAAATACTAGGCATATGGGGTACTCTTATATTCAGGAGAAGCAAATGAATATATTTAGGGGTATTTTTTGTCATAAACTAATTGTATGCAAATCCTGACAGGAAAATATAAGCAAAATGTTGTTGTTTTTTTATTTTTTTGCTCTTTTTTTTCTATTTTAATTCAATTAAATGATGAGGTATTCATATAATTGGGGTATCAAAAGAAAGCCCTACTTGTGCTTAAAAAACAGCATATAAATTGTGTGGGTGTACAAAGGGAATTAAAGAGAAAATATGATTGAACAAAGACATAGTCAAAAAAGTCAAAATTGCTCCGGTACTTAAGTCAAATCTAACTAAGATTTTCCCGGTCCTTAAGGGGTTAAAATATCATCTATAGTGTGGTATATGATCTTACTTCATCAAAAGAGTTGCACCGACTAAAACTAACTGAAACAAACATTAGCAAATGATAAAGCTCAGATGCACCCTGTAGAAAGATTTATGTAAAATGTCTTACTGAAAATACATTTCTTGTGTTTGAAAGTGAAGTAATGTAACAGAAGATTCCACTTCTTCATTTCTTCATCAGTAGTGTCCCCATGTTAACTCTTTGAATGCAGTCAAGGGTTTAAGGGAATACCTGATGGCATTTCTTTTTTTCCTACTTTGTAGTTGTGATTAAAAAATGTAGGATATGCATTAATGACACTGAAATTAACCATATGAGTGCCAGCTGGGTACGGAAAGCATTCTGTACCACTCTGGCACTCAAAGGGTTAATGTATTGCTGTAAACGGCCACATCAGGATGAATACCTACACGGCAGGGAAGTTTTCATAATGAAGTGCTCTACAGGTTAAGCATAAATTGTATCTGGCATTCGTATAAGTGACATTAAGAAAGTAATAATTTTACTTGTCCTGAGCATGGGGTATAGGTTCAAGAAATACACTACACACTTAAATGGGTTTGAATTAGGCCGCAGCTTTATTATATAAAAACATACCATAAATTAACATATTAAAATATAATTATTAAACCTTTTCCCTCCAACCTTGAGCCCTTGCCAATGTCCATCTTTTACAGGCTACCCTGCCTATCCACCTTTTGAGCTGAAACTCCAAACCCCCCAAATTGTCTACTTAACTGCACCTCATTAGCTGGTCAATACAGCTCAATGAGGCCGGCGTCTAACCCGTGACAAAGTCCGGGTGTTCTTAGACCTAGGCCGCTGGCCTACCATCTCCTTTAACCTCCCCCATCTTACTACCACTCTATACATTGGCAAGGGCCCAAGCCGTCACAAGGGACTAACGAGTTCCCCTACGAGTTACCCCCCCCCCCCCGCCCAAAGCCACGGCCTCTTCCAAAGCTTCAGCCAAATCTAAATTAAAAAAAGTCTAACCCCATATCATTGGGGTGAATACCATCTTCCAGGATCAAATTGAGAGAAGGATCCTCTAACACCCTGTGTCTAATTGCTTGACCACCAATATCCACTACGAACTTCGTGATCCTCCTATTCAATTTGATCCGACTCTTATCCAGAGCCCAGCAATTTCTCGCTCCCATCCAGCACCTTCGAGGAAGAATTTCCGACCAAATCAGCCGAATCCCTGGAAAGTGCTGGAGAAGCCCCAACCAGGAATATAACCTAGGTCGTTACCCCCTAGATGAACCAACAAAACCTGCGGGACTACCCCCCCAGCCTGTACCAGCCTAAGGACATCCGGTACCAACTGGGGCCAACACATTCCCCTAATCTGTGCCAGACAACCTGGCCTGCAGATAAAGGGATGTTCATCTGGTGTCCACTCTCCCGAACCGCAGCCCGCCGGCTGGCCCAGAAGATGAACGAGTGCCCAATTATCCACAACTCCCGGGATGCCGCACCTGTAGAGAAAAACAAACAACATAAATAACACCAGCCCCCCTAACTTTTAAATCTCTAAAACTCTGTGAGGCCTAACATAAGACAGAAACCGACGCAAATCCCAATGCCCAATCCGCATAATTGTCTCAGAACCCAAACCTAAACAGGCAGCCTCCGTAACCGCTCCAATCCGAAACGAATGGCCCCCAAAATCACTAACTGGAACCTGAAGAGCTGAAAGACAACGTTTAAACACTGCCAGGAACTGAAATCTGGTCAAAAATACCCCGTCACTATGTACTAACAATGAATTACTCAAACCCAGTCTAATTCCTAAGTACCGCCGGACACAATAAACCGGACATGCCAAAGAACTCGGAATAGAAAAGAGTGTAATCCATGACCCCACCCCCAAGGAATCCGTTTTTGACCGACGAATCAGAAATTTCAAAGAGTCACCTCCTAAACGAACATCTTCAAACAATATACCCCCCGGGCGATTCTTTGCTGAACTGACTAACTCTCCTATACGTAATGCCCCAAAAAAGGTTAAAGAAAAAGCTGCCCTAAAAAGAATAGCTTCATAACGGTCCAAACACACCCCTTCCAACACACCCATTATCTTTTCCAATAACTGAAATGGTACCGGACGCCTCGAGTCTATTGAAGTTCCTCCAGCCCCGTAATTTAAAACCAAAAGACAATCCTGACATTTTGACTGAAATTGACGCAGGTGATATTCCCAGAGAAAACCAGTCCCAAATCAACCACAACACCCCATCCCTCCTTTCAAAATCATCACTCAAACCACCAACCATATTTTCAAAACAAAGCCAATCACTCCAAACCGCTGAATACCGCGCCCATGTAGCCGGCGACACAGAATTCTTCACCCATTCTGCCACTGTACTCCGCCAAGGTTCCACAGGAAAGATGGGCAAGGCGTACCCGTGGCCTTCGCCCCCGGACAGGCCTTCCGAAATGCTGTTTCCTGAAAACGAGACAACGCATCAGCAGCCACATTCATCACTCCAGGCACATGTTGTGCCCGAAAAGTAACATTCAATCTTAAACACAATAACACAAAATGACAGAGCAATTACAATACAGGAGGAGAAGAAGCAGTGAGAGTATTTACAGCCTGAACCACACCCATGTTGTCAGAGTGAAAAAGAACTTTACTATCTCTCAACCTATCACCCCATAACGTCACCGCCACAACCAAGGGAAACAGTTCCAAAAACAGTATATTCTTGGTAAGACCCACTTGTACCCAAGCCAAAGGCCATCTCTCTGCAAACCAATCAGATCCAAACAAAGTCCCAAAACCCATAGACCCAGATGCATCTGTATAGAGTTCAAAATCTTCATTAGTTTTCCCCAATTTTTGCCAATACGACTTCCCATTATAATCGGCCAAAAACCTTTCCCATACGCCCAGGTCCTCGCGCATATAAGATGATATCCGAATGTGATGATGAGGACAGACAACCCCCCCCAGTAGCTTGAGCTAACCTCCTATTAAAAACCCTGCCCATGGGCATAATTCGACACGCAAAATTCAATTTTCCCAATAATGATTGAAGAGTTCGCAGGGTTACCTTCTGAGCCAAGCGACAAGCCACCACTTCGGCTTGTAATGCCTCCAATTTATCCCAAGGTAGCCTACATTCCATGGCCACCAAATCAATCTCAAGACCCAAAAAACGCAAACATGTCGTAGGGCCTTCCGTCTTTTCCGCCGACAATGGGACCCCAAAATTCAAGCAAACCTGTTGCAAAGTAGTCAGCAACTGTCTACAAACATCCTTAGCTGCAGGGCCCACACACAGAAAGTCATCCAGATAATGTAGGATGGAGGAAAAACCAGACTCCCTACGCACAACGCACTCCATAAATGTGCTAAAACGCTCGAACAGCGCACACGAAATTGAACAACCCATGGGAAGGCATAGGTCAACATAGTATTCCTCCCCAATCCTACAACCCAGAAGACGGTGACTCTCAGGGCGTACCGGGAGAAGACGAAAAGCTGACTCAACATCAGCCTTTGCAAACAAAGCCCCCCTACCGGCTTTGACAGCCAACTACACCGTTTTGTCAAATGACGTGTCGGAAACGCTACACAAAGCCGGATCTATAGCATCATTAATCGAGGACCCGAAAGGGAATGATAGATGATGGATAAGTCCCCGGCTCTGACTTTGGTACAACACCCAAAGGTGATACCGGAAATCCCGGAAATGGAGGTCCCGAAAAAGGACCCGCCATACGTCCTAAGGACACCTCAACATTCACCTTATCCCGAAGAACCCCCGGATAACAGCCAGCCGAACGTAAACTAGCCGCCTCAGCTACTCCATAACCTTCCTGCTCAGGAATCCGGAACCCAAACTCAAAACCCTCTTCCAAAATTTTAGCAGCCACCCTATCCTTGTAAGCCCTTAGCCACGGGCGCATCTTGTCAACGGACACAGGAGTCACTCCCTTTACTCCCAACAGATGCCCCTTTGTCGCCCAACTTTTTCGTTTTAAAGCACCTGGTAAGGGGATGGGAACCTGAACAACCGGAACACTCATGCTTGAACTTACAAGATCCCCCCCACTTACACTGGCCTTTATTATACTGCCAGCAGAAACCCTTCTGTTTCCCTGACGTTGTTCTAACTGTGGGGAGCCCTAACCCCCCAGCGCCGGTCTGAAAGGACTGAAACCCCACTGGGGAACCAGCTGGGCGGGTCATAATTGGCAACCATAGCCCAATGTCCAGTTGATCCCAAGACATCGATGGGCGCACAGCCAACCTCTGCCGAAACTGCTCATCATAATGCCACCATGCCAGACCGCCATAAGTCCTGCAGGTGTTCCAAATTGTGTCCTGGTAACAAAACAAAGATGAACATTTTGCTGAGAACCGTTCCCCAATCACACTGACCAAAATGGAGAACGCCAGTATCCAATTTACAAATACCTTCGGAATGTTTCTGTAACGACGACGTTCCCTCTCCTCTTTCTTCTCAACATCTTTTTCCTCCTTGCCTGGAGGAGCCTCATCTAGTGGCAATAAAGAATAGATTTCCACAAACTCATTCCTCCAAATTTTTTCCTTTACTACATTTTTTAAATGAATACCTAAAGGACCTGACCAGCACATATAAGCTGCTCCAAATGCCACCATGGGCACCCCACCAACCTGCGACACACCTAACGCCACCCTCCCAAGATTGGAACCCAGCGCTTGGGAGTCACCAGAACCTACACCTGATACTGATCCTGCCGAGGCCATACCAGACCCCCCAGGAGTATTCAACACAATAGGATTTGACAAAACCCCAGTACCCAATCCTTGTCCAGCAAGAGGCTGTAAACCACTACCTGACAAATGAACTCCGGCCAGGTTGGCGGGAGCCCCCTGCTGCACATTCCCTTGCGTCAAAACATTGGACGTCACTAACCCCTGTTGTTGAACTGCTGCCCCAATACTCAAATCTGTCAATATCCCGACCCTTCCCAAAGGAGTACTCGTGAAAACCCCCTCTCCCGGAACCAAACCAGTCCCAGTTCCTGGGGCCAAGAAGATACCCGTTGAGGAAGCCAACCCATCTGACCGCTTAACGCTCTGTCTTGCCAAGCCCCCAATGCCTGCCGCAAAGACCCCACTTATATTAGCAAGTCCCATACCTGCCCTCGACAAAGGCGCCAACGGCACAGACTGTACTGCTGTACTACTCCCAGCACCGGCCTCCACATCCGCGTGCTCCCGCCTCACAGATCCTGCATCCTCAGCAACAGGATCCACCTGTAAGAAAAGAAAAGAAAAGAAAGGCATCCATAATCACCAGTCTCTCCAATAGTGACTCACCCAAGGGCCCTAAATAAAACCAGGCCCAAACCATCAAAATATTCAAAGGCAAAAAACCTTTAAATGTTACCCAGAAGGCAAACCAGATGCCTTCACCAACCAGTATATCATACCCAAACAACAAAGCCTTTAACATAATTGTATCTTCTTTTCTGTTTTTTTTTTTGTTTTAATTTAAAACGCTAAACGAGCTACCCATCTTCCGTAATTTAATCCTTAAACTAGCTCGCCATAGTTAAAAACAAATCCTAAGATATACCAGTCACCAATTACCTCAGACATCACTCGTGATCTCCTGCCACAATTACTGTGGCATATTAACACAGGCCCTCATCCTCCGCTTCCCATCAAGGACAGGACACCATACCATGGAAAATTAAGGGTCAATAAGAGACATAGACATAGGGAACTTAAGATAGGGTAAAGTAAAATTGAAAAATACAAAAACTATAAAAAAGGAGGGGGGAGGGTAGGGGTAGAGATGGACACACCAGGTTAAAAAAAGCAGTATCAAGAACACAGTGCGTACGGTCACCTGTGTCAAAATCCGGCTGGAACCTTCATTTCTGCCTCTCCTGCCGCCTGTAGACTCCCGCTTTTGTTGCTCAGGCCGTTGCTGATGAGTCACCTCAGAAGGGGACGACTCCCGCTGAACCGCCAAACTGCTCTTTAATGAGGCCCGTCCAATTCTTCTGTTGACTGTTATCCCCCTCACAGACTCACTCCTGGATCCCCGAGGTCTCGGACTTAAACTCCGCAACGGAGAGCGAGAAGGACTCAAACATGTAGGCGGACAAGCCCGGGTGCTGCGCACAGGCCGACCCGCCTCGCCACGCATTCCTGTCTCCTCCCTGCTCCGAGAAAGCTGTTCTCTCAGCCATGTCGCACCGACAGCCTCCAAAACCTCTCGCACCTCCTCCAAAAGCTGGTCAGACATTTCAAAACGCAAGTATCTCCAACTAATCACCTCAAACTGCTCCTTCTCCAGTTTAAACTACTCTGCCACACCAACAGGAAGTGAGAGCCCCTTTTATCAACTCCTCAGCGTAACCTGGCTACCAACTTAGCCACACCCCTTATTTCCCTACCCTAACCCCAGCTCAGACATGGCTCCCCTCTTAAAGTCCGTGGAGTTCCAAACTGTGTTAGGCAGATACAACTATCATTTCCAGTACAACACAAGAGCTTTGGGATATCACACATGACTATTAGCTCCTGGTAGGGGCCCATGTGTAGAAATATAACGGTTCATTCTTAGAGAACATCACACAGTGCATCCTAGTAACAGACATAACGGCCTCTCAGCAGAGCAGTGGATAGCCATTCATACTTATACAGAGCCGCGCTACAACTGTCTTATTTGGATATCGATCTATACACCTGTTTTATTTGAATATTGAGCGATCACAGACATCGTTAGTGAGATTAAGTAAGCACATTTTATCCCCTCTCTGTCATTTAATAACTTTACTCTTAAACGTACCCCAGGATTCATTATATGTACACTTATCTATCTATATATATATATATATATATATATATATATATAAAAGAATAAGCCTCACTGCATAATTTATGGTACCTCAAACACAGAACATAATTTCTCCTCAGAAAACAAGCACACATTGAAAAATGCCTCATTACATAATTTATGTCTCATTCAGAGACACAACTCCTATTGGGTGAGTCAATGGGGAAGTTACTGCTCCCATTGGGTGCATGATTATCATAGAGGGAGTTGGCCCACCCCCTCCAGCCCACCCACCACTATCCAAGTGACTGAAAAAACAAAATGGCTGCCACTCGCTCGTTCACCACAGACACAAACACATCAGACACACACACACACACACACACACTCATACAATCACACACACTCACACACACACTCTCACTCACACCCTCACTCACACACTCACTAACTCTCACACCCTCACTCACTCACACTCTCACTCACACACCCTCAATCACACCCTCACACTCACACCCTCAATCACACTCACACCCTCAATCACTCACTCACACCCTCACACGCACTCTCTCACTCACCCTTACTCACACACTCACTCAAACTCTCACCCTCATTCACTCTCATTCATACTCACTCCCTCACACTCACACCCTTACTCACGCTCACTCGCAGCCTCACACTCTCACTCACACCTTCACTCACACTGTCACTCACACTCACACCCTCACTCACACCCTCACTCACACTCTCACCATCACTCACACTCTCACTGACACTCACAAGCAATCACTCACACACAATCACACGCAATCACTCACACACAATCACTCACACTCACTCTCGCACTCACTCGCACTTACTCACACTCACTCACACCCCGGGAGCCAACACGATCCACCTTCCACCACAGTCTCACTCACACTCACACCCCGGGAACCAGCACAATCCACCTTATACCTATCACGGTGCCCGTGATTCGTGCTGCTCTGTGTCTATCACCTGCTGAGTATTTGTGATTGGCTGTCTGTCATTAGCCCTCCTCACACAGCCTTTTCAAACCCAGGTTGAGCACTTCCAGGTTGCCCTTTCGTGGTGTTTCTGACTCCACTCTGCCTGACCTGCTTGTCAGATCTCTGGGCCTGTTTCCAGTGTTCCTGTATGCTACATTCCGGTGTTCCTGTACATTAACGTTCCGGTGTTCCAGTGTTCCTGTACGTTAATGTTCCGGTGTTCAAGCGTTCCTGTATGCTAACGTTCCGGTGTTCCAGCGTTCCGGTGTGCCTGTATTCCGGGGTTCCTGTGCTCCAGCACCGCGTGGGTTAACCTGTACGAGTTCCTGAGTCTCGCTCCGGCGACATTGTTCTCCTCGCTATTGCATACACATTGTTGGTTCCAGCGTGCGGACCCTGGTTTGCTCCTCTAAACCTGGTTGCGATATACATTGTTGGTTCCAGCGTGCGGTCGCTGGTTTGCTCCACTAAACCTGGTTGCGATATACATTGTTGGTTCCAGCGTGCGGTCGCTGGTTTGCTCCACTAAACCTGGTTGCGATATACATTGTTGGTTCCAGCGTGCGGACGTTGGTTTGCTCCACTAAACCTGGTTACGATATACATTGTTGGTTCCAGCGTGCGGACGCTGGTTTGCTCCACTAAACCTGGTTGCGATATACATTTTTGGTTCCAGCGTGCGGTCGCTGGTTTGCTCCACTAAATCTGGTTGCGATATACATTGTTGGTTCCAGCGTGAGGATGCTGGTTTGCTCCACTAAACCTGGTTGTGATATACATTGTTGGTTCCAGCGTGCGGTCGCTGGTTTGCTCCACTAAACCTGGTTGCAATATACATTGTTGGTTCCAGCGTGCGGACGCTGGTTTACTCCTTAAACCTGGTGGAGCTATTTACCATTAGTCCCAACGTGCGGACGTTGGTTTGCTCCTGAACATCCAGTACTGTGGTCAGTCGCTGTCCACTTCCTTGCAGTTGTCTGATTATCTCTGGCTATAGACTTCTGCTGAGTAAGACCTCTAGACTTATGCTCTCTGCTGTCTTAGTCACCTAACAGCTGGTCTATTTGCTCAGGCTGCCCTGCCCGGTATTGGTGAGGCTGGTAGAACCTTGATGTTACCATCCTGTAGGTTGCCTCACCCGGTACTGGCAGGGCCGGTACAGCCTACTACAGTACCTCCTTGGGCTGCCCTGCCCGGTATTGGTAAGGCCGGTAGAACCTTGTTACTCACCATCTTAAAGGTTGCCTTACCCGGTATTGGCAGGGCCGGTAGAGCCGACATTCAGCATTCCATTGGGCTGCCTTGCCTGGTATTGGTAAGGCCGGTAGAACTGGTATACGTCATCTCACGGTTGCCTTACCCGGTATAGGCAAGGCCGGTAGAGCCTGTCATTAAACTGTCACTTGGGCTGCCTTGCCCGGTATTTAGGCAAGGCCGGTAGAACCTTTTGTATGTTCTATTGATGTTGTATTGTTATGTATGTTTACCCTACGGGGACTGCCTTTAACTTTTAATAAAGTTAAATTTTTATCAAACCTTAAGTCTGAGAGTCTTCAAAAACCGTGACAATACCATAGTATGTGCAATTACCACAGGCATTTCAACTACATGAATGAATGCCACAGTGGAGGCATAAGTACAAACACAAACTCATTACAATGACACATAAGTCACCCCCTTAAGACTCACTTCTGTGTGTGTGTGTCTCTGTGTGTGCTGTGTGTTTCGTACTTTGTGTGTTGCATGTCTGTATCACACTCCATGTGTCTGCATGTTGTGCATTGCATGTATGTGTGTATAAGTGTGTCACTCTTTATGCATCTCAGTGCAAGCGTGTGCATTTGTGTGTGTGTCTCTGTGTGTCTGTCTTGCATCCGTGTGTGTGCATTAATTCCCTATATAGCCGGACGGGCAGCGCCGTTCCACATTGCTAGTAACAATATAAAATAGTGGACTCTCAGACACTTTCGGGGAAACATAGGAATTTAACAGATCTTATTATTCACGGATAAGAACATTGTAGGAGTAGGAGAGGCAGATTGATACTGCCACCACCATGGGTCACTCCCCTCTGTATGTCCCTGCTGTCCCACCCTGTTATTTCATCAAAAGAGTTGTGCTCCAACTAAAACTAACTGATACAGCTCAGGTGCCCCCTGTAGAAACCTTGTCTCTTTCCAACTTTGTTGTAGTTGTGGTTAAAAAATTTAGGATATGCATTAATGACACTAAAATGAACCATATGAGTACCACAGGGATACGGAATAAGTTCTGTACCACTCTGGCGCGCATATGGTTAATTTCAGTGTCGTTAAGAAGGTAATATTTATGATGCTAGACAAATACAACTGTCATTTCCAGTACAACACAATAAGAACTTTGGGATATCACACATGACTATTAGTTCCCGGTAGGGGCCCATGTGTAGAAATATAACGGCTCCTTCTTATAGAACGTCACACAGTGCATCCTAGTAACGGACATAACGGTCACTCGGCAGAGCAGTGGACAGCCATTCACACTGATACAGACCCGCGCTACAACTCTCTTATTTGGATAGCGAGCTATAACTATACCTGTTATTTGGAGATCGATATATACACCTGTTTTATTTGGATATTGAGCGATAACAGACATCGTTAGTGAGACTAAGTAAGCATATTTTATCCTTTCTCTGTAGTTTAATGACTTTACTCCTAAAGTAAGTGTACCCCATGATTCTTTATAAGCACACTTACCACCATATAAATTAGAGGACTTTCACATACTTTCGGAGAAACATAGGCACTTGACAGGACGTACCATTCACGGGTAGGATCCTTGTAGGAGTAAAAGAGGCCGATTGATACCGCCCCCACCATGGGTCACTCCCCTCCGCATGTCCCTACTGTCCCACCCATTGCAGTGTGTATAATCTGTCCGGAGGATCGGTGCATCTACTATAGCAGTGTATTACCGACTGGTTGTTGTTGTTGTGATGGGATCTCCGGGTGATGAGTTGCCCATGTCTGTTTGGTGTGTTGCAGCCTGTAGAATAACACAACAGTAAGTACATTGGCCTTGGGTTATGTGTGATAAATCCTTTCATAACCAGAGGGATTGTACAGCGAGTTGTGCACATCTGGTCCTTAACCCTCTGAGTGTCAGTTATCCAGTACATTGCAAAGCAGTGGGTTGGGTACCCCTCTGGCTCTCAAGAGGTTAAACGGTGAAACTAAGGCCTTATGTACTTGTAGACCAACCCAACTTCAATATATGCAGGGAACACACTTAACTATTTAGTTGAATGGAAATTCTAACCATTTGAATGCTAAAACGGTTTCCAGTGCTGTGCTTTGCAATTGGTTGGAGATATCTAGCATTCAAGTGGTGAAAATCACCATTTAAATTTATGGTAATGTATATTTGCTTTCTGGTGAAGTTGGTATGTTCCAAACTGCATCTCGTTAGTTTTTTTGCATCAAGGGCCTAGGGCCTTAACCCTTTGAGTGCCAGGTTGGTATCCAGTGCAATGCATTGATACACAATAACAAGTGTTTTGGAACTTTAGTACTCCAGGCACACCAGCAGTCATAGTCATTCTATCACTGCTTTATTACAGAGGAGTTCTCAGTGCAGTGGCTCAGTTATTGAGATCAAGTTGTTAATGCAATGAGGGATATCCTGAAATACTGACCTTTTTATGTGTCCTGGGGTCTGGGGCTGTGCAAGCTAAAGAGCATTGCAAGCTAAAGAGACTCAGTCTTGTAGCAAACCAACTGCATTATACAGTATCTCACATAAGTGAGTACACCGCTCACATTCTTGTAAATATTTTTATTTTATCTTTCATGTGACAACACTGAAGAAATGACACTCTGCTACAATGTAAAGTAGTGAGTGTACAGCCTGTATAACAGTGTAAATTTGCTGTCACCCTCAAAATAACTCAAAACAAAACCATTAATGTCTAAACCTTGGCAACAAAGTACACCCCTAAGTGGAAATGTGGAAATTGGGACCAATTAGCCATTTTCTGTCCCCAGTGTCATGTGACTCGTTAGTGTTACAAGGTCTCAGGTGTGAATGGGGAGCAGGTGTGTTAAATTTGGTGCTATCGCTCTCATACTGGTCACTGGAAGTTCAACATGGCACCTCACGGCAAAGAACTCTCTGAGGATCTGAAAAAAAGAATTATTGCTCTACATAAAGATGGCCTAGGCTATAAGAAGATTTCCAAGACCCTGAAACTGAGCTGCAGCATGGTGAACAAGACCATACAGTGGTTTCACAGGACAGGTTCCACTCAGAACAGGCCTCAACATGGTCGACCAAAGACGTTGAGAGCACGTGCTCAGCGTCATATCCAGAGGTTGCCTTTGGGAAATAGACGTATGAGTGCTGCCAGCATTGCTGCAGAGGTTGAAGGGGTAGGATGTCAACCTGTCAGTGCTCAGACCATACGCCGCACACTGCATCAAATTGGTCTGCATGGCTGTTGTCCCAGAAGGAAGCCTCTTCTAAAGATGCACAAGAAAGCCCGCAAACAGTTTGCTGAACACAAGCAGACTATGGACATGGATTACTGGAACCATGTCCTGTGGTCTGATGAGACCAAGATAAACTTATTTGTTTCAGATGGCGTCAAGCGTGTGTGTTGGCAACCAGGTGAGGAGTACAAAGACAAGTGTGTCTTTGCCTACAATCAAGCATGGTGGTGGGAGTGTCATGGTCTGGGCCTGCATGAGTGCTGCCGGCACTGGGGAGCTACAGTTCACTGAGGGAACCATGAATGCCAGCATGTACTGTGACATACTGAAGCAGAGCAGGAACCCCTCCCTTTGGAGGAGTATTCCAACATGATAACAACTACAAACACACCTCCAAGACGACCACTGCCTTGCTAAAGAAGCTGAGGGTAAAGGTGATGGACTGGCCAAGCATGTCTCCATACCTAATCCCTATTGAGCATCTGTGGGACATCCTCAAACGAAAGGTGGGGGAATGCAAGGTCTCTAACACCCACCAGCTCTGTGATGTTGTCATGTAGGAGGGAAAGGGGACTCCAGTGGCAACCTGTGAAGCTCTAGTGAACTCCATGCCCAAGAGGGTTAAGGCAGTGCTGGAAAATAATGGTGGCCACACAAAATATTGACACTGTGCCCAATTTGGACATTTCCACTTAGGGGTGTACTCACTTTTGTTGCCAAGGTTTAGACATTAATGGCTGTGTGTTGAGTTATTTTGAGGGGGACAGCAAATTTACACTGTTATACAGGCTGTACACTCACTACTTTACATTGTAGCAGAGTGTTGTCACATGGATTATAAAATAAAAATATTTACAAAAATGTGAGGGGTGTACTCACTTATGTGAGATACTGTATATCTGCATACCTCCCAAGTGTCCCTCTATCAGAGAGATCTCCCTCTTTCCTATCTCCCTCTGTTTAGGAGATCATCCTGTGTGTAATGTGTATAAAGAAGTACAACATGTTGCTCCACAGCAATAAAATCCATTAATATTTGTTTATAGGTGTTTATAAATTAGTTTTTCTTGCATTAAACCATTTACTCAGTTACACAAAGAGGTGCCAGGAGGACTTGAATAACATAAGCATCCCACCAACACCAGCCATGTCCCCAGACACACCACCTAAATCAAGGGTGTCCCTCTTTGGCCATTTGAAATGTTGGAAGGTATGCATTTGAAGTTAAAATCATGACACTCCCTACGGACTTAAATGGGAATTTTAACCCACTGAATGTTAAATAAGTCACAGCTTATTTCTTTCCATTGCCTTGGAGACTTTCATCAGGGTAAAAGCCCAACTGAAATGAATTTTACACATTTTATAGGATTTATTTGATTTATGAATAAGGCCTTTAGCCCTCTTATCCTAGGATTGTATCCACATTTCACCCAGATTCCCTACTGAGTAGCTTAGGGTCTTAACTCCTAACCGTGTGCTTCTGGCCCTCAAGGGGTTAACCACATAAAAACATTATGTTTGGTAGGATGACCACATGCCTCTAGTGTGGTAGGATGACCACATGTATCTGGTCCTCAAGGGGTTAACCACATCAAAATCGTATAGTATGTGTGTTAAGGCGACTATATTTCCTTTCTATCATTCAGGGACATTGTAGAGAAGAGAGCTGCAGTGTACTTCTCTAGTGCAGCAGCATGGGTAGGATCCTCCTGTCACATCATATTACTGTGTCCTGTCATCATAGGATGTCAATTCACAAACTGCTTTTTGCCTGAGCACCACAAAGTTGTAATCACTATAGGGATAGACACAGTCAGAGACCGTGTACTATACACATCTTACCGTAAACTATATAGTACACAGTGTACAATATGTACAAATGCAATAGTGGTGCAATTCTGGGGCAAACCAATTGCACCATAGGAAACTAATATAAATTCCCATTATTTTTAATATTTCTTATAATGTCTTACAGAGAAACATAGAATTTGATGGCAGATAACCATTCAGCCAATCTAGTCTGCTCATTTTCCAACTGTAAAAAACCTCAACCTTTATTTGGTCCTTGGTCTTGTCTTATGTTCAAGGCAGCCGTATGCCTATTCCACGCATGCTTAATTTCCCTCACTGTATTTCACTTATCTACCACCTTCTCAGTGAAGTAAAACTTTCCTACATTAATAAGAATTAATAACCTCTTGTACTAACATTTCTACTCCTTTTATTACTAGATATGCATTGGTGACATCTCTGGGATTAAATGTCTCTTTTAATCCATTGAGTGCCAGAGGGAAAAACACTGGACACTCCTGGCTTAACCCGTTGAATGCTTTCTAATGGATTGGCGTCCTCTCAAGCATTCCAGTGATTTTAAAAACTGTTAAAATCAATGATGCAGTTGGTTACCTTCCATTGATTTAGATGTGATTTTAACACATTGAAAACTAGAGAGATCTCCAGAATCTTGCAAAGCAAACAAGAGCTTAACCAATGGTTTCCAGTGGGGGCGTGGGAGTGCACGAGTGCATGTGTCCCTACTTACAAGCTTGAGTCTTGGAGGAATCCAGAGTCCTGCAGCTGTTGCTGGAAGTTCCAAGACAAGACCTAGTTGTTCCTCACCAGAGGGAGGGAAAATAAGACAAGCACTCTTAGGTGGCATGGCAAACCTGTGTCAACGTGCCCCCCGCCCTCACTGAACTAAGTGCTGCCAGTGCAGCGTCCATGCATGCATCACCAGCCAGCCAGTGAGAAAGGAACATGACCTATTTCCCTCCTCTCTCATTGGCTGGCTGGAAGTGTTTCATGATGAACACTGTTAACCCAGCCAGCCCATTGAAAGGTCATAAGTGTTATCTATGTCCCACCTTCAAGATATGCAGTATGCTAGACTGCTGCTCTGTCCCACATCACAGCTGTGACTGTTGAGATACCCATATGAAGCAAGACAGTCCAGAGAGGGACAATCTTTAGTGAGCAGAAGGAAAAACCTGTTATGGGTGGCAGGGTTTTCTTTATGCTCACAGTAAGAAGATTGTCCCTTGCTGTGAGCGGTCTGGTCCCAGGACCAGATTCCACATCTGAGGGGAGATGGTCTACACTAGGTAAAAGGGGCAGGAAGGGAATACTCTATCATTCAATTACTCTTGAATTACAACTCTGACAGTACTGTAATAACATTCTCTATGCAGGGCCGGATTTACATCTAAGGCGCCTGTAGGCATAGAAATCTGAAGCGCCCCCGCTTTGGCCATCTCCACTGGACATCTCCACAATGCTCCTAATCTCCACATTTCCCCCATCATCTCCATATTGCCATCATATTGCCCCCCCATCAGCTCCAACTTGCCCCCCATCAGCTCCATGTTACCCTCACATTGCCCCCACCATCTCCAAATTGCCCCCCATCAGCTCCACATTGCACCTACTTTCTCCAAATTGCCTCCCATCAGTTGCACATTGCCCCCACCATCTCCGTGTTGCCCTGACATTGCCCCCCTTCAGCTCCAACTTGCCCCCACCATCTCCATGTTGCCCTCACATTGCCCCCCCCCCCATTGTCCATTTCCTACCTCCCTGGCAGGAGATCTGTCATCTGTGCCTCCTTTGGCACAGTCCTGTAGCTGCTGCAGCTCCCGCACAGTCTCCTATACAGAAATGGAGAGTGCTGGTAGATGATGTTGTCTCCCAGCGCTCTGCATTCCTAAACAGCCAACGAGTGAGCTCAGCAGCTACAGGACTGTGCCAAAGCTGGCACAGACCTGTCCTGCCAGGGAGGTAGGAAACAGACAAGGGGGGGGGGAATTATTACTCTGCCACTGCGCAGCCCTCAAGGTGGCTAATTTAAAAAATAAAAAAGAATCCCAATGGCAGGCTCCCCTCGGTAGTGTGCGCCTGTAGGCAGGTGCCTACTCTCCTTACGGCAAATGCGGCCCTGTCTCTATGGCTCAAATACTATGGCAATTAATTGGAGCTGCTGTTTTTGTGGAACATTACTACCCCGTTAACCCTTTCAGTGCCATAAGTATGTGGAGTGCACACCTTTGTACCACTGAAAGGGTTCAAAACGAGGGAAAGGCAGAAAAACTTTACACACTTCCTCTGTGATTTGTTTTGTCTGTCATTCTCTTATGTCCCAAACAAATGTTTGGGAGATAGGAGAATGAAAGAGAGAAACCAAAGCAAAGAGGAGGTGTGTAAACTTCGAGTCCAGGGTTAACATCAAGGTTGTCGTGCCCTGGGCAAGAAAGGGGGTCCTGGGCAAAAATGTGTGGGCCTGTAATTTTGTATTGCCATTTACACGTTTTGGCTGGGACGGTCTGTAGGAATATTATTTATAAATCTCTGATGGTGGGTGAAATATTTTGCCAGCCTTGCCATATAATACATCATACTCGATTAGTGTACTGTTACTGTACTGATCACTTGTTAGTTGTTGATGTAGAGACAGGCAGTGAGTGACAATGTGAAGAGGGGTGACTGCTGACGACTCTCTGGGCTGGCTGGCTGCCTTCTTTGGCAGGCCACCTCCTCGCTTCTCTGCCAGTTCGCGCTCTCACTTGCTCGCTCCTCCATGCTGCTAGACCCTGTGTGGTCACCCGCTCCGTTCAATGACCATCTTCACCACATCACAGGCACAGCCAAAGAGAGAGTGTCCTGTCAACACACACCTCTCTCATTGGCTGCAGAGCATCGCAGCATGCTAGGAAGGTACTGGAAGGCAGGGCACATCTAACGCCATTCGTACCTTCAATCATATTATATTGTGTTTTAAGATTGCCAGCGGTGTGTGCACGGCACTGAGGCAGTAAAAGAATGACATATACTGAAAAACACTACGCACTGGGCCACAGTATTCGGGGCTAGCCAAGGCTACATTTGGGGCTTCAGCTCCCTTAGCCCCCCTAGCGACGCCCTGTAAAAAATGTAAGAATAGATATTGGTGCATTGGATGGGGGCAAAAATGTAGAAGTATGCACCTCCACTCTTCCAGAGGTGAGTTAGCACATTGAAAATATTTGATGTCACTTCATTTTCATACCATACAGAGGCTTTGTTGGAAAGGGAGAGAGGCAGACACTTATGCGTGAGGGTAGGTTCAGGAGCAGCCTCATAACCCTTTGAGTGCCAGAGGGGTAGGCACACACATTGCTTTGCCATTCCTGCAGCACTCAAAGGGTTAAAAGAGAATACTTGCGCTCTGTTTTCATGTTCTCCAGCTGTTCCGCACGTGTGTGGCAAGCAGCTGCGAGTCAGTGTATTGTTGAGTAGGGGGTGAGGCGGAGGCTTCTGGGGGAGTGTGGGCTCCGGTTCAGACTGCAACAATAGAGAGGGCAAGCGACACAGAGGGGATATGGAGACAGACATAACATAACGTTGGAAGGGAAATGACAACAGACAGAGAAAAGGCAATTTGTAACGTGTGTGACTCACTGCGGAGATTTTCACAGGAGCACCATTAGGCCTTCAGCCCCATGCCATTCCTGTGAAAAGCACGCCCCTGTGAATCTTGGAGCAATGTGAATGGTGGAAACATGCTATCTCCTCCTCCTGGGGGGGGGGAGGTGGCATGTCTGGAGAGTTGCTGGTCACATGACCAGCTTCTCCTTTATAGTATAACTATAAAATAGTGGTAGACTTATATGTTCGGTGCTATAAACAAAACATGAACATAAGAAGGATGTTAACATATTAATAAATTGGTGCAGGGGCCCCAGTGGAAGCGGAATGCTATTCTGATTTGGAATAGTTCATTGTATTAATCCCTGGCATTGTAAAATCAGAGACATCATCAACACATATAGTGTTGCAAACCCAGGGGCTGGTAAATGGAGCCAACTAGGAATGGCAGCTTGTTACAGAGCTGGTGTTTTTGCACTTTTTGATCTCCTGCTCTTACTGTAGCAATGCAATAAACCAGAGGGCTGTGCAGGAAGTTAATATTTTTATTGATCTTTCCCCCTTAGCTCCCTGATTCTTTTACTGACATACAGAAGGTTGGAAGGACACATCGTTACATAGACTAACACCCTCAGAGATGCAAGTAATTAAGATACTGATTTAAAAAATGTAATTCCCCACTGCCCTAATTATTCTGTAATTCATACATAATAATCATATACTTTGGGGCTTTACAGATGCCAAATAGACGTGAGGCCACTTGTGGATGGTCTGTATGAGGCATGCAATCTCAACTAAATACATGTTTAGCTCTTTCGGTTACCAGTGATACAATCTCACCTGTGACAGGACTCATATCTTTGCCCTGTTATAAGCTGTGCCAACTCTCATTCAGAAGCTGGCAGAATTGTTTCAATTGCATATTGTAAGTGGTTATGAATCTGAGTATTTGTATCACTGGTACAGTTGAGAGAAATTAAAAGAAAAGTGGTAAGTATGCAGGGCCCACACACAGAAAGTCATCCAGATAATGTAGGATGGAGGAAAAACCAGACTCCCTACGCACAACGCACTCCATAAATGTGCTAAAACGCTCGAACAGCGCACACGAAATTGAACAACCCATGGGAAGGCATAGGTCGACATAGTATTCCTCCCCAATCCTACAACCCAGAAGACGGTGACTCTCAGGGCGTACCGGGAGAAGACGAAAAGCTGACTCAACATCAGCCTTTGCAAACAAAGCCCCCCTACCGGCTTTGACAGCCAACTACACCGTTTTGTCAAATGACGTGTCGGAAACGCTACACAAAGCCGGATCTATAGCATCATTAATCGAGGACCCGAAAGGGAATGATAGATGATGGATAAGTCCCCGGCTCTGACTTTGGTACAACACCCAAAGGTGATACCGGAAATCCCGGAAATGGAGGTCCCGAAAAAGGACCCGCCATACGTCCTAAGGACACCTCAACATTCACCTTATCCCGAAGAACCCCCGGATAACAGCCAGCCGAACATAAACTAGCCGCCTCAGCTACTCCATAACCTTCCTGCTCAGGAATCCGGAACCCAAACTCAAAACCCTCTTCCAAAATTTTAGCAGCCACCCTATCCTTGTAAGCCCTTAGCCACGGGCGCATCTTGTCAACGGACACAGGAGTCACTCCCTTTACTCCCAACAGATGCCCCTTTGTCGCCCAACTTTTTCGTTTTAAAGCACCTGGTAAGGGGATGGGAACCTGAACAACCGGAACACTCATGCTTGAACTTACAAGATCCCCCCCACTTACACTGGCCTTTATTATACTGCCAGCAGAAACCCTTCTGTTTCCCTGACGTTGTTCTAACTGTGGGGAGCCCTAACCCCCCAGCGCCGGTCTGAAAGGACTGAAACCCCACTGGGGAACCAGCTGGGCGGGTCATAATTGGCAACCATAGCCCAATGTCCAGTTGATCCCAAGACATTGATGGGCGCACAGCCAACCTCTGCCGAAACTGCTCATCATAATGCCACCATGCCAGACCGCCATAAGTCCTGCAGGTGTTCCAAATTGTGTCCTGGTAACAAAACAAAGATGAACATTTTGCTGAGAACCGTTCCCCAATCACACTGACCAAAATGGAGAACGCCAGTATCCAATTTACAAATACCTTCGGAATGTTTCTGTAACGACGACGTTCCCTCTCCTCTTTCTTCTCAACATCTTTTTCCTCCTTGCCTGGAGGAGCCTCATCTAGTGGCAATAAAGAATAGATTTCCACAAACTCATTCCTCCAAATTTTTTCCTTTACTACATTTTTTAAATGAATACCTAAAGGACCTGACCAGCACATATAAGCTGCTCCAAATGCCACCATGGGCACCCCACCAACCTGCGACACACCTAACGCCACCCTCCCAAGATTGGAACCCAGCGCTTGGGAGTCACCAGAACCTACACCTGATACTGATCCTGCCGAGGCCATACCAGACCCCCCAGGAGTATTCAACACAATAGGATTTGACAAAACCCCAGTACCCAATCCTTGTCCAGCAAGAGGCTGTAAACCACTACCTGACAAATGAACTCCGGCCAGGTTGGCGGGAGCCCCCTGCTGCACATTCCCTTGCGTCAAAACATTGGACGTCACTAACCCCTGTTGTTGAACTGCTGCCCCAATACTCAAATCTGTCAATATCCCGACCCTTCCCAAAGGAGTACTCGTGAAAACCCCCTCTCCCGGAACCAAACCAGTCCCAGTTCCTGGGGCCAAGAAGATACCCGTTGAGGAAGCCAACCCATCTGACCGCTTAACGCTCTGTCTTGCCAAGCCCCCAATGCCTGCCGCAAAGACCCCACTTATATTAGCAAGTCCCATACCTGCCCTCGACAAAGGCGCCAACGGCACAGACTGTACTGCTGTACTACTCCCAGCACCGGCCTCCACATCCGCGTGCTCCCGCCTCACAGATCCTGCATCCTCAGCAACAGGATCCACCTGTAAGAAAAGAAAAGAAAAGAAAGGCATCCATAATCACCAGTCTCTCCAATAGTGACTCACCCAAGGGCCCTAAATAAAACCAGGCCCAAACCATCAAAATATTCAAAGGCAAAAAACCTTTAAATGTTACCCAGAAGGCAAACCAGATGCCTTCACCAACCAGTATATCATACTCAAACAACAAAGCCTTTAACATAATTGTATCTTCTTTTCTGTTTTTTTTTTTGTTTTAATTTAAAACGCTAAACGAGCTACCCATCTTCCGTAATTTAATCCTTAAACTAGCTCGCCATAGTTAAAAACAAATCCTAAGATATACCAGTCACCAATTACCTCAGACATCACTCGTGCAGCGTGCGGTCGCTGGTTTGCTCCACTAAACCTGGTTGCGATATACATTGTTGGTTCCAGCGTGCGGTCGCTGGTTTGCTCCACTAAACCTGGTTGCGATATACATTGTTGGTTCCAGCGTGCGGACGTTGGTTTGCTCCACTAAACCTGGTTACGATATACATTGTTGGTTCCAGCGTGCGGACGCTGGTTTGCTCCACTAAACCTGGTTGCGATATACATTTTTGGTTCCAGCGTGCGGTCGCTGGTTTGCTCCACTAAATCTGGTTGCGATATACATTGTTGGTTCCAGCGTGAGGATGCTGGTTTGCTCCACTAAACCTGGTTGTGATATACATTGTTGGTTCCAGCGTGCGGTCGCTGGTTTGCTCCACTAAACCTGGTTGCAATATACATTGTTGGTTCCAGCGTGCGGACGCTGGTTTACTCCTTAAACCTGGTGGAGCTATTTACCATTAGTCCCAACGTGCGGACGTTGGTTTGCTCCTGAACATCCAGTACTGTGGTCAGTCGCTGTCCACTTCCTTGCAGTTGTCTGATTATCTCTGGCTATAGACTTCTGCTGAGTAAGACCTCTAGACTTATGCTCTCTGCTGTCTTAGTCACCTAACAGCTGGTCTATTTGCTCAGGCTGCCCTGCCCGGTATTGGTGAGGCTGGTAGAACCTTGATGTTACCATCCTGTAGGTTGCCTCACCCGGTATTGGCAGGGCCGGTAGAGCCTACTACAGTACCTCCTAGGGCTGCCCTGCCCGGTATTGGTAAGGCCGGTAGAACCTTGTTACTCACCATCTTAAAGGTTGCCTTACCCGGTATTGGCAGGGCCGGTAGAGCCGACATTCAGCATTCCATTGGGCTGCCTTGCCCGGTATTGGTAAGGCCGGTAGAACTGGTATACGTCATCTCACGGTTGCCTTACCCGGTATAGGCAAGGCCGGTAGAGCCTGTCATTAAACTGTCACTTGGGCTGCCTTGCCCGGTATTTAGGCAAGGCCGGTAGAACCTTTTGTATGTTCTATTGATGTTGTATTGTTATGTATGTTTACCCTACGGGGACTGCCTTTAACTTTTAATAAAGTTAAATTTTTATCAAACCTTAAGTCTGAGAGTCTTCAAAAACCGTGACAATACCATAGTATGTGCAATTACCACAGGCATTTCAACTACATGAATGAATGCCACAGTGGAGGCATAAGTACAAACACAAACTCATTACAATGACACATAAGTCACCCCCTTAAGACTCACTTCTGTGTGTGTGTGTCTCTGTGTGTGCTGTGTGTTTCGTACTGTGTGTGTTGCATGTCTGTATCACACTCTATGTGTCTGCATGTTGTGCATTGCATGTATGTGTGTATAAGTGTGTCACTCTTTATGCATCTCAGTGCAAGCGTGTGCATTTGTGTGTGTGTCTCTGTGTGTTTGTCTTGCATCCGTGTGTGTGCATTAATTCCCTATATAGCCGGACGGGCAGCGCCGTTCCACATTGCTAGTAACAATATAAAATAGTGGACTCTCAGACACTTTCGGGGAAACATAGGAATTTAACAGATCTTATTATTCACGGATAAGAACATTGTAGGAGTAGGAGAGGCAGATTGATACTGCCACCACCATGGGTCACTCCCCTCTGTATGTCCCTGCTGTCCCACCCTGTTATTTCATCAAAAGAGTTGTGCTCCAACTAAAACTAACTGATACAGCTCAGGTGCCCCCTGTAGAAACCTTGTCTCTTTCCAACTTTGTTGTAGTTGTGGTTAAAAAATTTAGGATATGCATTAATGACACTAAAATGAACCATATGAGTACCACAGGGATACGGAATAAGTTCTGTACCACTCTGGCGCGCATATGGTTAATTTCAGTGACGTTAAGAAGGTAATATTTATGATGCTAGACAAATACAACTGTCATTTCCAGTACAACACAATAAGAACTTTGGGATATCACACATGACTATTAGTTCCCGGTAGGGGCCCATGTGTAGAAATATAACGGCTCCTTCTTATAGAACGTCACACAGTGCATCCTAGTAACGGACATAACGGTCACTCGGCAGAGCAGTGGACAGCCATTCACACTGATACAGACCCGCGCTACAACTCTCTTATTTGGATAGCGAGCTATAACTATACCTGTTATTTGGAGATCGATATATACACCTGTTTTATTTGGATATTGAGCGATAACAGACATCGTTAGTGAGACTAAGTAAGCATATTTTATCCTTTCTCTGTAGTTTAATGACTTTACTCCTAAAGTAAGTGTACCCCATGATTCTTTATAAGCACACTTACCACCATATAAATTAGAGGACTTTCACATACTTTCGGAGAAACATAGGCACTTGACAGGACGTACCATTCACGGGTAGGATCCTTGTAGGAGTAAAAGAGGCCGATTGATACCGCCCCCACCATGGGTCACTCCCCTCCGCATGTCCCTACTGTCCCACCCATTGCAGTGTGTATAATCTGTCCGGAGGATCGGTGCATCTACTATAGCAGTGTATTACCGACTGGTTGTTGTTGTTGTGATGGGATCTCCGGGTGATGAGTTGCCCATGTCTGTTTGGTGTGTTGCAGCCTATAGAATAACACAACAGTAAGTACATTGGCCTTGGGTTATGTGTGATAAATCCTTTCATAACCAGAGGGATTGTACAGCGAGTTGTGCACATCTGGTCCTTAACCCTCTGAGTGTCAGTTATCCAGTACATTGCAAAGCAGTGGGTTGGGTACCCCTCTGGCTCTCAAGAGGTTAAACGGTGAAACTAAGGCCTTATGTACTTGTAGACCAACCCAACTTCAATATATGCAGGGAACACACTTAACTATTTAGTTGAATGGAAATTCTAACCATTTGAATGCTAAAACGGTTTCCAGTGCTGTGCTTTGCAATTGGTTGGAGATATCTAGCATTCAAGTGGTGAAAATCACCATTTAAATTTATGGTAATGTATATTTGCTTTCTGGTGAAGTTGGTATGTTCCAAACTGCATCTCGTTAGTTTTTTTGCATCAAGGGCCAAGGGCCTTAACCCTTTGAGTGCCAGGTTGGTATCCAGTGCAATGCATTGATACACAATAACAAGTGTTTTGGAACTTTAGTACTCCAGGCACAGCAGCAGTCATAGTCATTCTATCACTGCTTTATTACAGAGGAGTTCTCAGTGCAGTGGCTCAGTTATTGAGATCAAGTTGTTAATGCAATGAGGGATATCCTGAAATACTGACCTTTTTATGTGTCCTGAGGTCTGGGGCTGTGCAAGCTAAAGAGCATTGCAAGCTAAAGAGACTCAGTCTTGTAGCAAACCAACTGCATTATACAGTATCTCACATAAGTGAGTACACCCCTCACATTCTTGTAAATATTTTTATTTTATCTTTCATGTGACAACACTGAAGAAATGACACTCTGCTACAATGTAAAGTAGTGAGTGTACAGCCTGTATAACAGTGTAAATTTGCTGTCACCCTCAAAATAACTCAAAACAAAACCATTAATGTCTAAACCTTGGCAACAAAGTACACCCCTAAGTGGAAATTGGGACCAATTAGCCATTTTCTGTCCCCAGTGTCATGTGACTCGTTAGTGTTACAAGGTCTCAGGTGTGAATGGGGAGCAGGTGTGTTAAATTTGGTGCTATCGCTCTCATACTGGTCACTGGAAGTTCAACATGGCACCTCACGGCAAAGAACTCTCTGAGGATCTGAAAAAAAGAATTATTGCTCTACATAAAGATGGCCTAGGCTATAAGAAGATTTCCAAGACCCTGAAACTGAGCTGCAGCATGGTGAACAAGACCATACAGTGGTTTCACAGGACAGGTTCCACTCAGAACAGGCCTCAACATGGTCGACCAAAGACGTTGAGAGCACGTGCTCAGCGTCATATCCAGAGGTTGCCTTTGGGAAATAGACGTATGAGTGCTGCCAGCATTGCTGCAGAGGTTGAAGGGGTAGGATGTCAACCTGTCAGTGCTCAGACCATACGCCGCACACTGCATCAAATTGGTCTGCATGGCTGTTGTCCCAGAAGGAAGCCTCTTCTAAAGATGCACAAGAAAGCCCGCAAACAGTTTGCTGAACACAAGCAGACTATGGACATGGATTACTGGAACCATGTCCTGTGGTCTGATGAGACCAAGATAAACGTATTTGTTTCAGATGGCGTCAAGCGTGTGTGTTGGCAACCAGGTGAGGAGTACAAAGACAAGTGTGTCTTTGCCTACAATCAAGCATGGTGGTGGGAGTGTCATGGTCTGGGCCTGCATGAGTGCTGCCGGCACTGGGGAGCTACAGTTCACTGAGGGAACCATGAATGCCAGCATGTACTGTGACATACTGAAGCAGAGCAGGAACCCCTCCCTTTGGAGGAGTATTCCAACATGATAACAACTACAAACACACCTCCAAGACGACCACTGCCTTGCTAAAGAAGCTGAGGGTAAAGGTGATGGACTGGCCAAGCATGTCTCCATACCTAATCCCTATTGAGCATCTGTGGGACATCCTCAAACGAAAGGTGGGGGAATGCAAGGTCTCTAACACCCACCAGCTCTGTGATGTTGTCATGGAGGAGGGAAAGGGGACTCCAGTGGCAACCTGTGAAGCTCTAGTGAACTCCATGCCCAAGAGGGTTAAGGCAGTGCTGGAAAATAATGGTGGCCACACAAAATATTGACACTGTGCCCAATTTGGACATTTCCACTTAGGGGTGTACTCACTTTTGTTGCCAAGGTTTAGACATTAATGGCTGTGTGTTGAGTTATTTTGAGGGGGACAGCAAATTTACACTGTTATACAGGCTGTACACTCACTACTTTACATTGTAGCAGAGTGTTGTCACATGGATTATAAAATAAAAATATTTACAAAAATGTGAGGGGTGTACTCACTTATGTGAGATACTGTATATCTGCATACCTCCCAAGTGTCCCTCTATCAGAGAGATCTCCCTCTTTCCTATCTCCCTCTGTTTAGGAGATCATCCTGTGTGTAATGTGTATAAAGAAGTACAACATGTTGCTCCACAGCAATAAAATCCATTAATGTTTGTTTATAGGTGTTTATAAATTAGTTTTTCTTGCATTAAACCATTTACTCAGTTACACAAAGAGGTGCCAGGAGGACTTGAATAACATAAGCATCCCACCAACACCAGCCATGTCCCCAGACACACCACCTAAATCAAGGGTGTCCCTCTTTGGCCATTTGAAAAGTTGGAAGGTATGCATTTGAAGTTAAAATCATGACACTCCCTACGGACTTAAATGGGAATTTTAACCCACTGAATGTTAAATAAGTCACAGCTTATTTCTTTCCATTGCCTTGGAGACTTTCATCAGGGTAAAAGCCCAACTGAAATGAATTTTACACATTTTATAGGATTTATTTGATTTATGAATAAGGCATTTAGCCCTCTTATCCTAGGATTGTGTCCACATTTCACCCAGATTCCCTACTGAGTAGCTTAGGGTCTTAACTCCTAACCGTGTGCTTCTGGCCCTCAAGGGGTTAACCACATAAAAACATTATGTTTGGTAGGATGACCACATGCCTCTAGTGTGGTAGGATGACCACATGTATCTGGTCCTCAAGGGGTTAACCACATCAAAATCGTATAGTATGTGTGTTAAGGCGACTATATTTCCTTTCTATCATTCAGGGACATTGTAGAGAAGAGAGCTGCAGTGTACTTCTCTAGTGCAGCAGCATGGGTAGGATCCTCCTGTCACATCATATTACTGTGTCCTGTCATCATAGGATGTCAATTCACAAACTGCTTTTTGCCTGAGCACCACAAAGTTGTAATCACTATAGGGATAGACACAGTCAGAGACCGTGTACTATACACATCTTGCCGTAAACTATATAGTACACAGTGTACAATATGTACAAATGCAATAGTGGTGCAATTCTGGGGCAAACCAATTGCACCATAGGAAACTAATATAAATTCCCATTATTTTTAATATTTCTTATAATGTCTTACAGAGAAACATAGAATTTGATGGCAGATAACCATTCAGCCAGATAACCATTCAGCCAATCTAGTCTGCTCATTTTCCAACTGTAAAAAACCTCAACCTTTATTTGGTCCTTGGTCTTGTCTTATGTTCAAGGCAGCCGTATGCCTATTCCACGCATGCTTAATTTCCCTCACTGTATTTCACTTATCTACCACCTTCTCAGTGAAGTAAAACTTTCCTACATTAATAAGAATTAATAACCTCTTGTACTAACATTTCTACTCCTTTTATTACTAGATATGCATTGGTGACATCTCTGGGATTAAATGTCTCTTTTAATCCATTGAGTGCCAGAGGGAAAAACACTGGACACTCCTGGCTTAACCCGTTGAATGCTTTCTAATGGATTGGCGTCCTCTCAAGCATTCCAGTGATTTTAAAAACTGTTAAAATCAATGATGCAGTTGGTTACCTTCCATTGATTTAGATGTGATTTTAACACATTGAAAACTAGAGAGATCTCCAGAATCTTGCAAAGCAAACAAGAGCTTAACCAATGGTTTCCAGTGGGGGCGTGGGAGTGCACGAGTGCATGTGTCCCTACTTACAAGCTTGAGTCTTGGAGGAATCCAGAGTCCTGCAGCTGTTGCTGGAAGTTCCAAGACAAGACCTAGTTGTTCCTCACCAGAGGGAGGGAAAATAAGACAAGCACTCTTAGGTGGCATGGCAAACCTGTGTCAACGTGCCCCCCGCCCTCACTGAACTAAGTGCTGTCAGTGCAGCGTCCATGCATGCATCACCAGCCAGCCAGTGAGAAAGGAACATGACCTATTTCCCTCCTCTCTCATTGGCTGGCTGGAAGTGTTTCATGATGAACACTGTTAACCCAGCCAGCCCATTGAAAGGTCATAAGTGTTATCTATGTCCCACCTTCAAGATATGCAGTATGCTAGACTGCTGCTCTGTCCCACATCACAGCTGTGACTGTTGAGATACCCATATGAAGCAAGACAGTCCAGAGAGGGACAATCTTTAGTGAGCAGAAGGAAAAACCTGTTATGGGTGGCAGGGTTTTCTTTATGCTCACAGTAAGAAGATTGTCCCTTGCTGTGAGCGGTCTGGTCCCAGGACCAGATTCCACATCTGAGGGGAGATGGTCTACACTAGGTAAAAGGGGCAGGAAGGGAATACTCTATCATTCAATTACTCTTGAATTACAACTCTAAGGCGCCTGTAGGCACAGAAATCTGAAGCGCCCCCGCTTTGGCCATCTCCACTGGACATCTCCACAATGCTCCTAATCTCCACATTTCCCCCATCATCTCCATATTGCCATCATATTGCCCCCCCATCAGCTCCAACTTGCCCCCCATCAGCTCCATGTTACCCTCACATTGCCCCCACCATCTCCAAATTGCCCCCCATCAGCTCCACATTGCCCCTACTTTCTCCAAATTGCCTCCCATCAGTTGCACATTGCCCCCACCATCTCCGTGTTGCCCTGACATTGCCCCCCTTCAGCTCCAACTTGCCCCCACCATCTCCATGTTGCCCTCACATTGCCCCCCCCCCATTGTCCATTTCCTATCTCCCTGGCAGGAGATCTGTCATCTGTGCCTCCTTTGGCACAGTCCTGTAGCTGCTGCAGCTCCCGCACAGTCTCCTATTCAGAAATGGAGAGTGCTGGTAGATGATGTTGTCTCCCAGCGCTCTGCATTCCTAAACAGCCAACGAGTGAGCTCAGCAGCTACAGGACTGTGCCAAAGCTGGCACAGACCTGTCCTGCCAGGGAGGTAGGAAACAGACAAGGGGGGGGGGAATTATTACTCTGCCACTGCGCAGCCCTCAAGGTGGCTAATTTAAAAAATAAAAAAGAATCCCAATGGCAGGCTCCCCTCGGTAGTGTGCGCCTGTAGGCAGGTGCCTACTCTCCTTACGGCAAATGCGGCCCTGTCTCTATGGCTCAAATACTATGGCAATTAATTGGAGCTGCTGTTTTTGTGGAACATTACTACCCCGTTAACCCTTTCAGTGCCATAAGTATGTGGAGTGCACACCTTTGTACCACTGAAAGGGTTCAAAACGAGGGAAAGGCAGAAAAACTTTACACACTTCCTCTGTGATTTGTTTTGTCTGTCATTCTCTTATGTCCCAAACAAATGTTTGGGAGATAGGAGAATGAAAGAGAGAAACCAAAGCAAAGAGGAGGTGTGTAAACTTAGAGTCCAGGGTTAACATCAAGGTTCTCGTGCCCTGGGCAAGAAAGGGGGTCCTGGGCAAAAATGTGTGGGCCTGTAATTTTGTATTGCCATTTACACGTTTTGGCTGGGACGGTCTGTAGGAATATTATTTATAAATCTCTGATGGTGGGTGAAATATTTTGCCAGCCTTGCCATATAATACATCATACTCGATTAGTGTACTGTTACTGTACTGATCACTTGTTAGTTGTTGATGTAGAGACAGGCAGTGAGTGACAATGTGAAGAGGGGTGACTGCTGACGACTCTCTGGGCTGGCTGGCTGCCTTCTTTGGCAGGCCACCTCCTCGCTTCTCTGCCAGTTCGCGCTCTCACTTGCTCGCTCCTCCATGCTGCTAGACCCTGTGCGGTCACCCGCTCCGTTCAATGACCATCTTCACCACATCACAGGCACAGCCAAAGAGAGAGTGTCCTGTCAACACACACCTCTCTCATTGGCTGCAGAGCATCGCAGCATGCTAGGAAGGTACTGGAAGGCGGGCACATCTAACGCCATTCGTACCTTCAATCATATTATATTGTGTTTTAAGATTGCCAGCGGTGTGTGCACGGCACTGAGGCAGTAAAAGAATGACATATACTGAAAAACACTACGCACTGGGCCACAGTATTCGGGGCTAGCCAAGGCTACATTTGGGGCTTCAGCTCCCTTAGCCTCCCTAGCGACGCCCTGTAAAAAATGTAAGAATAGATATTGGTGCATTGGATGGGGGCAAAAATGTAGAAGTATGCACCTCCACTCTTCCAGAGGTGAGTTAGCACATTGAAAATATTTGATGTCACTTCATTTTCATACGATACAGAGGCTTTGTTGGAAAGGGAGAGAGGCAGACACTTATGCGTGAGGGTAGGTTCAGGAGCAGCCTCATAACCCTTTGAGTGCCAGAGGGGTAGGCACACACATTGCTTTGCCATTCCTGCAGCACTCAAAGGGTTAAAAGAGAATACTTGCGCTCTGTTTTCATGTTCTCCAGCTGTTCCGCGCGTGTGTGGCAAGCAGCTGCGAGTCAGTGTATTGTTGAGTAGGGGGTGAGGCGGAGGCTTCTGGGGGAGTGTGGGCTCCGGTTCAGACTGCAACAATAGAGAGGGCAAGCGACACAGAGGGGATATGGAGACAGACATAACATAACGTTGGAAGGGAAATGACAACAGACAGAGAAAAGGCAATTTGTAACGTGTGTGACTCACTGCAGAGATTTTCACAGGAGCACCATTAGGCCTTCAGCCCCATGCCATTCCTGTGAAAAGCACGCCCCTGTGAATCTTGGAGCAATGTGAATGGTGGAAACATGCTATCTCCTCCTCCTGGGGGGGGGGAGGTGGCATGTCTGGAGAGTTGCTGGTCACATGACCAGCTTCTCCTTTATAGTATAACTATAAAATAGTGGTAGACTTATATGTTCGGTGCTATAAACAAAACATGAACATAAGAAGGATGTTAACATATTAATAAATTGGTGCAGGGGCCCCAGTGGAAGCGGAATGCTATTCTGATTTGGAATAGTTCATTGTATTAATCCCTGGCATTGTAAAATCAGAGACATCATCAACACATATAGTGTTGCAAACCCAGGGGCTGGTAAATGGAGCCAACTAGGAATGGCAGCTTGTTACAGAGCTGGTGTTTTTGCACTTTTTGATCTCCTGCTCTTACTGTAGCAATGCAATAAACCAGAGGGCTGTGCAGGAAGTTAATATTTTTATTGATCCTTCCCCCTTAGCTCCCTGATTCTTTTACTGACATACAGAAGGTTGGAAGGACACATCGTTACATAGACTAACACCCTCAGAGATGCAAGTAATTAAGATACTGATTTAAAAAATGTAATTCCCCACTGCCCTAATTATTCTGTAATTCATACATAATAATCATATACTTTGGGGCTTTACAGATGCCAAATAGACGTGAGGCCACTTGTGGATGGTCTGTATGAGGCATGCAATCTCAACTAAATACATGTTTAGCTCTTTCGGTTACCAGTGATACAATCTCACCTGTGACAGGACTCATATCTTTGCCCTGTTATAAGCTGTGCCAACTCTCATTCAGAAGCTGGCAGAATTGTTTCAATTGCATATTGTAAGTGGTTATGAATCTGAGTATTTGTATCACTGGTACAGTTGAGAGAAATTAAAAGAAAAGTGGTAAGTATGCAGGGCCCGTACTGTATGTCCTTTTAATAAATGTGGAGAGATAGGGCTAGATTTAAAGGCTCACGTTAAACCAGCCGCTAAGTGAAAAAGGCACATAGCTCGCAAATAATAAATGAGTTACAGCAGATTCAATAGGTACTCTACAAGAATAGCTATCGAGCGCAGGCACAGCCAAAACAAGTAACACAAAACCCGTTGTCTCTCATGTTAATGCACAACGTGCGGCCAAATCACCCGATAGCATAGCTCAAAACAACATGTAAGCTAACGGCTGCCGTTGGCAAGCAATCCTGATTGATGCAACAACAAATTCAAACACACAGCCAATCCCAAAGCCCCAAAGTATCCAAAAAGTTCAAATACACCTATATATAGCCAAAAATAACCGTTACTCACTGTCTGTTATCGAATTCTTGAGAGCTAGATATCAGGAACCAGGAGCGGAGGTTAGTGATCAGTGAGAGGGAGACAGGAGCGTTCATTGGAGGTAGAGGAGTTTTTGAGTTTGGAGTTTGGCAAGCATTGCAAATAATTTGACACATATCACAACCTTTGCACATTTTACATACACCCATACAAACACAAACACATACATACACATAGTCCTTTTTTTTTATAACACCTCACACATTTTAAATTTTATTTTTACAGTTTGAATCGGTGAGTGAAAGTGTGTGACAGAGAGTGAGTGGATCTAGTGTGTCTGTGAGGGCCTGTGGGAGTGCCTGGGTGTGAGTGGGTGAGTGATGGCCAGGAGAGGAGGACAGGAGAGAGGAATGGAGAGAGTAGTGGAGGAGGAGGAAGATTAGGAGGGTATCCCTGAGCAGAGCAGGGGTGGGAGAGGGAGATCCACAGGGCGGAGGGGATCTGGCCCACAAGAGCAGGAACACGGAGGACAGGGACAGAACCTGCAGTGGGACGAGGGGTAGTTGCTGGGGAGCACCCCACACAGTCAGGGTCAGAGCAGGCAGGACACTCCGGCTCAGAATCCTCTCATGCCGGAGCTGACGAGGGCAGGATCAGGGATCCGAAATATACAGAGGAGGAGAACATGGCTCTCGTGGAGGCTGTCCTGGAGAGATAGAGTGTTCTCCACCCGACGGCGAAGGTCCCTGGCCTGTCAGCGAGGAGGAAGGAAGCCTGGAACTAGATCTGCAGCCGGGTGAACGCGGTGACTCCATGCAGGCGGGATGTGGGGTCCATCAAAAAGCGATGGGGCGACTGCCGGAGGGTGGTCAAGAACAAGCTGTCTGACATGGCCAAGCAAGCCCGAAGCATCGGAGGTGGACCACCTGTCTCAATCACATTCTGCGGGTGGGAGGAGATGCTGCGGTAGAACATGACCCCGACCCTGATCGAGGGGGTCGTTGGAGGAGCCTCCACACTACCGGTAAGTGCAACACTACATAACCACACACTACATAAACCAACACCAGCTGCACACACAGTCACACCTCAACACATGCCCATCATTCATCCATACAACTGCACCAACACAGCACCCTGAGGGTTAAAAAAAGGACACAACACCAGGACAAATGTCAAGGTCCAACTTGGGACAAACCTGTCAAAGTCCTACTTCAACCCTCCTGTCGCTGTGCTCATCATACACAATACACAAACCGTGCTGTTCAAAATGGCATCTGTTAAATATCATCACTGTTCACACACCATGTCCCCACAGGGAAGTCAGCACCTAACCCCTTCAGTGCTAGAGGGATCATCAGTTTATCGATCAACAATGCTTTGGCAACCCCTCTGGGACTCAAAGGGTTAACCAGACAACAAACAAGTCAATAGACCAACGATCACATGCTACACAGGGGACATTCACTAAGCGGTGACAAAGAGATGGAGGAGACAAAGTAACCCTCACACACCCTCACTTCACCAATACCAATGTTAGTCTATGGGAATATGCAAAAACAAGAATCAAGTTGATAGGGTCCTATTGTACAGACTCCATGGAAGACACTGGAAATGGGGAAAGGAGATCACTGGAGAAGTCAGCGTCATGTTCACTTCATCAGTTCAACATCACCGCATACTGAATCACAAAAAGGGTGGATCAGGTCACATATCACAGTGTCCCAGAGAATAACTGGTTGTATGTGCAACACACCGGCTACATACAATTCCCCAGAACTAAAGGTGGATGAAGTAGGCCTTGGTGTTGTGGCTGCAATCATTTACTCTAACTTCAAATTACATATCCCACATCTGAAGGATCCACAGGGGTGCCGATGCCATGGATGGATGGTACACCAGCCACTGTTTGCTGGATACACATGGGAACCAAATATCAACCATTGTACATTGGTCACCAACAGGCCATGAATGATGGATATCTCGGATTGAGTACGGTTGCTTCACGCAGAAGGATGGATGGGCTCATACACAGAGAAAACAGGTCTCAATCAAAGATATTCTTCTCTACTGGCTTGATTGTTGCCCTCAGGATTCAACTGGAACACACAACACGGACAGGATACTTATCAAATTCATCAATCTGTGACTGGCAGGGTGGTATCCCATGCATCACAATTTAATGCATACAATATCATCATGACAACCAGAGAGTCACCTGTCAAGTAATCCAAAATTGTGCACTGTACAGGATCAAATAAGAAGATAGGGTTGAATAACATATGAATCCCACTGCAGATCTATTCACAAGAGATATGGACGCTAACAAAAACAGTCAGATATGTACCTTTCAAATGTTTCAAAATATGTCCCAACACAATGTGAACACAGAGATCAGTTCACTGGATGTGATTGCCTTACTGGCCAGATATCTGCACCCATCAAAAATTAACCTACATTGCTACCATCCAAATACACATACATAGCATATCCCACTCTACGTAGATGGTATATACGAGGTATGTTCATATCTGTCATATCAATCCAATGTATTTTTGGATGGGTGCACATATATAGCCAGTAAGCAAATCACACGTACTGAACTGCTCTCACATCTTGGAAGGATATTTTTGTATCCATATGAAGGGTACATATCCACATACATATATGACCATTTCTACTTGTGTGTAACTGTAATGGTATAGCAATGGGTAATGTCATCATGATGTAATAATATCATTGGCATCGTAAAAAGATGTGTCTCGATGTAAGTCCTATCCCTCCAACCCTCATGGTTATACAGATATTGCTCTATGTGATAGGTGGAGATATCTGTCATTTGATCACATGGAGGCTCTTCAGCAGGGCCAAATTTGCAACATTTCGAGATAAATACCTCTTTGGAATGGTCCACAGAGTGTGCTTGCAAACCATGCACACTCTGTAGACCATTCCAATTAAGTATTGTTCTCTAAATAGTGCGGTTTTGGCTCTGCTGAAGAGCCTCTGTGTGGACAAATGACTGAAATCTCCATCTGTCACAGAGAGCAATATCTGAATAACTGTGAGGGTAAGAGGAATAGTACTAACAGCGAACAACATCTGTTTTCACAGTGCCTACAATATGACTTAACCTTTGCTATGCCCTTGAAGGGATAGCCATCCCTAAAAGTTATAAAGACAAATAAATGTTGTAGGATTCACCCCCTGAGTAAAACAATGGTGTTCCCACTGCTGAAAGGTGTGTTAATTCAAAAGGTATCACAGTTCAAACATGGATATGTCAGAGGCAATATCCCAGTGGCCTGAAATTGTACAGTGGTGCTGTTACTACACTATCAAATGTACAGCTCTGGCACAGAGACCGGAAATCTACATCGGAGGATGTTGCAGCAGCCTCACTGTACTATTTCGGGCCACTGTGATATTGCACCTCAAAATGAAACCTTTACCCGCAATAACTCAAAAAACACCATTCAGCAGTGGGAGTACCCTTGTTTACCCAGGGGGATTAACCCAAACACATATATTTTACTTCACCACATATCAAATTATAACTGTCTCCCTAAACCTATGGCTAAGTTCACTAATCAAAACATCTAATTTCTCCACACAGCTTACTTCCCTCAAGCCCAGCGGGAGCCCGTGGAGGAGGCTACGTCACCCCCCAGTGAGGAGTACACAGAGGAGGGGACCAGCCGGTGATCACCATACCCACCATCCCCATCTCCTCCAACACAGGCTGCACCACCACCACCTTCTGCACCACCACAGGCTGCACCCCTCCAAGCTGCACCACCACAGGCTGCACCCCTCCAAGCTGCACCTCCCCAGTACAGGAGGAGAGGTGGATGTATCCAGCCACCTCCACCAGCTACTACCCTTCAGCAGCAGCACCACCACCGCCAGGGAGGCAATGGCTGCCAGGGACAGTGGCCACTACCCAATATGGGCCATTTGCATCCCATATCAACCCACCCTCCTGGATGGCTCCACAGTATGTCCAAGCACCTGTCAATGGCCAACCTATGACCCTTGGCGACTGGACTACCCACACCTGGGCCTGACTGGGGAGCCCCAGCGCCCTCTACCCAGGGACAGTTTCACACATCCACCAGCACAAACATCATTGGGCAGCTCTGAGTCACTTGATGTAGTGGACATATGCCCATCATCTGCACCAGCCACTCCACTCCAACAGCTGACACAGCATTTCCAGCAGCAGCAGCAGAGGAAACAGCACCCTCAGCAGCAGAGGACACAGCACTCTCAGCAGCAGAGGACACAGCAACACCAGGATCACCAGGCACATCCACCTCCAGCACTGCATACCTCACAGGGATGGAGGCGGAGTGTATGGCCCTGCAGAGGAGACTACTCTGGTCGAGCAGGAGCACGGATGTGAACATCACCAGGAGCCAGAGGGAATCCAAGAGGAACACAGGGAGATTGGAGACCAGAATCCAAGCCCTGGAGTCGGAGGTGGCCAGGGTGAACACACAACTCCACCAGCTCCAGAAAAGGATCATAGACATGTTCACACAGGTACTTGTGGAGTTGCAGGAGATCAACCGCAGGGAGACCCTGAGGATGGAGAGGGAGAACCTGCATTCCACGGAGGGGTCTACTGCACCCACAACCCCCTCCAGTGTTACCCCTGAAGCCACACCTAGGGGGCAGAGGGTGACCAGGCAATCAACAAGGGCATCCACCTCTGGCACCCAGTCTAAGGCCTCCTCCCAAAAAAAAGAAAAAATGAAAGGCCCATCCTGTTAACTGCCCCCTTTTGATTCCTGTCTGATCTGCTGTGTCTTCAGTTATGAATTGGGTGGCAGGGTTGTCTCCAATGCATTGCCATACAATCCAGTGAACACAACCTCTGCCTGGGTGAAATGTTTGTGGATGCTACAACATGGGTTCACACACACACACACACACACACACACACACACACACACACACCGTTGTCCAAATTCACCTGGCAACACATCTCTGTTGCCATATAACACAACAGGGTTACATGGCCATGTTGTGTGTTAGAATTGTTCTGAACATACCCCTCATCACAACAACTGGTGCAACACTTAACATTCGTCTGCATCAATTGTTGTGTTTGAAGGGGAACCAAACAAACAGCTATGTGACTTAGCAGGGATATAACAAGTAGGACAGATGGAACATGCTTCACTATTGACTTTGGATCAAACTCCTATTGTGCAGCTGACTTACTGTGAATACAATGTACACCCTAGGATCCCAGTGTGTGTGCTACACATTGGGATCCTAGGGGGAGCATTGTGTTCTCTAGTAAGTCAGCTGCACAATAAGTGTTTGAATCATAGCCTAGCTTACTGGATAATCCAATGATTTTCCTAAGATGTCAATGTGTAGCAAACACATTAAAAACTTAGGCTGGGTATTGGGTTATGTACTAAGTTGTGCTGTTGTTTAACTAAAGTTGTAACACTCTTCACCAGTGATAACACTTATGCACTTGGTCTTGTTGTTTTTTGATGTAGCCCATGTACTGAGATATGTCAATCTACAGCAATCTCAGGATATTGATTATATTGAGCAAGACATAAACTGTGGACGTGACATCACTGTGGAAGTAATGATGTCCCCTGTATCACCTCAACACCCATTAGTGTATCACTGCCATCATCCCATTGCATGAATACATCACAATGTTCACTCATGGTCAAACAACCAGTGGACTCCTGTGATGTGGGTCATGCCTTCCTATGTATGAGGTATACGCTAGCCCTGAGTGTGGTTCATAATTGAGAGATGTCAAATCCAACATTTATTTATACAGACGGACACATACTGAATAGTGATAGTACTCCTTTATTGTGTCTCAAACTACAGTAACACATACATGTGTTTTCTGGGTATATAGCCTATATGCATGAAACACTTGTATGAGCACACAAACGGTACATCTGAACTAAATAGGGATACTCTAGTAACACTGGGGAACTGCTCATGTGTTGTCCACATGGTTTGTCTACTCTGTGATGAGCAGTCTTACTGTACAGGTCTGATACTTGGGTGGTAGTACACACATGAATTTGTGTGTATATGTGAATGTTCCAGTAGAGGTTGCTGTGAACATCAGGTCACACATTTCATCACCAACACAATCACTGGAAACACTGGAAACTGAGCTTCATGGAAGTGTTGTCCAGACTTCAGTCCAGTCACATGGAAACTCCTCTGTTCAAGGATGGATTGTGCTATGGATGCCTATGGGACAAGAGGACAGGATCTGGAACATCACCCTCGAAGTGTTCATCACGCAACAACTACAACATCATGATCCGCTTCATCTTTCTCCTTACATGGGGCTACACGAACCATTGCTGTGGAATGTGTTGTGTACTAGTCTATGAACCATCATGGGGGATAACTAAGGGGATGTTAACCATCTTTAGGGATATATGCCCCTGACATGGTTACACACATCAACAGATATGTCCTGATAGCTTCCTGACAACAATATATTTGGTCTGCCACTGTCAAAGACAGTCCAAATATGTTTGGATCATGGAGCTATCAGGATATATTTGTTGATGTGTGGGGCACATATCACTGCGCACACACACACAGGTCAGCATGGTATCCCTGGAGACGTGATCCACATGTAATGAGCTCTATGTTGTGTAACACACTACCACTGTAGATCCATCCTTCTGCTGCTCTTTTTAGCTCTAGCAAACTACAGGTCCCATGTTCGCTCAAATGTCCTCTTAACCCTTGATGTGATTCAGTGTTACCTGATGCATTGCCTTGGATGAGACTCTCTCACTACAGGGGTACCACGGTTGCTATGGGTGTGATCCTAGGAAAACCACTTTAGTTGGTGCCTGGGGAGTCATGGAATATGTTGCACAAGGTTAAAATAGGATTTTAGTCTTACTTGTTAAATCCTTTTCACTTAGTCCATACAGGTTACTGGTACAATGGGGGGCGGTCCGCCCCTTTAAGTAGGCAGGAACATTCATCAAAATGTATGCAGGGGGTGGAGCATCCCCTCCCTCTTAAGCTGCCTTCAGCCAGATCTAGCCAGATTGATTTGAGACACTAAAACTGACCAGAGGTAAGAAGGAAAAGGAAGACTCCTGTGAGCATGCCCCGAAGGTCTCCCACTGAATGCCACAGGATAGCCAAGCATGGTCCCTTGACAGGGTGGGAGACCAGTAACCTGTATGGACTAAGTGAAAAGGACTTAACAGGTAAGACTAAAATCCTATTTTCACTGTCGTCCAATACAGGTTACTGGTACAATGGGATGTACAAACATTGAGCTTTCCCAGAGGCGGGAAGAAGGCAAGGACCAAGCGTAAGGCCCCAAAGTCACCAGAACTGCTATGAACCAATTAATCATAGAGCCCAATAACAGAAGTGTCAACGGACACCAACCAGGGGTAAAAACGAACCCCCGAACTAACACAGCACACTGAACTAGAGCCAACAGGGCTCAACAGCAAGGAAGCACTAAGAACCACAGAAGTAGAAGATCCTAGACAGGCAAAACTGCCTCCAGGACCTTCCTCCCAAAGCTGGCATCAGCCGAGGCCAGGACATCCACACGATAGTGCTTCGAGAATGTGTTTACAGAGGATCAAGTGGCCGCCCGGCACAGTTGATCAGCAGATGCCTGATTCTTATAGGCCCAAGACGCCCCAATTGATCTGGTGGAATGAGCAGTAACCCTGAAGGGAACGTGCTTATTCCGCAGCTTGTAGGCTTCACGAATGGTAGATTTTATCTAAGATGCAATAGTCACCTTGGATGCCGGTCTCCCTGCCCTAGGCCCCTCAGGAATGACGAACAGGGCATCAGACTTCCTGATAAACTCAGTGCGATGAACATAAAATTTAAGACAACGCACAACATCCAACAAATGGAGATCTCTCTCCTTTTCAGAGGAAGGGTTAGGACAGAAAGGGGGCACCACAATCTCCTGACTGATGTGAAACTCTGAAACAACGTTGGGTAAAAACTCCTTGGAAGTGCGGAGCAGAGCATTATCCTTGTGGAACACCAAGTAAGGAGGTTCACAAGACAGAGCTACCCGGCAAACTGAGACAATAGCCAAGAGAAAGTCCATTTTCCAGGTCAAGAGACGTAAAGGAATAGAAGCCAAGGATTCAAACGGGGGTCTCTGGAGAACCCCCAGCACCAAATTGAGGTCCCACTGGGGAGCTGGACTCTTGAAGGAAGGCCGAACATGAGCCACACCTTGGAAGAAAACTTTAACATCAGGAAGAATAGCAATGCATTCCTGGACAAAAACAGACAGAGCAGAAGTCTGAACTTTGAGAGAACTCAGGCTGAGTCCTTTTTCAACCCCATCCTGCAAAAAGGCCAGGACCATGGGAAGATGGAAATCAAGTGATAGATCCTTATCAGCACACCATGCAACAAAAGTTGACCATATGCGATGATAGATCTTGTAAGAGACAGGCTTGCGAGCTCTAAGCATCGTAGACACCACTGAAGAGGAAAACCCTTTCTTCTTCAAAATTGAGGATTCAACCTCCAAGCCGTCAAATGGAGATGCTGAACATACTCCTTCCACAGATATCCTTGAAGAAGTACATCTGGACGGGCAGGAAGCGGAAAGGGATCCACCACTGACATGGCTAGCAGTTCCGGATACCAGGACTGACGAGGCCAATTCGGGGTGATTAGGATGACAGGACAACGCTCCATCTTCAGCTTCTGGATGACTCTGATCAACAGAGGGAGAGGAGGGAATATGTACGCTAGGGGGAACTCCCAAGGGATTGACAAAGCGTCCACTGCTAGAGCAAGAGGGTCCCTCCACCGAGAGCAAAACACTGGCACCTTCCTGTTGTGTCTGGTAGCCATCAGATCCACTACAGGTACCCCCCACATCTGGTTTAGAAGGTGAAACACCTCTGGATGAAGTGCCCACTCTCCGCTGTCGACTGTATGACGACTGAGAAAGTCTGCCATGACGTTGTCTACGCCTGGAATGTGTACTGCTGAAATGACGGGAACATGAGCTTCTGCCCAAGATAAGATGGCCTTGACCTCTAACCAAGCGGTGAGACTTCTTGTGCCGCCTTGTCTGTTGATGTAGGCCACTGCGGTGGCGTTGTCGGACTCCACTCTGACTGGACAACCCTCCAGCTGAGATTCCCAGTGTCTCAGGGCAAGAAAGATGGCACGAAGTTCCAGAACATTGATGGAGAGGAGAGATTCTTCCAGTCCCCATTTCCCCTGAGCACTGAAACGACCCAACACTGCCCCCCATCCCCGGAGGCTGGCATCCGTCGTGACTGTGGTCCAATAGGGAACCTGAAAGGACCTCCCTTTCAGGCGATGAGACAGGTCCAACCACCATTCCAAGCTCAGCTCGACATGAGGAGGCAGAGAGACTGACAGATGCTGATGATCTGGATGATTCCTGCACGTCTGAATCACAAACCTCTGAAGTTCCCTGGTGTGTGCCATAGCAAATGGCACTGCCTCTATCGTGGAAATGAATTTCCCCACCAGAGAAGTCAACTTTGGCACTGGAACCCTTTCGAGCTCCAGGATCTTGGATACACGGAGAGCAATCTGATGAGCCACTTCCTCCGGTAAAAACACCATGCACTGCTGAGTGTCGAACAGGAGACCCAAGAAGAGGATCTGTTGAGATGGGACCAAGTCTGACTTGTCCAGATTCACAATCCAGCCGTGGCGATTGAGTGTCTGGATGCACAACTGAACCTGCTGGTGAAGGATCTCCGCAGATGAAGCTTTCAGGAGCAGATCGTCCATGTAGGGAGTCACCCTGACACCATCTCGATGAAGCACAGCTATCAAAGCTCCCAATACTCTCTGAAAAACCTGAGCAGCTGAAGTCAGTCCAAAGGGAAGAGCTGAAAACTGAAAGTGGCCTTTGTGACAGGCAAACCTGAGATACCGTCTGCTCTCCGGATGAATAGGGATGTGAAGATATGCATCTTGAAGGTCCAGGGAGGCAAGGAATTCCCCTGGAGACATTGCTGCTATCACAGTACGCAGTGATTCTTGACGATAGTGGGAACTCACAACAAAGGAATTGAGATCCTTGAGGTCCAAAATAGGACGGTCGCCCCTGTCCTTTTTGGCCACAACGAACAGGTTGGAATAAAATCCTGAACCTGTGTCCCCTGAGGGGACCAATTCCAGGACCTCTTTGTCCAAAAGATCCTGAATAGTGTTGTCGAACAGACGTCTTTTTGTAGGCTCCTGAGAAGGAAAGATGTGGAGACGCCCACCTACAGCTGGACGTGGACCTGGGTTCGGTGAGTCATGCCGAAGCAGTCTTGGAGGTCTTGGCCTTGGGGGCAACTTTGGGCTTCCAGGACTGTTTGGGCTTGGAGGAGGCGCGCGCAGAGGACGGACCCGCCTGGGACGCAGAGCATGTCTCAGTTTGGAAGGAACGAAAGGACCGATTGCATTTGGCTGGAAACTTCTTTTTGAAGACTGATGGTAGAAGAATACTTTTACCACCAGTAGCCTCACTAATCATCTCCTTAAGTTCAGATCCAAACAGTGAGGTCCCTTGGAAGGGTAATGAAAGCAAGGCTTTCTTAGAAGCGGTGTCAGCAGACCAAATTTTCAGCCAAAGAGCACGTCTAGCCACCACAGAGGAAGTGGAGGCCCTCGGCATCATGCGCACAGCATCAAAAGCAGCGTCAGAAACATAATTTTGAGCTTCTGATATATTAGCAAGAAGCTGTAGCTGCTCAGACACTGGCGCATCCTGGCGAACCGCCTCAGTAAGCTGTTCAGTCCAGGCCGCAATAGCCCGGTTAACCCACGCCACTGCAAAGGTTGGACGCATGGCAGTGCCAATAGAGGCAAAAATAGATTTAAGACAAGTTTTGTAACTTTTTGTCCGTCCAATCCTGCAGGGCAGAAGCATCAGATACAGCTAAGGCAGTAGATTTAGATAACCTAGAAACTGGAGCATCCACTTTAGGAGGATGAACCCATTTAGCCAGTTTAGCCTCCGGAAAAGGGTAAAGTTTAGCAAACTTTTTGGACACAGAAGAGGATTTATCAGGATTCCTCCACACATCAGAGACTAAACAAGCAAGAGTAGGATTAGTAGGAAAACATATAACAGCTTTAGACGGTTTTTGAAAAACGTCAGTTGGATCATGAGCAGATTCCTGAGTCAAAGGAAGGTTGAGCGTGGTTAGCACAGCTCTGATCAAACCCTCTGCAGAGAGTTCAGGGTCACATTCAAAAGGGTCACCAATAGACCTGGTAGATTCAATAACAGTGCCTTCCTCAGCATCAGAATCCTGTAAAAGTTCTTCCTCAGAAGAATCAGACATATCAGGAGCCCCCTGTGGCTTGGGCAGGGAGGTCCTGATTGTGGAGGGGGTCTGCCAAACCTGAAGAGCCCCCTGAACCTGAGAGGGGAAGAGTTGAAGAGTGGATCTGAGATCCCTAGTGGCAGCCTTGAACTCTTTCACCCAAGTTGGCTCAATGGCGTGACTGGAAAGCCCAGGGTTGCTGTCATGGCTTTCTGCACATTTTGGGCATAAATGTGCAGAAACCCATGACAGCAACCCTGGGGAGCAAAACGCAATGGGGGAAACTGACACCCCAGCCTCCTTAGTCTTGGGTCTAGCCCCTGACTCCAGTGGAGCAGACATGCTCACAGCGTCAGATATACTCCACTGACAAGAATCAACCAACTGAAGTGTGAAAGATTAAAAATTCACCCCAGAAATGTCTAAAATTAAACTTATCTGGCAAGCGAAGGGTTAATCTGCGGAGGAGAGAGAGAAGGCTTGGTCCCTGCATAGTATACTGGCTGAGAAAAACTCACAAAATGGCTGCCGCGACGGTAGCCAATCAGAAAACGGGCGCGAAACCAGCGCTCATGGGAAACGTAGTTTTTCTCAGAAGTACCCCAAAACAGTGCCCGAAGCCCCCCCAGACCCCCAACACACCGAATCATGCAACCGGATGATAGAGCAAGGGAAGACCAACAAAATGAGCCCACTCTGAAGTCGCTGTGACAAGCGGTTCCAGAGATACGTCCCACAATGTGTAAACCCATAGAGAGTAAAGGAGCAATGGCGTCCATGCGGGAAAAGCGCGCTTAAAGGTGCGGAACATTAACTTTTAATAAATTTACCCTGACAGAAAAAAGTTACCAAACACACACAAAACACATGTAAAACATGATAAAACAATATCCCAATGAGAGAAATAGCAGGGAAAAGGTTAAAACCCCCATAAACTGCTCCAAAACCCAAGGAATACACACAGACATTGCATAAATACAGGCAATATGAAGAAAAACACCCTATAAGTGCTGGAGTGCATAATGAGAACTCCCAAATACAAGCCCAAAGAAGGGACACTGTGGGGCAAGTGGACCTTCAGCACTCAAAGGGTGGCTCACCTTTCTGCAGGACTTCTGTCTTCAGGTAACCATGTTAAAAGGGAATTAACCAGAGGAAAATTCCCCCAGCAGGGAAAGCTACTTGACTCAAGTTGTTCCCTCTTCAGGGCATAAGGTCCACCAGAAAATCCCTGGAAACTGCACTAGCCACTTTGGGGAGGGCAATTGTCAGCCATGGTCACCCGCCTAATGGTGGTATTCCATATTTGAAGAAAACAATAAAAAAACTAAAGTTGATTGAGAGATGTTCTCCACCTGGTGTGCTCAGCACGCAGGAACAAATCAATCTGGCTAGTTCTGGCTGAAGGCAGCTTAAGAGGGAGGGGAGGCTCCACCCCCTGCATACATTTTGGTGAATGTTCCTGCCTACTTAAAGGGGCGGATCGCCTCCCATTGTACCAGTAACCTGTATTGGACGACAGTGAAAGTGTTGTACCTTGGTTTCCAGGGGGACATGCATGATATCCTTGGGGTAGAAGTATCAACATGGACGACAGGGTGTAAGATGTAATCGAAATCTCTAGGCCCAATCTGACTGGTCCATGGAATGGTTGATGGTGGTGGTCCATACTGCAGCCAGTGTCAGGGCTGTGTCACTGATCCTGTGGGGTGAAACAGAAGATGTGTGCTGTGGTGGGTGTGCATTCATGGAGTTTGTGCATACATGTATTATACTCACAGCTGAAGTGATCCCTGATCAATCTGTGTCTTGTCTGCATCCCTGTTAGGGTTTCCTCACCCTGGACAATGTCCAGTGGGTCATCAGGTCTGGTTGGGGGCTGTACATCATCGATGAGTCTGGTGGCGACCGCGATATTACGGAGGATGGCAATTACCAATGTCGCAGACCTTGTCAGGTGCATACTGCAATGCTCCCCCAGAGTGGTCCAGACATCGGAATCGGGACTTGAGGAGTCCAAAGGTACACTCAATGGCATTGCGAGTTCTGGCATGAGCCTGGGTATATCTTTCCTGGGCATTGGTTTGGGGATTGGCGAGCGGGGTGAGGAGCCATGGCTTGCAGCCATAGCTCCTCACCTGTGGGAAGTGAGTGACATGGTGAGACAAGGAGCACATGTTGTATGAATGCTGTTTCATGAGGTGAACGTACTAGCACGTGTGTATGTGGTGTGATTTGGTATTGTTAACTTACCCAGAAGCCATCCGCCTGTATAGGTCACATTTTCGAAATCTCTGTGCTCAGATGAGTTTCTGAGTATATTGGAGTCGTGACAGCTTCTGGGATATTTTGCACAGACATTCATGATGGCCAGGTTGCTGTCACACACCATCTGCACATTCATGGAGTGGAAGTTTTTTTGGTTGATGAACACATGTCCCCGACGTGCTGGTGCTTTGATTCTGACATGGGTGCAATCTATTGCACCCATGACCTGGGGCATGCCTCCCCTTTCGTAGAAGCCCTGCTTGAGATGTGACCACTCCATGTCGATAGTGGGGAAGTGTATGTACCTAATAGCCTTGCCTTTGAGGGCTGGCAAGACCTGGGCCAGCACCCTGGAGAATGTGGCCTGGGACATGCCAGATACGTAACCATCTGTCGACTGGAAGGCACCACTTGCCATGAAGAGTATGGCACACAGGAGTTTTTCAGGCCAGTTAGGGCATAGCTGTGGGTGCATATGGGATCCATCTGATCCTTGATGACCCCGTACAGGGTAATGATGCTGTGCAGCCTCAACCTGTAGCGATCAATGACCTCGTCATCGGTCATTCCAAAGAGAGTGACCCTTGGGCGGTATACCCTGGTCCCTGGTGGTCGTCTGTGCATCCTGGGATGCTCCAAGGGTCTCTGTGGCAGCTGGGAAGCATCCTGTTGCTGCAGTTATGCATCTGCAGGCAGGTGTCCTCCAGGTGGGGATGAGCTCCTCTGTGGCTCATGAGGCGGAGCCTCCTCACTTGCAACAGGTGAAGGCTGATGATCAGGTGTGCCTGGGGGTTGCTGGTGTTCCCTAGCTCTCTCCCATGCATGCCGTCTCCGCAGTCTTCGCAACAATATGTAACCCAACATACTGATTGCGCTCTCTCACTCTCTATCTCTCTCTCTATCTCTCCTGAGTGGAAAACAAGCCACAAGTGAGTGTAGTTAGCTGTCTGTTTAGGTAGGTGGTGGGGAGCTGTATAGGTGTGGTGATGAGGTGAGTGCTGATGAATGGGAAGGTGCTTGTTGTCCTGGTAAGTGTTTGCAGGTGTGTCTGTGTTTACAAGCATGCTGTGTTGTGGTTGCTGTGACCCTGTCAGTTGTGGGTGTGGAGCTTTGCTGTGCAGGTTGTGTCTGGATCATCTGGTGATGTTGCACAGGTAAGCTTGGTTTGTGATGGCAGTTGTCCGTGTTGTGTGCTAACCCTCATTGTTCCGTGGCATGTTGTGTTGGTGTTTTTTTGTTGGGCCATTTTCATGTGGTGTTGCTTGGTTGTTGTGTTGTGTGCGCCAGTGATCTGTGGTGTGTGGACATGTTTTTTGTGTTATTTTGGCATTTCACGTGTTAATTTTCCCATTTGTATTCCCTTGCAGGGAGCAGTTCGTCTGTTTTACCATGTAGCGGGTTTTTATTTGTCCGTTAGTTGTCTAATGACTAACAAAACTGGGTCTTAACTCTTGGCCGTTAAATGTATCTTTTTCGCTGCCGTTAGCAGTCCCACACTCCTTTGAATTACTCTGGGGAATTTTGTTCTAGGGGTCCCAATGCATGTAAATGTATTGGCCGTTGAGACTTGTGCTCTGCCGTTAGCTGAACATAACACGGAGCTTTGAATCGCTTACTGCACCTTAACGCACCCGTTAGTCTTTTTTTTGGCTAACGGCTGCCTTTAAATTGAGCCCATAACCTCCGTACTTAAAGGGATAGTAATACTTCGTTTTAACTTTATTTTATTTTGTAGGCATTAAAAAAACATGAAGAATGATATAAGTCTTATCTCTCAAACCTTTATGGTTTATGAGATATTCACAAGCAAAGTTCCCCTCCCCGCCCCTTTTACCTAGTGTAAGCCATCTCTTCTCAGATGTGAGTCTGGTTGTATGACCAGACAGATAACAGAAGGGGGCAATTTTCTTTGTATGAAAACAATGAAAGCCCTTCCCCCCTTGACAAGTTTTTCAGCTTTTTCCCTTATCTTAATTGAAGATTGTCCCTCTCTGCAGTCTACCTGGGCATCTCCCTTCTGATCTGGTTGAACGGGGGGGGGATACTTTGTTTGTGAATATCTCTTAAACCATAAAGGTTTCAGAGATAAGACATATCATTCTTCATGTTTTTTTAATGCCTACAAAATAAAATAAAGTTAAAACGAAGTATTACTATCCCTTTAAGTATAGCTTTCAATTCAGTGGACCTATCTTTGAAAGTCTCAAAGACAGTACTGTTTCTGAACAGCCTGCGGACCTTCCAACAGGCATTCTACAAATCGGGTTGTGGGGTTGCATTAGTGTAGAGTAGGACACCACTGATGGCAGTTTTCTTGTGGAAGAGATCAGGCTGAATAGCGCCACTGTTGTCCAAACAAATTATCGCAACTAGAAATGAGAATGAAGATGTAGATATTTAATGAATCAGTTTGATGTTCAAATCCTTATTTTTCAGCATCCACCTTAATAGTATAATTTGGTGTGTCTACCCCAGATGCTTAAAATATCATCTATAGTGTGGTATATGATCTTACTTCATCAAAAGAGTTGCACCGACTAAAACGAACTGAAACAAACATTAGCAAATGATGAAGCTCAGATGCACCCTGTAGAAAGCTTTATGTAAAATGTCTTCCTGAAAAAACATTTCTTGTGTTTGAAAGTGAAGTAATGTAACAAAAGATTCTACTTGTTCATTTCTTCATCAGTAGTGTCCCCATGTTAACTGTTTGAATGCAGTCAAGGGGTTAACCCCTTAACGACCCATGACGGTGCAGGACCGTCATGAGTTGCTATACCGTTAAGGACCCATGACGGTCCTGCGCCGTCATGGGTTAAACTCTCCCATCGCTGCCGCACGGAGCGATGGGAGAGCACGGGCTGCTTGTTACTAAGTGCCAAGTTTGTTGCAACATGCGATTCGCTTGATGAGCGAATTACATGTTGCAAATGCTGAATGACAGAGACAGAATTTGTAAATACTGTCCCTGTCATATATCTCTGCCTCCCTCCATCTTGCACACTGCTGAGGTGGAGAGAGACAGAGAGAGATTGTGCCAGATCGTGTTCCAGCATATCTGAGTTTTCCTGTGGAAAAAAAGTACAAAAAAAAAAAAAAAAAAGAAAATTAACCATTTGATCTTTGGTTTGCAGTGATCAATAAGTTCTCCCCATCTGATCACTTTTGGAGTGATCAATTTGCTGCAGATAAGCGTTTGCTGATCTGTGGGACACCCCCCATCCCCCTTGTATTTTTTTTTTTCATTTTTTTTTTTAATAAAATGTGATTAATAAATATAGTTTAGGTAGGTAGTTGGGTAGGTTTAGTGTAGATGTGTGTTAGGGAAAGGTTTAGGGATAGTTTTAGGGAAAAAACAAACAAACAAAAACTATATATATTTTAGATAGGTAGTTCACTTGGGTTAGGTAGGTTCAGGGTATACGTGGGCTACGTACGGTAAGGTTTAGGGTTAGATTTAGGTTTAGGGGTAGCGTAGGGAAAAAAAAAATCCAAAAAAAGTATATTTTATTAAAATATTCATTCTATATTATAAGCTACTTTAAATAGATAGTTGGGTTGGGTAGGTTCAGGGTATACGTGGGTTAAGGTAAGGTTTAGGGGTAGCGTAGGAAAAAAATAAATAAAAAAAAACCTTTTATTAAAAAATGTATTCTATATAATAAGCTAGTGTAGATAGGTAGTTGGGTTAGGTAGGTTCAGGCAATACGTGTGTTAGGGTAAGGCTTAGTGAAATATTTAGGAGTAGAATAGGGAAAAAAAAATTAAAAAAAAATTCATAGGAATAGTGACCGTTTGGGGTGAGAGTTAGGTATAGTTAGTTAAAGAAGTTAATAATTTATTTAGTTTAGAGAAGGTGTGTACAATGCAGCAGTGTTATTGTTTAGAAGAGGCGTATTCCTTTTTGGCGTCTGACTCAGAAGCCACAGACACTGCATCAGACTTTGACGTCACTCAGTTTTCTGAGAGTGAGAGCTCTAGTAGTGATGACGCAGGGCCTTCTGTGAAAAAAAGACGCACTGCCCCAAGAGCTGCACCAGCAACTGCCCCACGAGCTGCCCCAGCAACTGCCCTAAGAGCTGCCCCAACAACTGCACCAAGAGCTGCCCCAGCAACTTCCCAAAGAACTGCTCAAAGACCTTCCCAAAGAGCTGCCCTAAGAAATGCCCCAAGACCTGCCACAAGTACTGCCCCAAGAGCTGCACCAGCAACTGCCCTAAGAGCTGCACCAGCAACTGCCCTAAGAGCTGCCCCAACAACTGCACCAAGAGCTCCCCCAGCAACTTCCCAAAGAGCTGCTCAAAGACCTTCCCAAAGAGCTGCCCTAAGAAATGCCCCAAGAGCTGCCCCAAGATCTGCCCTAAGAAATGCCCGAAGAGCTGCCCCAAGATCTGCCCTAAGAAATGCCCGAGGAGCTGCCAAAAAAGTACTGTCCCAAGACCTGCCACAAGTACTGCCACTCCTGCTGATGAATGGGTATCACCAGGCAATTTATGCCCAAAATTCCTGAATTCACAGGCAACCCAGGAATTCAAGTGGATGTGGCAGGATTTACCTATGTTCAGTTTTTTTATTTATTTTTGGGGGAAGAAATTTTGGGGGAAATCGTGTCTCAAACAAATTTATACACAGCCCAATATATTGCCACCAACCCATCAGCGTTCATTTTCAAGCAAAAAATACGGCAACTCACAGACCTTTTAGAATTTAAGAAATTCTGGGCCCTTACAATGACAATGGGAATAGTTAAAAAACCAAGTATTAGATCATACTGGAGTAAAAACCCCGTATATGATACCCCTATATTCGCCAAAACAATGACCAGGACTAGATACGAAATTATTTTGCGCTTTATGCACTTTAGTGATAATACCCTGTGCCTCCCAAAAGAACACCCCCAGTATGACAGACTGTTCAAAATTCGCCCCCGAATAAACCATTTGCAGGAAAAGTTTGCCCAAGTATATACCCCCAAAAACACATAAGCAGGGCTCAAAATTTCCACTCGCCACTAGCCAACGGCGAGTGGAAATTTAGCCCTGGCGAGTAGAACTTCAGCTCTGGTGGGTATGTTATGGCTTGCAGTGGCGAGTAACTTTCCAGGTCTGGCAAGAAGCAAAGGACTTAAAATTATAAGCCCTGACATAAGTATAGAATTTATGAGGGCAAGGGCAGCCAACTTGACCCTCCTGGTTGCCCCAAATCTCTGAGAACAAATGGGAAGATAGTTTGGGATCTGATTTACCCCTTGTTAAATAAAGGATATATTTATATGTTGACAACTACTACACCAGCCCCCTTTTATTTAAGTAACTTTTTTATTTTGACACCGTGGCCTGTGGCACTGTCAGGCGCAACTGCAGGGAGATGCCCAAAGAACTTGGAGAAAAAAAACTTGAAACCGGGATGTCCTCAACTTTATGCCAACAAGAGCTGCTGGCAGTTATGTTCAAGGACAGAAAAGATGTCTACATGCTTTCCACCATGCATGAGGACAAACCTGTGGCAGTCTCTGTTCGTGGCAGAAGGGGGTACTAAGAAAGCCAGTCTGCATCAGAGACTACAACAAGCACATGGGGGGAGTTGATCTGTGTGATAAACTCATGCAGCCTTACCTCACCATGCGAAAGTGTAGGGCATGGTACAAAAAGGTCGCCATTTACATGATGCAGACAGCAGCATACAATTCTTTTTTGATTTTCAAATTGGCAAACCCCACTCTAAAACTAAGTTTTCTGCAGTATCAGCTCCATCTTATTTCCAAATTTTTGTTTCAAGGGGCAACAGAAATAATTCTATCAAAACTCAGAGTAGTACATTTTATTTATAAAATCCCCCCAACACCCCAAAAGAAAAACCCACAAAAGCGCTGCAGGGTTTGCTACAGCAAGGGAATACGGAGAGAAACCTCCACTTACTGTCCTTTCTGCCCTTCCAAACCTGGCCTCTGCATGGGTGACTGCTTCAAGCAATACCATAAAGGCACAATGCAGTAGTGCTGTGAAGTTTATTTTATTATTTGGCCACTTTTCCCCTCTGTAATATCCATTTTTTTTATTTTTCAAAACACATCCCTCCTTAGATCCTACACTATCAAAATATAATGGGAAGCAAAGCACCCTAAGTTTTTTCCATCTCTGATAATGGAAACACACATGTTCCCTACTGGGCCCAGTAGTTCCCCCAAACCCTGACAAACCTATGCATATGGGGCATTGCCGTACTCAGACGATGTAACTCACCACTAATGTAAAAAATCTGCAAATATCACCTGATTGAAATCCAGAGCAACACTAAAATATAGGTGAAAAAATGGTGTTTCTCTGCCTTACTGCAGGTTTTGGGAGGGATTGCTGATACAGAGGCAGCGAAAAAATTGAAAAAGTGCAAATAGAATGAAAGCCAGGGTTGTCTACTCTTCTACAACATATACTTTTGGGGGTAAAATTAATTGCAGTATTGCCAAGCAGTCCAAAATGAGACAAGGCACCAGCTGTAAAAATGGCACGTCTGTAAAAGCAAACTCACATGTTCCAACTGGGCCCAGTATCTCCCCCAAACCCTGACAAACCTTTGCATATGGGGCATTGCTGTACACAGAAGAAGGAGCCGAACACTAATCAATGCAGTTTATAAAATCTTTACCTATGCTGTGCTTGAAATTCACATCAATATTGAAGTCTAAGTGTGAAAAACGCTGATTTTTTTTTTTTTACTTGCGTCAAGTTTTCACAGGATTAGTGGTAAAATGGCTGCGTACAAAAATTGAAAACACACCGAAAAAGAAAGCCTGGGGTGTCTACTTTCAAAAAATATACACTTTTGGAGGGAAATCTTAAATATGTGCCCCGTAGCTCCCCCAAAACCATGAGATAGCTATGCATATGGGGTAATGCCGTACTCAGAAGAAGCCGAACACTAAAATAAATGCAGTTTAAAAAATCATCACCTACTCTGTGCTTGAAATCCACATCAACATTGAAATCTAAGTGTGAAAAATGCTGATTTGTTTTACTTACGTCAAGATATACGAGTGATTGGTGGTAAAATGGCTGTGTAAAAAATGTGAAAACATAAATAAAATGAAAGCTGGGGTGTCTACTTTTCAAAAATATACACTTTTGGAGGGAAATCTTAAATTTGTGCCCCGTAGCTCCCCCAAACCATGAGAATGCTATGCATATGGGGTAATGCAGTACTCAGAAGAAGGAGCCGAACACTAATAAATGCAGTTTAAAAAATCAACATCTACTTTGTGATTGAAATCCACATCAACATTGAAATCTAAGTGTGAAAAACGGTTAAGGTTCAGTACAATCAGACATGGTAGGTGTTAGTAAAATAGGATTTTAGTCTTACCTGTTAAATCCTTTTCACTTAGTCCATACAGGTTACTGGTACACTGGGAGGCGATCCACCCCTTTAAGTAGGCAGGAACATTCTCTAAATGTATGCAGGGGCGGAGCCTCCCCTCCCTCTTAGGCTGAACCTCAGTCAGAACAAGCCAGAATGATTTGAGACACTAACACTGACCAGAGACAGGAGAGAAGAAGAAGACCCCTGTGAGCATGCCCCAAAGGACTCCCAAAATGCCACAGGAGAGCCAAGCATGGTCTCTTGACAGGGTGGGAGACCAGTAACCTGTTTGGACTAAGTGAAAAGGATTTAACAGGTAAGACTAAAATCCTATTTTCACTGTCGTCCAATACAGGTTACTGGTACACCGGGATGTCCAAACATTGAGTTTCCCAGAGTCGGGAAGAAGGCAAGGACCAAGCGCAAGGCCCCCAGAGTCACCAGAACCTCTATGAATCCACCGGTCATAGATTCCAACAATCAGAAGTGTCAATGGACACCAACTAGGAGTAAAAACAAACCCCAAGAACAAAACACAGCACACTGAACCAGAGGCAACAGGGCTCAACAGTAAGGAAGCACTGAGAATCTCAGAAGAAGAAGATCCTAGAGAGGCAAAACTGCCTCCAGGACCTTTCTCCCAAAGCTGGCATCAGCCGAGGCCAGCACATCCACACGGTAGTGCTTCGAAAACGTGTGCACAGAGGACCAAGTGGCCGCCTGGCACAGCTGATCAGCAGACGCTTGATTCTTATAGGCCCAAGAGGCCCCAATTGATCTGGTAGAATGAGCAGTGACCCGAAAGGGCACATGTTTATTCCGCAATTCGTAAGCCTTACGAATAGTAGATTTTATCCAAGATGCAATTGTCACCTTGGATGCCGGTCACCCTGCCCTAGGCCCCTCAGGAATGACAAACAGAGCGTCAGACTTCCTGATAGACTCAGTGCGATGAACATAAAATTTGAGACAACGCACTACATCCAACAAATGAAGATCCCTCTCCTTGTCAGAGGAAGGGTTAGGGCAGAAAGAGGGCACCACAATCTCCTGATTGATGTGAAATTCGGAGACAACCTTAGGCAAAAATTCCTTGGAAGTGGGAAGCACAGCCTTATTCTTGTGGAACACCAGATAAGGTGGTTTACAAGACAAGGCTTGTAATTCTGCAACCCGGCGAACTGATACAATAGCCAAAAGGAAGGCCATCTTCCAGGTCAAAAGGTGCAAAGGAATAATAGCCAAGGACTCAAAGGGGGGTCGTTGGAGAACCCCCAGAACTAGATTAAGATCCCAGTGAGGAGCCGGACTCTTGAAAGCGGGACGAACATGAGCCACTCCTTGGAAGAAAACTTTGACGTCATGAATACCGGCAATGCGCTCCTGGAAAAAGACAGAGAGCGCTGAAGTCTGAACCTTGAGAGAACTCAGACTGAGTCCCTTATCAACACCGTCCTGTAAAAAGGCCAGGACAGTAGGAAGATGAAAATCATGCGATAGATCCCTATCAGCGCAGCAAGCAACAAAAGTCGACCAGACTCGGAGATAGATCTTCGAAGACACAGGCTTACGAGTGCGTAGCATCGTAGACACCACAGAAGAGGAAAAACCCTTTTTCTTCAAAATTGAGGATTCAACCTCCAAGCCATCAAATGAAGATGATGAACATCCTCCTTCCACAGGTAGCCTTGTAGCAGAAGATCTGGACGAGAGGGAAGCGGAAAGGGCTCCGCTACGGACATTGCCATCAGATCCAGATACCAGGACTGACGAGGACAATTCGGAGCGATGAGAATAACTGGACAACGCTCCATCTTCAGCTTCTGAATGACTCTGATCAACAGTGGAAGAGGAGGGAAGATGTAGGCTAGGGAGAATTCCCAAGGGATTGACAAGGCGTCCACTGCCAGGGCCAGTGGATCCCTCCACCGAGAGCAGAATACTGAAACCTTCCTGTTGTGTCTGGTTGCCATCAGATCCACCACAGGAACCCCCCACATCTGGGTTAGATGGTGAAACACCTCTGGATGAAGAGCCCACTCTCCGCTGTCGACTGTGTGACGACTGAGAAAGTCTGCCATGACGTTGTCTACGCCTGGAATGTGTACCGCTGAAATGACGGGAACATGAGCTTCCGCCCAAGACAAAATGGCCTTGACCTCTAACCAGGCAGTGAGACGTCTTGTTCCGCCTTGCTTGTTGATGTAAGCCACTGCGGTGGCGTTGTCGGACTCTGCTCTGACTGGACAACCCTCCAGTTGAGATTCCCAATGTCTCAGGGCAAGGAAGATGGCACGTAGTTCCAGAATGTTGATGGAGAGGAGAGATTCCTCCAATCCCCACTTCCCCTGGGCACTGAAGCGACCCAACACTGCCCCCCATCCCATGAGGCTGGCATCCGTCGTGACAGTGGTCCAATAAGGAATCTGGAAGGATCTCCCTTTCAGGAGATGAGACAGATCCAACCACCATTCCAAGCTCAACTCGACATGAGGAGGTAGAGAGACGGATAACTGCAGATGGTCTGGGCGATTCCTGCACGTCTGGATCACGAACCTCTGAAGTTCCCTGGTGTGTGCCAAAGCAAATGGCACCGACTCTATTGTGGAAATGAATTTCCCCACCAGACAAGTCAATTTCGGCACTGGAATCCGCTCGAGAGCCAGAATCTTTGATACTCGGAGAGCAATCTTATGAGCCACCTCCTCTGGTAGAAACACTATGCACCGCTGAGTGTCGAACAGGAGACCCAGGAAGATTATCTGTTGAGATGGAACCAAGTCTGACTTGTCCAGATTCACAATCCATCCATGGCGAGTGAGTGTCTGAATGCAAGCCTGAACCTGCTGGTGAAGGATCTCCGCTGATGAAGCTTTCAAGAGTAAATCGTCCATGTAGGGAGTCACTCTGATGTTATCCCGATGGAATACTGCTATCAAAGCTCCCAAGACTCACTGAAAAACCTGCGGAGCTGTTGTCAGTCCAAAGGGAGAGCCGAAAACTGAAAATGAGCTCTGTGGCAGGCAAGCCTGAGATACCGCCTGCTCTCTAGATGGATAGGGATGTGCAGATATGCATCCTGAAGATCCAGGGAGGCAAGGAATTCCCCCGGAGACATAGCAGCTAGCAGAGTTTGCAGAGATTCCTGTCGATAGTGGGTACTCACAACAAAGGAATTGAGATCTTTGAGGTCCAAAATAGGACGAGCTCCACCGTCCTTTTTGGCCACAACGAACAGGTTGGAATAAAATCCTGAAACTGTGTCCTCTGGAGGAACTGGTTCCAGGAATTCTTTGTCCAAAAGATCCTGAATAGCGTTGTCGAATAGACGCCTTTTGAGGGGTCCTGAGAAGGATGAGTAAAATGGAATCGAAAGGGAGGAAGAGAAAATAAAGGGATCCTGTATCCCTCTGACACCACCTGAAGAACCCAAGGGTCCGCCACTGAATCCTCCCAAACCCGGCGAAAGATGTGAAGACACCCACCTACAGCCGGATGCGGACCCGGGTTCGGCGAGTCATGCCGAAACAGTCTTGGAAGCCTTGGCCTTGGGGGCAACTTTGGGCTTCCAGGACTGTTTGGGCTTGGAGGAGGTGCGCGAAGCAGGCGGAACCGCCTGGGACGCGGGGCGTGTCTCAGTTTGGAAGGAACTAAAGGACCGATTGCATTTAGCTGGGAATTACTTTTTAAAGACTGAGGGTAGAAGAGTACTTTTAACTCCAGTAGCCTCGCTAATCAATTCCTTTAGCTCAGATCCAAACAGGGAAGTCCCTTGAAAGGGCAAAGAAAGCAAAACTTTCTTGGAAGAGGTGTCAGCAGACCAAATTTTTAGCCAAAGAGCGCGTCTAGCCACCACAGAAGAAGTGGAGGCCCTCGCCATCATGGGAACTGCGTCAAAAGCAACGTCAGAAACATAATTCTGAGCTTCAGAAATATTAGCAAGGAGTTGCAACTGCTCTGACACTGGCGCATCTTGGCGAACTGCCACAGTAAGCTGTTCAGTCCAGAACGCAATGGCCCGGTTAACCCACGCCACAGCAAAGGTTGGACACATGCCAGTACCAATAGAGGCAAAAATAGACTTAAGACAAGTCTCTAACTTTTTGTCCGTCCAATCCTGTAAAGCAGAAGCATCAGATACAGCCAAAGCAGTAGATTTAGACAACCTAGAAACTGAAGCATCCACCTTAGGAGGATGAACCCATTTAGACAGTTCAGTCTCAGGAAAAGGATAAAGTTTGGCAAACTTTTTTGAGACTGAAGAGGACTTATCAGGATTTTTCCACGCATCAGAGACTAAGCGTTCAAGAGTAGGATTAGTAGGAAAACATGTAACAGCCTTAGAAGGTTTCTTAAACATGTCCGTTGGGTCAAGAGTAGATTCCTGACACAAGGGAAGATTGAGGGTGGTCAGCACAGCCCTGATCAAAACCTCAGCAGAGAGTTCAGGATCACATTCAAAAGGGTCCCCAGCCGATCTGGTAGACTCAATAACTGTACCATCCTCAACATCAGAATCCTGCAACAATTCTTCCTCAGAAGAATCAGAGACGTCAGGAGCTCCCTGTGGCTTGGGCAGGGAGGTCCTGACAGTGGTGGGGGTCTGCCATACTTGAAGAGCCCCCTGAACCTGAGAGGGAAAGAGCTGAAGAGTGGATCTGAGATCCCTAGTTGCAGCCTTGTACTCTTTCACCCATGTTGCCTCAATAGTGTGACTGGAAGGCCCTGGGTTGCTGCCATGACCTTCCGCACAAGTTGGGCATAAATGACCAGAAAATTCTCTAGGTAGCCCTGAGTGACAGGAGGAGCAAAACGCAATGGGGGAGACAGATACCCCAGCCTCATTCGTCTTAGGTCTAGTCCCAGGCTCAAGTGGAGTAGACATGCTCACAGAGTCAGATATACCCCACAGATAGGAATCACCCAATTAAAGTGTGAAAGATTAAATAATCACCCCAGAAACGTTTAAAACTAAACTTATCTGGCAAGCGAAGGGTTAATCAGCAGAGGAGAGAGAGAAGGTCTGGTCCCTGCGTAGTATACTCGATGAGAAGAACTCACAAAATGGCTGACGCGACGGAAGCCAATCAGAAAAAGGGCGCAAACCGAGCTCTCATGGGAAGCGTAGTTTTCCTCATCAAGTACCCCAAAACAGTGTCCAAAGCCCCCCGAGTCCCCCAACACACTCAGACATACAACCGGATGATAGAGCAAGGGAAGAAAAATAAAATGAGCCCTCTCTGAAGTCGCTATGTGAAGCGGTTCCAGAGATACATCCCACACAGTGTAAGCCCATAGAGAGTAAAGGAGCAATGGCGTCTATGCGGGAAAAGTGCGCTTAAAGGCGCGGAACATTATTTCTAATAAAATTTTCTCTTAAAGTAAAAGTTCCATAACACATAGCAAACATATGTACTATGAAAGCAAACATTACCCAACCAAGGCAAAAGTTGAAAATGCCCATAAAAACCCAGCAGAGAAAGGGTTAAATCCCACATAAACTGCTCCAAAACTCAGACATACACATATACATTGCATTAGCAAGATATATAAAAACACCCAATGAGTGCTGGAGTGCACAATGAGAACTCCCAAGTACAAGCCCAATGAAGGGACACTGAGGAACAAGTGGACCTTCGGCACTCAAAGGGTGGCTCACCTTTCTGCAGGACTTCTGTCTTCAGGTTACCAAGATAAGAAAAGAATTACCACAGAGGATAATCCCCAGGGAAATACTTGAAATCAAGTTATTCCCTCATCAGGGCCAAAGGTCCACCAGAAGTACCCTGGAAGCTGTGCTATCCACTTTAAAGAGGGCATTTGACAGCCTTGGTAACCCGCCTAATGTTGGTATTCTATATTTGTAAAAATAACAAAGAAACTAAAACTTGAAGAGAGCTGTTCTCTGCCTGGTGTGAACACACCGAGGAACAAATCATTCTATCTTGTTCTGACTGAGGTGCAGCCTAAGAGGGAGGGGAGGCTCCGCCCCCTGCATGCATTTAGAGAATGTTCCTGCCTACTTAAAGGGGCGGATCGCCTCCCAGTGTACCAGTAACCTGTATTGGACGACAGTGAAAACACAATTTTATTGAAACACACAAGGAATAATGTAACCCTCACGGGTCCAGTAAATAGCAGCAAAACTGACACAGGACAGGTTACAAGCAGATTAACCCACACGGGTCCAGTATGGTACACAAAAACAATACTGACACAGGTCAGGTAATTATCTTGATACCGTGTATGAGAATCCAATATGTACAGTGGAGCCACTGGCTGCGTGGCCAGAAATAGCGGAGGCCCAATGTTGCCAAAGGCAGCAGGAGGTGACAATGACAGGACTGCAACGGCAGATAGGCAAGGATCACCTGCTCGGGGTATAAAACAGTGGACGCCCACCATAGACTACACAAGGTTGGTCAGAGCTCGTGCCAAAACGGAGACCCTACGGAGCTGACAACACCAATGCTCTTGCTACCCATAAAGGGTTAATGTGCGTCTAGATAAAATGGATGGCAACCAAAAGCGCCCAACGGACCTATGGGATCGGTATGCACAGAGTAACGGAACCAAACCACACTGGTGTAGCAAGTCGGTAACAAGGCACCACCCCCAAAGGGGTTAATGATCGCAAAGGTCTGAATAACGGCAACTACGGGATGCGCCCAACTGAACCCAAGTGAAGACCAAGCGATCACAGCACGGTGTGAAGGAATACTGGTACACTGAGACTCTGAACCACCTGACAGGATTGAGCAAGGTACCGGAACAATGAGACACAGTATTGAGAGAACCGTGCAATTAGTAAGCAGCAGGAACTGCCCGGGATTTGACCAGCCGGGCACACAGAAAGCAGGAAACACCACCAAGCCGATTCGGTACACAGCACAGGAAAGTCAGCCAAACCGGGTCGGTACACAGAGCAGGAACGTCAGTTTTGCCGGGTCGGTACACGAAGCAGGAACGTCGGTCTCGCCGGGTCGGTACACGTAGCAGGAACGTTAACCAGGCCGGGGTCAGAAAAGGAAGCAGGAATGTCAGCCAATCCGAATCTGTACACAGAATCAGGAACGGAGACAATGGCGTGGTCAGGCAGTCCGGGGTCATACACTGGTATCAGGATAGCAAAACTAGCGCTAGGCATCAGGTACACCACGAAAAGGCAACTATACAGTGACAGCCCTGGGTATAAGAAGGCTGTCACTGGGAGGAGCAGTACAGCGCAGCCAATAGGACAGCAGCAACACAAGATAAACAGAATGTTGCCTGATCATGGGCACCGTGATAGGAGTACTGTTACACAGCCCCAAATGAGACATGGCACCAGTGATGCAAGCTGTGAAAATTCAAAGTGTGAAACTGGAAACGCGCATGTTCCAATGTGGGCCCCGTACTCCCGCAAACCATGAGAAAGCTATGCATATGGGGTATTGATGTACTCAGAAGAAGAAGCTGAACACTAAACAATGCAGTTTTAAAAATCTTCACCTATCATGTGCTTGAAATTCACATCAACACTGAAGTCAAAGTGTGAAAAACGCTGTGTTTTTACCTTACGTCAAGATGTACGAGGGATTGGTGGTAAAATGGCTGCATTAAAAATGTGAAAACATACATAAAATGAAAGCCTGGGGTGTCTACTTTCCAAAAATATACACTTTTGGGAGGAAATCTTCGAGTGGAGCACTGTTACACAGCCCCAAATGAGACATGGCACCAGTGATGCAAGCTGTGAAAATTCAAAGTGTGAAACTGGAAACGCGCATGTTCCAATTTGGGCCCCGTAGCTCCTACAAACCTTGAGAAACCTATACATATGGGGTATTGCCGTACTCAGAAGAAGGAGCTGAACACTAATCAATTGATATTTTTACATTTGCAACTATCCTGTGCTTGATATCAATAGTAAAATTGAAATGTAAGTGTGAAAACTGCAAAACAACACATTTTTTCAACAATTTTGAAAAATATTTCTGGACAAATAGCTGCATAAAAAAACTTCAGAATTCTCCTGATTATTTACCTTATGTTGTCTAGTTTTCAGAAACATATAGCTTCGTGGGACATTTTTGGTTCTGGCACCATCAACTAAGCTAAGATTCTCACATGCCAGCTATTGAAAAATTACAAGTTGGAAATAATGGCATCCAACTTGTAATATTTACCTTGTAAATGTGAGGAAGGGATTGACATACTAGGGGGTACTCTTATATTCAGGAGAAGCAAATGAATATATTTAGGGGTTTGTTTTTGTCATGAACTAATAGTGTGCAAATCCAGACAGAAAAATTTAAGCAAAATGTTGGTTTTTTAAAAAAAATGTTTTTCCGCTTTTTTTCTATTTTAATCAAATTAAACAATGAGGTATTCATATAATTGTGGTATCAAAAGAAAGCCCTACTTGTACTTAAAAAAAAACAGTATATAATTTGCGTGGTGTACAAAAGAAATTAAAGAGAAAATATGGTTGAACAAAGACATAGTCAAAAAAGTCAAAATTACTCTGGTCCTTAAGTGAAAACATCAGATTTTCCCGGTCCTTAAGGGGTTAAGGGAACACCTGATGGCTTTTCTTTTTTTTCTCCTTTGTAGTTGTGATAAAAAATGTAGGATATGAATTAATGACACTGAAATTAACCATATGAGTGACAGATGGGTACGGAATGCATTCTGTACCACTCTGGCACTCAAAGGGTTAATGTTTTGCTGTAAACGGCCACATCAGGATGAATACATACAGGGTAGGGAAGTTTTCATAATGAAGTGCTCTACAGGTTAAGCATAAATTGTATCTGGCATTCGAATAATTGACATTAAGAAAGTAATAATTTTACTAAAGTATGTTAGGCAAATGCAACTATCATTTCCAGTACAACACAATAAGAGCTTTGGGATATCATACATGACTATTAGCTCCCGGTAGGGGCCAATGTGTAGAAATATAACGGCTCCTTCTTATCGAACGTCACACAGTGCATCCTAGTAACGGACATAACGGTCACTCGACAGAGCAGTGGACAGCCATTCACACTGATACAGAGCTGCGCTACAACTGTCTTATTTGGATAGCGAGCTATAACTATACCTGTTATTTGGAGATCGAGCGATCACAGACATCGTTAGTGAGAGTAAGTAAGCACATTTTATCCCCTATCATTTAATAACTTTGCTCTTAAAGAAAACGTACCCCAGGATTCATTATATGTACATTTATAACTATATAAAATAGTGGACTCTCACATACTTTCGGGGAAACATAGGAATTTAACAGGTATTACTATTCCCGGGTAGGAACACTGTAGGAGAGGCAGACTGATACTGCCCCCACCATGGGTCACTTCCCTCTGTATGTCCCTGCTGTCCCGCCCTCTAATTTCATCGAAAGAGTTGTGCTCCAACTAAAACTAACTGATAAAGCTCAGGTGCACCCTGTAGAAATATTGTCTTTTTTCAACTCTGTAGTAGTTGTGATTAAAAAAATAGGATATACATTAATAACACTGAAATTAACCATATGAGTACCAGAGGGGTACGGAATAAGATCTGTACCACTCTGGAACTCATATGGTTAATTTCAGTGTCATTAAGAAATTAATATTTATGATGATAGACAAATACAACTGTCATTTCCAGTACAACACAATAAGAACTTTGGGATATCACACATGACTATTAGTTCCCGGTAGGGGCCCATGTGTAGAGATATAACGGCTCCTTCTTATAGAACGTCACACAGTGTATCCTAGTAACGGACATAACGGTCACTCGGCAGAGCAGTGGACAGCCATTCACACTGATACAGAGCCGCGCTACAACTGTCTTATTTGGATAACGAGCTATATCTACACCTGTTATTTGGATAGCGAGCTATATCTACACCTGTTATTTGGATATCGAGCGATCACAGACATCGTTAGTGAGACTAAGTAAGTACATTTATCCCCTTCTGTCATTTAATAACTTTACTCTTAAAGTAAACGTACCCCAGGATTCATTATATGTACAGTTATAACAATATAAAATAGTGCACTCTCACATACTTTCGGGGAAACATAGGAATTTAACAGGTCTTACTATTCCCGGGTAGGAACACTGTAGGGGTAGAAGAGATAGATTGATACCGCCCCCACCATGGGTCACTCCCCTCTGTATGTCCCTGCTGTCCCACCCTCTTATTTCATCAAAAGAGTTGCACCGACTAAAACTAACTGATACATTACAACTGGTAAAGCTCAGGTGCACCCTGTAGAAAGATTGTCTTTTACCAACTTTGTTGTAGCTGTGATTAAAAAAAGGATATGCGTTGATGTCACTGAAATTAACCATATGAATGCCAGATGGGTACCGAATGCGTTCTGTACTACTCTGGCACTCAAAGGGTTAATGTTTTGCGGTAAACGGCAACAGCAGGATGAAAATATACAGGATAGGGTAGTTTTCATAATGGAGTACTCTACGGGTTAATTATAAGTTGTAACTAGCATTCGAATAAGAGGCTTTAACCCTTTGAGTGCCAGAGGGGCATGGAACCAATTGCAAAGCAATGCGTTCCGTATCCCTCTGGCACTCAAATGGTTAAGGAAGTAATACTTATGATGATAAACAAATACAACTATAATTTCCAGTACAACACAATAAGAACTTTGGGATATCACACATGACTATTAGCTCCCGGTAGGGGCCCATGTGTAGAAATATAACGGCTCCTTCTTATAGAACGTCACACAGTGCATCCTAGTAACGGACATAACGGTCACTCGGCAGAGCAGTGGACAGCCATTCACACTGATACAGAGCCGCGCTACAACTGTCTTATTTGGAGAGCGAGCTATAACTATACCTGTTATTTGGAGATCGATATATATAATACCTGTGTTACTTGGATATCAAGCTAGAACAGTCATAGTGGGAGTAAGTAAGCACATTTTATCCCTTCTCTGCCAATGACTTTGCTTTTAAAGTAAACGTACCACAGGATTCTGTAGAAGCGCAGTTAACACAATATAAAAGGCTACATTTTCAAACACTTTCGGGAAAACAGGCATTCGGCAGATTTTACTATTCCCGGGAAGGAACGCTGTAGGAGAGGCACTTTGATACCATCCCCACCATGTGTCACTCCCCTCTGTATGTCCCTGCTGTCCCACCCTCTTATTTCATCAAAAGAGTTGTGCTTCTCTAAAACTAACTGATACATTACAACTGCTAAAGCTCAGGTGCACCCTGTAGAAAGCTTTTTTTCAGCTTTGTAGTTGTGATTAAAAAAGTTAGGATATGTATGAATGACACTGAAATTAACAATATGAGTACTAGAGGGATACTGAATAAGTTTTGTACCACTCTGGCACTCATATGGTTAATTTCAGTGTCATTAAGGAATTAATATTTATGATGCTAGTCAGACAGATACAACTATCATTTCCAGTACAACACAATAAGAGCTTTGGGATATCACACATGACTATTAGCTCCCGGTAGGGGTCCATGTGTAGAAATATAACGGCTCCTTCTTATAGAACGTCACACAGTGCATTCTAGTAACGGACATAACGGTCACTCGGCAGAGCAGTGGACAGCCATTCACACTGATACAGAGCCGCGCTACAACTGTCCTATTTGGATAGCGAGCTATAACTACACCTGTGTTATTTGGAAATCGATATATACACCAGTTTTATTTGGATATTGAGCGATAGCAGACACCATTAGTGAGACTAAGTAAGCATATGTATCTTCTCTCTGTAATTTAATGACTTTACTAAGCGTACCCCATGATTCTTTATAAGCACACTTAGCACCATATAAATGAGAGAACTTTCACATACTTTAAAGAAACATAGGCACATGACAGGACTTACCATTCACGGGTAGGATCCTTGTAGGAATAAAAGAGGCTGATTGATACCGCCCCCACCATGGGTCACTCCCCTCCGCATGTCTCTACTGTCCCACCCATTGAAGTGTGTATAATCTGTCCGGAGGATCGGTGCATCTACTATAGCAGTGTATTACCGACTGACTGGTTGCTGTTGTGATGGGATCTCCGGGTGATGAGTTGCCCATGTCTGTTTGGCGTGTTGCAGCCTGTAGAATAACACAACAGTAAGTACATTGGCCTTGGGTTATGTGTGACAAATCATTTCATAACCAGAGGCGTTGTATAGCGCGTTGTGCACATCTGGTCCTTAACCCTTTGAGTGCCAGAGGGTTACCAACCCAGTGCATTTCTAAGCAGCTTGTTGGGTACCTCTCTGGCTCGCGAGAGGTGAAATAGTTAATGGTGAAACTAAGGCCTTATGTACTTCTAGACCAACCCGACTGCAATATATGCAGGGAGTACGCATATGTACTTAGTTGAATGGAAATCTTAACCATTTGAATGCTAAAATGGATTTCAGTGCTTGGCTTTGCAATTAGTTGGAGACGTCTAGCATTAAAGTGGTCATTTAAAGTTATGGCAATGTATATTTCCTTTCTGGTGAAGTTGGTATGTTCCAAACTGCATCTCCTTAGTTTTTTGCATCAAGTGCCTAGGGCCTTAACCCTTTGAGTGCCAGGGTGGTATAGAGTGCAATGCATAGGTACACTTCTGGCACTCAAAGGATTAACCAATAAAAAGTGTTTTGGAACTTTAGTACTCCAGGCACACCAGCAGTCATAGTCATTCTATCACTGCTTTATTACACAGGAGTTCTCAGTGCAGATGCTCAGTTATTGAGAGCAAGCTGTTAATCCTTAACCCTTTGAGTGCCAGAGGGGTATGCAACACATTGCTTACTCCTCTGGCACTCAAAGGGTTAATGAGGGATATCCTGAAATACTGATTTTGTTTATGTGTCCTGAGTACTGGGGCTGAGAATCAATTCAGCAAGCTAAGGAGGTGCAGTCTTTTAGCAAACAACTGCATTATATATCTGCACACCTCCCAAGTGTGTATCTACCTCTGTTTAGGAAATTAGCCGGTGTGTACTGTGTATAAAGAAGTGTATCAGGTTGCTCCACAGCAATAAAATTCATTAATGTTTGTTTATATGTGTTTATAAATTAGTTTGTCTTGCATTAAATCATTTACTCAGTTACACAAAGAGGTGCCAGTAGGTCTTGAATAACCTAAACATTCCCACCAGCCCCCCGCCCCAAGACACCCCCCCTATATCAAGAGTGTTGGAAGGTATGTATTTGAAATTAAAATCATGTCACTCCCTGCTGACTTAAGTGGGAATTTTAACCACTTGAATGCTAAAGAAGCCACACCCCATTTCTTTTCATTACTTTGGAGACTTTCATCTGTGTAAAAACCCAATTGAAATTAATTTTACATCTGTCATCACCTTTTATACCAGTTTGTTTGCTTTAGACTCACGTCTCTTTTGCTTGATGAATAAGACCTCTAGTCTTCATAAAAAGAGAGAAGAGAAACCACCTCTAAAGGCACACATCACTGTATTTCACTTATCTACCACCCTCTCAGTGATGTAAAACTTTCTTACATTAATAAGAATTAATAACCTCTTGCACTAACATTTCTACTCTTTTTATTTCAGGTGATGCACTGGGGACATCTCTGGGATTAAATGGATCTTTTAATCCATTGAGTGCCAAAGGGAAAGTCATTGGACACCCGTGGGTTGAACACTTTGTAATGAGTCAAATATATATATTGTGATTATTTCTTCTAGGATATTTATATACATTACTAGTGTAAAAGCCCGTGTACACAGGCAAAGGTCCGGATGATGTTAATCGTTAGAGTGCCAGAGGGGTATGCAACGCATTGCTTTGCAATGCGTTGCATACCCCTCTGGCACTCAAAGGGCTAAGAGGCCGGTCCTGATCTGTGTCCTGCCGCTGATGCAGTCATGCACTGTAGAGGCTGCCAAAAAGCACAGAATGCTCCCAGCACAGAACTCCAAGCATTCCATGCTCCCAGCACAGAATTCCAAGCATTCTGTGCATTCGGGCAGTCTCTACTGTGCATGACAGCTTCTGACAAACATCCTAGAGAATTATTATATAGGATAATAGTATTGGGTAGCTAGGCTTAGTCTCCTGGGTTTATGCTTGATGCGCGGGGATGTGTGCAGTGGGTGCTCATTGATATATTTGATGTGCATTGTGTTGTGCACCTTCACATGCACCAACACTCATTTGGATGCTGGATGTGTCTTAAGTGTAGGATTTGTTTTTAATGCAACGTTGCTCTTTTAGTGATATGATGTCATACTGGGGATTTTTGGGAGGATTTGTTTGACTATATACTGTGTCTATGTGACTTTTTTCTAATAAATTGGATTATATTCTGTAACATTTTTCATTTGTCTCTTGATTTTTGATGATACTAATTGAGTAATTGAGTGCCATTGTAAGATCTACTTTTCTGTTTTTCCCTATCCCTTTGGTTATATATTTGACTATTTTTAGATTCTTGGCACCCCCTGTGGGTTACACATGGTTTTGACCTATTTATGTAATTATTATTTATATGTGCTCCTTTGATTTATTATGTATATATTGTATTGGAGTCCTCTCATGTACTCCAATGATTTAAAGCACTGTTTAAATCAATGATGCAGTTGGTTACCTTCTATTGATTTAAAATGTGCTTTTAACACATTGAATACTAGAGAGATCTCCAGAGCCTTGCAAAGCAAATAAGGGCTTATCCAGTGGTGTCCAGTGGGGACGTGGGAGTGCGCGAGTGCATGTGTCCCTGCTTGCAAGCTTCCAGAGTCCTGCAGCTATTGCTGGAAGTGCCAATGACTTGTCTTGGTGGCACAAATCTTGAGCATCAGCACTGTGCCACCTGGTTGTTCCTCACCTGAGGAAGGGAAAATAAGAAAAGCACTCTTAGGTGGCATGGCAGACCTGTCTCACTGTGCCCCCCGCCCTCACTGAACTAAGTGCTGTAGTGCAGCATCCATGCATGCATCACCAGCCAGCCAGTGAGAAAGGAACATGACATATTTCCCTCCTCTCTCATTGGCTGGATGGAAGTGTTTCATGTTAAACACTGTTGACCCAGCCAGCCCATTGAAAGGTCATAAGTGTTACCTATGTCCCACCTTCAAGATATGCAGTATGCTAGACTGCTGCTCTGCCTCACATCATACTTGTGGCTGTTGAGGTACCCATCTGAACCTACCCCAAGTGGTTGATTTCCCCAGATATTATACTGTCCTTGAATGCAGTTGCCAGGGAACAAGCAAAATGTCCATTATTAGAGTGGTATAGTCACAATGATGAGGAAAAGTCACATTAGTGAAAGAAAATTATCCTGCACTGTTATAGTAAACACAGGCGATACACAAGTATGTGAAGGATCTCTCCAAAATGAGTATTCATAAAATAATGTACCAACAATTAAATAAATAAAATAATAATAAGATTCTAAGTATGTGTTTCCCTTGGGAAGTCACAATACAGCAGGGTTCTGTGGCCCGTATGGATATTATGCACAATATGATCCTTGTCTTTTTGACTGTAAGATCCAAGAATAACTATACATTTATATATTGTTCCCTTCAATAAGCCCTTGAGAAATTACATAAAAATGTGAGGGGTGCCCTGGAAACTTCAGGGAGGATGTGCACTAAGGAAAGATGCAATGGCAATGGTCTCTAGAAATATGTGGTGAGCACATTGCCTTGGAGATGGAGACACACATCTCCATATGCACTAAGAATTAGTGATGCAAGTGGAGGAGGATCAAATATGTATTAGTATGCAGGGTTGTTGTACTGCTGGTGATGTGTAAGGAATGTCCTCCCTTTCACATTGCCATCTGTCCAACAACCCTGAAGTCTGAGCACATCCTCTGTGCTCCCCCCACTTGCCCACTGGGAGAGAGGAGAGGGTCTGCTCAGACTTCAGAACCATGAACAGCATCACTCCCTTAATCCTTTCAGTGCCATAAGTATGTGGATTGCACAGTCTTGTACCACTGAAAGAGTTCCATTTGAGAGAGAAAGGCAGAGAATCTATATACATCGCAGCTTTTCTGCCCTTCTGTACTGACTGAACTAGCTGGCGGGCTACCTACTGATCAGTTGATTTAGGTAAACACGGGACTCATAAGGCTATTGGTTACGGAGTGTTTTGCTAGTCCAGTGTTTACTTGAATCAGCAGATTGAGTATGAGAATTCACTTCAAGGTTATTTGAACTGTTACAGCATTTGAGAGTAACCTTGTTTTACTCAGCAGGAAAAGCTCTATGACATATTGGTTTTAATAAAAAAATCCACAAGGGAATAGCATGGAAGAAGACTGAATAAAAAGTATTTCCAACCACTCACACAGTAGGCAATTAGATTTACATGTATTAATCAAGTAACATTAAAAAAACAGGACCCTCCCCACAAAAAAGACAGGACACACCGCACCCAACTGCAGGGCCGGATTTGCCATAAGGCAAAGTAGGCACCTGCCTACAGGCGCACGCCACCGAGGGGCACCTGCCATTGGGATTCTTTTTCTTTATTCTTTTTTTTTATTATTATTAAATAAAAAAAAAAATAGCCACCTTGCTGGCTGTGCCAGCGCCCACTCCATGTTGCCCTCCCGTTGCCTATTTCCTACCTCTCTGGCAGGACAGGTCTGTGCCTCCTTTGGCACAGTCCTGTAAGTGCTGAGCTCCCATGTCGCTCTTTAGGAATGCAGAGCACTGGGTGATGACATCATATCCCAGCGCTCTGTGTTCCTGAATAGGAGACAGCGCGGGAGCTCCAGCACTTACAGGTCTGTGCCAAAGGAGGCACAGACGACAGATCTCCTTCCAGGGAGGTAGGAAACTGACAACGGGGGGAGGTAGGAAACAGACAATGAGGGGGGGAGGCAATGTGAGGGCAAAATGGAGATGGTGGGGGCAACTTGGAGCCGAAAGGGGGAGGCAATGTGAGGGCAACGTTGAGATGGTGGGGGCAATGTGCAGCTGATGGGAGGAAATTTGGAGATGGTGGGGACAATGTGGAGATTAGGTGCATTGTGGAGGTGTCCAGTGGAGATGGCCAAGGGCGGGGGGCGCTTCAGATTTTTGTGCCTACAGGCTCCTGAGATGTAAATCCGGCCCTGCCCAACTGAGGTCTACCGTCTGCATTGCCAAGCTCTGCCTAGGAAAAAAAATGGGGAATATTGCATACCCTGGCTACAAAATAAAAAGACACCTAATAGACGACTGAGTAGTTCTATAAAGGAAATTAATGGTTTCCTCTAAAAGACCACATACTTTGGTAATATAAAAGATGTAAAATAGTGGTAGACATATATTTATTGTTGTGCAAATGCTATGAGCAAAACATGAACATAAGAAGGATGTTAGTATATTAATACATTGTTGCAGGGGCCCCAGTGGAAGTGGTATGCTACTCTCATATGGAATAGTTCATTGTAGTCATCTCTGGCATTGTATGGTCAGATACAACATCAGCACATATAGTGTTGCAAAGCCTGGGACTGTTAAATGGAGCCAATTAGGAATGGCAGCTTTTTACAGAGATTGTGTTTTTGCCCTTTGATGTCCTCCTGTTAAAGCAGCAATGCAATGGACCAGAGGGCTGTGCAGTAGGTTAATATGTTCATGGATCCTTTGCCTTAGCTGCCTGATTGTTTTACTGACATATAGAAAGTGGTAGAAAGTTGGAAGGACACATTATTATTACATAAAAAACACCCTTAGAGATGCAAGTAAAGAAGATACTGATTTTAAAATGTAATTCCCCACTGCCCTAACTACTCTGTACTTCATACTTAGTTATCGTATAATTTGGGGCTTTACAGATGCCAAATAGATGTGACACCACTATTCCACATGGCCTGTATGAAGGATGCAAACTCATATCTTTGCCCTGTCATAAGATGTGTCAGCTGTCTTTCAGAAACTGGAAGAATTGTTTCCATTGCATATTGTAAGTGGTTATGAATCTGAGTATTTGTATTACTGGTCCAGCTGTGAGGAATTAAGAAAAAAATGGTAAGTAAGCAGGACCCAGACTGTATTCTCCTTTAATACATTTGGAGAGATAACCTCCGTACTTAAGTATACCTTTCAATTCAGTGGACCTATCTTTGAAAGTCTCAAAGACAGTACTGTTTCTGAACAGCCTGAGGATCTTCCAACAGGCATTCTACAAATCGGGTTGTGGGGTTGCACTAGTCTAGAGTAGGACACCACTGATGGCAGTTTTCTTGTGGAAGAGATCAGTCTGTATAGAGCTACTATTGTCCAGATTAATCATCTCAAATAGAAACGAGATGCAAGATGAAGATATTTCATGATTCTGTTTGATGTTGATATCATTATTGTTTAGCACCCCGCAAACTTAATAGTATAATTCAATGCTTCTCTTCTAGATTATAAAAATATTATTTATAGTTTGGTGTATGATTTTATTTAATCAAAACAATTCTACTCCAAAATAAACTAACTAAATAAAGATTAACAAATGATAATGCTCAGGTACACCACATAGAAAGCTTGATGTAAAATTTGTTACTAAAAATAAAATTGCTGTGTGTGAAAGTGAAGTAAAGTAATAGAAGAATCCATCTGTTCATTTCTTCATCATCAGTGTGTCCAATTTTAAGGAAACACCTGACGACATTTCTAGCCTTTTTCCTGTTTTGTTTTTTGTTTGTTTTTTCAGATTTGTAGATGTGATAAACATTTTCATGCAGGTATTTACAATTAAAAAAACAGTGTATAGAAAAATGTGGTAGATATAGTTTAAAGCATCTTGCACCCTGAGTACTATGCCAGCTCATATCAGTGGGTGCCGATTTTCTTTGAAGGGCAATAACTACAATTCAGCAGGTTTTCAAGTGCATTTATACACAGACACACACATGATGTACATGGTTGGTGTGTCTGAGATAATATATATATATATATATATATATATATATATATATATATATATATATATATATTGGGTGACTAATGTACATATGTAAAGTGGAAGTCAGAGATGCTCAACTTAGAAAGAGACTGCAATAGAAATTTGCAGGCTGTCTAGCAGTGGTGTCCTGCCCAGGATGCAGTCTCTTTTAGCCTACTAGTTCCTTCACAAGGAGAAAATATCCTAAAACATACGATATTGGTCCTGCCAAAACATTAGTCCAGCCATGAAATACCAGGCAATTACTTTCCAAACAAGAGAAGCCGCCAACCGCAGATGTAGGTTTTGACCTTGATGGGCCTCTTCAGTGAGGTGTAACCGATTTCTCTAGGCAACGTGAGCAAGGGGTCCACTGCTGGATTCCCTTATTACCCGTGGGGTGACTAATCCCAAGGCTAATTTGCATTTGTAAAGTGTAAGTCAGAGGCACTCAACTAGGAACGTGCCTGCAGTAGAAATTTGCAGGCTCTCTAGGAGTGGTGTCCTACCCGGGGTGCAGTCTCTTTTAGCCCACTAGTGCCTTTCACAGAGAGGAAATATCCTAAAGCATATCATACCGGTCCTGCCAAAACAGCAGTCCAGCCACAAAATGGCAGGCAATTCCTCTCTGACAAACAGTAACAAATGGGTGTACCAGCGCTGTATCTCTTGTGTAAAGATACACCGAAAGGGATGAAGTGCAACCAGAGAAGAAACTTTTTCTTTTAGAGGAAAAATGCAATATATAATAGAGGACTAGCACTGTACCTAAGTGGCACCCTAGTCTATAGCCAATAGTTAATGTTTGTAGATTATTGCACTGTTGCAGCTAGTCTTGTAGTTGCTCAAATTCAAAGATGAGCCAAAAGACCAGGAGGCATGTAGTTGTGGATAGACAGTGCAAGGACTGCATGATAAAGATATAAAGAGAAAAGCGCATACTAAATGCAGTAATTACATAGTCACACTTGTATAGCAGACACTGGGAATATTGTATGATACTCAAGCACAAAATTAGAAGCAAAAAGTGAAATAGTAACACGATAGTATTTAGAGTCAATATATGTGATCTTGCCTCTGTGTGATGGAAGCAATGTCCAATATCTTTTATATATATAAGAGGCCAGATGTATGTTTGTCCGATGCAGTCATGCTTTAACGGTTTATTCAGACTCTCAGACCAGAGGTAAAAAATAAAACACAGTTTTATTGAGAACAAATGAGGAACACAGCCCCCTAAGGGCAGAAATAGGTAATTACATGTAACTGAAGGCAATATGGTAATATAGTAGACACAGTATGGATAAGGAGCAATACTGTACAAGCAATGGAACAGAGTATAGCAAGGGTGAAACTCCAATGCAAGTAATCAGTCTCTGATGTGATGTGTAACACAATGCCCAGTAGTGGAAAAGAGCAGCCAGAGACTGCGGTGCAATGTGGAGAGCACCTAGTAGTGAGTCCAAACAGTAGTCCTCAATGACTGGCAATATGCAAGACCAACCACTAGTGCTACAGCTAAATAGTACAAGAGCCAAGAGCACTCTGCCGTGCGTAACGGTATTAACCACACTGCGTGAGCTGAATGGGACCAGAGCCAACGGCACCCTTACGGTGCTGAATGAGTTAATGACACTGCGTGAGCTGAATGGAACCAGAGCCCGTAGCACCCCTTGGTGCGTCAACAGATACCCACACTGCCAGAGCTGAAAGGGACCAGAGCCAGTAGCACCCGTTAATGCGTAAACGGATACCCAAACACTGCTACAGCCAAGTAAGACCAAAGCCACTAGCACCCTTCCGGTGCGTTAATGGATCGTGTGTATTGCAAGAGCTCTCGGTAGACAGTAACGGAAACCACAGTAACGGAAACCACCACTGCTCTGCAAGTCTAGCAGACAGGCTCGGTAATCAAGGCAGTAAGCTCAGCAAGTGTTAATGGAGAGGCTCGGTATCTGAGGCAACAAGCTCTGCAAGTGTTAACGGACAGGCTCGGTAACGGAAGCAACAAGCTCAGCAAGTGTTAACGGATGGCCCAGTAACTGAGGCAACAAGCACTGCAAGTGTTAACGGACAGGCTCAGTAATGGAGGCAGCAAGCTCAGCAAGTGGGAGGTCAGCATATAAAGCACAAGATTGACAGTTCACAATGTCGCCAAGCGAACAGACAAAGTCTCGCTGGAACCGGATCACAGGAAACTGGACAGAGGCAGGAATGTCAGCCAGGCCGGGTCATACACGGAGCAGGAGCGTCAGACAAGCCGGATCAATCACGAGCAGGAACATCAGCCAGGCCGGGTCATACATGGAGCAGGAACCAGAAGAATAGTCAGACAAGCCAAATCGGTACACAGGAACGCAGAAACACAGCAACGGAAGCACTGGTACTGGAACACCACGAAAGGGCACCTGACAGGTGCCAGATGCCCGGTATAAGAAGGCCATACTGGGCGGACATAACAAGTTCTACCAATAGGAACACACCACAGCAGAGAGTGACAGGAAATCACAGGAACCGTGATACATGCGCAGTAGAGACTGCACAATGCAGTCATGCGCAGTACACACTGTCCGAACGTTTGGCCCGTGTACACAGGCTTTTACACTAGCAGATAAATTAATATACAGGGCAGGAAATAATGCACAATATTGAATAATGATATAGTTGGACCCTTACACTCAGAAAGACTTGTCTCAATGCAAAAAAGGTCAATGGAGAGGCGGTTCAAACAGTGTCTTTCTGTGAAGCATCCAGTTGCACTGTAAGTCATTCTCATTGATGCTGTGCGATGTGCCGGACTACTCAAATGGATGGTCTGCCTTGCTATTCCACCATTTGTGTCAGATGGAGCACCTTTATCCTTTAGTTATATTAAATAAACATATTACTTACGATTTGCAGTGTGTCAGAGTCCCAGAGTGTAAGTGATAAATATATATAGCTCCACTTAGTGTGTTACTTCAACTCAAGTCACTCCATTCGGCAATGGAGCACCAAGTATTATTGGTACACTTTTCTGGTAGTCACCATATGGATGAAAAGAAGCCTGTATCAAGTCAATTGTGAGTCTACAGCGTGTAAGTGAATTTTCACTGATGCTGAACAGTATTTGTTTTTAATGTAGAGTTCAATGTTATCCAGAGCATTTCAGCACTACTGTAGGTGCCTTTTTCAAGGATCTAAACCAGGGGACCACTATTCCCCCCTATTTATTTTGATAATGACCAATCAATGGTGATGTGGCAGGTATCATCAAAGAGCTTTCCCACTTATATGATACATTGTAAAGCAATAAGGTAGAATAGAAGATCGTTTCCTAAAAATAACATTGGGAGGATACATTTTAATTGCTCTATCCCTTACAAGTTAAGTGTATGATGGTCATGTAATTTGTCCATTATCAGGTGAAGATAAAAAGAAATAATGCAAACACCTCAAATACAGAGTGATCTATAGCAATATATTTGAAATTGTTTAGGTTGGTGTTGGTTGGTTGAGCAATTATCATTATGAATCATATTGGTTTCAGATGAGGTGTCTGTGTAGATATGTATTGGACAGTTGTGGTAATTGTTTTGGTTGGTAATATGGAATTGTTGGTTGGGATAGTGTTGGAAACATCTTGGTTTTCTGTATTAAAGGGATAGTAATGCTTGCTTTTAATAAAGTTTAATATTGTATATATATATTAAAAATATAAATGCAATGATTTACGTTCCATCTCTCAAACATGTACAGTTTGAGAGATATAAGCTTCTAAACTTCCCCCCTCCTTCCCTTTTCACAGACGTCAGCACTCTAGCTGACAGAATGAGATCCTGGTCCCGGGACCAGACAACGGCTTTTCAGCAGAGCCAAAATAGCGTTGTCTAGAAAGAAATACTTCACTGGAACAGTGTGCTTGGTTTTTAAGGGCATATCTTCTTTCCTCTCTATTAAGACATGTCAGTACATGTTTATTGACCATAACTATATAAATGTGATATTATATACCAACTAGTATGAAAGCCCGTGTACACGGGCTAAAGTGCCACCCAGCGGCCTTGGCTGCTGCCGCAGAGACAGGAGCGTAGACAGGTGGTAGGCCGTTCGGAGCACCCCGCTCCGGATCAATGTGTTCAGCCAGTCTCTACTGTGTATGACTGCATCGTTCCAGCAGTCTCTACTGAGCATGTGCGTGTTAAGCACACAGGGAGCTTCACAGCCTAGCAAATTATTATAATAGAGATGTGTGTAAAGATCGGTGTATCCTTAAGGGTAAACAGCCAGGTTATGGATCTATACAGAAGGAAAATATATTTCCGCATTATACTGGACAAATAGTAACAAATGGATGTACCGGCACTCTACCTCTTGTGTAAAGATATAACGAAAGGGAAAGAGTGCAATCAGAGGAGAAACCTTTTTCTCTTAGAGGAAAAATTAAATATACAATAGATGACTAGCACTGTCCCTAAGTGGCTCCCTAGTCTATAGCTAATAGTTACTGTTTGTGGATATCTGCACTGGTGCAGCTAGTCTTGTAGTTGCTCAGATTCTAAGATGAGTCCGAAGACCAAGAGGTATGTAGTTGTGGATAGACAGTGCAAGGAGTGCATGAAAAAGATACAAAGAGAGAAAAGTGCATACTAAGTGCAGTAATTACATAGTCACACTTGTACAGCAGACAGTGGGAATATTGTATGATATGTGAGGTGACTCATACAGTATGAATATTGAATGGATAACTAAAAACATATTTTGTAGGGGTAAATATATATATGGTAATTCATATACTCAAGCACAAAATGAGAAGCAATAAGTGGAATAGTTACAAGATAGTATTTATAGTCAATATATATGATCTTGCCTCTGAGTGATGGTAGCAATGTCTAATATAGATAAATAAATGAATATACAGGGCAGAAAATAATGTGAAATAATGAATAATGTAACAGGTGTACCCTTACACTTGTTTCAATGAAGAAAGGTCTTCTTTATGACATATAAATATCTTTTGTTTCAAGTCCATGACTGATGTTTTCAACTTTTTTAGAAGGATGGCCAAAATACCATCTGGTCTTTTAAAGTCAGAATCTTCTCTATATACAGTTTATTTTATTTGTTTTTCTTTAATATCATTTTGTAGTTGTATTAGCAACTCTTTTTTATACTGTATCATCAAGTACATCAACATATTGGAGACTTGGGTTAAGGTGGCATTCCAATTTCTAAAAAAGGGAGATCATCTTTAATAAAAGTTGGTGCTTTTTTATATGAAGCCCACTTGTATTCTTTCTGCTTAAAAGGGACAGTAATGTCCCATAGTAAGTATTTAGAGTTAGGCAGAGGTTGAAAAAAGAAACTAATTTCCACAAACCCTATCTCACAAACTGCTTTGGTTTGAGAGATATAGGGATTCAAAGTTCCCCCCTCCCTCCACTTCTTCTGATGTCAGCTGTAAAGCTGAGAGCAGGAGATTCGAGTCATAGGAATCGCATTATTGCAAAATAATTAATTAATTGGAAAAGTCTACAAAGTGTGCCTGGTTGCAAGCACACTTTGTAGACTTTTCCAATTACTTAATTATTTTTAAGTATCGCGATTTGGGCTCTGCTGAAGAGCCGCCTGCTGGTCCCCGGACCGGGATCTCCTGCTGTCAGTTAGACGCTCACATCAGGAGAAGGGGAAGGAGAAGGGAATTTGAATCCCTATATCTCTCAAACCATCGTGCTTTGAGAGATAGGGTTTGTGGCAATTAGTTTCTTTTTTCAAACTCTGCGTAACTCTAAATATTTTTTATGGGACATTACTGACCCTTTAAAGCACTAAATGCAAATTTCTTTTGACATAAAGACTAACAGAGACAAAATCTTTTCTGTTGTTTTGTCTACAGTATCATTGAAATCAAACAGTCTGTTTACATTGGAAAGCCTTTGTCTGTTATCTTCAATGACATGCAAACATCTACTTGCACCCACTACAGTGTTTTCAACATTTATATTTTCATTACCATCGGTGATATTCTGAGGCTCTCCTTCCATATTCTTGGCCACTTAGAGGTTAAATATTCATACACTTGCAAGCATTTATATTCAGTATATAGTCACTTCATTTATTTTTTTATGTGTAGTCATATATTCCTTATATTATTTGACTTATATGCACAAATAAGTTTATTTCTTATTCATTCAAACATATTTTCTTATCAGTAACTGCCTGGTGAGCAATGGTAGGAGAACTGAAACATTTATCCACAAAAAGAAACTTTCAGCAGCTCAAATAACCTGGCTAAATATATGATGGTATAATCACAAAAGTGCAAAAATGGCTGCAACAATGTATACCTCTACTAGATCTGCTTTTTATTCTCAGGGTACCATATGGGCGCTGCTCAAAGTCTTTATTGGATAAAACAGTATTGAATACTTATTGTGTGACATGTGGCTCAATCCATACAGAATATGTGTAGATGCCTACAAAAAGGCTGCCAATCCCTTACACGTTGTCATCAGTTCAACAACCCTTAAATCTGAGCATATCCTCTGTCCTTCCCCCACTTGTCCACTAGGAGAGTGGAGAGGGTCTGTTCAGAATTCAGCACCACGGAGAGCATTGCCCCTTAACCCTTTCAGTGAAATAAGTATGTGAATTGCATACCCCTGAGCCACTGAAAGGTAACAGAGTGGCAGAGAAGCTATATACAGTAGTGGCCAAAAGTTTTGAGAATTACACAAGTATTGATCTTCACAAAATTTGCTGCTTCAGTGTTCTTAGATATTATTGTCAGATGTTACTATGTTACACTGAAGTATAATTACAAGCATTTCATAAGTGTCAAAGGCTTTTAAGGACAATTACATTAAGTTTATGCAAAGAGTCAATATTGGCAGTGTTGACCTTTCTTTTTCAAGACCTCTGCAATCCGCCCTGACATGCTGTCAATTAACATCTGGGACACATCCTGACTGATGGCAGCCCATTCTTGCATAATCAATGCTTGGCGTTTGTCAGAATTTGTGGATTTTTGTTTGTCCACCCACCTCTTGTGGATTGACCACAAGTTCTCAATGGGATGAAGGTCTGGGGAGTTTCCTGGCCATGGACCCAAAATTTCAATGTTTTGTTCCCCGAGCCACCTAGTTATCACTTTTGCCTTATGGCAAGGTGCTCCATCATGCTGGAACAGGTATTGTTCATCACCAAACTGTTCTTGGATGGTTGGGAGAAGTTGCTCTTGAAGGATGTGTTGGTACCATTCTTTATTCATGGCTGTGTTCTTAGGCAAAATCGTGAGTGAACCCACTCCTTTGGCAGAGAAGCAACCCCACACATGAATGGTCTCAGGATGCTTTACTGTTGGCATGACACAGGACTGATGGTAGCACTCTCCTTGTCTTTTCCAAATAATCTTTTTTCTGGATGCCCCAAACAATCAGAAAGGAGATTCATCAGAGAATATGACTTTACTCCAGTCCTCAGCAGTCCAATCTCTGTACTTTTTGCAGAATATCAGTCTGTCCCTGATATTTTTCTTGGAGAGAAGTGGCTTGTATTCTGCCCTTCTTGACACCAGGCCATACTCCAAAAGTCTTCGCTTCACTGTACGTGCAGATGCACTCACACCTGCCTGCTGCCATTCCTGAGCAAGCTCTCCACCAGTGGCACCTCGATCCCACAGCTGAGTCAACTTTAGGAGATGGTCCTGGAGCTTGCTGGACTTTCTTGGTATCACAGTGCCCGTGATCTTCTTCAGTGGCATTACCTGCCTTTCCCCACTTGTGCTTGACAGCAGCAGTCTGGTCGCTGCCTGACTTCCTGTTTGCATACACTCATCACTACAGTGTGCTCGCTATTTTGTAGACACGGCTCAATTGAACGAATTATGCTTCACCTCTCCAGTAGGCCTTATATGCAGCCTTCAAACATTGTCTGGTCGCTGCCTGACTTCCTGTTTGCATACACTCATCACTACAGTGTGCTCGCTATTTTGTAGACACGGCTCAATTGAACGAATTATGCTTCACCTCTCCAGTAGGCCTTATATGCAGCCTTCAAACATTGCTTCAGTGCCCTTTCTTGGTGTATCTGAGCATTGCTTGTATTCCTCATTGTGTCCCGTTCTTGGCTGCTGATTCCGATTTGTGTATGACCCTTGGCTCCATTTGACTACCTGATTTGTGCCTGAATCTCTTGTTTGACTACACGATCCATGCTCAATCCCTAGCTCAGTCTGACTACCTGATCCATGTATGACCCCTGCCCTGGCTGACTACCCGCTCCGTGCTAGTACTGTGGCTCTGTCTGACTACCCGATACGTTTATGTCCTTGGCTTTGTCTGACTCTGCTTACGCTATACCTTGGGCCTGGCTCTCTCTCTGTGCAGGTCCCTGGGCCTGGTATCTGCCATCGTACTGCTCCGGGTTTTGTCTATATCTAGAGGCCTTGTATCTCTCTGGTGTTACTGAGTATCTTGCCTGAACCCTAGCATTCTAGGGTGTGGTGTCTGACTGCTATGGACACTTGCGTTCTAGGGTATTTTGTCACTTTAGACCCTAGCGTTCTAGGGTATCGCACCTCTGCTGACCCTAGCGTTCTAGGGTAGAGATCGGCCACTTATCACCCTTCTCCATCTTAGGTGGTACCCCGAAACATAGGCTAGGTTCTTTGCCGTGTTCCTGGTTCCAGTACTTCGGGCTAAGTTCAGTGTCAACTCCTAAGTAGTGGACTGTAGCACACTCTCCACTCCTGACCCCGAGGAAGGTTGGGGAAGTGCTTATTTACTATTCATGGTATTATATCTTTCAATAAAGTGGTGTTAATCTTAACTGTACCTGTCAAAGTCTTTCTTTGTCTAAGCTACCGTGACAGATGTGTGCTCTGACGCATTCTTCACAACAATTGAACCCCTCTCCTTGAAGTTCTTGATGATCCGATAAATGGTTGATTTAGGTGCAATCTTACTAGCAGCAATATCCTTGCCTGTGAAGCCCTTTTTGTGAAAAGCAATGATGACAGCACATATTTCCTTACAGGTAACAATGGTTAACAGAGGAAGAACAATGATTTCAAGAACCACCCTCCTTTTAAAGCTTCTGCTCTGTTATTCTGATTCAATCAGCACAACAAAGTGATTTCCAGCCTTGTCCATGTCAACACTCTCACCTGTGTTAATGAGAGAATCACTGACATGATGTCAGCTGGTCTTTTTGGGGCAGGGCGGAATTTTTTGGGGGGATTAAGTTCATTTTCATGGCAAAGAGGGAATTTGCAATTGATTGCAATTCATCTGATCATTCTTCAAAACATTCTGGATATGCAAATTGCCATCATCTAAACTGAGGCAGCAGACTTTGTGAAAATTAATATTTGTGCCATTCTCAAAACTTTTGGCCACTACTGTACATCGCAGCTTCTCTTTCCTTCTGTACTGATTGAGCCAGTTGATGTGTTATCTGCCTATCAGTTGATTCAGGTAAACACTGAACTATAAGACACTAAGATGTAGAGTGCTTTGCGAGTCCGGTGTTTTCCTGAATCTGCTGATTGGCCCTCTCAGCTGCTTCAGTCAGTATAGAAGGGAAGAGAAGTTGTAATATATATATTCTCTGCAATACTCTCATTTTGGAACCCGTTCATTTGCACAGGGATGTGCAATCCACACCTCTTGGTCTCCAGAGACAGAGGCTGATTCTCTGGCTTTTGTGATTGTCCTAAGTATCTCTGCCCACTTCTCATCCATTCTACCTACTTCCTACCCTGTTCCACCCAATACCCAACAATTCTAATATTAAACTCCACCTCTTCTCCTCTCAATCCCAACTAAGCTCCACCAACTTTATGTCTCAATTCTCATCATTTAGACATGCCCATTCCCAGCTCATGAGTCATGTCCAGGGACTCCAAAGTAGGAATGCATATTCCCTGATGCTATTAGCCAGTCAATATCATATACCCATTGTCTATAAAATAATGCAAGTGTACAGCTGTTACATGGAACATCTGAATGTATAATTAAAGTGCCCACATACTTGTTTTGAAAAACAAAGAATATCCCTGGAAATAGGAGTCAGGTTGCAGATTGGAATAACACAGTAATCATATTGGTGCAAATCCCACCTCTAGAGCCGGCATTTCACTGTACAACTCAGGTGCCCAAATAAAGCTTATTAACCCCCCAGTAATTACAAAGGTCGTCATGGTCTAATTGCCAAAAACTGGGATTTGAAACATTAAAGCTGAAGACTAAGTAGCTCTTGTATTGTCTGTTTCCAAACAGAAGTCATACATAACTTTTGTTGGTGCAAGATACACAATGTACATGTACAGTTGGCACATATAATGCCATTTCTTCCTGTATTGTCCACCTGTTCTCTGTAAGTACCATATCATGAAAACGACATGTTCTAGGTCAAGAGTGGTCATCAATGTATTTTCTGTTGTAGATCAGTAAAGTTAGAGTGCTTCACACTATTCATCCCTATGATAAATAGACAAAACTCCTACATTAACCCCTTGAGGAATAGGGGGACTCACACAGTATTGCAAAGCAAAAAAGTGCAGGCCATCTGGTCCTCGTGGGGTTAAACAGTCCCAAATATCATCTGTCAGTGAAATAATAAAAAAATGCATTGAATAAAAAACATTAATTGTTGCAAAATAGTCTTTCAACAAAGGCATGCTAAAATCTAAAGCATCCATCTAAGGTACGAACTATCTGGTTTTACATATTTCATTCATGACATGAATAGTAGAATGAAAGTTGATTATAACAGAGCAACATAACCTCATTTGGCAAGGACAAAAACATAACAAACTCACACAAAACTTGCAATAAGAATGCTGTGGTGGCACTGAATAGACTTTACTCATAGCTTAACTCTGGCCAAGTTGAATAAATTACCTTTTAGATTGGACTGCTCTATCTCACTTTCATTAACTGTTAATAAACTGAACCATAGCTGGGCAACATATGGAGCCCTAGATGCTGCTGAATTATAGTTTGCACTGAGCAGGTGAGAATGAAGGGAAATGTAATCCAACCATCCTTCCTATATAATAATTCGCCAAAATGTGTTCAAAGACAAAGTCATGCACAGTAGAGACTGCTGTGCATGCTGCAGTCATGCGCAGTTCAGACTGTCCGCACCGCAGCGTCCAGCTCAGTATCAGCAGCGGCGCAGTCAGTCTCTACTGCACATGACTGCCCCGCGACCGGCTGGGAGTGTCACTAGTAAATTTATAATCACAGATTGCTTTACCTGGTTTAGAATATATGTGTTGCATATTCTAATTAAATTGACTGGCACAGTTGCAAGCCTGCGCACTTCAGCATGCACTCACCAAGTCAGATCAGCCCTGCCTCAAATGATTTGTTGCGGGTATCTCTACATTTTTATGTTATTACACCTTGTTCTACATAGGAAAATCCCAAGTAATTGCCAGCACCAGTCACAAAGTCAGTACTCCATGCCGACCCCTTACTATATACTCCAGATGAAAATGGATCTTATGTATCAAAGCAAAAATGGAGCAATTCTGGGGTAAAACAACTGCACCATATTACCCAATGTACCATTCATTTAAATTTGACTTTTTTACCCTTTGAATACTAGAGAGGAGTCTAATGCATTGCTTTGCAAAACACTGGATACCTTACTAGAATTCAGGTGGTTACAATTTGTATTTGTCCCAGAATTACTCCTTTTTTGCTTTTATACATAAGACCCAATGAGTCATTGTCAATGCAAACCAGTCAATTATACTCTGCTCCCCTGTTCCTGTTGTCATTACCTGATGATGTTGGAACAGCTTATTCCAGGTACCAGAAAGAAGCAAGGCTTCATGACTAATGATAATACTATGAAGGTAAAAGAAGTTTGAACTGGCTTTCACAATACATGCAAGATGGAGTGGTTACCTTGCTTGTAGATATGTCAGTGTCCGTTTTAGTAAAATTATTAGTTGGGGGTGGCTCAGTGCTCAAACAATCTTGAAAGGTTAGTGTTTTCTGGGATTTGTAATGTTGGGGGGCATGCTGTAGTATCCAGGGTCATGCTTTGCATCTCCAGCCTCCCTTCCTCTTCCTTCCCAGTGAAACCTTCAGTGGAAGCTGAGATATCCTTTAACCCTATACTTCTCAGAGTTTCTTGCAGAGAAACTCTGCTGTATCTTGTATTTCTACTGCCCTTCTCCTCCCCTGCTCATTTCATCTATTCCTCCCATTTTAAACACATTTTATCCCTCTTTTCTTATCTTCTCTCCATGTAATGTTGTGTATATGCTTTGTTGCTTGATTTACAAATGTCTCGTTTTTGTTACTACAGAACTCAACTCACTGAGATGAATCATAAAAGAAAATACAACTCAGTTCCCACACAAGTGGAGCCTCACGCTTCCTTTGTCAGTCCAAGAATGATGTGCCCTCTTCCGCACCTGAGGTATTTATCTTTAATACTTTGGCCATTCTTCTCATGTATTAGAGATTTTCCTGCATAGTAAAACAAGTGTAGTCTTTAGTGAGATGCTTCTTTCAAATGGTGTAACAGGTAAAGTTTGTCTTTTGTAATATTCAGTTTTATATTGTGGCCATGAGATGGAGAAGTTGATATGACTATCTATGGAGTATTAATCTAAGATTCACCCTTTTTGTTAGACAGCAATAGAGAAAATGCCAAACTGACACCAGATGGTACTGTTTCTAACAGGTTAGTTAGGCTAAACAAGTTTGAACTGTAACTGGCCTTGAAAGAAGCATCTTCCCAACCATAAGAGTGCCAGTGTTTTTCTTGGCACGAAAAACCAAAACCAAGGTGTATGTTTTTCATAAAGAAACTGCACTGCTCCTTTAGAAATAACAGGATAATGATCTTTGATGAATGATGGCTGACACTTATACCTGAGCAGTCAGTCTTTCATGCTGTTTGATTGAATACAAAATGTGCGTCTAATGAATTGAAAAGACACATTGGGCCTGCTATATCAGTAATTTCATTTCTTGCATGTTTAATCTAATGGTAAACAGAATTTACCCTTGTATGACACCTTATTGTATTATTTATAGACAAAGGGATAGTATTGCCATGTATTTATAAACATTACTTTTGTAGTCATTCAAAAATAAAACTTATTTTATTATCCCTCAAACCTTTATTCTGGACCAAAGTTCCCCCTCCCTTTCCTTGACGTCAGCGCTCTAGCTGACTGCAGGGGAATCCGGTCCCGGGACCGTCAGAGGCTCTTCAGCAGAGCGCTGACGTCAGGGAAAGAGGGGGGAAGAGGGAACTTTGGTCCCAACTATCTCTTAAACCATAAAGGTTTGAGAGATGAGACTGGGGGCATTAAGTTTTATTTTTGAATGCCTACAAAAGTAATGTTTATAAATACATGGCAATACTATCCCGATAAATGTATAAACTGTTGTTATTGTGAGATGACGAACATTTTATGTCTTAATTGCCCTGTGCGATCTTTCTTTGTATGCATTTTTGTTCTTATTTCTATTGCATACTAAATTATAATGTCCTGTTTACAGCTGGGCTGAACATGAAGATGTATGGAATATTCTTGTGATGAAAGATGAAGTCTACCAGAAAGAGAGAACTGCTTTTGTGAGAGGTCATCATCAAGACTTCAATGCTAGAGCAATAGTTCTAGATTGGCTTATGCAGGTGTGTTTTGTTCTGATAAGGAGGGGATATTTGCACTTTTTGTTTTGCTATTTACCTATGTGGTCTATTGAATTTGATATAATGAGGCACTTGAATGAACACTAGAGTGCTGCAAACATCTACAGCAGTTTAAAGGGGCTAGTAAATTGTCACCACCTGATGATGTTGGAACCGCTAGTAATTATTGTGCAAAGAAGATATAGTGTAGAATAGGGGTGCCCAAAAATCTCCTCCAATATATTATACATGCCAGGATTTGAGGATATCCGTTATGGAGAACAGGTGAACCAGCTGAAATGAACAAGCCACTGATTAACATGGCTATGCTTAATCAGATAAATAATTATGCTGAGGAATACACAAAGTAATTTGGTATACTTGCATTTATCAGCAATATAGGTAAGAGTACAGAAGTCCCACAGTAGCACGCATAATTTGAACCACTATTTTGTACACCTAATATAAAAAATATAATCGTTAAATAAATTAATTTGAGATCATTTCACTAATTAAGTTTGATACAATACTTTACAGTAAGTGGAAGTCTTTTCCTGAATTTGTGAGAGGGGCTGAAGGACAATATAAGCAGGGCAGCAACCCCTTCCACTGGGTACATATCTAGTGTAGCCTCCCCCACTTTCTGCAGCCCTATTTTTTGTGAATAGTTATTAGCTCAGCATTCTAATTAGGCTGACCATGTCGAGTCTACCCCTAGATAAAGGGGAAGGGGGGCACCACATTGGTTATCATTTATACCCTTCTAATAATTCATCCTTGTAAGCCCTGAGCACAAATAAATGGATTAAAAATTAGTTGTGCATATGCATGCAAAAATATGCAATTTTATTTAAATATAGAATAAAATGTAATATATATAATAATCAGTGAAAATGAAAGTATTAGTGGATATAAGAATACAACACACCGATATATCCCACATATATGACAAAGTCATATATTAGGATATATAAAACTGAAGTACAGTAAAATATGTCAAACAATATGGAATTTCCCAGTATATAAATATACATATACAGGGCTCAAAATTTCCACTCAACATTAGCCAATGGCGATTGAAAATTTAGTCCTGGCTAGTAGAAATTCAGCCCTGGTGGGTATGTTATGGCTTGCAGTGGCGAGTAACTTTTCAGGTCTGGCTAGTAGCAAAGGACTTCCAATTTTAAGCCCTGATATATATGTTTAGTCCCTACATAAATGTATCCAGAGGTATTGGCTATATTTCAATACAGCAGTACATCAGGGGTTAATTGCCCATTACAAATATTAATACAGTTGGTTGCAGCGTATATGAATACCTGTCTCACCCTGTACATCGCTATGTTAACCCTTTGAGTGCAAGGGTTACCTTTAAAGCGGCTGGTCTTTTGCTATGTGAGATCTGCCCACTGTGGCATATTAATCACATCCCACAGAACCTGTATGTATATATTTATACACACACAATAATTTTTTAATTTAACAAAGAGCTCAATCTAACAGGGAGAGTCGAACCCTTAGATTAACTCTTGCAATCCCTAGATACATCTATACTGCCAACACTCTCATATCACACAACTCTGATATACGGTATATAAATTATCCTGTGTAACTTCTAAAAATATGCTAGCAAATACTGCAAAATTCTGCTTCTATGTGGCAATCCTCCTAGTATGGCCAGCCCTCCAAGGATGGTCACTGGGCTACCACACATATATTGGTTGATAATAATCCTTAAAAGTTTTACAGGAGTAAAAAAATATGTATGTGCCAATCCATTGATTGAGTATTGATCCATGTGGAATGGCGGGTCTCTAGATACCTGAAAAATCCCCTTTCCTTAGTTTTTAATTTACCAACCTTTCTAAAAACAAGTTTTACACCAGAGTGTGGTGCTAAGAGACTGCAAATTGCACGGGTGAATATTTTAAAGAAAACATTTGCCCATTTAGTAATAATTGGTCTTTATGTTCAGAAAGGGCCTCTCAGAATGTCTTACATCACTTATTCCCTTATTTCTCACATGCAGTAAGCAATGAACAGACCAAGTGCACACCTCCCCTATAGATAACATGTCTGATAACATTTTCTTTAGAGAAAGGGAGTTACATACTTTTCTTATGTATTCTTGTGGAATTATATTACAATCAAACTATAAGACATCTGGAATAAGGAATACTTTTCTCTTAAACACAGGCTTTTAAAAATAAAAATGTAAAATCATTCAAAATGGCTTCATCAGTCCATTCTGATTATATGTTACCCTCACAGGGCAAACTCTCTCACTATTCACTCCTAGCCTATATGACATTTGAGGAAGTTTTGGACACTTGTGTTGTAGATTTGTAGACTGAATTTGTTCCGCTTTATGATGGAACTGTTGCTATTGCTGTCTGTACATGTCTCCAACAATTAGACAGCAATAGTGTTTATTGCACATTTAATAATTTCTGATCCCATTGTGCCTCACTGTTTCAACAAAGAGAAGCATTTTGCTTTGACTCTTTGTGACTGTGACAGTGGTATGATGGGCACAGTAATATTGGTTACAGGCATCTAACTTGGAGATTTCTTATCACAGTTTTCTTTTTCATCACTTAGGTTTCAAAATTCTTCAAACTTCGCAGAGAAACCTTTTATTTAGCCAGTGACTATTTTGATCGGTACATGGCTAAAAAGTCAGGATTTGTTGATAAAAATGTACAGCTCATTGGGATAACAGCTTTGTTTATTGCTGCAAAAATGGAGGTTTGTAACTTAAGATTTCATTTTTCAAAATATGTATACATTTGCGTGTATGTGTGAAATCCCAAAACCTTATTAAGTCCAGTGTGTTTGGTGTTGAAATAACTGATCATCTTAATTTCAAATGTCTTTCTCTCCTGTTTATTTACATAGAAGAGAAAGACATTGAAATTAAGATGATCAGTCGCTTCAACACCAAACACAATTTACTTAATAAGGACTTGGGATTTCTTTCATATTACCAACAATTTACATTATGTTTCCTTCTATCTATTTTGTTCTGGTGCATGTTTACGCACCTCTCTCACGATATTTTTCTACTTGTATCTATGCACTGTGATTCTGGCTGTCTTCCACTGTCTCTCGTGCTGCCACCTTCCCCTCACATTCCTATCAAGGGATTCATTTCTTATCAGTTTTAAACTTTTATTTACTTTAATTTTCTATTTTTTTTCTCATTTTACCAGTATGCCTTAGACTTGGCAAAGAGAGTATATCTCTCAAAAGTTTGACTACATGTCATTGAACGTTAGTCCAATAAAAAAGGTATTATTACATACTGCTGTACTTATTCATTTGACCTACAGTGGGGCAAAAAGTATTTAGTCAGCCACGAATTGTGCAAGTTCTCCCACTTAAAGAGATGAGTGTGTGTATTGTGTGTGTGTGTACTGCATGTGTGTTGTGGGTGTCCGTTGTGCGTGTTTTGCACATTTGTGTTGTACATATGTGTGTTGTGTGTATATATTGTGTGTTTGTTGTGGTGTATTGTGTTGTGTGTGTATTGCCTGTTTGTTGTGTGTGTGTACTGTGCATCTGTGCCTTGCATGTGAGAGTGTATTGTGCATGTGTGTATTGGTTGTGTTTGTGTGTTTACACGTGTCTTATGTGTGTTGGTGTGTTGTGCGTGTGTATTTTTTGTGCAACTGTATATTGTGTGTGTGTTATGTGCGTGTGTATTGTGTGTGTTGTGTATTGTGGGAATGTGTGCTGTGCATGTGTGTGTATTTTCTATGTGTGTATGTGTATTGTGCATCTTTTGATGTGTTTGTGTTTATAGTCTGTGTGTTGTGGGCATGTGTGTTGTGTGCATATTGTCTGTGATGTGCATGTGTATTACATATATGTATTGTGTGTGTGTGTTGTGTGTGTATTGTGTGTGTGTGTTGTGCGTATGTACTGTGTGTATGTAGTGTGTGTTGTATATATTGTGTTGTGTGTGTATTGTACATGTGTATTGTATGTGTATATTGTTTGTGTGTTGTGTGTGTGTGTTGTATGCGTGTATAGTGTGTGTGTTGTGGTGTATTGTGTGTCTGTGTGTATTGCTTGTATATAGAATTTGAAACATAGAAACATAGAATTTAACAGCAGATAAGAACCATTCGGCCCATCTAGTCTGCCCAGTTTCCTACTGTGTAAAAAACATACAACCACAAACCTTTTTTGGTCCTTGGTCTTTTCTTATGTTAAGGACCGCCTTATGCCTATCCCATGCATGCTTAAATTCTGTCACTGTATTGACATCTACCACTTCTGCTGGTAGGCTATTCTACTTGTCTACTACCCTCTCAGTGAAGTAAACCTTTCTTACATTACATCTAAACCTGTGTCCCTCTAGTTTTAGACTATGGCCTCTTGTCCTAACGTTTTTACTCTTTTGAGATTTACTTCCATCCTGTACTTTGTTGAATCCCTTCATGTATTTGAATGTTTCTATCATATCCCCTCTCTCTCTTCTCTCCTCCAAGCTATACATATTCAGATCCTTTAGTCTATCCTGATATTTATTTTCCTGTAGACCAGTCACCATTTTAGTAGCCCTTCTTTGAATTTTCTCTAGAGTATCAATATCCTTCTGGAGATGGGGTCTCCAGTACTGTACACAATATTCTAGGTGAGGTCTAACTAGAGATCTGTACAGTGGCATGACTACTTCCCTTTTTCTGCTACTAATGCCCCTAGCTGTACAACCCAGTGCCCTGCTTGCATTCCCCATCGCTTTATTACATTGCCTGCTTACCTTTAAGTCATTAGAAATAATTACTCCCAAATCCCTTTCCTCTGTTGTCTCTGACAGCACAGTACCCTTAATAGTATATTTTTCCTTTGGATTTTTATGTTCCAAGTGCATTATTTTACATTTTATCAACGTTAAAGTGCATCTGCCACACTCTTTACCATTCTTCTAATTTACCTAAATCATTCGCCATTTGGCTTTTTCCCCCTATTGCAGATCTTTGTATCATCTGCAAAAAGGCATACCTTTCCTTGAAGACCTTTTGCAATATCACTAATAAAAGTATTAAAAAGAATGGGCCCCAGTATAGATCCCTGAGGTACTCCACTAGTAACAGTCCTTTCGTCCGAATATTCTCCATTGACTACCACCTTCTGTCTCCTGTCACTCAGCCATTGCCTTATCCATTTCACTATTTTTACATCTAGACCCAAACACTGCAATTTATTTATGAGTCTTCTATGAGGGACAGTGTCAAATGCTTTACTGAAATCTAGATAAGCTATATCTACTGCTCCCCCTTGATCTATTATTTTAGTTACCCAGTCAAAAAAATCTATGAGGTTAGTTTGACTCATATATATATATAATTGTATTGTATAGAATGTGTGTGTTGTGCGTGTATTGTGTGTGTGTGTGTTGTGATATGTGTGTTGTGGCTCTCCTATTTCTCTGTGTTTCTTTTCAAACTCCCCATAACATTCAGTCTCTCTTCACATCAATATTTACCTCCCCCACCCCTGCTTCATTCCATCACTGCCTCTCTCACTCCTCTGTTTCTCATTCAGTCCCTACCCCCTCTTTGTTTCATTTGCCCCCTCCTCCTCTCATGACATTTTGCCCCCCTTTGTCCCTCACATTTGAGCTATGATAACTTCTTTCCATTTTCACCTGGCACCGGCTTGTCTTACCTTGCTGCCTCCCCTGAATGTGTGGTTCTGTGCCTACCAGTTGATGGTAGAACAACACTAAGGAAGCAAACTATGTAAATGTGGGGATGCAGTGGTACAAGGCTAGCGGTCACACACTTTCAGAACTGTAGTGATACAGTCGGACAAAGCTGGGGGGCACAAAGTGTAAGGCGTATACCCATTTACCCAGCCACACATACACACATACATTTGTAACACCAAAAAAAACATGTAAAACAAAGCCATACTTGTTAGAAAATATAATTATATCTAAAATATTTTTTCTCTTGTATATAGACTTTAGTTATTGTTCTGTATTTCAGGAACTCACTTACCCTTCATTGAAGAGCATTTCCGACATTACTGGCAACAGCTGCACAGAAACAGAAATTCTCGATATGGAGGCAGAAATATTGAAGGTAAGCTACATGCAAAACTGATATATAGCATTAAGTTTCATAACTTTGTCATCTGTACAAGATGTACATAACAGTACAGGATGATTATAGTGAAAGATTATGCATGTGTATTGCAGGGATTATTGTTTACACATAGCACACAGCTCTGGGCTATTTTGTGAATCCCGGGTGCATGTAGTTCATCTGCATTTATTTGCCCAATACACATGTTCCTAAAGTGGAAGTTGATTCAAAACTGCCTATATGTTAAGTCAGCCAAACACCAGCAGACACATACTTTAGGAGATAATTGATACTTTTATTTCAGGAAAAAGTGAAAGTCTCTGAGTACAGCTCAGAGCTTAAAGGGATAATAATGTTTCACAAAAACATCAGCTCCAATTAATCTTCATAGTATTTGAACCATAGACAGTATTATTTCAATACTATCAGAGTTGTAGTTCAAGAGTAATTGAATGATAAAGTTCCCCCCTCCAGTCCCTTTTACTTAGTTTAAGCCACCTCGCAGATGTGGGATCTGGTCTTGAGACCAGACAGCACACAGCAAGGGACAATCTTCTTACTGTGAGAACAGTGAAAACCCTGCCCCCCTTGAAAGGTTTTCCCCTTATGCTAATTGAAGATTGTCCCTCTCTTTAATCCACCTGGACACCACCTCAGAGCTGCACAGGGCAGGAGGGAGACATTTTATCATTCAATTACTCTTGAACTACAACTCTGACAGTACTGAAATAATACTCTCCATGGCCCAAATACTATGAATATTAATTGGAGCTGCTTTTATTGTAAAACATTACTATCCCTTTAATTAGCAGACGAAATCAAACTGAACAGCTTCATTAGCAGATAGAGACTTGTCAAGTCCACTTAAATGTGATGTACTTTGGTATGGCTAGTCCTCTGCTCCACCATCCATACACACTTAGGGCTCTATTCTATTACCAGCACTACAAAAAACCCACCTGGATAGGCGAGCAATGCTAGGGGGGTGTCAGGAGGGGTCTTGATTCCCTCTTGAGGTCTGAACTATTTATTTTAAAGACAATTAAAATATGATAAAAAATTTTTTTACACATATACAGGCAAAGTATGCAGCTGCATAACTTGCCTTTTAACATTATGAGTACCAGATGGGTAGCAAACACATTGCAATACATTGTTACCTCTCTGGTACTCATAGGGTTAATCGTGCAATACAAATACAACGAGAGCATGTCGAGAAAAATAGGAGAAGAAAAATGTCGAACTTTACAGCTGACATCAGGAAAATGGGAGGGAGGGTGGGAACTTTGAATACAAATATCTCTCAAACCATAGCGGTTTGAGAGATAGGATTTGTTGCATATAGGTTCATTTTTTAAGCACTGCAGAACTTTATTTTTTCTGGGACATTACTGTCCCTTTAATTGATCAATTTTAAATCTTAACATAACAAAGCTAAAGCCATGCATCCATCATATTTAGATTTTGCCTTATTACCTTTGTTGGTGTTTGTCACATAGAGTCTTACATCCTTGATATCTTCTCTTTAGACACTTGAATGGCATATGGGACCAATGACTTCTGCATCCTGGGTTAATATCTTCTTGCAGGTTGACTATTTCGCTGACTCTTCAGAATTCTTGTTACGTCAGTTTCCACTCAAAAAATATGCTAAAATTATGAAGGTGAGTTATTTGGGCTTTTTTTCCTGTTATATTTGTACTCTCTCTCTCTCTATAGATTAAGTTAATCATCTCGTCGCTTTAATTCTATTCCCATTCTAGTTGCTGGATTTGTGCACAGTTGATGCTGGCTGTCTGGAGTATTCATATAGAGTTCTTGCAGCATCGGCAATATATCATTTTGTTGGTATGAAGAGAATTGAAAAAGCATCAGGTGTGTGAAAAAAATTATTCTAATTCATCCTGGGGTGGGAAGGTCAGATCTAGACCTATGAGTAACACGCTCTGTTTGAAAGAATTTGATCATTTGAAAGACTGTACAGACAAATAATTAACTTAATTGCCTTCCCTCACCTACAACTGAAATAATGCTACCTTGATGTAAGGCACTCATAAAACAAGTTCGGGTTATAACACTTTGTGACAGTTTATAATTTTCTTCCCTTATAAAGACTCAGAGGGAAGTTATTCCCTACTTTTGTTACAAGTTCATCTTACCCCTAATATTATATACTAGTGTAAATGCCTGTGTACACTGGCCAAGGTCTGGAAAATGTTAACCCTTTGAGTGCCAGAGGGGTACGCAACACATTGTGTTGCAATGTGTTGCGTACCCCTCTGCCACTCAAAGGGTTAACAGGCCACTACCTCACTGCTCCACGCAATGTAGTCTTGCGTAGCCTCACTCACGCGATGCAATCATGCGGAGTAGAGACTGCCTGAATGCGGGCAGTCTCTACTGCGCATGACTGCATCGTGACAAACATCCTAGCAAATTATTATATAGGCTGTAGAACGGTCTCACAATTCAATAGAATATAGTGGGTGCAATAACGGGAGGGACGATTGATTCAAATATATTTCATAGTACACAAAAGAAAACAAAATCAGGAACTTATAGGAAATATAGTAAGGGATACATTTAGTAATTCCCACACCTCTCCTTTCATGTCAAAGAGACCATTTTGGTATATTACATAAGCAGGTCCATTAAAATTGTTTCGATCTTTAATCAGTAGTAAAAGAAACACTCACATGGGTGTCATTTATTATTTATGGTTACAAACAAAAACAACGGTGTTATCAAGAAAGTATATGATCCTAATAATATTATTTATTCTTGTAAGCGAGATGAGATAGAGGGGTAATAGAGTGTGTGTGTCATTGGTAACACTTATATATATGTTGATGGTTGCCCAGCATATATTTGCTGAGTTCAGTCCTCATACAAATTCATATGTCAGTGACTAATTTGTATAATCCCTTCAGGCTTTCACAAGAGATTATACGTTAGTAGCATAGCTTGATGTTGTGTATCATGTACTGCAATTATGTTGCTTGTTAATATTGAAGTACCTTTAGTTCATCTACATGATGATTTATCAAAAATAATGACCTTTTTGTTCATGTCACATGGATAAGAATATATACAGTATGGCAATCAGTCTTATGATTTCAATACTATCACCTAAAATATCTTCCACAGACATTCTTAGTGCAAGTATATAAACTTGGTAAAGACAGCTATAAAGTAGATCCACTGATTGCTGAAGACAGTTAGCAATATGCTATTGCATGGCAAGCTTTCTTAGTGATAAGCCTTTAATTCCTCACTGATGTGTTGGTAGGTGATAGTCTAGCCATAAGGTTCTCATCCCTTTAATTGTAAGGCCTCTTACTTATTTAAAAGCGAATACACCTTTAAGGCTTTTTAATAGTAATATCGAGGTCAGATTACAATGTATGCAATGCTGCCCAGTTATACATTACCACACAACTGTTAATAATTATCTCTATCTCAAGCTCCTTGTAGTTAAGCCGCATTCTGAATAGACTAGCTACATTTAAATCATAGTTGAAGAGATCAGAGTTACACAGTCCAATGGGCTACAATTCCTGCCCATTTAACTGTGCACTAACTCAGACTTAGTATAACTAACAGCCCTAGCGGTTATTCCTCATTCTAAGCTACCGGCTAGTCTTATTATTATTAGGATGTTAATTATTATTGCAAGTCCTTATTATTATCCCATAATATTCACAATAGCACTGTCCAACGCATTCTGCCACATCCGCGGCTTTGTCAGGGGCTTGTGGTGATAATGAAAAATGGCCTGCCATGCTGCAATTTATTCACCCTTATCAATGATGGGTGTATCTAAATGAAAATGTTGTAGTAACCAGTCATCTGCGAGCATGGTCATTTCCCATGATATGGATATGCATCAGTTGGTTAGTAGCAGAAATATGTACCAAATAGAAAAATAATTAACCCATTATTCATCTGGCAAATTTTTCACTCAGGCCAGTATACCTAATGGTTATGTAATTAACGCATAGTAAACCATGCACATTTTTTGGTTACTTGTTTATACATGACAGCATATTACACATTAGAGAACCACAAATACCAAGGGAAATCACACCTGTCCAAAATGATAAGTACACGTAAAGGAACAACTGAGTTAGATATTATGATACAGGTACCTTGTCCTTGTGAAAAGATCACCAGTTGTACTGAATGCCAAACAAAAATAGAAAAGGATAACTGGAGCCAAAGAAAGTATTCTTAGAGTAGCAGAGGTGAAGGAGAGGATATATATATATATATACTAGTGTAAAAGCCCGTGCACACGGGCCAAGGTCTGGGAAATGTTAACCCTTTGAGTGCCAGGGGGTACTCAATGCATTGCTTTGCAATGCGTTGTGTCCCCCTCTGGCACTCAAAGGGTTAAGCGGCCACTACCTAACTGCTCCACGCGATGCAGTCTTACGTCGTCTCACTCACTTGATGCAGTCATGCACACTAGAGACTGCCTGAACACGGGGAGTCTCTACTGCGCATGACTGCATCATGACAAACATCCTAGCAAATTATTATATAGGATGATGATAGATATTTCAATTTCCCTAATACACAGATAGGTCTAAATGTACAGAGTATCTGAAATCTGTAAAAAATATACAAATATATAAATATTCATAACCCTGAATAATACAATTTGTAAATAACACAAATTGATCCAAATGTTGACACCACATCTTTACCAGTTATCTAGAGTCATAAACTCACCTGTTAATCGCATCCAATATTAAGATGAAAAATGAGTTGATGAAATGGGAATGAGAAGCTCAGTTAAGTGATGTAGATGAAATAAAATTCTATAAGTAGTGTCTCCACTCTGTCTAAAATGCAGTTATCTGCAACAATGGTCTTGTGCCACTGATACCCTGATACTTGAAACGACAAGAAGTGAAATATTCTATCCAGAAGTAGAATTATTTAGGCTTTATTTCATGTTATCTATTCACGTTTTAGATATGGGACCATTGAAATATATTGACTATAGCTGCCATATTCATTCATAGAATTTTAGGGTACTCAAATACCAATGTAATATTCATCTCTATTTTAAGGATAGAGGTATTCAATTTATTCAATTCACTGTACGGATCTACCTGTACCTATGGGGTTAACTAATCTTCTGGATATTTTAGTTTAAAATACATATTTTAGGTACTTAAGAGATGTTCCCGCTTTTTGTGTGAAACTAGTTTTTAAGATATAGATTTTAGTAATACTGTGTGATGTTTCTTGATGTTTTTAGGCTATGTTTGTAATTATATTCTCCAATACCTATACACCTTTTAATATTTTTATAATTAGGAGGTAATCATGCAGATCTACTGAGAAAGGCTGAGACGTAGACTCAATTAGGAAATTGTTAATCAATTGTTTGGCTGATTGCAATTTTTGCGGTCAGGTGGCTAATCGAGTGATAATGACCAGGCGGTATATAGCAGGCCGATAGGAACTGACCCATATTCATACCTTTTGTATGTTCCCCTGTGGAAGTGGGATAAGACCCACGATACTTGTTGGGAAATTAGTGCACTCATCTAGTGCTAGTCCCTTTGCCTGTCCCCCTGTGAGAAATTCTCGGGCGCACATCACAACCTTCACCCTCACACTCTTAATAGCCTTGTAAGTGGACTGTATACTGGACTGTCAGTTACATCTGACAACCATATGGATCCTTAAACCACCTGATGGGCTAAAAGGAATTCATCTGGAGGTGAGATATGAGAAGGAACGACACCAGAGAGACACAGCATTGAGGAAGAACAAGCAGGGTCTTTTGTAATGCATAAAGCTGAAGAGGAGGGCAATGTGAGTGCATTGGTTTATTACTTTTATATATGTATTTTCAATAAATTACTACACTTAGTAGGTTTTCTTCTGTCTTGTTGCACTTCTTGTTGTTTCAAATTGCACTGAATAAACATTAAGCTATATTACTTGAGGGGACAGAAGAACTATGGCTAAGTTGCAATCATTTGATATTTTCATCCTTTAATAAATGAGCTCAATGTAAATCCCTCATTTAAATCATTAGGGTTCAAGCTTTCGAATGTAAAAATCCATTGAGCTTCTTTTCTCAGTAGTCATCGTTTCTTGAGGTACTTTTGACATTCTGAATACCTCTAAATGTAATTACTTCAGTGTTTCCATTTTGAACTTCTGTGACAAGTTGAGCTACATGTCTTTCCCTTTTATTCCTTATGTCGCCATGGTGTTCTTATATTCTAAACCTGATTTGTCCTTTAGTTTTACCAACATAATGTTTTCCACAAGTGCATACTGGTATATTACTCCTATAGATTTACAATTAATACATTGCACTGTTCCAAAAACTTTTGTGGCATCAAAGTTATAAAAGAATTTATCCTTTAAAACGGAATTATATGCGGAACACTGTCTGCATGGGTAGATATCCCTAATAGTAGATCTCAACCAAGTACCCTTTGTCTCCTTTTGGAAATAGCTACGGACAGCATGTCTTTGATATTCCTACTCCTCCTATATGTGATATTTGGAATAACATGTAGCACCTCAGCAAGGTAGATTACATTAATTTGATTTCACAATGTTCTCGATCATAACTACCCACCAATCTAATGATTTTAGTGTTGTCTTTTTTATTGATCAAAGTAGTTCATCTCTATTAGAATTTAATGCCATCTTATAAGCCCATTTGAGGGTTTTATTACTATATCCTCGAGACAAAAATAATTTGTTGTAATTTATTGTCCTCTGTTTGGAATTCCTCAACAGTGCTACAGAGCCTTCTTACCTTAAATATTGAACTACTGGGATGCCCCTTTTAAGGAGTTCAGGATGTTGGCTGTCCTCCCTTAATAGGCTATTTGTAGCTGTATTTTTGTGAAAAAACTATGTCTTTATGTCCCTCTGTAGATAGAGATATCCAAAAAAGATATGTTGTTCTTGTTTATTTCACTTGTGACTAGAAGATTCATATTATTGTTATTAATTTTGCCAGTGAATTCATTAAATAAATCCACTGGTCCAGACCAAATCAGCAATATATCATCTATGAATTTCAGCCATAGGTTGACATGCTTAGTGTTCATCTCTATCTTTTCACTGAAATTGTATTGATGTTCCCACCAATATAACTAAGTAAAGGTTGATGTATGTTGGAGCTCGTATACTCCCCACAGCCTGACCCCTTAGTTGATGATAATATTTGTTACTGAAGACAAAATAGTTGTGCATGAGCACAAATTCTAGCTACGAGTTAAATGTAGCTAATCTATTTAGAATGTGGCTTAACTGCGAGGAGATTCAGAGGAAATTATTAACAATTGTGTGGTAGCTATGACATTCAACAATGAGGGCAATGTGTAACTGGGCAAATGGCAGCATTGTGTACATTGTGATCTGACCTCAATATACCTATTACAAAGCCTTAAAGGTGTATTTGCTTTTAAATAAGTCGGACGTCTTGCAATTTAAGGGATGAGAACTTTATGGCTAGACTATCTCCTACCAACACATCAATGAGGAATTAAAGGCTTATCACTAAGAAAGCATGCCATGCAATAGCATATCTCGAAGCATCTTCAACAATCAATGGAGCTACTTTATAGCCTTCTATGCCAACTTTATATACTTGGACTGAGACTATATGTGAAAGATACTTTAGGTGATAGAATTGAAATCATATAACTGATTGCCATACTGTATATATTCTTATCCACTTGACTTGAGTCGGAAAGGTCATCACTTTTTGATCAATTATTGTGTAGATGAACTAAATGTACTTCAGTATTAACAAGCAACATTGTTGCAGTACACTATATACAACATCAAGCTGTGGTATAAATGTATCATCTCTTGTGAACGCCAGAAGGGATTAAACAGGCATGGATTAGTCACTGGCTTATATAAATTCATATGAGGACCAAACTCAGTGAATATATGCTGGACAAGCATCAACATATACAGTAAGTGTTACACACACAATCTATTTCTCCTCTATCTCATCTTGCTTTCAAGAATAAAGAATATTATTAGGATCAAATGCATTCTTTATAGCACCGTTGTTGTATGGGAAACCATAAATAATAAATGGCACCCACGTAATTGTTTTTAAAAGGTGTATTCTTTTGAACTATTGATTAAATAAAGATTGAAACAATTGTAATGAACCTGCGTATGTAATATACTGAACAGGTCTCTTTGTCAGGAACGGAGAAGTGTGGGAATGACTTCTTTTGTGTACTATGGTAGTATAATTCTAGACCTGCGGTATAATTTTGAATATAACAAAAATTAATGCATGTAACCCAGTTTGTAATCCATTAACTTTTCAAATATATTTAAACAGGTATATATATTTGTCATGCATATCCCATAAATAGTATAGACATAAAAAGTGTGAGTAGTAAATATAATTTGTAAATCCAGTATATCTAACAGAATATAGTTAGACAATATGCGGCAATAATAAAAGTACTACATACCATTTTCCTTGCAAAAAGACTCTCTCTCTTTCTCTCTCTCACTCTCACACTGGCTCTCTCTGTGTTCCTGTATATATATATATATATATATATATATAATGACTTATCTGTTGAGGCAACACCCTGCACTAAGTTATAGATATCTTATGAATATCAATGCTCACATAGAACACTGCCTGTATAATAAAGGAGATTAGCTCAATATGTTAATAGGCTTAAACAGGGGTACGTCACTTTTAGAAGTGTGCATGCAGTAGAATTAAAAAAGAAGCCTTCTAATATTTAGGAATGAGATGTTCTATAAACAAAAAGCTAAGATTCATTTTCTAGAAAAATCTAGACATTGCATGTCCTTGCTAAGTATAAATGCAATTCTATGCAACACATTCTGCAGAAGACCCCGTACACACATTGCTGTATGAAAAACATTACTTTGAAAGGCATAGAGAGTTATGCACTAAGGTGTGATAAAGAAGAGATGACTTCTCCAGTGATTTCACTATGTTATTCTGTGAAGCCTATTATCACGGTGCCCATGATCTTCTTTCCGTCACTCTCACTTGGTTGAGCCTGTTTGGCCCACCCCTGGTGACCTTTTTATACCTGGCCATTGGCACGTGTCAGGTGCCCTTTCGTGGTGTTCCTGAGCTAGTATTACTGTGCTGTGTTCCTGATTCCGGTGTACCGATTTGGCTTGCTTAGACTACGTTCCTGTATTCCTTCTCCGTGACTTGACCCGGCCTGGCTGATGTTCCTGCTCATGACCTGATCTGGCTTGTCTGAGAACCTGCTCCGTGATTCGACCTGGCTTAGCTGACGTTCCTGTTCGTAACCTGATCTGGCTTGTCTGAGAACCCTGCTCCGTGATTCGACCCGACCTGGATGACGTTCCTGCTCCGTGACCTGCACCGGTTTCACCAACCCAGACAACAGTTCAGCTTCCTGCTGTCGCCGAGGCGACATTCTATCTCCAGTGAACTGTACTCCTGCTACTGAAGCCGTTAACCCGTGCAGAGCTGAACTCCTGCTAACCAATTTTGTTTTTGACCAGTTGGTTTGATAAAGCGGTCTAGGCCGCGAAACGTCACATTATTTTGTTTTTCAATTGGTCTTTTAATCACTTGTATTTTATATATACAAATTTTATTAAAATTATTATTTGGAAGTTCTTCAGCAGCCTTTATTCTATCATTGGATTCCTTCATTGAACATTTGATCCAGCAACATTTGGAGGTACCTGAGTGGGGACAGGTTTATATTCCCCAAAAGCGATTTTAGCTGATTTTGATTATATTCAATTATCAGCCAACGCCTTTGTGAGTATATTTTCACTTTTTAATTCTCATTGGAGTGATATTATACAATTACAGGCACTATTGGGCGCCCTCCTTTTTCTTTTCTTTTTCATTCCATGTACTTCTTTGAGATGATGGTGAGGTGTGGCCCTTGTTAGCTGTCTAATCATTGCTGTTGACCTTTGGGACGGTCCTGAGTTCCCTACTGAATATATACTTGGGGGACATATAAATGTTACCCCAAGCACTACTTTTGTGAGTATACAACATTCATGAACTATACTTCAAGTTATTTTGATATATTACACTAGGAGCGCCTCCTCTCTGTGTTCTTTTGCAGTTCCTGCTAACCAAGCCGTTACCGTGCAGAGCTGTACTCCTCCTATTGAGCCGTTAACCCGTGCTGAGCTCTACGCCTCCTACCGAGCCGTTAACCCGTGCAGAGCTGTGCTCCTCCTACTGAGCCGTTAACCCGTGCAGAGCTGTATTCCTGTAAACTGAGCCGTTCACCCGTGCAGAGCTGTGCCTCCGATTCTGAGCCTCCAGTCTGGTACAGAGCATTGCTTACTCTTGCTGAGACGTTACATTCCAGGCACTATTACTGCTGAGCCGGTTCATAGTAGCCTTGTGAGGCAACGGTTCATTCCACTCCTTGCAGTATAGTTGGTTTACGTTACCGCGCCCAGAGTAGGCGCTAGGGCTTTAGCTACTACTATGCTGGTCTCTGTTATTACTCCCATGGGGGCTATTGGCTCAAGCTCTTGCAATCCAGTTGCTTCTGTTATCACGCCCGTGGGGGCTATTGGCTCAAGCTCTTGCAATCCGGTTGTCTCCATTATCACGCCCGTGGGGGCTATTGGCTCTAGCAATCCGGTTGGTTCCGTTATTACGCCCGTGGGGGCTACAGGCTCAAGTTTCTGCAGGCTCTGGGTCGCAGGTCCTTTTTACTGAACAGTTATCTCCATTTTATGAACTTTAGGTGTTGAGTTCTCTCCACCATTCACTGCCTATTACCACCTTGGGTGTGCCAAACACCACAACTGAGACGGACTGATTACTGTGTTAACCCTTGTATCTCTGTTCTCAGTATCTGTTATGTGCCTGAGCTGTTAAGTTATTATCTATATATTGGTCCTATTTTTGCCCCCTTGTTATTACTCAGTGCTGCCTACAGAGGGCGATCCTTTCTTTTATTTTTTCTGTTTAATAAAACTGTGTTTTATTTCACCAACTGGTCTGAGTGTCATGAAAACCGTGACACCTATGCACTAAGATCTCCAGATCTCAAGAAAGCTTAGTGCATTGACTACAGAGAATAACATAGGAATTGGAGAAGTGATATCACTGAAGTTATCTCTGCATTATCACCTCTTTGCCACTCCTTAGTGAATATCCTCCTTTATTTTGATGACTCTTTTAAAGACAAGAGGGGTATGCAACGCATAGCTTCAAAAGGGGGGTTATTCACTAATCACACCTTCATGAACAACCTCCAGTGTGTTGTGCACACCTCTGGTTCTTAAAGGTTTAACATATGAATCACCTATGTATGTGTTCTTTATACAGAAGTCACATGTATCTAGTTTTCATTTTTTCTTATATCATCTGGTGTTTGTATTTATTGATGTCAATTAAAGTCTGCATTAATTTCAAACCTGCTCACTATAGACAAGAAGCGTTAACAGCCTGAGTCAGAAAATCAAAAAAAGTAAGAGGCATGGGAACTTTAATCTCAGTGCTAACCTCATTTTATTCATTGATTTAAAGGGATAGTAATGTTTCATAATAAAAGCAGCTCTAATTAATTTTTATAGTATTTGGGCCTTGGAGAGTGTTATTTCAATTCTCCCGCTCCCACCCCTTTTACTCATGTAACATTGCTCAGCTCAGAGCAGCAGGGTGTGTCCTGGTAGATTGCTGAGAGGGACAATCTTCAATTGAGATAAGGGAAAAAGCTGAAAAACTTGTCAAGGGGGACAGGGCTTTCATTGTTCTCACAGTAAGAATTTTGACCCTTGATGTGAGCTGTCTGGTCTATGGACTTGATTCCACATCTGAGGACTGTGTGCTTACACTAGGTGAAAGGGGTGGGAGGGGGAAACTTTATCATTCAATTTCTCTTGAACTACAACGCTCACAGTAATGAAATAACACTCTCTATGGCTCAAATACTATCAAAATTAATTGGGGCTGCTGTTTTTGTGAAAAGGACACAAAGGCTCCATACAATAACATGGGAACTGGAAAAGTGATAAACTGGAGAAGTCATCTTCACTTTATCACCTCTTTATCATCTCTTAGTGAATCTACCCCTATGTGTTTTTATTAGTCCTCAGAGCCTCTCACATTTTGGTATGCATTTTGAATACTCTTATGGGGTCTCCCTAAGAGTGAAAGTTCATCCAGGTGTGAACCCCTTGCTATCAGTGCCTAGAAAATCCACTGATGAGGCCCAACAAGACAGAAACATTTGTCTGGGGTTATCTGATGTTCCCATATTGAGGGGATTTGCCTGTCATCTTGAAATGGACTGCTCTTTTGGGCGGTATTAGTCTAATATGTACATTTACATTTCTCCTCTGTAATGGCTTCTGAGACATGAGTATCTGTAGGACAAGCTATGGGGGTTATGCACTAAGGAGTTATAAAGAGGTGATAAAGCAGAGGTGACTTCTGCAGTGATATTAATTCTCTAGTCCTTATGTTATTTGATAGAGCATATGCACTAATATCTCCAAAGCTGTATAAATCTTTGGGCTTGATAATATTCCCCATGTTAAGAAAAGAAAACTGGCAACAGTGGTTTTGAAAGCCCAGTTTGGTATTCTATGAACTGTGATGTCAAAAATCAGTCACATAAAAATGCCCAACGGGAGCAAAGTTTGAGACCATTGTAAACAATAAAAAAGTAGTTGAATTTGGCATTCTAATACATGCTGTGGCCCCAATACACGTTAAGGGACTTTTTTGGTGAAAAAATTGTGCCATAAAAAGTAGGAGCTGAGTGTACTAGAACAGTGGTTTCCAACAAACACACACACTCATGCGTGGCTCATGATCCCTACACTAGTCACACGTTGATGTATTGATTTGGGGCTCTAAGCCCCATATCAATACATCCCAGGAATTAAATATGTGAATATAACCCTATGAGAGCCAGTTGGGTATGCAACACATTGTAGAATGTTGCATACCCCATTGGCAGTCACAGGGTTAACCCCCCCTAAAGTTACCAACCTTCCCTGAAAACAAACACTTACCTGTAATTGTGATTATCCAGTGTTCTCTTCATCTCCCTGGTCAGCTACTGTCCATCTTCTTCTTCAATTTTCTCTCTTCCGTATTCTTGTTTCTTTAATCTTCCTTCTTCTTCTCTTCTAATCTTTTTCTTCTTCTTCCAAAATCTGTAGTTTAAAATAAGTCCTATGAAAGATGCTTAAAAATATGCCCCAAAGATATGCTTGTCTTAACCCTTTGAGTGCAAGATGAGTAGCCCTCCTGCAGGCAAACGGTTAAATGCATGCTGACATACCATGTCAAAAAGATGCAGCCATCACAAATGGATGCTGGCATTCCTTCACAAAAACTTAGTCAGACATTCCATGTTTCCAAAAAATCAAGACATCCCAAGGGTTAATTTGCAGCCTGCTGCCCCTGCCTCCACTACCACTGGTGGCAGTGGCAGGAATTCAGACTAAAGCACCCCCTTCATACCTTTGGCTGTTGCCCGAGACCGAATGAGGGAGTTTTGTACAAAGACTGGGTTTTATATGGCCAGTTTCTATACAAAATGGTTCCCGCACTACAATTGGCTGGGATGTGTGCTTACGCACCTCCTGGCCAATCAGCTTCTAGTGGGTTTCATCATCCCATCGCTACAAGCTTATTGGTTGGGAAGTGCGTAAGCACAAATCCCAGCCAATTGTAACGTGGGAACAATTTTGAACAGAGGCTGGCCATATAAAAGCAGTCTCTGTTCAAAACTCCCTCATTCTGGCTTGGGCAACAGCCAGAGAGGTATGGGGGGGGGGTTAACTCTACATTCCTGCTGCAACCACCGGTGGCAGCAGAGGAGGTGGCAGCGTCTGCAAATTAACCTTTGAGATGTCTCAATTTTTTGTAAACAAGGATTGCCTTTTTTTGGGAAGGAATGAAGGATTAGTTTGTGATGGTTGCATCTTTTTCAACATGATATGCCAACATGAATTTAACCCGCTGAGCGCTGGAGGGGTATCCCTTATGCACTCAAAGGGTTAAGACAAGCATATCTTTGGGGCATATTTTTTTTTAGTCCTCTTTCATTGGACTTTTTTTATTTTAAGCTACAGTTTTTGGAAGATTAGAAGAAACATGAGAAGAAGAAGGAAGAATAAAGAATCAAGAAGAATAAAAAAAACGACAGATAGTGGATGACAGCCAAGTGTTACAGTTCTGATCGTTAGGATAGTGATAAGGCTAGTATTGTTTAACTGTCATGTTACGGATAGTGTAGGGTTAGTGTTTGTGAGGTAGGGGGAGGGTGACACTGTTTTGAGCTCACTCTCGTTGTTTGACCCTGTGTCAAACAAAGAGAGTTGGCTATTTTCCTTTGATGTTCCCACAACTCACGCTACTTAGCGCGACTTGTGGGAACTATAATCTGGAACAAGCGTTTAGCCACAACGTTGATTATAGCCACCAACGCCGGTTGGTCCATGTACTGATCCAACTATAGGATAGATGCTAGACATTAATCTGCATTTGTGTAACATCTTCTGGGCAATGTAAAATACATTGTGCTTTCTTTCAGGGATTGGAGTGAAAGAGCTAAGAAAATGTATAAAGTGGATGGTACCATTCACTTCAATTTATAACAGTAACCGAAATATGGAAGTTAAGGACATCACAAGTGACAGATCTGAAGAAGATTATATGATTCAGTCATACAACAATCCCTACAAACTCCTGGTAAGATATGATATAATTTATTTATGTGTGTGTATCCTATATAATAATTTGCTAGGATGTTTGTCAGAAGCCGTCATGTGCGGTAGAGACTGCCCTTACGCACAGAATGCTGGGAGTTCTGTGCTGGGAGCATTCTGTGCTTTCGGCCAGTCTCTACAGCACATGACTGTGTCGGCGGTAGGATGCAGAGCAGGACCGGCCTCTTAACCCTTTGAGTGCCAGAGGGGTACTCAACGCATTGCATCTCACTCCATTGTCTCAGACTTCGGTAGGAATGTGTGATGTAAAACCAGTTATATATCCCTTGCATTGAAATACAGTCAATGAATCTATCATCAACACTGTATCACCAATATATATTTCATGTTACAATGCTATTATTTGGTTGAACTATGCCCAGATAAACCCTGTGCTCTAACCTTTTTACTGCTAGACAAAAAGCATTTAGTATCCCTCCTGAATTGATAAAGCTAGTTTGGTGTTAAAATATATATATATTTTTGCTGCTAATTCTAACATTTTCAAACTATACTTTTCATACAGACCGATTTTTGCAATATGAAAAATCTGCAAGAAGAAGAAAGTGACCCTGCAGCCGTACCACACAAGAAGAAAAAGCACTCAAACAATGAATAGGACTACAGAGTAGTTTAGTGTATATAGTTAATGTATATAGGATAAGTTTAGTGTATATAGGATAAGTTTAGTGTATATAGGATAAGTTTAGTGTATATACACTGCTCCAAAAAATAAAGGGAACACTAAGATTACACATCCTAGATCTGAATGAATGAACTGACAACAAAATCACACACAAATTCTCAATGGAAATCAAATTTATCAACCCATGGAGGTGTGGATATGGAGTCACTCTCAAAATCAAAATGGAAAACCACACTACAGGCTGATCCAACTTTGATGTAATGTCCTTAAAACAAGTCAAAATGAGGCTCAGTAGTGTGTGTGGCCTCCACGTGCCTGTATTACCTCCTTACAACGCCTGGGCATGCTCTTGATGAGGTTGCAGATGGTCTCCTGAGGGATGTCCTCCCAGACCTGGACTAAAACATCCGCCAACTCCTGGACAGTCTGTGGTGCAACGTGGCGTTGGTGGATGGAGCGAGACATGATGTCCCAGATGTGCTCAATCGGATTCAGGTCTGGGGAACGGGCGGGCCAGTCCATAGCATCAATGCCCTCCTCTTGCAGGAACTGCTGACACACTCCAGCCACATGAGGTCTAGCATTGTCTTGCATTAGGAGGAACCCAGGGCCAACCGCACCAGCATATGGTCTCACAAGGGGTCTGAGGATCTCATCTCGGTATCTAATGGCAGTCAGGCTACCTCTGGCAAGCACATGGAGGGCTGTGCGGCCCCCCAAAGAAATGCCACCCCACACCATTACTGACCCACAGCCAAACCGGTCATGCTGAACGATGCTGCAGGCAGCAGAACGTTCTCCACGGCGTCTTCAGACTCTGTCACGTCTTTCACATGTGCTCAGTGTGAACCTGCTTTCATCTGTAAATAGCACAGGGCGCCAGTGGCGTATTTGCCAATCTTGGTGTTCTCTGGCAAATGCCAAACGTCCTGCACTGTGTTGGTCTGTAAGCACAACCCCCACCTGTGGATGTCGGGCCCTCATACCACCCTCATGGAGTCTGTTTCTGACCGTTTGAGTGGACACATGCATATTTGTGGCCTGCTGGAGATCATTTTGCAGGGCTCTGGCAGTGTTCCTCCTGCTCCTCCTTGCACAAAGGCCGAGATAGCGGTCCTGCTGCTGGGTTGTTGCCCTCCTGCGGCCTCCTCCACATCTCCTGATGTACTGGCCTATCTCCTGGTAGCGCCTCCATGCTCTGGACACTACGCTGACAGACACAGCAAACCTTCTTGCCACAGTTCGCATTGATGTGCCATCCTGGATGAGCTGCACTACCTGAGCCACTTGTGTGGGTTGTAGACTCCGTCTCATGCTACTACTAGAGTGAAAGCACCTCCAGCATTCAAAAGTGACCAAACCATCAGCCAGGAAGCATAGGAACTGAGAAGTGGTCTGTGGTCACCACATGCAGAACTACTCCTTTATTGGGGATGTCTTGCTAATTGCCTATAATTTCCACCTGCTGTCTGTTCCATTTGCACAACAGCATGTGGAATTGATTGTCAATCAGTGTTGCTTCCTGACAGTGTGATTTCACAGAAGTGTGATTGACTTCGAGTTACATTGTGTTGTTTAAGTGTTCCCTTTATTTTTTGGAGCAGTTTAGTTAACTTATTAATAAAAACTTTCAAAATTTCTAATCAGTGTGAGTGGATTTACTAAATATGTAAATATTAATGTCACTGTAATAAAAAACACTACATACTTGTATTGACACATCTATAAGTATGAAAATGCATCACATTGTGTTTACCGATGCCATAGGATTCAGAGAAAATTATTGTAGTTGATAATGCTGAAAAAAGGCTCTAGGCCATCAGGATCAACTATATATAAATCACTGATTTGTTCCTGACTCCAAAGCGCAATTTTATATGTACCTGGATCAACATCTTTCATGCCCTTATCATGAAAAAAATCCAGTCCTTTGTTTTAGTTTAAAGTACCTTTCATTGGTTGATATTTAAAAGGTCGCACTCAAAACAGTGTGCGACCGCAAGACACAGTAACTATGATGCCATTCTAAAAATGGCGACAGGAGGATCTCACACTGCATGACAGAGCAAGATTCTCATGTCACCCACTGAAAAGTTGAAAACCCGTAACTACAATTCCCATCATGCTGACATGGGTGCATCGATGGGTCATCCTGCTGCCTAGGTTGCAACTCTTCAGCAGTCAAATTTTATATCAGTAGGATTGAGATTACTGAGCAATCTTGATATCTCCTGCATGTGAATCCCCAGTGAAAAAATGTGTATGTACGTTCATTAAAGAGTTACGAGCAGGTGCATCGGATGGGTCATCCTGCTGCCTAAAACATGATCATTGTAGTACAACTCAAATCATCCTTACCCAGGGAGTCTCTCTGAGGCTTCTTCCTTACAATGATAATCTGAAGAAAGAACACCTGCAGAAAAGATGAGCAACCCTTTGAGTGTATTTGTCCACTGTCCCACTCCCTTCTGCACAAGGGTTCATTGGAGTTCTTCTAACTCCAGCACTCATGTTAGGTATTATTACTTTCTAATGGCTGCTGATCTTGTATCTTTGCTACACTGATTGCTATGGGGTATTTAACCCCTTCCTTGCCAGTGCTGGTCAGTTCAGGGTCTTATAAACATGTTTTATTTAATTGGTTTATTGTATATGATGTTTTATGTGTGCTTACATGTTCTAAATGCTTTTCCGAATTTCATGTAAAATTTGAATTCCTCTTTACCGCAGAGCCGCGAAGTGACATTGATCTCTATGTAACAGCTGTATCTGGCACATATCTCTGCAACTGCTCTGAGTACCGAGTTGGGAGATGGCTCATTCTACTTGTCTCCACTGCCCTAACTATTCAGTGGACAGTGTCAGTGTCTTGGGGGAATTCAGTTCTGTTTTTGGCATTCTGTATTCGCAGGCTATTTTCTGATTGGTTCCCTGTGCAGACACCATTTTGTTTTCCTCTCTTCACGAGTATCATATGCCGGGCTTGGTCGCCTCAGCTCTCCTCCTCAGGTTAACCCTTTGCTTGCCAGATAAGTACATTTTAGGCTTTCTGGGGTGAAATTCTTAATTTGGGTGGCAGTATTTGAATCTTACATTACTGTACTGACACTTTTCTTCTGTTAGGTTGACAGAACCACTTGGACATGGGGCTAGGCCTAAGACAATGGACTCAGGGGCATCTCAGACCCCCCTCACATACTGCTCCTCATGCAATTCAGGGCTTCCTAAGGGGTATTCAGGGCATGTATGCCCCTCATGTGCTGCAGCCCTCGCTTCCCCTCCAGGGCCTTCCAGCCATGATCAAGAGCTACACTGGGTCAAGTACTTAAATTCCTTTATGGCACAGTTTCATCTCTATTTGTTCAAGGGGGTCTTCAGTCATGGAGACCCCCTACCTCCTTCAGGTTTGTAGCCCCTAAGGCTCCTGGCATTCCTGATTTATCGGATTCTTCCTTTGAGGAATCTGATGGGGATTCTGAGGATGGTGTGTGTACGGAAGGGGCTTCCTCACACTTTTATGGTGACACCTTTGAAGCTGACCCTGAACCCTCTGCTGAGGGTCTCATTAAAGCAGTATTGACCACTTTAAATATTTTCTCTACTCATGTAGAGCAACAGGTTACTTCTGATGTCTTTCAAAAGCCTAAGAAGTCTTGCACTGTCTTTCCACCTAATCCCACTCTGGATCAAATTATTATGGATGAGTGGAAGACTCCTGATAAACGTATTTCTCTGTCTAAAAGGTTTTCAAAACTTTATCCTATTTCTGAACCTGCCTTGACTCAATGTACTACGCCTCCTCAGGTTGACTCCCCCATTTCTAGGCTTTCTAAGTCCACAGTCTGAGCTGTATCGGATGCTTCTTCTCTGAAAGACGTGACTGACAGAAAACTTGACGCTGTTCTGAAGGCTAACTTCACAGCCATAGGTGCATCCATGCGACCCACCATGCAGAGGACACCCACATGGCTTCTGTATGGGTCAATAGGCTGTTGCAGTTTGGACGGAACAACTGACTACTGCTGTACACAAAGGTGCCCCTAAAGCTGACATGCTATCACTTTTGGCCAACATTTCTGATGCTCAGCATTATGTTACTGATGCTCTTTTGGATGCTCTTCAGCTGGAAGCTAAAGCATTTGCCTTTTCTGTGACTGCTAGGCACATGCTGTGGCTGAAGATCTTGTATGCTGATTTGATCTCTTAAGAAATTACTGATTTCTCTTCCTTTTCAGGGTTCTTCTCTTTTTGGTCTTGAACATCATCAGTGAGGCCACTGGGGGTAAGAGCACATTACTGCCTCAAGCTCCTAAACATACCCCTCAGGTGAAAAGACATAATCTTTTTTGTCTGAAAGAAGGCAAAACATTTAGGGTGAACCAGGTGGCGCCTCAGGCCCCGCATTCCACCCCACGCCCAAGAAGCAGCAGACGGCGAAAACCACCTCCACCAAACCCAACAAACCTTCTTGTCACGGTTTGTTATGACTCTCAGACACAAGTTTTAGGTAAAAATCAATTTTATTGAAATAATTAAATTGATCACTTAGGATGGCAATCACATACATATATAAATCATGAGTAATAGCACAGACAGAAGGCAGACTCTACCGGTCCTGTCAATATACCGGACAGGACAGTCTGAGAGAATTTAATATTAGGCTCTACCGGCCTTGCCAATACCGGGTAAGGCAACCTGCAGATGGAATAGCATAACGGTTCTACCGGCCTTACCTAATTACCGGGCAAGGCAGCCCCAATAAGTACACAGTGTAGGCTCTACCGGCCCTGCCAATACCGGGTAAGGCAACCTGAGATGGAATGTGGCAAAAGGTTCTACCGGCCTTACCAATACCGGACAGGGCAGCCCAGTGATATCAATAGCAGTCGGATGATAATGGCAGAATGACAGGATCGTAAGCAGCCCAGTGTCCGCACACTGAGACCAACAGGGGAATTGTATAGACGCGAGGCTTACGAGCAAACCAATGTCCTCACACTGGAGTAACAAGTGAATCATATAGCCGCAAGGCTTTGGAGCAAACCAGCGTCCGCACGCTGGGACCAACACTGAATCGTATAGCCGATAGGCTTTGGAGCAAACCAGTGTCCGCACACTGGAGTAACAAGTGAATCATATAGCCGCAAGGCTTTGGAGCAAACCAGCGTCCACACGCTGGGACCAACACTGAATCGTATAGCCGATAGGCTTTGGAGCAAACCAGTGTCCGCACACTGGAGGAACAAGTGAATCATATAGCCGCAAGGCTTTGGAGCAAACCAGCGTCCGCACGCTGGGACCAACACTGAATCGTATAGCCGATAGGCTTTGGAGAAAACCAGTGTCCGCACACTGGAGTAACAAGTGAATCATATAGCCGCAAGGTGGAGCGAACCAGCGTCCGCACGCTGGGACCAACTACTGAATCGTATAGCCGATAGGCTTTGGCGCAGACCAGTGTCCGCACACTGGACCAACAGGGAATCGTGTAGCCGAGAGGCTTTGGGAGCAAACCAGCGTCCGCACGCTGGGACCAACTACTGAATAGAGTAGCCGATAGGCTTGGGAGCGAACCAGTGTCCGCACACTGGACTAACAACTGAATCGTGTAGCCGCAAGGCTTTGGAGCAAACCAGCGTCCGCACGCTGGGACTAACAAGCAATGTCGCCGACGCGACCAGGCAGAAGGTCGCCAGGATACAGGAGACAGGCGATGAGATGACAGGAACCAGCAGCGATCAGTCAGGTCAGGAATCAGCAGAGAAGAAGTTCAGCAGGAACTGCATCACCAGAGTACTAGGCCGGAACCAGGACTGGAACAACTCAGCATGCAGGAGACACTGGAACAGTTGAAATCAGGAACTCAGGAACACTGGAACAGAGGCCCAACTATCACTGGACATAGTGATAGCAAAAGGTCAGAAACAACACGAAAGGGCACTCAAAGGGTGCCCAATCCAGGTTTAAATAGGCAATATGAGGCGGGCTAAATGCAGACAGCCAATAGAAGCCCCCTACTGGTGACAGACAAGAAAATGCAGCAATCACAGGCACTGTGATAGTACCCCCCTTTCAAAGACCCCCTCTCCTAGAATAGGGTCTAGGTTTCTGTGGGTATTTGGCATGAAAGACCCTAGCTAGCCTAGGTGCATGAAGGTCCTTACTATCCACCCATGATCGATCTTCAGGACCATATCCTTTCCAATGTACCAGGTACTGTACCCTTCCTCTAAGCCTTTGGGAATCAATAATGCTCTGAACCTCGTACTCCTCCTGACCCTCAACCTCAACAGGTCCTGGCACCACAGGTGTGGTAGTATAGCGATTGCAAACCAGAGGCTTGAGAAGGGACACATGGAACACATTATGGATACGCATGGATGCAGGTATGTCTAGAGCGTAGGAGACAGGGTTAATTTTGCGAATGACTCTGTATGGACCAATGAACCGGGGAGCCAACTTATTAGACGGAACCTGCAGCTTGAGATTTCTGGAGGAAAGCCATACTCTGTCCCCAACCTGAAAAGAAACCGCTGGAAGCCTTCTGCGATTGGCATGGCGCTGATAACGCTGAAATGACTGACCAAGTGCCCTCTGAACTTGTGCCCATGTGGAACGGAGTTGCTCGATATGCTCATCCAGAGCTGGAATCTGTTGCGTCTGAAATGAATCTGGAAGCAAACAGGGCTGAAACCCGTAATTAATCAGAAACGGGGAGCTCCCCGATGAAGAATTGACCGCACAGTTCCTGGCGAACTCTGCCCAAGGCAACAAGTCGGACCAATTATCATGATGGTCAGTAACGAAACAACGGAGAAATTGTTCCAAGCCCTGATTAGCTCGTTCAGCGGCTCCATTGGTCTGGGGATGGTAGGCAGAGGAGAAGGACAGCTGTATGCCCATCTGTTGGCAAAATGCCCTCCAAAATCTAGACACAAACTGGCTCCCCCTGTCGGACACCAGTACCCTGGGCACTCCATGCAACCGGAATACTTCTCTGGCGAACACAATTGCCAATTCCTTAGCTGAAGGAAGGCCACGGAGGGGCACGAAATTAGCCATTTTAGAAAACCTGTCCACCACCATGAATATAAAGGAATACCCTTTAGACATAGGCAATTCTCCCATAAAATCAATGGAAACATGAGACCAGGGGCGTTCGCCATTAGGCACCGGTTGAAGCAAGCCCACTGGGAGATGTCTCGGGGTCTTAGTGCGGGCGCAGGTGGCACAGGCATTCGTAAATTTGGCACAATCGTTTCTCATGGAAGGCCACCAAAATAACTGAGAAAGGGACCATAACAATTGGTCTCTACCAATATGTCCCGCAGCCTTAGAGGAATGGTAGGTTTCGAGCAACCTAGTACGAAATGGTTCAGCGACAAAACATTTGCCCACTGGGGTTTCATGGGGAGCGGACCCCTGAGAGGCCAGGATCTCCTCCCCTAAAGGAGAAGTGATACTTGTGCGTATAGTAGCCAATATTCTATCGGGTTGGATGATAGGTGCTGGTGCTTCCACTCTGTCACTGTCGGCCTCAAATTGTCTTGACAGTGCATCAGCCCTGACATTCTTTGATCCCGGTAAATATGATACAATGAAATTAAATCGGAACAGGAACAGTGCCCATCTGGCCTGACGAGAGGACAATCTCTTGGCCTCCGAGAGATAAATCAGATTTTTATGATCTGTTAGGATTAAGACAGGATTCTTAGTACCTTCAAGCAAATGACGCCATTCCTTAAGAGCGAGGATAATGGCCAATAATTCTCTGTCACCTATCTCATAGTGGCTTTGAGTGACAGTCAACTTTTTAGAAAAAAACCCACAAGGTCTGAGTGTTCCACCTTTATCGTGTTGTTGCAAAAGTACTGCCCCAACCCCAATATCTGAGGCATCAACCTCTAACGTAAATGGAAGTAGAGGATTGGGGTGGGATAACACAGGAGCCGCAGCAAATGCCAGCTTCAATTTCTCAAAGGCTTCCTCAGCAGATACCGGCCAACAAGAAGGATTAGCACCCTTGTGCGTAAGATCGGACAGAGGTTTGACAATGGAAGAAAAGTTCTTAACAAACCTCCTATAATAATTAGCGAAACCCAGGAAACGCTGTATGGCTTTAAGACCCTTGGGTTTTGGCCATTGTAGGACAGCTGACAACTTTTCTTTGTCCATAGCAATGCCATCATTGCCAATTATGAACCCCAAGAATGGCACGCTGGTTCTATGAAACTCACATTTTTTCAATTTTCAAAATAATTTGTTCTCACAGAGTCGTAGCAATACTGCGGATACATCTTTGATGTGCTGTGACATGTTTTGGGAGTAAATCAGTATATCGTCAAGGTACACCACAACACATGTCTGTAACATATCTCTCAGAACATCGTTTATCAGTTCCTGAAAAACTGCGGGTGCATTACACAGCCCAAATGGCATCACTAGATATTCGTAGTGCCCAGATCGAGTATTAAAGGCAGTTTTCCACTCATAACCTGCTCGAATGTGAACCAGATTGTAAGCAGCCCGTAGGTCCAATTTGGTAAAGATCGAAGCGCCCTTAAGCCTATCAAAAAGCTTGGTGATGAGTGGTATTGGGTATGCGTTTTTTGCCATTAGTTTATTCAAGCCCCGGTAGTCAATGCATGGTCTTAATTCGCCATTTTTCTTTTTTAACGAAAAAGGACCCAGCCCCAGCTGGAGAGGTAGATTTTCGTATGATCCCTCTAGCAAGGGCATCAGAAATGTAATCTTCCATAGCATTATTTTCCTCACAAGATAATGGATAAGTGCGTCCCTTAGGAGGTACTGCTCCAGGATGCAGTTCAATGCAACAATCATAAGGTCTGTGCTGGCGTAGTATACTAGCCTCTCCTTTGCTAAAAACATCGCCAAACTGTTGGTAAACATCCGGTATAGCAGAGGAGGTGCACAGGACCTTAATAGGCTGGATGACGCACTTGTCCATACAAAACGGGGACCAAGCAGCAATCTCACACTTTTTCCAATCAAATTGTGGGTTATGTAACTGTAACCACGGAAATCCCAATATTACAGCATGGTGAGGAGAATTAATAAGTTGGAACTGCTGCTCTTCTCTGTGAAGTGCCCCAATAGTCATAGACAGTGGCATAGTTTCAAATACAACCTGAGGCGGTTCTAAGGGTCTGCCATCAATCGCTTCAATAGCCAAGGGGTTTTCTCTTTCAATGCGTGGAACTCCGTGCAATTCGGCAAAGGTATTATCCATAAAATACCCTGCTGCACCAGAGTCAACCAGGGCCAAAACCTCCACAGAGCATTGTGCCCAAGATAATACCACCTGTATGGTGGGTTTCATTATGCCCGACACTGGGGACGATTGTACATCACCTAGGGCCTGTCCCCCAAGGTACCCTAGGTGTGTGCGTTTCCCGGATGTACCGGACAGGAATTTAGCAAGTGCCCGTTTTTACCGCAGTATAAACACAACCCTTGTTTCTTGCGATATAGTCTCTCCTCCTTGGTTAGTCTAGTGAAACCTACTTGCATAGGTTCACTTGTCTCCCGTACTGGTTCACTAGACTTCAATACCAGGGGAGGGATGGGTGGGCAAAACATGCTACTAGGCTCATTATTTTTTGACAGTATCTTTTGATCTCTGGCAGTTGATCTCTCACGTATTCTGGAGTCAATTAGCATAACATACTCAATGTAATCATCTAGGTCAATAGGTAGATCTTTAGCAGCGATTTCGTCTTTAATGTGGTCATTCAGGCCTTGAGCAAAAGCTGCCAATAATGCCTCGTTATTCCAACCTACCTCTGCTGCCAATGTGCGGAATTTGATAGCGTAGTCGCCCACTGTACGCCTGCCCTGTTGTCTCTCCATAAGACGTTTGGCAGCAGAGGTGGTTCTACCAGGAGGCTCAAACACTCTTTGAAAGGATTGCACAAATTCTCTAAAGTTCTTATTGCAAGGTTTAGCGTTCTCCCACAAGGGGTTAGCCCAAGCCAATGCTCTGCCAGTGAGCAGCGATATCGTGAACCCCACTTTACTACGATCATTGGGGAATGCGTGTGCCGTCAATTCCATAAAAATTTCAAGTTGGTTGATGAACCCTCTGCAGAGACTAGGGTCACCATCATATCTTAGTGGCAAGGGTGCAGCAGCCGTTAACCCTTTAACAGTACCCCCAAGGTCCTGGTATCACTTTCCGGTGTCTGACTTGGCGAGACCACCGGGCTAGAGCCAGATTTGTCAGCGAGTACCGTGCGTTCAAGGATCGTTTGAATTGCAACCGACAACTGATCCAAACGTTGCTCGTGCATATCCATCCTCCAATGGATATTCTGTGCGTTACCTTCACATTTGCTGTCTGAGGTCATGGCCCTTTCGTACTGTCACGGTTTGTTATGACTCGCAGACACAAGTTTTAGGTAAAAATCAATTTTATTGAAATAATTAAATTGATCACTTAGGATGGCAATCACATACATATATAAATCATGAGTAATAGCACAGACAGAAGGCAGACTCTACCGGTCCTGTCAATATACCGGACAGGACAGTCTGAGAGAATTGAATATTAGGCTCTACCGGCCTTGCCAATACCGGGTAAGGCAACCTGCAGATGGAATAGCATAACGGTTCTACCGGCCTTACCTAATTACCGGGCAAGGCAACCCCAATAAGTACACAGTGTAGGCTCTACCGGCCCTGCCAATACCGGGTAAGGCAACCTGAGATGGAATGTGGCAAAAGGGTCTACCGGCCTTACCAACACCGGGCAGGGCAGCCCAGTGATATCAATAGCAGTCGGATGATAATGGCAGAATGACAGGATCGTAAGCAACCCAGTGTCCGCACACTGAGACCAACAAGGGAATTGTATAGCCGCAAGGCTTAGGAGCAAACCAATGTCCTCACACTGGAGTAACAAGTGAATCATATAGCCGCAAGGCTTTGGAGCAAACCAGCGTCCGCACGCTGGGACCAACTACTAAATCGTATAGCCAATAGGCTTTGGAGCAAACCAGTGTCCGCACACTGGAGTAACAACTGAATCATATAGCCGCAAGGCTTTGGAGCAAACCAGCGTCCGCACGCTGGGACCAACACTGAATCTTATAGCCGATAGGCTTTGGAGCAAACCAATGTCCGCACACTGGAGTAACAAGTGAATCATATAGCCGCAAGGCTTTGGAGCAAACCAGCGTCCGAACGCTGGGACCAACTACTGAATCGTATAGCCGATAGGCTTTGGCGCAAACCAGTGTCCGCACACTGTACCAACAGGGAATCGTGTAGCCGCGAGGCTTTGGGAGCAAACCAGCGTCCGCACGCTGGGACCAACTACTGAATAGTGTAGCCTATAGGCTTGGGAGCGAACCAGTGTCCGCACACAGGACTAACAACTGAATCGTGTAGCCGCAAGGCTTTGGAGCAAACCAGCGTCCGCACGCTGGGACTAACAAGCAATGTCGCCGACGCGACCAGGCAGAAGGTCGCCAGGATACAGGAGACAGGCGATGAGATGACAGGAACCAGCAGTGATCAGTCAGGTCAGGAAACAGCAGAGAAGAAGTTCAGCAGGAACTGCATCACCAGAGTACTAGGCCGGAACCAGGACTGGAACAACTCAGCATGCAGGAGACACTGGAACAGTTGAAATCAGGAACTCAGGAACACTGGAACAGAGGCCCAACTATCACTGGACATAGTGATAGCAAAAGGTCAGAAACAACACGAAAGGGCACTCAAAGGGTGCCCAATCCAGGTTTAAATAGGCAATATGAGGCGGGCTAAATGCAGACAGCCAATAGAAGCCCCCTACTGGTGACAGACAAGAAAATGCAGCAATCACAGGCACTGTGATACTTCTTCAGCATGACTCACCGAAACCTGGTCTGTGGCCAGTGGGGGGTCGTCTGCATCAATTTTTGAATGTTTGGACAGGCTCTGTTGCAGATCAGTGGGTATTGCAAGTGCTTTCAGAAGGTTACAGGATTCCCTTCAAATCCCTACCCCCCTCAGGGACAGGAAAAGCTCAGTCTTTTCAATGGAGCGGTCCAGTCTCTCTTGGACAATGGAGTTCTGGCACCAGTTCCCCAACAGGAGAGAGGTTTTGGCTATTATTCCAACCTCTTCATTCCCAAGAAGGATATTGGCTACCGCCCGGTCTTGGACCTCAAGGCCCTCAACAAATTTGTGGTCAAGACTCACTTCAAGATGGAGTCCTTGCGCTCAGTCATTGCACCGATGCGTCCAGTGGAATTTCTGGCATCCTTGGATCTTCAGGATGCCTATCTGCACATCCCTGTGCATCTGGAACATCAAAAGTACCTCAGGTTTGCCTGAGAATTGGGTCACTTCCAGTTCATTGCTCTCCACTTCGGACTCACAACAGCTCCTCAGGTGTTCAATCGAGTTCTATGAGCACTGATTGCCTTTCTTCACACTAAGGGGATTCAAGTGATGCCTTACATGGACAATCTTTTCCTGAAGGCACTCTCCAGGGACCTCCTGGAACGCCAAGTCCAAGACTGCATGCAGATCCTCCTCTACCATGGTTGGATTCTGAATATGGACAAGTTGGCCCTGCTGCCCACACAGGACCTAGTGTTCCTCAGTGTCCGCTTCGATATTGTGCAGGGTATGGTCTACCTGATGGAGGATTCTATTCAACAGCTCACCTCCAAGGTGTCTTCAGTCCTGTCTTGGACATCAGCCCCAGCAAGGAAGTTTTTCTCCCAGTGGGGAAGATGATTTCAACTATGGAAGCGGTCCCATTTGCCATGGCTCATTCCGCAGAGCTTCAGAGGTTTGTAATCCATGCTTGCAGAGGGAACATGGATCTCCTAGATCAGCCTGTCTCCGTTCCTTCGGAGGTAGCTCAGAGCCTTCACTGGTGGTTGAATGTCTTCAATCTGGAAAAGGGAGGCCCTTTGTGAACCCTTACTGGACCACGGTGACGACAGATGACAGCCTGCATGGTTGAGGAGCAGTCTTGGGTCACCTCAGTGTTCAGGGCCAATGGTCAGAGGAGGAGATTCTTCTTCCCATCAACATCCTGGAGCTTAGGGCGATCTACCATGCTCTGACTTACTGGACCTCCTATCTAATGGGGTGTCCAGTTTGAGTCCAGCCCGACAATGCCACGGCTGTGGCTTACATCAACAAGCAAGGAGGCACCAGAAGTCCCGCTGCTTGGTTAGAAGTCAAAGGTATTTTTACCTGGGCAGAAGATCATGCGTCTGCTATCTCAGCAGTGCACATTCCAGGCATAGAAAATGTCCTTGCAGACTTCCTCAGTTGACACATGGTTGACCTGGTTGATGAGAGCTTCATCCAGAAGTGTTCGATCTCCTGGTGCAGATGTGGGGTTTTCCCCATGATAGACTTGATGGGTACCAGGCACAGCTGGAATGTTCAGATGTTTTGCTCACGTGGGAGGGATCCCCTAGCGTTTGCGGTGGATGCTCTGTCAATTCCATGGGATTTTCATCTGGCATACATCTTTCCCCCTCTTCGTCTCCTACCCAGGGTGCTGTGAAAGATTCGGATGGACGGAACTCCCACCATCCTAATTGATCTATTTTGTACCAGACAGCCTTGGTTTCTGGAACTACTGTCTCTCTCCGTCCAGGCACCATTTCCACTGCTATGCAGACCGGACCTCCTTCTGCAGGGTTATCTGTGGAAGGGGGATGTGGATCAGCTGGCTTTGACAGCATGGCTGTTGAGGCCTCCATCTTGATGAAGAAAGGCTACTCTCCAGAGGTGATATCCACTATGATTAAGGCTAGGAAACCAGTTTCTTCTAAGCCCTATCATAGGGTTTGGTCTATCTTCCATGCTTGGTGTGTGGACAGGGATCTGCCCTCACAGGACTTTGATCTACCAGCGATCCTGTCTTCTTTGCAGGATGGTGTGAACAAGGGCCTTAGCCTTAGTTCCTTGAAGGTTCAGACCTCAGCCCTCTCTGTCTTTTTTCAGAGAAGCATTGACACCTTACTGGATGTCAATGTCTTCTTTTAGGGTGTCGCTCATGCCTTCCCTGCTTTTAAGGCTCCTACTACTCAGTGGGACCTTAACCTTGTTTTGGGAGTCTTGCAGCGGCCTCCTATTGAGTCTGTGGCTACCATTCCCTTGCGTCTTTTGACATGGAAGATGTATTTTCTTTTAGTTATAGTCTCTGTCTGCAGATTGCCTGAGTTGCAGGCTCTGTCCTGCAAACTGCCTTTCTGGTGTTTCACAAGGATAAGGCTGTTCTCCGTACCTCCCAGGAATTTCTTCCTAAGGTGGTCTCTGAGTTCTACATCAATGTTGGATGTGGTGCGCTGCCTTAAGTTCTATGTTTACCGCGCTGAGTCTGTCCGTCAGACTGATGTCATCCCTGAGGGTCCCAGGGCTGGTAAGGCAGCTTCCAAGGTGACTATTGCGTCTTGGATCAAGTCTTCCATTCACAAAGCTTATGAACATGGGAAGACGCCTATTCCCTTTCGCATCACAGAGCATTCCACTAGGTCTGTTGGGGCCTCCTGGGCCTACAAGAATCAGGCTTCTGCTGATCAGTTGTACAAGGAGGCCACTTGGTCCTCTGTGCACACATTTGCCAAACACTACCATGTTGATATCCTGGTTTCAACTGGAGCCAGCTTTGGCAGGAAAGTCTTGGAGGCAGTTTTGCCTGTCTAGCACTTTAATTTTCTGTGCCTTATAGTTCTTTATCTTTTTGAGCCCTGTTGGCTCTTGTTCAGTGTGCTGTGCTACAGTTATTCAGTGTCCATAGACAAATTGTTAGTTTGAGCTGTTCAATGTCTGGATAGTCCATGGGAGCTCTGGTATCATGGGGACCGGCGCTTGGTCCATTCCTTCATTTTTTTCCCACCCTGGAACTCAATGTTTGTACATCCCCATGATACCTGTAAGCCAGCGGTTCTCAACCTGTGGGTTGCGACCCCTTTGGGGTTGATGATTTGCCAGGGGTCTCCTAAAACCATTAGAAAATAGTTTTTTTTTCTATTTAATCTGTAAAACTTGTAATTTGACTGACAGCGCAGGCACGCAGACAAGATTTCTGCACTGGTGCCTGGCTTCCGGCCTCGGAACAGTAAGGATTTCTTTATAACGGAGTAATTCAGTAATTACAGCGATGAAGGAGCAACGAAAATAATTTTACTGTTAGAGGTCGCTACAACTTGGGAAAATTTATCAAAGGGTCGCGGCACTGGAAAGGTTGAGAACCGCTGCTGTAAGATATATTGGAAGACAGAGAAAAGAGGATTTTAGTCTTACCTGTTAAATCATTTTCTCTTAGTCCATATAGCTTACAGGTCTCCCACCCAGTGAAAGGAACCATGCTTGGTGGCCTGTGGGTTGACATGGGAGTCCTATTGGGTCCATGCTGACAGGAGTCTTTCTCTTCTTCTTCTTCTCGCTGTCTAGCTTAGTAGGTTTAATGTCACAAATCTAACTGGAGGGGAGTAGCTGGCTAACCTGCTAGGGGCAGAGGGAGGCTCCGCCCCCACAATGTCATTGAATAATTGATTCAACCTACTAGGAGGAGCTGTCACCTCCTTGTGGTACCTGTAAGCTATATGGTCTAAGAGAAAAGGATTTAACAGGTAAGACTAAAATCCTTTTTTATACGAGTATTCAGGTACCCAATATTCAGATATAGCCCATTTATAAACTTCAGTCTATGGGCTTTAATTAGCACAACTAGATTAGTGTTGTTTTTTTTTATATTTTAGTTAAATAATAATGAAGTTATGAAGCCTTAAAATCTGGCACTTCCGCATTCTGCGGCACCCTATACATGTGGCACAATGCCACAGGACTTCCCCCCTACCTCCCAGCTGCCCCAGGGAGCATGTTCATGCTTCTCTTCTCAGTGACATTTATGTGGGCTATCGTTACAGCAAGCTCCTTTTACCATGCTACTCAGCTTGCATAGTCGACAAACATAACTTGGAAATATATGCATTATTTAACCCTTTGACTGCCGCAGTGGTAGCATTAAGTGTGACAATATCCCCCTCTTCATACCTTTAGAGCTGATGCCTGAGCCAGTGTCTTGGAAATATGAACAGAGTCTGGCTTTTATATGACTAGTCTCTTTTCAAAATGGCTCCCAGACATCCATTGGGTGGGATGTGTGCTTGCGCACTCCCAGCCAATCAGCTCCTAGTCGGGGGTGACAAATACATATACATAAAAAGAGAGAGAGAAGAAGTCAGGGGATTTATGGTAGACAACCAATAATCCTAGGCTAAACCAAAGTATGTTATCCATGGTTCTCATATAGTTTGAATATCATTAAGCTTATTTTCTGTGGAGCTGTTACTTTACAATGTGGTAAGAACTCGCTAACCATGGTAATCTGCCTAGCTAACCCAGGCAGCTCAGGAGCCATCAAGAACATAGCCAATTCCTTCCTTGCCAATAAACTCCCAACTAAGTGGGAATGACCACAACTGGACTGCACGCACAGGAGGAACAGTTTTGGGCAAACCAGTACCTTCACATGAATTTGCATTCCTCAATAATCCCTGCCACTTCAGTCCAGAATTTCTACACTTATGGACATTCCCAGGCTAGATGAAAAAAGCTACCCACTTTATCAGAACACCTCAGAGAAGAGTTTGAGGTGCATAATTTAGCTTTACATAATCGGACTGGCATGAAATAGACTCTATGAAGAATCTTAACTTGGTGCCTAGCTATATATATATATATATATATATATATATATATATATATATTAAAAACTTAAGTGCCTCTGCCCACTCAGCATCTGAGCAAATACCAAGATCTCTTGCACATTCAACTTTAAAGCGGAACTACCACATTTAACAAAGATGGCCCCAAATAATTCCTCATCTGGCAACTAGCTGCTCAGCACAGCTAGTTGCCAGAATTATTACATGGTTAATGCGAATTATCCACTGCCCCGGGACTGACAGGCAGGATGGAGCGCAGACATCTTTCCATAGTGACGGCAAGCCTGCACTGTCAGTCCCTTTTGGAGACGAACGGCTCCTAGCAACTCCTCCTAGAGCCAGCTGGGACTAACGGCGCAGGTGCGCAGACGTAACTGTGGAAAGATGTCTGCGCTCCATCCTGCCCGTCAGTCCCGGAGCAGTGGATAATTCGCATTACCCAGGTAATAATTCTGGCTACTAGTGCTACTGAGCAGCTAGTCACCAGATAAGGAATTATTTGGGGCCATCTTTGTTAAATGTGATACATAAGAACAGCCTCTTTTCTTAAAAAATACACACTTATAAAATTAAATTATTGATATATAAACCAATATTACTGCTATAATATTATACCAATATAAACCATATCCCACTACTTGTCTTTATACCACATTACACCACCAGCAAATTATTATCATAATCTCCCTAAAACATTATTATATATTTAAAAAATATATTTTATTCTATTATCACCTCTCTAAAATCTCACTCTCCATTTATTTCTTAATGAATTTAATTAAAACCTAAAAAAAAAAAAAACAAAACAAAAAAACCCAAAACATTATACCCTAATCTATTTAAATAAAAGCTGCTAAATCAATATCTATATTCAGACCCTCAGGGGATAGGGTTTTTAACTCATAGATCCAATAAGTCTCTAGTTGGCGAAGCTTCTTTAGCCTATCACCTCCTCTTCTATCCCTTTGGATCTGGTCGATAGCACAAATTGATATACCTAACTCTTTTGCTTTCTCACGATCTTTACAATGTTTGGGGACACTGTGGTTTTCAACACCATTTTCAATATTCCTTAAGTGTTCCGAAAAACGGATTTTAAGTTTTCTAATTGTGCGGCCTACATACTGTAGACCGCAACCACATGTTATAAGATACACAACATATGAGGAATTGCAATTTAAAAAATATCCGATTTCATACTTTTTCTGTGTAGTTCAAGAAGCAAAAATTCTATTATTTACTTTCTTCTCATTACTATTCAAAAGGGACAAAATTCTTCGGTTCCCAAAAAGGTATTGGGAGCATGTTGTACAATTCTTCTTACCACACTTAAACATACCCTTTCCTACATTCAAAAAATTAACCTTATCCACACCTTCCTTCTGTATTTCTTTACTCCGTTTTTTTCGACTTATATCACTAGGTGCCACAATTTCCTTAATACTTTTATTTTTTCTGAACGAAACCTTTGGCCTGTCACCAAGAATGGGCCCCAAGATGGGGTCCTCCCTGATGACATGCCAATGTCTGTTCAGTATCTTTTGGACTGAGTGGCTACCCCTACTATATTTAGTCGTAAAATACGGGATTGACTCATTCCCTTTATTTCATTTATCCTTATACCGAATTAGATCCCTTTGAGAGGTCTCATTAGCCTTCTCATATGCTTCTTTCACTAATTCTAATGTATAACCCTTCTCTAAAAATTTCTCCTTTACAATCTCTGATTCTATTTCAAAATCCTCCTGTTTAGTACAATTCCTTCTTATACGCTGCATTTGTCCAAAGGGGATATTCCTTTTCCAATTATCATGATGTCCACTCTGGAAATGCAGGTAACCATTACTGTCCACTATTTTTCTGAAATTTTTTGTAAACACAGTATATCCTTCATGAAATAAAATCAATATATATATATATATCTATAGTGAGGATTTATTTAATACTATAGCTATGCATAGTATTGAGCATTAATATCCAACCCAACCATCAGCATCTACAAGAGATGAAATACTAACCTAAGGGTGCTCTTGAATACACAATATGTTTCACAGAGACTAGCAGATGCTTTTTCAACCTGGAGGTCTCAGCTACAAACTGCTTTCAAGTGGTCTCATCAGGACTAGACATTCACTGACAGTCGGCTTGTTGGAACTGCCCCCCCTAAGCTATTGACCAATTCCCTACTCCTCCTCTGATGTGTTTCCATAAGGCTTATAAATTAGCTCCATGGCAGCTTCTCAGACCACCTCTGGGTTACTACTGTTGGAGGTATCTGGAAAATAATCAATAATAGCAGGTAAGTGTGCATCTTTGACATATTTAAGTTGAATATATAGGGAAAGGGACAGCAAAAATGGGAGAGCCAGATCTAAGGGCAGTAACCAGTTTTATTACTTAAAATATAATTCACAAAGAACAAAACCCCTTCAGGGTATCTACTCACATGATGAAATTATACAATCAGCTCATATTCTTCCATCTGTTGCTGGGGAACCATCCACCTCACTTGCCTCTTGAGTCCTTTACGCTTCCACAAAGTCATCTCCCTTCACTTACGTCACTCCGAGGGATCGCTAAGTTCTGCGTTCCCAGCCTCAATGTGATGCAAGCTAGTCTCGTGGAGCTCAAAGACTTGTGATTCAAAGATGCCGTGCCAGGGATTTTGTGTTCCATTGTTTGAAATCACTGTGGTTTGTTTGCCAGCCATAGGTGTGGATTCTGTCTGTCAACTTGAATAACCTGTGGTCTAGTGCACCGTAGATATATTTCCTACCTTTTCAAATTTTAATGTTAAATTGTACAATTAATAGCTGTATATTGATTGTATACCGTAAACTCAATATTTTGTATTTGTGTCTATGTACATTTATACGACTTTGTGATATGGAAAAAAGATTCTAGTTTTAAATATATATTATTTGCTCAGGTTTTTACCTTACTGGTGTTTTTGACATTGAGGGACATACATATTTTTTTAGACCTTTTACTTTAGTTGGAACTTGTTTCTGCCTGATTTGTGTTTTTCTTTTTTTTTTTATGTTTTAAGGTCGGCGCATTTAAAGGCGAGGTCAGCGCTAAGCTCCATTTTTAGAAAGATTTAGGAGTACTGTTAGACTTAACAGCAGTGTCACTCAGCTTCTGGAAGAGCAATTAGGGCACTATCCTTATTAAAAAAGGGTGTAGCTGCATGGGGTGGGAATATTATTCTACCTCTATATAAATCCTTGAAAGGTATCTAGAATATGGAGTACAGTTTTGGACACCAGTTCTTAAAAAAATACAAAATTGAAAAGGGATCAAGGATCTGAGTTATAAAGAGAGGCTACCAAACTGGGCTTGTAATGTTTACATTAGAGAAGAGAGGTCTAAGGGGTGATATGAGTAGCATTTGAAAATACATTCAAGGGCAAAACAAAGAACTCTCCAAAGAACTATTAAAAATAGAGGAAATGTGTTATTGACTAAAAAACATAGCCAGAAATTTTTACAGTAAGGGCAGTAAAGTTATGGAATTCCTTGCCTCAGGATGATGTGCTGTAATTGTTTTTAAAAAAGTAGTGTATACGTTTCTAGCACAGAACTATATTCATTTTACTTCACAGCAGATAAGATGTTGATCCAGGGAAAATATATTAATGCCTTTTGGAGTCTGGAAGGAATTTTTTTACCCATTGAGGTTTAATTGCAAAAAGCTTCATTGTTTTTTTTTTGTTGTTGTTTTTGCTTCCTCTGGATCAACAGTGGTGATATGGCATGGGTTGAACTTGATGGACACATGTCTTTTTCAGCCTCATCAACTATGTTAAATAGAAAGAAAACATAACAGTGCAGCCTTCTCTATGTGTAATATTTTTACATTGCTCAGTTGAACACATTTTAAAGAGGCTAGTCCTGCCTCATGGTTGGATTGCCTTGTCTGGACTACACCCCCGGTCCTGGTCTCTCTTAGGTTCTCTTCACTACTCCACTTATTGAATAATTATATTGAACTTTGTCCTTTATTCAATAAATGTAAAATTGTTATTGAATTTATCAATCTCCCTCAGTTTTCTGTTCCATATACCATTGTCTATCCTTCCTTAGCATTATACCAGCTTGCTATAAAACATTGGAGATGTGTAGATGAAGAACCCTCATAGTTATCTATGAATGGAGGAGTGGAGAGAACCTGAGAGTGAGAGACCTGGACTGGGGGTCATATCCAGCCAAGGTGAATCAACCTTGAGGCAGGACTAGTCTCTTTTGTGGAATTTGGGGTTTAACTGAGCATTTTGAATTATACTACACTTAGAGAAGACCACACTATTCTGTTTTCTTCCTATTTTTCATATACTCTACAAGACCCTTCCAACTACTTGCAGAACTAGCCGCGTGACTGTGTCAGAGTGCTAGAATATTCTGTGCTAGTGGACTATACACCGTTTATATCTTACTGGGACTAACAATTTATAATATTACTAGTTGAAGAGCACGTTACACGGGCCATAGTGCCACTGTCAGCTGGTTGAGGGGCAGTCATGAGCAGTAGAGACTGTAGAGAGGTCTGTATCATCCGCGGCTCGGGCAGTCTCTACTGCGCATTACTGCAGCACACGCAGCAGTCTGTACTGTGCATGACTTTGTCATTACTCATGTTTTAGCAAATTGTTATATAGGATTTGTGATATTTCATAGCCTTTATTTTAGAGTTTTACAACTGTACCATTACTATATTATAGATACCCTTGTGGCAATAACAAGTATTTTGAGCAAAGGAGCATTAACAGATTAGTCATGAACTATGTTACAATGAGGAAGGGGAGCAGAGACATGATGAACAGGGAAGGGAGCAGGGCCCATGATAAACAGGGAGGGAGGGGAGCAGGAACAAGGTGAACAGAGAGGGAGAAGGAGAATGACGAACTTGGGGGAGGGGAGCAGAGACATGATGAAAAGAGAAGGGAGCAGGGCCCATGATATATGTATGTTGTTGTTTCACTGATTTGGCTATGAGGTGTTAGGGGTCCTCATGGGCAAATAATAACTGCCAGATTGAAAAACACTTCTGAATCAAGAAAAAAGATTGAAAATAACTCACAGCGCTAATTCACCAATATATATACATGTATTACGACTAATGTACAGATAGCAGCAAGGAATGAGAGGGTTCTCCAGTCCCCTAAACATTAGGTCAAAACTTAAAGTGCAAACACAAGACAAAAAACAGACCTGGGATACTCCACATCAATGTGAAATGTGTGCCCCATCTTGGGCATCTGTAATAACACTGTTAATAAATATGAGGTTTTAGTTCTATACTTTGGCCCCAGAATTTTAAAGTTTTCCAACCCCGTCAAGGTACCTCAGTATCTTGCAAGTTCAACTTCTCAAGGCATTCATTTTTAATCTAGATCGGGTTCTGCAGGTGCATTAGATTAGGACTTGCCAGTGCTCTGCAAAGGCCAGGTTCCTGTAGCCCCAGGAAGCACCCATCACTCTGCAACCCTAAAGGGGACATATCTGTTTCTTTAGGGCATAGGCCTGTTCAATGGTTGCCTTAACTCATGAAAGCACTGTCACCTAAAAAGCAACTAGGCCTGCACAAGGGTCCTCAGGAATGACAATAAGCAAATGAGAATTGTAGAAAGACCTTGAATGAGAAAAGTAGCACAACAAGCAACTAACTACATCCAAGCAATAAAGCTCCTGCTCCTGTCTGTCAGAAGGAGTTGGACAAGGAGAAGAAGGGCCAAAATTCTAAATAATGAGACACTTAGAAACAACCTAAGAGGAAACTCCCCTATAGGAGTTCTCAAACCACCGCATCAGAATGACAGATCACAAAGCGAGATTTATAGGACAAGCCTGTGTCGGTATCACTGTGCCCGTGATCCTTGAGCGACATTCTTACTACCTTATTTACACTGGCTGCATTCTCATTGGCTCAGGGCTGTTGCTCCTCCCAGGGATTGCTTTCAAATACACCCTCCTGTCACTATACCGGTGCCCTTTCGTGGTGTACCCATATCTAGTGTTCCGAAGCTCTTGATCCTGTTTCCTGTGTATGACCCGGCTCTCCTGACTAAGCTTTGTTCCTGACGTTACTGATTCCGATTCCGTTGCTGATTTAGGACTGGCTGACTAACTCTTTGTGTACCGAACCGGCTTGGCTGAGTATCTGATTCCGTTACCGACTAGGACTTGCTGACTATCCCCGTGTGTACCGAACCGGCGTGGCTGAGTAACCAATTCCGTTGCCGACTAGGACTGGCAGACTAACTCCTTGTGTAACGAACTGGCGTGGCTGACTATCTGATTCCATTACCTACTGGGACTGGCTGACTACTCTGTGTATTCTGACCTGGGTGGGCTAGTTCTGGCCGTCCATTTAGACTGGTTGTATCCTCCATGTGTGCCGACCTGGTTGAGTTGTTGTTCTTGCCACTACCGGGACTTGCCATTATTCCCATTGGTTCATTAGGGCTACCGATTACTGTCCGCCTACGTTACGTGCGTGATTACCATAGCGCCGGTCATCCCATAGCTCCTTTAGCCATCTGGAGCTTGCTTGGGCCTATCAGTCACTAGTGTCCATGTTGTGTCCGGTGACCCTGGGCTATAGGGTCCACTCTAAGCCAGACTTCTGCCCAAGTTGCCTATAACTACCCTAGTGATCTAGGGCCCATTACGGTCAGTGTCTGGTCTCCGCTGCCCCAGTTGCCTCTGTGTTGCCTCAGTGTCCCCTAGCACTAGGGTTGTCCACTGCCTAGCCTTATAGGTGTTGCTTCATTAACCCTAGCGTTCTAGGGTTATACCGCTGCCTAAGGCTTATTGGTGTTGCCTCATGAACCCTAGAATTCTAGGGTTGTACTGCTGCCTAAGCCTTATCGGTGTTGCCTTGTTAACCCTCGCATGCTAGGGTCCTCTTGTGGCTGAGTCTTGTCCGTGTTGCCTCCTTTAACCCTATCTGGGTCAGTTCTCTGCCAGAGTCTTTGTTGCCTATACTCCCCTAGGCCACTAGGGGTTTGCCCTGCAGCTGCCTTTCGCTTATGCCACCTATTGCGGAGTGGGGCTGTTGAGGAGTTCCTGGTTCCTGCTTGCTGTTGTATCCTGCCTGCTGGTCCTAGCTATTACAGTTCTGACATATTATTTCTCCGTATGTTTTTCTCACCCTGACCCGTGTCAGATGTGGAAGGTACTTGGTATGGATCTCATGTGGACCTGAGTGGGGTACTTGCTTATTATTTCTCAGTACAGCTTTTTAACCTTATCTGACTGTGTGAGTGTTCTTTACAGAAACCGTGACAGTAAGAAAGGGCCAATGACGTCAGACATTTCAGGTGTAGGTAGCTCCCAGAACATCCATTGGAGAATTTGTGTAGTAAAAACATGTAACAGAAAACACACAGGAGCGCCCCAATAGTGCAAATATGACAATAAATTTGAAGTCAAATGTAAGAGAAATATTATTGCACTCACATGTAACGATGGTCAGCAGGCTGATATCAGACTGTCTGACAGAAGTGCTTGTGAAGAAACATCCGTCCCCACTCGGATCCTCGGATAAACTGCTACAAACACAAAAACTGCACAATCGACAAGCTGGATCCAAAAAATCTAAATTTAATAATCCGCACAATACATATAAAATCAGAGGAATGATTTTATATGTATTGTGCGGATTATTAAATTTTGATTTTTTTGGATCCAGCTTGTGTTTGTAGCACTTTGTCCGAGGATCCGAGTGGGTACGGATGTTTCTCCACAAGCACTTCTGTCAGACAGTCTGATATCAGCCTGCTGACCATCGTTACATGTGAGTGCAATAATATTTCTATTACATTTGACTTCAAATTTATTATCATATTTGCACTATTGGGGCACTCCTGTGTGTTTTCTGTTACATGGTTTTACTACACGAGTTCACCCAGGGGGAGTGAGTTTTTGGTTGGAGCTGCCCTGACGTATTACAGCACTGTCATCTGGGAACAGTTTAATTTTCCCAGGAGCTTATTTGCCGAGTTTGGTGTATGCCAATTTCGGTCTATATTTTTGTGAGTACGCACCATAGGGTGTTGGTGGAGGTCCATATTGAGATCTATTGATCCCGCACAGGGTCGCTTGTGTTTTTTTCCCCTTTCCCTTCTTCTGTTTTCTGCATCCATTGGAGAATGGATGCGCACGAGCAACATCTAGATCAGTTCTCACTGGCAGTACAAACCATCCTGGAGCGTACCACTCACCTAGACAAACCTGTGCAGGCATCAATGGCCATTCCAGTTTTGTCACCAGTGTCACAAACGTTGAACCCCAGTATACCTAATAGAGGGTTGTCAGCTACAGCTCCTCTACCCTTGAGATATGTCAGAGATCCTACCTTATGTCGGGGATTCCTAAATCAGGTAGAGATTTTTTTGAAACTGGTACCCCAGGCTTTTCCAAGCGAGAGAAGTAAGGTGGGATTCATGATCTCGTTGACTGGTCGAGCGCTAGGCTAGGCTAACCCTATATGGGAGATGGGCAAACCGATCACGGTAAACTTTACCGAATTCATAAGGGCGTTTCGTAGTGTATTCGAGATTCCTGGGCGCGCCACCTCTGCAGCAAAACATCTAATGAGAATCTAGCAAGGCCCACGAGCAGTTGCAGATTATGCTATAGAATTTTGCATACTTGCTGCAGAGGTTGTTTGGAACGATGAGGCACTTGTGGCAGCCTTTGCACAAGGCCTAGATGACAAAATAAAAGATGAAATAGCCTCTTAAGAGTTACCAGATGGGTTGGACAGATTCATTGAGTTTACTACACTAATCGATACCCGCATAAGGGAAAGGAGTCTCTACAAAGACCGTAAACAGAGGCCAACTACTGGCGGGTTATCTAACTTAAATTGCCCACCCATACCTCCCTCTCCTCCCACACCTCCGGGCGTTACGAGCGGCAGTAACGAACCCATGCAGGTGGGGTTTACACGTTTATCTAAGGAGGAACGATTGTACTGGCGCAGACAAGGCTTGTGCCTGTATTGTGGCAAGTCCGGCCACCTGTTGCGAGCATGTCCCATACGGCCGGGAAACGAACGCACCCTAGGATCATGCAGGGGACAGATCCTAGGTGGAGTATACCAGTCCCCAGAGGGCACCCAGAATAAGCCCGTGATTGAGGTCCTGGTATCCTGGGCTGGGTCATCTTTTGTTGCTACCGCCCTGATTGATTCAGACGCGGACGGTTATTTTATGGACAGGGACTTTGCGAGCCATCAGAATATTCCATTGGTGGAGATGGAGTCCCTAATGAACATTGAAGCCATTGATGGGAGACCGTTGGTGCCTCCACAGGTCACCCAGGAGACCTGTCCATTGGTAATCCGCATCGGAGCTCTCCATAAGGAGACCCTGAAGTTCCAGATCATTTAGTCTCCGCACTATGCCATTATTCTGGGCTTCCCATGGCTGCAATTACACAATCCCAAACTGGATTAGAGATCCTGCAAGATTCTGGCCTGGTCGGAGTTTTGTGAGTCACATTGTTTGCACCAACCTACCAAGATTTTGTGTACCTCTCACTCCCTACCGCTAGAATACCAATCATTCAGCGATGTATTCAGTAAGGGAGAGGCTAGCACTTTGCCGCAGCATCGTCCTTATGACTGCACTATTAATATTGTGCCCGGTTCTATGCCGCCCAAGGGTAGAACCTTTCCATTGTCCTGCGAAGAGAATCAGGCAATGAAGGAATATATCTCTGATGCCCTAGCACAGGGCATAATTCGTAAGTCTTCCTCGCCCGCGGGGGCTGGATTCTTTTTTGTGAAAAAGAAAAATGGGGATCTCAGACCCTGCATCGACTATAGGGGTCTGAATAAGATAATGATCAAGAACGCCTACCCCATTCCACTCATAACTGAATTGTTTCATTGGCTCAAGGGCGCTTCCATTTTTACTAAACTCGACTTAAGGACAGCTTACAATTTAGTCAGAATAAAAGAGGGTGATGAGTGGAAATCCTCCTTCAATAGTGTAGTGATGCCCTTTGGGTTATGTAATGCCCCGGCGGTATTTCAAGAATTCAACAATGACGTCTTTAGAGATATGTTACAGTCCTGTGTAGTGGTCTACCTGGACATATTTTGATTTATTCCGCTGACCTGGAGATGCACTGGAAATGTGTTAAAGCAGTGCTACAAAGACTGAGAGAAAATAAGCTATTTTGCAAATTGGATAAGTGCAAATTTCATAGATCCAAGGTACAGTTCCTGGGCTATGTGATTGGCAAAGATGGCATTGCCATGGACAAAGACAAACTCTCTGCTGTGTTGCAGTCGCCTTGTCCCATTGACCTTAAGCCCTTGCCATGGTTCTTGGGCTTTGCCAATTATTATAGGAAATGTATTCATGACTACTCCATGAGTGTAAAGCCTTTGACCGATATGACGCACAAGGGTGTTAATGCTTCCGTGTGGTCCCCTGAAGCTATAAAAGTGTTTGAATCCTTAAAGTGTGCATTTTCCTCTTCACCAGTTCTGTCACATCCCATACCTGGCGTGCCATTCACTCTGGAAGTGGACGCCTCCGAGACTGGTGTAGGAGCAGTACTGTCACAAAGACCAGGTCCTGGGAAGACCTTGATGCCATGTGGATTTTTTTCTAAGAAACTGACAAAAGCCCAGAGTGTCTATGATATTGGGGATCGCAAATTATTGGTAATCATTTTGGCACTTCGTGAATGGCGGCATCTGCTAGAGGGTACTAGGACGCCAATTCTGATTCTCACAGACCACAAAAATCTTACCTACCTTTCAGAGGCTAAAAGGTTATCCCCTAGACAAGCCAGGTGGGCCTTGTTCCTGTCATGCTTCAACTTCATTGTGTCATACTTACCAGGCACTAAAAATACTAAACAATTTGGTACAGATTCGGAGTTCAAGTGTGCACCTGTGCCCATCATACCTCCGGATCGTATACTTGCGACTTTACTCACCAGTATTACTTTCCCGTTGGGTCAAGAGATTTTGGCAGCCCAGGCCAATGCCCCTTCAGAAAAGCCCATGGGGAAGTGCTACGTGGCCGAACCCTTTTGGGCTAAGCTCATGGAGACTTATCACGCATCCGTGCTGCTAGGCACTTGGGCAAGAATCAGCTTATATAGTCGTTGTCCCGAATGTTCTGGTGGCCTACCCTAAGAGCTGATTGTGCAGCATTTACGGCAGCTTGTACAGTTTGTGCTCGCTCCAAGTCTCCGAGGCATCTTCCTGTGGGGCTCTTGCAAGCTGTTTCTAATGGTGCATGGTCGCATGTGTCAACTGATTTTATGGGAGAACTGCCGGCTTCTAACGGTTATACAGTCATTCTTATGGTGGTCGACAGATTCTCGAAAATGGCCCACTTTGTGCCACTCCCTGGCTTACCCTCAGCTACGACTTTAGCCACGGTGTTTGCTAGAGAAGTGTTTCGGCTCCATGGGGTACCCAAGGTACTTGTTTCCCATCGTGGGAGATAATTTGTATCCAGGTTCTGGAGGGCATTCTGTAACCAAATGGGCATCCAGTTTTCATTTTCCTCTGCGTATCACCCACAGACCAGTGGGGCCACTGAACGCTCCAACCAGGGGTTGGAGCAGTTTTTATGATGTTTTATCTCCAACCATCACGATAACTGGGCTGACTTGTTGCCATGGGGTGAGTTCGCCAGAAACTGTGCTGTTTCCTCTTCCTCCGGGCGCTCACCCTTTCTATGAGTTTCAACTTGCTTGCTCCCAGACACATTTCAAGCACAGCAGATTCCGGATCTGGGTGAGCACATTAGGCAACTACGTGCCACATGGGCACAAGTCCAGAATTCTCTCTGTGACGCTTTTCAACGAGTTCAGCAGCATGCCAACAACAGACGGCTGCCGGCACCTGTGTTCCAAGTGGAGGACCGAGTGTAGTTGTCCTCCAAAAATCTAAAGTTACAAGTTCCATGTGGCAAGTTGGCTCCTAGGTTTGTGGGTCCGTTCTGGGTGCTTCGTAGGATGAACTCTGTTGCCTATGCCTTAGAGTTGCCTGCCTCTATGAGAATCTATAACGTTTTCCATGTATCCCTTCTCAAGCCCCTGGTGTGTAACCGCTATACCACCAACCAGGCAGTTCCTGCTCCAGTGCGTATTGAGAACCACAATGAATATGAAGTACAGAGCATTCTAGATCTGCGCAGATACCGTGGACAGATCCAATATCTGGTACACTGGAAGGGATATGGCCCAGAGGAACGCTCATGGATAAACCATTCTGACATCCTTCCTACACTATTGTTGCGCAGATTCCATGCTAAAGTCCCAGCTAAGCCCAGACCTCCCTCAAAACGGGGGGGGAGGGTCGTTGAGAGGGAGGTACTATCACGGTGCCTGTGATCCTTGAGCGACATTCTTATTTCCTGGTTTACACTGGCTGCATTCTTATTGGCTCAGGGCTGTTGCTCCTCCCAGGGTTTGCTATACAGGTGCCCTTTCGTAGTGTACCCGTATCTAGCGTTCTGAAGCGCTTGTTCCTGTTTCCCGTGTATGACCCGGCTCGCCTGACTACGTTTTGTATCTGGCATTACTGATTCCGATTCCATTACTCACTAGGACCGGCTGACTATCACCGTGTGTACCGAACCGGCTTGGCTGAGTAACCAATTCCGTTGCCGACTAGGACTGGCTGACTAACTCCTTGTGTACCGAACTGGAGTGGCTAAGTATCTGATTCCATTACCTACTGGGACTGGCTGACTACTCTGTGTATTCCGACCTGGCTGGGCTAGTTCTGGCCGTCCATTTAGACTGGTTGTATCCTCCGTGTGTACTGACCTGGTTGAGTTGCTGTTCTTGCCACTACCGGGACTTGCCGTCAGTACCATTGGTCCATTAGGGCTACCGATTACTGTCCGCCTACGTTATGTGCGAGCTAACCATAGTGCCGGTTATACCATAGCTCCTTTAGCCATCTGGAGCTTGCTTGGGCATATCACTCACCAGTGTCTGTGTTGCCTCCGGTGACCCTGTGCTATAGGGTCCAGTCTAAGCCAGACATCTGCCTGAGTTGCCTATACCTACCTTAGTGATCTAGGGCCCATTACGGCCAGTGTCTGGTTTCCGTTGTACTCGTTAACCCTAGCGTGCTAGGGCCTAGTTGCTGCCAGCTCTCTATCTCTGCTGCCTTCATTAACCCTAGCGTTCTAGGGTCTAGCCACTGCCAGAGTTGCCTCTGTGTTGCCTCAGTATACCCTAGCGTTCTAGGGTCAAGCCACTGCCAGAATTGCCTCCGTGTTGCCTCAGTATCCCCTAGCGTTCTAGGGTTGTACGCTGCCTAGCCTTATCGGTGTTGCATCATTAACCCTAGCGTTCTAGGGTTATCCCGCTGCCTAAGCCTTATCGGTGTTGCCTCATTAACCCTAGCGTTCTAGGGTTGTACTGCTGCCTAAGCCTTATCGGTATTGCCTCGTTAACCCTCGTGTGCTAGGGTCCTCTCGTGGCTGAGTTCTGTCCATGTTGCCTCCGTTAACCCTATCGGGGTCAGTTCTCTGCCAGAGTTTTTGTTGCCTATACTCCCCTAGGCCACTAGGGGTTTGCCCTGCAGGTGCCCTTCGCTTATGCCACCTATTGCGGAGTGGAGCTGTTGAGGAGTTCCTGGGTCCTGCTTGCTGTTGTATCCTGCCTGCTGGTCCTAGCTATTACAGTTCTGACATATTATTTCGCTGTGTGTTTTTCTCACCCTGACCTGTGTCAGATGTGGAAGGTATTTGGTACGGACCTCATGTAGACCTGAGTGGGGTACTTGCTTATTATTTCTCAATAACGCTTTTTAACCTTACCTGACTGTCTGAGTGTTCTTTACAAAAACCGTGACAGTCACATGCCAAACAGCCAAAAATGCAAAAACTACAAAAAAAAGAGACCTGCATTCCTCCATACCAGTGTGCAAGTATGTGCCCTGTCTTGAGCATCTATAATAACACTGTTAATAAATATGAGGATTTAGTTCCATAATTTGACTAAACAATGTTAAAGCTTGACAACCCCAATCGAATTACCTCAGTATCTGACAATTCCTAATTTCATGTACCTGTAGAACCCTATCTAGATTGAAAATGTACACCTTGGAAATGTGTCTGTCCCTTCACATGTTTTTTGAACTGTCCCATGTCAATGTTCTGGTATTACTGTGCCTGTGATTCTGGCGCTTTTGCTTGCCTGTTCTCTTCCTTGTGATTGCCTGGTGGCAGCATGCCGGGTGACTACTTCCTGGTTATTTGCGAGTCATTCTGAGCGCTCGCTATTTTATAGTTCCACCTTGATTGACCTATTTGGACTCTGCCTCCCAGAGATGCCTTATATGCTGCATCCTATCATTGCCTCAGTGCCCTTTCGTGGAGCACCTGAGCGCATTCTAAGTCTCCAGTTGTGATCCGTTCCTGGCCTCTGAATCTGTTTTGTGTATGACCCTGGCTCCAGCTGACTACCAATTTGTGCCTGAACCTTTGGCCTGGCTGACTGACCGCTCCGTACCGACTTTGGCTTGTCCGACTACCCGCTCCATGTATAACCTTTGGCCTGGCTGACTACCCGCTCAGTGCTAAGTACTTTGGCTTTGTCTGACCTCCTGCTCCGTGCTAGTACTTTGGCTTGTCTGACTGCCCGAATCATTTTGACCATTGGCATGTTTGTCTCGCTTTCGCTCCCTGGGGCCTGGAACCCTCCTTGCAGGTTCTCAGTCTCAGTCCTTGGTCGGGTAGGTCCTGTCCGTAGTTCAGCAGTACCTAGTCCTAACAGGGATTGTTGTACCCCTAGTGTTCTAGGGTGCGTGGTAGTTTCTGTAACCCTAGCATCCTGAAGGTGTGGGCCTTCAGTTTCCGCTCCGCTGTAGAGCATGTTTACCACTATTGCTACCTCTGTGGTTCTGCTCACTCTACTAGTTTGCTGCGATCCTGTTCATTAGTCTGGCTAGGTTCAGTGTCAGCTTCTGGTAGTGGACTGCACCCTGTACCCACGCCTGACCCCGGGAGGGTTGGAAAAGTGTCTATCTTTAGTTTTCTTGTGTTTGATTCTTAATAAAGTGGAATTGATTTAATGTACCTGTCTGAGTCATTATTTGCAAGTCCCTGTGACATCTGGCTTTGCTGCCAGTTTTGGGCAGAAATTACTACAGGATGTATGGCCTGTGTGGGTATTATTTATTGTTTTCCTCCATTACCTTGTGCTTTTTATGTTACTTGATTTGGTGTTTAGGTGTCCATTGACACTCAAGGTTGTATCTGTTCCTCTCTGTCCAAATTGTTGTATTTGTGAGTCATTTTTCTCTTTCTGCCCCTGGAACCTTGGAGGATGGCTTTGGTATATCACAATGGTCCCTGTGTTCCATATTAGAAGAAAGGAAAAAGGGGATTTATGTGCACAGTACTTACTGAGAAATTATTTTTCTCTTAGACCATGTGGAGCACAGGACTTCCCTCGCAGAAAAAAAAGAGTTGTTTGAGTTCCATACTGGGGATGCTTTGGGTTTTTTGGTATAGATGAACCCCTTTCCTACCTCATTTCTGTTTTTTGCTATCTATGCTATTCATTAACCCTTCGTGTCCAATGACGTGCCTGGACCGCCACGCTGGTCCTACACTTAAGGTCCTGGCACATCAAGAGTTAACTCTCCCATTGCCGACGCTGTGCGCAATGGGAGAGACGTGGGATTGCTGTTACTAGGTGCTACCTAGTTTCAGCCAATGCCTGCATTGTTGATATATGTGATTCACTAAAATAGCGAATCACGTGTATTAGAATGCATATGACAGAAGCTTCTGTCACATCTCTCTGTCTCCCTTCTCCTCAGACACAAATCTGAAGAGAAGAGACAGAGATTGTTACTGTGTGTCCTGTGTTCCTGTCAGCATTGCAGAGTTGAAACATTGTTTAAAAAAAATAAAAAAATAGATTTTTTTTTTAACATTTGATCACTATAATACAGTGATCAATAGATTCCCCCCTTTGATCACTCATTTTAGTGATCAAGTGCTGCAGATCAGCTTCTGCTGATCTGTGGTATTTTTCTCCCCCCCCCCCCATTGAAATCCTTTTTTTTTTAATATTTTTTTTGTATTTTTAAGTAGTTTAATAGTTTAGTTAAGAAATTTTAGTGAGGCTAGGTAGGTTTAGAGGGTACATGGGTTAGGGTAAGTTTAAGTGTTGAATTTAGGTAAGATTTAGGTTTAGGGAATTCATTAGTTTTATTTAATAAAAATTGAATTTGTTAAAATATTAAGGCTTTTTAGTTTAGATAGTTACTTTCAGTAGGGCTAGGTAGGTTTAGTGTGTATGTGGGTTAGGGTAAGATTTAGTATTGAATTTAGGTTTAAAGGTTAGGGTTTGGTAAAAAAAAAAAATATATATATATATATATATATATATATATATATATATATATATATATATTAGGGTAAGGTTTAGGGTTAGAGTTAGGCACAGAAAAAAACAAAACAAAAAATATATATAGTTTTATTGTAGGAATAGTGACTGTTTTGGTTAAGTTAGGTAGGATTAGGATTGACATGAGGTAGGGTAAGGTTTAGGGTTACAGCAAAAAAAAAAATATATATATATAGTATTTACGTAAGAATAGGGACTTGTTGGGATTAGATATTGTTTTAGGAATTTAATTTGGTTGTTTAGATTGGGTGGGTGGGTAGCTATTTAGAAAAAAATTAGGGTAGGTAGGTTAAGTTAGAAGGTATTTAGAAAAAATTAGGGTAGGTTAAGTTAAAAGATGCAGTATGTGTATTCTGTGGGAGAGGCGTATGCCTTTTTGGCTTCCAATTCAGAAGCCACGGATACTGCCTTTGATTTTGAGATCTCCCAGTTCACAAAGAGCAACAGTGATAGCTCTAGTGATCATGCTGGGGCATCTACTAAGAAGAGGAGTACTACCCCAAGAGCTGCCCCAGAAGCAGGCCGAAGACATACCCCAAGAGCTGCCCCAGAAGCAGCCCCAAGACTGCCCCAGAAGCAGGTCCAAGACATGCCCCAAGACATACCCCAAGAGCTGCCCCAAGACATGCTCAAAGACCTGCCACAAGTTCTTCCCCTCATCCAGAGCCTAAAGAATGGGTACCACCAGTGGAATTAAGTCCAGAAACACCCAATTTCACTGGCAGCCCAGGAATAAATGTAGATGTGGCCGGTTTTAACCAGGAGCAGTTTTTTTTAATTTATATTTGGGGGAAGACATTTTGGGGGAGATTGTAGTGCAAAGAAATATTTATGCAGTCCAGTACATTGCAGCCAATCCCACATGCTATGTTTCAAAGCAGCAATCATGGTACCCCACAGATGTTGCTGAATTCAAGAAATTCTAGGCCGTAACTATGGCTATGGAGATAATTAAAAAGCCAAGCATCAGGTCATACAGGAGCAAAAATCCTTTGTGTGTTACCCACATTTTCGGCCAAACAATGCACAAGAGACGCTATGAAATGCTTTTGCGTGTCGTGCATTTCAATGATAACACCCTGTGCCTTCCCAAAGACAGGCTGTATAAAATTTGACCTCTTATAACTTATTTGCAAAAAAAAATGTTCAGAAAACTATACCCCCCAAAAACAAATATCTGTTAATGAGTCCTTAATGAAATATAAGGGAAGATTGGGTTTTAAGCAATAAATCCCCTCCAAGCACTCCAAGTTTGGAGTAAAACTTTATAAGTTGTGCGAAAGCAACACAGGATACACTTATGCTTTTTGCATTTATGAGGGCAAGGACAGCCAACTTGATCCTCCTGGTTGCCCTGAATATCTGGGAACCGATGGCAAAATTGTTTGGGATCTCATTTCCCCTCCTATTAAATAAAGGATACCAGTTAAATTCAGAAACTATTACACAAGCCCCCTTTCATTTAAATCACTTTTTTATTTTGACACAGTGGCATGTGGCACTGTTAGATGAAACTGTAAAGAGATGCCCAAACAAATGATAAACTCTAATCTACGAAAGGGAACATCCTTAGCTTTGTGCCAAGAGAAGCTGCTGGAAGTCAAGTTTCTGAGACAAAAAGGACGTGTAAATGCTGACAACTATGCATGAACAAGGGAATTGTGCCAATCTCTGTCCGTGGCACGGCCCTCAGGAAACTCGTCTGCATCAGAGACTGCAATAAACACATGGCAGGTGTTTATCTTTGTGATCAACTCATGCAGCCATACCTCACCATGAGAAAATCTACGGCCTGGTATAAGAAGGTTGCCATTTTCCTGATACAGACTGTCGTTTATAATTCATATGTAATGTTTAAATTGGCAAACCCCAGTAAAAAAAAAATAACTGTTTTGCAGTTCCAAATGCATGTCATTTCTCGTTTTTTTTGTTTGAAGGGGCAACAGCAGTTTTACAGTAGAGATCAGGTTTAGGACACTATGCATTTAAAATCCCCCCAACCCCCCAAAAGAGTAAACCACAGAAACGCTGCAGGGTGTGCTACTCCAATGGCAAATGGACAGAAACCACCTTCTACTGTCCTGATTGCCCTACAAAACCTGGGCTCTGTATTGGTGACTGCTTCAAGCAGTATCACGTACATGCAATGCAGTAATTGTGTAATTTACTTATTTGGCTACTCTTTCCCCCTGAAATATCCTGTCCCCCCACAAATAAAACCCACATCCCTCCTTAGATCTAACACTACGAAAATATAATGGGAACAACCCTGTTTTTTCTATGTCTGAAAATGGAAACAACCATGTTCTCAACTGAACCCAGTAAATCCCCCATTTTACCATCAATCCCTCGTAAAACTTTATTTAAATTAAAAAATCAGCATTTTTCACGCTTCAAATCTACATCGAAATTGAAATCTAAGTGTGAAAAATGCTGATTTTTACTTGCATAAATATTTACAAAGGATTGGTGGTAAAATGGCTGTGTAAAAAGTTTGAAAACATGCCTAAAATTAAAGCCTGGGGTGTCTACATTCCTAAAATATACACGTTTGGGGGGAAATTTAAAGTGGAGCACTGGTACACAGCCCTAAATGAGACATGGCACCATGACGCAAACTGTGAAAATTCAAAGTGTGAAACTGGAAAAGCATTGATTCCAGTTTGGGTCCCGTAGCTCCCACAAATCTTGAGAAACCTATGCATACGGGATATTGCCATACTCAAAAGAACAGGGTAAAAACTAAGCAATTACGTTTTTAAAAATCTTCACCTATTCTGTGCTTGAAATGCACATCAACATTGAAACCTAAGTGTTAAAAACACTGAATTTTTTACTTACATAAAGATTTACGAAGGATTGGTGGTAAAATGGCTGTGTAAAAAATTTGAAAACATGCTTAAAATGAAAGCCTGGGGTGTCTACTTTCTAAAAATATACACTTCTGGGGGGAAATTTTAAAGTGGAGCACTGGTACACAGTCCCAAATGAGACATGGCACCAGTGACGGAAGCTGTGAAAAGTCAGTGTGAAACTAGAAACGCATATGTTCCAATTTGGGTCCAGTATCTCCCACAAAACCTTGAGAAAACTATGCATATGGGGTATTGCTGTAAGATTTTAGTCTTACCTGTTAAATCCTTTTCACTTAGTCCATACAGGTCACTGGTACTTCTGGGAGGCGATTCGCCCCTTTAATAGGCAGGAACAATTATGCAAATGATTGCAGGGGGCGGAGCCTCCCCTCCTACTTAAGCCACCTTCAGGCCAGAGCCACTAGATTGATTTGAGACCCTAAAACTGACCCCAGGTAAGCAAGAAGAAAGACTCCTGTGAGCATGCCCAAAAGGTCCCCCACTGAATGCCACAGGAGAGCCAGGTCTGGTCCCTTGATAGGGTGGGAGACCAGTGACCTGTATGGACTAAGTGAAAAGGATTTAACAGGTAAGACTAAAATCCTATTTTCACTGTCGTCCAATACAGGTCACTGGTACTTCTGGGATGTAAAAACATTGAGCTGATCCAGAGGTGGGAAGAAGGCAAGGACCAGAACAAGGCCCAAGTCATTAAAACTGCTATGAACCAGTTAATTACATAGCCCAACTGTAAGTGTCAACGGACACCAATCAAGGGAACAATCCCTGAACTAACACAGCACACGGAACTAGAGCCAACTGGGCTCAACAGTAAGGAAGCACTAAGGATCACAGAGTGGAAGACCTACACAGGCAAAACTGCCTCCAGGACTGTCCTTCCAAAACTGGCATCAGCCGAGAACAGCACATCAACACGGTAGTGCTTTGAAAAAGTGTGCACAGAGGACCAAGTGGCCGCTCTGCACAGTTGATCAGCGGAAGCCTGATTCTTGTAGGCCCAAGAGGCCCCAATAGATCTGGTGGAATGGGCAGTCACCCGGAAGGGAACATGCTTATTCCGCAACTTGTAGGCTTCACGGATAGTAGCCTTAATCCAAGAGGCAATGGTAACTTTGGAGGCCGGTCTCCCTGCCCTAGGCCCCTCAGGAATGACGAATAGAGCGTCAGACTTCCTGATAGACTCGGTGCGATGAACATAAAACTTGAGCCAACGCACCACATCCAACAAATGGAGATCTCGTTCCTTGTCAGATGAAGGATTAGGGCAGAAAGAGGGAACCACAATCTCCTGATTGATGTGAAACTCGGATACAACCTTGGGTAAGAATTCCTTGGTAGTGCGAAGCACAGCCTTATCCTTGTGGAACACCAGGTAAGGAGGTTTACAAGACAAAGCCTGTAACTCTGCTACCCGGCGAACTGAAACAATAGCCAAAAGGAAGGCCATCTTCCAAGTCAAGAGACGTAATGGAATGGAAGCCAAGGATTCAAACGGTGGTCGCTGGAGAATTCCCAGCACCAAATTGAGGTCCCACTGGGGAGTAGGACTCTTGAAGGCAGGTCGAACATGAGTCACACCTTGAAAGTAAACTTTCACATCAGGAAGGATAGGAATCCTTTCCTGGATAAACACAGACAAGGCAGAAGTCTGAACTTTGAGGGAACTCAGACTGAGCCCCTTATCAACACCGTCCTGCAAGAAGGCCAGGACAGTGGGAAGATGAAAATCAAGGGATAATTTCTTATCAGAGCACCATGCCACGAAAGTTGACCATATGCGATGATAGATCTTGGAAGACACAGGCTTACGAGCACTGAGCATAGTCGACACCACAGAAGGAGAAAATCCTTTCTTTGCTAGAATCGAGGATTCAACCACCATGTCATCAAATGGAGAGAGTGAACATCCTCCTTCCACAGATATCCCTGAAGAAGTAGGTCCGGACGGGCAGGAAGTGGGAACGGATCCGCCACTGACATGGCCATCAACTCCGGATACCAGGACTGGCGAGGCCAGTTTGGAGCGATCAGGATAACAGGACAACTATCCCGCTTCAGTTTCTGGATGACTCTGATCAATAGAGGAAGAGGAGGAAAGATGTAAGCCAGAGAAAAATCCCAAGGGATCGACAAGGCATCCACTGCTAGAGCAAGGGAGTCCCTCCGCCGGGAGCAAAACACCGGAACCTTCCTGTTGTGTCTGGAGGCCATCAGGTCCACCTCCGGCATCCCCCACCTCTGGGTGAGCAAATGAAACACCTCTGGATGAAGAGCCCATTCTCCGCTGTCGACGGTATGACGACTGAGGAAGTCTGCCATGATGTTGTCCACGCCTGGAATATGAACTGCAGAGATGACAGGCACGTGATCTTCTGCCCAAGACAAAATATCCTTGACCTCCAACCAGGCGGTGCCGCTTCTTGTGCCGCCTTGCCTGTTGATGTAAGCCACCGCAGTGGCGTTGTCGGATTCCACTCTGATCGGAAGACGGTCAGTTGAGATTCCCAGTGTCTCAGGGCAAGCCGGATGGCACGCAGTTCCAGAACATTGATGGAGAGAAGAGATTCCTCCAGACCCCATTTCCCCTGAGCACTGAAGCGACCCAACACAGCACCCCAGCCCCGAAGGCTGGCATCCGTTGTGATCGTGGTCCAACAAGGAACTTGAAAGGATCTCCCTTTCAGGAGATGGGAGAGGTCCAACCACCAGTGCAGACTCGATTCCACATGAGGAGGTAGAGAGACTGACAGATGCTGATGATCTGGATGATTCTTGCACGTCTGGATCACAAATCTCTGAAGTTCCCTGGAGTGGGCCATGGCAAAAGGAACCGCTTCGATCGTGGAAATGAACTTCCCCACCAGGGATGACAATTTCGTTACCGGCACTAAGTCCAGTTCCAGAATCCCCGCCACTCTGATAGCTATCTGATGAGCCACATCCTCCGGCAGGAACACCATGCATTGGCGAGTGTCGAACAGGAGACCCAGGAACAGAAGCCTCTGAGATGGGACCAAGTCCGACTTGTCCAGATTCAGGATCCAGCCATGGCGGGTCAGAGTGTGGATACACTTCTGCAATTGCTGGTGAAGAAGCTCCGCCGAGGAAGCTGTGATGAGGAGATCGTCCATGTAGGGAGTCACCCTGACCCCGTCCTGATGAAGCACCGCTATCAGGGAGCCCAACACTCTCTGGAAGACCTGAGGAGCTGAAGTCAGCCAAAAGGGAAGAGCAGAAAACTGAAAGTGTCCCCTGTGGCAGGCAATCCTGAGGTACCGCCTGCTCTCTGGATGAATAGGGATGTGAAGATAAGCATCCTGAAGGTCCAGGGAGGCAAGGAACTCCCCTGGAGACATTGCTGCAATCACAGAGCGCAGGGACTCCTGGCGGAAGTGGGAAGTCACCACATAGGCATTGAGATCTTTGAGATCCAAAATAGGACGAGCCCCTACGTCCTTTTTGGCCACCACAAACAGGTTGGAATAAAATCCTGAACCTGTGTCCTCCTGAGGAACCACTTCCAGAACCTCTTTGTCCAAGAGATCCTGAATAGCGTCGTCGAACAGACATCTTTTTGTGGGTTCCTGAGAAGGACGAGTAAAATGGAACCGAAAAGGAGGAATGGAGGAGAAAGGGATCCTGTATCCCTCTGACACCACCTGAAGAACCCATGGGTCCGCCACTGACTCCTCCCAAGTCCGACGAAAGATGCAGAGACGTCCACCTACAGCCGGATGCGGACCCGGGTTCGGCGAGTCATGCCGAAGCAGTCTTGGAGGTCTTGGCCTTGGGGGCCACTTTGGGCTTCCAGGACTGTTTGGGCTTGGAGGAGGAGCGCGTAGCGGGAGGACCCGTCTGGGCCGAGGAGCGTGTCTCAGTCTGAAAGGAACGAAAGGACCGATTGCGTTTGGCTGGAAACTTTTTCTTAAAGACTGAGGGTAGAAGAGTACTTTTACCACCAGTAGCCTCACTGATCATTTCTTTGAGCTCAGATCCAAATAGCAAATTCCCCTGAAAGGGCAAGGAAAGCAAGGCTTTCTTAGAGGCTGTATCAGCAGACCAAATTTTCAGCCAAAGGGCACGTCTAGCCACCACAGAAGCAGTGGAGGCCCTCGCCATCATGCGTACAGCATCAAAAGCAGCGTCAGCAACATAGTTCTGAGCTTCAGTGATATTAGCAAGAAGCTGCAACTGTTCAGATACTGGTGCAACCTGGCGAACTGCTTCAGTCAGTCGTTCAGTCCAGGCCGCAATGGCTCTATTAACCCATGCCACTGCAAAGGTTGGACGCATGGCAGTGCCAATGGAGGCAAAAATAGACTTAAGAGAAAGCTCTAGCTTTTTATCTGTCCAATCCTGCAGGGCAGAGGCATCAGAGACAGCCAAAGCGGTAGACTTGGATAGTCTGGAAACAGGAGCATCCACCTTGTGGGGATGAACCCATTTTGCCAGCTCAGTCTCAGGAAAAGGGTACAGTTTAGCAAACTTTTTAGAGACAGAGGAGGATCTATCAGGATTCTTCCATGCCTCAGAGACTAGACGGGCAAGAGTAGGGTTAGTTGGAAAACAAACAACAGGCTTAGATGGTTTCTTTTGAAAAACATCAGTAGGATCATAAGTGGATTCCTGAGTCAGAGGAAGGTTGAGCGTATTCAGTACAGCTCTAATCAGACCCTCAGCCGAAACTTCAGGGTCACATTCATAAGGGTCCCCAATGGACCTGTTAGATTCAATAACAGTGCGTTCCTCAGCATCAGAATCCTGCAAGAGTTCTTCCTCAGAAGAATCAGACACATCAGGAGCACCCTGTGGCTTAGGCAGGGAGGTCCTGATTGTAGCGGGGGTCTGCCAGACCTGGAGAGCCCCCTGTACCTGAGAGGGAAAGAGTTGAAGAGTGGATCTGAGATCCCTAGTGGCAGCTTTAAACTCCCTCACCCAAGATGGCTCAATAGCATGGCTGGGAAGCTCAGGGTTGCTATCTTGACCAGTGCAGTTAGGGCATAGATCCCCCACATTATCACTAGATAGCCCAGTGTGACAAGAGGAGCAAAACGCCATGGGGGGAGCAGACCCCCCATCCCCCTTAGTCTTGGGTCTAGCCCCTAGCTCCAGTGAAGTAGACATGCTCACAGCGTCAATATACCCCACTTTAAACTCTATCACCCAGTAAGAGTGTGGAAGATTAAAGTTTCACCCCAGAAATGCCTAATATTGGACTTATCTGGCCAGCGAAGGGTTAATCTGTTGAGGGGAGAGAAGGATCGGTCCCTGCGTAGTGTACTCGCTGAGGAAGAGCTCCACAAAATGGCGGCCGTCAGGATAGCCAATCAGAAACGAGCGCGAACCGGGCGCTCATGGGAAATGTAGTTTTCCCCATACAAGTACCCCAAACAGTGCCGAAGCCCCCTGAACACCCCACACTAATAAAACACACACCGGATGATAGAGCAGGAGCTTAGCATTAAAATGAGCCCTCTCTGGAGTTGCTGTGACAAGCGGTTCCAGAGATATGTCCCAGACTGTGAAATCTCATAGAGAGTAAAGGAGCCATAGCGTCTAAGCGGGAAAAGCTGCGCTTAAAGGCGCGGAACATCATTTTTAATAAAGTTTAATAAAACATTAAAAAGTACCCAAACATACATAAAACACATAAAGAAACACTATTCAAGGCTCCAAACCCAGAGAATACCACAGAAACTGCATTAAATACATTAAATGCAAATAAAAACACCCTATGAGTGCTGGAGTGCAAAGCAAACTCCCAAATACAAGCCCAGTAAAGGGACACTGTGGGGACAAGTGGACCTTCAGCACTCAATGGGTGGCTCACCTTTCCTGCAAGGACTTCTGTCTTCAGGTGACCATGATGAAGTGGGAATAGACCAGAGGTAAATTCCCCAGTAGGGAAGCTGCTTAACTCAAGCTGTTCCCTCTTCAGGGCATAAGGTCCACAGAAAATCCCTGGAAGCTGCACCAGCCACTTTAAAGAGGGCAATTCACAGCCATGGTCACCCTCCTAATGGTGGTATTCCATATTTGAATCAAAAAATAACAAAATACTAAGTTGAATGCATAGATGTTCTCTACCTGGTGTGCACAGCACCCAGGAACAAATCAATCTAGTGGCTCTGGCCTGAAGGTGGCTTAAGTAGGAGGGGAGGCTCCGCCCCTGCAATCATTTGCATAATTGTTCCTGCCTATTAAAGGGGCGAATCGCCTCCCAGAAGTACCAGTGACCTGTATTGGACGACCGTGAAACGCTGTTTTTTTAACTTGCGTCAAGATTTCCGAGTGATTGGTGGTAAAATGGCTGCGTAAAACATACATAAAATGAAAGCCTGGGCTGTCTACTTTCCAAAACTATACACTTTTTTGGGGAAATCTTAGAGTGGAGCACTGTTACACAGCCCCAAATGAGATATGGCAAGAGTGATGCAAACTGTGAAAATTCAAAGTGTGAAACTGGAAACGCGCATGTTCCAATTTGGGCCCCTTAGCTCCCCCAAACCTTGAGAAACATATGCATATGGGGTATTGCCATACTCAGAAGAAGGAGCTGAACACTAAACAATGCATTTTAAAAATCTTCACCTATCATGTGCTTGAAGTTCACATCAACATTGAAGTGAAAGTGTGAAAAACGCTGTTTTTCAAACTTATGTCAAGATTTACGAGTGATTGGTGGTAAAATGGCTGCGTAAAAAATGTGAAAACATACATAAAATGAAAGCCTGGGGTGTCTACTTTCCAAAAATATACACTTTTGGGTGGAAATCTTCGAGTGGAGCACTGTTACACAGCCCCAAATGAGACATGGCACCAGTGATGCAAGCTGTGAAAATTGAAAGTGTGAAACTGGAAACGCGCATGTTCCAATTTGTGCCCCGTAGCTCCCCCAAACCTTTAGAAACCTATGCATATGGGGTATTGCCGTATTCAGAAGAAGGAGCTGAACACTAAACAATGGATATTTTAAAATTTTCAGCTATCTTGTGCTTGATATCAACAATAATATTGAAATATAAGTGTGAAAACTGCAAAAAAAAACAAAATATTGCCACCATTTTGAAAAATATTTCTGGAAAAATAGCTGCATAAAAAACTCAAATATTCTCCTGATTATTTACCTTATGTTGACTAGATTTCAGAAACATACACCTTTGTGGGACATTTTTGGTTCTGGCACCGTCAACTAAGCTATGATGCTCACATGCCAATTGTTGACAAATTATTGTCACGGATTTGAAGACTCTCAGACTTAAGGTTTGGTAAAATAACTTAACTTTATTAAAAGTTAAAGGCAGTCCCCGTAGGGTAAACATACATAACAATACAACAGTAATATAACATATAATACCGGGCAAGGCAACCCAAGTGACAGTTTTAATGACAGGCTCTACTGGCCTTGCCTATACCGGGTAAGTCAACCGTGAGATGACATATACCGGTTCTACCGGCCTTACCAATACCGGGCAAGGCAGCCCCCACGGAATGCTGAATGTAGGCTCTACCGGCCCTGCCAATACTGGGTAAGGCAACCTTAAAGATGTTGAATTACAAGGTTCTACCGGCCTTACCAATACCGGGCAGGGCAGCCCAAAGGAGTACTGGAGTAGGCTCTACCGGCCCTACCAATACCGGGTGAGGCAACCTACAGCATGGTATCGTCAAGGTTCTACCGGCCTCACCAATACTGGGCAGGGCAGCCTGAGCGAGTAGACCAGCTGTCAGGTGACTAAGACAGCATAGAGCATAAGTATAGAGGTCTTACTCAGCAGGAGTCTATTGCCAGGGATACTCAGACAACTCAAGGAAGTGGACAGCGACTGACCACAGTACTGGATGTTCAGGGGCAAACCAAAGTCAGCACGTTGGGACTAATGGTAATAGCGCCACCAGGTTTAATGGAGCAAACCAGCGACCGCACGCTGGAACCAACAATGTATATCGCAACCAGGTTTAGTGGAGTAAACCAGCGTCCGCACGCTGGGACCAACAACGTATATCGCAACCAGGTTTAGTGGAGCAAACCAGCGTCCGCACGCTGGAGCCAATAATGTATCTCGCAACCAGTTTAGTGGAGTAAACCAGCGTCCGCACGCTGGGACCAACAATGTATATAGCAACCAGGTTAGTGGAGTAAACCAGCGTCCGCAAGCTGGGACCAACAATGTATATCGCAACCAGGCTTACTGGAGTAAACCAGCGTCCGCACGCTGGGACCAACAATGTATATCGCCACCAGGTTTAGTGGAATAACCCAGCGTCCGCACGCTGAGACCAACAATGTATATTGCAACCAGGTTTAGTGGAGTAAACCAGCGTCCGCACGCTGAGACCAACAATGTATATTGCAACCAGGTTTAGTGGAGTAAACCAGCGCCCGAACGCTGGGACCAACAATGTATATCGCAACCAGGTTTAGTGGAGTAAACCAACAAAATATGATCAGCAGCGAGAAGAACAATGTCGCCAGAGCGACGGCTAGAGCCGGAGATTCAGGAACACAATAAGATTAACCCGCGAGGTGCAGGAACACAGGAACACTGGAACTCAGTAAGATTAACCCGCGAGGTGCTGGAACACAGGAACACTGGAACTCTGGAACACTAGCATACAGGAACACTGGAACACAGGATCAGCAAGTACAGCAGGAACAGGCCCAAAAGCCTGGCATGCAGGTCAGGCAGAGTGGAGTCAGAAACACCACGAAAGGGCAACCTGGAAGTGCTCAGCCTGGGTTTAAAAAGGCTGTGTGAGGAGGGCTAATCACAGACAGCCAATCATGATACTTAGCAAGTGACTGACACTGAACAGCACCAATCCCAGGCACCGTGATAATTATAAATTGGAAATAATGGCAGCCATCTTGTAATAATTACCTTGTAAATGTGAGGAATATGGGGCATATGGGGTACTCTTATATTCAGGAGAAGCAAACAAATATATTTAGGGGTATTTTTTTGTCATAAACTAATTGTATGCAAATCCTGACAGGAAAATATAAGCAAAATGTTGTTTTTTTTTATTTTTTTGCTCTTTTTTTCTATTTTAATCTAATTAAATTATGAGGTATTCATATAATTGGGGTATCAAAAGAAAGCCCTACTTGTGCTTAAAAAACAGCATATAAATTGTGTGGGTGTACAAAGGGAATTAAAGAGAAAATATGATTGAACAAAGACATAGTCAAAAAAGTCAAAATTGCTCCAGTACTTAAGTCAAATCTAACTAAGATTTTCCCGGTCTTTAAGGGGTTACAATTTCATCTATAGTGTGGTATATGATCTTACTTCATCAAAAGAGTTGCACCGACTAAAACTAACTGAAACAAACATTAGCAAATGATAAAGCTCAGATGCACCCTGTAGAAAGCTTTATGTAAAATGTGTTACTGAAAATACATTTCTTGTGTTTGAAAGTGAAGTAATGCAGCAGAAGATTCCACTTCTTCATTTCTTCATCAGTAGTGTCCCCATGTTAACTCTGTGAATGTAGTCAAGGGGTTAAGGGAACACCTGATGGCATTTCTTTTTTTCTACTTTGTAGTTGTGATTAAAAAATGTAGGATATGCATTAATGACACTGAAATTAACCATATGAGTGCCAGCTGGGTACGGAATGCGTTCTGTACCACTCTGACACTCAAAGGGTTAATGTGTGGCCGTAAACGGCCACATCAGGATGAATACATACACGGCAGGGAAGTTTTCATAATGAAGTGCTCTACAGGTTAAGCATAAATTGTATTTGGCATTCGTATAAGTGACATTAAGAAAGTAATAATTTTACTAAATTGTGTTAGGCAAATACAACTGTCATTTCCAGTGCAACACAATAAGAGCTTTGGGATATCACACATGACTATTAGCTCCCGGTAGGGGCCCATGTGTAGAAATATAACGGCTCCTTCGTATAGAACGTCGTACAGTGCATCCTAGTAACGGACATAACGGTCACTCGGCAGAGCAGTGGACAGCCATTCACACTGATACAGAGCCGCGCTACAACTGTCTTATTTGGATAGCGAGCTATAACTATACCTGTTATTTGGAGATCGATATATACACCTGTTTTATTTGGATATTGAGCGATAACAGACATCATTAGTGAGACTAAGTAAGCATATTTATCCTCTCTTTGTAATTTAATGACTTTACTCCTAAAGTAAGCGTACCCCATGATTCTTTATAAGCACTCTTAGCACCATATAAATTAGTGGACTTTGACATACTTTCGGAGAAACATAGGCACTTGACAGGACTTACCATTCACTGGTAGGAACCTTGTAGGAGTAAAATAGCCCGATTGATACCGCCCCCACCATGGGTCACTCCCCTCCGCATGTCTCTACTGTCCCACCCATTGCAGTGTGTATAATCTGTCCGGAGGATCGGTGCATCTACTATAGCAGTGTATTACCGACTGGCTGTTGTTGTGATCGGATCTCCGGGTGATGAGTTGCCCATGTCTGTTTGGTGTGTTGCAGCCTGTAGAATAACACAACAGTAAGTACATTGGCCTTGGGTTATGTGTGATAAATACTTTCATAACCAGAGGGATTGTACAGCACGTTGTGCACATCTAGACCTTAACCCTTTGAGTGTCATTTATCCAGTACATTGCAAAGAAGTGTGTTGGGTACCCCTCTGTCTCTCAAGAGGTTAAACGGTGAAACTAAGGCCTTATGTATTTGTAGACCAACCCAACTTCAATATATGCAGGGAACACACTTACCTATTTAGTTGAATGGAAATTCTAACCATTTGAATGCTAAAACGGTTTCCAGTGCTGTGCTTTGCAATTGGTTGGAGATATCTAGTATTCAAGTGGTGAAAATCACCATTTAAATTTATGGTAATGTATATTTGCTTTCTGGTGAAGTTGGTATGTTCCAAACTGCATCTCGTTAGTTTTTTTGCATCAAGTGCCTAGGGCCTTAACCCTTTGAGTGCCAGGTTGGTATCCAGTGCAATGCATTGATACACAATAACAAGTGTTTTGGAACTTTAGTACTCCAGGCACACCAGCAGTCATAGTCATTCTATCACTGCTTTATTACAGAGGAGTTCTCAGTGCAGTGGCTCAGTTATTGAGATCAAGTTGTTAATGCAATGAGGGATATCCTGAAATACTGACCTTTTTATGTGTCCTGGGGTCTGGGGCTGTGCAAGCTAAAGAGCATTGCAAGCTAAAGAGATTCAGTCTTGTAGCAAACCAACTGCATTATACAGTATCTCACATAAGTGAGTACACCCCTCACATTCTTGTAAATATTTTTATTTTATCTTTCATGTGACAACACTGAAGAAATGACACTCTGCTACAATGTAAAGTAGTGAGTGTACAGCCTGTATAACAGTGTAAATTTGCTGTCCCCCTCAAAATAACTCAAAACAAAACCATTAATGTCTAAACCTTGGCAACAAAGTACACCCCTAAGTGGAAATGTGGAAATTGGGACCAATTAGCCATTTTCTGTCCTCAGTGTCATATGACTCGTTAGTGTTACAAGGTCTCAGGTGTGAATGTGGAGCAGGTGTGTTAAATTTGGTGCTATCGCTCTCATACTGGTCACTGGAAGTTCAACGTGGCACCTCACGGCAATGAACTCTCTGAGGATCTGAAAAAAAGAATTATTGCTCTACATAAAGATGGCCTAGGCTATAAGAAGATTGCCAAGACCCTGAAACTGAGCTGCAGCATGGTGGACAAGACCATACAGCGGTTTCACAGGACAGGTTCCACTCAGAACCGGCCTCGACATGGTCGACCAAAGATGTTGAGAGCACGTGCTCAGCGTCATATCCAGAGGTTATCTTTGGGAAATAGACGTATGAGTGCTGCCAGCATTGCTGCAGAGGTGGAAGGGGTAGGATGTCAGCCTGTCAATGCTCAGACCATACGCCACACACTGCATCAAATTGGTCTGCATGGCTGTCGTCCCAGAAGGAAGCCTCCTCTAAAGATGCACAAGAAAGCCCGCAAACAGTTTGCTGAAGACAAGCAGACTATGGACATGGATTACTGGAACCATGTCCTGTGGTCCGTTGAGACCAAGATAAACTTATTTGGTTCAGATGGTGTCAAGCGTGTGTGTAGGCAACCAGGTGAGGAGTACAAAGACAAGTGTGTCTTTGCCTACAGTCAAGCATGGTGGTGGGAGTGTCATGGTCTGGGCCTGCATGAGTGCTGCTGGCACTGGGGAGCTACAGTTAATTGAGGGAACCATGAATGCCAACATGTACTGTGACATGCTGAAGCAGAGAAGGAACCCCTCCCTTCGGAGAAGTATTCCAACATGATAACAACCCCAAACACACCTCCAAGACGACCACTGCCTTGCTAAAGAAGCTGAGGGTAAAGGTGATGGACTGGCCAAGCATGTCTCCAAACCTAAACCCTATTGAGCATCTGTGGGACATCCTCAAACGAAAGGTGGGGGAATGCAAGGTCTCTAACATCCACCAGCTCCGTGATGTCGTCATGGAGGAGTGAAAGGGGACTCCAGTGGCAACCTGTGAAGCTCTAGTGAACTCCATGCCCAAGAGGGTTAAGGCAGTGCTGGAAAATAATGGTGGCCACACAAAATATTGACACTTTGGGACCAATTTGGACATTTCCACTTAGGGGTGTACTCACTTTTGTTGCCAAGGGTTATTTTGAGGGGGACAGCAAATTTACACTGTTATACTGTGTAACAGTGCTCCACTCTAAGATTTCCCCCCAACAGTGTATATTTTTGGAAAGTAAACACCCCAGGCTTTCATTTTATGTAAGTTTTCAAATTTTTTACGCAGCCTTTTTACCACGAATCCTTCGTAAATCTTGATGTAAGTAAAAAATTCAACGTTTTTCACACTTAGGTTTCAATGTTGGTGTGAATTTCAAGCACAGGATAGGTGAAGATTTTTAAAAATGCATTGTTTAGTGTTCGGCTTCTTCTTCTGAGTAAGGCAATACCCCATATTCATAGGTTTCTCAAGGTTTGGGGGAGTTACGGGGCCCAAATTGGAACATGCGCGTTTCCAGTTTCACACTTTGAATTTTCACAGCTTGCATCACTGGTGCCATGTCTCATTTGGGGCTGTGTTCCAGTGCTCCACTCTAAGATTTCCCCCCAAAAGTGTATATTTTTGGAATGTAGACACCCCAGGCTTTCATTTTATGTATGTTTTCAAATTTTTTATGCAGCCATTTTACCACCAATCCCTCGTACATCTTGATGTAAGTTAAAAAAACAGCGTTTTTCACACTTTGACTTCAGTGTTGATGTGCATTTCAAGCATATGATAGGTGAAGATTTTTAAAACTGCATTGTTTAGTGTTCAGCTTCTTATTCTGAGTACGGCAATACCCGATATGTATAGGTTTCTCAAGGTTTAGGGGAGATACAGGACCCAAATTGGAACAAATATTGAATTTTCATATCTTTCTTATCTGGTGCCATTTCTCATTTGGGGCTATGTTCCAGTGCTCCACTCTAAGATTTCCCCGACAAGTGTATACTTTTGAAAAGTAGACACCCCAGCCTTTCATTTTATGTACGTTTTCAAATTTTTTATGCAGCCATTTTACCACCAATCCCTCGTACATCTTGACGTAAGTTTAAAAAAATAGGATTTTAGTCTTACCTGTTAAATCCTTTTCACTTAGTCCATACAGGTCACTGGTACTCTGGGAGGCGATCCGCCCCTTTAATAGGCAGGAACAATTATGCAAATGACTGCAGTGGGCGGAGCCTCCCCTCCTACTTAAGCTGCCTTCAGGCCAGAGCCACTAGATTGATTTGAGACACAAAAACTGACCATAGGTAAGCAAGAAGGAAGACTCCTGTGAGCATGCCCCGAAGGTCTCCCACTGAATGCCACAGGAGAGCCAAGCATGGTCCCTTGACAGGGTGGGAGACCAGTGACCTGTATGGACTAAGTAAAAAGGATTTAACAGGTAAGACTAAAATCCTATTTTCACTGTCGTCCAATACAGGTCACTGGTACTCTGGGATGTACAAACATTGAGCTGACCCAGAGGCGGGAAGTAAGGCAAGGACCAGGCGCAAGGCCCAAGTCACTAGAACTGCTATGAACCAGTTAATTACATAGCCCAAAATGTAAGTGTCAACGGACACCAACCAGGGAAAAACAACCCCTGAACTAACACAGCACACGGAACCAGAGCCAACCGGGCTCAACAGTAAGGAAGCACTAAGAACCACAGAGTAGAAGGCCTAGACAGGCAAAACTGCCTCCAGGACCTTCCTTCCAAAACTGGCATCAGCCGAGGCCAATACATCAACTCGGTAGTGCTTTGAAAATGTGTGCACAGAGGACCAAGTGGCCGCTCTGCACAGTTGATCAGCAGATGCCTGATTCTTGTAGGCCCAAGAGGCCCCAATAGATCTGGTGGAATGGGCAGTCACCCTGAAGGGAACATGCTTATTCCGCAACTTATAGGCTTCACGAATAGTAGCCTTAATCCAAGAGGCAATAGTAACCTTGGAAGCCGGTCTCCCTGCCCTAGGCCCCTCAGGAATGACTAATAGGGCGTCAGACTTCCTGATAGACTCGGTGCGATGAACATAAAACTTGAGCCAACGCACCACATCCAACAAATGGAGATCTCGTTCCTTGTCAGATGAAGGATTAGGGCAGAAAGAGGGAACCACTATCTCCTGATTGATGTGAAACTCAGATACAACCTTGGGTAAGAATTCCTTGGTAGTGCGAAGCACAGCCTTATCCTTGTGGAACACCAGGTAAGGAGGTTTACAAAACAGAGCCTGTAACTCTGCTACCCGGCGAACTGAAACAATAGCCAAAAGGAAGGCCATCTTCCAAGTCAAGAGACGTAATGGAAGCCAAGGATTCAAACGGGGGTCGCTGGAGAACTCCCAGCACCAAATTGAGGTCCCACTGGGGAGCAGGACTCTTAAAGGCAGGCCGAACATGAGTCACACCTTGGAAGAAAACTTTCACATCAGGAAGGATAGCAAGCCTTTCCTGGAAAAACACAGACAAAGCAGAAGTCTGGACTTTGAGGGAACTCAGACTGATGGAAGTCTAGGGACACCTTCCGATCAGTACACCAAGCCACAAAGGTGGCCCAGATACGATGATAGATCTTGGAGGACACAGGCTTACGAGCACTGAGCATCGTCGACACCACTGAAGGAGAAAATCCCTTTTTCTCTAGAATCGAGGATTCAACTGCCATGCCATCAAATGGAGATGCTGAACATCCTCCTTCCACAGATATCCTTGAAGAAGTAAATCTGGACGGGCAGGGAGTGGAAACGGTTCCGCCACTGACATGGCCATCAACTCCGGATACCAGGACTGGCGAGGCCAGTTTGGAGTGATCACGATGACAGGACAACGCTCCTGCTTCAACTCCTGGATGACTCTGATCAATAGAGGAAGAGGAGGGAAGATGTAAGCCAGAGGAAAATCCCAAGGAATTGACAATGCATCCACTGCTAGAGCAAGAGGGTCCCTCCGCCGGGAGCAAAACACCGGCACCTTCCTGTTGTGTCTGGTAGCCATCAGGTCCACTACAGGCACCCCCCACCTCTGGGTGAGTAGGTGAAACACCTCTGGATGAAGAGCCCATTCTCCGCTTTCGACTGTGTGACGACTGAGAAAGTCTGCCATGACGTTGTCTACGCCTGGAATGTGAACTGCAGAAATGACAGGCATGTGATCTTCTGCCCAAGATAAAATATCCTTGACCTCCAACCAGGCGGTGCAACTTCTTGTGCCGCCTTGCCTGTTGATGTAGGCCACTGCGGTGGCGTTGTCAGACTCCACTCTGACTGGACAACCTTCCAGCTGAGACTCCCAGTGTCTCAGGCAAGCCGGATGGCACGCAGTTCCAGAACATTGATGGAGAGAAGAGATTCCTCCAGTCCCCATTTCCCCTGAGCACTGAAACGACCCAACACAGCACCCCATCCCCGGATGCTGGCATCCGTTGTAACCGTGGTCCAACAGGGAACCTGAAAGGATCTCCCTTTCAGGAGATGGGAGAGATCCAAACACCAGTGCAGACTCGATTCCACATGAGGAGGTAGAGAAACTGACAGATGCTGATGATCTGGATGATTCTTGCACGTCTGGATCACAAACCTCTGAATTTCCCTAGAATGAGCCATGGCAAATGGTACCGCTTCGATCGTGGAAATGAACTTCCCCACCAGAGACGTCAACTTTGGCACTGGAACTCTGTCCAGCTCCAGGATCCCAGCCACTCGGATGGCTATCTGATGAGCCACTTCCTCTGGTAGAAACAACATGCATTGGCGAGTGTCGAACAGGAGACCCAGGAAAACAAGCCTCTGAGATGGGACCAAGTCTGACTTGTCCAGATTCAGGATCCAGCCGTGACGGTTCAGAGTGTGAATACACAGCTGCAGTTGTCGCTGGAGAAGCTCCGCTGAGGAGGCTTTCAGGAGGAGATCGTCCATGTAGGGGGTCACCCTGACACCTTCTTGATGAAGTACCGCTATCAAGGAACCCAATACCCTCTGAAAAACCTGAGGGGCCGAAGTCAGCCCAAAGGGAAGAGCTGAAAACTGAAAGTGTCCCCTGTGGCAGGCAATCCTGAGATACCGCCTGCTCTCTGGATGAATAGGGATGTGAAGATAAGCATCCTGAAGGTCCAGGGAGGCAAGGAACTCCCCTGGAGACATTGCTGCAATCACAGAGCGCAGGGACTCCTGGCGGAAGTGGGAACTCACAACAAAGGAATTGAGATCTTTGAGATCCAAAATGGGACGAGCACCTCCGTCCTTTTTGGCCACCACGAACAGGATGGAATAAAATCCTGAACCTGTGTCCTCTGGAGGAACCAACTCCAGGACCTCCTTGTCCAAGAGATCCTGAATAGCGTCGTCGAACAGACGTCTTTTTGTAGGTTCCTGAGAAGGACGAGTAAAATGGAACCGAAAAGGAGGAAGGGAAGAGAAAGGGATCCTGTATCCCTCTGATACCACCTGAATGACCCATGGGTCCGCCACTGACTCCTCCCAAGTCCGGCGAAAGATGCGGAGACGTCCACCCACTGCCGGATGCGGACCCGGGTTCGGTGAGTCATGCCGAAGCAGTCTTGGAGGTTTTGGCCTTGGGGGCAACTTTGGGCTTCCAGGACTGCTTGGGCTTCGAGGAGGAGCGCGCAGAGGACGGACCCGTCTGGGACGTGGAGCGTGTCTCAGTCTGAAAGGAACGAAAGGACCGATTGCGTTTGGCTGGAAACTTCTTCTTGAAGACTGAGGGTAGAAGAGTACTTTTATCACCAGTAGCCTCGCTGATCATTTCCTTAAGTTCAGAACCAAATAGCAAGTTCCCCTGAAAGGGTAAGGAAAGCAAGGCTTTCTTACAGGCTGTATCAGCAGACCAAATTTTCAGCCAAAAGGGCACGTCTGGCCACCACAGAAGAAGTGGAGGCCCTCGCCATCATGCGCACAGCATCAAAGGCAGCATCAGCAACATAATTTTGTGCTTCAGTAATGTTAGCAAGTAGCTGCAACTGCTCAGATACCGGTGCATCCTGGCGGACTGCCTCAGTCAGTCGTTCAGTCCAGGCCGCAATAGCTCTATTAACCCACGCCACTGCAAAGGTTGGACGCATGGCAGTGCCAATGGAGGCAAAAATAGACTTAAGAGAAAGTTCTAGCTTTTTGTCCGTCCAATCCTGCAGGGCAGAGGCATCAGAGACAGCTAAAGCAGTAGATTTGGACAGCCTGGAAACAGGAGCATCCACCTTGGGAGGATGAACCCATTTTGCCAGTTCAGTCTCAGGAAAAGGGTAAAGTTTGGCAAACTTTTTAGACACAGAGGAAGATTTGTCAGGATTCCTCCACGCCTCAAAGACTAGACGGGCAAGGGTAGGGTTACTTGGAAAACATACAACCGCCTTAGATGGTTTTTGGAAAACGTCAGTTGGATCATGAGTAGATTCCTGAGTCAGAGGAAGGTTGAGCGTAGTTATCACAGCTCTAATCAGACCCTCAGCCAAAACCTCAGGGTCACATTCATAAGGGTCCCCAATGGACCTGGTAGACTCAATAACAGTGCCTTCCTCAGCATCAGAATCCTGTAATAGTTCTTCCTCAGAAGAATCAGACACATCAGGAGCTCCCTGTGGCTTAGGCAGGGAAGTCCTGATAGTGGAGGGGGTCTGCCAAACCTGGAGAGCCCCCTGTACCTGAGAGGGAAAGAGTTGGAGTGTGGATCTGAGATCCCTAGTGGCAGCTTTAAACGCAAGTTGGCTCAATAGCATGGCTGGGAAGCCCAGGGTTCCTATCACGACAATCAGTGCATTTAGGGCATAAATCACCAGAACAATCTCTAGGCAGCCCAGAGTGACAAGAGGAGCAAAGCGCAATGGGGGGAACAGACACCCCAGCCTCTTTAGTCTTGGGTCTCGCCCCTGGCTCCAGTGGAGTAGACATGCTCACAGCGTCAATATACACCACTAAACAATATCACCCAGTAAAAGTGTGAAAGATTAAAGTTTCACCCCAGAAATGCCTAAAAATGGACTTATCTGGCCAGCGAAGGGTTAATCTGCTGAGAGGAGAGAAGGCTCGGTCCCTGCGTAGTATACTCGCTGAGAAAGAACACCACAAAATGGCGGCCGTCAGGTCAGCCAATCAGACACGAGCGCGAACCGGGCGCTCATGGGAAATGTAGTTTTCTCTCAGAAGTACCCCAAACAGTGCCCGAAGCTCCCCTGAACTCCCCACACCCTGTAAACATACACCGGATGATAGAGCAGGAGCTTAGAAGTAAAATGAGCCATCTCTGAAGTTGCTGTGACAAGCGGTTGCAGAGATATGTCCCACACTGTGAAATCCCATAGAGAGTAAAGGAGCAATGGCGTCTAAGCGGGAAAAGACGCGCTTAAAGGCGCGGAACACTAAATTTTAATAAAGTCCCACTGAACATTAAAAAGTGCAAAACAGTTACCCAATACATGAGAAACATAAGTAAAACTGTACCCAAAGCTCCAAAACCCAGAGAATACCACAGAAATTGCATAAACATGATAAATGCAAATAAAACACCCTTTGAGTGCTGGAGTGCAATGCAAACTCCCAAATACAAGCCCATCAAAGGGACACTGTGGGGACAAGTGGACCTTCAGCACTCAAGGGGTGGCTCACCTTTCTGCAGGACTTCTGTCTTCAGGTGACCATGATAAAGTGGGAATAGACCAGAGGTAAATTCCTCAGCAGGGAAGCTGCTTGACTCAAGCTGTTCCCTCTTCAGGGCATAAGGTCCACAGAAAATCCCTGGAAGCTGCACCAGCCACTTTAAGGAGGGCAATTCACAGCCATGGTCACCCTCCTAATGGTGGTATTCCATATTTGAGTAAAAATAACAAAACACTAAGATGAATTGCAAAGATGTTCTCCACCTGGTGTGCACAGCACACAGGAACAAATCAATCTAGTGGCTCTGGCCTGAAGGCAGCTTAAGTATGAGGGGAGGCTCCGCCCACTGCAGTCATTTGCATAGTTGTTCCTGCCTATTAAAGGGGCGGATCGCCTCCCAGAGTACCAGTGACCTGTATTGGACGACAGTGAAACAGCGTTTTTCACACTTTGATGTTGATGTGAATTTCAAGCACATGATAGGTGAAGATTTTTAAAACTGCATTGTTTAGTGTTCGACTCCTTCTTGTGAGTACGGCAATACCCCATATGCATAGGTTTCTCAAGGTTTGGGGGAGATACGGGACCCAAATTGGAACATCTGCATTTCCAGGTTCACACTTTGAATTTTCACAGCTTGTGTTACTGGTGCCATGACTCATTTGTCCTGTGTAATAATGCTCGTTTTTAAGATTTTCCCCCAAAAGTCTATATTTTTGGAAAGTAGACACCCCAGGCTTTCGTTTTAGGTGTGTTTTCAAATTTTGTTCACAGCCATTTTACCACTAATCCTGTGAAAACTTGATGTAAGTAAAAAAAAACAGCGTTTTCACACTTAGACTTCAATTTTGATGTGAATTTCAATTACAGAATAGGTGAAGATTTTTAAAACTGCATTGTTTAGCGTTCGGCTTCTTCTTCTGAGTACGGCAATACCCCATATGCATAGGTTTCTCAAAGTTTGGGGGAGATACAGGACCCAAATTGGAACATGTGAGTTTCCTTTTACAGACATGCCATTTTTGCAGCTGGTGCCTTGTCTCATTTTGGACTGTTTGACAATACTGCAATGAATTTTACCCCCAAAAGTATATGTTGTAGAAGAGTAGACAACCCTGGCTTTCATTCTATTTGCACTTTTTCCAATTTTTTCGCTGCCACTGTCTCAGCAATCCCTCCCAAAACCTGCAGTAAGGCAGAGAAACACCATTTTTTCACACTTATATTTTAGTGTTGTTCTGGATTTCAATCAGATGATATTTGCAGATTTTTTAAGTACTTTACATTAGTGGTGAGTTACATCGTCTGAGTACAGCAATGCCCCATATGCATAGGTTTGTCAGGGTTTGGGGGAACTACTGGGCCCAGTAGGGAACATGTGTGTTTCCATTATCAGAGATAGAAAAAACTTAGGGTGCTTTGCTTCCCGTTATATTTTGATAGTGTTAGATCTAAGGAAGGATGTGTTTTGAAAAATAAAAAAACAGGTTATTTCAGGGAGGAAAAGTGGCCAAACAATAAAATAAACTTCACAGCACTACTGCATTGTGCCTTCATGGTATTGCTTGAAGCAGTCACCCATGCAGAAGCCAGGTTTGGAAGGGCAGTCAAGACAGTAAGTTGGGGTTTCTCTCTGTATTCTCTTGCTGTAGCAAACCCTGCAGCACTTTTGTGGATTTTTCTTTTGGGGGGTTGGGAGGATTTTATAAATAAAATGTATTACTCCAAGTTTTGGAGTTTTGTTCCCCCTTGAAACAAAAATTGGGAGATAATATGGAGCTGATACTGCAGAAAAGTTATCTTTAGGGTGGGGTTTGCCAATTTGAAAATCAAAAAAGAATTGTAAGCTGCAGTCTGCATCATGTAAATGGCATCCTTTTTGTACCATGCCCTACACTTTCGCATGGTGAGGTACGGCTGCATGAGTTGATCACACAGATCAACTCCATCCATGCTCTTGTTGTAGTCTTTGATGCAGACTGGCTTTCTTAGTACCCCCCTCCTGCCACGAACAGAGACTGCCCCAGTTTTGTCCTCATGCATGGTGGACAGCATGTAGACATCTTTTCTGTCCTTGAACTTAACTGCCAGCAGCTCTTGTTGGCATGAAGCTGAGGACATCCCGGTTTTAAGTTTTTTTTCTACCAGTTCTTTAGGCATCTCCCTGCAATTGCGCCTGACAGTGCCACAGGCCACGGTGTCAAAATAAAAAAGTGACTTAAATAAAAGGGGGCTGGTGTAATAATTGTCAAAATATAAATGATATCCTTATTTAACAAGGGGTAAATCAGATCCCAAACTATCTTCCCATTTATTCCCACAGATTCCCAGGAGGATCAAGTTGGCTGTCCTTGACCTCGTAAATTCTAAAAGCCTGGGTGTAGCCTGTGGCACTTTCAGACAATTTATAAAAGTTTACACCAAATTTGGAACGCTTTGAAAGGATGTACTGCTTGAACCCTAACCTGCCTTTGAATTTCATTAGGGATTCATCTACACTAATTTCTTTTTGGGGAATATACACTTGGGCAAATGTTTTCTGCAAATGGTTTATTAGGGGCCGAATTTTGAACAGTCTGTCATACTGGGGGTGTTCTTTTGGGAGGCACAGGGAATTATCACTAAAGTGCATGTCATTCTCTTATGTCCCGAACAAATGTTTGGGAGATAGGAGAATGAAAAAGAGAAACCAAAGCAAAGAGGAGGTGTGTAAACTTAGAGTCCCGGGTTAACATCAAGGTTGTCGTGCCCTGGGCAAGAAAGGGGGTCCTGGGCAAAAATGTGTGGGCCTGTAATTTTGTATTGCTATTTACACATTTTGGCTGGAACGGTCTGTAGGAATTTTATTAATAAATCTCTGATGGTGGGTGAAAAATATTGCCAGCCTTGCCATATAATACATCATACTCGATTAGTGTACTGTTACTGTACTGCTCACTTGTTAGTTGTTGATGTAGAGACAGGCAGTGAGTGACAATGTGAAGAGGGGTGACTGCTGACGACTCTCTGGGCTGGCTGGCTGCCTTCTTTGGCAGGCCACCTCCTCGCTTCTCTGCCAGATATTGGTGCATTGGATGGGGGCAAAAATGCAGCAGTATGCAGCTCCACTCTTCCAGAGGTGAGTTAGCACATTGAAAATATTTGATGTCACTTCATTTTCATACGATAAAGAGGCTTTGTTGGAAAGGGAGAGGGACAGACACTTATGCGTGAGGGTAGGTTCAGGAGCAGCCTCATAACCCTTTGAGTGCCAGAGGGGTAGGCACACACATTACTTTGCCATTCCTGTAGCACTCAAAGGGTTAAAAGAGAATACTTGCGCTCTGTTTTCATGTTCTCCAGCTGTTCCACACGTGTGTGGCAAGCAGCTGCGAGTCAGTGTATAGTTGAGTAAGGGGTGAGGCGGAGGCTTCTGCAGGAGTGTGGGCTCCGGTTCAGACTGCAACAATAGAGAGGGCAAGCGACACAGAGGGGATATGGAGACAGACACAACATAACGTTGGAAGGTAAATGACAACAGACAGCACAGAGAGGAGCCGAACTGATAACGGGGCAAGTCCTTGGCAGAAGTCCAGAGTCAGACACAACATGAGAACCCGAGCCGGGATAGACAGCTATGGAGATGAGGGGACACAGCAGGGTGACTGGATTGGAGGAATGAGAGTATAGAGGAGAGGAGAATGAGTGAGACAGTGAGTACAATTGCACCGTGTTACATTACATTAGGGGACAGGAGAATGAGTGAGAAGGGAGAACGTCGAGAGAAAAGGCAATTTGTAATGTGTGTGACTCACTGCGGAGATTTTCACAGGAGCACCATTAGGCCTTCAGCCCCATGCCATTCCTGTGAATCTTGGAGCAATGTGAATGGTGGAAACATGCTATCTACTCCTCCTGTGGGGGGGGCATGTCTGGAGAGTTGCTGGTCACATGACCAGCTTCTCCTTTATAATATAACTATAAAATAGTGGTAGACTTATTTGTTCAGTGCTATAAACAAAACATGAACATAAGAAGGATGTTAACATATTAATAAATTGTTGCAGGGGCCCCAGTGGAAGTGGTATGCTATTCTCATATGGAATAGTTCATTGTATTAATCCCTGGCATTGCTAAATCAGAGACATCATCAACACATATAGTGTTGCAAACCCAGGGGCTGGTAAATGGAGCCAACTAGGAATGGCAGCTTGTTACAGAGCTGGTGTTTTTGCACTTTTTGATCTCCTGCTCTTACTGTAGCAATGCAATAAACCAGAGGGCTGTGCAGGAAGTTAATATTTTCATTGATCCTTCCCACTTAGCTCCCTGATTCTTTTACTGACATATAGAAGGTTGGAAGGACACATCATTACATAGATTAACACCCTCAGAGATGCAAGTAATTAAGATACTGATTTTAAAAATGTAATTCCCCACTGCCCTAATTATTCTGTAATTCGTACATAATTATCATATACTTTGGAGCTTTACAGATGCCAAATAGACGTGAGGCCACTTGTGGATGGTCTGTATGAGGCATGTAATCTCAACTAAATACATGTTTAGCTCTTTCGGTTACCAGTGATACAATCTCACCTGTGACAGGACTCATATCTTTGCCCTGTCATAAGATGTGCCAACTCTCATTAAAAAGCTGGCAGAATTGTTTCCATTGCATATTGTAAGTGGTTATGAATCTGAGTATTTGTATCACTGGTTCAGTTGAGAGAAATTAAAAGAAAAGTGATAAGTATGCAGGGCCCGTACTGTATGTCCTTTTAATAAATGTGGAGAGATAGGGCTAGATTTAAAGGCTCACGTTAAACTAGCCGCTAAGTGAAAAAGGCACATCGCTCGCAAATAATAAATGAGTTACAGCAGATTCAATAGGTACTCTACAAGAATAGCTATCGAGCGTAGGCACAGCCAAAACAAGTAACACAAAGCCCGTTGTCGCTCATGTTAATGCACAACATGCGGCCAAATCACCCGACAGGTTACATGTTGTTTTGAGCTATGCTAACGGCTGCCGTTGGCTAGCAATCCTGATTGATGCAACAACAAATTCAAACACACAGCCAATCACAAAGCCCCAAAGTATCCAAAAAGTTCAAATACACCTATATATACCCAAAAAAGAGGATTTTAGTCTTACCTGTTAAATCCTTTTTACTTAGTCTATACAGGTTACTGGTAACTCTGGGAGGCGATCCACCACTTTAAGTAGGCAGGAACATTTCTCCAAATGTATGCAGGGGGTGGAGCCTCCCCTCCCTCCTTAGCTGCTTCCCAGTCAGCTTGATGCCAGAATGATTTGTGACCCTACCAACTGACCAGAAAAGGGAGAGAAGAAGAAGACTCCTGTGAGCATGCCACGAAGGACTCCCACAAGTTGCCACAGGAGAGCCAAGCATGGTCTCTTGACAGGGTGGGAGACCAGTAACCTGTATGGACTAAGTGAAAAGGATTTAACAGGTAAGACTAAAATCCTCTTTTCACTGTTGTCCAATACAGGTTACTGGTAACTCTGGGATGTCCAACCATTGAGTTACCCTGAGGTGGGAAAGAGGCAAGGACCAGGAGCAAGGCCCCCAAAGTCACCAGGACCTCCATGGACCTACAGGTCAGAGGTCCCAACAAAACAGAAGTGTCAACAGACACCAACTAGGGGTAAAAACAGACCCCAGGAACTGTTACACAGCACACTGAACTAGAGCCACCAGGGCTCAACAGTAAGGAAGCACGAAGAACCTCAGAAGAAGAAGACCCTAGACAGGCAGAACTGCCTCCAGGACCTTCCTCCCAAAGCTGGCATCAGCCGAAGCCAGCACATCCACATGGTAGTGCTTCGAGAAAGTGTGCATAGAGGACCAAGTGGCCGCCCGGCACAGCTGATCAGCAGACGCTTGATTTTTGTAGTCCCAGGAGGCCCCAATGGACCTGATAGAATGGGCCGTAACCCTGAAGGGAACATGCTTGTTTCTCAATTCATACGCCTTTCGAATTGTAGACTTAATCCAAGATGCAATAGTCACTTTGGATGCCGGTCTCCCAGCCCTAGGACCCTCCGGAATGACGAATAGAGCGTCAGACTTCCTGATGGATTCCGTGCGATGCACATAAAACTTGAGAGAACGCACATCATCCAATAAATGGAGATCCTTCTCCTTATCGGAAGAAGGATTAGGGCAGAAAGAGGGCACCACAATCTCCTGATTAATGTGGAACTCGGAAACAACCTTTGGTAAAAACTCCTTGGAGGTACGGAGAACCGCCTTGTCCTTGTGAAACACCAAAAAGGGTGGTTTACAGGAGACAGCTTGTAACTCCGCCACCCGGCGGACAGACACAATAGCCAGAAGAAACGCCATCTTACAGGACAAAAGGCGTAAAGGAATGGTAGCCAAGGACTCAAAGGGAGGACGCTGAAGAACTCCCAAGACCAGATTAAGATCCCACTGAGGAGCTGGACTCCGAAAAGCAGGACGCACATGAGCAACGCCCTGGAAGAAGATCTTGACATCAGGAAGCATAGCAATATGTTCCTGGAAAAGGACAGAAAGCGCTGAAGTCTGAACCTTAAGAGAACTCAGGCTGAGTCCTTTATCCACCCCGTCCTGCAGAAAGGCCAGGACAGTAGGAAGGTGAAAATCGTGAGACAGGTCCCTGTCAGCACACCAAGAGAGAACAATCGACCAGACCCGGTAATAGATCTTGGAAGAAACGGGCTTACGAGCACAGAGCATGGTAGAAACCACAGCAGAAGAAAACCCCTTCTTCTTCAAAACAGAGGATTCAACCTCCAGGCAGTCAAATGGAGACAATGAACGTCCTCCTTCCATAGGTAACCCTGTATCAGAACATCTGGACGAGAGGGAAGAAGAAATGGCTCTGTCACTGACAGAGCCAGAAGGTCCGGATTCCAAGACTGACAAGGCCAGTTTGGAGCAATGAGGATGGCCGGACAACGCTCCACCTTCAGCTTCTGGATCACCCTGATCGACATTGGAAGAGGGGGAAAAATGTAGGCTAGGGGAAACACCCAAGGAATCGACATGGCGTCGACCGCCAGAGCCAGCGAGTCCCTCCACCTGGAGCAGAACGTCGGAAACCTTCCTGTTGTTTCTGGTCACCATCAGATCCACCAAAGGAACCCCCCACATCTGAGTTAGAAGCTGGAACACCTCCGGATGGAGCTCCCACTCTCCGCTGTCGACTGTGTGACGACTGAGGAAATCTGCCATGACGTTGTCTACGTCTGGAATGTGCACAGCAGAAATATCGGAAACATGAACCTCCGCCCAGGACAGAATAGCCTTTACCTCTAGCCACACGGCGAGACTTCTTGTCCCGCCCTGTCTGTTGATGTAAGCCACGACAGTGGCATTGTCAGATTCCACTCTGATAGGGCAGTCCTCCAGTTGAGATTCCCAATGTCGTAGAGCATGGAAAATCGCCCGAAGTTCCAGGATGTTGATGGAGAGAAGAGATTCCTCCAACGACCACTTCCCCTGAGCACTGAAATGACCCAGGACAGCCCCCCAGCCCGAGAGTCTGGCGTCCATCATGACCGTGGTCCAGTAGGGTACCCGAAAGGGTCTCCCCTTCAAGAGATGGGAAAGGTCCAACCACCATTCCAAGCTCAACTCCACATGAGGAGGAAGAGATACTGACAACTTCTGATGATCTGGACGATCCCTGCACGTCTGAATCACGAACCTCTGAAGTTCCCTGGTATGTGCCATCGCAAATGGCACCACCTCTATCGTGGAGATTAACTTCCCCACAAGGGAAAGCAACTTCAGGACTGGAATCCACTCGAGAGCCAGGACCCTCGATAGTCGCTGAGCAATCTGATGCGCTACTTCCTCTGGCAGAGACACCATACCCTTCTGAGTGTCGAACAGCAGACCCAGGAAGATGAGATGCTGAGATGGGGACAAGTCCGACTTGTCCAAGTTCACAATCCACCCGTGGTGAGTACCTGAATGCAGGTCTGAACTTGCCGGTGAAGAAGATCCACAGACTCTGCCTTCAAAAGCAAGTCGTCCATGTACGGAGTCACTCTCACTCCATCCCGATGAAGGACGGAGATCAACGCCCCCAGAACTCTTTGGAAAACCTGGGGAGCAGTTGTCAGCCCAAAAGGAAGAGCTGAAAACTGAAAATGACCCCTGGCGGAGGCAAACCTCAGATACTGCCTGCTCGTTGGCTGAACGGGGATATGCAGATACGCATCCTGCAGATCCAGAGAAGCTAGACACTCCCCTGTGGACATGGCTGCGATCACAGTGCGCAGAGATTCCTGACGATAGTGAGACTTCACCACAAAGGAATTGAGATCCTTGAGATACAAAATGGGACGGCCCCCGCCATCCTTCTTGGAGACCACAAAAAGGTTGGAGTAAAACCCCGAACTCATGTCCACAGGAAGTACTGGCTCCATGACCTCTTTGTCCAAAAGATCCTGAATAGCACCTTCGAACAACCTCAGTTTCTCTTAATCCTGCGGAGAACGAGTGAGATGGAAACGAAGGGGAGGAAGGGAAAAGAAAGGGATCCTGTAACCTTCTGAGACCACCTGTAAAACCCATGGGTCCGACACAGATGCTTCCCAAACCCTGCGGAAGAGGTGGAGGCGTCCATCCATTGCAGGGTGTGGACCCAGGTTCGGTGAGTAATGCCGAAGCAGGCTTGGAAGACTTGGACTTGGAGGCAACCTTGGGCTTCCAGGACTGCTTGGGCTTGGAGGAGGGAAGAGGATCGGACGGAAATGTCTTGGAGGACGGACGCGCCTCTGCCTGAAAGGAACGAAAGGACCGGTAACGCTTAGCCGGCAACTTTTTCTTGAAGACCAAGGGCAAATGGGTACTCTTACCTCCAGTAGCCTCACTGATCAGCTCATTGAGCTCAGAGCCAAACAAGGAAGTTCCATGGAAAGGCAAAGAAAGCAAAACCTTCTTAGATGCAGTGTCAGAGGACCAAATCTTAAGCCTAAGTGCGTGTCTGGCCACCACAGAAGAAGTGGAGGCCCTAGCCATCATGCGGACAGCATCAAAGGCGGCATCAGAAACATAGTTCTGTGCTTCAGAAATATTGGCAAGCAAGCGCAACTGCTCTGAAACCGGCGCGTCCTGACGGACCGCCTTGGTGAGTTGCTCAGTCCAGACCACAATGGCCCGGTTAACCCACGCCACAGCAAACGCCGGTCGCATAGCCGTGCCAATAGACGCAAAAATAGACTTGAGGCAAACCTCTAACTTTTTATCCGTCCAGTCCTGCAACGCAGAAGCATCAGAAACAGGCAAAGCAGTTGATTTAGACAGTGTAGACACAGGAGCATCCACCTTGGGAGGATGAACCCATCTAGCCAGTTCAGCCTCAGAAAAGGGATAAAGTTTAGCAAACTTTTTTGAGACTGAAGAAGACTTATCAGGATTCTTCCAAGCATCGGAAACCAAACGTTCCAGAGTAGGGTTAGGAGGAAAACAAGTAACAGCTTTTGCCGGTTTCTGAAAGACATCAGTTGGGTCAGAGGGAACCTCTTGACTCAAGGGAAGGTTACATAGTTACATAGTTACATAGTAATTTAGGTTGAAAAAAGACTTGCGTCCATCCAGTTCAACCCTTTTCCTATTCCTGTTTACCATCGCTGACCCAAAAGAAGGCATCTGACTCAAAACGGCAATCAGATTTCTCCCTGGATCAACAAGCCCTAACTAGATATTAATCCCAATACTAACGTGCATAGCCCTCTATGTTATGCTCTTTTAAATAAGTATCCAGGCCCCTTTTAAAGGCATCTAATGTATTTGATAGCACCACCTCCTCCGGAAGTGCATTCCATACCTTTATTGTCCTTACTGTAAAGAAACCCTTCCGCTGTTGTAGATTAAATCTCTTTTCCTCAAGTCTAAGCGGGTGGCCCCTTGTCCTGTGTACTGTTCTGTTAATGAACAGGTCTTTTGAAAGCCCTTTATATGGGCCTTGAACATATTTATATAGTGTTATCATATCCCCTCTAAGACGCCGTTTCTCTAGTGTGTACAAGTTTAACTTTTCTAGTCTCTCTTCATAACTAAAACTTTCCATTCCCCTTACTAGTTTTGTAGCCCTCCTCTGCACTCTCTCTAGTTCCATAATGTCCTTCTTCAGAAAGGGCGCCCAGAATTGAACAGCATATTCTAGGTGGGGTCTTACCATGGACCTGTAAAGAGGCATAATTATATCTTCCTCCCTTGAGTCAATACCCCTTTTGATACATGCCAATATCTTATTGGCCTTTGCAGCTGCCAGCTGGCACTGCATGCTACTGCTAAGTCTTTTGTCTACCATTACTCCTAAATCCTTTTCATTAGTAGATTTCCCCAGAGAAACACCATTTAAACTATATGTTGTATTTTTATTATTATACCCAAAATGCATAACTTTACACTTGTCTATATTGAATCTCATTTGCCATTTGCCTGCCCAGTTACTCAATTTGTCCAAATCCTCTTGTAATGAAGACACATCGAGTTCAGACTTTATTACCTTACTTAATTTTGTGTCATCGGCAAACACTGATACATGGCTTCCTATGCCCTCTGGGAGGTCACTAATAAACAAATTAAAAAGAAGAGGACCCAGGACAGATCCCTGAGGCACTCCACTTATCACGTTTATCCAACTGGAGAACTTGCCATTTACTACCACTCTTTGCATTCTATCTTTCAGCCAATTTCCAATCCACACACAAACATTTTCCCCTAGTCCTATTTCATTCAATTTGTACAGTAACCTCTTGTGCGGAACTGTATCAAATGCCTTGGCAAAGTCTAAATAGATCACGTCAACCGCCGCTCCCTCATCTATATTATTACTTACTTTTTCATAAAATTCGATCAAGTTCGTTTGACAAGACCTATCTTTCACAAAGCCATGTTGGCTATTGCTAAAGATATTCATGTTCCAGCAGAATTCTTGAATATATTCCCTTAGCAATCTTTCAAACAGCTTCCCTACCACAGATGTCAAGGTTGAGGGTGGACAGAACAGCCCGAATTAGGCCCTCTGCAGAAAAATCAGGGTCACATTCAAAGGGGTCACCAACAGACCTGGTAGACTCAATAACAGTACCATCCTCACCATCAGAATCTAGCAACAATTCTTCCTCAGAAGAATCAGACACGTGAGGGGCCCCCTGTGGTTTAGGCAGGGAGGTCCTGATGGTAGAGGGAGCCTGCCATACCTGCAGTGCTCCCTGAACCTGAGAGGGAAAGAGTTGAAGAGTGGACCTGAGGTCCCTGGTTGCAGCCTTACACTCTTTCACCCAAGCTGGCTCTATAGCATGGCTGGAAGGCCCTGGGTTGCTGTCAGGACCTTCGGAGCATGCTGGGCATAAATGACCAGAGAATTCCCTAGGCAGCTCTGAATGACAGGAGGAGCAATGCGCAATGGGGGAAACTGATGCCCCAGTCTCCTTAGTCTTAGGTCTAGTCCCAAGCTCCAGCGGAGTAGACATACTCACAGTGTCAGATATACCCCACTGACAGAAATCACCCAATTGAAGTTTGAAGATTAAAGATTCACCCCAGAAACGTTTAAAACTAAACTTATCTGGCAAGCGAAGGGTTAATCAGCGGAGGAGAGGAGAAGGTCCGGTCCCTGCGTAGTATACTCGATGAGAAGAACTCACAAAATGACTGCCGCGACGGGAGCCAATCAGAAAAAAAGGCGCGAAGCAAGCGCTCATGGGAATCGTAGTTTTTCTCACAAAGTACCCCAAAACAGTGCCCGAAGCCCCCCAATTCCCCTAACACACTTGACTAGTGAACCGGATGAAAGAGCAAGAGAAGACAAACAAAATGAGCCCACTCTGAGATCGCTAGGTGGAGTGGTTCCAGGGATACGTCCCACACAGTGTAATCCCATAGAAAGTAAAGGAGCAATGGCGGCTATGCAGTAAAAGCGCGCCTTAAAGGCGCAGAACATAAAATTTAAGAAAATTAACCCCAGTCATAAAAAGGTTAAAAACACATATAGAACACATGTACATGAGGAGGAAACACTATCCCATAAAGAAAGTGTAACAGAACCCGTAATAAACGTGTCAAACCAGCAGACAAAGGGTTAAAATGCCACCTAGACTGCTCCAAAACTCACAGACAAACACTCATATACAATAAATAAGTATATATATAAACACCCAATGAGTGTCGGAGTGCGAAATGAGAACTCCCAAATATAAGCCCAAAGAGGGACACTGTGGGACAAGTGGACCTTCAGCACTCAAAGGGTGGCTCACCTTCTGCATGTCTTCTGTCTTCAGGTCACCATGCAAAGAAAGTATTACCACAGTGGATAATCCCCCAGGGAAGTACTTGAAGCCAAGTTGTTCCCCCATCAGGGCATAAGGTCCACCAGAAAATCCCTGGACACTAACCTAGCCACTTTGGAGAGGGCATTTGTCAGCCATGGTAACCCGCCTAATGGTGGTATTCCATATTTGACAGAAAATAACAAAATACTAAAACTGAAGAGAGATGTTCTCCACCTGGTGTGAACACACCCATGAACAAATCATTCTGGCATCAAGCTGACTGGGAAGCAGCTAAGGAGGGAGGGGAGGCTCCACCCCCTGCATACATTTGGAGAAATGTTCCTGCCTACTTAAAGGGGCGGATCGCCTCCCAGAGTTAAAAGTAATCTGTATTGGACGACAGTGAAATAACCATTACATACTGTCTGTTATCGAGTTCTTGAGAGCTTGATACCAGGACCCAGGAGCGGAGGATAGTGATCAGAGAGAGGGAGACAGGAGCGTTCATTGGAGGTAGAGGAGTTTTTGAGTTTGGAGTTTGGCGAGCATTGCACATAATTCGACACATATCACACCTTTGCACATATTACATACATCCAAACAAACACAAACACATACATACACTTAGTCCTTTTTTTATAACACCTCACACATTTTAAATTTTTATTTTTACAGTGTGAATCTGTGAGTGAAAGTGTGTGACAGAGAGTGAGTGGATCGAGTGTGTCTGTGAGGGCCTGTGGGAGTGCCTGGGGGTGAGTGGGTGAGTGATGGCCAGGAGAGGAGGACAGGAGAGAGGGATGGGGAGAGTAGTGGAGGAGGAGGAAGGTCAGGAGGGTACTCCTGAGCAGAGCAGGGGTGGGAGAGGGGGATCCGGTCCACAAGAGCAGGCACACGGAGGACAGGGACAGAACCTGCAGTGGGACGAGGGGTAGTTGCTGGGGAGCACCCCACACAGTCAGAGCAGGCAGGACTCTCCGACTCAGAATCCTCCCATGCCGGAGCTGACGAGGGCAGGATCAGGGATCCGAAATATACAGAGGAGGAGAACACGGCTCTCATGGAGGCTGTCCTAGAGAGACAGAGTGTTCTCCACCCAACGGCGAAGGTCCCTGACCTGTCAGCGAGGAGGAAGGAAGCCTGGAACCAGATCTGCAGCCGGGTGAACGCGGTAGCTCTATGCAGGCGGGACATGGGGTCCATCAAAAAGCGATGGGACGACTGCCGGAGGGTGGTCAAGAACAAGCTGTCTGACATGGCCAAGCAAGTTCGAGGCACCGGAGGTGGCTCACCTGTCCCCATCACCTTCTGCGGGTGGGAGGAGATGGTGCGGCAGAACATGTCCCTGTCACGGTTTTCAAGACACTCAGACCAGTAGGTGAAATAAAATGCAATTTTATTAAGAACAAAATAAATGACAAAGATCGCCGCCTATAGGCAGCACTACGTAGCAGCAGGAAGGCAATAGTATGACCAATATACAAGTAGAGTAGAAAATAGCACAGGCAACTGACAGATACTGAGTACTGATATATTAAAAGGCTATTGGTTAGCCTGTGATTGTGGGAGGACCTAAGTTACCTCTCTTATACGTCCATCTGGGAACCAGTAGCACGCGTTTGTGAAGTTGCGTACAGAATTTCACATCATCAGTCAAAGTCAGTGGAAGCTCGCGTCACTTCCGTTCGCGCCAAAAGGAAATTGAGTGAACCGCTCAACCCGGTTCGTCGTGAAGCGGTATGGTATCACCGCGTTACTAGAACATCCCTGAGGCACAGGTTTCCTTAACCGGTACAAAGGCCGTCATATGTATATGTGTGTGTGTGTTTGTACGTGGGGGTGAGGGGTGTTGCTTTTCACTTCAATATTACATGTCTTTAGCAAGGCGAGTTTCACTCGTGTTATTATTTATTAATCATCACTGTCTCTTTGATGTATAATATATTGTGAGCAATACCTTTCTCGATACACTGCAACCGCTTAAACAATAATCGTGATACAAAGTAGCTATTTATTATAACAATAAACGAGCGTTGCACAGTACTAAGAAATGGAGCGATTACATGTCTCTTATCAATGACTTTGTCAGCTCATGGTTAACATCTCTATCTAATATCTATCTGTTTTTTTTTTAATCATAAGCCTTTGTTAATTCAAATGCCATTCAGATTGTTCGGGACGGCTGTTTCCCGTCATCCCAGGCGGCCGATGGCCGGGGTTGGTTGTCCCGAGTGATTTGGGGACCCACGTGTTGCTCAGGAAGCATTGGTCTCTGGGAATCGGGGTTTCAGGTTCGGGTCGCTGAGCATGAACCGGAGGGAACTACAGCGACCAGAGGGATCGTCAGCCCTGGGCGGCGTGAGCGCCTATCTGGGTCAATATACCCATTGGTCTGACTTAAACGCTGGCTGTCCTCATTATTGATTGTTTATCGATCCCCCTGTTTCCAGTATCATGAAGTTCTTACTATACCAGGTGATAATGTTCAGGTTAAATATTGTCTCCTGGTTCTATAGTTATATTTTGGTTTTCTTTGTCTCCTACGGTGCTGTTGGTCTGCTCTAGAGTGGTTCCCCTTTCCTTTGTGTATAAGTCTATGCATTTGCAGATTACGTTAAGTCAAGCTGGAAGGTTGCTATTCCTTTGGGTGACAGATCTATCGGGAGCATGCTCATTAATGAATAACCATTCACAGTTTATTGCATTCCCCCGTTAGTGGTCATGCTCCATTGTTTCTACAACACTACCTAAATAAGTCTGTGACAGGACAAATCATTCAGCTGCCTCTCCTCTATTCTGTCATATACTATGACAAGAGTAGAGCAAGATGCAGTTGTTGTGGCTTCATGTATAATTTCAGACTGTTCAGTAATTTCATTCGCTACACAAGGGTATGTTTGGTGAGTGTCATTTTAATAAGAACTCTCTACAAGTTTTGTATGCACATTAGTCCATCAGTGAGGACTCTTGAAGAAAAAAAAAAAAAAAAAATGATCATTCATGTTATTCCTCTTTTCAGTCATAAGGATTCTCTATTGTCAATATCTCAGAAGCGAGGGCTGCAAGTTCCAAGGTATACTTACTGTTGTGTAATAGGAATCTACCTATTATCTTCTCAAAAGAATGAGGGTGGGTGATATTATTGGGCGGAGGCAACCATATCAGTCACTCATGGTTTTTCATTTTCATAGGATCATAGATTACGTAAGAACGAATATACATTCCTCTTCAATTACAAGGTTAGCCATTCCTCTTCTTTCCATTCCTGTTAGTGTAGGAGTTTTAGGTTTATTATGTTCTTTTAGTCTGTCGGTCACCATCTTTTTAGGTAAGGCCCAGGAGGAGTAGATAGATCCCCCGGGAATTCACGTTGATTTCCCCTCAGTCCAAATCATAGCTAGTATAACTTCTCCTGGTCTTTTTATAAATAGGGCGTCACCTGACCAGTTAGCTTCTCCATCTGTACTTAGGCAAACTGCCAGACTCACCATCCCGCCTTCATGTACAGGCATTTGCCCCGCGACCCAAATCATAGTTAGAACTGGTATGTTTGTTAGGACACAGGGACTCACCTTCCCCATTTATTACTAGTTTAGTGAGTTAAGTTCTTCCCTATCTTTTCTCTAGTTACATAGAATAGGCATCGGAGACCGACAGCAATTATACCTCTGGTCATTCAACGGTTTTGTCAATTTTGTTCTCTCTCCTCCAGGCGCAGGATTCACTCACCATGTCTGTCTCATCAGATCTATTCGAAGGCCCAGACAGACTAAACTCACCAAGGCCAGCTTCGGAACAACATACCCCCGCCTTGTACAGATCGTGGACTGTAGCAAAAATTATTAGGGAATTAAAATCTAGAGGCATTCCATATGCAGCGACTGCTAGGAAGGCGGAATTGTTTCAACTTTTGTTTAATCCCCCTAACCTGTCCACGCCCAGGAATAGTCAGAGTCCCACTCCTTCTTCATCCCAGTCCAATTCCGCGGTAACTGATTTACAGGCATCAGTTGCTACACTAGCTGAATCTGTGGCATCCATCCACGCCAGGTTGGACAGTATGGAACAGACACCATCAAGCTCTCAAATCCCTCAGATGGTGTGCCCAGGTATATCACCTAGCCTAGAATTACCCCCAGGTAGGGTTATCCCTGCCATAGCTCCGGCTCATTTTATTCCGGCTCAGTTAAAGAAAGACATCATAGACGGTAAAGATGTTAATCTTGTGAGTTTATTAATTTCCTCGCAAGATTACGTCGAAAACAAATCATTTTCTTGTGAACAGGTTTCGGTGGTTTTAAAATCTAAAGATCCTAGGTTGAGGAAAAAGTTATCTATCACGGAATTCGTATTAGCTTTTAGTTTATTTCGTGATGTTATTTGTTCTGTTCATCCCACACGTAGAGAGGAGCTGGATCACTATCTGTACAGGGTAGTAGAGCTAGGGCATAAATACGGTGGTTATGGGTTTTACGATTATCATCGTTCTTTCTCCGCAAAAGCAGCAGCCACCCTGGCCCAGTTTAACATCACTTTGGATTGGAGTCAGCTGGACACGGAGTTGTTTTGTAGGCACTTTGCAGGTCTACGCACGCCTACTTGCTCCGTGTGCCAGTCGGTCGACCATTCCGCCAACCTATGCCCAGGTTTAATCCAAACTACAGGTTCCCCTGGGACACAAGATAATCAGAACAGCGGTACACCTGTACCCTCAGGTAGTGCCAAGGTCGACCGACTGGGAAGACCTATCGTGTATTTTGGCAAGTCCCAGATTTGCAACAATTACAATTACAATGGTTGCAGTTTTAACGGGTGCAGATTGGTCCATCTCTGCTGCATTTGCAAGAGAGCGCATCCCCGCTCCATTTGCTCACAGAGACTGTTCCCTAAGTCATGACTAGGCGGGGTGGACATAGATAACCTGAAAGCTTGTTTAAAATCCCATCCTTCTCCCGGGCTAGCTGATTATCTGATTCAAGGATTCACGGAAGGGTTTCATTCGGGCCTCTTGGTCCTACCCACGGGTACATTGGAATGCGATAATCTGTTATCAGCCTTGCAGGAAACACAACAGGTAGACGCTCTTCTAAAAGCTGAATTGTCTAAAGGGTTTATCATAGGACCTTTTGTTAAACCACCTTTTTCCCATTGGCGGATCAACCCCATAGGTTTGGCAAGGCATAAATCCTCGAATAAAGCTCGTTTAATTTACGACTTGTCAGCACCTCATTCAATAGCTATACCCAGTTTAAACTCCTTAGTTCCGTCTGAGGAGTTTTCTCTGAATTATGTCACTATGGACGATGCAATTCAGCTCATTATCCAGACAGGCAGGGGTTGTTGGCTCAGTAAGGCGAACATAGCTGATGCTTTTAAATTGTTACCCCTCCATCCATCTCTTTGGAATTTACACGGGATAAAATGGCAGGGGTTGTACTATTTCGCTACCCGTCTTACTTTTGGGGCCAAAAGCAGCCCCAAACTGTTTGACATTTTTGCAGACACGCTTTGCTGGATCCTGCTGAACGAGTATCGTTGTCATCACATTATACATTACCTGGACGATTTTCTTACTATTGAATCCCCGCATCATACACCTATAGGTTTGCAAAACATCACTACACTTTTCTCCCATCTGAACATTCCATTATCACAACATAAATCCATTGGGCCAGTTACTAGTCTTTGTTTTCTGGGTATCATACTGGATACCGAAAGGATGGAAGCTAGTTTACCCCCAGACAAACTCACTCAGATTTTAGGCCTGATCACTACCTTCCTCTCCAGGGATTCTTGCCAGAGAGTGGAATTGCAGTCGCTCCTGGGTTCATTGAATTTCGCCATGAGGATAATTCCTCAGGGTAGATCTTTCATTTCCCACTTGCTGGAACTGCTCTCCGGGGATCCTCGGCCGGAAGGTTTGGTTTTCTTTGACACTTCCACCAAATTAGACCTGGTTATGTGGGCCCGTTTTCTAAGATCATGGAATGGCCGCTCCATGTTTATACCTCGGGTATCTAGCGCGTCACCCACGGTCACCACTGATGCGGCCGCATCAGGCGGGTTTTCTGCCATCTTTGGTGATCATTGGTTGGCGAATGCTTGGCCCCCAGAGGTAAGCTCCTTTACAAAATTTAGGCATACATCGGCTCTGTTTGAACTGATTCCAATAGTGGCGGCTGCCATGGTTTGGGGTCAGTTTTGGTCGGGGAAAACGGTCCAGTTTACAACTGATAACGAAGCCACAGCTGTCCTTGTTAATAAGGGTCGGTCATCCTCAACCTTTATTATGTCATTTCTCAGGAAATTAACTTGGGTGTCACTATATCATAAATTTTCTATAGTTTGTGTTCATATACCAGGGAGCTGCAATTTACAAGCTGATGCCTTGTCTCGCTTAAAATTCCAGGTATTCCATCAACTTCACCCTACAGCAGATCCTTTTCCCACGAAGTGCCCAGATTTACAAGACATGAGGATGGAATAAACATACATCTTACAGAAGCTCATACTCTCATGCATCAGGCCTTGGCACCCAGTACCAGGAAATCTTATGACCGAGCCTGGACTTTGTTCCAGAAGTATACTAATCTATACAGACCTTCTCATCCTCACGCATTTAGCACCATACTAGCTTTCATTGCCTACTGTCATTATTCACTACACCTTTCATACAACACCATTAAATTATATGTGGTAGGCATTCAGCATTACCGTACATTATTTGACATCCAATCTCAACCTCTCTTGTCCTGTCACTCCATTAAATTAGCACTGAGAGGAATCTCCAAAGCCCCTCAGAACAAGGCCACCTCTAGACTCCCCATAGATAGCGGACTTTTTCGGGCCATTTGTCAGGTACTTCATACTAGACCTTTTTCTGTGGATATTAATAACACTTTGTTGGCTACAATATTTTTGGCTTTTTATGGGTTTATGAGACCAGGGGAAGTCACCGTGTCCAAAGTTTCAGATAGGTTTTTAAGAATCTTAGATTTACACCGCTGTTCGGACCATTACATCTTGTCACTCCTCTCTACTAAAACTAATCAAGTGGGTCCACCTACTAAGATTTGTTTCTATCAGTCTCACAATGCTTGGTGCCCTGTCGCTTATCTAGATGCTTATCTAATCACATTAAAAGATAAAGCCAATGATAGCCCTTTGCTTCCTATAAACGGGAAACCTCTTTCCACAGCCCTATTCATTAAATACATAAGGATCATCCTCTCTAGATTAGGTCTTAACCCATACGAGTTTTCAGGTCATTCATTCCGCATAGGGGCTGCCACTTCAGCCTCTCGCAACATGACACCTACTCATATTATCAAACGCATGGGGCGTTGGAAATCTGCTTGTTATATGTCATACATTCCATCACCCATTATGGAGATTAGGCATGCTTTCCGCAAACTTGCATTGTAAAATACTCATTGGAATAAAGGTTTACCGGTTCTTCTGTGTATCTGGTCAATAATTATTTTGCCCTCTCAGTAGGCCTTTTTAACCGTCGGATAGAGCACACATCTTCCGATTATCCATAATCAAGTATAGTTAGGTCCGACCACAAATTAAAAGGCTATTGGTTAGCCTGTGATTGTGGGAGGACCTAAGTTACCTCTCTTATACGTCCATCTGGGAACCAGTAGCACGCGTTTGTGAAGTTCCCCACCCTTAACATGAGTCTCCCCCCCAATTTTTCACCTTTCATACTTTTTATTTTCCTCACTACTTCATTAGGCCCTCTCAGTAGGCCTTTTTAACCGTAGGATAGAGCACACATCTTCCGATTATCCATAATCAAGTATAGTTAGGTCCGACCACAAACAAGAGTTAACGGAATAATCAGTCCGTCTCAGTTGTGTAGTTTGGCACACCCAAGGTGTTAAAGGTGGTGAGTGGTGGAGAAGACTCAACACCAACAGTCTGTAATACTGAGGAAACTGTCCAGCAAAGAGGAACCTGCCACCCAGAGCCTGCTGTGCTTGAATGGTAGCCCCCACGGGCGTATAAACAGAGCAAGTAGACTGCCAGAGCTTGAGTGAATAGCCCCCACGGGCATAACGGAGACAACTGAATTGCAAGAGCTGGAGCCACTAGCCCCCACGGGCGTAATGGCAGGAACTGGATTGCAAGAGTTTGAACCAATAGCCCCCACGGGCGTAACGGAAGCAAATGAATTGCAAGAGCTTGAGCCAATAACCCCCATGTGCGTAATGGAAGGAACTGGATTGCAAGAGCTTGAGCCAATAGGCCCCATGGGCGTAATGGTAGTGACTGAATTGCAAGAGCTTGAACCAATAGCCCCCACGGGCGTAATCACAGAGACGTCCACTGAAGCAGCCAGAACCGTGCGCCACCGGGCGCGGAGTGAGCTACACCGGACTGCAAGGAGAGGAACGGCTCAGCACCCAAGCAACTCTCTGTATGAGACTGAAGGCCCAGAACCGGTACACAGCTCTGCACGGGTTAACAGCTCGATAGTTGGAACACAGCTCTGCACGGGTTAACAGCTTGATAGTTGGAACACAGCTCTGCACGGTTAACGGCTCGATAGTTGGAACACAGCTCTGCATGGATAGACAGCTCGGTAGTTGGAACACAGCTCTGCACGGGTTAAAAGCTCGAAAGTTGGAACACAGCGCTGCAGGAAGCCGCTTAGAGGCAGGAACCAGCACAGCACGGGTAACCGTTGCAGCCGCTCAGGACAGCAAAGTGGGACCGTCACAATGTTGCTGTGGCGACAGAAGAGGATGGAACGTAGACCGGGCCGGAGTAACTGGTGCAGGTCACAGAGCAGGAATGTCAACAAACCGGGTCGAATCACAGAGCAGGTTCTCAGACAAGCCGGATCAGGATACAACCAGGAACGTCAGCCAGGCCTGGTCAAATCATGGAGCAGGTTCTCAGACAAGCCGGATCAGGAAATGAGCAGGAACGTCAGCCAGGCCGGGTCAAATCACGGAGCAGGAACACAGGATCGTAGTCAGAGACAGCCAAGTTGGTACACAGGAAATCAGGAACACAGGAACACAGCACAGCAAAACTGGCTCAGGAACACCACGAAAGGGCACCTGACAGGTGCCACTGGCCCAGTATAAAAAGGTCACCAGGGGCGGGCCAAACAGGCTCAACCAATCGGAGCGCAGTACAAGCGAGAGTGACAAGAATGAGAACCTGCACCGTGATAGTCCCGACCCTGATCGAGGGGGTCGTTGGAGGAGCTGACACTGGAGATGAGAGGAGCCTCCACACTACCGGTAAGTGCAACACTACATAACCACACACTACATAAACCAACACCAGCTGCACACACAGTCACACCTCAACACATGCCCATCATTCATCCATACAACTGCACCAACACAGCACCCTGAGGGTTAAAAACAGGACACAACACCAGGACAAATGTCAAGGTCCAACTTGGGACAAACCTGTCAAAGTCCTACTTCAACCCTCCTGTTGCTGTGCTCATCATACACAATACAAAAACCGTGCTGTTCAAAATGGCATCTGTTAAATATCATCACTGTTCACACACAATGTCACCCATGTCCCCACAGGGAAGTCAGCACCTAACCCCTTGAGTGCTAGAGAGATCATCAATGCATCGATCAAGAATGCTTTGGCAACCCCTCTGGGATTCAAAGGGTTAACCAAACAAACAAGTCAATAGGCCAGCGATCACATGCTACACAGGGGACATTCACTAAGCGGTGACAAAGAGATGGTGGAGACAAAGTAACCCTCACTTCACCAATACCAGTGTTAGTCTATGGAGAATATGCAAAAACAAGAATCCTATTGTACAGACTCCATGGAAAACACTGGAAATGGGGAAAGGAGATCACTGGAGAAGTCAGCGTCATGTTCACTTCATCAGTTCAACATCACCGCATATTGAATCACAAAAAGGGTGGATAAGGTCACATATGACAGTGTCCCAGAGAATAACTGGTTGTATGTGCAACACACAGGCCGCAAACAATGCCCCAGAATTAAAGGTGGATGAAGTAGGCCTTGGTGTTGTGGCTGCAATCATTTACTCTAACTTGAAATGATATATCTCACATCTGATTCCCACATGGATCCACAGGGGTGCTGATGCCATGGATGGATGGTACACCAGCCACTGTTTGCAGGATACACATGGGAACCAAATATCAACCATTGTACCTTGGTCACCAACAGGCCATGAATGATGGATATCTCAGACTGAGTACGGTTGCCTCACGCAGAAGGATGGATGGGCTCATACACAGAGAAACAGGTCTCAATCAAAGATATCCCTCACTACTGGCTTGATTGTTGCCCTCAGGATTCAACTGGAACACACAACACGGACAGGATACTTGTCAAATTCATCAATCTGTGACTGGCAGGGTGGTATCCCATGCATCACAATTTAATGCATATGATATCATCATGACAACCAGAGAGTCACCTGTAAAGTAATCCAAAATTGTGCATTGAACATGATCAAATAAGAAGATAGGGTTGAATAACATTTGAATCCCACTGCAGATATATTCACAAGAGATATGGACACTAACAAAACAGTCAGATATGTACCTTTCAAATGTTTCAAAATATGTCCCAACACAATGTGAACACAGAGATCAGTTTACTGGATGTGGTTGCCTTACTGGCCAGATATGTGCACCCATCAAAAATTAACCTACATTGCTACCATCCAAATACACATACATAGTATATCCCACTCTAGGTAGATGGGATAAACGTGGTATGTTCATATGTATCATATCAATCCAATGTATTTTTGGATGGGTGCACATATATAGCCAGTAAGCAAATCACATGTACAGAAGTGCTCTCTGGCTTCACATCTCATATCCACATACATATATGACCATTGCTACCTGCGTGTAACTGTAATGGGATAGCAATGGGTAATGTCATCATGATGTAATATCATTGGCATCGTAAAAAGATGTGTCTCGATGTAAGTCCTATCCCTCCAAACCTCGTGGTTATACAGATATTGCCCTATGTGACAGGTGGAGATATCTGTCATTTGACCACATGGAGGCTCTTCAGCAGAGCCAAATTTGCAACATTTTGAGATAAATACCTCTTTGGAATGGTCCACAGAGTGTGCTTGCAAACCATACACACTCTGTAGACCATTCCAATTAAGTATTGTTCTGTAAATGGTGTGATTTTGGCTCTGCTGAAGAGCTTCTGTGTGGACAAATGACTGAAATCTCCATCTGTCACATAGATGGGAGGGTGTTGCAACAGCCTCACTGTACTATTTTGGGCCACTGTGATATTGCACCTTAAAATGAAACCTTTACCCGTAATAACTCAAACAACACCTTTCAGCAGTGGGAGTACCCTTGTTTACCCAGGGGGATTAACCCAAACACATATATTTTTATTCAGCACATATCAAATTATAACTGTCTCCCCAAACCTATGTCTAAGTTCACTAATCAAAACATCTCATTTCTCCACACAGCTTACGGCCCTCAAGCCCAGCGGGTGCCCGTGGAGGAGGCTACGTCACCCCCCAGTGAGGAGTACACAGAGGAGGAGGGGACCAGCCGGTGGTCACTATACCCACCATCCCCATCTCCTCCAACACAGGCTGCACCACCACCTTCTGCACCACCACAGGCTGCACCCCTCCAAGCTGCACCACCACAGGCTGCACCCCTCTAAGCTGCACCTCCCCAGTACAGTGGCTGGAAGCAACAGGAGGAGAGGTGGATGTATCCAGCCACCTCCACCAGCTACTACCCTCCAGCAGCAGCACCACCACCGCCAGGGAGGCAATGGCTGCCAGGGACAGTGGCCACCACCTAATATGGGCCATATGCATCCCAGATCAACCCACCCTCCTGGATGGCTCCACAGCATGCCCCAAGGTATGATCCCAGGTGGGGTCCAAGCACCTGTCAGTGGCCAACATATGACCCTTGGCCACTGTACTACCCACACCTGGGCCTGATTGGGGAGCCCCAGCGCCCTCTACCCAGAGACAATTTCACACCTCCACCAGCACACACATCATTGGGCAGCTCGGAGTCACTTGATGTGGTGTGCATATGCCCATCATCTGCACCAGCCACTCCAACAGCTGTCACAGCACTTCCGGCAGCAGCAGAGAAAACAGCACCCTCAGCAGCAGAGGACACAGCAGCACCAGGGTCACTGGGCACATCCACCTCCAGCACTGCACGCCTCACAGGGATGGTGGGGGAGTGTATGGCCCTGCAGAGGAGACTACTCCGGTCGAGCAGGAGAACAGATGTGAACATCACCAGGACCCAGAGGGAATCCCGGAGGAACACAGGGAGACTGGAGACCAGAATCCAAGCCCTGGAGTCAGAGGTGGCCAGGGTGAACACACAACTCCACCAGCTCCAGACAGGGATCATGGACATGTTCACACAGGTACTTGTGGAGTTGCGGGAGATCAACCGCAGGGAGACCCTGAGGATGGAGAGGGAGAACCTGCGTTCCACAGAGGGGTCTACTGCACCCACCACCCCCTCCAGTGTTACCCCTGAAGCCACACCTAGGAGTCAGAGGGTGACCAGGCGATCAACAAGGGCATCCACCTCTGGCACCCAGTCTAAGGCCCCCCGCTCCCAAAAAGAAAAAATGAAAGGCCCAACCTGTTAACTGCCCCCTCAATAAAGAAACATTGCGCTTTTGATTCCGGTCTGATCTGCTGTGTCTTCAGTTATGGATTGGGAGGCAGGGTTGTCTCCAATGCATTGCCATACAGTCCAGTGAACACAACCTCTGCCTGGGTGAAATGTTTGTAGGATGCTACAACATGGGTTCACACACACACACACATCGTTGTTCAAATTCACCTGGCAACCCATCCCTGTTGCCATATACCACAACAGTGTTACATGGCCATGTTGTGTGTTAGAATTGTTCTGAACATACCCCTCATCACAACAACTGGTGAAACACTTAACATTCGTCTGCATCAATTGTTGTGTTTGAAGGGGAACCAAACAAACAGCTATGTGACTTAGCAGGGAAATAACAAGCAGGGTAGATGGAACATGCTTCACTATTGACTTTGGATCAAACTCCTATTGTGCAGATGACTTAATGTTGAACACAATGTACACCCTAGGATCCCAGCGTGTGGGCTACACATTGGGATCCTAGGGGGAGCATTGTGTACTCCAGTAAGTCAGCTGCACAATAAGTATTTGAATCACAGCCTAACTTACTGGATAACACAATGATTTTCCTAAGATGTCAAACACATTAAAAACTTAGGCTGGGTATTGGGTTATGTACTAAGTTGTGTTGTTGTTTAACTAAGGTTGTAACACACTTCACCAGTGATAACACTTGTCCACTTGGTCTTGTTGTTTTTTTGATGTAGCCCATGTACTGAGATATGTCAACCTACAGCAATCTCAGGACATTGATTATATTGAGCAAGACACAAACCGTGGACTTCACATCACTGTGGAAGTAATGATGTCCCCTGTATCACCTGCTATCACCACAACACCCATTAGTGTATCACTGCCATCATCCCATTGCATGAATACATCACAATGTTCACTCATGGTCAAACAACCAGTGGACTCCTGTGATGTGGGTCATGCCTTCCAATGTATGAGGTATACTCTAGCCCTGAGTATGGTTCATAATTGAGAGATGTCAAATCCAACATTTATTCATACAGACGGACACATACTGAATAGTGATAGTACTCCTTTATTGTGTCTCAAACTACAGTAACACATACATGTGTTTTCTGGGTATATAGCCTATATGCATGAAACACTTGTATGAGCACACAAACGGTACATCTGAACTAAATAGGGATACTCTAGTAACACTGGGGAACTGCTCATGTGTTGTCCACATGGTTTGTCTACTCTGTGACAAGCAGTCTTACTGTACAGGTCTGATACTTGGGTGGTAGTACACACATGAATTTGTGTGTATATGTGAATGTTCCAGTAGAGGTTGCTTTGAACATCAGGTCACACATTGCATCACCAACACAATCACTGGAAACACTGGAAACTGAGCTTCATGGAAGTGTTGTCCAGACTTCAGTCCAGTCACATGGAAACTCCTCTGTTCAACGATGGATCGTGCTATGGATGCCTGTGGGACAAGAGGACAGGATTTGGAACATCACCCTCGAAGTGTTCATCACGCAACAGCTACAACATCATGATCCTCTTCATCTTTCTCCTTACATGGGGCTACACGAACCATTGCTGTGGAATGTGTTGTTTACTAGTCTATGAACCATCATGGGGGATAACTAATGGGATGTTAACCATCTTTAGGGATATATGCCCCTGACATGGTTACACACATCAACAGATATGTCCTGATAGCTTCCTGACAACAATATATTTGGTCTGCCACTGTCAGAGACAGTCCAAATATGTTTGGATCATGGAGCTATCAGGACATATTTGTTGATCTGTGTATTTCTGTCTGGGGCACATATCACTGCAAACACACACAGGTCAGCATGGGGTCCCTGGAGACGTGATCCACATGTAATGAGCTCTATGTTGTGTAACACACTACCACTGTAGATCCATCCCTCTGCTGCTTTTTTTAGCTCTGGCAAACTATAGGTCCCATGTTCGCTCAAATGTCTCCTTAACCCCTGATGTGACAGAGTGTTATCCGATGCATTGCCTTGGATGAGACTCTCTCACCACAGGGGTACCACGGTTGCTATGGGTGTGATCCTAGGAAAACCACTTTAGTTGGTGCCTGGGGAGCCGTGGATTATGTTGCACAAGGTTAAAGTGTTGTACCTTGGATTCCAGGGGGACATGCATGATATCCTTAGGGTGGCAGTATCAACATGGACGACAGGGTGTCAGATATAATCAAAATCTCTATGCCCAATCTGAAAGGTCCATGGAATGGCTGATGGTAGTGGTCCATACTGCAGCCAGTGTCAGGGCTGTGTCACTGATCCTGTGGGGTGAAACAGAAGATGTGTGTTGTGGTGGGTGTGCATGCATGGATTGTGTGCATAAATGTATTATACTCACAGCTGAAGTGATCCCTGATCATTCTGTGTCTTGTCTGCATCCCTGTTAGGCTTTCCTCACCCTGGACAATGTCCAGTGGGTCATCAGGTCTGGTTGGGGGCTGTACATCATCGATGAGTCTGATGGCGACCGCGATATTACGGAGGATGGCACATACCATAACAATGTCGCAGACCTTGTCAGGTGCATACTGCAATGCTCCCCCCGAGTGGTCCAGACATCAGAATCAGGACTTGAGGAGGCCGAAGGTACACTGACTGGCATTGCGAGTTCTGGCATGAGCCTGGTTATATCTTTCCTGGGCATCGGTTTGGGGATTGGTGAGCGGGGTGAGGAGCCATGGTTTGCAGCCATAGCCAGCATCACCTGTGGGAAGTGAGTGACATGGTGAGACAAGGAGCACATGTTGTGTGAATTCTGTTTCATGAGGTGAACGTACTAGCATGTGTGTATGTGGTGTGATTTGGTATTGTTAACTCACCTAGAAGCCATCCGTCTGTATAGGTCACATTTTCGAAATCTCTGTGCACAGATGAGTTTCTGAGTATATGGGAGTCGTGACAGCTTCCGGGATATTTTGCACAGACATTCATGATGGCCAGGTTGCTGTCACACACCATCTGCACATTCATGGAGAGGAAGTTTTTTCGGTTAATGAAGACATGTCCCCGACGTGCTGGTGCTTTGATTCTGACATGGGTGCAATCTACTGCACCCATGACCCTGGGCATGCCTCCCCTTTTGTAGAAGCCCTACTTGAGATGTGTTCACTCCATGTCGGTGGTGAGGAGGTGTATGTACCTACTAGCCTTGCCTTTGAGGGCTGGCAAGACCTGGGCCAGCACCCTGGAGAATGTGGCCTGGGACATGCCAGATGCGTAACCCTCTGTCGACTGGAAGGCACCACTTGCCATGAAGTGTATGGCACACAGGAGTTTTTGCAGGCCAGTTAGGGCATGGCTGTGGGTGCATATGGGATCCACCTGATCCTTAATGACCTCGTACAGGGCAATGATGCTGTGCAGCCTCAACCTGTAGCGATCAATGACCTCGTCATCGGTCATTCCAAAGAGAGTGACCCTTGGGCGGTATACCCTGGTCCTTGGTGGTCGTCTATGCATCCTGGGCTGCTCCAAGAGACCCTGTGGCAGCTGGGAAGCATCCTGTTGCTGCAGCTATGCATCTGCAGGCAGGTGTCCTCCAGGTGGGGATGAGCTCCTGTGTGGCTCATGAGCCGGAGCCTCCTCACTTGTAACAGGTGAAGGCTGTTGATCAGGTGTGCCTGGGGATTGCTGGTGTTCCCTAGCTCTCTCCCATGCATACCTTCTCCGCAGTCTTCGCAACAATATGTAACCCAACATACTGATTGCGCTCACTCACTCTCTATCTCACTCTCTATCTCTCCTGAGTGGAAAACAAGCCACAAGTGAGTGTGGTTAGCTGTCTGTTTAAGTAGGTGGTGGGGCGTTGTGTAGGTGTGGTGATGAGGTGAGTGCTGACGAATGGGAAGGTGTTTGTTGTCCAGGTAAGTGTTTGCAGGTGTGTCTGTGTTTACAAGTGTGCTGTGTAGTGGATGCTGTGTCCTTGTCAGTTGCGGGTGTGGAGCTTTGCGGTGCAGGTTGTGTCTGGATCGTCTGGTGATGTTGCACAGGTGAGCTTGTTTTGTGATGGCAGGTGTCCATGTTGTGTGCTAACCCCCATTGTTCCGTGGCATGTTGTGTTGGTGTTTTTTTGTTGGGCCATTTCCATGTGGTGTTGCTTGGTTATTGTGTTGTGTGCGCCAGTGATCTGTGGTATGTGGACATGTTTTTTGTGTTATTTTGGCACTGCATGTGTTAATTTTCCCATTTGTATTCTTGTGCGGGGAGCAGTTTGTCTGTTTTACCATGTAGCGTTTTTTTTTTTGTCCGTTAGATGTCTAACGCCTAACAAAACTGGGTCTTAACTCTTGGCCGTTAAATGTATCTTTTTCGCTGCCATTAGCAGTCCCGCACTCCTTTGAATTGCTCTGGGGAATTTTGTTCTACGGGTCCCAATGCATGTAAATGTGTTGGCCATTGTGACTTGTGCTTTGCTGTTAGCTGAACATAACACGGAGCTTTGAATCACTTACTGCACCTAAACGCACCAGTTAGTCTTTTTTTTTTGGCTAACGGCTGCCTTTAAATCTAGCCCATAACCTCAGTACTTAAAGGGATAGTAATACTTTGTTTTATGTTTATTTTATTTTTTAGGCATTAAAAAAAACATGAAGAACGATATAAGTCTTATCTCTCAAACCTTTATGGTTTAAGAGATATTCACAAAGTATCACCCCCCTGTTCAGCCAGATCAGAAGGGAGGTGCCCAGGTAGACTGCAGAGAGGGACAATCTTCAATTAAGATAAGGGAAAAAGCTGAAAAGCTTGTCAAGGGGGGAAGGGCTTTCATTGTTTTCATACAACGAAGATTGTCCCCTGCTGTTATCCGTCTGGTCTTTCAACCAGATTCACATCTGAGAAGAGATGGCTTACACTAGGAAAAAGGGGCGGGAGGGGGAAACTTTGCTTGTGAATATCTCTTAAACCATAAAGGTTTGAGAGATAAGACTTATATCATTCTTCATGTTTTTTTCCATGCCTACAAAATAAAATAAAGAGAAAACAAAGTATTATTATCCCTTTAAGTATACCTTTTAATTCAGTGGACCTATCTTTGAAAGTCTCAAAGACAGTACTGTTTCTGAACAGCCTGAGGAACTTCCAACAGGCATTCTACAAATCAGGTTGTGAGGTGTGCATTAGTAGTGTAGGACACCACTGATGGCAGTTTTCTTGTGGAAAAGATCAGGCTGAATAGCGCCACTGTTGTCCAAATGAATTATCGCAACTAGAAATAAGAATGAAGATGTAGATATTTAGTGAATCAGTTTGATGTTCAAATCCTTATTTTTCAGCACCCACCTTAATAGTATAATTCGGTGTGTCTATCACAGATGCTTAAAATATCATCTATAGTGTGGTATATGATCTTATTTCATCAAAGAGTTGCACCGACTAAACTAACTGAAACAAACATTAGCAAATGATAAAGCTCAGATGCATCCTGAAAAAACATTTGTTGTGTTTGAAAGTGAAGTAATGTAACAAAAGATTCCACTTGTTCATTTCTTCATCAGTGGTGTCCCCATGTTAACTCCTTGAATGCAGTCAAGGGGTTAACCCCTTAACGACCCATGACGATGCAGGACCGTCATGAGTTGCTATACCGTTAAAGAGCCATGACGGTCCTGCACTGTCATGGGTTAAAATCTCCCATCGAGGCTGCACGGAGCGATGGGAGAGCGCGGGCTGCTTGTTACTAAGTGCCCCGGTACCGGAACACTTAGTAACAACCAGTAGAAAGTTTGTTGCAACATGTGATTCGCTTGATGAGCGAATCACATTTTGCAAACGCTGAATGACAGGGACAGTATTTGTAAATACTGTCCCTGTCATATATCTCTGCCTCCCTCCATCTTCACACGGCTGAGGTGGAGAGAGACAGAGAGAGATTGTGCCAGATCGTGTTCCAGCATATCTAAGTTTTCCTGTCGAAAAAAGTACAAAAAAAAGAACAAAAAAAAAAAAAAAGAAAATTAACCATTTGATCTTTGGTTTGCAGTGATCAATAAGTTCCCCCCATCTGATCACTTTTGGAGTGATCAATTTGCTGCAGATCAGCTTTTGCTGATCTGTGGGACACCCCCATCCCTCTTGTATTTTTTTTTACATTTTTTTTTAATAAAATGTGATTAATAAATATAGTTTAGGTAGTTTAGGTAGGTAGTTGGGTAGGTTTAGTGTAGACGTGTGTTAGGGAAAGGTTTAGGGATAGTTTTGGGTTTAGGGAAAAAACAAACAAACAAAAAAATATAAATATAGTTTAGATAAGTAGTTCACTTGGGTTATGTAGGTTCAGGGTATACGTGGGCTACGGTAAGGTTTAGGGTTAGATTTAGGTTTAGGGGTAGCGTAGGGAAAAACATAGTAACATAGTAGATAAGGCTGAAAAAAGACATGCGTCCATCAAGTCCAGCCCATGTCAATAACACCCCTGTTGATCCAGAGGAAGGCAACAAAAAAGCCCTCTGGAGCAATTTCCAGTGTAGGTGTGTGTGTGTGTGTGTGTGTCAAATAGTTCCCCGGCTCAATATCCTATTTGCTTTGAAGCCATCTGTCATAACTGTCAATATTGTTCTGTGCTAGATAGACATCCATTGCTTTTTTGACTGCAGTTACATTATCTGCAAGCACAACATCCCGAGGCAAACAATTCCATAGCCTTACCGCCCTTACTGTAAAGAATCCCTGCCTGTGTTTTAGTCGAAAACGCCTTTCCTCAAGTCTTAATGGATGACCTCTTGTTCTTAGCTCAGCTCTTTGTATAAATAATTCATTGGATAGTTCTTTGTATTGACCTTGAATGTATTTGTAAATGGTAATCATATCACCCCTTAGACGTCTCTTTTCTAATGTAAACAAACCCAGTTTGGCTAGTCTCTCTTTGTAACTCAGATCCTCCAATCCCTTTATCAGTTTTGTTGCACCTCTCTGCACTTTTTCCAGTTCAGTAATGTCTTTTTTTAGAACAGGCGCCCAAAATTGTACTCCATATTCTAGATGAGGCCTAACCAAGGATTTATACAGAGGTAGGATAATATTAGCATCCCTTGCTTCTACACCTCTTTTTATGCAGGCTAGTACTCTATTTGCTCTTGCAGCAGCTGAGTGACTCTGCACACTGCTGTGAAGACTATTGTCTATCAGTACACCTAAATCTTTCTCTAATGAGGATTTCCCAAGTTGTTTCCCATTTAGAGTATATGTAGCAAGTTTGTTTCTACAACCCAAATGCATAACCTTACATTTATCTACATTAAATGACATCTGCCACTTTTCTGCCCATTCACTTAGTTTATCTAAATCCTTCTGTAGGGAAAAAACATCCAGCTCTGTATGCATTTCCTTACATAGCTTAGTGTCATCAGCAAAGATTGAGATGCATACTTTCAATTCCCACTTCTAGATCATTAATAAACAAATTAAAAAGCATTGGGCCCAGGACTGAACCCTGCGGCACCCCACTTATAACCCTAGACCAATTTGAAAAAGTTCCATTTACAACAACTCTCTGCCATCTATCATTTAACCAGTTCTCAATCCATCTACAGATAACACCACCCAAACCGAAGCCTTTTAATTTATGCAGTAACCTGTTGTGAGGCACTGTGTCAAAGGCTTTTGCAAAATCCAAGTATACTATATCAACAGCAATTCCCCTGTCCAAATTACTACTCACTCTTTCATAAAATGCAAGTAAATTAGTCTGACATGATCTGTTCTTCATGAAACCATGCTGATTCCTACTAATGATATTGTTTGTCTTCACATAGTTCTGAATACTGTCAGTTAATAACCCTTCTAGTATCTTACCCACTATGGAAGTCAAGCTCACAGGTCTATAATTTCCTGGTTTGGATCTTGCTCCCTTTTTAAACAATGGAACTACATCAGCTTTTCTCCAATCACAGGGCACTATGCCTGATGAAAGCGAATCAATAAATATTAAGTATAATGGTTTTGCTATTACTGAACTAAGTTCCTTAATTACCCTTGGGTGTATACCGTCCGGTCCAGGCGCTTTATTCACTATAACCCTTTCCAGTCTCTTTTGGACCTTGTCCTCAGTAAGCCATGTAGATGTTGGAGGAAATTCCATGGTTTTGTCTGTTTGCCCACAGCTTGTCATTTCTGCTTCCTTTGTATATACTGAAGCAAAGAACGTATTTAGGGTGTCAGCCATAGCTTTATCCTCACTAATCAATTCACCTGTTTCAGTCCTAAGAGGACCAATATCAACCTTAACTTTTTTGTTGTTAATATACTTGTAGAATTGTTTAGGGTTTTTCTTGCTCTCATTTGCAATGTTTCGCTCATTTTCTATTTTAGCTAGCTTAATTGCTTGTTTGCAGATTTTATTACATTCTTTATATTTTTTAAATGATGCATCTGACCCATTTGACTTAAACACCTTAAAAGCCTGCTTTTTATTTCTCATTTCCCTGCTAACCACCTTATTAATCCACATTGGTTTTGCTTTACTTCTCTTGTGCTTATTCCCCAATGGTATATATTGACGTGTATATTTGCCCAAGAGCTTTTTAAATACATTCCATGACTCTTGTGCATTTTTATCTTTGAAAATTACATCCCACTGGATATCCTTTAAAGCTTCTTTTAACTTTGTAAAATTAGCCTTTTTGAAATTTAATGTTTTGGTTAAACTCTTGCTATTGGGTTTCTCATAACAAACTTCAAAGGATACAATATTGTGGTCACTGCTGCCCAAATGTTCCCTTACCTGCACATTGTTTACAATGTCAGAATCGTTTGAGAGCACTAGGTCAAGCAAGGCCTCTTTTCTAGTTGGCTCCTCTACTAGTTGGGACATAAAATTATCATTTATCATACTTAGAAAAATATTTCCCTTTGTTGTGCCTGAAGTCATATTGCTCCAGTCAATTTCAGGGTAGTGGAAAAAAAATCCAAAAAAAAGTTTATTTTATTAAAACATTTATTCTATGTTATAAGCTATTTTAGATAGTTGGGTTGGGTAGGTTCAGGGTATACGTGGGTTAAGGTAAGGTTTAGGGGTAGCGTAGGAAAAAAAAAATAAAAAAAAAAACTTTCATTAAAAAATGTATTCTATATTATAAGCTAGTGTAGATAGGTAGTTGGGTTGGGTAGGTTCAGGCAATACGTGTGTTAGGGTAAGGCTTAGTGAAATATTTAGGAGTAGAATAGGGAAAAAAAAAAATTAAAAAAAATTCATAGGAATAGTGACCGTTTGGGGTGAGAGTTAGGTATAGTTAGTTAAAGAAGTTAGTAATTAATTTAGTTTAGAGTAGGTGTGTACAATGCAGCGGCGTTATAGTTTAGAAGAGGCGTATTCCTTTTTGGCGTCTGACTCAGAAGCCACAGACACTGCATCAGACTTTGACGTCACTCAGTTTTCTGAGAGTGAGAGCTCTAGTAGTAGTGACGCAGGGCCTTCTGTGAAAAAAAGACGCACTGCCCCAAGAGCTGCCCCACCAACTGCCCTAAGAGCTGCCCCAACAACTGTACCAAGAGCTGCCCCAACGACTGCACCTAGAGCTGCCCCAGCAACTTCCCAAAGAGCTGCTCAAAGACCTTCCCAAAGAGCTGCCCTAAGAAATGCCCGAAGATCTGCCCCAAGACCTGCCAAAAAAGTACTGTCCCAAGACCTGCCACAAGTACTGCCACTCCTGCTGATGAATGGGTATCACCAGACAATTTATGCCCAAAATTCCTGAATTCACAGGCAACCCAGGAATTCAAGAGGATGTGGCAGGATTTACCTATGTTCAATTTTTTTATTTATTTTTGGGGGAAGAAATTTTGGGGGAAATCGTGTCTCAAACAAATGTATATACAGCCTAATATATTGCCACCAACCCATCAGCGTTCATTTTCAAGCAAAAAATATGGCAACCCACAGACCTTTTAGAATTTAAGAAATTCTGGGCCCTTACAATGACAATGGGAATACTTAAAAAACCAAGTATTAGATCATACTGGAGTAAAAACCCTGTATATTATACCCCTATATTCTCCAAAACAATGACCAGGACTAGATACGAAATGATTTTGCGCTTTATGCACTTTAGTGATAATACCCTGTGCCGCCCAAAAGAACACCCCCAGTATGACAGAGTGTTCAAAATTCGCCCCCTAATAAATCATTTGCAGGAAAAGTTTGCCCAAGTATATACCCCCCAATAACACATAAGCAGGGCTCAAAATTTCCACTCGCCACTAGCCAATGGTGAGTGAAAATTTAGCCCTGGCGAGTAGAACTTCAGCTCTGGTGGGTATGTTATGGGTTGCAGAGACAAGTAACTTTCCAGGTCTGGCTAGTAGCAAAGGACTTAAAATTATAAGCCCTGACATAAGTATAGATGAATCCCTCATGAACTATAAAGGCAGGTTAGGTTTCAAACAATAATCCCCTCCAAGCGATCCAAATTCGGCATTAAATTTTGTGAAAGTGCCACAGGCTATACCCAGGCTTTGCGAATTTATGAGGGCAAGGGCAGCCAATTTGACCCTCCTGGTTGCCCCAAATCTCTGGGAACAAATGGGAAGATAGTTTGGGATCTGATTTACCCCTTGTTAAATAAAGGATATATTTATATGTTGACAACTACTACACCAGCCCCCTTTTATTTAAGTCACTTTTTTATTTTGACACCGTGGCCTGTGGCACTGTCAGGCGCAACTGCAGGGAGATGCCCAAAGAACTTGTAGAAAAAAAACTTGAAACTGGGATGTCCTCAACTTTATACCAACAAGAGCTGCTGGCAGTTAAGTTCAAGGACAGAAAAGATGTCTATATGCTTTCCACCATGCATGAGGACAAAACTGTGGCAGTCTCTGTTCATAGCAGAAGGGGGGTACTAAGAAAGCCAGTCTGCATCAGAGACTACAACAAGCACATGGGGGGAGTTGATCTGTGTGATAAACTCATGCAGCCGTACCTCACCATGCGAAAGTGTAGGGCATGGTACAAAAAGGTCGCCATTTACATGATGCAGACAGCAGCATACAATTCTTTTTTGATTTTCAAATTGGCAAACCCAACTCTAAAACTAAGTTTTCTGCAGTATCAGCTCCATCTTATTTCCAAATTTTTGTTTCAAGGGGCGACAGAAATAATTCCACCAAACCTCAGGGTAGTACATTTTATTTATAAAATCCCCCCAACACCCCAAAAGAAAAACCCACAAAAGCGCTGCAGGGTTTGCTACAGCAAGGGAATACGGAGAGAAACCTCCACTCACTGTCCTTACTGCCCTTCCAAACCTGGCCTCTGCATGGGTGACTGCTTCAAGCAATACCATAAAGGCACAATGCAGTAGTGCTGTGAAGTTTATTTTATTATTTGGCCACTTTTCCCCTCTGAAATATCCATTTTTTTATTTTTCAAAACACATCCCTCCTTAGATCTAACACTATCAAAATATAATGGGAAGCAAAGCACCCTAAGTTTTTTCCATCTCTGATAATGGAAACACACATGTTCCCTACTGGGCCCAGTAGTTCCCCCAAACCCTGACAAACCTATGCATATGGGGCATTGCCGTACTCAGAAGATGTAACTCACCACTAATGTAAAGCACTTAAAAAATCTGCAAATATCACCTGACTGAAATCCAGAGCAACACTAAAATATAAGTGAAAAAATGGTGTTTCTCTGCCTTACTGCAGGTTTTGGGAGGGATTGTTGATACAGAGGCAGCGAAAAAATTGAAAAAGTGCAAATAGAATGAAAGCCAGGGTTGTCTACTCTTCTACAACATATACTTTTGGGGGTAAAATTCATTGCACTATTGCCAAACAGTCTAAAATGAGACAAGGCACCAGCTGTAAAAATGGCACGTCTATTAAATGAAACTCACATGTTCCAACTGGGCCAAGTATCTCCCCCAAACCCTGACAAACCTTTGCATATGGGGCATTGCTGTACTCAGAAGGAGCCAAACACTAATCAGTGCAGTTTATAAAATCTTTACCTATCATCTGCTTGAAATTCACATCAACATTGAAGTCTAAGTGTGAAAAACACTGATTTTCTTTTTACTTGCGTCAAGTTTTCACAGGATTAGTGGTAAAATGGCTGCGTACAAAAATTGAAAACACACCAAAAAAGAAAGCCTGGGGTGTCTACTTTCCAAAAATATACACTTTTGGGGGGAAATCTTAAAAAAGAGCACTGTTACACAGGACAAATGAGAAATGGCACCAGTAACGCAAGCTGTGAAAATTCAAAGTGTGAACCTGGAAATCTGCGTGTTCCAATTTGGGCCCAGTAGCTCCTGCAAACCATGAGAAAGCTATGCATATGGGATACTGCCATACTCAGAAGAAGGAGACGAACACTAATCAATGCAGTTTATAAAATCTTCACATATTCTGTACTTAAAATTCACATTAACATTGAAGTCTAAGTGTGAAAAATGCTGATATTTTTTTACTTGCGTCAAGTTTTCACAGGATTAGTGGTAAAATGACTGTGTTCAAAATTTGAAAGTACACCTAAAACGAAAGGCTGGGGTGTCTACTTTCCAAAAATATACAATTTTGACAGGAAATCTTAAAGTGGAGCACTGGAACATACCCCCAAATGAGAAATGGCACCAGATAAGCAAGATACGAAAATTCAATATTTGTTCAAATTTGTGCCCCGTAGCTCCCCCAAACCATGAGAAAGCTATGCATATGGGGTAATGCCGTACTCAGAAGAAGAAGCCGAACACTAAAATAAATGCAGTTTAAAAAATCATCACCTACTCTGTGCTTGAAATCCACATCAACATTGAAATCTAAGTGTGAAAAATGCTGATTTTTTTTACTTACGTCAAGATGTACGAGTGATTGGTGGTAAAATGGCTGTGTAAAAAATGTGAAAACATAAATAAAATGAAAGCTGGGGTGTCTACTTTTCAAAAATATACACTTTTGGGTGGAAATCTTAAAGTGGAGCACTGGAACACAGCCCCAAATGAGAAATGGCACCAGATAAGCAACATGTGAAAATTCAATATTTGTGCAAATTTGTGCTCCGTAGCTCCCCCAAACCATGAGAATGCTATGCATATGGGGTAATGCAGTACTCAGAAGAAGGAGCCGAACACTAATAAATGTAGTTTAAAAAATCATCACCTACTCTGTGCTTGAAATCCACATCAACATTCAAATCTAAGTGTGAAAAGCGGTTGAGGTTCAGTACAATCAGACATGCTAGGTGTTAGTAAAACACTATTTTATTGAAACACACAAGGAATAATGTAACCCTTACGGGTCCAGTAAATAGCAGCAAAACTGACACAGGACAGGTTACAAGCAGATTAACCCACACGGGTCCAGTATGGTACACAAAAACAATACTGACACAGGTCAGGTAATTATCTTGATACAGTGTATGAGAGTCCAATATGTACAGTGGAGCCACTGGCTGCGTGGCCAGAAATAGCGGAGGCCCAATGTCGCCAAAGGCAGCAGGAGGTGACAATGACAGGACTGCAACGGCAGACAGGCAAGGATCACCTGCACGGGGTATACAATGGTGGACGCTCACTGTAGACTACACAAGGTTGGTCAGAGCTTGTGCCAAAACGGAGACCTTACGGAGCTGACAACACCAATGCTCTTGCTACCCATAAAGGGTTAATGTGCGTCTAGATAAAATGGATGGCAACCGGAAGCGCCCAACGGACCTATGGGATCGGTATGCACAGAGTAATGGAACCAAACCACACTGGTGTAGCAAGTCGGTAACGAGGCACCACCACCAAAGGGGTTAATGATCGCAAAGGTCTGAATAACGGCAACTACGGGATGCGCCCAACTGAACCCAAGTGAAGACCAAGCGATCACAGCACGGTGTGAAGGAATACTGGCACACTGAGACTCTGAACCACCTGACAGGATTGAGCAAGGTACCGGAGCAATGAGACACAGTATTGAGAGAACCGTGCAAGTAGTAAGCAGCAGGAACTGCCTGGGATTTGACCAGCCTGGCACACAGAAAACAGGAACCACCGCCAAGCCGATTCGTTACAAAGCACAGGAACGTCAGCCAAACCGGGTCGGTACACAAAGCAGGAACGTCAGTTTTGCCGGGTCGGTACACGAAGCAGGAACGTTGGTCTCGCCGGGTCGGTACACATAGCAGGAACGTCAACCAGGCCGGGTCAGAAAAGGAAGCAGGAATGTCAGCCAATCTGAATTTGTACACAGAACCAGGAACAGAGACAATGGCGTGGTCAGGCAGTCCGCGGTCATACACTGGTATCAGGATAGCAAAACTAGCGCTAGGCATCAGGTACACCACGAAACGGCAACTACACAGTGACAGCCCAGGGTATAAGAAGGCTGTCACTGGGAGGAGCAGTACAGCGCAGCCAATAGGACAGCAACAACACAAGATAGACAGAATGTCACCTGATCATGGGCACCATGATAGGAGCACTGTTACACAGCCCCAAATGAGAAATGGCACCAGTGATGCAAGCTGTGAAACTGGAAACACGCATGTTCCAATTTGGGCCCCGTACTCCCGCAAACCATGAGAAAGCTATGCATATGGGGTATTGATGTACTCAGAAGAAGAAGCTGAACACTAAACAATGCAGTTTTAAAAATCTTCACCTATCATGTGCTCGAAATTCACATCAACACTGAAGTCAAAGTGTGAAAAACGCTGTTTTTTGAACTTACGTCAAGATGTACGAGGGATTGGTGGTAAAATGGCTGCATTAAAAATGTGTAAACATACATAAAATGAAAGCGTGGGGTGTCTACTTTCAAAAAATATACACTTTTGGGAGGAAATCTTCAAGTGGAGCACTGTTACAAAGCCCCAAATGAGACATGGCACCAGTTATGCAAGCTGTGAAAATTCAAAGTGTGAAACTGGAAACGCACATGTTCCAATTTGGGCCCCGTAGCTCCCCCAAACCTTGAGAAACCTATGCATATGGGGTATTGCCGTACTCAGAAGAAGGAGGTGAACACTAAACAATGGATATTTTTACATTTGCAACTATCCTGTGCTTGATATCAACAGTAATATTGAAATGTAAGTGTGAAAACTGCAAAACAACACATTTTTTCAACAATTTTGAAAAATATTTCTGGAAAAATAGCTGCATAAAAAAAAAACTTCAAAAATTCTCCTGATTATTTACCTTATGTTGTCTAGTTTTCAGAAACATATAGCTTTGTGGGACATTTTTGGTTTTGGCACCATCAACTAAGCTAAGATTCTTACATGCAAGTTGTTGAAAAATTACAAGTTGGAAATAATGGCATACATCTTGTAATATTTACCTTGTAGAAGGGATTGAAATACTAGGCATATGGGGTACTCTTATATTCAGGAGAAGCAAACGAATATATTTAGGGGTATGTTTTTGTCATTAACTAATAGTATGCAAATCCAGACAGAAAAATTTAAGCAAAATGTTGATTTTTTTTAAAAATGTTTTTCCTCTTTTTTTCTATTTTAATCAAATTAAACAATGAGGTATTCATATAATTGTGGTATCAAAAGAAAACCCTACTTGTACTTAAAAAAACCCAGTATATAATTTGTGTGGGTGTACAAAAGAAATTAAAGAGAAAATATGGTTGAACAAAGACATAGTCAAAAAGTCAAAATTACTCCGGTCCTTAAGTAAAAACATCAGATTTTCCCGGTCCTTAAGGGCATAAGGGAACACCTGATGGCTTTTCTTTTTTTTCTCCTTTGTAGTTGTGATAAAAAATGCAGGATATGCATTAATGACACGAAATTAACCATATGAGTGACAGATGGGTACGGAATGCATTCTGTACCACTCTGGCACTCAAAGGGTTAATGTTTTGCTGTAAACGGCCACATCAGGATGAATACATACAGGGTAGGGAAGTTTTCATAATGAAGTGCTCTACAGGTTAAGCATAAATTGTATTTGGCATTCGAATAAGTGACATTAAGAAAGTAATTTTACTGAATTATGTTAGGCAAATACAACTATCATTTCCAGTGCAACACAATAAGAACTTTGGGATATCACACAAGACTATTAGCTCCCGGTAGGGGTCCATGTGTAGAAATATAACGGCTCCTTCTTACAGAACGTCACACAGTGCATCCTAGTAACGGACATAACGGTCACTCGGCAGAGCAGTTGACAGCCATTCACAGTGATACAGAGCCGCGCTACAACTGTCTTATTTGGATAGCGAGCTATAACTATACCTGTTATTTGGAGATCGAGCGATCACAGACATCTTTAGTGAGAGTAAGTAAGCATATTGTATCCCCTCTCTGCCATTTAATAACTTTGCTCTTAAAGAAAACGTACCCCAGGATTCATTATATGTACATTTATAACTATATAAAATAGTGGACTCTCACATACTTTCGGGAAAACATAGGAATTTAACAGGTCTTACTATTCCCGGGTAGGAACACTGTAGGAGAGGCAGATTGATACCGTCCCCACCATGGGTCACTCCCCTCTGTATGTCCCTGCTGCCCCGCCCTCTTATTTCATCAAAAGAGTTGTGCTCCAGCTAAAACTAACTGATACATTACAACTGATAAAGCTCAGATGCACCCTGTAGAAACCCTTTTTTCAACTTTGCAGTTGTGATTAAAAAATTTAGGAGATTTATTAATTACACTGAAATTAACCATATGAGTACCAGAGGGGTACGGAATAAGATATGTACCACTCTGGCACTCATATGGTTAATTTCAGTGTCATTAAGAAATTAATATTTATGATGATAGACAAATACAACTAAAATTTCCACTACAACACAATAAGAACTTTGGGATATCACACATGACTATTAGTTCCCGGTAGGGGCCCATGTGTAGAAATATAACGGCTCCTTCTTATAGAACGTCACACAGTGCATCCTAGTAACGGACATAACGGTCACTCGGCAGAGCAGTGGACAGCCATTCACACTGATACAGAGCCGCGCTACAACCGTCTTATTTGGAGAGCGAGCTATAACTATACTTGTTATTTGGAGATCGATATATACACCTGTCTTATTTGGATAGCGAGCTATATCTACACCTGTTATTTGGATATCGAGCGATCACAGACATCGTTAGTGAGAGTAAGTAAGCACATTTATCCCCCTTCTGTCATTTAATAACTTTACTCTTAAAGTAAACGTACCCCAGGATTCATTATATGTACAGTTATAACAATATAAAATAGTGGACTCACATACTTTCGGGGAAACATAGGAATTTAACAGGTCTTACTATTCCCGGGTAGGAACATTGTAGGGGTAGGAGAGATAGATTGATACCGCCCCCACCATGGGTCACTCCCCTCTGTATGTCCCTGCTGTCCCGCCCTCTTATTTCATCAAAAGAGTTGCACCGACTAAAACTAACTGATACATTACAACTGGTAAAGCTCAGGTGCACCCTGTAGAAAGCTTGTCTTTTTCCAACTTTGTTGTAGTTGTAATTTAAAAATAGGATATGCATTAATGACACTGAAATTAACCATATGAGAGCCAGATGGGTACGGAATGCGTTCTGTACCACTCTGGCACTCAAAGGGTTAATGTTTTGCAGTAAACGGCAACAGCGGGATGAAAATATACAGGATAGAGTAGTTTTCATAATGGAGTACTCTACGGGTTAATCATAAGTTGTAACTGGCATTCGAATAAGTGACTTTAACCCTTTGAGTGCCAGAGGGGTATGGAACCCATTGCAAAGCAATGCGTTCCGTATCCCTCAAGAACTCAAATGGTTAAGGAAGTAATATTTATGATGCTAGTCAGACAGATACAACTATCATTTCCAGTACAACACAATAAGAACTTTGGGATATCACACATGACTATTAGCTCCCGGTAGGGGCCCATGTGTAGAAATATAACGGCTCCTTCTTATAGAACGTCACACAGTGCATCCTAGTAACGGACATAACGGTCACTCGGCAGAGCAGTGGACAGCCATTCACACTGATACAGAGCCGCGCTACAACTCTCTTATTTGGATAGCGAGCTATAACTATACCTGTTATGTGGCGATCGATATATACACCTGTTTTATTTGGATATTGAGCGATAACAGACATCATTAGTGAGACTAAGTAAGCATATTTATCCTCTCTTTGTAATTTAATGACTTTACTAAGCGTACCCCATGATTCTTTATAAGCACACTTAGCACCATATAAATGAGAGGACTTTCACATACTTTAAAGAAACATAGGCACTTGACAGGACTTACCATTCACGGGTAGGATCCTTGTAGGAGTAAAAGAGGCCGATTGATACCGCCCCCACCATGGGTCACTCCCCTCCGCATGTCTCTACTGTCCCACCCATTGCAGTGTGTATAATCTGTCCGGAGGATCGGTGCATCTACTATAGCAATGTATTACCGACTGGTTGTTGTTGTGATGGGATCTCCGGGTGATGAGTTGCCCATGTCTGTTTGGTGTGTTGCAACCTGTTGAATAACACAACAGTAAGTACATTGGCCTTGGGTTATGTGTGATAAATCCTTTCATAACCAGAGGGATTGTATAGCGCGTTGCGCACATCTGGTCCTTAACCCTTTGAGTGCCAGAGGGTTACCAACCCAGTGCATTTCTAAGCAGCTTGTTGGGTACCTCTCTGGCTCGCGAGAGGTGAAATAGTTAATGGTGAAACTAAGGCCTTATGTACTTCTAGACCAACCCAACTGCAATATATGCAGGGAGTACGCATATGTACTTAGTTGAATGGAAATCTTAACCATTTGACTGCTAAAACGGATTCCAGTGCTTGGCTTTGCAATTAGTTTGAGACCTCTAGCATTCAAGTGGTCATTTAAAGTTATGGCAATGTATATTTGCTTTCTGGTGAAGTTGGTATCTTCCAATCTCCTTAGTTTTTTGCATCAAGTGCCTAGGGCCTTAACCCTTTGAGTGCCAGGGTGGTATATAGTGCAATGCATAGGTACACTTCTGGCACTCAAAGGGTTAACCAATAAAAAGTGTTTTGGAACTTTAGTACTCCAGGCACACCAGCAGTCATAGTCATTCTATCACTGCTTTATTACACAGGAGTTCTCAGTGAAGATGCTCAGTTATTGAGAGCAAGCTGTTAATCCTTAACCCTTTGAGTGCCAGAGGGGTATGTAACGCATTGCTTACTCCTCTGGCACTCAAACGGTTAATGAGGGGTATCCTGAAATACTGATTTTGTTTATGTGTCCTGAGGACTGGGGCTGAGAATCAATTCAGCAAGCTAAGGAGGTGCAGTCTTTTAGCAAACAACTGCATTATATATCTGCACACCTCCCAAGTGTGTATCTACCTCTGTTTAGGAGATTAGCCTGTGTGTACTGTGTATAAAGAAGTGTATCAGGTTGCTCCACAGCAATAAAATTCATTAATGTTTGTTTATATGTGTTTATAAATTAGTTTGTCTTGCATTAAATCATTTACTCAGTTACACAAAGAGGTGCCAGTAGGTCTTGAATAACCTAAACATTCCCACCAGCCCCCCGCCCCGTCCCCAGACACACCCCCTATATCAAGAGTGTTGGAAGGTATGTATTTGAAATTAAAATCATGTCACTCCCTGCTGACTTAAGTGGGAATTTTAACCACTTGAATGCTAAAGAAGTCACACACCATTCCTTTTCATTACTTTGGAGACTTTCTTCTGTGTAAAAACCCAACTGAAAATAATTTTACATCTGTCATCACCTTTTATACCAGTTTGTTTGCTTTAGATTCACATCTCTTTTGCTTCATGCATAAGACCTCTAGTCTTCTTAAAAAGAGAGAAAAGAAACCACCTCTAAAGGCACACATCACTGTATTTCACTTATCTACCACCCTCTCAGTGATGTAAAACTTTCTTACATTAATAAGAATTAATAACCTCTTGTACTAACATTTCTACTCTTTTTATTTCAGGTGATGCACTGGGGACATCTCTGGGATTAAATGGATCTTTTAATTCATTGAGTGCCAAAGGGAAAGTCATTGGACACCCGCGGGTTGAACACTTTGTAATGAGTCAAATATATATATTGTGATTATTTCTTCTAGGATATTTATATACATTACTAGTGTATAAACCCGTGTACACAGGCCAAGGTCCGGGTGATGTTAAGCCTTTGAGTGCCAGAGGGGTACGCAGCACATTGCAAAGCATTGCGTTGCGTACCTCTCTGGCACTCAAAGGGCTAAGAGGCCGGTCCTGCTCTGCATCCTGCTGCTGATGCAGTCATGCACTGTAGAGACTGCCAAAAAGCACAGAATGCTCCCAGCACAGAACTCCCAGCATTCCATGCTCCCATCACAGAACTCCAAGCATTCTGTGCATTCGGGCAGTCTCTACTGTCCATGACAGCTTCTGACAAACATCCTAGAGAATTATTATATAGGATAATAGTATTGGGTAGCTAGGCTTAGTCTCCTTCGTTTATGCTTGATGCGCGGGGATGTGTGCAGTGGGTGCTCATTGATATATTTGATGTGCATTGTGTTGTGCACCTTCACATGCACCAACACTCATTTGGATGCTGGATGTGTCTTAAGTGTAGGATTTGTTTTTAATGCAAAGTTGCTCTTTCAGTGATATGATGTCATACTGGGGATTTTTGGGAGGATTTGTTTGACTATATACTGTGTCTATGTGACTTTTTCTAATAAATTGGATTATATTCTGTATCGTTTTTCATTTGTCTCTTGATTTTTGATGATACTAATTGAGTAATGGGTCTGAGTGCCATTATAAGATCTACTTTTTCTTTTTTTCCCTATCCCTTTGGTTCTATATTTGATTATTTTTAGATTCTTGGCACCCCGTGGGTTACACATGGCTTTGACCTATTTATGTACTTATTATTTATATGTGCTCCTTTGATTTATTATATATATAATGTATTGGAGTCCTCTCAAGTATTCCAGTGATTTAAAGCACTGTTTAAATCAATGATACAGTTGGTTACCTTCTATTGATATAAAATGTGCTTTTAACACATTGAATACTAGAGAGATCTCCAGAGCCTTGCAAAGCAAATAAGGGCTTATCCAATGGTGTCCAGTGGGGACGTGGGAGTGCGCGAGTGCATGTGTCCCTACTTGCAAGCTTCCAGAGTCCTGCAGCTATTGCTGGAAGTGCCAATGACTTGTCTTGGTGGCACAAATCTTGAGCATCAGCACTGTGCCACCTGGTTGTTCCTCATCCGAGGGACGGAAAATAAGAAAATCACTCTTAGGTGGCATGGCAAACCTGTCTCACTGTGCCCCCCGCCCTCACTGAACTAAGTGCTGTCAGTGCAGCATCCATGCATGCATCACCAGCCAGCCAGTGAGAAAGGAACATGACATATTTCCCTCCTCTCTCATTGGCTGGCTGGAAGTGTTTCATGTTAAACACTGTTGACCCAGCCAGCCCATTGAAAGGTCATAAGTGTTATCTATGTCCCACCTTCAAGATATGCACTATGCTAGACTGCTGCTCTGCCTCACATCATACTTGTGGCTGTTGAGGTACCCATCTGAACCTACCCCAAGTGGTTCATTTTCCTGGATATTATACTGTCCTTGAAGGCGGTTGCCAGGGACCAAGTGCAAATGTCCATTATTAGAGTGGTATAGTCACAATGATGAGGAAAAGTCACATTAGTGAAAGAAAATGATCCTGCACTGTTATAGTAAACACAGGTGATACACAAGTATGTGAAGGATCTCTCCAAAATGAGTCTTCATAAAAATAATGTAGCAACAATTAAATAAATAAAATAATAATAAGATTCTAAGTATGTGTTTCCCTTGGGAAGTCACAATACAGCAGGGTTCTGTGCCACGTATGGATATTTTGCACAATATGATCCTTGTCTTTTTGACTGTAAGATCCAAGAATAACTATACATTTATATATTGGTCCCTTCAATAAGCCCTTGAGAAATTACATAAAAATGTTAGGGGTGCCCTGGAAACTTCAGGGAGGATGTGCACTAAGGAAAGATGCAATGACAATGGTCTCTAGAAATATGTGGTGAGCACATTGCCTTGGAGATGGAGACACACATCTCCATATGCACTAAGAATTAGTGATGCAAGTGGAGGTGGTCAAATAATAATAATAAGTATGCAGGGTTGTTGTACTGCTGGTGACGTGTAAGGAATGTCCTCCCTTTCACATTGCCATCTGTCCAACAAACCTGAGGTCTGAGCACATCCTTTGTGCTCCCCCCACTTGCCCACTGGGAGAGGAGATAGGGTCTGCTCAGACTTCAGCACCATGAACAGCATCACTCCCTTAATCCTTTCAGTGCCATAAGTATGTGGATTGCACACTCTTATACCACTGAAAGAGTTCCATTTGAGAGAGAAAGTCAAAGAAGCTATATACATCAAAGCTTTTCTGCCCTTCTGTACTGACTGAACTAGCTGGTGGGCTACCTACTGATCAGTTGATTTAGGTAAACACGGGACTCATAAGGCTATTGGTTACGGAGTGTTTTGCTAGTCCAGGGTTTACTTGAATCAGCAGATTGAGCCTGAGAATTCACTTCATGATTATTTGAACTGTTACAGCATTTGAGAGTAACCTTGTTTTACTCAGCAGGAAAAGCTCTATGACATATTGGTTTTAATAAAAAAAAACCCACAAGGGAATTGCAGGGAAGAAGATTGAATAAAAAGTATTTCCAACCACTCACACAGTAGGCAATTAGATTTACATGTATTACTCAAGTAACATTAAAAAAACAGGACCCTCCCCACAAAAAAGACAGGACACACTGCACCCAACTGAGGTCTACCGTCTGCATTGCCAAACTCTGCCTAGGAAAAAAAATGGGGAATATCACATACACTGGCTACAAAATAAAAAGACACCTAATAGACGACTGAGTAGTTCAATAAAGGAAATTAATGGTTTCCTCTAAAAGACCACATACTTTGGTAATATAAAAGATGTAAAATAGTGGTAGACATATGTTTATTGTTGTGCAAATGCTATGAGCAAAACATGAACATAAGAAGGATGTTAGCATATTAATACATTGTTGCAGGGGCCCCAGTGGAAGTGGTATGCTACTGTCATATGGAATAGTTCATTGTAGTCATCTCTGGCTTTGTATGGTCAGATACATCATCAGCACATATAGTGTTGCAAAGCCTGAGACTGTTAAATGGAGCCAATTAGGAATGGCAGCTTGTTACAGAGATTGTGTTTTTGCCCTTTGATGTCCTCCTCTTAGAGCAGCAATGCAATGGACCAGAGGGCTGTGCAGTAGGTTAATATGTTCATGGATCCTTTGCCTTAGCTCCCTGATTGTTTTACTGACATATAGAAAGTGGTAGAAAGTTGGAAGGACACATTATTACATAAAAAAACACCCTTAGAAATGCAAGTAAAGAAGATACTTATTTTAAAATGTAATTCCCCTCTGCCCTAACTACTCTGTACTTCATACTTAGTTATAGTATAATTTGGGGCTTTACAGATGCCAAATAGACGTGACACCACTATTCCACATGGCCTGTATGAAGTATGCAAACTCATATCTTTGCCCTGTCATAAGATGTGTCAGCTGTCTTTCAGAATCTGGAAGAATTGTTTCCATTGCATATTGTAAGTGGTTATGAATCTGAGTATTTGTATTACTGGTCCAGCTGTGAGGAATTAAGAAAAAAATGGTAAGTAAGCAGGACCCAGACTGTATTCTCCTTTAATACATTTGGAGAGATAACCTCCGTACTTAAGTATACCTTTCAATTCAGTGGACCTATCTTTGAAAGTCTCAAAAACAGTACTGTTTCTGAAGAGCCTGAGGATCTTCCAACAGGCATTCTACAAATCAGGTTGTGGGGTGTGCATTAGTGTGAGAAGGACACCACTGATGGCAGTTTTCATGTGGAAGAGATCAGTCTGTATAGAGCTACTATTGTCCAGATTAATCATCTCAAATAGAAACGAGATGGAAGATGAAGATATTTCATGAATCAGTTTGATGTTGATTAGTGATGAGCGAGCATGCTCAGCCGAAGCTCAGTTTGGCTCGAGCATCGCTCTGCTCGGCACATGGCGGTACTCGTACGAGTACCGCATGTGCTCGCCCGCCATGTTCGGGTCTCCTCCCCGCACGTTTCGCGGCTGCTGCGCAGCCAATAAACGTGCGGGGAGGCTCTGACATCAGTGTAATGCCAGCAGCCATGTTGGCTGCTGGCATTACACTGATTGGCTGGCCAGAACCCATGATCGGGTGCTGTATAGCACCCGAAGCGCGAGTTCGGCTCATTCTTAGCCAGGGAGAGATGCGATCAGGCAGGGAAAGTCAGTGTAGGGAGAATAAAAGTGTTGGAACTCTTTCAAGATCCAAAAGTCCTTTTTAGGACTGTTGTGTGTGGGGGCAGCATTTATATTTTGTTTGGGGGGGCACAATTTCCTTTTTTTTGTGGGGGGGGATATTTATAAGGTGACATTGTACTAGGTGCACAGGGACAAATATTTCACAGTGCAGTGACAAGCTGACATATTCTGTTAGGTGCACAGGGCCAATTATTTAACAACGCAGCGACAAAAAGGGCCATTTTAAACGTGTGCCTAGCCATAGATTATTGTCACATTCTATTTAGTGTGCAAATTCACAAATTAACGTCACATATTCCGTTCACTGTGCCTAGCCGCAGATTAGCGTCACATTCTGTTTCGTGTGCCTAGCCGCAGATTAGCGTCACATTCTGTTTCGTGTGCCTAGCCACAGATTAGCGTCACATATTGTTTAGTGTGCCTAGCCGCAGATTAACGTCACATATTGTTTAGTGTGCCTAGCCGCAGATTAGCGTCACATATTGTTTAGTGTGCAAATTCACAAATTAACGTCACATATTCCGTTCACTGTGCCTAGCCGCAGATTAGCGTCACATTCTGTTTCGTGTGCCTAGCCGCAGATTAGCGTCACATTCTGTTTCGTGTGCCTAGCCGCAGATTAGCGTCACATATTGTTTAGTGTGCCTAGCCGCAGATTAACGTCACATATTGTTTAGTGTGCCTAGCCGCAGATTAGCGTCACATATTGTTTAGTGTGCAAATTCACAAATTAACGTCACATATTGTTTAGTGTGCAAATTCACAAATTAACGTCACATATTCCGTTCACTGTGCCTAGCCGCAGATTAGCGTCACATTCTGTTTCGTGTGCCTAGCCGCAGATTACCGGCATATATTCCGTTTAATATGAAGAAGGCGGGTAAAAAGGGACGGGGAAGTGGACGTGATCCTGATAGTTCAGGGCGCGGTTCAGGACGCGTAGAAACTGTGCCTGGTGCCAGAGCACAAGACAGAAAGACATCCACCATACCTAGCTTCATGTCTCAGTTTACAGGGCGTCGCAGGACATCACTCTCGAGGTCAGACCACTGCGAACAGGTGGTCGGTTGGATTTCAGCTGATACTGCTTCCAGTCGGTTAAGCACCACCCTGTCTTCCACCAAGTCCACTCTCAGTAGCCAAGAGTCTGGTCAACATAATCCTCACCCTGATCATCCTTCCTCCCACCATAGAGGGTCTGGCCATAGAAGTGATCCCACACTGGGATATAGTGAGGAGCTCGTCTCATCACCAATCCTTCATTTGAACCTCTCTCCAAGCACGCTTGCAGAGGAACATGACATCTTGTGCCCTGATTCACAACCTCTAGAGGGTACCCAATCACAAGAAGATGACAGAGGGGAACGGCATTTAAGGTCAAAGGAAGTGGATGATGATGATGAGACACAGTTGCCATCAAATCAACCACAATTACTGTCTCAAGACCTTGATGAGGAGGATGATACACAGTTGTCAATGACTGAGGATGTGGTGGGATCAAGAAATGAGGAGGATGATACACAGTTGTCAATGACTGAGGATGTGGTGGGATCAAGAAATGAGGAGGATGATCAGAGTGAGGAAGTGGAGGAGGACTTGGTGGACGATGAGGTGACTGACCCCACCTGGGAAGGTGGAGAGCCGAGCGATGACAGCAGTCCTGAGGGTGAGCCATCTGCAGCACCGCAACAGGCTGGAAGAGGCAGTGGTGTGGCTAAAGAAAGAAGGCGGACCGCACCAAACCGGCCCGCAAATGTTCCACGGAGCACCCCCTTGCGTAAATCTCCCTTGCCAAGGGCTAGGTGTTCCGCGGTATGGCGTTTTTTTAAGGAAAGTGCGGACGACAAAAAAATTGTAGTTTGCAACCTGTGCCACACCAGAATGAGCCGAGGCATGAACACTAGAAACCTCACCACCACCAGCATGATCCGACACATGGCATCCAAGCACCGTAATAAGTGGGAGGAACGCCCGGATCGCCAATCTGTGTCTGCAGGCCACACCACTGCCTCCTCTTCCCCTGTTTTCGGTGCCGGCCAATCGCCTGTCGAAGGTGCAGGCCCGCATACCTCCCGCCCTGCACCTGTACCATCTGAAGCACCATCAGCGACCACATCCACTTCCCTGTCCCAGCGCAGCGTCCAAATGTCGTTACCCCAGGCATTTGAGCGCAAGCGAAAATACCCAGCCACCCACCCACAGGCCATAGCACTAACCTCACACCTTTCCAAATTACTGGCCATCGAAATGCTGCCATTTAGGCTTGTGGACACTGAGTCCTTCCGCAGCCTGATGGCAGGAGCTGTCCCTCGGTACGCAGTCCCCAGCCGCCACTACTTTTCCCGGTGTGCCGTCCCCGCCTTACACCACCATGTGTCCCTTAACATCACCCGTGCCCTGACCAACGCAGTTACTGGGAAGGTCCACTTAACGACTGACACATGGACAAGTGCTTGTGGCCAGGGACGCTACATTTCCCTGACGGCACACTGGGTGAGTGTCGTGGAGGCTGGGAGCGACTCGGACCCTGGGATGGCACGGGTGCTACCCACGCCGAGGATTGCGGGCCCTACCTCCATCAGGGTTTCCGCCAGCACCTACGTTATTGGCTCCTCCTCCTCCGTTTCCACCTCCGAATTCTCTGCGCGCAGCGCCACTCACCCATCAGCCGGTAGCTGGAAGCAGTGTAGCACTGCAGTGGGGAAGCGTCAACAGGCCGTGCTGAAGCTGATCTGCCTTGGGGACAAACAGCACACGGCCTCAGAGCTGTTGCAGGGGATTAGTCACCAGACCGAGCAGTGGCTCTCGCCACTCAACCTGCAACCAGGCATGGTTGTGTGTGATAATGGGCGTAACTTGGTGGCGGCTTTGGAGCTCGGCAAGCTCACACACGTACCATGCCTAGCGCATGTATTTAATTTAGTGGTTCAGCGATTTCTAAAAACCTACCCCAATTTGCATGATCTCTTGACGAAGGTGCGCCGCGTGTGTGCACATTTCCGTAAGTCATCTACAGCTTCAGCCGGCCTGTTGAAGCTGCAGCAGCGCTTACAATTGCCAGCTCACCGGCTGCTGTGTGACGTGAGCACGCGCTGGAACTCCACCTTCCACATGTTGGCCCGGCTTTGTGAGCAGCAGAGGGCAGTAGTGGAGTACCAGCTGTTACACGGTCGTCGCCTCTCCGTTCAACTTCCTCTAATCAGAAGTGAGGAGTGGGAATGGATGTCAGACCTCTGTGAGGTTTTACGCAATTTTGAGGAATCGACACAGATGGTGAGCGGCGATAACGCTATTATCAGTGTAACCATCCCACTTCTGTGTCTACTGAAACGCTCGCTGCTCACAATTAAAACCGACGCTTTGCATGTGGAAGAGGTGGAAATGGGGGAGGAAGAGCTTACACAAGGTGATAGCCAGAGCACCCTCACTTCGTCTTCTCAGCGACAATTGGAGGAGGCGGAGGAGGAGGAGGAGGAAGACACGGTTGCCTCCGCTACAGAGGGTAGCCATGGAACTTTATTTCCATCTCTTCAGCGTGGGTGGGGTGAGGACAGCGAAATCTTGCCTGTTGGTACTCTGGCACACATGGCTGACTTTATGTTAGGCTGCCTTTCCCGTGACCCACGCGTTATACGCATTTTAGACAACACGGATTACTGGGTGTTCACCCTTCTGGACCCCCGCTACAAAGAGAATTTCTCATCTCTCATTCCTCCGGTGGAGAGGACAAGCAAAATGGTGCAATACCAGAAGGTTCTTGTTGAAAAATTGCTCCAAAATTTTCCATCTGACAACGCTGGCGGCAGAGTACGTGCTACCTTGTCCAACCGAGAAGGGGAGAAAAGGGGAGCACACAGCAGTTCCGACAAAGGCAGGGCAACACTCTCCAAGGCGTGGGACACCTTCATGACACCCCGCCAGCACCCTCACCCTGATGCGCAGCCTAGTGTCACAAGGAGGGAAAAGTTTTGGAAGATTGTGAAGGAGTACGTAGCAGACCGTGTCAGCGTCCTCAATGATCCCTCTGTGCCTTACAACTACTGGGTGTCCAAGCTGGACACGTGGTATGAACTGGCACTCTACGCCTTGGAGGTGCTGGCCTGCCCTGCCGCCAGCGTTCTGTCTGAGCGGGTATTTAGTGCTGCTGGTGGCATCATAACAGATAAGCGTATCCGCCTTTCCACCGAAAATGCTGATAGGTTGACACTTATAAAAATGAACAAGGCCTGGATTTCCCCTGACTTCTCCACTCCACTGGAGGAAAGCCCCGGGTGAACATAAAGTCACTTTAGATATGTTATTTACAATGATGGGAATACTCTGTATTCCCATTCACCCCTTCCACCCAAAAAACGGGTATATGGTTGACTCTTAATCTTCTTATCCTCCTCCTCCTCTTCCATATGCCCTGTGATATAATTTTTATATAGGGCGAGCTCACCAGCGGGCCCTGTGATATAATTTTTATATAGGGCCAGCTCACCATCGGGCCCTGTTTGACAATTTTTGTATAGGTCAGCTCACCAGCGGGCCTTCTCATATAATGTTTTATTGGGTCAGCTCTCTAGCGGGCCCTCTCATATAATGTTTTATAGCGTCAGCTCACTAGCGGGCCTTCGCATATAATGTTTAGGATGGTCAGCTCCGCAGCAGACCCTCACCCATAATGTTTTAGATGGTCGGCTCAGCAGCAGACCCTCATTCCTAATGTTTTAGATGGTCAGCTTAGCGGCATGCCCTCGCCCCTAATGTTTTAGAGGGTTACCAGCAGGCCATTAATCCTAATTTTTCAAGGGTGTGTATGATGCCCTCCTTTATGTGTAATAAAGGGTGTATTGGAGTGACATTTCAGTCTAATTTTTGGCAGCCCTTTCACTTAGTGCATAGGCTTTATGAGTGTTGGACCACTACCTGAACTATTGTACCACAATGTGAATGAGGCCCTCCATTTTGTGATATACAGGTTGTATCGGAGTGCCTCAGGTCCTCCCATTGAATTAAATAGGGCTGGGGTGTTCGATAGAGCAGAAGGTAGTTCTTGGCTTCATCCACTAAGTCACTTCGTCACTTTTACTCAATGGATCAGACCCCACTGTTCCGACTATACATTTTGGACTTAACAAGGGCAAACGGACATGTTGTAAAACCTGTGGTAGCTGCGGCCTCCGTTCCTGAATGCTGTACCTTACCCAGGCCATAACCACGTTGAACACCTGCTTTACGCTGCGCACGTTTCCCTCTTAATCATGGCCCCAGTTCCGAAAAATTGATTAAATTTTTTGCAGAATTTGCAGATGATATACAAGTAAATATACAGCAAATACTGTTTGGTAACAATTTTTCGCCTAAAGTCGTTTTTATCTTCCTTTTTGTGTGTTTTACTGTCAGTCTGTAAAAATGGCGTACTACGGGCGAAACATCGTTCCCAGCAGCGACGTTGGAGTCCAAGATGCATCCAGACATCCTCCCTTTGCTGTCCCTGAACCATTTCTGTGGTGTTTCCATCATTTTCTGACCTTTTCCTATGAACCAGGCACCCTCCCCTCATCAGAGCAGGGGGTGCCTGGTGTAATGCTCGAGTCCTCCCATTGACTTCAATGGGGCTCGGGTGCTCGGCCGAGCACTCGAGCCTCTGAGGGTGCTTGGCCAGAGCACCCGAACACCCGAGCATCGGGGTGCTCGATCATCACTAATGTTGATATCATTATTGTTTAGCACTCCTCAATTTAATAGTATAATTCAATGCTTCTCTTCTAGATTATAAAAATATAATTTATAGTTTGGTGTATGATTTTATTTAATCAAAACAATTGTACTCCAAAATAAACTAACTAAATAAAGATTAACAAATGATAATGCTCAGGTACACCCCATAGAAAGCTTGATGTAAAATTTGTTACTAAAAATAAAATTGCTGTGTGTGAAAGTGAAGTCAGGTAATAGAAGAAGCCACCTGTTCATTTCTTCATCATCAGTGTGTCCAATTTAAAAGAAACACTTGACGGCTTTTCTAGCCTTTTTTCTGTTTTGTTTTGTTTGTTTTTTTTCAGATTTGTAGATGTGATAAACATTTTCATGCAGGCATTTACAATTAAAAAAACAGTGTTCATAAAAATGTGGTAGATATAGTTTAAAGCATCTTGCACCCTGAGTACTATGCCAGCTCATATCAGTGGGTGCCGATTTTCTTTGAAGGGCAATAACTACAATTCAGCAGGTTTTCAAGTGCATTTATACACAGACACACACACATGATGTACATGGTTGGTGTGTGTGATATATTATATATATATATATATATATTTATATATATATATATATATATATATATCTTGGGTGACTAATGTACATATGTAAAGTCAGAGATGCTCAACTTAGAAAGAGACTGCAATAGAAATTTGCAGGCTGTCTAGGAGTGGTGTCCTACCCAGGATGCAGTCTCTTTTAGCCTACTAGCTCCTTCACAAGGAGAAAATATCCTAAAACATACGATATTGGTCCTGCCAAAACATTAGTCCAGCCATGAAATACCAGGCAATTACTTTCCAAACAAGAGAAGCAGCCAACCCCAGATGTAGGTTTTGACCTTGATGGGCCCCTTCAGTGAGGTGTAACCGATTTCTCTAGGCAATGTGAGCAAGGGGTCCACTGCTGGATTCCCTTATTACCCGTGGGGTGACTAATCCCAAGGCTAATTTGCATTTGTAAAGTGTAAGTCAGAGGCACTCAACTAGGAACGTGCCTGCAGTAGAAATTTGCAGGCTCTCTAGGAGTGGTGTCCTACCCGGGGTGCAGTCTCTTTTAGCCCACTAGTGCCTTTCACAGAGAGGAAATATCCTAAAGCATATCATACCAGTCCTGCCAAAACAGCAGTCCAGCCACAAAATGGCAGGCAATTCCTCTCTGACAAACAGTAACAAATGGGTGTACCAGCGCTGTATCTCTTGTGTAAAGATACACCGAAAGGGATAGAGCGCAACCAGAGAAGAAACTTTTTCTTTTAGAGGAAAAATGCAATATATAATAGAGGACTAGCACTGTCCCTAAGTGGCACCCTGGTCTATAGCCAATAGTTAATGTTTGTACATTATTGCACTGTTGCAGCTAGTCTTGTAGTTGCTCAAATTCAAAGATGAGCCAAAAGACCAAGAGGTATGTAGTTGTGGATAGACAGTGCAAGGGCTGCATGATAAAGATATAAAGAGAAAAGCGCATACTAAATTCAGTAATTACATAGTCACAGTTGTACAGCAGACAGTGGGAATATTGTATGATACTCAAGCACAAAATGAGAAGCAAAAAGTGAAATAGTAACACAATAGTATTTAGAGTCAATATATGTGATCTTGCCTCTGTGTGATGGAAGCAATGTCCAATATCTTCTATATATATAAGAGGCCAGATGTATGTTTGTCCGATGCAGTCATGCTGTAACGGTTTATTCAGACTCTCAGACCAGAGGTAAAAAATAAAACACAGTTTTATTGAGAACAAATGAGGAACACGGCCCGCTAAGGGCAGAAATAGGTAATTACACGTAACTGAAGGCAAAATGGTAATATAGCAGACACAGTATGGATAAGGAGCAATACTGTACAAGTAATGGAACAGAGTATAGCAAGGGTGAAAGTACAATGCAAGTAATCAGTCTCTGATGTGGTGTGTGTAAGACAATGCCCAGTAGTGGAAAAGAGCAGCCAGAGACCGCGGTGCAAGGTGGAGAGCACCTAGTAGTGAGTCCAAACAGTAGTCCTCAACGACTGACAATATGCAAGACCAACCACTTGTGCTAGAGCTAAATAGTACAAGATCCAAGAGCACTCTGCCGTGCGTAACGGTATTAACCACATTGCGTGAGCTGAATGGGACCAGAGCCAACGGCACCCTTACGGTGCTGAATGAGTTAATGACACTGCGTGAGCTGAATGGAACCAGAACTTGTAGCACCCCTTGGTGCGTCAACGGATACCCACACTGCCAGAGCTGAAAGGGACCAGAGCCAGTAGCACCCCTTGGTGCGTAAACGGATAGCCAAACACTGCTACAGCTGAGTAAGTCCAAAGCCACTAGCACCCTTCCGGTGCGTTAATGGATCTTGTGTATTGCAAGAGCTCTCGGTAGACAGTAACGGAAACCACCACTGCTCTGCAAGTCTAGCAGACAGGCTCGATAATCAAGGCAGTAAGCTCAGCAAATGTTAATGGAGAGTCTCGGTATCTGAGGCAATAAGCTCTGCAAGTGTTAACGGACAGGCTCGGTAACGGAAGCAACAAGCTCAGCAAGTGTTAACGGATGGCCCAGTATCTGAGGCAACAAGTACTGCAAGTGTCAGTGGACAGACTCGGTAACAGAGGCAACAAGCGTTAACGGATGGCCCAGTAACTGAGGCAACAAGCACTGCAAGTGTTAACGGACAGGCTCAGTAACGGAGGCAGCAAGCTCAGCAAGTGGGAGGTCAGCATATAAAGCACAAGATTGACAGTTCACAATGTCGCCAAGCGAATAGACAAAGTCTCGCTGGAACCGGATCACAGGAAACTGGACACAAGCAGGAATGTCAGCCAGGCCGGGTCATACACGGAGCAGGAGCGTCAGACAAGCCGGATAAATCACGGAGCAGGAACGTCAGCCAGGCCGGGTCATACACGGAGCAGGAGTGTCAGACAAGCCGGATCAATCACGGAGTAGGAACGTCAGCCAGGCCGGGTCATACACGGAGCAGGAACCAGAAGAATAGTCAGACAAGCCAAATCGGTACACAGGAACGCAGGAACACAGCAACGGAAGCACTGGTACTGGAACACCACGAAAGGGCACCTGACAGGTGCCAGAGGCCCGGTATAAGAAGGCCATACTGGGCGGACATAACAAGTTCTACCAATAGGAACACACCACAGCAGAGAGTGACAGGAAATCACGGGAACCGTGATACATGCGCAGTAGAGACTTCCCAATGCAGTCATGCGCAGTACACACTGTCCGAACGTTTGGCCTGTGTACACAGGCTTTTACACTAGCAGATAAATTAATATACAGGGCAGGAAATAATGCACAATATTGAATAATGATATAGTTGGACCCTTACACTCAGAAAGACCTGTCTCAATGCAAAAAGGTCAATGGAAAGGCGGTCCAAAAAGTGTCTTTCTGTGAAGCATCCAGTTGCACTGTATGTCATTCTCATTGATGCTGTGGGATGTGCCAGACTCCCCAAATGGATGTCTGCCTTGCTATTCCGCCTTTTGTGTCAGATGGAGCAGCTTCATCCTTTAGTTATATTAAATAAACATATTACTTATGATTTGCAGTGTGTCAGAGTCCCAGAGTGTAAGTGATAAATATATATAGCTCCACTTAGTGTGTTACTTCAACTCAAGTCACTCCATTCGGCAATGGAGCGCCAAGTATTATTGGTACACTTTTCTGGTAGTCACCATATGGATGAAAAGAAGCCTGTATCAAGTCAATTTTGAGTCTGCAGCGTGTAAGTGAATTTTCACTGATGCTGAACAGTATTTGTTTTAAATGTAGAGTTCAATGTTATCCAGCTCATTTCAGCAATACTGTAGGTGCCTTTTTCAAGGATCTAAACCAGGGGACCACTATTCTCCCCTATTTATTTTAATAAGGACCAATCAATAGTGATGTGGCAGGTATCATCAAAGAGCTTTCCCAGTTAGATGATACATTGTAAAGCAATAAGGTAGAATAGAAGATCGTTTCCTAAAAATAATATTGGGAGGATACATTTTAATTGCCCTACCCTTACAAGTTAAGTGTATGATGGTCATGTAATTTGTCCATTATCAGGTGAAGATAAAAAGAGATAATGCAAACGCCTCAAATACAGAGTGATCTTATGCAATATATTTGCAATTGTTTAGGTTGGTGTTGGTTGGTTGAGTAATTATCATTATGAATCATATTGGTTTCAGATGAGGTGTCTGTGTAGATATGTATTGGACAGTTGTGGTAATTGTTTGGTTGGTAATATAGAATTGTTGGTTGGGATAGTTTTGGAAACATCTTGGTTTTCTGTATTAAAGGGATAGTAATGCTTGCTTTTAAAAAAGTTTAATATTGTATATATATTAAAAATATAAATGCAATGATTTACGTTCCATCTCTCAAACATGTATAGTTTGAGAGATATAAGCTTCTAAACTCCCCCCACCTTCCCCTTTCACAGACGTCAGCACTCTAGCTGACAGAATGAGATCCTGGTCCCAGGACCAGACAACGGCTTTTCAGCAGAGCCAAAATAGCGTTGTCTAGAAAGAAATACTTCACTGGAACAGTGTGCTTGGTTTTTAAGGGCATTTCTTCTTTCCTCTCTATTAAGACATGTCAGTACATGTTTATTGACCATAACTATATAAATGTGATATTATATACCAACTAGTATGAAAGCCCGTGTACACGGGCTAAAGTGCCACCCAGCGGCCTTGGCTGCTGCCGCAGAGACAGGAGCGTAGACAGGTGGTAGGCCGTTCGGAGCACCCCGCTCTGGATCAATGTGTTCAGCCAGTCTCTACTGTGTATGACTGCATCGTTCCAGCAGTCTCAACTGAGCATGTGCGTGTTAAGCACACAGGGAGTTTCACAGCCTAGCAAATTATTATAATAGAGATGTGTGTAAAGATCGGTGTATCCTTAAGGGTAAACAGCCAGGTTATGGATCTATACAAAAGGAAAATATATTTCCCCATTATACTGGACAGATAGTAACAAATGGATGTACCGGCACTCTACCTCTTGTGTAAAGATATAACGAAAGGGAAAGAGTGCAACCAGAGGAGAAACCTTTTTCTCTTAGAGGAAAAATTAAATATACAATAGATGACTAGCACTGTCCCTAAGTGGCTCCCTAGTCTATATCTAATAGTTAATGTTTGTGGATATCTGCACTGGTGCAGCTAGTCTTGTAGTTGCTCAGATTCAAAGATGAATCCGAAGACCAAGAGGTATGTAGCTGTGAATAGACAGTGCAAGGAGTGCATGAAAAAGATACAAAGAGAGAAAAGTGCATACTAAGTGCAGTAATTACATAGTCACACTTGTACAGCAGACAGTGGGAATATTGTATGATATGTGAAGTGACTCATACAGTATGAATATTGAATGGATAACTAAAAACATATTTTGTAGGGGTAAATATATATATGGTAATTCATATACTCAAGCACAAAATGAGAAGCAATAAGTGGAATAGTTACAAGATAGTATTTATAGTCAATATATATGATCTTGCCTCTGAGTGATGGTAGCAATGTCTAATATAGATAAATAAATGAATATACAGGGCAGAAAATAATGTGAAATAATGAATAATGTAACAGGTGTACCCTTACACTTGTTTCAATGAAGAAAGGTCTTCTTTATGACATATAAATATCTTTTGTTTCAAGTCCATGACTGATGTTTTCAACTTTTGTAGAAGGACGGCCAAAATACCATCTGGTCTTTTAAAGTCAGAATCTTCTCTATATACAGTTTATTTTATTTGTTTTTCTTTTATATCATTTTGTATTTGTATTAGCAACTCTTTTTTATACTGTATCATCAAGTACATCAACATATTGGAGACTTGGGTTAAGGTGGCATTCCAATTTCTAGAAACGGGAGATCATCTTTAATAAAAGTTGGTGCTTTTTTATATGAAGCCCACTTGTATTCTTTGTGCTTTAAAGGGACAGTAATGTCCCATAAAAAAATATTTAGAGTTAGGTAGAGGTTGAAAAAAGAAACTAATTTCCACAAACCCTATCTCTCAAACTGCTTTGGTTTGAGAGATATAGGGATTCAAAGTTCCCCCCTCCCTCCACTTCTTCTGATGTCAGCTGTAAAGCTGAGAGCAGGAGATTCGAGTCATAGGACTCGAGAAGGCTCTGCAACAGAGCCAAAATCGCATTATTGCAAAACAATTAATTAATTGGAAAAGTCTACAAAGTGTGCCTGGTTGCAAGCACACTTTGTAGACTTTTCCAATTTCTTAATTATTTTTAAGTATCGCGATTTGGGCTCTGCTGAAGAGCCGCCTGCTGGTTCCCGGACCGGGATCTCCTGCTGTCAGTTAGACGCTCACATCAGGAGAAGGGGAAGGAGAAGGGAATTTGAATCCATATATATCTCTCAAACCATCGCGCTTTGAGAGATAGGGTTTGTGGCAATTAGTTTCTTTTTTCAAACTCTGCGTAACTCTAAATATTTTTATGGGACATTACTGACCCTTTAAAGCACTAAATGCAAATTTCTTTTGACATAAAGACTAACAGAGACAAAATCTTTTCTGTTGTTTTGTCTACAGTATCATTGAAATCAAACAGTCTATTTACATTGGAAACCCTTTGTCTGTTATCTTCAATGACATGCAAAGATCTACTTGTACCCACTACAGTGTTTTCAACATTTATATTTTCATTACCATCGGTGATATTCTGAGGCTCTCCTTCCATATTCTTGGCCACTTAGAGGTTAAATATTCATACACTTGCAAGCATTTATATTCAGTATATAGTCACTTCATTTATTTTTTTATGTGTAGTCATATATTCCTTATATTATTTGACTTATATGCACAAATAAATTTATTTCTTATTCAATCAAACATATTTTCTTATCAGTAACTGACTGGTGAGCAATTGTAGGAGAACTGAAACATTTATCCACAAAAAGAAACTTTCAGCAGCTCAAATAACCTGGCTAGTTATATGATGGTATAATCACAAAAGTGCAAAAATGGCTGCAACAATGTATACCTCTACTAGATCTGCTTTTTATTCTCAGGGTACCATATGGGCGCTGCTCAAAGTCTTTATTGGATAAAACAGTATTGAATACTTATTGTGTGACATGTGGCTCAATCCATACAGAATATGTGTAGATGCCTACAAAAAGGCTGCCAATCCCTTACACGTTGTCATCAGTTCAACAACCCTTAAATCTGAGCATATCCTCTGTCCTTCCCCCACTTGTCCACTAGGAGAGTGGAGAGGGTCTGTTCAGAATTCAGCACCACGGAGAGCATTGCCCCTTAACCCTTTCAGTGAAATAAGTATGTGAATTGCATACCCCTGAGCCACTGAAAGGTAACAGAGTGGCAGAGAAGCTATATACAGTAGTGGCCAAAAGTTTTGAGAATTACACAAGTATTGATCTGAATTTGCTGCTTCAGTGTTCTTAGATATTATTGTCAGATGTTACTATGTTACACTGAAGTATAATTACAAGCATTTCATAAGTGTCAAAGGCTTTTAAGGACAATTACATTAAGTTTATGCAAAGAGTCAATATTGGCAGTGTTGACCTTTCTTTTTCAAGACCTCTGCAATCCGCCCTGAAATGCTGTCAATTAACATCTGGGCCACATCCTGACTGATGGCAGCCCATTCTTGCATAATCAATGCTTGGCGTTTGTCAGAATTTGTGGATTTTTGTTTGTCCACCCACCTCTTGTGGATTGACCACAAGTTCTCAATGGGATGAATGTCTGGGGAGTTTCCTGGCCATGGACCCAAAATTTCAATGTTTTGTTCCCCGAGCCACCTAGTTATCACTTTTGCCTTATGGCAAGGTGCTCCATCATGCTGGAACAGGTATTGTTCATCACCAAACTGTTCTTGGATGGTTGGGAGAAGTTGCTCTTGAAGGATGTGTTGGTACCATTCTTTATTCATGGCTGTGTTCTTAGGCAAAATCGTGAGTGAACCCACTCCTTTGGCAGAGAAGCAACCCCACACATGAATGGTCTCAGGATGCTTTACTGTTGGCATGACACAGGACTGATGGTAGCACTCTCCTTGTCTTCTCCAAATAATCTTTTTTCTGGATGCCCCAAACAATCAGAAAGGAGATTCATCAGAAAAAATGACTTTACTCCAGTCCTCAGCAGTCCAATCTCTGTACTTTTTGCAGAATATCAGTCTGTCCCTGATATTTTTCTTGGAGAGAAGTGGCTTGTATTCTGCCCTTCTTTACACCAGACCATACTCCAAAAGTCTTCGCTTCACTGTACGTGCAGATGCACTCACACCTGCCTGCTGCCATTCCTGAGCAAGCTCTCCACCAGTGGCACCTCGATCCCACAGCTGAGTCAACTTTAGGAGATGGTCCTGGAGCTTGCTGGACTTTCTTGGTATCACAGTGCCCGTGATCTTCTTCAGTGGCATTACCTGCCTTTCCCCACTTGTGCTTGACAGCAGCAGTCTGGTCGCTGCCTGACTTCCTGTTTGCATACACTCATCACTACAGTGTGCTCGCTATTTTGTAGACACGGCTCAATTGAACGAATTATGCTTCACCTCTCCAGTAGGCCTTATATACAGCCTTCAAACATTGTCTGGTCGCTGCCTGACTTCCTGTTTGCATACACTCATCACTACAGTGTGCTCGCTATTTTGTAGACACGGCTCAATTGAACGAATTATGCTTCACCTCTCCAGTAGGCCTTATATGCAGCCTTCAAACATTGCTTCAGTGCCCTTTCTTGGTGTATCTGAGCATTGCTTGTATTCCTCATTGTGTCCCGTTCTTGGCTGCTGATTCCGATTTGTGTATGACCCTTGGCTCCATTTGACTACCTGATTTGTGCCTGAATCTCTTGTTTGACTACACGATCCATGCTCAATCCCTAGCTCAGTCTGACTACCTGATCCATGTATGACCCCTGGCCTGGCTGACTACCCGCTCCGTGCTAGTACTGTGGCTCCGTCTGACTACCCGATACGTGTATGACCTTGGCTTTGTCTGACTCCGCTTACGCTATACCTTGGGCCTGGCTCTCTCTCTGTGCAGGTCCCTGGGCCTGGTATCTGCCATCGTACTGTTCCGGGTTTTGTCTATATCTAGAGGCCTTGTATCTCTCTGGTGTTACTGAGTATCTTGCCTGAACCCTAGCATTCTAGGGTGTGGTGTCTGACTGCTGTGGACACTTGCGTTCTAGGGTGCTTTGTCACTTTAGACCCTAGCGTTCTAGGGTATCGCACCTCTGCTGACCCTAGCGTTCTAGGGTAGAGATCGGCCACTTATCACCCTTCTCCATCTTAGGTGGTACCCCGAAACATAGGCTAGGTTCTTTGCCGTGTTCCTGGTTCCAGTACTTCGGGCTAAGTTCAGTGTCAACTCCTAAGTAGTGGACTGTAGCACACTCTCCACTCCTGACCCCGGGGAAGGTTGGGGAAGTGCTTATTTACTATTCATGGTATTATATCTTTCAATAAAGTGGTGTTAATCTTAACTGTACCTGTCAAAGTCTTTCTTTGTCTAAGCTATAGTGACAGATGTGTGCTCTGACGCATTCTTCACAACAATTGAACCCCTCTCCTTGAAGTTCTTGATGATCCGATAAATGGTTGATCTAGGTGCAATCTTACTAGCAGCAATATCCTTGCCTGTTAAGCCCTTTTTGTGTAAAGCAATGATGACAGCACGTATTTCCTTACAGGTAACAATGGTTAACAGAGGAAGAACAATGATTTCAAGAACCACCCTCCTTTTAAAGCTTCTGCTCTGTTATTCTGATTCAATCAGCACAACAAAGTGATCTCCAGCCTTGTCCACGTCAACACTCTCACCTGTGTTAATGAGAGAATCACTGACATGATGTCAGCTGGTCTTTTTGGGGCAGGGCGGAATTTTTTTGGGGGATTAAGTTCATTTTCATGGCAAAGAGGGAATTTGCAATTGATTGCAATTCATCTGATCATTCTTCAAAACATTCTGGATATGCAAATTGCCATCATCTAAACTGAGGCAGCAGACTTTGTGAAAATTAATATTTGTGCCATTCTCAAAACTTTTGGCCACTACTGTACATCGCAGCTTCTCTGCCCTTCTGTACTGATTGAGCCAGTTGATGTGTTATCTGCCTACCAGTTGATTCAGGTAAACACTGAACTCATAAGACACTAAGATGTAGAGTGCTTTGCAAGTCCGGTGTTTTCCTGAATCTGCTGATTGGCCCTCTCAGCTGCTTCAGTCAGTACAGAAGGGAAGAGAAGTTGTAATATATATATTCTCTGCAATACTCTCATTTTGGAACCCGTTCATTTGCACAGGGATGTGCAATCCACACCTCTTGGTCTCCAGAGACAGAGGCTGATTCTCTGGCTTTTGTGATTGTCCTAAGTATCTCTGCCCACTTCTCATCCATTCTACCTACTTCCTACCCTGTTCCACCCAATACCCAACAATTCTAATATTAAACTCCACCTCTTCTCCTCTCAATCCCAACTAAGCTCCACCAACTTTATGACTCAATTCTCATCATTTAGACATGCCCATTCCCAGCTCATGAGTCATGTCCAGGGACTCCAAAGTAGGTATGCATATTCCTTGATGCTATTAGCCAGTCAATATCATATACCCATTGTCTATAAAATAATGCAAGTGTACAGCTGTTACATGGAACATCTGAATGTATAATTAAAGTGCCCACATACTTGTTTTGAAAAACAAAGAATATCCCTGGAAATAGGAGTCAGGTTGCAGATTGGAATAACACAGTAATCAGATTTATCATATTGGTGCAAATCCCACCTCTAGAGCCTGCATTTCACTGTACAACTCAGGTGCCCAAATAAAGCTTATTAACCCCCCAGTAATTACAAAGGTCGTCATGGTCTAATTGCCAAAAACTGGGATTTGAAACATTAAAGCTGAAGACTAAGTAGCTCTTGCATTGTCTGTTTCCAAACAGAAGTCATACATAACTTTTGTTGGTGCAAGATACACAATGTACATGTACAGTTGGCACATATAATGCCATTTCTTCCTGTATTGTCCACCTGTTCTCTGTAAGTACCATATCATGAAAACGACATGTTCTAGGTCAAGGGTGGTCAACAATGTATTTTCTGTTGTAGATCAGTAAAGTTAGAGTGCTTCACACTATTCATCCCTATGATAAATAGACAAAACTCCTACATTAACCCCTTGAGGAATAGGGGGACTCACACAGTATTGCAAAGCAAAAAAGTGCAGGCCATCTGGTCCTCGTGGGGTTAAACAGTCCCAAATATCATCTGTCAGTGAAATAATAAAAAAATGCATTGAATAAAAAACATTAATTGTTGCAAAATAGTCTTTCAACAAAGGCATGCTAAAATCTAAAGCATCCATCTAAGGTACGAACTATCTGGTTTTACATATTTCATTCATGACATGAATAGTAGAATGAAAGATGATTATAACAGAGCAACATAACCTCATTTGGCAAGGACAAAAAAATAACAAACTCACACAAAACTTGCAATAAGAATGCTGTGGTGGCACTGAATAGACTTTACTCATAGCTTAACTCTGGCCAAGTTGAATAAATTACCTTTTAGATTGGACTGCTCTATCTCACTTTCATTAACTGTTAATAAACTGAACCATAGCTGGGCAACATATGGAGCCCTAGATGCTGCTGAATTATAGTTTGCACTGAGCAGGTGAGAATGAAGGGAAATGTAATCCAACCATCCTTCCTATATAATAATTCGCCAAAATGTGTTCAAAGACAAAGTCATGCACAGTAGAGACTGCTGTGCATGCTGCAGTCATGCGCAGTTCAGACTGTCCGCACCGCAGCGTCCAGCTCAGTATCAGCAGCGGCGCAGTCAGTCTCTACTGCACATGACTGCCCCGCGACCGGCTGGGAGTGTCACTAGTAAATTTATAATCACAGATTGCTTTACCTGGTTTAGAATATATGTGTTGCATATTCTAATTAAATTGACTGGCACAGTTGCAAGCCTGCGCACTTCAGCATGCACTCACCAAGTCAGATCAGCCCTGCCTCAAATGATTTGTTGCGGGTATCTCTACATTTTTATGTTATTACACCTTGTTCTACATAGGAAAATCCCAAGTAATTGCCAGCACCAGTCACAAAGTCAGTACTCCATGCCGACCCCTTACTATATACTCCAGATGAAAATGGATCTTATGTATCAAAGCAAAAATGGAGCAATTCTGGGGTAAAACAACTGCACCATATTACCCAATGTACCATTCATTTAAATTTGACTTTTTTACCCTTTGAATACTAGAGAGGAGTCTAATGCATTGCTTTGCAAAACACTGGATACCTTACTAGAATTCAGGTGGTTACAATTTGTATTTGTCCCAGAATTACTCCTTTTTTGCTTTTATACATAAGACCCAATGAGTCATTGTCAATGCAAACCAGTCAATTATACTCTGCTCCCCTGTTCCTGTTGTCATTACCTGATGATGTTGGAACAGCTTATTCCAGGTACCAGAAAGAAGCAAGGCTTCATGACTAATGATAATACTATGAAGGTAAAAGAAGTTTGAACTGGCTTTCACAATACATGCAAGATGGAGTGGTTACCTTGCTTGTAGATATGTCAGTGTCCGTTTTAGTAAAATTATTAGTTGGGGGTGGCTCAGTGCTCAAACAATCTTGAAAGGTTAGTGTTTTCTGGGATTTGTAATGTTGGGGGGCATGCTGTAGTATCCAGGGTCATGCTTTGCATCTCCAGCCTCCCTTCCTCTTCCTTCCCAGTGAAACCTTCAGTGGAAGCTGAGATATCCTTTAACCCTATACTTCTCAGAGTTTCTTGCAGAGAAACTCTGCTGTATCTTGTATTTCTACTGCCCTTCTCCTCCCCTGCTCATTTCATCTATTCCTCCCATTTTAAACACATTTTATCCCTCTTTTCTTATCTTCTCTCCATGTAATGTTGTGTATATGCTTTGTTGCTTGATTTACAAATGTCTCGTTTTTGTTACTACAGAACTCAACTCACTGAGATGAATCATAAAAGAAAATACAACTCAGTTCCCACACAAGTGGAGCCTCACGCTTCCTTTGTCAGTCCAAGAATGATGTGCCCTCTTCCGCACCTGAGGTATTTATCTTTAATACTTTGGCCATTCTTCTCATGTATTAGAGATTTTCCTGCATAGTAAAACAAGTGTAGTCTTTAGTGAGATGCTTCTTTCAAATGGTGTAACAGGTAAAGTTTGTCTTTTGTAATATTCAGTTTTATATTGTGGCCATGAGATGGAGAAGTTGATATGACTATCTATAGAGTATTAATCTAAGATTCACCCTTTTTGTTAGACAGCAATAGAGAAAATGCCAAACTGACACCAGATGGTACTGTTTCTAACAGGTTAGTTAGGCTAAACAAGTTTGAACTGTAACTGGCCTTGAAAGAAGCATCTTCCCAACCATAAGAGTGCCAGTGTTTTTCTTGGCACGAAAAACCAAAACCAAGGTGTATGTTTTTCATAAAGAAACTGCACTGCTCCTTTAGAAATAACAGGATAATGATCTTTGATGAATGATGGCTGACACTTATACCTGAGCAGTCAGTCTTTCATGCTGTTTGATTGAATACAAAATGTGAGTCTAATGAATTGAAAAGACACATTGGGCCTGCTATATCAGTAATTTCATTTCTTGCATGTTTAATCTAATGGTAAACAGAATTTACCCTTGTATGACACCTTATTGTATTATTTATAGACAAAGGGATAGTATTGCCATGTATTTATAAACATTACTTTTGTAGTCATTCAAAAATAAAACTTATTTTATTATCCCTCAAACCTTTATTCTGGACCAAAGTTCCCCCTCCCTTTCCTTGACGTCAGCGCTCTAGCTGACTGCAGGGGAATCCGGTCCCGGGACCGTCAGAGGCTCTTCAGCAGAGCGCTGACGTCAGGGAAAGGGGGGGGAAGAGGGAACTTTGGTCCCAACTATCTCTTAAACCATAAAGGTTTGAGAGATGAGACTGGGGGCATTAAGTTTTATTTTTGAATGCCTACAAAAGTAATGTTTATAAATACATGGCAATACTATCCCGATAAATGTATAAACTGTTGTTATTGTGAGATGACGAACATTTTATGTCTTAATTGCCCTGTGCGATCTTTCTTTGTATGCATTTTTGTTCTTATTTCTATTGCATACTAAATTATAATGTCCTGTTTACAGCTGGGCTGAACATGAAGATGTATGGAATATTCTTGTGATGAAAGATGAAGTCTACCAGAAAGAGAGAACTGCTTTTGTGAGAGGTCATCATCAAGACTTCAATGCTAGAGCAATAGTTCTAGATTGGCTTATGCAGGTGTGTTTTGTTCTGATAAGGAGGGGATATTTGCACTTTTTGTTTTGCTATTTACCTATGTGGTCTATTGAATTTGATATAATGAGGCACTTGAATGAACACTAGAGTGCTGCAAACATCTACAGCAGTTTAAAGGGGCTAGTAAATTGTCACCACCTGATGATGTTGGAACCGCTAGTAATTATTGTGCAAAGAAGATATAGTGTAGAATAGGGGTGCCCAAAAATCTCCTCCAATATATTATACATGCCAGGATTTGAGGATATCCGTTATGGAGAACAGGTGAACCAGCTGAAATGAACAAGCCACTGATTAACATGGCTATGCTTAATCAGATAAATAATTATGCTGAGGAATACACAAAGTAATTTGGTATACTTGCATTTATCAGCAATATAGGTAAGAGTACAGAAGTCCCACAGTAGCACGCATAATTTGAACCACTATTTTGTACACCTAATATAAAAAATATAATCGTTAAATAAATTAATTTGAGATCATTTCACTAATTAAGTTTGATACAATACTTTACAGTAAGTGGAAGTCTTTTCCTGAATTTGTGAGAGGGGCTGAAGGACAATATAAGCAGGGCAGCAACCCCTTCCACTGGGTACATATCTAGTGTAGCCTCCCCCACTTTCTGCAGCCCTATTTTTTGTGAATAGTTATTAGCTCAGCATTCTAATTAGGCTGACCATGTCGAGTCTACCCCTAGATAAAGGGGAAGGGGGGCACCACATTGGTTATCATTTATACCCTTCTAATAATTCATCCTTGTAAGCCCTGAGCACAAATAAATGGATTAAAAATTAGTTGTGCATATGCATGCAAAAATATGCAATTTTATTTAAATATAGAATAAAATGTAATATATATAATAATCAGTGAAAATGAAAGTATTAGTGGATATAAGAATACAACACACCGATATATCCCACATATATGACAAAGTCATATATTAGGATATATAAAACTGAAGTACAGTAAAATATGTCAAACAATATGGAATTTCCCAGTATATAAATATACATATACAGGGCTCAAAATTTCCACTCAACATTAGCCAATGGCGATTGAAAATTTAGTCCTGGCTAGTAGAAATTCAGCCCTGGTGGGTATGTTATGGCTTGCAGTGGCGAGTAACTTTTCAGGTCTGGCTAGTAGCAAAGGACTTCCAATTTTAAGCCCTGATATATATGTTTAGTCCCTACATAAATGTATCCAGAGGTATTGGCTATATTTCAATACAGCAGTACATCAGGGGTTAATTGCCCATTACAAATATTAATACAGTTGGTTGCAGCGTATATGAATACCTGTCTCACCCTGTACATCGCTATGTTAACCCTTTGAGTGCAAGGGTTACCTTTAAAGCGGCTGGTCTTTTGCTATGTGAGATCTGCCCACTGTGGCATATTAATCACATCCCACAGAACCTGTATGTATATATTTATACACACACAATAATTTTTTAATTTAACAAAGAGCTCAATCTAACAGGGAGAGTCGAACCCTTAGATTAACTCTTGCAATCCCTAGATACATCTATACTGCCAACACTCTCATATCACACAACTCTGATATACGGTATATAAATTATCCTGTGTAACTTCTAAAAATATGCTAGCAAATACTGCAAAATTCTGCTTCTATGTGGCAATCCTCCTAGTATGGCCAGCCCTCCAAGGATGGTCACTGGGCTACCACACATATATTGGTTGATAATAATCCTTAAAAGTTTTACAGGAGTAAAAAAATATGTATGTGCCAATCCATTGATTGAGTATTGATCCATGTGGAATGGCGGGTCTCTAGATACCTGAAAAATCCCCTTTCCTTAGTTTTTAATTTACCAACCTTTCTAAAAACAAGTTTTACACCAGAGTGTGGTGCTAAGAGACTGCAAATTGCACGGGTGAATATTTTAAAGAAAACATTTGCCCATTTAGTAATAATTGGTCTTTATGTTCAGAAAGGGCCTCTCAGAATGTCTTACATCACTTATTCCCTTATTTCTCACATGCAGTAAGCAATGAACAGACCAAGTGCACACCTCCCCTATAGATAACATGTCTGATAACATTTTCTTTAGAGAAAGGGAGTTACATACTTTTCTTATGTATTCTTGTGGAATTATATTACAATCAAACTATAAGACATCTGGAATAAGGAATACTTTTCTCTTAAACACAGGCTTTTAAAAATAAAAATGTAAAATCATTCAAAATGGCTTCATCAGTCCATTCTGATTATATCTTACCCTCACAGGGCAAACTCTCTCACTATTCACTCCTAGCCTATATGACATTTGAGGAAGTTTTGGACACTTGTGTTGTAGATTTGTAGACTGAATTTGTTCCGCTTTATGATGGAACTGTTGCTATTGCTGTCTGTACATGTCTCCAACAATTAGACAGCAATAGTGTTTATTGCACATTTAATAATTTCTGATCCCATTGTGCCTCACTGTTTCAACAAAGAGAAGCATTTTGCTTTGACTCTTTGTGAGTGTGACAGTGGTATGATGGGCACAGTAATATTGGTTACAGGCATCTAACTTGGAGATTTCTTATCACAGTTTTCTTTTTCATCACTTAGGTTTCAAAATTCTTCAAACTTCGCAGAGAAACCTTTTATTTAGCCAGTGACTATTTTGATCGGTACATGGCTAAAAAGTCAGGATTTGTTGATAAAAATGTACAGCTCATTGGGATAACAGCTTTGTTTATTGCTGCAAAAATGGAGGTTTGTAACTTAAGATTTCATTTTTCAAAATATGTATACATTTGCGTGTATGTGTGAAATCCCAAAACCTTATTAAGTCCAGTGTGTTTGGTGTTGAAATAACTGATCATCTTAATTTCAAATGTCTTTCTCTCCTGTTTATTTACATAGAAGAGAAAGACATTGAAATTAAGATGATCAGTCGCTTCAACACCAAACACAATTTACTTAATAAGGACTTGGGATTTCTTTCATATTACCAACAATTTACATTATGTTTCCTTCTATCTATTTTGTTCTGGTGCATGTTTACGCACCTCTCTCACGATATTTTTCTACTTGTATCTATGCACTGTGATTCTGGCTGTCTTCCACTGTCTCTCGTGCTGCCACCTTCCCCTCACATTCCTATCAAGGGATTCATTTCTTATCAGTTTTAAACTTTTATTTACTTTAATTTTCTATTTTTTTTCTCATTTTACCAGTATGCCTTAGACTTGGCAAAGAGAGTATATCTCTCAAAAGTTTGACTACATGTCATTGAACGTTAGTCCAATAAAAAAGGTATTATTACATACTGCTGTACTTATTCATTTGACCTACAGTGGGGCAAAAAGTATTTAGTCAGCCACGAATTGTGCAAGTTCTCCCACTTAAAGAGATGAGTGTGTGTATTGTGTGTGTGTGTACTGCATGTGTGTTGTGGGTGTCCGTTGTGCGTGTTTTGCACATTTGTGTTGTACATATGTGTGTTGTGTGTATATATTGTGTGTTTGTTGTGGTGTATTGTGTTGTGTGTGTATTGCCTGTTTGTTGTGTGTGTGTACTGTGCATCTGTGCCTTGCATGTGAGAGTGTATTGTGCATGTGTGTATTGGTTGTGTTTGTGTGTTTACACGTGTCTTATGTGTGTTGGTGTGTTGTGCGTGTGTATTTTTTGTGCAACTGTATATTGTGTGTGTGTTATGTGCGTGTGTATTGTGTGTGTTGTGTATTGTGGGAATGTGTGCTGTGCATGTGTGTGTATTTTCTATGTGTGTATGTGTATTGTGCATCTTTTGATGTGTTTGTGTTTATAGTCTGTGTGTTGTGGGCATGTGTGTTGTGTGCATATTGTCTGTGATGTGCATGTGTATTACATATATGTATTGTGTGTGTGTGTTGTGTGTGTATTGTATGTGTGTGTTGTGCGTATGTACTGTGTGTATGTAGTGTGTGTTGTATATATTGTGTTGTGTGTGTATTGTACATGTGTATTGTATGTGTATATTGTTTGTGTGTTGTGTGTGTGTGTTGTATGCGTGTATAGTGTGTGTGTTGTGGTGTATTGTGTGTCTGTGTGTATTGCTTGTATATAGAATTTGAAACATAGAAACATAGAATTTAACAGCAGATAAGAACCATTCGGCCCATCTAGTCTGCCCAATTTCCTACTGTGTAAAAAACATACAACCACAAACCTTTTTTGGTCCTTGGTCTTTTCTTATGTTAAGGACCGCCTTATGCCTATCCCATGCATGCTTAAATTCTGTCACTGTATTGACATCTACCACTTCTGCTGGTAGGCTATTCTACTTGTCTACTACCCTCTCAGTGAAGTAAACCTTTCTTACATTACATCTAAACCTGTGTCCCTCTAGTTTTAGACTATGGCCTCTTGTCCTAACGTTTTTACTCTTTTGAGATTTACTTCCATCCTGTACTTTGTTGAATCCCTTCATGTATTTGAATGTTTCTATCATATCCCCTCTCTCTCTTCTCTCCTCCAAGCTATACATATTCAGATCCTTTAGTCTATCCTGATATTTATTTTCCTGTAGACCAGTCACCATTTTAGTAGCCCTTCTTTGAATTTTCTCTAGAGTATCAATATCCTTCTGGAGATGGGGTCTCCAGTACTGTACACAATATTCTAGGTGAGGTCTAACTAGAGATCTGTACAGTGGCATGACTACTTCCCTTTTTCTGCTACTAATGCCCCTAGCTGTACAACCCAGTGCCCTGCTTGCATTCCCCATCGCTTTATTACATTGCCTGCTTACCTTTAAGTCATTAGAAATAATTACTCCCAAATCCCTTTCCTCTGTTGTCTCTGACAGCACAGTACCCTTAATAGTATATTTTTCCTTTGGATTTTTATGTTCCAAGTGCATTATTTTACATTTTATCAACGTTAAAGTGCATCTGCCACACTCTTTACCATTCTTCTAATTTACCTAAATCATTCGCCATTTGGCTTTTTCCCCCTATTGCAGATCTTTGTATCATCTGCAAAAAGGCATACCTTTCCTTGAAGACCTTTTGCAATATCACTAATAAAAGTATTAAAAAGAATGGGCCCCAGTATAGATCCCTGAGGTACTCCACTAGTAACAGTCCTTTCGTCCGAATATTCTCCATTGACTACCACCTTCTGTCTCCTGTCACTCAGCCATTGCCTTATCCATTTCACTATTTTTACATCTAGACCCAAACACTGCAATTTATTTATGAGTCTTCTATGAGGGACAGTGTCAAATGCTTTACTGAAATCTAGATAAGCTATATCTACTGCTCCCCCTTGATCTATTATTTTAGTTACCCAGTCAAAAAAATCTATGAGGTTAGTTTGACTCATATATATATATAATTGTATTGTATAGAATGTGTGTGTTGTGCGTGTATTGTGTGTGTGTGTTGTGATATGTGTGTTGTGGCTCTCCTATTTCTCTGTGTTTCTTTTCAAACTCCCCATAACATTCAGTCTCTCTTCACATCAATATTTACCTCCCCCACCCCTGCTTCATTCCATCACTGCCTCTCTCACTCCTCTGTTTCTCATTCAGTCCCTACCCCCTCTTTGTTTCATTTGCCCCCTCCTCCTCTCATGACATTTTGCCCCCCTTTGTCCCTCACATTTGAGCTATGATAACTTCTTTCCATTTTCACCTGGCACCGGCTTGTCTTACCTTGCTGCCTCCCCTGAATGTGTGGTTCTGTGCCTACCAGTTGATGGTAGAACAACACTAAGGAAGCAAACTATGTAAATGTGGGGATGCAGTGGTACAAGGCTAGCGGTCACACACTTTCAGAACTGTAGTGATACAGTCGGACAAAGCTGGGGGGCACAAAGTGTAAGGCGTATACCCATTTACCCAGCCACACATACACACATACATTTGTAACACCAAAAAAAACATGTAAAACAAAGCCATACTTGTTAGAAAATATAATTATATCTAAAATATTTTTTCTCTTGTATATAGACTTTAGTTATTGTTCTGTATTTCAGGAACTCACTTACCCTTCATTGAAGAGCATTTCCGACATTACTGGCAACAGCTGCACAGAAACAGAAATTCTCGATATGGAGGCAGAAATATTGAAGGTAAGCTACATGCAAAACTGATATATAGCATTAAGTTTCATAACTTTGTCATCTGTACAAGATGTACATAACAGTACAGGATGATTATAGTGAAAGATTATGCATGTGTATTGCAGGGATTATTGTTTACACATAGCACACAGCTCTGGGCTATTTTGTGAATCCCGGGTGCATGTAGTTCATCTGCATTTATTTGCCCAATACACATGTTCCTAAAGTGGAAGTTGATTCAAAACTGCCTATATGTTAAGTCAGCCAAACACCAGCAGACACATACTTTAGGAGATAATTGATACTTTTATTTCAGGAAAAAGTGAAAGTCTCTGAGTACAGCTCAGAGCTTAAAGGGATAATAATGTTTCACAAAAACATCAGCTCCAATTAATCTTCATAGTATTTGAACCATAGACAGTATTATTTCAATACTATCAGAGTTGTAGTTCAAGAGTAATTGAATGATAAAGTTCCCCCCTCCAGTCCCTTTTACTTAGTTTAAGCCACCTCGCAGATGTGGGATCTGGTCTTGAGACCAGACAGCACACAGCAAGGGACAATCTTCTTACTGTGAGAACAGTGAAAACCCTGCCCCCCTTGAAAGGTTTTCCCCTTATGCTAATTGAAGATTGTCCCTCTCTTTAATCCACCTGGACACCACCTCAGAGCTGCACAGGGCAGGAGGGAGACATTTTATCATTCAATTACTCTTGAACTACAACTCTGACAGTACTGAAATAATACTCTCCATGGCCCAAATACTATGAATATTAATTGGAGCTGCTTTTATTGTAAAACATTACTATCCCTTTAATTAGCAGACGAAATCAAACTGAACAGCTTCATTAGCAGATAGAGACTTGTCAAGTCCACTTAAATGTGATGTACTTTGGTATGGCTAGTCCTCTGCTCCACCATCCATACACACTTAGGGCTCTATTCTATTACCAGCACTACAAAAAACCCACCTGGATAGGCGAGCAATGCTAGGGGGGTGTCAGGAGGGGTCTTGATTCCCTCTTGAGGTCTGAACTATTTATTTTAAAGACAATTAAAATATGATAAAAAATTTTTTTACACATATACAGGCAAAGTATGCAGCTGCATAACTTGCCTTTTAACATTATGAGTACCAGATGGGTAGCAAACACATTGCAATACATTGTTACCTCTCTGGTACTCATAGGGTTAATCGTGCAATACAAATACAACGAGAGCATGTCGAGAAAAATAGGAGAAGAAAAATGTCGAACTTTACAGCTGACATCAGGAAAATGGGAGGGAGGGTGGGAACTTTGAATACAAATATCTCTCAAACCATAGCGGTTTGAGAGATAGGATTTGTTGCATATAGGTTCATTTTTTAAGCACTGCAGAACTTTATTTTTTCTGGGACATTACTGTCCCTTTAATTGATCAATTTTAAATCTTAACATAACAAAGCTAAAGCCATGCATCCATCATATTTAGATTTTGCCTTATTACCTTTGTTGGTGTTTGTCACATAGAGTCTTACATCCTTGATATCTTCTCTTTAGACACTTGAATGGCATATGGGACCAATGAGTTCTGCATCCTGGGTTAATATCTTCTTGCAGGTTGACTATTTCGCTGACTCTTCAGAATTCTTGTTACGTCAGTTTCCACTCAAAAAATATGCTAAAATTATGAAGGTGAGTTATTTGGGCTTTTTTTCCTGTTATATTTGTACTCTCTCTCTCTCTATAGATTAAGTTAATCATCTCGTGGCTTTAATTCTATTCCCATTCTAGTTGCTGGATTTGTGCACAGTTGATGCTGGCTGTCTGGAGTATTCATATAGAGTTCTTGCAGCATCGGCAATATATCATTTTGTTGGTATGAAGAGAATTGAAAAAGCATCAGGTGTGTGAAAAAAATTATTCTAATTCATCCTGGGGTGGGAAGGTCAGATCTAGACCTATGAGTAACACGCTCTGTTTGAAAGAATTTGATCATTTGAAAGACTGTACAGACAAATAATTAACTTAATTGCCTTCCCTCACCTACAACTGAAATAATGCTACCTTGATGTAAGGCACTCATAAAACAAGTTCGGGTTATAACACTTTGTGACAGTTTATAATTTTCTTCCCTTATAAAGACTCAGAGGGAAGTTATTCCCTACTTTTGTTACAAGTTCATCTTACCCCTAATATTATATACTAGTGTAAATGCCTGTGTACACTGGCCAAGGTCTGGAAAATGTTAACCCTTTGAGTGCCAGAGGGGTACGCAACACATTGTGTTGCAATGTGTTGCGTACCCCTCTGCCACTCAAAGGGTTAACAGGCCACTACCTCACTGCTCCACGCAATGTAGTCTTGCGTAGCCTCACTCACGCGATGCAATCATGCGGAGTAGAGACTGCCTGAATGCGGGCAGTCTCTACTGCGCATGACTGCATCGTGACAAACATCCTAGCAAATTATTATATAGGCTGTAGAACGGTCTCACAATTCAATAGAATATAGTGGGTGCAATAATGGGAGGGACGATTGATTCAAATATATTTCATAGTACACAAAAGAAAACAAAATCAGGAACTTATAGGAAATATAGTAAGGGATACATTTAGTAATTCCCACACCTCTCCTTTCATGTCAAAGAGACCATTTTGGTATATTACATAAGCAGGTCCATTAAAATTGTTTCGATCTTTAATCAGTAGTAAAAGAAACACTCACATGGGTGTCATTTATTATTTATGGTTACAAACAAAAACAACGGTGTTATCAAGAAAGTATATGATCCTAATAATATTATTTATTCTTGTAAGCGAGATGAGATAGAGGGGTAATAGAGTGTGTGTGTCATTGGTAACACTTATATATATGTTGATGGTTGCCCAGCATATATTTGCTGAGTTCAGTCCTCATACAAATTCATATGTCACTGACTAATTTGTATAATCCCTTCAGGCTTTCACAAGAGATTATACGTTAGTAGCATAGCTTGATGTTGTGTATCATGTACTGCAATTATGTTGCTTGTTAATATTGAAGTACCTTTAGTTCATCTACATGATGATTTATCAAAAATAATGACCTTTTTGTTCATGTCACATGGATAAGAATATATACAGTATGGCAATCAGTCTTATGATTTCAATACTATCACCTAAAATATCTTCCACAGACACTGTTAGTGCAAGTATATAAACTTGGTATAGACGGCTATAAAGTAGATCCACTGATTGCTGAAGACAGTTAGCAATATGCTATTGCATGGCAAGCTTTCTTAGTGATAAGCCTTTAATTCCTCACTGATTTGTTGGTAGGTGATAGTCTAGCCATAAGGTTCTCATCCCTTTAATTGTAAGGCCTCTTACTTATTTAAAAGCGAATACACCTTTAAGGCTTTTTAATAGTAATATCGAGGTCAGATTACAATGTATGCAATGCTCTCATTTGCCCAGTTATACATTACCACACAATTGTTAATAATTATCTCTATCTCAAGCTCCTTGTAGTTAAGCCGCATTCTGAATAGACTAGCTACATTTAAATCAGTTGAAGAGATCAGAGTTACACAGTCCAATGGGCTACAATTCCTGCCCATTTAACTGTGCACTAACTCAGTCTTAGTATAACTAACAGCCCTAGCGGTTATTCCTCATTCTAAGCTACCGGCTAGTCTTATTATTATTAGGATGTTAATTATTATTGCAAGTCCTTATTATTATCCCATAATATTCACAATAGCACTGTCCAACGCATTCTGCCACATCCGCGGCTTTGTCAGGGGCTTGTGGTGATAATGAAAAATGACCTGCCGTGCTGCAATTTATTTACCCTTATCAATGATGGGTGTATCTAAATTAAAATGTTGTAGTAACCAGTCATCTGCGAGCATGGTCATTTCCCATGATATGGATATGCATCAGTTGGTTAGTAGCAGAAATATGTACCAAATAGAAAAATAATTAACCCATTATTCATCTGGCAAATTTTTCACTCAGGCCAGTATACCTAATGGTTATGTAATTAACGCATAGTAAACCATGCACATTTTTTGGTTACTTGTTTATACATGACAGCATATTACACATTAGAGAACCACAAATACCAAGGGAAATCACACCTGTCCAAAATGATAAGTACACGTAAAGGAACAACTGAGTTAGATATTATGATACAGGTACCTTGTCCTTGTGAAAAGATCACCAGTTGTACTGAATGCCAAACAAAAATACAAAAGGATAACTGGAGCCAAAGAAAGTATTCTTAGAGTAGCAGAGGTGAAGGAGAGGATATATATATATATATACTAGTGTAAAAGCCCGTGCACACGGGCCAAGGTCTGGGAAATGTTAACCCTTTGAGTGCCAGGGGGTACTCAATGCATTGCTTTGCAATGCGTTGTGTCCCCCTCTGGCACTCAAAGGGTTAAGCGGCCACTACCTAACTGCTCCACGCGATGCAGTCTTACGTCGTCTCACTCACTTGATGCAGTTATGCACACTAGAGACTGCCTGAACACGGGGAGTCTCTACTGCGCATGACTGCATCATGACAAACATCCTAGCAAATTATTATATAGGATGATGATAGATATTTCAATTTCCCTAATACACAGATAGGTCTAAATGTACAGAGTATCTGAAATCTGTAAAAAATATACAAATATATAAATATTCATAACCCTGAATAATACAATTTGTAAATAACACAAATTGATCCAAATGTTGACACCACATCTTTATCAGTTATCTAGAGTCATAAACTCACCTGTTAATCGCATCCAATATTAAGATGAAAAATGAGTTGATGAAATGGGAATGAGAAGCTCAGTTAAGTGATGTAGATGAAATAAAATTCTATAAGTAGTGTCTCCACTCTGTCTAAAATGCAGTTATCTGCAACAATGGTCTTGTGCCACTGATACCCTGATACTTGAAACGACAAGAAGTGAAATATTCTATCCAGAAGTAGAATTATTTAGGCTTTATTTCATGTTATCTATTCACGTTTTAGATATGGGACCATTGAAATATATTGACTATAGCTGCCATATTCATTCATAGAATTTTAGGGTACTCAAATACCAATGTAATATTCATCTCTATTTTAAGGATAGAGGTATTCAATTTATTCAATTCACTGTACGGATCTACCTGTACCTATGGGGTTAACTAATCTTCTGGATATTTTAGTTTAAAATACATATTTTAGGTACTTAAGAGATGTTCCCGCTTTTTGTGTGAAACTAGTTTTTAAGATATAGATTTTAGTAATACTGTGTGATGTTTCTTGATGTTTTTAGGCTATGTTTGTAATTATATTCTCCAATACCTATACACCTTTTAATATTTTTATAATTAGGAGGTAATCATGCAGATCTACTGAGAAAGGCTGAGACGTAGACTCAATTAGGAAATTGTTAATCAATTGTTTGGCTGATTGCAATTTTTGCGGTCAGGTGGCTAATCGAGTGATAATGACCAGGCGGTATATAGCAGGCCGATAGGAACTGACCCATATTCATACCTTTTGTATGTTCCCCTGTGGAAGTGGGATGAGACCCACGATACTTGTTGGGAAATTAGTGCACTCATCTAGTGCTAGTCCCTTTGCCTGTCCCCCTGTGAGAAATTCTCGGGCGCACATCACAACCTTCACCCTCACACTCTTAATAGCCTTGTAAGTGGACTGTATACTGGACTGTCAGTTACATCTGACAACCATATGGATCCTTAAACCACCTGATGGGCTAAAAGGAATTCATCTGGAGGTGAGATATGAGAAGGAACGACACCAGAGAGACACAGCATTGAGGAAGAACAAGCAGGGTCTTTTGTAATGCATAAAGCTGAAGAGGAGGGCAATGTGAGTGCATTGGTTTATTACTTTTATATATGTATTTTCAATAAATTACTACACTTAGTAGGTTTTCTTCTGTCTTGTTGCACTTCTTGTTGTTTCAAATTGCACTGAATAAACATTAAGCTATATTACTTGAGGGGACAGAAGAACTATGGCTAAGTTGCAATCATTTGATATTTTCATCCTTTAATAAATGAGCTCAATGTAAATCCCTCATTTAAATCATTAGGGTTCAAGCTTTCGAATGTAAAAATCCATTGAGCTTCTTTTCTCAGTAGTCATCGTTTCTTGAGGTACTTCTGACATTCTGAATACCTCTAAATGTAATTACTTCAGTGTTTCCATTTTGAACTTCTGTGACAAGTTGAGCTACATGTCTTTCCCTTTTATTCCTTATGTCGCCATGGTGTTCTTATATTCTAAACCTGATTTGTCCTTTAGTTTTACCAACATAATGTTTTCCACAAGTGCATACTGGTATATTACTCCTATAGATTTACAATTAATACATTGCACTGTTCCAAAAACTTTTGTGGCATCAAAGTTATAAAAGAATTTATCCTTTAAAACGGAATTATATGCGGAACACTGTCTGCATGGGTAGATATCCCTAATAGTAGATCTCAACCAAGTACCCTTTGTCTCCTTTTGGAAATAGCTACGGACAGCATGTCTTTGATATTCCTACTCCTCCTATATGTGATATTTGGAATAACATGTAGCACCTCAGCAAGGTAGATTACATTAATTTGATTTCACAATGTTCTCGATCATAACTACCCACCAATCTAATGATTTTAGTGTTGTCTTTTTTATTGATCAAAGTAGTTCATCTCTATTAGAATTTAATGCCATCTTATAAGCCCATTTGAGGGTTTTATTACTATATCCTCGAGACAAAAATAATTTGTTGTAATTTATTGTCCTCTGTTTGGAATTCCTCAACAGTGCTACAGAGCCTTCTTACCTTAAATATTGAACTACTGGGATGCCCCTTTTAAGGAGTTCAGGATGTTGGCTGTCCTCCCTTAACAGGCTATTTGTAGCTGTATTTTTGTGAAAAAACTATGTCTTTATGTCCCTCTGTAGATAGAGATATCCAAAAAAGATATGTTGTTCTTGTTTATTTCACTTGTGACTAGAAGATTCATATTATTGTTATTAATTTTGCCAGTGAATTCATTAAATAAATCCACTGGTCCAGACCAAATCAGCAATATATCATCTATGAATTTCAGCCATAGGTTGACATGCTTAGTGTTCATCTCTATCTTTTCACTGAAATTGTATTGATGTTCCCACCAATATAACTAAGTAAAGGTTGATGTATGTTGGAGCTCGTATACTCCCCACAGCCTGACCCCTTAGTTGATGATAATATTTGTTACTGAAGACAAAATAGTTGTGCATGAGCACAAATTCTAGCTACGAGTTAAATGTAGCTAATCTATTTAGAATGTGGCTTAACTGCGAGGAGATTCAGAGGAAATTATTAACAATTGTGTGGTAGCTATGACATTCAACAATGAGGGCAATGTGTAACTGGGCAAATGGCAGCATTGTGTACATTGTGATCTGACCTCAATATACCTATTACAAAGCCTTAAAGGTGTATTTGCTTTTAAATAAGTCGGACGTCTTGCAATTTAAGGGATGAGAACTTTATGGCTAGACTATCTCCTACCAACACATCAATGAGGAATTAAAGGCTTATCACTAAGAAAGCATGCCATGCAATAGCATATCTCGAAGCATCTTCAACAATCAATGGAGCTACTTTATAGCCTTCTATGCCAACTTTATATACTTGGACTGAGACTATATGTGAAAGATACTTTAGATGATAGAATTGAAATCATATAACTGATTGCCATACTGTATATATTCTTATCCACTTGACTTGAGTCGGAAAGGTCATCACTTTTTGATCAATTATTGTGTAGATGAACTAAATGTACTTCAGTATTAACAAGCAACATTGTTGCAGTACACTATATACAACATCAAGCTGTGGTATAAATGTATCATCTCTTGTGAACGCCAGAAGGGATTAAACAGGCATGGATTAGTCACTGGCTTATATAAATTCATATGAGGACCAAACTCAGTGAATATATGCTGGACAAGCATCAACATATACAGTAAGTGTTACACACACAATCTATTTCTCCTCTATCTCATCTTGCTTTCAAGAATAAAGAATATTATTAGGATCAAATGCATTCTTTATAGCACCGTTGTTGTATGGGAAACCATAAATAATAAATGGCACCCACGTAATTGTTTTTAAAAGGTGTATTCTTTTGAACTATTGATTAAATAAAGATTGAAACAATTGTAATGAACCTGCGTATGTAATATACTGAACAGGTCTCTTTGTCAGGAACGGAGAAGTGTGGGAATGACTTCTTTTGTGTACTATGGTAGTATAATTCTAGACCTGCGGTATAATTTTGAATATAACAAAAATTAATGCATGTAACCCAGTTTGTAATCCATTAACTTTTCAAATATATTTAAACAGGTATATATATTTGTCATGCATATCCCATAAATAGTATAGACATAAAAAGTGTGAGTAGTAAATATAATTTGTAAATCCAGTATATCTAACAGAATATAGTTAGACAATATGCGGCAATAATAAAAGTACTACATACCATTTTCCTTGCAAAAAGACTCTCTCTCTTTCTCTCTCTCACTCTCACACTGGCTCTCTCTGTGTTCCTGTATATATATATATATATATATATAATGACTTATCTGTTGAGGCAACACCCTGCACTAAGTTATAGATATCTTATGAATATCAATGCTCACATAGAACACTGCCTGTATAATAAAGGAGATTAGCTCAATATGTTAATAGGCTTAAACAGGGGTACGTCACTTTTAGAAGTGTGCATGCAGTAGAATTAAAAAAGAAGCCTTCTAATATTTAGGAATGAGATGTTCTATAAACAAAAAGCTAAGATTCATTTTCTAGAAAAATCTAGACATTGCATGTCCTTGCTAAGTATAAATGCAATTCTATGCAACACATTCTGCAGAAGACCCCGTACACACATTGCTGTATGAAAAACATTACTTTGAAAGGCATAGAGAGTTATGCACTAAGGTGTGATAAAGAAGAGATGACTTCTCCAGTGATTTCACTATGTTATTCTGTGAAGCCTATTATCACGGTGCCCATGATCTTCTTTCCGTCACTCTCACTTGGTTGAGCCTGTTTGGCCCACCCCTGGTGACCTTTTTATACCTGGCCATTGGCACGTGTCAGGTGCCCTTTCGTGGTGTTCCTGAGCTAGTATTACTGTGCTGTGTTCCTGATTCCGGTGTACCGATTTGGCTTGCTTAGACTACGTTCCTGTATTCCTTCTCCGTGACTTGACCCGGCCTGGCTGATGTTCCTGCTCATGACCTGATCTGGCTTGTCTGAGAACCTGCTCAGTGATTCGACCTGGCTTAGCTGACGTTCCTGTTCGTAACCTGATCTGGCTTGTCTGAGAACCCTGCTCCGTGATTCGACCCGACCTGGATGACGTTCCTGCTCCGTGACCTGCACCGGTTTCACCAACCCAGACAACAGTTCAGCTTCCTGCTGTCGCCGAGGCGACATTCTATCTCCAGTGAACTGTACTCCTGCTACTGAAGCCGTTAACCCGTGCAGAGCTGAACTCCTGCTAACCAATTTTGTTTTTGACCAGTTGGTTTGATAAAGCGGTCTAGGCCGCGAAACGTCACATTATTTTGTTTTTCAATTGGTCTTTTAATCACTTGTATTTTATATATACAAATTTTATTAAAATTATTATTTGGAAGTTCTTCAGCAGCCTTTATTCTATCATTGGATTCCTTCATTGAACATTTGATCCAGCAACATTTGGAGGTACCTGAGTGGGGACAGGTTTATATTCCCCAAAAGCGATTTTAGCTGATTTTGATTATATTCAATTATCAGCCAACGCCTTTGTGAGTATATTTTCACTTTTTAATTCTCATTGGAGTGATATTATACAATTACAGGCACTATTGGGCGCCCTCCTTTTTCTTTTCTTTTTCATTCCATGTACTTCTTTGAGATGATGGTGAGGTGTGGCCCTTGTTAGCTGTCTAATCATTGCTGTTGACCTTTGGGACGGTCCTGAGTTCCCTACTGAATATATACTTGGGGGACATATAAATGTTACCCCAAGCACTACTTTTGTGAGTATACAACATTCATGAACTATACTTCAAGTTATTTTGATATATTACACTAGGAGCGCCTCCTCTCTGTGTTCTTTTGCAGTTCCTGCTAACCAAGCCGTTACCGTGCAGAGCTGTACTCCTCCTATTGAGCCGTTAACCCGTGCTGAGCTCTACGCCTCCTACCGAGCCGTTAACCCGTGCAGAGCTGTGCTCCTCCTACTGAGCCGTTAACCCGTGCAGAGCTGTATTCCTGTAAACTGAGCCGTTCACCCGTGCAGAGCTGTGCCTCCGATTCTGAGCCTCCAGTCTGGTACAGAGCATTGCTTACTCTTGCTGAGACGTTACATTCCAGGCACTATTACTGCTGAGCCGGTTCATAGTAGCCTTGTGAGGCAACGGTTCATTCCACTCCTTGCAGTATAGTTGGTTTACGTTACCGCGCCCAGAGTAGGCGCTAGGGCTTTAGCTACTACTATGCTGGTCTCTGTTATTACTCCCATGGGGGCTATTGGCTCAAGCTCTTGCAATCCAGTTGCTTCTGTTATCACGCCCGTGGGGGCTATTGGCTCAAGCTCTTGCAATCCGGTTGTCTCCATTATCACGCCCGTGGGGGCTATTGGCTCTAGCAATCCGGTTGGTTCCGTTATTACGCCCGTGGGGGCTACAGGCTCAAGTTTCTGCAGGCTCTGGGTCGCAGGTCCTTTTTACTGAACAGTTATCTCCATTTTATGAACTTTAGGTGTTGAGTTCTCTCCACCATTCACTGCCTATTACCACCTTGGGTGTGCCAAACACCACAACTGAGACGGACTGATTACTGTGTTAACCCTTGTATCTCTGTTCTCAGTATCTGTTATGTGCCTGAGCTGTTAAGTTATTATCTATATATTGGTCCTATTTTTGCCCCCTTGTTATTACTCAGTGCTGCCTACAGAGGGCGATCCTTTCTTTTATTTTTTCTGTTTAATAAAACTGTGTTTTATTTCACCAACTGGTCTGAGTGTCATGAAAACCGTGACACCTATGCACTAAGATCTCCAGATCTCAAGAAAGCTTAGTGCATTGACTACAGAGAATAACATAGGAATTGGAGAAGTGATATCACTGAAGTTATCTCTGCATTATCACCTCTTTGCCACTCCTTAGTGAATATCCTCCTTTATTTTGATGACTCTTTTAAAGACAAGAGGGGTATGCAACGCATAGCTTCAAAAGGGGGGTTATTCACTAATCACACCTTCATGAACAACCTCCAGTGTGTTGTGCACACCTCTGGTTCTTAAAGGTTTAACATATGAATCACCTATGTATGTGTTCTTTATACAGAAGTCACATGTATCTAGTTTTCATTTTTTCTTATATCATCTGGTGTTTGTATTTATTGATGTCAATTAAAGTCTGCATTAATTTCAAACCTGCTCACTATAGACAAGAAGCGTTAACAGCCTGAGTCAGAAAATCAAAAAAAGTAAGAGGCATGGGAACTTTAATCTCAGTGCTAACCTCATTTTATTCATTGATTTAAAGGGATAGTAATGTTTCATAATAAAAGCAGCTCTAATTAATTTTTATAGTATTTGGGCCTTGGAGAGTGTTATTTCAATTCTCCCACTCCCACCCCTTTTACTCATGTAACATTGCTCAGCTCAGAGCAGCAGGGTGTGTCCTGGTAGATTGCTGAGAGGGACAATCTTCAATTGAGATAAGGGAAAAAGCTGAAAAACTTGTCAAGGGGGACAGGGCTTTCATTGTTCTCACAGTAAGAATTTTGACCCTTGATGTGAGCTGTCTGGTCTATGGACTTGATTCCACATCTGAGGACTGTGTGCTTACACTAGGTGAAAGGGGTGGGAGGGGGAAACTTTATCATTCAATTTCTCTTGAACTACAACGCTCACAGTAATGAAATAACACTCTCTATGGCTCAAATACTATCAAAATTAATTGGGGCTGCTGTTTTTGTGAAAAGGACACAAAGGCTCCATACAATAACATGGGAACTGGAAAAGTGATAAACTGGAGAAGTCATCTTCACTTTATCACCTCTTTATCATCTCTTAGTGAATCTACCCCTATGTGTTTTTATTAGTCCTCAGAGCCTCTCACATTTTGGTATGCATTTTGAATACTCTTATGGGGTCTCCCTAAGAGTGAAAGTTCATCCAGGTGTGAACCCCTTGCTATCAGTGCCTAGAAAATCCACTGATGAGGCCCAACAAGACAGAAACATTTGTCTGGGGTTATCTGATGTTCCCATATTGAGGGGATTTGCCTGTCATCTTGAAATGGACTGCTCTTTTGGGCGGTATTAGTCTAATATGTACATTTACATTTCTCCTCTGTAATGGCTTCTGAGACATGAGTATCTGTAGGACAAGCTATGGGGGTTATGCACTAAGGAGTTATAAAGAGGTGATAAAGCAGAGGTGACTTCTGCAGTGATATTAATTCTCTAGTCCTTATGTTATTTGATAGAGCATATGCACTAATATCTCCAAAGCTGTATAAATCTTTGGGCTTGATAATATTCCCCATGTTAAGAAAAGAAAACTGGCAACAGTGGTTTTGAAAGCCCAGTTTGGTATTCTATGAACTGTGATGTCAAAAATCAGTCACATAAAAATGCCCAACGGGAGCAAAGTTTGAGACCATTGTAAACAATAAAAAAGTAGTTGAATTTGGCATTCTAATACATGCTGTGGCCCCAATACACGTTAAGGGACTTTTTTGGTGAAAAAATTGTGCCATAAAAAGTAGGAGCTGAGTGTACTAGAACAGTGGTTTCCAACAAACACACACACTCATGCGTGGCTCATGATCCCTACACTAGTCACACGTTGATGTATTGATTTGGGGCTCTAAGCCCCATATCAATACATCCCAGGAATTAAATATGTGAATATAACCCTATGAGAGCCAGTTGGGTATGCAACGCATTGTAGAATGTTGCATACCCCATTGGCAGTCACAGGGTTAACCCCCCTAAAGTTACCAACCTTCCCTGAAAACAAACACTTACCTGTAATTGTGATTATCCAGTGTTCTCTTCATCTCCCTGGTCAGCTACTGTCCATCTTCTTCTTCAATTTTCTCTCTTCCGTATTCTTGTTTCTTTAATCTTCCTTCTTCTTCTCTTCTAATCTTTTTCTTCTTCTTCCAAAATCTGTAGTTTAAAATAAGTCCTATGAAAGATGCTTAAAAATATGCCCCAAAGATATGCTTGTCTTAACCCTTTGAGTGCAAGATGAGTAGCCCTCCTGCAGGCAAACGGTTAAATGCATGCTGACATACCATGTCAAAAAGATGCAGCCATCACAAATGGATGCTGGCATTCCTTCACAAAAACTTAGTCAGACATTCCATGTTTCCAAAAAATCAAGACATCCCAAGGGTTAATTTGCAGCCTGCTGCCCCTGCCTCCACTACCACTGGTGGCAGTGGCAGGAATTCAGACTAAAGCACCCCCTTCATACCTTTGGCTGTTGCCCGAGACCGAATGAGGGAGTTTTGTACAAAGACTGGGTTTTATATGGCCAGTTTCTATACAAAATGGTTCCCGCACTACAATTGGCTGGGATGTGTGCTTACGCACCTCCTGGCCAATCAGCTTCTAGTGGGTTTCATCATCCCATCGCTACAAGCTTATTGGTTGGGAAGTGCGTAAGCACAAATCCCAGCCAATTGTAACGTGGGAACAATTTTGAACAGAGGCTGGCCATATAAAAGCAGTCTCTGTTCAAAACTCCCTCATTCTGGCTTGGGCAACAGCCAGAGAGGTATGGGGGGGGGGTTAACTCTACATTCCTGCTGCAACCACCGGTGGCAGCAGAGGAGGTGGCAGCGTCTGCAAATTAACCTTTGAGATGTCTCAATTTTTTGTAAACAAGGATTGCCTTTTTTTGGGAAGGAATGCAGGATTAGTTTGTGATGGTTGCATCTTTTTCAACATGATATGCCAACATGAATTTAACCCGCTGAGCGCTGGAGGGGTATCCCTTATGCACTCAAAGGGTTAAGACAAGCATATCTTTGGGGCATATTTTTTTTTAGTCCTCTTTCATTGGACTTTTTTTATTTTAAGCTACAGTTTTTGGAAGATTAGAAGAAACATGAGAAGAAGAAGGAAGAATAAAGAATCAAGAAGAATAAAAAAAACGACAGATAGTGGATGACAGCCAAGTGTTACAGTTCTGATCGTTAGGATAGTGATAAGGCTAGTATTGTTTAACTGTCATGTTACGGATAGTGTAGGGTTAGTGTTTGTGAGGTAGGGGGAGGGTGACACTGTTTTGAGCTCACTCTCGTTGTTTGACCCTGTGTCAAACAAAGAGAGTTGGCTATTTTCCTTTGATGTTCCCACAACTCACGCTACTTAGCGCGACTTGTGGGAACTATAATCTGGAACAAGCGTTTAGCCACAACGTTGATTATAGCCACCAACGCCGGTTGGTCCATGTACTGATCCAACTATAGGATAGATGCTAGACATTAATCTGCATTTGTGTAACATCTTCTGGGCAATGTAAAATACATTGTGCTTTCTTTCAGGGATTGGAGTGAAAGAGCTAAGAAAATGTATAAAGTGGATGGTACCATTCACTTCAATTTATAACAGTAACCGAAATATGGAAGTTAAGGACATCACAAGTGACAGATCTGAAGAAGATTATATGATTCAGTCATACAACAATCCCTACAAACTCCTGGTAAGATATGATATAATTTATTTATGTGTGTGTATCCTATATAATAATTTGCTAGGATGTTTGTCAGAAGCCGTCATGTGCGGTAGAGACTGCCCTTACGCACAGAATGCTGGGAGTTCTGTGCTGGGAGCATTCTGTGCTTTCGGCCAGTCTCTACAGCACATGACTGTGTCGGCGGTAGGATGCAGAGCAGGACCGGCCTCTTAACCCTTTGAGTGCCAGAGGGGTACTCAACGCATTGCATCTCACTCCATTGTCTCAGACTTCGGTAGGAATGTGTGATGTAAAACCAGTTATATATCCCTTGCATTGAAATACAGTCAATGAATCTATCATCAACACTGTATCACCAATATATATTTCATGTTACAATGCTATTATTTGGTTGAACTATGCCCAGATAAACCCTGTGCTCTAACCTTTTTACTGCTAGACAAAAAGCATTTAGTATCCCTCCTGAATTGATAAAGCTAGTTTGGTGTTAAAATATATATATATTTTTGCTGCTAATTCTAACATTTTCAAACTATACTTTTCATACAGACCGATTTTTGCAATATGAAAAATCTGCAAGAAGAAGAAAGTGACCCTGCAGCCGTACCACACAAGAAGAAAAAGCACTCAAACAATGAATAGGACTACAGAGTAGTTTAGTGTATATAGTTAATGTATATAGGATAAGTTTAGTGTATATAGGATAAGTTTAGTGTATATAGGATAAGTTTAGTGTATATACACTGCTCCAAAAAATAAAGGGAACACTAAGATTACACATCCTAGATCTGAATGAATGAACTGACAACAAAATCACACACAAATTCTCAATGGAAATCAAATTTATCAACCCATGGAGGTGTGGATATGGAGTCACTCTCAAAATCAAAATGGAAAACCACACTACAGGCTGATCCAACTTTGATGTAATGTCCTTAAAACAAGTCAAAATGAGGCTCAGTAGTGTGTGTGGCCTCCACGTGCCTGTATTACCTCCCTACAACGCCTGGGCATGCTCTTGATGAGGTTGCAGATGGTCTCCTGAGGGATGTCCTCCCAGACCTGGACTAAAACATCCGCCAACTCCTGGACAGTCTGTGGTGCAACGTGGCGTTGGTGGATGGAGCGAGACATGATGTCCCAGATGTGCTCAATCGGATTCAGGTCTGGGGAACGGGCGGGCCAGTCCATAGCATCAATGCCCTCCTCTTGCAGGAACTGCTGACACACTCCAGCCACATGAGGTCTAGCATTGTCTTGCATTAGGAGGAACCCAGGGCCAACCGCACCAGCATATGGTCTCACAAGGGGTCTGAGGATCTCATCTCGGTATCTAATGGCAGTCAGGCTACCTCTGGCAAGCACATGGAGGGCTGTGCGGCCCCCCAAAGAAATGCCACCCCACACCATTACTGACCCACAGCCAAACCGGTCATGCTGAACGATGCTGCAGGCAGCAGAACGTTCTCCACGGCGTCTTCAGACTCTGTCACGTCTTTCACATGTGCTCAGTGTGAACCTGCTTTCATCTGTAAATAGCACAGGGCGCCAGTGGCGTATTTGCCAATCTTGGTGTTCTCTGGCAAATGCCAAACGTCCTGCACTGTGTTGGTCTGTAAGCACAACCCCCACCTGTGGATGTCGGGCCCTCATACCACCCTCATGGAGTCTGTTTCTGACCGTTTGAGTGGACACATGCATATTTGTGGCCTGCTGGAGATCATTTTGCAGGGCTCTGGCAGTGTTCCTCCTGCTCCTCCTTGCACAAAGGCCGAGATAGCGGTCCTGCTGCTGGGTTGTTGCCCTCCTGTGGCCTCCTCCACATCTCCTGATGTACTGGCCTATCTCCTGGTAGCGCCTCCATGCTCTGGACACTACGCTGACAGACACAGCAAACCTTCTTGCCACAGTTCGCATTGATGTGCCATCCTGGATGAGCTGCACTACCTGAGCCACTTGTGTGGGTTGTAGACTCCGTCTCATGCTACCACTAGAGTGAAAGCACCTCCAGCATTCAAAAGTGACCAAACCATCAGCCAGGAAGCATAGGAACTGAGAAGTGGTCTGTGGTCACCACATGCAGAACTACTCCTTTATTGGGGATGTCTTGCTAATTGCCTATAATTTCCACCTGCTGTCTGTTCCATTTGCACAACAGCATGTGGAATTGATTGTCAATCAGTGTTGCTTCCTGACAGTGTGATTTCACAGAAGTGTGATTGACTTCGAGTTACATTGTGTTGTTTAAGTGTTCCCTTTATTTTTTGGAGCAGTTTAGTTAACTTATTAATAAAAACTTTCAAAATTTCTAATCAGTGTGAGTGGATTTACTAAATATGTAAATATTAATGTCACTGTAATAAAAAACACTACATACTTGTATTGACACATCTATAAGTATGAAAATGCATCACATTGTGTTTACCGATGCCATAGGATTCAGAGAAAATTATTGTAGTTGATAATGCTGAAAAAAGGCTCTAGGCCATCAGGATCAACTATATATAAATCACTGATTTGTTCCTGACTCCAAAGCGCAATTTTATATGTACCTGGATCAACATCTTTCATGCCCTTATCATGAAAAAAATCCAGTCCTTTGTTTTAGTTTAAAGTACCTTTCATTGGTTCATATTTAAAAGGTCGCACTCAAAACAGTGTGCGACCGCAAGACACAGTAACTATGATGCCATTCTAAAAATGGCGACAGGAGGATCTCACACTGCATGACAGAGCAAGATTCTCATGTCACCCACTGAAAAGTTGAAAACCCGTAACTACAATTCCCATCATGCTGACATGGGTGCATCGATGGGTCATCCTGCTGCCTAGGTTGCAACTCTTCAGCAGTCAAATTTTATATCAGTAGGATTGAGATTACTGAGCAATCTTGATATCTCCTGCATGTGAATCCCCAGTGAAAAAATGTGTATGTACGTTCATTAAAGAGTTACGAGCAGGTGCATCGGATGGGTCATCCTGCTGCCTAAAACATGATCATTGTAGTACAACTCAAATCATCCTTACCCAGGGAGTCTCTCTGAGGCTTCTTCCTTACAATGATAATCTGAAGAAAGAACACCTGCAGAAAAGATGAGCAACCCTTTGAGTGTATTTGTCCACTGTCCCACTCCCTTCTGCACAAGGGTTCATTGGAGTTCTTCTAACTCCAGCACTCATGTTAGGTATTATTACTTTCTAATGGCTGCTGATCTTGTATCTTTGCTACACTGATTGCTATGGGGTATTTAACCCCTTCCTTGCCAGTGCTGGTCAGTTCAGGGTCTTATAAACATGTTTTATTTAATTGGTTTATTGTATATGATGTTTTATGTGTGCTTACATGTTCTAAATGCTTTTCCGAATTTCATGTAAAATTTGAATTCCTCTTTACCGCAGAGCCGCGAAGTGACATTGATCTCTATGTAACAGCTGTATCTGGCACATATCTCTGCAACTGCTCTGAGTACCGAGTTGGGAGATGGCTCATTCTACTTGTCTCCACTGCCCTAACTATTCAGTGGACAGTGTCAGTGTCTTGGGGGAATTCAGTTCTGTTTTTGGCATTCTGTATTCGCAGGCTATTTTCTGATTGGTTCCCTGTGCAGACACCATTTTGTTTTCCTCTCTTCACGAGTATCATATGCCGGGCTTGGTCGCCTCAGCTCTCCTCCTCAGGTTAACCCTTTGCTTGCCAGATAAGTACATTTTAGGCTTTCTGGGGTGAAATTCTTAATTTGGGTGGCAGTATTTGAATCTTACATTACTGTACTGACACTTTTCTTCTGTTAGGTTGACAGAACCACTTGGACATGGGGCTAGGCCTAAGACAATGGACTCAGGGGCATCTCAGACCCCCCTCACATACTGCTCCTCATGCAATTCAGGGCTTCCTAAGGGGTATTCAGGGCATGTATGCCCCTCATGTGCTGCAGCCCTCGCTTCCCCTCCAGGGCCTTCCAGCCATGATCAAGAGCTACACTGGGTCAAGTACTTAAATTCCTTTATGGCACAGTTTCATCTCTATTTGTTCAAGGGGGTCTTCAGTCATGGAGACCCCCTACCTCCTTCAGGTTTGTAGCCCCTAAGGCTCCTGGCATTCCTGATTTATCGGATTCTTCCTTTGAGGAATCTGATGGGGATTCTGAGGATGGTGTGTGTACGGAAGGGGCTTCCTCACACTTTTATGGTGACACCTTTGAAGCTGACCCTGAACCCTCTGCTGAGGGTCTCATTAAAGCAGTATTGACCACTTTAAATATTTTCTCTACTCATGTAGAGCAACAGGTTACTTCTGATGTCTTTCAAAAGCCTAAGAAGTCTTGCACTGTCTTTCCACCTAATCCCACTCTGGATCAAATTATTATGGATGAGTGGAAGACTCCTGATAAACGTATTTCTCTGTCTAAAAGGTTTTCAAAACTTTATCCTATTTCTGAACCTGCCTTGACTCAATGTACTACGCCTCCTCAGGTTGACTCCCCCATTTCTAGGCTTTCTAAGTCCACAGTCTGAGCTGTATCGGATGCTTCTTCTCTGAAAGACGTGACTGACAGAAAACTTGACGCTGTTCTGAAGGCTAACTTCACAGCCATAGGTGCATCCATGCGACCCACCATGCAGAGGACACCCACATGGCTTCTGTATGGGTCAATAGGCTGTTGCAGTTTGGACGGAACAACTGACTACTGCTGTACACAAAGGTGCCCCTAAAGCTGACATGCTATCACTTTTGGCCAACATTTCTGATGCTCAGCATTATGTTACTGATGCTCTTTTGGATGCTCTTCAGCTGGAAGCTAAAGCATTTGCCTTTTCTGTGACTGCTAGGCACATGCTGTGGCTGAAGATCTTGTATGCTGATTTGATCTCTTAAGAAATTACTGATTTCTCTTCCTTTTCAGGGTTCTTCTCTTTTTGGTCTTGAACATCATCAGTGAGGCCACTGGGGGTAAGAGCACATTACTGCCTCAAGCTCCTAAACATACCCCTCAGGTGAAAAGACATAATCTTTTTTGTCTAAAAGAAGGCAAAACATTTAGGGTGAACCAGGTGGCGCCTCAGGCCCCGCATTCCACCCCACGCCCAAGAAGCAGCAGACGGCGAAAACCACCTCCACCAAACCCAACAAACCTTCTTGTCACGGTTTGTTATGACTCTCAGACACAAGTTTTAGGTAAAAATCAATTTTATTGAAATAATTAAATTGATCACTTAGGATGGCAATCACATACATATATAAATCATGAGTAATAGCACAGACAGAAGGCAGACTCTACCGGTCCTGTCAATATACCGGACAGGACAGTCTGAGAGAATTTAATATTAGGCTCTACCGGCCTTGCCAATACCGGGTAAGGCAACCTGCAGATGGAATAGCATAACGGTTCTACCGGCCTTACCTAATTACCGGGCAAGGCAGCCCCAATAAGTACACAGTGTAGGCTCTACCGGCCCTGCCAATACCGGGTAAGGCAACCTGAGATGGAATGTGGCAAAAGGTTCTACCGGCCTTACCAATACCGGACAGGGCAGCCCAGTGATATCAATAGCAGTCGGATGATAATGGCAGAATGACAGGATCGTAAGCAGCCCAGTGTCCGCACACTGAGACCAACAGGGGAATTGTATAGACGCGAGGCTTACGAGCAAACCAATGTCCTCACACTGGAGTAACAAGTGAATCATATAGCCGCAAGGCTTTGGAGCAAACCAGCGTCCGCACGCTGGGACCAACACTGAATCGTATAGCCGATAGGCTTTGGAGCAAACCAGTGTCCGCACACTGGAGTAACAAGTGAATCATATAGCCGCAAGGCTTTGGAGCAAACCAGCGTCCACACGCTGGGACCAACACTGAATCGTATAGCCGATAGGCTTTGGAGCAAACCAGTGTCCGCACACTGGAGGAACAAGTGAATCATATAGCCGCAAGGCTTTGGAGCAAACCAGCGTCCGCACGCTGGGACCAACACTGAATCGTATAGCCGATAGGCTTTGGAGAAAACCAGTGTCCGCACACTGGAGTAACAAGTGAATCATATAGCCGCAAGGTGGAGCGAACCAGCGTCCGCACGCTGGGACCAACTACTGAATCGTATAGCCGATAGGCTTTGGCGCAGACCAGTGTCCGCACACTGGACCAACAGGGAATCGTGTAGCCGAGAGGCTTTGGGAGCAAACCAGCGTCCGCACGCTGGGACCAACTACTGAATAGAGTAGCCGATAGGCTTGGGAGCGAACCAGTGTCCGCACACTGGACTAACAACTGAATCGTGTAGCCGCAAGGCTTTGGAGCAAACCAGCGTCCGCACGCTGGGACTAACAAGCAATGTCGCCGACGCGACCAGGCAGAAGGTCGCAAGGATACAGGAGACAGGCGATGAGATGACAGGAACCAGCAGCGATCAGTCAGGTCAGGAATCAGCAGAGAAGAAGTTCAGCAGGAACTGCATCACCAGAGTACTAGGCCGGAACCAGGACTGGAACAACTCAGCATGCAGGAGACACTGGAACAGTTGAAATCAGGAACTCAGGAACACTGGAACAGAGGCCCAACTATCACTGGACATAGTGATAGCAAAAGGTCAGAAACAACACGAAAGGGCACTCAAAGGGTGCCCAATCCAGGTTTAAATAGGCAATATGAGGCGGGCTAAATGCAGACAGCCAATAGAAGCCCCCTACTGGTGACAGACAAGAAAATGCAGCAATCACAGGCACTGTGATAGTACCCCCCTTTCAAAGACCCCCTCTCCTAGAATAGGGTCTAGGTTTCTGTGGGTATTTGGCATGAAAGACCCTAGCTAGCCTAGGTGCATGAAGGTCCTTACTATCCACCCATGATCGATCTTCAGGACCATATCCTTTCCAATGTACCAGGTACTGTACCCTTCCTCTAAGCCTTTGGGAATCAATAATGCTCTGAACCTCGTACTCCTCCTGACCCTCAACCTCAACAGGTCCTGGCACCACAGGTGTGGTAGTATAGCGATTGCAAACCAGAGGCTTGAGAAGGGACACATGGAACACATTATGGATACGCATGGATGCAGGTATGTCTAGAGCGTAGGAGACAGGGTTAATTTTGCGAATGACTCTGTATGGACCAATGAACCGGGGAGCCAACTTATTAGACGGAACCTGCAGCTTGAGATTTCTGGAGGAAAGCCATACTCTGTCCCCAACCTGAAAAGAAACCGCTGGAAGCCTTCTGCGATTGGCATGGCGCTGATAACGCTGAAATGACTGACCAAGTGCCCTCTGAACTTGTGCCCATGTGGAACGGAGTTGCTCGATATGCTCATCCAGAGCTGGAATCTGTTGCGTCTGAAATGAATCTGGAAGCAAACAGGGCTGAAACCCGTAATTAATCAGAAACGGGGAGCTCCCCGATGAAGAATTGACCGCACAGTTCCTGGCGAACTCTGCCCAAGGCAACAAGTCGGACCAATTATCATGATGGTCAGTAACGAAACAACGGAGAAATTGTTCCAAGCCCTGATTAGCTCGTTCAGCGGCTCCATTGGTCTGGGGATGGTAGGCAGAGGAGAAGGACAGCTGTATGCCCATCTGTTGGCAAAATGCCCTCCAAAATCTAGACACAAACTGGCTCCCCCTGTCGGACACCAGTACCCTGGGCACTCCATGCAACCGGAATACTTCTCTGGCGAACACAATTGCCAATTCCTTAGCTGAAGGAAGGCCACGGAGGGGCACGAAATTAGCCATTTTAGAAAACCTGTCCACCACCATGAATATAAAGGAATACCCTTTAGACATAGGCAATTCTCCCATAAAATCAATGGAAACATGAGACCAGGGGCGTTCGCCATTAGGCACCGGTTGAAGCAAGCCCACTGGGAGATGTCTCGGGGTCTTAGTGCGGGCGCAGGTGGCACAGGCATTCGTAAATTTGGCACAATCGTTTCTCATGGAAGGCCACCAAAATAACTGAGAAAGGGACCATAACAATTGGTCTCTACCAATATGTCCCGCAGCCTTAGAGGAATGGTAGGTTTCGAGCAACCTAGTACGAAATGGTTCAGCGACAAAACATTTGCCCACTGGGGTTTCATGGGGAGCGGACCCCTGAGAGGCCAGGATCTCCTCCCCTAAAGGAGAAGTGATACTTGTGCGTATAGTAGCCAATATTCTATCGGGTTGGATGATAGGTGCTGGTGCTTCCACTCTGTCACTGTCGGCCTCAAATTGTCTTGACAGTGCATCAGCCCTGACATTCTTTGATCCCGGTAAATATGATACAATGAAATTAAATCGGAACAGGAACAGTGCCCATCTGGCCTGACGAGAGGACAATCTCTTGGCCTCCGAGAGATAAATCAGATTTTTATGATCTGTTAGGATTAAGACAGGATTCTTAGTACCTTCAAGCAAATGACGCCATTCCTTAAGAGCGAGGATAATGGCCAATAATTCTCTGTCACCTATCTCATAGTGGCTTTGAGTGACAGTCAACTTTTTAGAAAAAAACCCACAAGGTCTGAGTGTTCCACCTTTATCGTGTTGTTGCAAAAGTACTGCCCCAACCCCAATATCTGAGGCATCAACCTCTAACGTAAATGGAAGTAGAGGATTGGGGTGGGATAACACAGGAGCCGCAGCAAATGCCAGCTTCAATTTCTCAAAGGCTTCCTCAGCAGATACCGGCCAACAAGAAGGATTAGCACCCTTGTGCGTAAGATCGGACAGAGGTTTGACAATGGAAGAAAAGTTCTTAACAAACCTCCTATAATAATTAGCGAAACCCAGGAAACGCTGTATGGCTTTAAGACCCTTGGGTTTTGGCCATTGTAGGACAGCTGACAACTTTTCTTTGTCCATAGCAATGCCATCATTGCCAATTATGAACCCCAAGAATGGCACGCTGGTTCTATGAAACTCACATTTTTTCAATTTTCAAAATAATTTGTTCTCACAGAGTCGTAGCAATACTGCGGATACATCTTTGATGTGCTGTGACATGTTTTGGGAGTAAATCAGTATATCGTCAAGGTACACCACAACACATGTCTGTAACATATCTCTCAGAACATCGTTTATCAGTTCCTGAAAAACTGCGGGTGCATTACACAGCCCAAATGGCATCACTAGATATTCGTAGTGCCCAGATCGAGTATTAAAGGCAGTTTTCCACTCATAACCTGCTCGAATGTGAACCAGATTGTAAGCAGCCCGTAGGTCCAATTTGGTAAAGATCGAAGCGCCCTTAAGCCTATCAAAAAGCTTGGTGATGAGTGGTATTGGGTATGCGTTTTTTGCCATTAGTTTATTCAAGCCCCGGTAGTCAATGCATGGTCTTAATTCGCCATTTTTCTTTTTTAACGAAAAAGGACCCAGCCCCAGCTGGAGAGGTAGATTTTCGTATGATCCCTCTAGCAAGGGCATCAGAAATGTAATCTTCCATAGCATTATTTTCCTCACAAGATAATGGATAAGTGCGTCCCTTAGGAGGTACTGCTCCAGGATGCAGTTCAATGCAACAATCATAAGGTCTGTGCTGGCGTAGTATACTAGCCTCTCCTTTGCTAAAAACATCGCCAAACTGTTGGTAAACATCCGGTATAGCAGAGGAGGTGCACAGGACCTTAATAGGCTGGATGACGCACTTGTCCATACAAAACGGGGACCAAGCAGCAATCTCACACTTTTTCCAATCAAATTGTGGGTTATGTAACTGTAACCACGGAAATCCCAATATTACAGCATGGTGAGGAGAATTAATAAGTTGGAACTGCTGCTCTTCTCTGTGAAGTGCCCCAATAGTCATAGACAGTGGCATAGTTTCAAATACAACCTGAGGCGGTTCTAAGGGTCTGCCATCAATCGCTTCAATAGCCAAGGGGTTTTCTCTTTCAATGCGTGGAACTCCGTGCAATTCGGCAAAGGTATTATCCATAAAATACCCTGCTGCACCAGAGTCAACCAGGGCCAAAACCTCCACAGAGCATTGTGCCCAAGATAATACCACCTGTATGGTGGGTTTCATTATGCCCGACACTGGGGACGATTGTACATCACCTAGGGCCTGTCCCCCAAGGTACCCTAGGTGTGTGCGTTTCCCGGATGTACCGGACAGGAATTTAGCAAGTGCCCGTTTTTACCGCAGTATAAACACAACCCTTGTTTCTTGCGATATAGTCTCTCCTCCTTGGTTAGTCTAGTGAAACCTACTTGCATAGGTTCACTTGTCTCCCGTACTGGTTCACTAGACTTCAATACCAGGGGAGGGATGGGTGGGCAAAACATGCTACTAGGCTCATTATTTTTTGACCGTATCTTTTGATCTCTGGCAGTTGATCTCTCACGTATTCTGGAGTCAATTAGCATAACATACTCAATGTAATCATCTAGGTCAATAGGTAGATCTTTAGCAGCGATTTCGTCTTTAATGTGGTCATTCAGGCCTTGAGCAAAAGCTGCCAATAATGCCTCGTTATTCCAACCTACCTCTGCTGCCAATGTGCGGAATTTGATAGCGTAGTCGCCCACTGTACGCCTGCCCTGTTGTCTCTCCATAAGACGTTTGGCAGCAGAGGTGGTTCTACCAGGAGGCTCAAACACTCTTTGAAAGGATTGCACAAATTCTCTAAAGTTCTTATTGCAAGGTTTAGCGTTCTCCCACAAGGGGTTAGCCCAAGCCAATGCTCTGCCAGTGAGCAGCGATATCGTGAACCCCACTTTACTACGATCATTGGGGAATGCGTGTGCCGTCAATTCCATAAAAATTTCAAGTTGGTTGATGAACCCTCTGCAGAGACTAGGGTCACCATCATATCTTAGTGGCAAGGGTGCAGCAGCCGTTAACCCTTTAACAGTACCCCCAAGGTCCTGGAATCACTTTCCGGTGTCTGACTTGGCGAGACCACCGGGCTAGAGCCAGATTTGTCAGCGAGTACCGTGCGTTCAAGGATCGTTTGAATTGCAACCGACAACTGATCCAAACGTTGCTCGTGCATATCCATCCTCCAATGGATATTCTGTGCGTTACCTTCACATTTGCTGTCTGAGGTCATGGCCCTTTCGTACTGTCACGGTTTGTTATGACTCGCAGACACAAGTTTTAGGTAAAAATCAATTTTATTGAAATAATTAAATTGATCACTTAGGATGGCAATCACATACATATATAAATCATGAGTAATAGCACAGACAGAAGGCAGACTCTACCGGTCCTGTCAATATACCGGACAGGACAGTCTGAGAGAATTGAATATTAGGCTCTACCGGCCTTGCCAATACCGGGTAAGGCAACCTGCAGATGGAATAGCATAACGGTTCTACCGGCCTTACCTAATTACCGGGCAAGGCAACCCCAATAAGTACACAGTGTAGGCTCTACCGGCCCTGCCAATACCGGGTAAGGCAACCTGAGATGGAATGTGGCAAAAGGGTCTACCGGCCTTACCAACACCGGGCAGGGCAGCCCAGTGATATCAATAGCAGTCGGATGATAATGGCAGAATGACAGGATCGTAAGCAACCCAGTGTCCGCACACTGAGACCAACAAGGGAATTGTATAGCCGCAAGGCTTAGGAGCAAACCAATGTCCTCACACTGGAGTAACAAGTGAATCATATAGCCGCAAGGCTTTGGAGCAAACCAGCGTCCGCACGCTGGGACCAACTACTAAATCGTATAGCCAATAGGCTTTGGAGCAAACCAGTGTCCGCACACTGGAGTAACAAGTGAATCATATAGCCGCAAGGCTTTGGAGCAAACCAGCGTCCGCACGCTGGGACCAACACTGAATCTTATAGCCGATAGGCTTTGGAGCAAACCAATGTCCGCACACTGGAGTAACAAGTGAATCATATAGCCGCAAGGCTTTGGAGCAAACCAGCGTCCGAACGCTGGGACCAACTACTGAATCGTATAGCCGATAGGCTTTGGCGCAAACCAGTGTCCGCACACTGTACCAACAGGGAATCGTGTAGCCGCGAGGCTTTGGGAGCAAACCAGCGTCCGCACGCTGGGACCAACTACTGAATAGTGTAGCCTATAGGCTTGGGAGCGAACCAGTGTCCGCACACAGGACTAACAACTGAATCGTGTAGCCGCAAGGCTTTGGAGCAAACCAGCGTCCGCACGCTGGGACTAACAAGCAATGTCGCCGACGCGACCAGGCAGAAGGTCGCCAGGATACAGGAGACAGGCGATGAGATGACAGGAACCAGCAGTGATCAGTCAGGTCAGGAAACAGCAGAGAAGAAGTTCAGCAGGAACTGCATCACCAGAGTACTAGGCCGGAACCAGGACTGGAACAACTCAGCATGCAGGAGACACTGGAACAGTTGAAATCAGGAACTCAGGAACACTGGAACAGAGGCCCAACTATCACTGGACATAGTGATAGCAAAAGGTCAGAAACAACACGAAAGGGCACTCAAAGGGTGCCCAATCCAGGTTTAAATAGGCAATATGAGGCGGGCTAAATGCAGACAGCCAATAGAAGCCCCCTACTGGTGACAGACAAGAAAATGCAGCAATCACAGGCACTGTGATACTTCTTCAGCATGACTCACCGAAACCTGGTCTGTGGCCAGTGGGGGGTCGTCTGCATCAATTTTTGAATGTTTGGACAGGCTCTGTTGCAGATCAGTGGGTATTGCAAGTGCTTTCAGAAGGTTACAGGATTCCCTTCAAATCCCTACCCCCCTCAGGGACAGGAAAAGCTCAGTCTTTTCAATGGAGCGGTCCAGTCTCTCTTGGACAATGGAGTTCTGGCACCAGTTCCCCAACAGGAGAGAGGTTTTGGCTATTATTCCAACCTCTTCATTCCCAAGAAGGATATTGGCTACCGCCCGGTCCTGGACCTCAAGGCCCTCAACAAATTTGTGGTCAAGACTCACTTCAAGATGGAGTCCTTGCGCTCAGTCATTGCACCGATGCGTCCAGTGGAATTTCTGGCATCCTTGGATCTTCAGGATGCCTATCTGCACATCCCTGTGCATCTGGAACATCAAAAGTACCTCAGGTTTGCCTGAGAATTGGGTCACTTCCAGTTCATTGCTCTCCACTTCGGACTCACAACAGCTCCTCAGGTGTTCAATCGAGTTCTATGAGCACTGATTGCCTTTCTTCACACTAAGGGGATTCAAGTGATGCCTTACATGGACAATCTTTTCCTGAAGGCACTCTCCAGGGACCTCCTGGAACGCCAAGTCCAAGACTGCATGCAGATCCTCCTCTACCATGGTTGGATTCTGAATATGGACAAGTTGGCCCTGCTGCCCACACAGGACCTAGTGTTCCTCAGTGTCCACTTCGATATTGTGCAGGGTATGGTCTACCTGATGGAGGATTCTATTCAACAGCTCACCTCCAAGGTGTCTTCAGTCCTGTCTTGGACATCAGCCCCAGCAAGGAAGTTTTTCTCCCAGTGGGGAAGATGATTTCAACTATGGAAGCGGTCCCATTTGCCATGGCTCATTCCGCAGAGCTTCAGAGGTTTGTAATCCATGCTTGCAGAGGGAACATGGATCTCCTAGATCAGCCTGTCTCCGTTCCTTCGGAGGTAGCTCAGAGCCTTCACTGGTGGTTGAATGTCTTCAATCTGGAAAAGGGAGGCCCTTTGTGAACCCTTACTGGACCACGGTGACGACAGATGACAGCCTGCATGGTTGAGGAGCAGTCTTGGGTCACCTCAGTGTTCAGGGCCAATGGTCAGAGGAGGAGATTCTTCTTCCCATCAACATCCTGGAGCTTAGGGCGATCTACCATGCTCTGACTTACTGGACCTCCTATCTAATGGGGTGTCCAGTTTGAGTCCAGCCCGACAATGCCACGGCTGTGGCTTACATCAACAAGCAAGGAGGCACCAGAAGTCCCGCTGCTTGGTTAGAAGTCAAAGGTATTTTTACCTGGGCAGAAGATCATGCGTCTGCTATCTCAGCAGTGCACATTCCAGGCATAGAAAATGTCCTTGCAGACTTCCTCAGTTGACACATGGTTGACCTGGTTGATGAGAGCTTCATCCAGAAGTGTTCGATCTCCTGGTGCAGATGTGGGGTTTTCCCCATGATAGACTTGATGGGTACCAGGCACAGCTGGAATGTTCAGATGTTTTGCTCACGTGGGAGGGATCCCCTAGCGTTTGCGGTGGATGCTCTGTCAATTCCATGGGATTTTCATCTGGCATACATCTTTCCCCCTCTTCGTCTCCTACCCAGGGTGCTGTGAAAGATTCGGATGGACGGAACTCCCACCATCCTAATTGATCTATTTTGTACCAGACAGCCTTGGTTTCTGGAACTACTGTCTCTCTCCGTCCAGGCACCATTTCCACTGCTATGCAGACCGGACCTCCTTCTGCAGGGTTATCTGTGGAAGGGGGATGTGGATCAGCTGGCTTTGACAGCATGGCTGTTGAGGCCTCCATCTTGATGAAGAAAGGCTACTCTCCAGAGGTGATATCCACTATGATTAAGGCTAGGAAACCAGTTTCTTCTAAGCCCTATCATAGGGTTTGGTCTATCTTCCATGCTTGGTGTGTGGACAGGGATCTGCCCTCACAGGACTTTGATCTTCCAGCGATCCTGTCTTCTTTGCAGGATGGTGTGAACAAGGGCCTTAGCCTTAGTTCCTTGAAGGTTCAGACCTCAGCCCTCTCTGTCTTTTTTCAGAGAAGCATTGACACCTTACTGGATGTCAATGTCTTCTTTTAGGGTGTCGCTCATGCCTTCCCTGCTTTTAAGGCTCCTACTACTCAGTGGGACCTTAACCTTGTTTTGGGAGTCTTGCAGCGGCCTCCTATTGAGTCTGTGGCTACCATTCCCTTGCGTCTTTTGACATGGAAGATGTATTTTCTTTTAGTTATAGTCTCTGTCTGCAGATTGCCTGAGTTGCAGGCTCTGTCCTGCAAACTGCCTTTCTGGTGTTTCACAAGGATAAGGCTGTTCTCCGTACCTCCCAGGAATTTCTTCCTAAGGTGGTCTCTGAGTTCTACATCAATGTTGGATGTGGTGCGCTGCCTTAAGTTCTATGTTTACCGCGCTGAGTCTGTCCGTCAGACTGATGTCATCCCTGAGGGTCCCAGGGCTGGTAAGGCAGCTTCCAAGGTGACTATTGCGTCTTGGATCAAGTCTTCCATTCACAAAGCTTATGAACATGGGAAGACGCCTATTCCCTTTCGCATCACAGAGCATTCCACTAGGTCTGTTGGGGCCTCCTGGGCCTACAAGAATCAGGCTTCTGCTGATCAGTTGTACAAGGAGGCCACTTGGTCCTCTGTGCACACATTTGCCAAACACTACCATGTTGATATCCTGGTTTCAACTGGAGCCAGCTTTGGCAGGAAAGTCTTGGAGGCAGTTTTGCCTGTCTAGCACTTTAATTTTCTGTGCCTTATAGTTCTTTATCTTTTTGAGCCCTGTTGGCTCTTGTTCAGTGTGCTGTGCTACAGTTATTCAGTGTCCATAGACAAATTGTTAGTTTGAGCTGTTCAATGTCTGGATAGTCCATGGGAGCTCTGGTATCATGGGGACCGGCGCTTGGTCCATTCCTTCATTTTTTTCCCACCCTGGAACTCAATGTTTGTACATCCCCATGATACCTGTAAGCCAGCGGTTCTCAACCTGTGGGTTGCGACCCCTTTGGGGTTGATGATTTGCCAGGGGTCTCCTAAAACCATTAGAAAATAGTTTTTTTTTCTATTTAATCTGTAAAACTTGTAATTTGACTGACAGCGCAGGCACGCAGACAAGATTTCTGCACTGGTGCCTGGCTTCCGGCCTCGGAACAGTAAGGATTTCTTTATAACGGAGTAATTCAGTAATTACAGCGATGAAGGAGCAACGAAAATAATTTTACTGTTAGAGGTCGCTACAACTTGGGAAAATTTATCAAAGGGTCGCGGCACTGGAAAGGTTGAGAACCGCTGCTGTAAGATATATTGGAAGACAGAGAAAAGAGGATTTTAGTCTTACCTGTTAAATCATTTTCTCTTAGTCCATATAGCTTACAGGTCTCCCACCCAGTGAAAGGAACCATGCTTGGTGGCCTGTGGGTTGACATGGGAGTCCTATTGGGTCCATGCTGACAGGAGTCTTTCTCTTCTTCTTCTTCTCGCTGTCTAGCTTAGTAGGTTTAATGTCACAAATCTAACTGGAGGGGAGTAGCTGGCTAACCTGCTAGGGGCAGAGGGAGGCTCCGCCCCCACAATGTCATTGAATAATTGATTCAACCTACTAGGAGGAGCTGTCACCTCCTTGTGGTACCTGTAAGCTATATGGTCTAAGAGAAAAGGATTTAACAGGTAAGACTAAAATCCTTTTTTATACGAGTATTCAGGTACCCAATATTCAGATATAGCCCATTTATAAACTTCAGTCTATGGGCTTTAATTAGCACAACTAGATTAGTGTTGTTTTTTTTTATATTTTAGTTAAATAATAATGAAGTTATGAAGCCTTAAAATCTGGCACTTCCGCATTCTGCGGCACCCTATACATGTGGCACAATGCCACAGGACTTCCCCCCTACCTCCCAGCTGCCCCAGGGAGCATGTTCATGCTTCTCTTCTCAGTGACATTTATGTGGGCTATCGTTACAGCAAGCTCCTTTTACCATGCTACTCAGCTTGCATAGTCGACAAACATAACTTGGAAATATATGCATTATTTAACCCTTTGACTGCCGCAGTGGTAGCATTAAGTGTGACAATATCCCCCTCTTCATACCTTTAGAGCTGATGCCTGAGCCAGTGTCTTGGAAATATGAACAGAGTCTGGCTTTTATATGACTAGTCTCTTTTCAAAATGGCTCCCAGACATCCATTGGGTGGGATGTGTGCTTGCGCACTCCCAGCCAATCAGCTCCTAGTCGGGGGTGACAAATACATATACATAAAAAGAGAGAGAGAAGAAGTCAGGGGATTTATGGTAGACAACCAATAATCCTAGGCTAAACCAAAGTATGTTATCCATGGTTCTCATATAGTTTGAATATCATTAAGCTTATTTTCTGTGGAGCTGTTACTTTACAATGTGGTAAGAACTCGCTAACCATGGTAATCTGCCTAGCTAACCCAGGCAGCTCAGGAGCCATCAAGAACATAGCCAATTCCTTCCTTGCCAATAAACTCCCAACTAAGTGGGAATGACCACAACTGGACTGCACGCACAGGAGGAACAGTTTTGGGCAAACCAGTACCTTCACATGAATTTGCATTCCTCAATAATCCCTGCCACTTCAGTCCAGAATTTCTACACTTATGGACATTCCCAGGCTAGATGAAAAAAGCTACCCACTTTATCAGAACACCTCAGAGAAGAGTTTGAGGTGCATAATTTAGCTTTACATAATCGGACTGGCATGAAATAGACTCTATGAAGAATCTTAACTTGGTGCCTAGCTATATATATATATATATATATATATATATATATATATATATATATATATTAAAAACTTAAGTGCCTCTGCCCACTCAGCATCTGAGCAAATACCAAGATCTCTTGCACATTCAACTTTAAAGCGGAACTACCACATTTAACAAAGATGGCCCCAAATAATTCCTCATCTGGCAACTAGCTGCTCAGCACAGCTAGTTGCCAGAATTATTACATGGTTAATGCGAATTATCCACTGCCCCGGGACTGACAGGCAGGATGGAGCGCAGACATCTTTCCATAGTGACGGCAAGCCTGCACTGTCAGTCCCTTTTGGAGACGAACGGCTCCTAGCAACTCCTCCTAGAGCCAGCTGGGACTAACGGCGCAGGTGCGCAGACGTAACTGTGGAAAGATGTCTGCGCTCCATCCTGCCCGTCAGTCCCGGAGCAGTGGATAATTCGCATTACCCAGGTAATAATTCTGGCTACTAGTGCTACTGAGCAGCTAGTCACCAGATAAGGAATTATTTGGGGCCATCTTTGTTAAATGTGATACATAAGAACAGCCTCTTTTCTTAAAAAATACACACTTATAAAATTAAATTATTGATATATAAACCAATATTACTGCTATAATATTATACCAATATAAACCATATCCCACTACTTGTCTGTATACCACATTACACCACCAGCAAATTATTATCATAATCTCCCTAAAACATTATTATATATTTAAAAAATATATTTTATTCTATTATCACCTCTCTAAAATCTCACTCTCCATTTATTTCTTAATGAATTTAATTAAAACCTAAAAAAAAAAAAAACAAAACAAAAAAACCCAAAACATTATACCCTAATCTATTTAAATAAAAGCTGCTAAATCAATATCTATATTCAGACCCTCAGGGGATAGGGTTTTTAACTCATAGATCCAATAAGTCTCTAGTTGGCGAAGCTTCTTTAGCCTATCACCTCCTCTTCTATCCCTTTGGATCTGGTCGATAGCACAAATTGATATACCTAACTCTTTTGCTTTCTCGCGATCTTTACAATGTTTGGGGACACTGTGGTTTTCAACACCATTTTCAATATTCCTTAAGTGTTCCGAAAAACGGATTTTAAGTTTTCTAATTTTGCGGTCTACATACTGTAGACCGCAACTACATGTTATAAGATACACAACATATGAGGAATTGCAATTTAAAAAATATCCGATTTCATACTTTTTCTGTGTAGTTCTAGAAGCAAAAATTCTTTTATTTACTTTCTTCTCATTACTATTCAAAAGGGACACAATTCTTCGGTTCTCAAAAAGGTAGTGGGAGAGCATGTTGTACAATTCTTCTTAACACACTTGAACATACCCTTTCCTACACTCAAAAAATTAACCTTATCCACACCTTCCTTCTGTATTTCTTTACTCCGTTTTTTTCGACTTATATCACTAGGTGCCACAATTTCCTTAATACTTTTATTTTTTTCTGAACGAAACCTTTGGCCTGTCACCAAGAATGGGCCCCAAGATAGGGTCCTCCCTGATGACATGCCAATGTCTGTTCAGTATCTTTTGGACTGAGTGGCTACCCCTACTATATTTAGTCGTAAAATACGGGATTGACTCATTCTCTTTATTTATTTTATCCTTATACCGAATTAGATCCCTTTGAGAGGTCTCATTAGCCTTCTCATATGCTTCTTTCACTAATTCTAATGTATAACCCTTCTCTAAAAATTTCTCCTTTACAATCTCTGCTTCTATTTTAAAATCCTCCTGTTTAGTACAATTCCTTCTTATACGCTGCATTTGTCCAAAGGGGATATTCCTTTTCCAATTATCATGATGTTCACTCTGGAAATGCAGGTAACCATTACTGTCCACTATTTTTCTGAAATTTTTTGTAAACACAGTATCTCCTTCATGAAATAAAATCAATATCTATAGTGAGGATTTATTTAATACTATAGCTATGCATAGTATTGAGTATTAATATCATCCTGAGAAGTAAGTACCCAACCATCAGCATCTACAAGAGATGAAATACTAACCTAAGGGTGCTCTTGAATACACAATATGTTGCACAGAGACTAGCAGATGCTTTTTCAACCTGGAGGTCTCAGCTACAAACTGCTTTCAAGTGGTCTCATCAGGACTAGACATTTACTGACAGTCGGCTTGTTGGAACTGCCCCTCTAAGCTATTGACCAATTCCCTACTCCTCCTCTGATGTGTTTCCATAAGGCTTATAAATTAGCTCCATGGCAGCTTCTCAGACCACCCCTGGGTTACTACTGTTGGAGGAATCTGGAAAAGAATCAATAATAGCAGGTAAGTGTGCATCTTTGACATATTTAAGTTGAATATATAGGGAAAGGGACAGCAAAAATGGGAGAGACAGATCTAAGGGCAGTAACCAGTTTTATTACTTAAAATATAATTCACAAAGAACAAAACCCCTTCAGGGTATCTACTCATATGATGAAATTATACAATCAGCTCATATTCTTCCGTCTGTTGCTGGGGAACCATCCACCTCACTTGCCTCTTGAGTCCTGCACGCTTCCACAAAGTCATCTCCCTTCGCTTACGTCACTCCGAGGGATCGCTAAGTTCTGCGTTCCCAGCCTCAATGTGATGCAAGCTAGTCCCGTGGAGCTCAAAGACTTGTGATTCAAAGATGCCGTGCCAGGGATTTTGTGTTCCATTGTTTGAAATCACTGTGGTTTGTTTGCCAGCCATAGGTGTGGATTCTGTCTGTCAACTTGAATAACCTGTGGTCTAGTGCACCGTAGATATATTTCCTACCTTTTCAAATTTTAATGTTAAATTGTACAATTAATAGCTGTATATTGATTGTATACCGTAAACTCAATATTTTGTATTTGTGTCTATGTACATTTATACGACTTTGTGATATGGAAAAAAGATTCTAGTTTTAAATATATATTATTTGCTCAGATTTTTACCTTACTGGTGTTTTTGACATTGAGGGACATACATATTTTTTTAGACCTTTTACTTTAGTTGGAACTTGTTTCTGCCTGATTTGTGTTTTTCTTTTTTTTTTTTGTGTTTTAAGGTCGGCGCATTTAAAGGCGAGGTCAGCGCTAAACTCCATATTTAGAAAGATTTAGGAGTACTGTTAGACTTAACAGCAGTGTCACTCAGCTTCCGGAAGAGCAATTAGGGCACTATCCTTATTAAAAAAGGGTGTAGCTGCAAGGGGTGGGAATATTATTCTACCTCTATATAAATCCTTGAAAGGTATCTAGAATATGGAGTACAGTTTTGGACACCAGTTCTTAAAAAAATACAAAATTTAAAGGGATCAAGGATCTGAGTTATAAAGAGAGACTACCAAACTGGGCTTGTAATGTTTACATTAGAGATGAGAGGTCTAAGGGGTGATATGAGTAGCATTTGCAAATATATTCACGGGCAAAACAAACAACTCTCCACAGAACTATTTACTCAAAGATTTGAGCAAAGAATAAGAGATCATCCATTAAAAATAGAGGAAATATGTTATCGACTAAAACATAGCCAGGAATTTTTACAGTAAGGGCAGTAAAGTTATGGAATTCTTTGCCTCAGGATGATGTGCTGCAATTGTTTTTAAAAAAGTAGTGGATACCTTTCTACCACAGAACTATATTAATTTGGCTTCACAGCAGATAAGATGTTGATCCAGGGAAAATATCTTACTGCCTTTTGGAGTCTGGAAGGAATTTTTTTACACATTGAGGCTTAATTGCAAATAGCTTCATTGTTTTTTTTTGTTTTTCCTTCCTCTGGATCAACAGTGGTGATATGGCATGGGTTGAACTTGATGGACACATGTCTTTTTCAGCCTCATCAACTATGTTAAATAGAAAAAAAACATAACAGTGCAGCCTTCTCTATGTATAGTACCTTTACATTGCTCAGTTGAACACATTTTAAAGAGGCTAGTCCTGCCTCATGGTTGGATTGCCTTGTCTGGACTAGACCCCCAGTCCTGGTCTCTCTTAGGTTCTCTTCACTACTCCACTTATTGAATAATTATATTGAACGTTGTCCTTTATTCAATAAATTTAAAATTGTTATTGAATTTATCAATCTCCCTCAGTTTTCTGTTCCATATACCATTGTCTGTCCTTCCTTAGCATTATACCAGCTTGCTATAAAACACTGGAGATGTGTAGATGAAGAACCCTCCAATACCCCCCCTTTGGAAAGATGAAGTTATCTATGAATGGAGGAGTGGAGAGAACCTGAGAGAGAGAGACCTGGACTGGGGGTCATATCCAGCCAAGGTGAATCAACCTTGAGGCAGGACTAGTCTCTTTTGTGGAATTTGGGGTTTAACTGAGCATTTTGAATTATACTACACTTAGAGAAGACCACACTATTCTGTTTTCTTCCTATTTTTCATATACTCTACAAGAGCCCTTCCAACTGCTTGGAGAACTAGCTGCATGACTGTGTCAGAGTGCTAGAATATTCTGTACTAGTGGACTATACACCTTTTATATCTTACTGGGACTAACAATTTATAATATTACTAGTTGAAGAGCCCGTTACACGGGCCACAGTGCCACTGTCAGCTGGTTGAGGGACAGTCATGAGCAGTAGAGACTGTAGAGAGGTCTGTATCATCCGCGGCTCGGACAGTCTCTACTGCGCATGAATGCAGCACGCGCAGCAGTCTCGACTGTGCATGACTTTGTCATTACTCATGTTTTAGCAAATTGTTATATAGGATTTGTGATATTTTATAGCCTTTATTTTAGAGTTTTACAACTGTACCATTACTATATTATAGATACCCTTGTGGCAATAACAAGTCTTTTAAGCAAGGGAGCATTAACAGATTAGTCATAAACTATGTTACGATGAGGAAGGGGAGCAGAGACATGATGAAAAGGGAAGGGAGCAGGACCCATGATAAACAGGGAGGGAGGGGAGCAGTAACATGATGAACAGAGAGGGAGAAGGAGCATGACGAACTTGGGGGAGGGGAGCAGAGATATGATGAAAAGAGAAGGGAGCAGGACCCATGATAAACAGGGAGGGAGGGGTGCAGTAACATGATGAACAGAGAGGGAGAAGGAGCATGACGAACTTGGGAGAGGGGAGAAGAGGCATGATGAAAGGGGGGGGGATCAGGGGCATGTTACCCATAATGGTGTAGGGGGCACCCTCATAGGCAAGGTTATTGTTAAATATGTTGTTGTTTCACTGATTTGGCTATGAGGGGTTAGGGGTCCTCATGGGCAAATAATAACTGCCAGATTGAAAAACACTTCTAAATCAAGAAAAAAGATGGAAAATAGCTCACAGCGCTAATTCATCAATATATATATACATGTATTATGACTAATGTATAGATAGCAACAAGGAATGAGAGGATTCTCCAGTCCCCTAAACATTAGGTCAAAACCTAAAGTGCAAACACAAGACAAAAAACAGACCTGGGATACTCCATATCAATGTGAAATGTGTGCCCCATCTTCGGCATCTGTAATAACACTGTTAATAAATATGAGGTTTTAGTTCTATACTTTGGCCCCAGAATTTTAAAGTTTGCCAACCCCGTCAAGGTAACTAAGTATCTTGCAAGTTCAACTTCTCAAGGCATTCATTTTTAATCTAGATCGGGTTCTGCAGGCGCATTAGATTAGGACTTAGATTAGGACGCCCCAGGAAGCGCCCATCACTCTGCAACCCTAAAGGGGACATATCTGTTTCTTTAGGGCATAGGCCTGTCCAATGGTTGCCTTAACTCATGAAAGCACTGTCACCTAAAAAGCAACTAGGCCTGCACAAGGGTCCTCAGGAATGACAATAAGCAAATCAGAATTGTAGAAAGACCTTGAATGAGAAAAATAGCACAACAAGCAACTAACTACATTGAAGCAATAAAGCTCCTGCTCCTGTCTGTCAGAAGGAGTTGGACAACGAGAAGAAGGGCCAAAATTCTAGATAATGAGACACTTAGAAACAACCTAAGAGGAAACTCCCCTATAGGAGTTCTCAAACCACCGCATCAGAATGACAGATCACAAAGGGAGATTTATAGGACAAGCCTATGTCGGTATCACTGTGCCCGTGATCCTTGAGTGACATTCTTACTTCCTTGTTTACACTGGCTGCATTCTCATTGGCTCAGGGCTGTTGCTCCTCCCAGGGATTGCTTTCACACACACCCTCCTGTCACTATACCGGTGCCATTTCCTGGTGTACCCATATCTAGTGTTCTGAAGCTCTTGTTCCTGTTTCCTGTGTATGACCCGGCTCGCCTGACTATGCTTTGTTCCTGACGTTACCGATTCCGTTGCTGACCTAGGACTGGCTGACTAACTCCTTTTGTACCGAAATGGCTTGGCTGAGTATCTGATTCCGTTACCGACTAGGACTGGCTGACTATCCCCGTGTGTACTGAACCGGCATGGCTGAGTAACCGATTCCGTTGCCGACTAGGACTGGTTGACTAACTCCTTGTGTACCGAACTGGAGTGGCTGAGTATCTGATTCCATTACCTACTGGGACTGGCTGACTACTCTGTGTATTCCGACCCGGCTAGGCTAGTTCTGGCCGTCCATTTAGACTGGTTGTATCTTTCGTGTGTGCCGACCTGGTTGAGTTGCTGTTCTTGCCACTACCGGGACTTGCCGTTAGTCCCATTGGTCCAGTAGGGCTATCGATTACTGTCTGCCTACGTTATGTGTGCGCTTACCATAGTGCCGGTCATCCCATAGCTCCTTTAGCCATCTGGAGCTTACTTGGGCCTATCACTCACTAGTGTCCGTGTTGCCACAGGTGACCCTGTGCTATAGGGTCCAGTCTAAGCCAGATTTCTGCCCGAGTCACCTATACCTACCCTAGTGATCTAAGGCTCGTTACGGCCAGTGTCTGGTCTCCGTTGCCCCAGTTAACCCTAGCGTGCTAGGGCCTAGTCACTGCCAGTTCTCTATATCTGCTGCCTTTGTTAACCCTAGTGTTCTAGGGTCTAGCCACTGCCAGAGTTGCCTCCGTGTTGCCTCAGTATACCCTAGCGTTCTAGGGTCAAGCCACTGCCAGAGTTGCATTCTAGGGTTGTACTGCTGCCTAAGCCTTATCTGTGTTGCCTTGTTAACCCTAGCGTGCTAGGGTCCTCTCGTGGCTGAGTCCTGTCCGTGTTGCCTCCGTTAACCCTATCTGGGTCAGTCCACTGCCAGAGTCTTTGTCGCCTATACTCCCCTAGGCCACTAGGGGTTTGCCCTGCAGCTGCCCTTCGCTTATGCCACCTATTGCGGAGTGGGACTGTTGAGGAGTTCATGGTTCCTGCTTGCTGTTGTATCCTGCCTGCTGGTCCTAGCTATTACAGTTCTGACATATTATTTCTCTGTGTGTTTTTCTCACCCTGACCCGTGTCAGATGTGAAGGTATTTGGTATGGATCTCATGTGGACCTGAGTGGGGTACTTGCTTATTATTTCTCAATAAAGCTTTTTAACCTTACCTGAATGTCTGAGTGTAAGTACGAAAAGGCCCATGACCTCAGACAATTCAGGTGTAAGTAGCTCCCAGAACATCCATTGGAGAATGGATGCGCATGAGCAACATCTAGATCAGTTGTCAATGTCAGTACAAACCATCATGAAGCGTACGACTCACCTAGACAAACCTGTGCAGGCATCGGTGGCCATCCCAGTTTTGTCACCAGTGTCACAAACGTTGAACCCCAGTATACCTAATAGAGGGTTGTCAGCTACAGCTCCTCTACCCTTGAGATATGTCGGAGATCCCAACTTATGTCGGGGATTCCGAAATCAGCTAGAGATTTTTTTGGAACTGGTACCCCAGGCTTTTCCGAGAGAAGTAAGGTGGGATTCATAATCTCGTTGTTGACTGGTTGAGTGCTAGGATGGGCTAACCCTATATGGGAGATGGGCAAACCAATCACGGCAAACTTTAACGAATTAATAAGGGCGTTTCTTAGTGTATTCGAGGTTCCTGGGTGCGCCACCTCTGCAGCAAAACGTCTAATGAGAATCCAGCAGGGCCCACGAACAGTTGCAGATTATGCAATAGAATTTCGCACACTTGCTGCAGAGGTTGGTTGGAACGATGAGGCACTTGTGGCAGCCTTTGCACAAGGCCTAGATGACAAAATAAAAGATGAAATAGCCGCTCGAGATTTACGAGATGGGCTGGACAGATTCATTGAGTTTACTACACTAATCGATACCCGCATAAGGGAAAGGAGTCTCTACAAAGACCGTAAACAGAGGCCAACTACTGGTGGGTTACCTAACTTAAATTGCCCACCCATACTTCCCTCTCCTCTCACACCTCCAGGCGCTACGAGCAGCAGTAGCAAACCCATGCAGTTGGGATTTACATGTTTATCTAAGGAGGAACGATTGTACAGGCGCAGACAAGGCTTGTGCCTGTATTGTGGCAAGTCCGGCCACCTGTTGCGAGCATGTCCCATATGGCCGGGAAACGAACGCACCTAGGATCTTGAAGGGGACAGATCCTAGGTGGAGTATACCAGTCCCCAGAGGGCACCCAGAATAAGCCCGTGATTGAAGTCCTGGCATCCTGGGCTGGGTCAACTTTTGTTGCTACCGCCCTGATTGATTCAGGCGCGGCCGGTTATTTTATGGACAGGGACTTTGCGAGCCGTCAGAATATTCCATTGGTGGAGTTGGAGTCCCCAATGAACATTGAGGCCACTGATGGGAGACCGTTGGTGCCTCCACAGGTCACCCAGGAGACCTGTCCATTGGTAATCCACATCGGAGCCCTCCATACGGAGACCCTGAAGTTCCAGATCATTCAGTCTCCTCACTATGCCATTATTCTGAGCTTCCAATGGCTGCAATTACACAATCCCAAATTGGATTGGAGATCCTGCAAGATTCTGGCCTGGTCGGAGTTCTGTGAGTCACATTGTTTGCACCAACCTACCAAGATTTTGTGTACCTCTCCCTCCCTACTGCTAGAATACCAATCATTCAGCGATGTATTCAGTAAGGGAGAGGCTAGCGCTTTGCTGCAGCATCGTCCTTATGACTGCGCTATTAATATTGTGCCCGGTTCTATGCCTCCCAATGGTAGAACTTTTCCATTGTCCTGCGAAGAGAATCAGGCAATGGAGGAATATATCTCTGATGCCCTAGCACGGGGCATAATTTGTAAGTCTTCCTTGCCCGCGGGGGCTGGATTCTTTTTTGTGAAAAAGAAAAATTGGGATCTCAGACCCTGCATCGACTATAGGGGTCTGAATAAGATAATGATCAAGAACACCTACCCCATTCCACTCATAACTGAATTGTTTGATCGGCTCAAGGGCGCTTCCATTTTTAGATGAGTGCATTCTGTAACTGTCACGGTTTGTTATGACTCTCAGACACAGAGTTTGGTAAAAACACAACTTTATTGAAAAGTTAAAGAAAACCCTATTGGGTATCATACACATACAATATATATCTATCTATATATATATATATATATATATATATATAGATATATATAGCGAATTTACATAGTGGCATAGTACTGGTACACGGAATGAGATACAGGCTCTACCAGCCCTGCCAATACTGAGTAAGGCAACCTTAGATGGCACAAGATGGTAACAGGTTCTACCGGCCTTACCAATATACCGGGCAGGGCAGCCTGGAGACTAGTGCAATGAAGAGAAGGCTCTACCGGCCTTGCCAATATACCGGGTAAGGCAGCCTGGAGACAGGTACAACGAATGGAAAAGGCTCTTCCGGCCTTGCCAATATACCGGGCAAGGCAGCCAAGGGACTGAGACTACACGTAATGAGGCTTTACCGGCCTTGCCAATATACCGGGCAAGGCAGCCAAGGGACTGAGACTACACGTAATGAGGCTTTACCAGCCTTGCCAATACCGGGTAAGGCAACCCAATAAGGAATAGAATTGACAGGTTCTACCGGCCTTACCAATACCGGGCAAGGCAGCCTAGCCTGCTGATAAGGATGGCAGCACTGGTGGCCGTGGTGACTGGCTAGGTGGAGAGACCAGTCACCTAAGATGACAAGCAAGGCCTATAGGAAATACAGAATGAAATAGACTGCCAGTCATACATGAATGGATCAAATACGAGCAACGTACCTCAGTCACAACCGGTGCTTAGAGATCATGCAACTAGCTACCGTTTTATACAGGGAGCGAACCAGCACCCGCATACTGGAATAACGAATGACTCTACCGGTGCATCAGCAGCCGGTTACAGTGGAGCAAACCAGTACCCGTGTACTGAAATAACCAATGACTCTACTGGTGCCTCAGCAGCCGGTTACAGTGGAGCGAACCAGTACCCGCGTACTGGAATAACCAATGATTCTACTGGTGCATCAGCAGCCGGTTACAGTGGAGCGAACCAGTACCCGCGTACTTGAATAACCAATGATTCGAAAGGTGCATCAGCAGCCGGTTACAGTGGAGCGAACCAGTACCCGCGTACTGGAATAACCAATGACTCGACCAGTGCATCAGCAGCCGGTTACAGTGGAGCGAATCAGTATCCGCTTACTGGAATAACCAGCAAGTGAATAAAAATGTCGCCAGGACCACAGGAGGAAACAGGCACCCCGTAGACGATACAAGCAGGAACCCAGGCGAGGATGAGGAGGAACAGCTCTGCGGACGTTAACCGGATCTGGAACGGCAGCAGGAAACAGCAGGTACAGCAACCCCAACCGGATCAGGAACGGATGCAGGAACCAGGCGACTGGAAAGCAGGAACTAGATTACCACAGGCAAGCAGGAACAGCGACAAGGCCCAGGAACTACAGGAACTCAATGCAGGTGCAAACAGCATATAGACAACATGAAAGAAGCTCAGTCTAAATAGGCAATGCAGGGCGGGCTGAAGGCAAGCAGCCAGTGGAGAGCCCCCTGCAGGTAACTGACATGAAAAGGCAGCAATCACGGGCAACGTGATAGTACCCCCCTCTCAAAGACCCCCTCTCCTAGAAGTGGGTCTCGGTTTCTGAGGGTACTTAGAATGGAAGATTCGCAGTAATTTGGGAGCATGAAGGTCCTTACTATCTACCCATGATCTTTCTTCAGGACCGTAACCCTTCCAATGCACCAAATACTGTACTTTTCCTCTAAGTCTTCGGGAATCAATGACACTCTGAACTTCATACTCCTCCTGAACTTCAACCTCTATAGGCCCTGGCACCACAGGGTTGGTAGTATAACGGTCGCAAACAAGAGGTTTGAGGAGAGAGACATGGAACACATTATGAATACGCATGGACGCAGGAATGTCCAAAGCATACGAGACAGGGTTAATTTTGCGAACCACCCTATAAGGACCAATGAATCGAGGAGCCAATTTATTAGACGGGACTTGAAGTTTAAGATTTCTGGGGGAAACCATACTCTGTCCCCAACCTGAAAGGAAACCGCTGGTAATAGTCTGTGATTAGCATGGCGCTGATGGCTCTGGAAAGACTGGCCAAGTGCCCTCGGAACCTGTGCCCATGTGGAGCGGAGTTGATCGATATGCTCATCCAGCTTGAATAACCTGTGGTCTAGTGCACTGTAGATATATTTCCTACCTTTTCAAATTTTAATGTTTATTGATTGTATACCGTAAACTCAATATTTTGTATTTGTGTCTATGTACATTTATATGACTTTGTGATATGGAAAAAAGATTCTAGTTTTAAATATATATTATTTGCTCAGGTTTTTACCTTACTGGTGTTTTTGACATAGAGGGACATACATATTTTTTAGACCTTTTACTTTAGTTGGAACTTGTTTCTGCCTGATTTGTGTATTTCTTTTTTTGTTTGTGTTTTAAGGTCGGCGCATTTAAAGGCGAGGTCAGCGCTAAGCTCCATATTTAGAAAGATTTAGGAGTACTGTTAGACTTAACAGCAGTGTCACTCAGCTTCTGGAAGAGCAATTAAGGCACTATCCTTATTAAAAAAGGGTGTAGCTGCATGGGGTGGGAATATTATTCTACCTCTATATAAATCCTTGAAAGGTATCTAGAATATGGAGTACAGTTTTGGACACCAGTTTTTAAAAAATACAAAACTGAAAAGGGATCAAGGATCTGAGTTATAAAGAGAGACTACCAAACTGGGCTTGTAATGTTTACATTAGAGATGAGAGGTCTAAGGGGTGATATGAGTAGCATTTGAAAATACATTCAAGGGCAAAACAAAGAACTCTCCAAAGAACTATTAAAAATAGAGGAAATGTGTTATTGACTAAAAAACATAGCCAGAAATTTTTACAGTAAGGGCAGTAAAGTTATGGAATTCTTTGCCTCAGGATGATGTGCTGTAATTGTTTTTAAAAAAGTAGTGTATAACTTTCTAGCACAGAACTATATTCATTTTACTTCACAGCAGATAAGATGTTGATCCAGGGAAAATATCTTAATGCCTTTTGGAGTCTGGAAGGAATTTTTTTACCCATTGAGGCTTAATTGCAAATAGCTTCATTGTTTTTTTTTGTTTTTCCTTCCTCTGGATCAACAGTGGTGATATGGCATGGGTTGAACTTGATGGACACATGTTTTTTTCAGCCTCATCAACTATGTTAAATAGAAAGAAAACATAACAGTGCAGCCTTCTCTATGTGTAGTACCTTTACATTGCTCAGTTGAACACATTTTAAAGAGGCTAGTCCTGCCTCATGGTTGGATTGCCTTGTCTGGACTACACCCCCGGTCCTGGTCTCTCTTAGGTTCTCTTCACTACTCCACTTATTGAATAATTATATTGAACGTTGTCCTTTATTCAATAAATTTAAAATTGTTATTGAATTTATCAATCTCCCTCAGTTTTCTGTTCCATATACCATTGTCTATCCTTCCTTAGCATTATACCAGCTTGCTATAAAACATTGGAGATGTGTAGATGAAGAACCCTCCAATACCCCCCTTTGGAAAGATGAAGTTATCTATGAATGGAGGAGTGGAGAGAACCTGAGAGAGAGAGACCTGGACTGGGGGTCATATCCAGCCAAGGTGAATCAACCTTGAGGCAGGACTAGTCTCTTTTGTGGAATTTGGGGTTTAACTGAGCATTCTGAATTATACTACACTTAGAGAAGACCACACTATTCTGTTTTCTTCCTATTTTTCATATACTCTACAAGAGTCCTTCCAACTGCTTGGAGAACTAGCTGCATGACTGAGTCAGGGTGCTAGAATATTCTGTACTAGTGGACTATACACCTTTTATATCTTACTGGGACTAACAATTTATAATATTACTAGTTGAAGAGCCCGTTACACGGGCCACAGTGCCACTGTCAGCTGCGTGAGGGGCAGTCATGAGCAGTAGAGACTGTAGAGAGGTCTGTATCATCCGCGGCTCGGGCAATCTCTACTGCGCATGACTGCAGCACACGCAGCAGTCTCTACTGTGCATGACTTTGTCGTTACTCATGTTTTAGCAAATTGTTATATAGGATTTGTGATATTTCATAGCCTTTATTTTAGAGTTTTACAACTGTACCATAACTATATTATAGATACCCTTGTGGCAATAACAAGTCTTTTGAGCAAAGGAGCATTAACAGATTAGTCATAAACTATGTTACGATGAGGAAGGGGAGCAGAGACATGATGAAAAGGGAAGGGAGCAGGACCCATGATAAACAGGGAGGGAGGGGTGCAGTAACATGATGAACAGAGAGGGAGAAGGAGCATGACGAACTTGGGAGAGGGGAGAAGAGGCATGATGAAAGGGGGGGGGATCAGGGGCATGTTACCCATAATGGTGTGGGGGGCACCCTCATAGGCAAGGTTATTGTTAAATATGTTGTTGTTTCACTGATTTGGCTATGAGGGGTTAGGGGTCCTCATGGGCAAATAATAACTGCCAGATTGAAAAACACTTCTAAATCAAGAAAAAAGATGGAAAATAGCTCACAGCGCTAATTCATCAATATATATATACATGTATTATGACTAGTGTATAGATAGCAACAAGGAATGAGAGGATTCTCCAGTCCCCTAAACATTAGGTCAAAACCTAAAGTGCAAACACAAGACAAAAAACAGACCTGGGATACTCCATATCAATGTGAAATGTGTGCCCCATCTTCGGCATCTGTAATAACACTGTTAATAAATATGAGGTTTTAGTTCTATACTTTGGCCCCAGAATTTTAAAGTTTGCCAACCCCGTCAAGGTAACTAAGTATCTTGCAAGTTCAACTTCTCAAGGCATTCATTTTTAATCTAGATCGGGTTCTGCAGGTGCATTAGATTAGGACTTAGATTAGGACGCCCCAGGAAGCGCCCATCACTCTGCAACCCTAAAGGGGACATATCTGTTTCTTTAGGGCATAGGCCTGTCCAATGGTTGCCTTAACTCATGAAAGCACTGTCACCTAAAAAGCAACTAGGCCTGCACAAGGGTCCTCAGGAATGACAATAAGCAAATCAGAATTGTAGAAAGACCTTGAATGAGAAAAATAGCACAACAAGCAACTAACTGCATTGAAGCAATAAAGCTCCTGCTCCTGTCTGTCAGAAGGAGTTGGACAACGAGAAGAAGGGCCAAAATTCTAGATAATGAGACACTTAGAAACAACCTAAGAGGAAACTCCCCTATAGGAGTTCTCAAACCACCGCATCAGAATGACAGATCACAAAGCGAGATTTATAGGACAAGCCTATGTCGGTATCACTGTGCCCGTGATCCTTGAGTGACATTCTTACTTCCTTGTTTACACTGGCTGCATTCTTATTGGCACAGGGCTGTTGCTCCTCCCAGGGATTGCTTTCAAATACACCCTCCTGTCACTATACCAGTGCCATTTCCTGGTGTACCCATATCTAGTGTTCTGAAGCTCTTGTTCCTGTTTCCTGTGTATGACCCGGCTCGCCTGACTATGCTTTGTTCCTGACGTTACCGATTCCGTTGCTGACCTAGGACTGGCTGACTAACTCCTTTTGTACCGAAATGGCTTGGCTGAGTATCTGATTCCGTTACCGACTAGGACTGGCTGACTATCCCCGTGTGTACTGAACCGGCATGGCTGAGTAACCGATTCCGTTGCCGACTAGGACTGGTTGACTAACTCCTTGTGTACCGAACTGGCGTGGCTGAGTATCTGATTCCGTTACCTACTGGGACTGTCTGACTACTCTTTGTATTTCGACCTGGCTAGGCTAGTTCTGGCCGTCCATTTAGACTGGTTGTATCTTTCGTGTGTGCCGACCTGGTTGAGTTGCTGTTCTTGCCACTACCGGGACTTGCCGTTAGTCCCATTGGTCCAGTAGGGCTATCGATTACTGTCTTCCTACGTTATGTGTGCGCTTACCATAGTGCCGATCATCCCATAGCTCCTTTAGCCATCTGGAGCTTCCTTGGGCCTATCACTCACTAGTGTCCGTGTTGCCTCAGGTGACCCTGTGCTATAGGGTCCAGTCTAAGCCAGATTTCTGCCCGAGTCACCTATACCTACCCTAGTGATCTAGGGCTCGTTACGGCCAGTGTCTGGTCTCCGTTGCCCCAGTTAACCCTAGCGTGCTAGGGCCTAGTCACTGCCAGTTCTCTATTTTTGCTGCCTTTGTTAACCCTAGTGTTCTAGGGTCTAGCCACTGCCAGAGTTGCCTCCGTGTTGCCTCAGTATACCCTAGCGTTCTAGGGTCAAGCCACTGCCAGAGATGCATTCTAGGGTTGTCTGTTGCCTAGCCTTATCAGTGTTGCCTCATTAACCCTAGAATTCTAGGGTTGTACTGCTGCCTAAGCCTTATCGGTGTTGCCTTGTTAACCCTAGCGTGCTAGGGTCCTCTCGTGGCTGAGTCCTGTCCGTGTTGCCTCCGTTAACCCTATCTGGGTCAGTCCACTGCCAGAGTCTTTGTCGCCTAAACTCCCCTAGGCCACTAGGGGTTTGCCCTGCAGCTGCCCTTCGCTTATGCCACCTATCGCGGAGTGGGACTGTTGAGGAGTTCCTGGTTCCTGCTTGCTGTTGTATCCTGCCTGCTGGTCCTAGCTATTACAGTTCTGACATATTATTTCTCTGTGTGTTTTTCTCACCCTGACCCGTGTCAGATGTGAAGGTATTTGGTATGGATCTCATGTGGACCTGAGTGGGGTACTTGCTTATTATTTCTCAATAAAGCTTTTTAACCTTACCTGAATGTCTGAGTGTAAGTACAAAAAGGCCCATGACCTCAGACAATTCAGGTGTAAGTAGCTCCCAGAACATCCACTGGAGAATGGATGCGCATGAGCAACATCTAGATCAGTTGTCAATGTCAGTACAAACCATCATGAAGCGTACCGCTCACCTAGACAAACCTGTGCAGGCATCGGTGGCCATCCCAGTTTTGTCACCAGTGTCACAAACGTTGAACCCCAGTATACCTAATAGAGGGTTGTCAGCTACAGCTCCTCTACCCTTGAGATATGTCGGAGATCCCAACTTATGTCGGGGATTCCGAAATCAGCTAGAGATTTTTTTGGAACTGGTACCCCAGGCTTTTCCGAGAGAAGTAAGGTGGGATTCATAATCTCGTTGTTGACTGGTTGAGTGCTAGGATGGGCTAACCCTATATGGGAGATGGGCAAACCAATCACGGCAAACTTTAACGAATTAATAAGGGCGTTTCTTAGTGTATTCAAGGTTCCTGGGTGCGCCACCTCTGCAGCAAAACGTCTAATGAGAATCCAGCAGGGCCCACGAACAGTTGCAGATTATGCAATAGAATTTCGCACACTTGCTGCAGAGGTTGGTTGGAACGATGAGGCACTTGTGGCAGCCTTTGCACAAGGCCTAGATGACAAAATAAAAGATGAAATAGCCGCTCGAGATTTACGAGATGGGCTGGACAGATTCATTGAGTTTACTACACTAATCGATACCCGCATAAGGGAAAGAAGTCTCTACAAAGACCGTAAACAGAGGCCAACTACTGGCGGGTTACCTAACTTAAATTGCCCACCCATACTTCCCTCTCCTCTCACACCTCCAGGCGCTACGAGCGGCAGTAGCGAACCCATGCAGTTGGGATTTACATGTTTATCTAAGGAGGAACGATTGTACAGGCGCAGACAAGGCTTGTGCCTGTATTGTGGCAAGTCCGGCCACCTGTTGCGAGCATGTCCCATATGGCCGGGAAACGAACGCACCTAGGATCTTGCAGGGGACAGATCCTAGGTGGAGTATACCAGTCCCCAGAGGGCACCCAGAATAAGCCCGTGATTGAAGTCCTGGCATCCTGGGCTGGGTCATCTTTTGTTGCTACCGCCCTGATTGATTCAGGCGCGGCCGGTTATTTTATGGACAGGGACTTTGCGAGCCGTCAGAATATTCCATTGGTGGAGTTGGAGTCCCCAATGAACATTGAGGCCATTGATGGGAGACCGTTGGTGCCTCCACAGGTCACCCAGGAGACCTGTACATTGGTAATCCACATCGGAGCCCTCCATACGGAGACCCTGAAGTTCCAGATCATTCAGTCTCCTCACTATGCCATTATTCTGAGCTTCCCATGGCTGCAATTACACAATCCCAAATTGGATTGGAGATCCTGCAAGATTCTGGCCTGGTCGGAGTTCTGTGAGTCACATTGTTTGCACCAACCTACCAAGATTTTGTGTACCTCTCCCTCCCTATTGCTAGAATACCAATCATTCAGCGATGTATTCAGTAAGGGAGAGGCTAGCGCTTTGCTGCAGCATCGTCCTTATGACTGAGCTATTAATATTGTGCCCGGTTCTATGCCTCCCAATGGTAGAACTTTTCCATTGTCCTGCGAAGAGAATCAGGCAATGGAGGAATATATCTCTGATGCCCTAGCACGGGGCATAATTTGTAAGTCTTCCTTGCCCGCGGGGCCTGGATTCTTTTTTGTGAAAAAGAAAAATTGGGATCTCAGACCCTGCATCGACTATAGGGGTCTGAATAAGATAATGATCAAGAACACCTACCCCATTCCACTCATAACTGAATTGTTTGATCGGCTCAAGGGCGCTTCCATTTTTAGATGAGGGCATTCTGTAACTGTCACGGTTTGTTATGACTCTCAGACACAGAGTTTGGTAAAAACACAACTTTATTGAAAAGTTAAAGAAAACCCTATTGGGTATCATACACATACAATATATATCTATCTATATATATATATATATATAGATATATATAGCGAATTTACATAGTGGCATAGTACTGGTACACGGAATGAGATACAGGCTCTACCAGCCCTGCCAATACTGAGTAAGGCAACCTTAGATGGCACAAGATGGTAACAGGTTCTACCGGCCTTACCAATATACCGGGCAGGGCAGCCTGGAGACTAGTGCAATGAAGAGAAGGCTCTACCGGCCTTGCCAATATACCGGGTAAGGCAGCCTGGAGACAGGTACAACGAATGGAAAAGGCTCTACCGGCCTTGCCAATATACCGGGCAAGGCAGCCAAGGGACTGAGACTACACGTAATGAGGCTTTACCGGCCTTGCCAATATACCGGGCAAGGCAGCCAAGGGACTGAGACTACACGTAATGAGGCTTTACCAGCCTTGCCAATACCAGGTAAGGCAACCCAATAAGGAATAGAATTGACAGGTTCTACCGGCCTTACCAATACCGGGCAAGGCAGCCTAGCCTGCTGATAAGGATGGCAGCACTGGTGGCCGTGGTGACTGGCTAGGTGGAGAGACCAGTCACCTAAGATGACAAGCAAGGCCTATAGGAAATACAGAATGAAATAGACTGCCAGTCATACATGAATGGATCAAATACGAGCAACGTACCTCAGTCACAACCGGTGCTTAGAGATCATGCAACTAGCTACCGTTTTATACAGGGAGCGAACCAGCACCCGCATACTGGAATAACCAATGACTCTACTGGTGCATCAGCAGCCGGTTACAGTGGAGCGAACCAGTACCCGCGTACTTGAATAACCAATGACTCGAAAGGTGCATCAGCAGCCGGTTACAGTGGAGCGAACCAGTACCCGCGTACTAGAATAACCAATGACTCGACCAGTGAATCAGCAGCCGGTTACAGTGGAGCGAATCAGTATTCGCTTACTGGAATAACCAGCAAGTGAATAAAAATGTCGCCAGGACCACAGGAGGAAACAGGCACCCCGTAGACGATACAAGCAGGAACCCAGGCGAGGATGAGGAGGAACAGCTCTGCGGACGTTAACCGGATCTGGAACGGCAGCAGGAAACAGCAGGTACAGCAACCCCAACCGGATTAGGAACGGATGCAGGAACCAGGCGACTGGAAAGCAGGAACTAGATGACCACAGGCAAGCAGGAACAGCGACAAGGCCCAGGAACTACAGGAACTCAATGCAGGTGCAAACAGCATATAGACAACATGAAAGAAGCTCAGTCTAAATAGGCAATGCAGGGCGGGCTGAAGGCAAGCAGCCAATGGAGAGCCCCCTGCAGGTAACTGACATGAAAAGGCAGCAATCACGGGCACCGTGATAGTACCCCCCTCTCAAAGACCCCCTCTCCTAGAAGTGGGTCTCGGTTTCTGAGGGTACTTAGAATGGAAGATTCGCAGTAATTTGGGAGCATGAAGGTCCTTACTATCTACCCATGATCTTTCTAAAGGACCGTAACCCTTCCAATGCACCAAATACTGTACTTTTCCTCTAAGTCTTCGGGAATCAATGACACTCTGAACTTCATACTCCTCCTGAACTTCAACCTCTATAGGCCCTGGCACCACAGGGTTGGTAGTATAACGGTCGCAAACAAGAGGTTTGAGGAGAGAGACATAGAACACATTATGAATACGCATGGACGCAGGAATGTCCAAAGCATACGAGACAGGGTTAATCTTGCGAACCACCCTATAAGGACCAATGAATCGAGGAGCCAATTTATTAGACGGGACTTGAAGTTTAAGATTTCTGGGGGAAAGCCATACTCTGTCCCCAACCTGAAAGGAAACCGCTGGTAATAGTCTGCGATTAGCATGGTGCTGGAAAGACTGGCCAAGTGCCCTCTGAACCTGTGCCCATGTGGAGTGGAGTTGCTCGATATGCTCATCCAGAGCTGGAATCTGCTGTGACTGAAATGAATAGGGGAGCAAACAAGGCTAGAACCCATAATTAATCAGAAACGGGGAGCTCCCGGATGAAGAGTTAACTGCACAGTTCCTGGCGAACTCTGCCCAGGGCAACAGGTCGGCCCAGTTATCATGATGGTCAGTAATAAAACAGCGCAAGAACTGTTCCAATCCCTGATTGGCACGCTCAGCGGCCCCATTGGTCTGGGGATGGTAAGCTGAGGAAAAGGACAGTTGTATGCCCGTCTGTTCACAGAATGCCCTCCAAAATCTCGATACAAACTGGCTCCCCCGGTCGGACACCAGCACTCTGGGTACTCCATGCAACCGAAATACTTCTTTAGCGAAAACCACCGCTAATTCTTTAGCAGAGGGAAGGCCACGGAGGGGCACGAAATGGGCCATTTTAGAAAATCTGTCCACCACCATCAGTATAAAGGAATACCCTCTAGACACTGGCAGTTCTCCCATGAAATCAATGGAAACACGGGACCAGGGGCGTTCACCATTAGGTACCAGCTGGAGTAGGCCCACCGGGAGGTGTCTAGGGGTCTTGGCGCGGGCACAGGTGGCACAGGCATTCGTAAAATCAGCACAGTCAGCTCTCATAGAAGGCCACCAGAAGAATTGTGAGAGGGACCATAACAATTGATCTCTGTCAATATGTCCCGCAGCTTTAGAGGAATGATATATTTCAAGCAAACGAGTGCGGAATGGCTCATCAACAAAACACTTGCCCACTGGGGTTTCTGGGGGAGCCGATGCCTGTGAGGCCAAAATCTCTTCCCCTAGTGGTGAAGTGATACTATTACGTAGTGTAGCCAATATCCAATCAGGCTGAATAATAGGTGCTGGCACCTCATCTCTGTCATTTTCGTGCTCAAATTGTCTTGACAGAGCGTCAGCTCTAACATTCTTGCACCCTGGCAAATAGGATACAATGAAATTGAATCGAGAAAGGAACAGTGCCCATCTGGCCTGGCGTGATGACAATCTTTTAGTCTCAGAGAGGTAGATCAAGTTTTTGTGGTCAGTCAATATTAAGACTGGGTTTTTTGTGCCCTCTAGTAGGTGGCGCCATTCCTTCAGCACAAGAATAATGGCCAGTAGCTCTCTGTCACCTATTTCGTAATGACTTTGGGCCCCGGACAACTTTTTGGAGAAAAACCCACACGGTCTGAGGGTTCCTCCTTTAAAGGGTCGTTGAGAAAGTACTGCCCCAACCCCAATCTCTAAGGCATCGACCTCCAATGTGAACGGGAGAGATGGGTTGGGGTGGGATAACACGGGAGCATCAACAAAAGCGGATTTCAATTTCTCAAAGGCTTCTTCTGCAGCCACTGACCACTGAGATGGGTTAGCACCCTTGTGCGTAAGGTCAGACAAAGGTTTAACAATTGTAGAGAAATTCTTAATGAACTTTGTATAATAGTGAAACCCAGAAATCGCTGGATGGCTTTTAGACCCTTAGGCCGTGGCCATTGCAGAACAGCCGCTAGTTTCTCTTTATCCATGGCAATGCCTTCTTTGCCAATTATAAAACCCAAGAATGGCACACTGGTTTTGTGAAACTCGCATTTCTCCAATTTACAATATAATGTGTTTTTTCGTAGGCGAAGCAACACCTCAGACACGTCTTTAATGTGTTGTGACATATTTTCAGAATGAATGAGTATGTCGTCCAGGTAGACAACCACACAGGACTGCAACATATCCCTGAGGATATCATTGATTAATTCTTGAAATACTGCGGGTGCATTACAAAGACCAAATGGTATGACTAGATATTCATAGTGCCCCGATCTAGTGTTAAAGGCAGTTTTCCACTCGTCACCAGCTCTGATCCGGATCAAGTTATAAGCAGCTCGCAAGTCCAATTTAGTAAAGACTGAGGAGCCCTTTAGCCTGTCAAATAGCTCGGTGATGAGTGGTATCGGATAAGCATTCTTAGACATAAGCTTATTTAGGCCACGGTAATCAATGCATGGTCTCAATTCGCCATTTTTCTTTTTTACAAAAAGAATCCAGCCCATGCAGGTGAGGTGGATTTTCTTATAATCCCTCTCTTGAGGGCATCGGAAATATATTCCTCCATAGGTTGGTTCTCATCAAATGACAATGGATACGTGCGTCCCCTAGGGGGCACCACCCCCGGAGGCAAATCAATACTACAGTCATAAGATCTGTGCTGGGGTAAGGTGCCAGCCTCTCCCTTACTGAATACGTCACTGAACTGTTGATACTCATCTGGAAGTGAAGGGAAGGTACACAAGATCTTAACCGGGTGGGATACACAATGCTCCATACAGTACTGAGACCAAGCCGAGATTTCACACTTTTGCCAATCAAACTGTGGATTATGAAACTGCAACCAAGGAAAACCCAGAATGACTGCGTAGTGCGGAGAATTGATAAGTTGGAACTGCTGTTCCTCCTTGTGAAGTGCCCCAATGGTCATAGATAATGGCATTGTTTCAAAGGTTACCTGTGTAGGTTCTAAGGGTCTGCCGTCAATGGCTTCAATAGCGAGAGGGGATTCTCTCTCAATACGTGGAACCCCATGCAATTCAGCAAAGGTATTATCCATAAAGTATCCAGCTGCGCCGGAATCCACCAGGGCCAAAACCTCTACTAAGCGTTTTGCCCAAGACAGTATCACCTGTATGGTGGGTTTCAATATGTTCAGACATGGGGACGATTCAACACCACCTAGAGCCTGTCCCCCAAGGTTCGCTAGGTGTGTTCGTTTCCCGGCCATACAGGACAGGATCTTAGCAGGTGCCCACTTTTGCCACAGTATAAGCACAATCCCTGCCTTCTGCTATACGTTCTCTCCTCCCTGGTTAGTCTGGTGAAGCCCAATTGCATAGGTTAACCAGATTCCCGTAACTGTTCAATAGTTTTAGATGCCAAGGGAGGGACGGGTGGGCAAATTGTGCTGCTAGTCCCGTTATTTTTTTACCTTAGCCTTCTACCTTTTGCCATCAGTCTTTCACGGATCCGGGTATCAATTAGGATAACATACTCAATATAATCGTCTAGATCCATAGGAAAGTCTTTAGCTGCAATTTCATCTTTAATCTGGTCACTCAGACCCTGGGCGAAGGCTGTCAACAACGCCTCATTGTTCCAACCTACCTCTGCTGCCAAGGTGCGGAATTCAATGGCATAGTCGCTAACCGTACACCTGCCCTGCCGTATTTCCATGAGGCATTTAGCAGCAGAGGTGGTTCTACCAGGGGGTTCAAACACTCTCCAAAAAGACTGCACAAATTCCCTGAAACTTTTTGTGCAAGGCTTTGAGCTCTCTCATAAAGGATTGGCCCATGCCAGGGCTCTACCAGTCAGCAGGGATATCATAAACCCAACTTAACTGCGGTCACTGGGAAAGAAATGCGCAGTCAGTTCCATAAATATTTCAAGTTGATTGATAAACCCTCTGCACAGGTTCGGATCACCATCATATCTGAGTGGCAACGGAGCCGTAGCGGTTAACCCTTTAACTGCATTCCCTGAGGGCATGGTATCTCTCTCCGGTGTCTGACCTGGGGAGATCACCGGACACAGGATAGAATTATCTGAGAGCACAGTGCGTTCAAGAATGGTTTGGATCGCTACCGCTAGCTGATCCAGGCGTTGCTCATGTACATCCATCCTCCAATGGATGTTCTGTGTATTACCCTCGCTCTTATTATCTGAGGTCATGGCCCTTTCGTACTATCACGGTTTCTTATGACTCTCAGACACAGAGTTTGGTAAAAACACATAGTACTGGTGCGCGGAATGACATACAGGCTCTACCGGCCCTGCCATTACCAGGTAAGGCAACCTTAGCTGGCACAAGATGGTAACAGGTTCTACCGGCCTTACCAATATACCAGGCAGGGCAGCCTGGAGACTAGTGCAATGAAGAGAAGGCTCTACCGGCCTTGCCAATATACCGGGCAAGGCAGCCTGGAGACAGGTACCATGAATGGAAAAGGCTCTACCGGCCTTGCCAATATACCGGGCAAGGCAGCCAAGGGACTGAGACTACACGTAATGAGGCTTTACCGGCCTTGCCAATATACCGGGCAAGGCAGCCAAGGGACTGAGACTACACGTAATGAGGCGTTACAGGCCTTGCCAATACCGGGTAAGGCAACCCAATAAGGAATAGAGATGACAGGTTCTACCGGCCTTACCAATACCGGGCAAGGCAGCCTAGACTGCTGATCTGCTGATAAGGATGGCAGCACTGGTGGCCGTGGTGACTGGCTAGGTGGAGAGACCAGTCACCTAAGATGACAAGCAAGGCCTATAGGAAATACAGAATGAAATAGACTGCCAGTCATACATGAATGGATCAAATACGAGCAGCATACCTCAGTCACAACCGGTGCTGAGAGATCATGCAACTAGCTACCGGTTTATACACGGAGCGAACCAGTACCCGCGTACTGGAATAATCAATGACTCTACCGGTGCATCAGCAGCTGGTTACAGTGGAGCGAACCAGTACCCTCGTACTGAAATAACCAATGATTCTACCGGTGCCTCAGCAGCCGGTTACAGTGGAGTGAACCAGTACCCGCGTACTGGAATAACCAATGAATCTACCGGTGCATCAGCAGCCGCTTACAGTGGAGCGAGCCAGTACCCGCGTACCGGAATAACCAATGACTCTACCGGTGCATCAGCAGCCAGTTACAGTGGAGCGAACCAGTACCCGCGTACTGAAATAACCAATGACTCTACCGGTGCCTCAGCAGCTGGTTACAGTGGAGAGAACCAGTACCGGCGTACTGGAATAACCAATGATTCTACCGGTGCATCAGCAGCCGGTTACAGTGGAGCGAACCAGTACCCACGTACTGGAATAACCAATGACGCGACCGGTGCATCAGCAGCCGGTTACAGTGGAGCGAACCAGAACCCGCAAACTGGAATAACCAATGACTTTACCGGTGCATCAGCAGCCGGTTACAGTGGAGCGAACCAGTACCCGCGTACTGGAATAACCAATGACTCGACCGCTGCATCAGCAGCCGGTTAAAGTGGAGCGAACCAGTACCCACGTCCTGGAATAACCAGCAACTGAATAAAAATGTCGCCAGGACCACAGGAGGAAACAGGCACCTCGTAGACGATACAAGCAGGAACCCAGCCGAGGATGAGGAGGAACAGCTCTGCGGACGGTAACCGGATCTGGAACGGCAGCAGGAAATAGCAGCAGGTACAGCAACCCCAACCGGATCAGGAACGGATGCAGGAACCAGGCAACTGGAAAGCAGGAACTAGATGACCACCGGCAAGCAGGAACAGCGACAAGGCCCAGGAACTACAGGAACTCAATACAGGTGCAAACAGCATAGAGACAACACAAAAGGGCACCCAAAGGGTGCCCAAGCTCAGTCTAAATAGGCAATGCAGGGCAGGCTGAAGGCAAGCAGCCAATGGAGAGCCCCCTACAGGTAACTGACATGAAAAGGCAGCAATCACGGGCACCGTGATAGTAACCAAATGGGCATAGAGTTGTAATTTTCCTCTGCGTATCACCCACAGACCAATGGGTCTGCTGAACGCTCCAACCAGGGGTCGGAGCAGTTTTTATGATGTTTTATCTACAACCATCACGATAACTGGGCTGACTTGTTGCCATGGGCTGAGTTCACCAGAAACTGTGCTGTTTGCTCTTCCTCCGGGAGCTCATCCTTTCTCATCAACTATGGGTTTCAACTTGCTTGCTCCCAGACACATTTCAAGCACAGCAGATTCCAGTTCTGGATGAGCACATTAGGCAACTCCATTCCATGTGGGCACAAGTCCAGAATTCTCTCAGTGACGCTTTTCAACGAGTTCAGCGGCATGCCAACAACAGACGGCTGCCGGCACCTGTGTTCCAAGTGGGGGACCGAGTGTGGTTGTCCTCCAAGAATCTAAAGTTACAAGATCCACGTGGCAAGTTGGCTCCTAGGTTTGTGGGTCCGTTCCGGTGCTTCGTAGGATGAGCCCTGTTGCCTATGCCTTAGAGTTGCCTGCCTCTAAGAGAATCTATAACGTTTTCCATGTATTCCTTCTCAAGCCCCTGGTGTGTAACCGCTATACCATCACCCAGGCAGTTACTGCTCCAGTGCGTATTGAGAACCACGATGAATATGAAGTACAGAGCATTCTAGATTCACACAGATACCGTGGACAGATCCAATACCTGGTACACTGGAAGAGATATGGTCTAGAGGAACGCTCATGGATAAACCATTCTGACATTCATGCTGCACTATTGTTGCGCAGATTCCATGCTAAACTAGCAGCTAAGCCCAGACCTTCATCAAAACGGGGGGGGGGGGGTTGTTGAGAGGGGGGTACAAACACGGTGCCCGTGATCCTTGAGCGACATTCTAACTTCCTGTTTACACTGGCTGCATTCTTATTGGCTCAGGGCTGTTGCTCCTCCCAGGGTTTGCTATACCGGTGCCCGTTCGTGGTGTATTCGTATCTAGCATTCTGAAGTGATTGTTCCTGTTTCCCGTGTATGACCCGGCTCGCCTGACTACGCTTGGTTTCTGGCGTTACTGATTCCGATTCCATTACCGACTAGGACTGGCTGACTATCACCGTGTGTACCAAACCGGCTTGGCTGAGTAACCGATTCCGTTGCCGACTAGGACTGGCTGACTAACTCCTTGTGTACCGAACTGGAGTGGCTGAGTATCTGATTCCGTTACCTACTGGGACTGGCTGACTACTCTGTGTATTCCGACGTGGCTGGGCTACTTCTGGCCGTCCATTTAGACTGGTTGTATCCTCCGTGTGTACCGACCTGGTTGAGTTGCTGTTCTTGCCACTACCGGGACTTGCCGTTAGTCCCATTGGTCCATTAGGGCTACCGATTACTGTCTGCCTACGTTATGTGCGCGCTTACCATAGCGCCGGTCGTCCCATAGCTCCTTTAGCCATCTGGAGCTTGCTTGGGCCTATCACTCACCAGTGTCTGTGTTGCCTCCGGTGACCCTGTGCTATAGGGTCCAGTCTAAGCCAGACATCTGCCCGAGTTGCCTATACCTACCCTAGTGATCTAGGGCCCGTTATGTCCAGTGTCTAGTCTCCGTTGCCCCAGTTAACCCTAGCGTGCTAGGGCCTAGTCGCTGCCAGTTCTCTATCTCTGTTGCCTTCATTAACCCTAGCGTTCTAGGGTCTAGCAACTGCCAGAGTTGCCTCCGTGTTGCCTCAGTATACCCTAGCGTTCTAGGGTCAAGCCACTGCCAGAGTTGCCTCCGTGTTGCCTCAGTATCCCCTAGCGTTCTAGGGTTGTCCGCTGCCTAGCCTTATCGGTGTTGCCTCATTAACACTAGCATTCTAGGGTTATACCGCTGCCTAAGCCTTATCGGTGTTGCCTCATTAACCCTAGCGTTCTAGGCTTGTACTGCTGCCTAAGTCTTATCAGTGTTGCCTCGTTAACCCTAGCGTGCTAGGGTCCTCTCGTGGCTGAGTCCTGTCCGTGTTGCCTCCGTTAACACTATCTGGGTCAGTTCTCTGCCAGAGTCTTTGTTGCCTATAATCCTCTAGGCCACTAGGGGTTTGCCCTGCAGGTGCCCTTCGCTTATGCCACCTATTGCAGAGTGGAGCTGTTGAGGAGTTCCTGGTTCCTGCTTGCTGTTGTATCCTGCCTGCTGGTCCTAGCTATTACAGTTCTGACATATTATTTCTCTGTGTGTTTTTCTCACCCTGACCTGTGTCAGATGTGTAAGGTACCTGGTATGGACCTCATGTGGACCTGAGTGGGGTACTTGCTTATTATTTCTCAATAAAGCTTTTTAACCTTAACTGACTGTCTGAGTGTTCTTTACAAAAACCGTGACAGTCACATGCCAAACAGCCAAAACTGCAAAAACTACAAAAAAAAAAGACCTGTACTCCTCCATACCAATGTGCAAATGTGTGCCTTGTCTTGAGCATCTATAATAACACTGTTAATAAATATGAGGATTTAGTTCCATAATTTGACTAAACAATGTTAAAGCTTGCCAACCCCAATCAAGGTACCTCAGTATCTGACAATTCCTAATCTCATGTACCTGTAGAACCCTATCTAGATTAAAAATGTACACCTTGGAAATGTGTCTGTCCCTTCACATGTTTTTTGAACTGTCCCATGCCAATGTTCTGGTATCACTGTGCCCGTGATTCTGGCATTTTGCTTGCCTGTTCTCTTCCTTGTGATTGACTGGTGGTAGCATGGCGGGTGACTACTTCCTGGTTACTCGCGAGTCATTCTGAGTGCTCGCTATTTTATTGTTCCACCTTGACTGACCTATTTGGACTCCGCCTCCCAGAGAGGCCTTATATGCTGCGTCCTACCATTGCCTCAGTGCCCTTTCGTGGAGCACCTGAGCGCATTCTGAGTCTCCAGTTGTGATCCGTTCCTGGCCTCTGAATCTGTTTTGTGTATGACCCTGGCTCCAGCTGACTACCAATTTGTGCCTGAACCTTTGGCCTGGCTGACTGACCGCTCCGTACCAACTTTGGTTTGTCCGACTACCCGCTCCATGTATAACCTTTGGCCTGGCTGACTGCCTGCTCAGTGCTAAGTACTTTGGCTTTGTCTGACTTCCTGCTCCGTGCTAGTACTTTGGCTTGTCTGACTGCCCAAATCGTTTTGACCATTGGCTGGTTTGTCTCGCTTTCGCTCCCTGGGGCCTGGAACCCTCCTTGCAGGTTCTTAGTCTCAGTCCTTGGTCGGGTAGGTCCTGTCCATAGTTCAGCAGTGCTTAGTCCTAACAGGGATTGTTGTGCCCCTAGTGTTCTAGGGTGCGTGGTAGTTTCTGTAACCCTAGCATCCTGAAGGTGTGGGCCTTCAGTTTCCTCTCTGCTGTAGAGCACGCTTACCACTATTGCTACCTTTGTGGTTCTTCTCACTAGATTGCTCCAATCCTGTTCATTAGTCTGGCTAGGTTCAGTGTCAGCTTCTGGTAGTGGACTGCGCACTGTCCCCAAGCCTGACCCCGGGAGGGTTGGAGAAGTGTCTATCTTTAGTTTTCTTGTGTTTGATTCTTAATAAAGTGGAACTGATTTTATGTACCTGTCTGAGTCATTATTTGCAAGTCCCTGTGACATCTGGCTTTGCTGCCAGTTTTGAGCAGAAATTACTACAGGATATTTGGCCTGTGGGGGTATTATTTATTGTTTTCCTCCATTACCTTGTGCTTTTCCTGTTACTTGATTTGTTGTGTAGGTGTCCATTGACACTCGAGGTTGTATCTGTTCCTCTCTGTCCAAATTGGTCTATTTGTGAATGATTTTTCTCTTTCTGCCCCTGGAACTTTGGAGGATGGCTTTGGTATATCACAATGGTCCCTGTGTTCCATATTACAAGAAAGGAAAAAGGGGATTTATGTGCACAGCATTTACTGAGAAATTCTTCTTTTCTTAGACCATATGGAGCACAGGACTTCCCTCCCAGAGAAAAAAAAGAGTTGTTTGATTTCCATACTGGGGATGCTTTGGGTTATTTTGTATAGATGAACCCCTTTCCTACCTCATTTCTGTTTTTTGCTATCTATGCTATTCATTAACCCTTCGTGTCCAATGACGTGCCTGGACCGACACGCTGGTCCTACACTTAAGGTCCTGGCACGTCAAGAGTTAACTCTCCCATTGCCGCCGCTGTGCACAATGGGAGAGACGTGGGCTTGCTGTTATTAGTTGCTACCTAGTTTCAGCAAATGCCTGCATTGTTGATATATGTGATTCACTAAAATAGCAAATCACGTGTATTAGAATGCATACGACAGAAGCTTCTGTCACATCTCTCTGTCTCCCTCCTCCTCAGACACAAATCTGAAGAGAAGAGACAGAGATTGTTACTGTGTGTCCTGTGTTCCTGTCAGCATTGCAGAGTTGAAACATTGTTTAAAAAAATAAAAAAATAGAATTTTTTTTTAACATTTGATCACTGTAATACAGTGATCAATAGATTCCCCCCTTTGATCACTCATTTTAGTGATCAAGTGCTGCAGATCTGCTTCTGCTGATCTGTGGTATTTTTCTTCCCCCCCCCCATTGAAATCCTTTTTTTTTTTTTATAATTTTTTTTTTTGTATTTTTAGGTAGTTTAATAGTTTAGTTAAGTAATTTTAGTGAGGCTAGGTAGGTTTAGAGGGTACATGGGTTAGGGTAAGTTTTAGTGTTGAATTTAGGTAAGATTTAGGTTTAGGGAATTAATTAATTTTATTTAATAAAACTTGAATTTGTTAAAATATTTAGGCTTTTTAGTTTAGATAGTTACTTTCAGTGGGGCTAGGTAGGTTTAGTGTGTACGTGGGTTAGGGTAAGATTTAGTATTGAATTTAGGTTTAAAAGTTAGGGTTTGGTAAAAAAAAAAATAATAATAATATATATATATATTAGGGTAAGGTTTAGGGTTAGAATTAGGCACAGAAAAAACAAAACAAAACAAAAAATTATAAGAGGATTTTAGTCTTACCTGTTAAATCCTTTTCACATACAGGTTACTGGTAACTCCGGGAGGCGATCCGCCCCTTTAAGTAGGCAGGAACATTTCTCCAAATGTATGCAGGGGGTGGAGCTTCCCCTCCCTCCTTAGCTGCTCCCAGTCAGCTTGATGCCAGAATGATTTGTGACCCTACTAACTGACCAGAGAAAGGAGAGAAGAAGAAGACTCCTGTGAGCATGCCCCGAAGGACTCCCCCAACTTGCCACAGGAGAGCCAAGCATGGTCTCTTGACAGGGTGGGAGACCAGTAACCTGTATGGACTAAGTGAAAAGGATTTAACAGGTAAGACTAAAATCCTTTTTTCACTGTAGTCCAATACAGGTTACTGGTAACTCTGGGATGTCCAACCATTGAGTTACCCTGAGGTGGGAAGAAGGCAAGGACCAGGCGCAAGGCCCCCAAAGTCACCAGGACCTCCATGGACCTACCGGTCAGAGATCCCATCAAAACAGAAGTGTCAACGGACACCAACTAGGGGTAAAAACCAACCCCAGGAACTGTTACACAGCACACTGAACTAGAGCCAACAGGGCTCAACAGTACGGAAGCACAAAGGACCACAGAAGAAGAAGAAGATCCTAGACAGGCAGAACTGCCTCCAGGACCTTCCTCCCAAAGCTGGCATCAGCCGATGCCAGCACATCCACACGGTAGTGCTTCGAGAAAGTGTGCACAGAGGACCAAGTGGCCGCCCGGCACAGTTGATCAGCAGACGCTTGATTTTTGTAGGCCCAAGAGGCCCCAATGGACCTGGTAGAATGGGCCGTAACCCTGAAGGGAACATGCTTGTTCCTCAATTCATACGCCTTAGAAATAGTAGACTTAATCCAAGATGCAATAGTCAATTTGGATGCCGGTCTCCCAGCCCTAGGGCCCTCCAGAATGACGAACAGAGCGTCAGACTTCCTGATGGATTCCGTGCGATGCACATAAAACTTGAGACAACGCACAACATCCAACAAATGGAGATCCTTCTCCTTATCAGAAGAGGGGTTAGGGCAGAAAGAAGGCACCACAATCTCCTGATTAATGTGGAACTCGGAAACCACCTTCGGCAAAAACTCCTTGGAGGTATGAAGGACCGCCTTGTCCTTGTGAAACACCAAATAGGGAGGTTTACAGGAGAGGCCTTGTAACTCCGCCACCCAGCGTACAGACACGATGGCCAAAAGAAAGGCCATCTTCCAAGACAAAAGGCATAAAGGAATCGTAGCCAAAGACTCGAAGGGAGGACGCTGAAGAACTCCAAGACCAGATTAAGATCCCACTGAGGAGTCGGACTCCGAAATGCGGGACGTACATGAGCAACGCCCTGGAAGAAGATCTTGACATCAGGAAGCATAACAATGCGTTCCTGGAAAAAAACAGAAAGTGCCGAAGACTGAACCTTAAGAGAACTCAGGCTGAGTCCTTTATCCACCCTGTCCTGCAGAAAAGCCAGGACAGTAGGAAGGTGAAAATCATGAGACAGGTCCCTGTCATCACACCAAGAGAGAAAGATTGACCAGACCCTGTGATAGATCTTGGAAGAAACGGGCTTACAAGCACGAAGCATGGTAGAAACCACAGCAGAAGAAAAACCCTTCTTCTTCAAAATAGAGGATTCAACCTCCAGGCCGTCAAATGGAGACGATGAACGTCCTCCTTGCATAGGTACCCCTGAATCAGAAGATCTGGACGAGATGGAAGAAGAAATGGCTCTGCCACCGACAGAGCCAGAAGGTCCGGATACCAAGACTGATGAGGCCAGTTTGGAGCGATGAAGATGACCGGACAACGCTCCACCTTCAGCTTCTGGATCACTCTGATCAACATTGGAAGAGGGGGAAAGATGTAGGCTAGGGGAAACACCCAAGGAATCGACATGGCGTCGACCGCCAGAGCCAGCGAGTCCCTCCACCTGGAGCAGAACGTCGGAACCTTCCTGTTGTGTCTGGTCGCCATCAGATCCACCAAAGGAACACCCCACATCTGAGTCAGAAGCTTGAACACCTCCGGATGGAGCTCCCACTCTCCGCTGTCGACTGTGTGACGACTGAGAAAGTCTGCCATGACGCTGTCTACACCTGGAATGTGCACTGCAGAAATAGTGGAAACATGGACCTCCGCCCAGGACAGAATGGCCTTTATCTCTAGCCACACGGCGAGACTTCTTGTCCCGCCCTGCCTGTTGATGTAAGCCACGGCGGTGGCATTGTCGGATTCCACTCTGACAGAACAGTCCTCCATTTGAGATTCCCAATGGCGTAGAGCATGGAAAATCGCCCGAAGTTCCAGGATGTTGATGGAGAGAAGAGACTCCTCCAAGGACCACTTCCCCTGAGCGCTGAAGCGACCCAGGACAGCTCCCCAGCCCAAGAGACTGGCGTCCGTCCTGACCGTAGTCCAGTAGGGTACCCGAAAGGGTCTCCCCTTCAAGAGATGGGAAAGGTCCAACCACCATTCCAGGCTCAGCTCCACATGAGGAGGAAGAGATACTAACAACTTCTGGTGATCTGGACGATCCCTGCACGTCTGGATCACGAACCTCTGAAGTTCCCTGGTTTGAGCCATCGCAAATGGCACCGCCTCTATCGTGGAGATGAACTTCCCCACCAGGGAAAGCAACTTCGGAACTGGAATGCACTCGAGAGGCAGGACCCCCGATACTTGCTGAGCAATCTGATGCGCTACTTCCTCCCGCAGAAATACCATGCCCTTCTGAGTGTCGAACAGCAGACCCAGGAAGATGAGGCTCTGAGATGGGGACAAGTCCGACTTGTCCAAGTTCACAATCCACCAGTGGTGAGTGAGTACCTGAATGCAGGTCTGAACCTGCCGGTGAAGAAGATCCGCAGACTCTGCCTTCAAAAGCAAGTCGTCCATGTACGGAGTCACTCTCACTCCATCCTGATGAAGGACGGAGATCAATGCCCCCAGAACTCTTTGGAAAACCTGGGGAGCAGGTGTCAGCCCAAAAGGAAGAGCTGAGAACTGAAAGTGACCCCTGGCGCAGGCGAACCTCAGATACTGCCTGCTCGCTGGATGAATGGGGATATGTAGATACGCATCCTGTAGGTCCAGAGAAGCTAGGAACTCCCCTGTGGACATGGCGGCGATCACAGTGCGCAGAGATTCCTGACGATAGTGAGACTTCACCACAAAGGAATTGAGATCCTTGAGATCCAAAATGGGACGGCCCCCGCCATCCTTCTTGGATACCACAAAAAGGTTGAAGTAAAACCCCGAACCCATGTCCCCAGGAAGCACTGGCTCCAGGACCTCTTTGTCCAAAAGATCCTGAATAGCGCCTTCGAACAACCTCAGTTTCTCTGCATCCTGCGGAGAACGAGTGAGATGAAAACGAAGGGGGGGGGAAGGGAAAAGAAAGGGATCCTGTAACCCTCTGAGACCACCTGTAAAACCCATGGGTCCGACACGGATGCTTTCCAAACCCTAAGAAAGAGGTGGAGACGTCCACACACGGCAGAGTGCGGACCCGGGTTCGGCGAGTCATGCCGAAGCAGGCTTGGAAGACTTGGACTTGGAGGCAACCTTGGGCTTCCAGGACTGCTTGGGCTTGGAGGAGGGGTGAGGATCGGACGGAACTGTCTTGGAGGATGAACGTGCCTCCGCCTGAAAGGAACGAAAGGACCGGTAATGCTTAACCGGCAACTTTTTCTTGAAGACCAACGGCAAATGGGTACTCTTACCTCCAGTAGCCTCACTGATCAGCTCCTTGAGCTCAGAACCAAACAGGGAAGTTCCCTGGAAAGGCAAAGAAAACAAAACCTTTTTAGATGCAGTGCCAGCGGACCAAATCAGCGCGCGCCTGGCCACCACAGAAGAAGTGGAGGCCCTAGCCATCATGCGGACAGCATCAAAGGCAGCATCAGAAACATAGTTCTGCACTTCAGAAATATTGGCAAGCAAACGCAGCTGCTCTGAAACCGGCGCGTCCTGATGGACCGCCTTGGTGAGTTGCTCAGTCCAGACCGCAATGGCCCGGTTAACCCACACCACAGCAAAGGTCGGTCGCATAGCAGTGCCAATAGACGCAAAAATAGACTTGAGGCAAACCTCCAACTTTTTATCCGTCCAGTCCTGCAAGGCAGAAGCATCAGAAACAGGCAAAGCAGTTGATTTAGACAGTCTAGACACAGGAGCATCCACCTTGGGAGGATGAACCCATTTAGCCAGTTCAGCCTCAGAAAAGGCATAAAGTTTAGCAAACTTTTTTGAAACTGAAGAAGACTTATCAGGATTCTTCCAAGCATCGGAAACCAAACGTTCCAGAGTAGGGTTAGGAGGAAAACAAGTAACAGCTTTTGCCGGTTTCTGAAAGACATCAGTTGGGTCAGAGGGAACCTCTTGATTCAAGGGAAGGTTGAGGGCGGACAGAACAGCCCGAATTAGGCCCTCTGCAGAAAAATCAGGGTCACATTCAAAGGGGTCACCAACAGACCTGGTAGACTCAATAACAGTACCATCCTCACCATCAGAATCTAGCAACAATTCTTCCTCAGAAGAATCAGACACGTGAGGGGCCCCCTGTGGTTTAGGCAGGGAGGTCCTGATGGTAGAGGGGGTCTGCCATAACTGCAGTGCTCCCTGTACCTGAGAGGGAAAGAGTTGAAGAGTGGACCTGAGATCCCTAGTTGCAGCCTTGAACTCTTTCACCCAAGCTGGCTCTATAGCATGACTGGAAGGCCCTGGGTTGCTGTCAGGACCTTCTGAGCATGCTGTGCACAAATGACCAGAGAATTCCCTAGGCAGGCCTGAATGACAGGAGGAGCAATGCGCAATGGGGGAAACTGAAGCCCCAGCCTCCTTAGTCTTAGGTCTAGTACCAAGCTCCAGAGGAGTAGACATACTCACAGTGTCAGATATACCCCACTGACAGAAATCACCCAATTAAAGTGTGAAAGATTAACGATTCACCCCAGAAACGTTTAAAACTAAACTTATCTGGCAAGCGAAGGGTTAATCAGCGGAGGAGAGGAGAAGGTCAGGTCCCTGCGTAGTATACTCGATGAGAAGAACTCACAAAATGGCTGCCGCGACGGGAGCCAATCAGAAAAAAGGGAACGAAGCAAGCGCTCATGGGAATAGTAGTTTGTCTCATAAAGTACCCGAAAACAGTGCCCGAAGCCCCCCAAGTCACCCAACACACTTGACTAGTGAACCGGATGAAAGAGCAAGGGAAGACAAACAAAATGAGCCCACTCTGAGATCGCTAGGTGGAGCGGTTCCAGAGATACGTACCACACAGTGTAAGCCCATAGAGAGTAAAGGAACAATGGCGGCTATGCGGTAAAAGCGAACATAAAATTTAATAAAATTAATCCCAAGTATAAAAAGGTTAAAAGCACATATGTAACACATGTACATGAGGAGAAAACACTATCCCATAAAGAAAGTATAAGAAAACCCCTAATAAACGTGTCAAACCAGCAGACAAAGGGTTAAAATGCCACAGACTGCTCCAAAACTCACAGACAAACACCCATATACAATAAATAAGTATATATATATAAACACCCAATGAGTGCCGGAGTGCGCAATGAGGACTCCCAAATACAAGCCCAAAAAGGGACACTGTGGGATAAGTGGACCTTCAGCACTCAAAGTGTGGCTCACCTTTCTGCAAGTCTTCTGTCTTCAGGTCACCATGCAAAGAAAGGATTACCCCAAAGGATAATCCCCCAGGGAAGTACTTGAAATCAAGTTGTTCCCCCATCAGGGCTTAAGGTCCACTGGAAAATCCCTGGACACTGACCTAGCCACTTTGGAGAGGGCATTTGTCAGCCATGGTAACCCGCCTAATGGTGGTATTCCATATTTGACAGAAAAATAACAAAATACTAAAACTGAAGAGAGATGTTCTCCACCTGGTGGGAACACACCCAGGAACAAATCATTTTGGCATCAAGCTGACTGGGAGCAGCTAAGGAGGGAGGGGAGACTCCACCCCCTGGATACATTTGGAGAAATGTTCCTGCCTACTTAAAGGGGCAGATCACCTCCCAGAGTTACCAGTAACCTGTATTGGACGACAGTGAAATATAGTTTTATTGTAGGAATAGTGACTGGTATAAGAAGGTTGCCATTTTCCTGATACAGACTGTCGTTTATAATTCATATGTAATGTTTAAATTGGCAAACCCCAGTAAAAAAAAATCACTTTTTTGCAAATCCAAATGCATGTCATTTCTCCTTTTTGGTTTGAAGGGGCAACAGCAGTTTTACAGTAGAGACCAGGTTTAAGACACTATGCATTTAAAATCCCCCAACCCCTCAAAAGAGTAAACCACAGAAACGCTGCAGGGTGTGCTACTCCAATGGCAAACAGACAGAAACCACCTTCTACTGTCTTGATTGCCCTACAAAACCTGGGCTCTGCATTGGTGACTGCTTCGAGCAGTATCACGTACATGCAATGCAGTAATTGTGTAATTTAGTTATTTGGCTATGCTTTCCCCCTGAAATATCCTGCCCCCCCCAAAAAAAAAACACATCCCTCCTTAGATCTAACACTACGAAAATATAATGGGAACAACCATGTTTTTTGCATGTCTGAAAATGGAAACAAGCATGTTCTCAACTGAACCCAGTAAATCCCCCATTTTACCATCAATCTCTCGTAAAACTTTATTGAAATTTAAAAAATCTGCGTTTTTCATGCTTCAAATCTACATCGAAATTGAAATCTAAGTGTGAAAAACGCTGATTTTTTAATCATCAATCCCTCGTAACACTTTATTTAAATTAAAAAAATCAACTTTTTCACACTTAGATTTCAATTTTGATGTAGATTTCAAGCATGAAGAACGCTGATTTTTTAATTTAAATAAAGTTTTATGAGGGATTGATAATTAAAAAAATAGGATTTTAGTCTTACCTGTTAAATCCTTTTCACTTAGTCCATACAGGTCACTGGTACAATGGGAGGCGTCAGTCCCCTTTAAGTAGGCAGGAACATTCTCTAAATGTATGCAGGGGGGTGGAGCCTCCCTTCCCTCTTAAGGTGACTCATCCAGTCCCGCCCCCAGAATTGTTTGAGAACGAAGTAGACTAGATAGAAGAAGGAAAGAAGACTCCTGTGAGCATACCCCAAAGGTCTCCCACTGAATGCCACAGGAGAGCCGAGCATGGTCTCTTGACAGGGTGGGAGACCAGTGACCTGTGTGGACTAAGTGAAAAGGATTTAACAGGTAAGACTAAAATCCTATTTTCACTGTCGTCCAATACAGGTCACTGGTACAATGGGATGTACAAACATTGAGCTTTCCCAGAGGCGGGAAGAAGGCAAGGACCAGGCGCAAGGCACCCAGAGACACCAGGACCACCATGAACCTAATGGTCAGAGGTTCCAACAACACGGAAGTGTCAACGGACACCAACTAGGGGTAAAACAGACCCCAGAAACTGGTACACAGCATACTGAACTAGAGCCCACAGAGCTCAACAGTAAGGAATCACTGAGAACTACAGAAGAAGAAGGCCCTAGACAGCGAAACTGCCTCCAGGACCTTCCTCCCAAAGCTGGCATCAGTAGAGGCCAGCACATCCGCACGGTAGTGCTCCGAAAAGGCGTGTACAGAAACCCAAGTGGCCTCCCAGCACAGCTGGTCAGCACGTGCTGGATTCTTGTAGGCCCAAGAGGCCCCAAGTGACCTAGTAGAAAGAGCAGTAACCCGAAAGGGAACACGCTTATTCCTCAGTTCGTAAACTTACGAATAGTAGACCTATCCAAGATGCAATGATTACCCTGGATGCCCGTCCCCCTGCCCTAAGACCCTCAGGAATGACGAACAGAGCGTCAGACTTCCTAATGGACTCAGAGCGATGAACATAAAACTTAAGACAAAGCACAACATTCAACAAGCGGAGATTCCACTCCGTGTCAAAGGAAGGATTAGGGCAGAAAGAGGGCACCACAAGAGCCTGATTGATGGGAAACTCTAGACCACCTTAGGCAAGAACTCCATATAAGCACGAAGCACGGCTTAATCCGTGTGGAACACTAGATAAGGTGGTTCACAAGACAGAGCCTGGAATTCCGCCACCCGGCGAACTGAAACAAAAGCCAGAAGGAAGACTATCTTCCAAGACAAAAGTGTAAAGGAATAGTAGCCAAGGACTCGAAGGGGGGCGCTGAAGAACCCCCGAAACCAAACAAGGTCCTACGGAGGAGCTGGACTCCTAAAGGTAGGACGACCATAAGCCACACCGTGGAAGAGAATCCTGACATCAGGAAAAACAGCAAACGCTCCTGGAAAAAGACAGAGAGCACCGAAGTCTGGACTTACAGAGAACTCAGACTGAGTTCCGTATCGAGACCGTCCTGCAAAAAGGCCAGGACAGTAGGAAGAGGAAAAGCATGAGACAGATCCCTGTCAGCACACCAGGACACAAGGTCGACCAGACTCAGCGATAGATCTTGGAAGAAACGGGCTGAGAAGTGCGCAGCATAGTAGCCGCCACAGCAGGAGAAAACCCCTGTCATCCCAAAATCGAGGATTCAACATATAGGCCAACAATTTGAGCCGAAGAACATAGTCATCCACAGAGAACCCTGTAGAAGAAGAAGAGCTGGACAAGAGGAGAGCCAAAATGACACTACCACGGATAGGGTCAAACCCCCAGATACCATGGTTGACAATGTCAATCCAGAACAATTGAAAACATCGGATAACATACAATTACAATGTCCGTAACACCCATATTAACATAGGGAGAGAAGAAAGATGGCCAGAGAGGACGTCCAAGGAAGGACATTGCATCAGCAACAGAATTAAGGAGTCTCTCAACAGAGAGCAAAACGGCGTAACCTTCCTGTTGCGTCCCATTGCCAGCAGACCCACTGGGGAATTCCCCATCTCAAACTAGGAGACGAAACACATCCTAATGCAGGTCCATGTTCCAATGTCGACTGCGTGACGACTGAGGAAGTCTGTCAAGACGGTGTCCACTCCTGGAATGAGCACTGCAGAATGACAGGAACAAGAACCTCTGCCTAGGACAGAATGGCCTAGACCTCTAACCAAGTGGCGACACTTCGTGTCCCTCCCTGACTGATGAAATAAGCCACTGCCGTGGCATTGTTGGACTCGTCCACCAGGTGAAGCACACGAAGATGGAAAGAAGGGACTCCTTCATGAACCACTTCCCCTGGGCGCTAAAACGACCCAGAACAGTTCCCCAGTCCAGGAGGCTGGCATCCAATAAGACGTTGGTCCAGAGGGAAGTAGAAAAGATCTACCCAGTAGGAGATGGAAAAGGCCCAACCACCTACTCCAAGCTCAACTCGACCTGAGGAGAGAGAGCGTTAGCTTCAGAAGATCTGATCGGACCTCCATATTACAAACCTCGAGGTTCCCTGGCGTGTACCATGGCAAATGGAACCGCCGCAATCGTGGAGATGAACCACCCCACCAGAGAAATAACCTCAAGGCCAGTATCCGATCGCGGGATAGGATCATAGGATCCTTCGAGTAAGTTGATGATTACCTGGTCCGGTAGAAAAACCATGGACCTCCAAGATCGAACAGAAGACACAGGAGGTGAAACAGAACAGGGTCTAACTAACCCTATTTCACAATCCAACCATGAAAAGAAGGAACAGAATACAGGCCTGGACCTGCTGAAGAAGAAGAAGGCCCACAGCTGATGCTTGCGTAAGGCAAGTGGTCCGTGAAGAAGAAGTGTGATGCCGTCCTGACAGAGGACGGATATCAAGACCCCCAGCCCCGTCGAAAACCTGGGGCTGATGACAGACCAATGGAAGGCCGCAACTGAAAATGACCACTGGTGCAGGCAAACCCAAATACTGCCTGTTCTCTAGAAGGACTGGGAAGTGCAAAGCGCATCCTAATGTCCAGAGGAGCTAGAAAATCCCCCGCAGCGATACTGTGAGCAGGTACTCCTGACGATAAGGAGACTGCACTACAAAGGAATTAAGATCTTTCAGATCCAAAATGAGGCGACATCCAACAACCCTTCTGTTTATTTATTAATTGTTGTTGGTCACCACAAAGAGGCTAGAATAGAATCCTGAACCCCTGAACGCAGGGGGGACCTATTCCAGGACATCCTTGCCCAGAGAACCGGAAAAGCTTCTTCAAAAAGACGGCTACTCTCGTTTACCTGAGGAGAACGAGAAGATAAAGGCGAAAAGGTGGGAAGGAAAAGGGATCTAGTATCCCTCAGACACCACCAGAAAGGCTCACAAGTCCGACACTGAATCATCCCACAGTGTCGAAAGACATTCCGAAGCAGTCACGAAATCCTGGGTTTGTAAACAGCCTAGGGCTGCAATTGCCTCATGTTCTGGGAGGAACGCGGAACAAATAGAACCACGAAAAGACCGGTTACACGTAAACGGCAACCCTTATATTTATTTATTTGTTTTGAAACCAAGGGTAGAAGAGGCACTAACCCCTAAAGCCCTTTAATCAATTCCTTAGTTCGGAACCAAACAAGGAAGTACCCTCAAAAGGCAAAGAAACGAAAACATTCCTGGAAGCAATGAGTGCAATTTCAAGTCAAAGCGCACGCCAAACCACCACAGAAGTAGTGGGGGCCCTTGCCCGGCATCAAGGGCAGGAGCAGAAAAATAGCTTTGATCTAAAGAGACAATAGCAAGGAGACACAATGACTCCGAAGTAAGCGCCTTCTGACGGACCTCCAGTGGGTTGCACAGTCCAGACCGCAACAGCCCGGTCAACCCATGCTACAGCAAAGGCTGGAAGCATAGCGGACCAAAAGAAGCGAAAATGAGCCTGAGGGGAACCTCAGTTACCTGTCAGTCCAATCTTGCAGTGTCAGAAACATGTAGACAGTAAGTGGAGACAGTCTAGATATGGGTGCGTCCACGTTAAGGGAATGAACCCATGTAGCCATATCTGTTTGAGAAAAGGGAAAAGGTTTAGCAATATTCTAGACACTGAAGAGGACTTGTCTGGTCCATGTTCAAGGGGCTTTACAGGCACCTGAAAAACATCAAAGGGAACAGAGTGAACCTCCTGAACCGATGGAATGTTGAGAGTGGGTAATACAGCCCTGATCAGGCCCTCAGTAGAGGGTTCAGGATCAGCTACAAATGGGTCCCTTAAGAGACCTGAAAGATTCCAAAGGAGCACCAATCCTCAACATTCCAAACTAGCAACAATTCTTCCTCAGAAGAATCTAATCAGGTGCTCCCTGAGGTTGAGGCAGGGAGGATCTGATAATCGAGGGGGTCTGTCTCAACTGAAATGCCCCCTGAATCTGGGATGCAAAGAGCTGTAAAGAGGACCCAGTTGCAGCCTTAAACTCTTGCACCCAAGCTGGCTCAATAGCATGGCTGGAAGGCCCTGGGTTGTTGCCAGAATCTCCAGCCTGCTGGGCAGAAATTACCAGAGAACACTCTAGGTAGCCCTGTGTGACAGGAAGAGCAGTGAGCAATGAGGTATACTGAACCCCAGCTTCCTTAGTCATAGGTCTAGTCCCTAGCTCCAGCGGTATAGACATTCATACATTGTCAAAATAACCAACTGTACAATGAATCACCCAATTGTAGTGTGTAAGATTGATATTTCACCCCAGAAACGCTAAATATAGACTGTTCTGGCAGGCGAAGGGTCAATCTGCAGAGGAGCAAAGGATTGTCCAAGCGCTGTATAGGATACTGATTGAGAAAAGTGCCCAAAATGGCTGCCGCGACGGGAGCCAATCAGAAATTAGGCGCGAATCGAGCGTTCATGGGAAATGTAGTTTTTCCCAAAAAGTACCCCAAAACAGCGCCCGAAGCCCCCCAAGCCCCCCAACACACTTGAACTATAAACCGGATGATAGAGCAAGGGTAGACAAGAAACATGAGCCCTCTCTGAAGTTGCTGTGTGAAGCGGTTCCAGAGATACGTCCCAAACAGTTTAAGCCCATTGAAAGTAAAGGAGCAATGGCATCTGTGCGGTAAAACGCGCCATAAAGGCGCAGTACATAATTTTTAATAAAAGTAACCCCCAAAGGGAAAAAGGTTAAAATACATAGTAAACACATGTACATCAGAATAAAACACTACCCTATAAAAGAAGTGTCCCAAAACCCCTTATAAAACTAGTCAAACTAGCAGAGAAAGGGTTAATATGCCATATAAACTGCTCCAAAACCACAGACATACACTTATGTATACAATATATATATATATATATATATATATATATATATATATATACATAAACACCCAATGAGTGCTGGAGTGCGCAATGAGAACTCCCAAATACAAGCCCAGTTAAGGGACACTGTGGGACAAGTGGACCTTCAGCACTCAAAGGGTGGCTCACCTTTTCCTGCAGATCTTCTGTCTTCAGGTCACCAGTGAAAGAGGAGTACCTCAGAGAGGAATCCCCAGGGAAGTTACTTGAAATCAAGATTATTCCCTCTTCAGAGCTTAAGGTCCACCAAAATGCTCTGGCTACTGAAACTAGCCACTTTGGAGAGGGCATTGTCAGTCCTGGTAACCCACCTAATGGTGGTATTCCATATTTGACAGAAAATAAAAAAGAAACTAAACTTGATTGAGAGATGTTCTCCACCTGTGTGTCTTACACAGGAACAAACAATTCTGGGGACGGGACTGGCTGAGTCACCTTAAGAGGGAAGGGAGGCACCACCCCCCTGCATACATTTAGAGAATGTTCCTGCCTACTTAAAGGGGACTGACGCCTCCCACTGTACCAGTGACCTGTATTGGATGACAGTGAAATCAGCGTTTTTCACACTTAGATTTCAATTTCAATGTAGATTTCAAGCTTGAAAAAAGCTGATTTTTTTAACTTAAGTAAAGTTTTACGAGGGATTGATGGTAACATGGCTAAGTAAAAATTTGAAAACATGCCTAAAATGAAAGCCTGGGGTGTCTACTTTCCAAAAATATACACTTTTTGGGTGAAATCTTAGAATGGAGCACTGTTACACAGCCTCAAATGAGACATGGCACCAGTTAAGCAAACTGTGAAAATTCAATGTTTGTTCAAAACTTGGCCTGTAGCTCCCCCAAACCTTGAAAAACTTATACATATGGGGTATTGCCATACTCAGAAGAAGTTGCTGAGGACTAAACAATGCATTTTTAAAAATCTTCACCTATCCTGTACTTCTAATTCATGTCAACATTGAAACCGAAGTGTGAAAAACACAGAATTTTTTTACTTACATAAAGATTTATGAAGGATTGGTGGTAAAATGGCTGCGTAAAAAATTTGAAAACATGCCTAAAATTAAAGCCTGGGGTGTCTACATTCCTAAAATATACACCTTTGGGGGGAAATCTTAGAGTGGAGCACTGTTACACAGCCCCAAATGAGATATGGCACCAGTGATGCAAGCTGTGAAAATTCAAAGTGTAAAACTGGAAACGCGCATTTTCCAATTTGGGCCCCGTAGCTCCCCCAAACCTTGAGAAACATATGCATATGGGGTATTGCCGTACTCAGAAGAAGGAGCTGAACACTAAACAATGGATATTTTTAAATTTTCAGCTATCTTGTGCTTGATATCAACAGTAATATTGAAATGTAAGTGTGAAAACAGCAAAGAAACAAAATATTGCCACCATTTTGAAAAACATTTCTGGAAAAATAGCTGCATAAAAAACTCAAAAATTCTCCTGATTATTTACCTTATGTTGTGTAGTTTTCAGAAACATATGCCTTTGTGGGACATTTTTGGTTCTGGCACCGTCAACTAAGCTATGATGCTCACATGCCAATTGTTGACAAATTTCAAATTGGAAATAATGGCAGCCATCTTGTAATATTTACCATGTAAATGTGAGGAAGGGATTGAAATACTAGGTATATGGGGTATTCTTATATTCAGGAGAAGCAAATGAATATATTTAGGGGTATTTTTTGTCATGAACTAATTGTATGCAAATCCTGACAGGAAAATATAAGCAAAATGTTATTTTTTTATTTTTTTGCTCTTTTTTTCTATTTTAATCTAATTAAACGATGAGGTATTCATATAATTGGGGTATCAAAAGAAAGCCCTACTTGTGCTTAAAAAACAGCATATAAATTGTGTGGGTGTACAAAGGGAATGAAAGAGAAAATATGATTGAACAAAGACATAGTCAAAAAAATAGGATTTTAGTCTTACCTGTTAAATCCTTTTCACTTAGTCCATACAGGTCACTGGTACCCTGGGAGGCGTAAGTCCCCTTTAATAGGCAGGAACAACTATGCAAATAATTTGCAAGGGGCGGAGCCTCCCCTCTTACTTAAGCCACCTTCTGGCCAGAGCCACTTTAGATTGATTTGAGACCCTAAAACTGACCTCAGGTAAGCAAAAAGAAAGACTCCTGTGAGCATGCCCGAACGGTCTCCCACTGAATGCCACAGGAGAGCCAAGACTGGTCCCTTGACAGGGTGGGAGACCAGTGACCTGTATGGACTAAGTGAAAAGGATTTAACAGGTAAGACTAAAATCCTATTTTCACTGTCGTCCAATACAGGTCACTGGTACTCTGGGATGTACAAACATTGAGCTGATCCAGAGGCGGGAAGTAAGGCAAGGACCAGGCGCAAGGCCCAAGTCACTAGAACTGTTATGACCAGTTGATAACATAGCCCAAACTGTAAGTGTCAACGGACACCAACCAAGGGAACAATCCCTGAACTAACACAGCACACGGAACTAGAGCCAACCGGGCTCAACAGTAAAGAAGCACTAAGGATCACAGAGCGGAAGACCTACACAGGCAAGACTGCCTCCAGGACCTTCCTTCCAAAACTGGCATCAGCCGAAGCCAGTACATCAACTCGATAGTGCTTAGAAAAGGTGTGCACAGAGGACCAAGTGGCCGCTCTGCACAGTTGATCAGCAGAAGCTTGATTCTTGTAGGCCCAAGAGGCCCCAATAGATCTGGTGGAATGGGCAGTCACCCGGAAGGGAACATGCTTATTCCTCAACTTATAGGCTTCACGGATGGTAGCCTTAATCCAAGAGGCAATGGTAACTTTGGAAGCCGGTCTTCCTGCCCTAGGCCCCTCAGGAATGACGAATAGAGCGTCAGACTTCCTGATAGACTCGGTGCGATGAACATAAAACTTGAGGCAACGCACCACATCCAACAGATGGAGATCTCTTTCCTTGTCAGATGAAGGATTAGGGCAGAAAGAGGGAACCACAATCTCCTGATTGATGTGAAACTCAGACACAACCTTGGGTAAGAATTCCTTGGTAGTGCGAAGCACAGCCTTATCCTTGTGGAACACCAGGTAAGGAGGTTTACAAGACAAGGCCTGTAACTCTGCTACCCGGCGCACTGACACAACAGCCAAGAGGAAGGCCATCTTCCAAGTCACAAGACGTAACGGAATGGAAGCCAAGGATTCAAACGGTGGTCGCTGAAGAACTCCCAGCACCAAATTGAGATCCCACTGGGGAGCAGGACTCTTAAAGGCAGGTCGAACATGAGTCACACCCTGGAAGAAGACTTTCACATCAGGAAGGACAGCAATCCGTTCCTGGAAAAACACAGACAAGGCAGAAGTCTGAACTTTGAGGGAACTCAGACTGAGCCCCTTATCCACACCGTCCTGCAAGAAGGCCAGGACAGTGGGAAGATGGAAGTCAAGTGACAACTTCTTGTCAGAGCACCATGTCACGAAAGTTGACCATATGCGATGATAGATCTTGGAAGACACAGGCTTACGAGCACTGAGCATCGTCGATACCACAGAAGGAGAAAAGCCTTTCTTTGCTAGAATCGAGGATTCAACCGCCATGCCATCAAATGGAGAGAGTGAACATCCTCTTTCCACAGATACCCCTGAAGAAGCAGGTCCGGACGGGCTGGAAGTGGGATTGGGTCCTTCACTGACATGGCCATCAATTCCGGAAACCAGGACTGGCGAGGCCAGTTTGGAGCAATCAGGATGACAGGACAACGTTCCCTCTTCAACTTCTGGATAACTCTGACCAATAGAGGAAGAGGAGGGAAGATGTAAGCCAGGGGGAAGTCCCAAGGGATCGACAAGGCATCCACTGCTAGAGCAAGGGAGTCCCTCAACCGGGAGCAAAACACCGGAACCTTCCTGTTGTGTCTGGTAGCCATCAGATCCACCACAGGCATCCCCCACCGTTGAGTGAGCATGTGAAACACCTCTGGGTGAAGAGCCCATTCTCCGCTGTCAACGGTATGACGACTGAGGAAGTCTGCCATGACGTTGTCCACGCCTGGAATATGAACCGCAGAGATGACAGGCACGTGATCTTCTGCCCAAGACAAAATATCCTTGACCTCCCACCAGGCGGAACCGCTTCTTGTGCCGCCTTGCCTGTTGATGTAAGCCACCGCCGTGGCGTTGTCGGACTCCACTCGGACTGGAAGACCGGTCAATTGAGACTCCCAGTGCCTCAGGGCCAGCCGGACAGCTCGAAGTTCCAGAACATTGATGGAGAGCATGGATTCCTCCAGACCCCATTTCCCCTGAGCACTGAAGCGACCCCAGACTGCACCCCAGCCCCGAAGGCTGGCATCCGTAGTGACTGTGGTCCAAGGAGGAACTAGAAAGGATTTCCCTTTCAGGAGATGAGAGAGATCTAACCACCAGTGCAGACTCGACTCGACATGAGGAGGAAGAGAAACAGACAGATGTTGATGATCTGGATGATTCTTGCATGTCTGGATCACAAACCTCTGAAGATCCCGGGAGTGGGCCATGGCAAATGGTACTGCTTCGATTGTGGAAATGAACTTCCCCACTAAGGACGACAACTTCGGAACTGGAATCTCGTCCATGTCCAGAATTCCAGCCACTCTGACAGCTATCTGGTGAGCCACGTCCTCTGGAAGAAACACCATGCATTGGCGAGTGTCGAACAGGAGACCCAGGAACAGAAGCCTCTGAGATGGAATCAAGTCCGACTTGTCCAGATTCAGGATCCAGCCATGACGGTTCAGGGTGTGCATGCACATCTGTAATTGCTGAAGGAGAAGCTCCGCTGAGGAGGCCTTCAGAAGGAGATCGTCCATGTAGGGGGTCACTCTGATCCCATCCTGATGGAGCACCGCTATCAATGAGCCCAACACCCTCTGGAAGACCTGAGGGGCTGAAGTCAGCCCAAAGGGGAGCGCTGCAAACTGAAAGTGTCCCCTGTGGCAGGCAATCCTGAGGTACCGCCTGCTCTCTGGATGAATAGGGATGTGAAGATAAGCATCCTGAAGGTCCAGGGAGGCAAGAAACTCCCCTGGAGACATTGCTGCAATCACAGAGCGCAGGGACTCCTGGCGGAAGTGGGAAGTCACCACATAGGCATTGAGATCTTTGAGATCCAAGATGGGACGGGCTCCTCCGTCCTTTTTGGCTACCACAAACAGGTTGGAATAGAATCCTGAACCTGTGTCCCCCTGAGGAACCGCCTCCAGGACCTCTTTGTCCAAGAGATCCTGAATAGCGTCGTCGAACAGACGCCTTTTTGTGGGTTCCAGAGAAGGACGAGTAAAATGGAACCGAAAAGGAGGAAGGGAAGAGAAAGGGATCCTGTATCCCTCTGACACCACCTGAAGAACCCATGGGTCCGCCACTGACTCCTCCCAAGTCCGGCGAAAGATGCGGAGACGACCGCCTACAGCCGGATGCGGACCCGGGTTCGGCGAGTCATGCCGAAGCAGTCTTGGAGGTCTTGGCCTTGGAGGCAACTTTGGGCCTCCAGGACTGTTTGGGCTTGGAGGAGGAGCGCGTAGTGGGAGGACCCGTTTGGGCCGAGGAGCGTGTCTCAGTCTGAAAGGAACGAAAGGACCGATTGCGTTTGGCTGGAAACTTTTTCTTAAAGACTGAGGGTAGAAGAGTACTTTTACCGCCAGTAGCCTCACTGATCATTTCTTTGAGTTCAGACCCAAAAAGCAAATTCCCCTGAAAGGGCAAGGAAAGCAAGGCTTTCTTAGAGGCTGTATCAGCAGACCAAATTTTCAGCCAAAGAGCGCGTCTAGCCACCACAGAAGAAGTGGAGGCCCTCGCCATCATGCGCACAGCATCAAAGGCAGCGTCAGCAACATAGTTCTGAGCTTCAGTGATATTAGCAAGAAGCTGCAACTGTTCAGATACAGGCGCATCCCGGCGAACCGCTTCAGTCAGTCGTTCAGTCCAGGCCGCAATAGCTCTATTAACCCATGCCACAGCAAAAGTGGGGCGCATGGCTGTGCCAATGGAGGCAAAAATAGACTTAAGAGAGAGCTCTAGTTTCTTATCCGTCCAGTCCTGCAAGGCAGAGGCATCTGAGACAGCCAAAGCAGTAGATTTGGAGAGTCTAGACACAGGAGCATCCACTTTGGGAGGATGAACCCATTTTGCCAGCTCCGCCTCAGGAAAAGGGCAAAGTTTAGCAAACTTTTTGGAGACAGAGGAAGATCTATCAGGATTCTTCCATGCCTCAGAGACCAGACGGGCAAGAGTAGGGTTAGTTGGAAAACAAATAACTGGTTTAGATGGCTTTTTCTGAAAAACATCAGTAGGATCATAAGTGGATTCCTGAGTCAGAGGAAGGTTGAGCGTATTCAGAACCGCTCTGATCAGACCCTCAGCCGAAACTTCAGGGTCACACTCATAGGGGTCCCCAATGGACCTGTTAGATTCAATAACAGTACGTTCCTCAGCATCAGAATCCTGTAAAAGTTCTTCTTCAGAAGAATCAGTGATATCAGGAGCTCCCTGTGGCTTAGGCAGGGAGGTCCTGATAGTAGAGGGGGTCTGCCAGACCTGGAGAGCCCCCTGTACCTGAGAGGGAAAGAGTTGAAGCGTGGATCTGAGATCCCTAGTGGCAGCTTTAAACTCCCTCACCCAAGATGGCTCAATAGCATGGCTGGGAAGCCCAGGGTTGCTATCTTGACCAGTACAATTAGGGCATAGATCCCCCACATTATCGCCATCCAGCCCAATGTGGCAAGAGGAGCAAAACGCCATGGGGGTAGCGGACCCCCCATCCTCCTTAGACTTGGGTCTAGCCCCTAGCTCCAGTGAAGTAGACATGCTCACAGCGTCAATATACCCCACCAATAACACTATCACCCAGAAAAAGTGTTAAGATTAAAGTTTCACCCCAGAAATGTTCTAAAAACGGACTTATCTGGCCAGCGAAGGGTTAATCTGTGGAGGAGAGAGAAGGCTCGGTCCCTGCGTAGTGTACTCGCCTAGGAAAAGTACCACAAAATGGCGGCCGTCATGACAGCCAATCAGAAACGAGCGCGAAACAAGCGCTCATGGGAAATGTAGTTTTCCTGTCCAAGTACCCCAAACATTGCCCGAAGCCCCCCTGAACACCCCACATGAATAAAACACATTCCGGATGATAGATCAGGAGCCTAGAATTAAAATGAGCCCTCTCTGAAGTTGCTGTGACAAGCGGTTCCAGAGATATGTCCCATACTGTGAATTCCCATAGAGAGTAAAGGAGCCCTTGCGTCTGAGCGGGAAAAAGCCGCGCTTAAAGGCGCGGAACACCATTTTTAATAAAGTTTAGTAAAACATTAAAAAGTGCCCAAACAAGCATGAAACACATGAGAAACATAAATAAATGAATACCCAATGCTCCAAAACTCAGAGAATAACACAGAAATTGCATAAACAGTAATAATGCAATAAAAACACCCTATGAGTGCTGGAGTGTATTAAAACTCCCAAATACAAGCCCATCAAAGGGACACTGTGGGGACAAGTGGACCTTCAGCACTCAATGGGTGACTCACCTTCCTTGCTGACTTCTGTCTTCAGGTGACCATGATAAGGAGGGAAAGAACCAGAGGTAAATTCCCCACCAGGGGAGCTGCTTAACACAAGCTGTCCCCTCTTCAGGGCATAGGTCCACAGAAAATCCCTGGAAGCTGCACCAGCCACTTTAAAGAGGGCAATTCACAGCCATGGTCACCCTCCTAATGGTGGTATTCCATATTTGAATAAAAAATAATAAAATACTAAGATGCATAGATGTTCTCTACCTGGTGTGGAAGCACACCAGGAACAAATCAATCTAAAGTGGCTCTGGCCAGAAGGTGGCTTAAGTAAGAGGGGAGGCTCCGCCCCTTGCAAATTATTTGCATAGTTGTTCCTGCCTATTAAAGGGGACTTATGCCTCCCAGAGTACCAGTGACCTGTATTGGACGACAGTGAAAGTCAAAATTGCTCCAGTACTTAAGTCAAATCTAACTAAGATTTTCCTGGTCCTTAAGGGGTTAAAATATCATCTATAGTGTGGTATATGATCTTACTTCATCAAAAGAGTTGCACCGACTAAAACTAACTGAAACAAACATTAGCAAATGATAAAGCTCAGATGCACCCTGTAGAAAGATTTATGTAAAATGTCTTACTGAAAATACATTTCTTGTGTTTGAAAGTGAAGTAATGCAGCAGAAGATTCCAATTCTTCATTTCTTCATCAGTAGTGTCCCCATGTTAACTCTTTGAATGCAGTCAAGGGTTTAAGGGAATACCTGATGGCATTTCTTTTTTTCCTACTTTGTAGTTGTGATTAAAAAATGTAGGATATGCATTAATGACACTGAAATTAACCATATGAGTGCCAGCTGGGTACAGAAAGCATTCTGTACCACTGTGGCACTCAAAGGGTTAATGTATTGCTGTAAACAGCCACATCAGGATGAATACCTACACGGCAGGGAAGTTTTCATAATGAAGTGCTCTACAGGTTCAGCATAAATTGTATCTGGCATTCGTATAAGTGACATTAAGAAAGTAATAATTTTACTAAATTGTGTTAGGCAAATACAACTGTCATTTCCAGTACAAAAAAGAGCTTTGGGATATCACACATGACTAATAGTTCCCGGTAGGGGCCCATGTGTAGAAATATAACGTCTCCTTCTTATAGAACGTCACACAGTGCATCCTAGTAATGGACATAACGGTCACTCGGCAGAGCAGTGGACAGCCATTCACACTGATACAGAGCCGCGCTACAACTGTCTTATTTGGATAGCGAGCTATAACTATACCTGTTATTTGGAAATCGATATATACACCAGTTTTATTTGGATATTGAGCGATAACAGACATCGTTAGTGACAGTAAGTAAGCACATTTTATCCCCTCTCTGTCATTTAATAACTTTGCTATTAAAGTAAATGTACCCCAGGATTCATTATATGTACACTTATCTATCCTATATAATAATTTGCTAAATCGTGTGTAACGCCGCGACAGGCGCAGTAGACACTGCTGCATGTGCTGCAGTCATGCGCAGTAGAGACTGCCCACGCCGCGGCTGATACAGAGAGCCCAGGTCTGTATCAGTCGCGGCGCGGGCAGTCTCTACTGCGCGTGACTGCCCCACGACCGGGTGGCTGTGACACTGTGGCCCGTGTAATGGGCTGTTCAACCAGTATATATATAAAAGAATAAGCCTCATTGCATAATTTATGGTACCTCACACACAGAACATAATTTATGTCTCCTCAGAAAACAAACACACATTGAACAGAATGCCTCATTACATAATTTATGTCTCATTAAGAGACACAACTCCTATTGGGTGAGTCAATGGGGAAGTTACTGCTCCCATTGGGTGCATGATTATCATACAGGGAGTTGGCCCAACCCCTCCAGCCCACCCCCCACTATCCAAGTGACTGAAAAAACAAAATGGCTGACACTCGCTCCTACACCACAGACACAAACACACACTCATACAATCACACACACTCAGACACACACTCTCACTCACACCCTCACTCCCACCTTCACTCACACACACTCACTCACTCACTCACACTCACTCACTCACACTCTCACTCCCTCAATCACCTCACACTCACACCCTCAATCACACACCCTCACATTCACACCCTCACACACCCTCAATCACTCACTCACACCCTCACTCCCACCCTCACACTCACTCCCTCACTCACACTCACCCTTACTCACACCCTCACTTACACTCTCACTCACACCCTCACTCACTCTCATTCACACTCACTCCCTCACACTCACACCCTCACTCACACACTCACACCCTCACTCACTCTCACTCGCAGCCTCACACTCTCACTCACACCCTCACTCTCATTCATACCCTCACTCACACCCTCACTCACACCCTCACTCACACCCACACTCACACCTTCACTGACACTGTCACTCACACTCACTGTCACTCACACTGTCACTCACTCACACCCTCACTCACACACCCTCACTCACTATCACTCACACCCTCACTCACACCCACACTCTCACTCACAGTTTCACTGACACTCACAAGCAATCACTCACACGTACTCACACACAATCACTCACATGCAATCACTCACACACGATCACTCACACACTCACTCTCGCACTCACTCGCACTTACTCACACTCACTCACACCCCGGGAACCAGCACAATCCACCTTACACCATAGTATGTGCAATTACCACAGGCATTTCAACTACATGAATGAATGCCACAGTGGAGGCATAAGTACAAACACAAACTCATTACAATGACACATAAGTTACCCCCTTATGACTCACTTCTGTGTGTGTGTGTCTCTGTGTGTGCCTGTGTGTTTCATACTGTGTGTGTTGCATGTCTGTATCACACTCTATGTGTCTGCATGTTGTGCATTGCATTTATGTGTGTATAAGTGTGTCACTCTTTATGCATCTCAGTGCATGCGTGTGCATTTGCGTGTGTGTCTCTGTATGTTTGTCTTGCAATGTGTGTGTGCATTAATTCCCTATATAGCCGGACGGGCAGCGCCGTCCCATATTGCTAGTAACAATATAAAATAGTGGACTCTCAGACACTTTCGGGAAAACATAGGAATTTAACAGGTCTTATTATTCACGGATAAGAACATTGTAGGCGGAGGAGAAGCAGACTGATACCGCCCCCACCATGGGTCACTCCCCTCTGTATGTCCCTGCTGTCCCACCTGTTATTTCATCAAAACAGTTGTGCTCCAACTAAAACTAACTGATACATTTCAACTGATAAAGCTCAGGTGCACCCTGTAGAAAGCTTGTCTTTTTCCAACTTTGTTGAAGTTGTGGTTAAAAAATGTAGGATATGCATTAATGACACTGAAATGAACCATATGAATACCAGAGGGATACGGAATAAGTTCTGTACCACTCTGGCAGTCAAATGGTTAATTTCAGTGTCGTTAAGAAAGTAATATTTATGATGCTAGACAAATACAACTGTCATTTCCAGTACAACACAATAAGAACTTTGGGATATCACACATGACTATTAGTTCCCGGTAGGGGCCCATGTGTAGAAATATAACGGCTCCTTCTTATAGAACGTCACACAGCGCATCCTAGTAACGGACATAACAGTCACTCGGCAGAGCAGTGGACAGCCATTCACACTGATACAGAGCCGCGCTACAACTGTCTTATTTGGATAGCGAGCTATAACTAAACCTGTTATTTGGAGATCGATATATACACCAGTTTTATTTGGATATTGAGCGATAACAGACATCATTAGTGAGACTAAGTAAGCATATTTATCCTCTCTTTGTAATTTAATGATTTTACTCCTAAAGTAAGCGTACCCCATGATTCTTTATAAGCACACTTAGCACCATATAAATAAGAGGACTTTCACATACTTTCGGAGAAACATAGGCACTTGACAGGACTTACCATTCACGGGTAGGATCCTTGTAGGAGTAAAAGAGGCCGATTGATACCGCCCCCACCATGGGTCATTCCCCTCCGCATGTCCCTACTGTCCCACCCATTGAAGTGTGTATAATGTGTCTGGAGGATTGGTGCATCTACTATAGCAGTGTATTACCGACTGGCTGTTGTTGTGATGGGATCTCGGGGTGATGAGTTGCCCATGTCTGTTTGGTGTGTTGCAGCCTGTAGAATAACACAACAGTAAGTACATTGGCCTTGGGTTATGTGTGATAAATCCTTTCATAACCGGAGGGATTGTATAGCGTGTTGTGCACATCTGGACCTTAACCCTCTGAGTGTCAGTTATCCAGTACATTGCAAAGAAGTGTGTTGGGTACCCCTCTGGCTCTCAAGAGGTTAAACGGTGAAACTAAGGCCTTATGTATTTGTAGACCAACCCAACTTCAATATATGCAGGGAACACACTTACCTATTTAGATGAATGGAAATTCTAACCATTTGAATGCTAAAACAGTTTCCAGTGCTGTGCTTTGCAATTGGCTGGAGATCTCTAGCATTCAAGTGGTGAAAATCACCATTTAAATTTATGGTAATGTATATTTGCTTTCTGGTGAAGTTGGTATGTTCCAAACTGCATCTCGTTAGTTTTTTTGCATCAAGTGCCTAGTGCCTTAACCCTTTGAGTGCCAGGTTGGTATCCAGTGCAATGCATTGATACACAATAACAAGTGTTTTGGAACTTTAGTACTCCAGGCACACCAGCAGTCATAGTCATTCTATCACTGCTTTATTACACAGGAGTTCTCAGTGCAGTGGCTCAGTTATTGAGATCAAGTTGTTAATGCAAGGAGGGATATCCTGAAATACTGACCTTTTTATGTGTCCTGGGGTCTGGGGCAGTGCAAGCTAAAGAGCATTGCAAGCTAAAGAGATTCAGTCTTGTAGCAAACCAACTGCATTATACAGTATCTCACATAAGTGAGTACACCCCCACATTTTGGTAAATATTTTTATTTTATCTTTCATGTGACAACACTGAAGAAATGACACTCTGCTACAATGTAAAGTAGTGAGTGTACAGCCTGTATAACAGTGCTGTCCCCCTCAAAATAACACAAAACCATTAATGTCTAAACCTTGGCAACAAATCAGGAAATTGGGACCAATTAGCCATTTTCTGTCCTCAGTGTCATGTGACTCGTTAGTGTTACATGGTCTCAGGTGTGAATGGGGAGCAGGTGTGTTAAATTTGCTGCTATCGCTTTCATACTGGTCACTGGAAGTTCAACGTGGCACCTCATGGCAAAGAACTCTCTGAGGATCTGAAAAAAAGAATTGTTGCTCTACATAAATATGGCCTAGGCTATAAGAAGATTACCAAGACCCTGAAACTGAGCTGCAGCATGGTGGACAAGACCATACAGCGGTTTCACAGGACAGGTTCCACTCAGAACCGGTCTCGCCATGGTCGACTAAAGATGTTGAGAGCATGTGCTCAGCGTCATATCCAGAGGTTGTCTTTGGGAAATAGACGTATGAGTGCTGCCAGCATTGCTGCAGAGGTTGAAGGGGTAGGATGTCAGCCTGTCAGTGCTCAGACCATACGCCACACACTGCATCAAATTGGTCTGCATGGCTGTCATCCCAGAAGGAAGCCTCCTCTAAAGATGCACAAGAAAGCCTGCAAACAGTTTGCTGAAGACAAGCAGACTATGGACATGGATTACTGGAACCATGTCCTGTGGTCCGATGAGACCAAGATAAACTTATTTGGTTCAGATGGTGTCAAGCGTGTGTGTAGGCAACCAGGTGAGGAGTACAAAGACAAGTGTGTCTTTGCCTACAGTCAAGCATGGTGGTGGGAGTGTCATTGTCTGGGCCTGCATGAGTGCTGCTGGCACTGGGGAGCTACAGTTCATTGAGGGAACCACGAATGCCAACATGTACTGTGACATACTGAAGCAGAGCAGGATCCCCTCCCTTCAGAGAAGTATTCCATCATGATAACAACCCCAAACACACCTCCAAGACAACCACTGCCTTGCTAAAGAAGCTGAGGGTAAAGGTGATGGACTGGCCAAGCATGTCTCCAAACCTAAACCCTATTGAGCATCTGTGGGACATCCTCAAATGGAAGGTGGGGGAATGCAAGGTCTCTAACATCCACCAGCTCCGTGATGTTGTCATGGAGGAGTGAAAGGGGACTCCAGTTGCAACCTGTGAAGCTCTAGTGAACTCAATGCCCAAGAGGGTTAAGGCAGTACTGGAAAATAATGGTGGCCACACAAAATATTGACACTTTGGGCCCAATTCGGACATTTCCACTTAGGGGTGTACTCACTTTTGTTGCCAAGGTTTATTTTGAGGGGGACAGCAAATTTACACTGTTATACAGGCTGTACACTCACTACTTTACATTGTAGCAGAGTGTCGTCACATGGAAGATAAAATAAAAATATTTACAAAAATGTGAGGTGTGTACTCACTTATGTGAGATACTCTATATCTGCATACCTCCCAAGAGTCCCTCTATCAGAGAGATCTCCCTCTTTCCTATCTACCTCTGTTTAGGAGATCATCCTGTGTGTAATGTGTATAAAGAAGTGCATCATGTTGCTCCACAGCAATTAAATCCATTAATGTTTGTTTATATGCGTTTATAAATTAGTTTATCTTGCATTAACCCCTTAAGGACCGGGAAAATCTGATGTTGTTTTCCCTTAAGGACCAGAGCAATTTTGACTTTTTTGACTATGTCTTTGTTCAACCATAGTTTCTCTTTAATTCCTTTAGTACACCCACACAAATTATGTACTGTTTTTTTAAGCACAAGTAGGGCTTTCTTTTGATACCACAATTATATGAATACCTCATTGTTTAATTTGATTAAAATAGAAAAAAAGAGCAAAAAAATTTAAAAAAAACAACATTTTGCTTACATTTTTCTGTCAGGATTTGCATACTATTAGTTCATGACAAAAATACCCCTAAATATATTCATTTGCTTCTCCTGAATATAAGAATACCCCATATACCTAGTATTTCAATCCCTTCCTCACATTTACAAGGTAAATATTACAAGATGGATGCCATTATTTCCAACTTGTAATTTCTCAACAATTGGCATGTGAGCATCATAGCTTAGTTGATGGTGCCAGAACCAAAAATGTCCCCCAAAGGTATATGTTTCTGAAAACTAGACAACATAAGGTAAATAATCAGGAGAATTTTGAAGTTTTTTATGCAGCTATTTTTCCAGAAAAAAAATTCAAAATTCTGGAAAAATTTTGTTTTTTTGCAGCTTTCAAACTTTTCAAATTTTTTACGCAGCAATTTTACCACGAATCCTTCGTAAATCTTGATGTAAGTAAAAAATTCAGCGTTTTTCACACTTAGGTTTCAATGTTGGTGTGAATTTCAAGCACAGGATAGGTGAAGATTTTTAAAAATGCATTTTTTAGTGTTCAGCTCCTTCTTCTGAGTAAGGATATTTCAGGGGAGAAAAGTGGCCAAACAATAAAATAAACTTCACAGCACTACTGCATTGTGCCTTCATGGTATTGCTTGAAGCAGTCACCCATGCAGAGGCCAGGTTTGGAAGGGCAGTCAGGACAGTAAGTTGGGGTTTCTCTCCGTATTCCCTTGCTGTAGCAAACCCTGCAGCGCTTTTGTGGATTTTTCTTTTGGGGGGTTGGAGAATTTTATAAATAAAATGTACTACTCCAGGTTTTGGGGGAATTATTTCTGTTGCCCCTTGAAACAAAAATTGGGAGATAAGATGGAGCTGATACTGCAGAAAAGTAAGTTTTAGGGTGGGGTTTGCCAATTTGAAAATAAAAAAAGAATTGTAAGCTGCAGTCTACATCATGTAAATGGCAACCTTTTTGTACCATGCCCTACACTTTCGCATGGTGAGGTACGGCTGCATGAGTTGATCACACAGATCAACTCCCCCCATGTTCCTGTTGTAGTCTTTGATGCAGACTGGCTTTCTTAGTACCCCCCTCCTGCCACGAACAGAGACTGCCACAGTTTTGTCCTCATGCATGGTGGACAGCATGTAGACATCTTTTCTGTCCTTGAACTTAACTGCCAGCTGCTCTTGTTGGCATAAAGCTGAGGACATCCCGGTTTTAAGTTTTTTTTCTACCAATTCTTTAGGCATCTCCCTGCAATTGCACCTGACAGTGCCACAGGCCACGGTGTCAAAATAATAAAGTGACTTAAATAAAAGGGGACTGGTGTAATAATTGTCAACATATAAATGATATCCTTTATTTAACAAGGGGTAAATCAGATCCCAAACTATCTTCCCATTTATTCCCAGAGATTCGGGGCACCCAGGAGGATCAAGTTGGCTGTCCTTGCCCTCATAAATTCTAAAAGCCGGGATGTAGCCTGTGGCACTTTCACACAATTTATAAAATTTTACACCAAATTTGGAACGCTTTGAAGGGATGTACTGCTTGAACCCTAACCTGTCTTTGTATTTCATTAGGGATTCACCTACACTAATTTCTTTTTGGGGAATATACACTTGGGCAAATGTTTTCTGTAAATGGTTTATTAGGGGCCGAATTTTGAACAGTCTGTCATACTGGGGGTGTTCTTTTGGGAGGTACAGGGTATTATCACTAAAGTGCATAAAGCGCAAAATCATTTTGTATCTAGTCCTGGTCATTGTTTTGGCGAATATAGGGGTATCATATATGGGTTTTTTACTCCAGTATGATTTAATACTTGTGTTTTTAACTATTCCCATTGTCATTGTAAGGGCCCAGAATTTCTAAATTCTAAAAGGTCTGTGGGATGCCATATTTCTTGCTTGGAAATGAATGCTGATGGGTTGGCGGCAATATATTGGTGTGCATATAAATTTGTTTGAGACACGATTTCCCCAAAAATTTCTTCCCTCAAAAATAAATCAAAAAACTGAACATGGGTAAATCCTGCCACATCCACTTGAATTCCTGGGTTGCCTGTGAATTCAGGAATTTGTGGGCATAAATTGACTGGTGATACCCATTCATCAGCAGGAGTGGCAGTACTTGTGGCAGGTCTTGGGGCAGTACTTGTGGCAGGTCTTGGGGCATTACTTAGGGCAGCTCTTGGGGCTTTTCTTAGGGCAGCTCTTGGTGCAGTTGTTGGGGCAGTTATTGGGGCAGCTACTCTTTTTTCGACAGAAGGCCCTGCATCATCACTACTAGAGCTCTCACTCTCGGAAAACTGAGTGACGTCAAAGTCTGACACTGTGTCTGTGGCTTCAGAGTCAGACGCCAAATAGGAATACGCCTCTTCTAACGTATACCTCCTCTGCATCTTATACACCTACTCTAAACTAAATAAATGACTAACTTCTATAACTAACTATACCTAAACTTAAATCTATCCCTAAGCCTTACCCTAACACACGTAGTCCCTGGTCCCTGAACCTACCCAACCCAACTACCTATCTAAACTAGCTTATAATATAGAATAAAGTTTTTAATATTTTTTTTTTCCCTACACTACTCCTAAACTTAAATCTATCCCTAAGCCTTACCCTAACACACGTAGTTCCTGAACCTACCCAACCCAACTACCTATCTAAACTAGCTTATAATATAGAATAAAGTTTTAAATAAAAATGTTTTTTTTTTTATTTTTTTTTTCCCTACACTACTCCTAAACTTAAATCTATCCCTAAGCCTTACCCTAACACACGTAGTCCCTGAACCTATCCAACCCAACTACCTATCTAAACTAACTTATAATATAGAATAATTTTTTAAATAAAATAAACTTTTTTTGGGATTTTTTTTATTTTTTTTCCCTACGCTACCCCTAAACCTAAATCTAACCCTAAACCTTACCCTAACCCACGTATACCCTGAACCTAGCTAACCCAAGTGAACGATCTATCTAAACTATATATATATATATATATATATATATATATATATATATATATATATATATATATTTTTTTTTTTTTTTTTTTTTTTTTTCCCCTAAACCTAAATCTAACCCTAAACCTTTCCCTAACACACGTCTACAGTAAACCTACCCACCTACCTACTTAAAGTATAGCTTTAAATCAATTTTTATTAAAACAAAATAAAAAAATTTCAAAAAAATGTCAAAAAATACAAGGGGGATGGGGGGGTGTCCCACAGATCAGCAAATACTGATATGCAGCAAATTGATCACTACAAGAGTGATCAGATGGGGGGAATGTATTGATCACTGCAAACCAGTGATCAAAGAGTTAATTTTAGGGTTTTATTTCCACTTTTTCACACAGGAACGATGTGGCTCACTGGAACACGATCTGGCACTATGTCTCTCTGTCTCTCTCCACCTCAGCAGTGTGCAAGATGGAGGGAGGCAGAGATATATGACAGGGACAGTATTTACAAATACTGTCCCTGTCATTCAGCATTTGCAACATGGGATTCGCTCATCAAGCGAATCGCATGTTGCAACAAAGTTTCTATTGGTTGTTACTAAGTGTCCCGGTACTGGGACACTTAGTAACAAGCAGCCCGCGCTCTCCCATCGCTCCGTGCGGCCGCGATGGGAGAGTTTAACCCATGACGGTGCAAGACAGTCATGGGTCCTTAACGGGATTGCAACCCATGACGGTCCTGCACCGTCATGGGTCCTTAAGGTGTTAAACCATTTACTCATTTACACAAAGAGGTGCCAGGAGGTCTTGAATAACATAAACATCCCACCAACACCAGCCATGTCCCCAGACACACCACCTAAATCAAGAGTGTTCCTCTTTGGCCATTTGAAATGTTGGAAGGTATGCATTTGAAGTTAAAATCCTGACACTCCCTACGGACTTAAATGGGAATTTTAACCCACTTAATGCTAAATAAGTCACAGCTTATTTCTTTCTATTGCCTTGGAGACCTTCATCAGGGTAAAAGCCCAACTGAAATGAATTTTACACATTTTATAGGATTTATTTGATTTATGAATAAGGCCTTTAGCCCTCTTATCCTAGGATTGTGTCCACATTTCACCCAGATTCCCTACTGAGTAGCTTAGGGTCTTAACTCCTAACCGCATGCTTCTGGCCCTCAAGGGGTTAACCACATAAAAACATTATGTTTGGTAGGATGACCACATGCCTCTAGTGTGGTAGGATGACCACATGTATCTGGTCCTCAAGGGGTTAACCACATCAAAATAGTATAGTATGTGTGTTAAGGCGACTATATTTCCTCTCTATCATTCAGGTACATTGTAGAGAAGAGAGCTGCAGTGTACTTCTCTAGTGCAGCAGCATGGGTAGGATCCTCCTGTCACATCATATTACTGTGTCCTGTCATCATAGGATGTCAATTCACAAACTGCTTTTTGCCTGAGCACCACAAAGTTGTAATCACTATAGGGACAGACACCGTCAGAGACCATGTACTATACACATCTTGCCGTAAACTATATAGTACACAGTGTACAATATGTATAAATGCAATAGTAGTGCAATTCTGGGGCAAACCAATTGCACCATAGGAAACTAATATAAATTCCCATTAATTTTAATATTGCTTATAATGTCTTACAGAGAAACATAGAATTTGACGGCAGATAAACATTCAGCCAATCTAGTCTGCTCATTTTCCAACTGTAAAAAACCTCAACCTTTATTTGGTCCTTGGTCTTGTCTTATGTTCAAGGCAGCCGTATGCCTATTCCACGCATGCTTAATTTCCCTCACTGTATTTCACTTATCTACCACCTTCTCAGTGAAGTAAAACTTTCCTACATTAATAAGAATTAATAACCTCTTGTACTAACATTTCTACTCCTTTTATTACTAGATATGCATTGGTGACATCTCTGGGATTAAATTTCTCTTTTAATCCATTGAGTGCCAGAGGGAAAAACACTGGACACTCCTGGTTAACCCCTTGAATGCTTTCTAATGGATTGGCGTCCTCTCAAGTATTACAGTGATTTTAAAAACTGTTAAAATCAATGATGCAGTTGGTTACCTTCCATTGATTTAGATGTGATTTTAACACATTGAAAACTAGAGAGATCTCCAGAACCTTGCAAAGCAAATAAAGGCTTAACCAATGGTTTCCAGTGGGGGCGTGGGAGTGCGCGAGTGCATGTGTCCCTACTTACAAGCTTGAGTCTTGGAGGAATCCAGAGTCCTGCAGCTGTTGCTGGAAGTTCCAAGACAAGGCCTAGTTGTTCCTCACCAGAGGGAGGGAAAATAAGACAAGCACTCTTAGGTGGCATGGCAAACCTGTGTCAACGTGCCCCCCGCCCTCACTGAACTAAGTGCTGTCAGTGCAGCGTCCATGCATGCCTCACCAGCCAGCCAGTGAGAAAGGAACATGACATATTTCCCTCCTCTCTCATTGGCTGGCTGGAAGTGTTACATGATGAACACTGTTAACCCAGCCAGCCCATTGAAAGGTCATAAGTGTTATGTATGTCCCACCTTCAAGATATGCAGTATGCTGAACTGCTGCTCTGCCCCACATCACAGCTGTGACTGTTGAGATACCCATATGAAGCAAGACAGTCCAGAGAGGGACAATCTTTAGTTAGCATAAGGAAAAACCTGTTATGGGCGACAGGGTTTTCTTTATGCTGACAGTAAGAAGATTGTCCCTTGCTGTGAGCGGTCTGGTCCCAGGACCAGATTCCACATCTGAGGGGAGATGGTCTACACTAGGTAAAAGGGGCTGGAAGGGAATACTCTATCATTCAATTACTCTTGAATTACAACTCTGACAGTACTGTAATATCATTCTCTATGCAGGGCCAGATTTACATCTCAGGAGCCTGTAGGCACAGAAATCTGAAGCTCCCCCGCTTTGGCCATCTCCACTGGACACCTCCACAATGCTCCTAATCTCCACATTTCCCCCATCATCTCCATATTGCCATCGCATTGCCCCCCATCAGCTCCAACTTGTCCCCCATCAGCCTCATGTTACCCTCACATTGCCCCCACCATCTCCAAATTGCCCCCCATCAAGCTCCACATTGCCCCCAATATCTCCAAATTGCCTCCCATCAGCTGCACATTGCCCCCACCATCTCCGTGTTGCCCTGACTTTGCCCCCCTTCGGCTCCAACTTGCCCCCACCATCTCCATGTTGCCCTCACATTGCCCCCCCCATTGTACATTTCCTACCTCCCTGGCAGGAGATCTGTCATCTGTGCCTCCTTTGGCAGAGTCCTGTAGCTGCTGGAGCTCCCGCCCAGTCTCCTATTCAGGAATACAGAGCTCTGAGAGATGATGTCATCTCCCAGCGCTCTGCATTCCAAAAGAGCCAACGAGTGAGCTCAGCAGTTACAGGACTGTGCCAAACATGGCACAGACCTGTCCTGCCAGGGAGGTAGGAAACAGACAAGGGGGGCATGTGAGGGTGACATGGAGTGGGCATCGGATGGGGGAATTATTGCTCTGCCACTGCGCAGCCATCGAGGTGGCTAATTTAAAAAATAAAAAAGAATCCCAATGGCAAGCTCACCTTGGTGGTGTGCGCCTGTAGGCAGGTGCCTACTCTCCTTACGGCAAATCCAGCCCTGTCTCTATGGCTCAAATACTACGGCAATTAATTGGAGCTGCTGTTTTTGTGGAACAGTACTACCCCGTTAACCCTTTCAGTGCCATAAGTATGTGGAGTGCACACCTTTGTACCACTGAAAGGGTTCAAAACGAGGGAAAGGCCGAAAAACTTTACACACTTCCTCTGTGATTTGTTTTGTCTGTCATTCTCTTATGTCCCAAACAAATGTTTGGGAGATAGGAGAATGAAAGACAGAAACCAAAGCAAAGAAGAGGTGTGTAAACTTAGAGTCCAGGGTTAACATCAAGGTTGTTGTGCCCTGGGCAAGAAAGGGGGTCCTGGGCAAAAATGTGTGGGCCTGTAATTTTGTATTGCCATTTACACGTTTTGGCTGGAACGGTCTATAGGAATATTATTTATAAATCTCTGATGGTGGGTGAAAAATATTGCCAGCCTTGCCATATAATACATCATACTCGATTAGTGTACTGTTACTGTACTGATCACTTGTTAGTTGTTGATGTAGAGACAGGCAGTGAGTGACAATGTGAAGAGGGGTGACTGCTGACGACTCTCTGGGCTGGCTGGCTGCCTTCTTTGGCAGGCCACCTCCTCGCTTCGCTGCCAGTTCGCGCTCTCACTTGCTCGCTCCTCCATGCTGCCAGGCCCTGTGTGGTCACCCGCTCCGTTCAGTGACCATCTTCACCACATCACAGGCACAGCCAAAGAGAGAGTGTCCTGTCAACACACACCTCTCTCATTGGCTGCAGTGCATCGCAACATGCCAGGAAGGTACTGGACGGCAGGGCACATCTAAAGCCATTCGTACCTTGAATCATATTATATTGTGTTTTAAGATTGCCAACGGTGTGTGCACGGCACTGAGGCAGTAAAAGAATGACATATACTGAAAAACACTACGCACTGGGCCACAATATTCGGGGCTAGCAAAGGCTACAATTGGGTCTTCAGCTCCCTTAGCCCCCCTAGCGACGCCCTGTAAAAAATGTAAGAATAGATAATGGTGCATTGGATGGGGGCAAAAATGCAGTAGTATGCACCTCCACTCTTCCAGAGGTGAGTTAGCACATCCTATATAATAATTCGCTAAGTTGTGTGTAACGCCCGACATGTGCAGTAGACACTGCTGCGCGTGCGGCAGTCATGCGCAGTACAGACTGCCCGTGCTGCGACTGATCCTTCGGAGCGCCCAGCTCTGTATCAGCAGTGGCGCGGGCAGTCTCTACCGCGCGTGACTGCCCCGCGACCGGCTGCCAGAGGCACTGTGGCCCGTGTAACGGGCTGTTCAACTAGTTGAAAATATTTGATGTCACTTTATTTTCATACAAGAGAGAGGCTTTGTTGGAAAGGGAGAGAGGCAGACACTTATGCGGGAGGGTAGGTTCAGGAGCAGCCTCATAACCCTTTGAGTGCCAGAGGGGTAGGCACACACATTGCTTTGCCATTCCTGCAGCACTCAAAGGGTTAAAAGAGAATACTTGCGCTCTGTTTTCATGTTCTCCAGCTGTTCCACGCGTGTGTGGCAAGCAGCTGCGAGTCAGTGTATTGTTGAGTAGGGGGTGAGGCGGAGGCTTCTGCGGGAGTGTGGGCTCCGGTTACGACTGCAACAATAGAGAGGGCAAGCGACACAGAGGGGATATGGAGACAGACACAACATAACGTTGGAAGGTAAATGACAACAGACAGATAAAAGGCAATTTGTAACGTGTGTGACTCACTGCGGAGATTTTCACAGGAGCACCATTAGGCCTTCAGCCCCATGCCATTCCTGTGAAAATCATGCCCCTGTGAATCTTGGAGCAATGTGAATGGTGGAAACATGCTATCTCCTCCTCCTGGGGGTATGGCATGTCTGGAGAGTTGCTGGTCACATGACCAACTTCTCCTTTATAGTATAACTATAAAATAGTGGTAGACTTATATGTTCGGTGCTATAAACAAAACATGAACATAAGAAGGATGTTAACATATTAATAAATTGGTGCAGGGGCCCCAGTGGAAGCGGTATGCTATTCTCATTTGGAATAGTTCATTGTATTAATCCCTGGCATTGTAAAATCAGAGACATCATCAACACATATAGTGTTGCAAACCCAGGGGCTGGTAAATGGAGCCAACTAGGAATGGCAGCTTGTTACAGAGCTGGTGTTTTTGCACTTTTTGATCTCCTGCTCTTACTGTAGCAATGCAATAAATTGGAGGGCTGTGCAGGAAGTTAATATTTTTATTGATCCTTTCCCCTTAGCTCCCTGATTCTTTTACTGACATATAGAAGGTTGGAAGGACACATCATTACATAGATTAACACCCTCAGAGATGCAAGTAATTAAGATACTGATTTTAAAAATGTAATTCCCCACTGCCCTAATTATTCTGTAATTCGTACATAATTATCATATACTTTGGGGCTTTACAGATGCCAAATAGACGTGAGGCCACTTGTGGATGGTCTGTATGAGGCATGCAATCTCAACTAAATACATGTTTAGCTCTTTCGGTTACCAGTGATACAATCTCACCTGTGACAGGACTCATATCTTTGCCCTGTTACAAGATGTGCCAACTCTCATTCAGAAGCTGGCAGAATTGTTTCTATTGCATATTGTAAGTGGTTATGAATCTGAGTATTTGTATCACTGGTTCAGTTGAGAGAAATTAAAAGAAAAGTGGTAAGTATGCAGGGCCCGTACTGTATGTCCTTTTAATAAATGTGGAGAGATAGGGCTAGATTTAAAGGCTCACGTTAAACCAGCCGCTAAGTGAAAAAAGCACATCGCTCGCAAATAATAAATGAGTTACGGCAGATTCAATAGGTACTCTAAAAGAATAGCTATCGAGCATAGGCACAGCCAAAACAAGTAACACAAAACCCGTTGTCTCTCATGTTAATGCACAACGTGCGGCCAAATCACCCGATAGCATAGCTCAAAACAACATGTAAGCTAACGGCTGCCGTTGGCTAGCAATCCTGATTGATGCAACAACAAATTCAAACAAACAGCCAATCCCAAAGCCCCAAAGTATCCAAAAAGTTCAAATACACCTATATATAGCCAAAATTAACCTTTACTCACTGTCTGTTATTGAATTCTTGAGAGCTAGATATCAGGAACCAGGAGCGGAGGATAGTGATCAGGAGCGTTCATTGGAGGTAGAGGAGTTTTTGAGTTTGGAGTTTGGCGAGCATTGCAAATAATTCTACACATATCACAACCTTTGCACATATTACATACACCCATACAAACACAAACACATACATACACATAGTCCTTTTTTTTTATAACACCTCACACATTTTAAATTTTATTTTTACAGTTTGAATCTGTGAGTGAAAGTGTGTGACAGAGAGTGAGTGGATCTAGTGTGTCTGTGAGGGCCTGTGGGAGTGCCTGGGTGTGAGTGGGTGAGTGATGGCCAGGAGAGGAGGACAGGAGAGAGGGATGGGGAGAGTAGTGGAGGAGGAAGATTAGGAGGGTATCACTGAGCAGAGCAGGGGTGGGAGAGGGAGATCCACAGGGCGGAGGGGACCTGGCCCACAAGAGCAGGCACACAGAGGACAGGGACAGAACCTGCAGTGGGACAAGGGGTAGTTGCTGGGAAGCACCCCACACAGTTAGGGTCAGAGCAGGCAGGACACTCCGGCTCAAAATCCTCTCATGCCGGAGCTGACGAGGGCAGGATCAGGGATCCGAAATATACAGAGGAGGAGAACACGGCTCTCATGGAGGCTGTCCTGGAGAGATAGAGTGTTCTCCACCCGACGGCGAAGGTCCCTGGCCTGTCAGCGAGGAGGAAGGAAGCCTGGAACCAGATCTGCAGCTGGGTGAACGCGGTGACTCCATGCAGGCGGGATGTGGGGTCCATCAAAAAGCGATGGGGCAACTGCCAGAGGGTGGTCAAGAACAAGCTGTCTGACATGGCCAAGCAAGCCCGAGGCATCGGAGGTGGCCTACCTGTCTCCATCACCTTCTGCAGGTGGGAGGAGATGGTGCGGCAGAACATGACCCTGACCCTGATCAAGGGGGTCGTTGGAGGAGCAGACACTGGGGAAGAGAGGAGCTTCCACACTACCGGTAAGTGCAACACTACATAAACACACACTACATAAACCAACACCAGCTGCACACACAGTCACACCTCAACACATGCCCATCATTCATCCATACAACTGCACCAACACAGCACCCTGAGGGTTAAAAAAAGGACACAACACCAGGACAAATGTCAAAGTCCAACTTGGGACAAACCTGTCAAAGTCCTAGTTCAACCCTCCTGTCGCTGTGCTCATCATACACAATACACAAACTGTGCTGTTCAAAATGTCATCTGTTAAATATCATCACTGTTCACACACAATGTCACCCATGTCCCCACAGGGAAGTGCTAGAGGGATCATCAATTCATCGATCAACAATGCTTTGGCAACCACAATGGGACTCAAAGGGTTAACCAGACAACAAACAAGTCAATAGACCAACGATCACATGCTACACAGGGGACATTCACTAAGCGGTGTCAAAGAGATGGTGGAGACAAAGTAACCCTCACACACCCTCACTTCACCAATACCAGTGTTAGTCTATGGGAATATGCAAAAACAAGAATCAAGTTGATAGGGTCCTATTGTACACACTCCATGGAAAACACTGGAAATGTGGAAAGGAGATCACTGGAGAAGTCAGCGTCATGTTCATTTCATCAGTTCAACATCACCACATACTGAATCACAAAAAGGGTGGATAAGGTCACATATCACAGTGTCCCAGAGAATAACTGGTTGTATGTGCAACACACAGGCTGCATACAATTCCCCAGAACTAAAGGTGGATGAAGTAGGCCTTGGTGTTGTGGCTGCAATCATTTACTCTAACTTCAAATTACATATCCCACATCTGATTCCCACAAGGATCCACAGGGGTGCTGATGCCATGGATGGATGGTACACCAGCCACTGTTTGCTGGATACACATGGGAACCAAATATCAACCATTGTACATTGGTCACCAACAGGCCATGAATGATGGATAACTCGGATTGAGTACGGTTGCTTCACGCAGAAGGATGGATGGGCTCATACACAGAGAAAACAGGTCTCAATCAAAGATATCCTTCTCTACTGGCTTGATTGTTGACCTCAGGATTCAACTGGAACACACAACACGGACAGGATTCTTGTCAAATTCATCAGTCTGTGACTGGCAGGGTGGTATCCCATGCATCACAATTTAATGCATACAATATCATCATGACAACCAGAGAGTCACCTGTTAAGTAATCCAAAATTGTGCACTGTACAGGATCAAATAAGAAGATAGGGTTGAATAACATATGAATCCCACTGCAGATCTATTCACAAGAGATATGGACGCTAACAAAAACAGTCAGATATGTACCTTTCAAATGTTTCAAAATATGTCCCAACACAATGTGAACACAGAGATCAGTTCACTGGATGTGATTGCCTTACTGGCCAGATATGTGCACCCATCAAAAATTAACCTACATTGCTACCATCCAAATACACATACATAGCATATCCCACTCTACGTAGATGGGATATACGAGGTATGTTCATATGTATCATATCAATCCAATGTATTTTTGGATGGGTGCACATATACAGCTATTAAGCAAATCATAGGTACTGAACTGCTCTCTGGCTTCACATTTTGGAAGGATATTTTTGTATCCATATGAAGGGTACATATCCACATACATATATGACCATTTCTACTTGTGTGTAACTGTAATGGGACAGCAATGGGTAATGTCATCATGATGTAATAATATCATTGGCATCGTAAAAAGATGTGTCTCTATGTAAGTCCTATCCCTCCAACCCTCATGGTTATACAGATATTGCTCTATGTGATAGATGGAGATATCTGTCATTTGACCACATGGAGGCTCTTCAGCAGGGCCAAATTTGCAACATTTCGAGATAAAAACCTCTTTGGAATGGTCCACAGAGTGTGCTTGCAAACCATGCACACTCTGTAGACCATTCCAATTAAGTATTGTTCTCTAAATGGTGCGATTTTGGCTCTGCTGAAGAGCCTCTGTGTGGACAAATGACTGAAATCTACATCTGTCACAGACAGCAATATCTGAATAACTGTGAAGGTAGGAGGAATAGGACTAACAGCGAACAACATCTGTTTTCACAGTGCCTACAATATGAATTAACCTTTGCTATCCCCTTGAAGGGATAGCCATCCCTAAAAGTTGTAAAGACAAATAAATGTTGTAGGATTCACTCCCTGAGTAAAACCATGGTGTTCCCACTGCTGAAAGGTGTGTTAATTCAAAAGGTATCACAGTTCAAACATGGATATATCAGAAGCAATATCCCAGTGGCCTGAAATTGTACAGTGGTGCTATTACTACACTATCATATGGACAGCTCTGGCACAGAGACCGGAAATCTACATGGGAGGGTGTTGCAACAGCCTCACTGTACTATTTCGGGCCACTGTGATATTGCACCTCAAAATGAAACCTTTACCCGTAATAACTCAAACAACACCTTTCAGCAGTGGGAGTACCCTTGTTTACCCAGGGGGATTAACCCAAACACATATATTTTTCTTCACCAGATATCAAAGTATAACTGTCTCCCTAAACCTATGGCTAAGTTCACTAATCAAAACATCTAATTTCTCCACACAGCTTACGGACCTCAAGCCCAGCAGGAGCCCGTGGAGGAGGCTACGTCACCCCCCTGTGAGGAGTACACAGAGGAGGGGACCAGCCGGTGGTCACCATACCCACCATCCCCATCTCCTCCAGCACAGGCTGCACCACCACCTTCTGCGCCACCACAGGCTGCACCCCTCCAAGCTGCACCACCACAGGCTGCACCCCTCCAAGCTGCACCTCCCCAGTACAGTGGCTGGATGCAACAGGAGGAGAGGTGGATGTATCCAGCCACCTCCACCAGCTACTACCCTCCAGCAGCAGCACCACTACTGCCAGGGAGGCAATGGCTGCCAGGGACAGTGGCCGCTACCCAATATGGGCCATTTGCATCCCAGATCAAGCCACCCTCCTGGATGGCTCCACAGCATGCCCTAAGGTATGATCCCAGGTGGGGTCCAAGCACCTGTCAGTGGCCAACCTATGACCCTTGGCCACTGGACTACCCACACCTGGGCCTGATTGGGAAGCCCCAGCGCCCTCTAACTAGGGACAATTTCACACCTCCACCAGCACACACATCATTGGGCAGCTCGGAGTCACTTGATGTAGTGGACATATGCCCATCATCTGCACCAGCCACTCCAACAGCTGACACAGCACTTCCAGCAGCAGCAGAGAAACAGCACCCTCAGCAGCAGAGGACACAGCACTCTCAGCAGCAGAGGACACAGCAGCACAAGGGTCACAGGGCACATCCACCTCCAGCACTGCACACCTCACAGGGATGGAGGCGGAGTGTATGGCCCTGCAGAGGAGACTACTCCGGTCGAGCAGGAGCACAGATGTGAACATCACCAGAAGCCAGAGGGAATCCAAGAGGAACACAGGGAGATTGGAGACCAGAATCCAAGCCCTGGAATTCGGAGGTGGCCAGGGTGAACACACAACTCCACCAGCTCCAGAAAGGGATCATGGACATGTTCACACAGGTACTTGTGGAGTTGCAGGAGATCAACCGCAGGGAGACCCTGAGGATGGAGAGGGAGAACCTGCGTTCCACGGAGAGGTGTACTGCACCCACAACCCCCTCCAGTGTTACCCAGAAGCCCCACCTAGGGGGTAGAGGGTGACCAGGCAATCAACAAGGGCATCCACCTCTGGCACCCAGTCTAAGGCCCCCTCCCAAAAAAAAGAAAAAATGAAAGGCCCATCCTGTTAACTGCCCCTTTTTGATTCCTGTCTGACCTGCTGTGTCTTCAGTTATGGATTGGGTGGCAGGGTTGTCTCCAATGCATTGCCATACAATGCAGTGAACACAACCTCTGCCTGGGTGAAATGTTTGTGGATGCTACAACATGGGTTCACACACACACACACACACACACACACACACACACACACACACACACACACACCGTTGTCCAAATTCACCTGGCAACACATCCCTGTTGCCATATAACACAACAGTGTTACATGGTCATGTTGTGTGTTAGAATTGTTCTGAACATACTCCTCATCACAAAAACTGGTGCAACACTTAACATTCGTCTGCATCAATTGTTGTGTTTGAAGGGGAACCAAACAAACAGCTATGTGACTTAGCAGGGATATAACAAGCAGGGCAGATGGAACATGCTTCACTATTGACTTTGGATCAAACTCCTATTGTGCAGCTGACTTACTGGTGAATACAATGTACACCCTAGGATCCCAGTGTGTGTGCTACACATTGGGATCCTAGGGGGAGCATTGTGTTCTCTAGTAAGTCAGCTGCACAATAAGTGTTTGAATCATAGCCTAACTTACTGGATAACCCAATGATTTTCTTAAGATGTCAATGTGTAGCAAACACATTAAAAACGTAGGCTGGGTATTGGGTTATGTACTAAGTTGTGTTGTTGTTTAACTAAGGTTGTAACACACTTCACCAGTGATAACACTTGTGCACTTGGTCTTGTTGTTATTTGATATAGCCCATGTACTGAGATATGTCAATCTACAGCAATCTCAGGACATTGATTATATTGAGCAAGACACAAACTGTGGACATGACATCACTGCGGAAGTAATGATGTTCCCTGTATCACCTCAACACCCATTAGTGTATCAGTGCCATCATCCCATTGCATGAATACATCACAATGTTCACTCATGGTCAAACAACCAGTGGACTCCTGTGATGTGGGTCATGCCTTCCTACGTATGAGGTATACTCTAGCCCTGAGTATGGTTCATAATTGAGATGTCAAATCCAACATTTATTCATACAGACGGACACATACTGAATAGTGATAGTACTCCTTTATTGTGTCTCAAACTACAGTAACACATACATGTGTTTTCTGGGTATATAGCCTATATGCATGAGCACACAAATGGTACATCTGAACTAAATAGGGATACTCTAGTAACACTGGGGAACTGCTCATGTGTTGTTCACATGGTTTGTCTACTCTGTGATGAGCAGTCTTACTGTACAGGTCTGATACTTGGGTGGTAGTACACACATGAATTTGTGTCTGTATGTGAATGTTCCAGTAGAGGTTGCTGTCAACATCAGGTCACACATTTCATCACCAACACAATCACTGGAAACACTGGAAACTGAGCTTCATGGAAGTGTTGTCCAGACTTCAGTCCAGTCACATGGAAACTCCTCTGTTCAAGGATGGATTGTGCTATGGATGCCTATGGGACAAGAGGTCAGGATCTGGAACATCACCCTCGAAGTGTTCATCATGCAACACCTACAACATCATGATCCTCTTCATCTTTCTCCTTACATGGGGCTACACGAACGAATGCTGTGGAATGTGTTGTGTGCTAGTCTATGAACCATCATGGGGGATAACTAAGGGGATGTTAACCATCTTTAGGGATATATGCCCCTGACATAATTACACACATCAACAGATATGTCCTGATAGCTTCCTGACAACAATATATTTGGTCTGCCACTGTCAAAGACAGTCCAAATATGTTTGGATCATGGAGCTATCAGGACATATTTGTTGATGTACGGGGCACATATCACTACACACACACACAGGTCAGCATGGTGTCCCTGGAGACGTGATCCACATGTAACGAGCTCTATGTTGTGTAACACACTACCACTGTAGATCCATCCCTCTGCTGCTCTTTTTAGCTCTGGCAAACTACAGGTCCCATGTTCGCTCAAATGTCCCCTTAACCCCTGATGTGATACAGTGTTATCAGATGCATTGCCTTGGATGAGACTCTCTCACTACAGGGGTACCACGGTTGCTATGGGTGTGATCCTAGGAAAACCACTTTAGTTGGTGCCTGGGGAATCATGGGATATGTTGCACAAGGTTAAAGTGTTGTACCTTGGTTTCCAGGGGGACATGCATGATATCCTTGGGGTGGAAGTATCAACATGGACGACTGGGTGTCAGATGTAATCGAAATCTCTAGGCCCAATCTGACCGGTCCATGGAATGGTTGATGGTGGTGGTCCATACTGCAGCCAGTGTCAGGGCTCTGTCACTGATCCTGTGGGGTGAAACAGAAGATGTATGCTGTGGTGGGTGTGCATGCATGGATTTTGTGCATACATGTATTATACTCACAGCTGAAGTGATCCCTGATCAATCTGTGTCTTGTCTGCATCCCTGTTAGGGTTTCCTCACCCTGGACAATGTCCAGTGGGTCATCTGGTCTGGTTGGGGGCTGTACATCGTCAATGAATCTGGTGGTGACCGCGATATTATGGAGGATGGCACATACGATGACAATATCGCAGACCTTGTCAGGTGCATACTGCAATGCTCCCCCAGAATGGTTCAGACATCGGAATAGGGACTTGAGGAGGCCGAAGGTACACTCAATGGCATTGCGAGTTCTGGCATGAGCCTGGTTATATCTTTCCTGGGCATCGGTTTGGGGACTGGCGAGCGGGGTGAGGAGCTATGGCTTGCAGCCATAGCTCCTCACATGTGGGAAGTGAGTGACATGGTGAGACAAGGAACACATGTTGTATGAACGTACTAGCACGTGTGTATGCCGTGTGATTTGATATTGTTAACTTACCCAGAAGCCATCTGCCTGTATAGGTCACATTTTCGAAATCTCTGTGCTCAGATGAGTTTGAGTATATGGGAGTCGTGACAGCATCCGGGATATTTTGCACAGACATTCATGATGGCCAGGTTGCTGTCACACACCATCTGCACATTCATGGAGTGGAAGTTTTTTCTGTTGATGAACACATGCCCCGACGTGCTGGTGCTTTGATTCTGACATAGGTGCAATCTATTGCACCCATGACCCAGGGCATGCCTCCCCTTTCGTAGAAGCCCTGCTTGAGATGTGTCCACTCCATGTTGGTAGTGGGGAAGTGTATGTACCTACTAGCCTTGCCATTGAGGGCTGGCAAAACCTGGGCCAGCACCCTGGAGAATGTGGCCTAGGACATGCCAGATACATAACCCTCTGTTGACTGGAAGGCACCACTTGCCATGAAGGGTATGGCACACAGGACTTTTTCAGGCCAGTTAGGGCATAGCTGTAGATGCATATCGGATCCATCTGATCCTTGATGACCTCGTACAGGGCAATGATGCTGTGCAGCCTCAACCTGAAGCGATCAATGACCTCGTCATCGGTCATTCCAAAGAGAGTGACCCTTGGGCAGTATACCCTGGTCCTTGGTGGTCGTCTATGCATCTTCGGATGCTCCATGGGTCCCTGTGGCAGCTGGGAAGCATCCTGTTGCTGCTGCTATGCACCTGCAGGCAGGTGTCCTTCAGGTGGGGATGAGCTCCTCTGTGGCTCATGAGGCGGAGCCTCCTCACTTGCAACAGGTGAAGGCTGTTGATCAGGTGTGCCTAGGGGTTGCTGGTGTTCCCTAGCTCTCTCCCATGCATGCCTTCTCCGCAGTCTTCGCAACAATATGTAACCCAACATACTGATTGCACTCTCTCACTCTCTATCTCTCCTGAGTGGAAAACAAGCCACAAGTGAGTGTGGTTAGCTGTCTGTTTAAGTAGGTGGTGGGGAGTTGTATAAGTGTGGTGATAAGGTGAGTGCTGACGAATGGGAAGGTGCTTGTTGTCCAGGTAAGTGTTTGCAGGTGTGTCCGTGTTTACAAGCGTGCTGTGTTGTGGTTGCTGTGACCCTGTCAGTTGCGGGTGTGGAGCTTTGCGGTGCAGGTTGTGTCTGGATCGTCTGGTGATGTTGCACAGGTGAGCTTGTTTTGTGATGGCAGGTGTCCGTGTTGTGTGCTAACCCCCATTGTTCCGTGGCATGTTGTGTTGGTGTTTTTTTGTTGGGCCATTTCCATGTGGTGTTGCTTGGTTGTTGTGTTGAGTGCCCCAGTGATCTGTGATGTGTGGACATGTTTTTTGTGTTATTTTGGCATTGCACGTGTTAATTTTCCCATTTGTATTCTTGTGCGGGGAGCAGTTCGTCTGTTTTACCATGTAGCGGGGTTTTTTTTGTCCGTTAGTTGTCTAATGCCTAACAAAACTGGGTCTTAACTCTTGGCCATTAAATGTATCTTTTTCGCTGCCGTTAGCAGTCCCGCACTCCTTTGAATTGCTCTGGGGAATTTTGTTCTACGGGTACCAATGCATGTAAATGTATCGGCCGTTAAGACTTGTGCTCTGCCGTTAGCTGAACATAACACGGAGCTTTGAATCGCTTACTGCACCTTAACGCACCCTTTAGTCTTTTTTTTGGCTAACAGCTGGCTTTAAATCGAGCCCATAACCTCTGTACTTAAGTATACCTTTCAATTCAGTGGACCTATCTTTGAAAGTCTCAAAGACAGTACTTTTTCAGAACAGCCTGAGGAACTTCCAACAGGCATTGTACAAATCAGGTTGTGGGGTGTGCATTAGTAGTGTAGGACACCACTGATGGCAGTTTTCTTGTGGAAAAAATCAGGCTGAATAGCTCCACTGTTGTCCAAAAGAATTATCGCAACTAGAAATGAGAATGAAGATGTAGATATTTAATTAATCAGTTTGATGTCCAAATCCTTATTTTTCAGCACCCACCTTAATAGTATAGTTCGGTGTGTCTATCCCAGATGCTTAAAATATCATCTATAGTGTGGTATATGATCTTATTTCATCAAAAGAGTTGCACCGACTAAAACGAACTGAAACAAACATTAGCAAATGATAAAGCTCAGATGCACCCTGTAGAAAGCTTTATGTAAAATGTGTTCCTGAAAAAACATTTGTTGTGTTTGAAAGTGAAGTAATGTAACAAAAGATTCCACTCGTTCATTTCTTCATCAGTAGTGTCCCCATGTTAACTCTTTGAATGCAGTCAAGGGGTTAACCCCTTAACGACCCATGATGCTGCAGGACCATCATGGGTTGCTATACCGTTAAGGACCCATAACGGTCCTGCACCGTCATGGGTTAAACTCTCCCATCGCGGCCGCACGGAGCGATGGGAGAGCGTGGGTTGGTTGTTACTAAGTGCCCTGGTACCGGGACACTTAGTAACAACCAGTAGAAAGTTTGTTGTAACGTGATTAGCTTGATGAGCGAATCACATGTTGCAAACGCTGAATGACAGGGACAGTATTTGTAAATACTGTCCCTGTCATATATCTCTGCCTCCCTCCATCTTGCACACTGCTGAGGTGGAGAGAGAGACAGAGAGAGATTGTGCCAGATCGTGTTCCAGCATATCTGAGTGTTCCTGTGGAAAAAAAGTACAAAAAAAAAAAAAAAAAAAAAAAGAAAAGAAAATTAACCATTTGATCTTTGGTTTGTAGTGATCAATAAGTTCCCCCCATCTGATCACGTTTGGAGTCATCAATTCGCTGCAGATCAACGTTTGCTGATCTGTGGGACACCCCCCATCCCCCCTGTATTTTTTGATTTTTTTTTTTTTACATTTTTTGTATTTTTTTGTTAAAATAAAATTTGATTAATAAATATAGTTTAGGTAGGTAGTTGGGTAGGTTTAGTGTAGACGTGTGTTAAGGAAAGGTTTAGGGATAGATTTAGGTTTAGGGGAAAAAAAAAATATATATAGTTTAGATAGGTAGTTCACGTGGGTTAGGTAGGTTCAGGGTATACGTGTGCTAGGGTAAGGTTTAGGGTTAGCTTTAGGTTTAGGGTTAGCATAGAGAAAAAAAAAAATCCAAAAAATCCCCAAAAAAAGTTTATTTTATTAAAACATATATTCTATATTATAAGCTAGTTTAGATAGATAGTTGAGTTGGGTAGGTTCAGGGTATATGTATCACGGTGCCCGTAATCCCTTCTTTATATTTTTCTGTCAGTTATCCTATGTTAGGTTCTCATTGGTTGCCCTGTGTTAAGCCCGCCGAGTATGGCCTTTATATACTGGGCTCCTGTACCCACACATTGCCCTTTCATGGTGTTCCTGTACCAGTGCTACTATTGCTCAAGGAGTTTCCAGTGTACCGACTTGGCTTACCTGACTACTCTCCAGTTCCTGCGCCTGTGAACCCACCCGGATTGCCTGACTATTCTTCAGTGTCCGTTCCTGTGTTCCCGACCTGGCTGACGTTCCTGTTCCTGTGTACCGACCCGGACTGGCTGACGTTCCTGCTCCTGTGTTCTCACCCGGCCTGGCTGACGTTCCTGTTCCTGTGCACCGACTTGGCTGATCTCCGTTCCTGCTATCCTGGTCCTTGTCGCCTCGGCGACATTCTGATATCCGGTGCCTTGATGTGTCTGGCACCTCTGCTCCAGTAGGCTTGTCAAGTGTTGTCTCAGTAATGCTCTATGGAGCGCCTCTGGCCTAGTCCGTCGCCTCTGTCTGACCGGCTGCAAGTGCTGCCTCCGTGATTGCACTAGTACATTGCCATTGGCTCACGCTTCACTCAGTCAAACCGGTTGCAAGTGTTGCCTTTCGTGATTGCTCCGGTACATTGCCATTGGCTTACGATCCACTCTGTCAAACCGGTTGCAAGTGTTTCCGCCATGATTGCACTGGTATATTGCCATTGGCTTATGCTCCATTCTGTCAAACCGGCTGCAAGTGTTGCCTCCGTGATTGCTACGGTACATTGCCTTTGGCTTACGCTCCACTCTGTCAAACCGGTTGCAAGTGTTGCCTCCGTGATTGCTCCGGTACATTACCATTGGCTTACGCTCCACTCTGTCAAACAGGTTGCAAATGTTGCCTCCGTGATTGCTCCGGTACATTGCCATTGGCATACGCTACACTGTCAAACCGGTTGCAAGTGTTGCCTCCGTGAATGCACCGGTAGCGCTCCTTTACTTCAGTGTACTGGTAACTCTCAGTGGGTGCAGACTTTGGCATGTTTAAGAATCAGTTCAGTACTTCCACATAATGGACTGTTTACCATCCTTGATGAACTTTAACTCCTGCATTGCTGAAACCTGGGAAACTACTCCTCTGCCTGATCCGTGTCAGCATAGACTGTCTGTACTCCTATATTTGTGCTGGACCTGTGTGGGCCTGAAATATTACCTGTCGTGTGTCTGTACTATACTTTTTTTTATATTACAGGACCTGTGAGGGTTCTTATTGTATTATTGTATTCAATAAAACTGTGTTTTTATCCTAACCCTGTGTCTGTGAGTCAAACAAACCATTATAATACGTGGGATAGGGTAAGGTTTAGGGTTAGGTTTAGGGGTAGCGTAGGAAAAAAAAAAAAAAAAAAAACTTTTATTAAAAAATGTATTCTATATTATAAGCTAGTTTAGATAGGTAGTTGGGTTGGGTAGGTTCAGGCAATACGTGTGTTAGGGTAAGGCTTAGTGAAAGATTTAGGTTTAGGAGTAGAATAGGGAAAAAAATATAAAAAAAAAAATTATCATAGGAATAGTGACCGTTTTGGGTGAGAGTTAGTTATAGAAGTTAGTAATTTATTTTATTTAGAGTAGGTGTGTACAATGCAGTGGTGTTATAGTTTAGAAGAGGCGTATTCCTTTTTGGCGTCTGACTCAGAAGCCACAGACACTGCATCAGACTTTGACGTCACTCAGTTTTCTGAGAGTGAGAGCTCTAGTAGTGATGACGCAGGGCCTTCTGTGAAAAAAAGACGCACTGCCCCAAGAGCTGTCCCAGCAACTGCCCCACGAGCTGCCCCAGCAACTACCCTAAGAGCTGCCTCAACAACTGCACCAAGAGCTGCCCCAACAACTGCACCAAGAGCTGCCCCAGCAACTTCCCAGCAACTTCCCAAAGATCTGCTCAAAGACCTTCCCAAAGAGCTGCCCTAAGAAATGCCCCAAGATCTGCCCTAAGAAATGCCCCATGACCTGCCACAAGTACTGCCCCAAGACCTGCCACAAGTACTGCCACTCCTGCTGATGAATGGGTACCACCAGACAATTTATGCCCACAAATTCCTGAATTCACAGGCAACCCAGGAATTCAAGTGGATGTGGCAGAATTTACCTATGTTCAATTTTTTTATTTATTTTTGGGGGAAGAAATTTTGGGGGAAATCGTGTCTCAAACAAAATTATACGCAGCCTAATATATTGCCGCCAACCCATCAGCGTTCATTTCCAAGCAAAAAACATGGCAACCCACAAACCTTTTAGAATTTAAGAAATTCTGGCCCTTATAATGACAATGGGAATAGTTGAAAAACCAAGTATTAGATCATACTGGAGTAAAAACCCCGTATATGATACCCCTATGTTCTCCAAAACAATGACCAGGACTAGATACAAAATGATTTTGCGCTTTATGCACTTTAGTGATAATACCCTGTGCCTCCCAAAAGAACACCCCCAGTATGACAGACTGTTCAAAATTCGCCCCCTAATAAATCATTTGCAGGAAATGTTTGCTCAAGTATATACCCCCCAAAAACACATAAGTATAGATGAATCCCTTATGAACTATAGAGGCAGGTTAGGTTTCAAACAATACATCCCCTCCAAATTTTATACATTTTGTGAAAGTGACACAGGCTATACCCAGGATTTTCGAATTTACGAGGGCAAGGACAGCCAGCTTGACCCTCCTTGTTGCCCCGAATCTCTAGGAACAAATAGGAAGATAGTTTGGGATCTGATTTTCCCCTTGTTATATAAAGGATGTCATTTATATGTTGACAACTACTAAACCAGCCCCCTTTTATTTAAGTCACTTTTTTATTTTGACACCGTGGCCTGTGGCACTGTCAGGCTCAATTGCAGGGAAATGCCCAAAGAACTTGTAGAAAAAAACTTGAAACCGGGACGTCCTCAGCTTAATGCCAACAACAGCTGCTGGCAGTTAAGTTCAAGGACAGAAAAGATGTCTACATGCTTTCCACCATGTATGAGGACAAAACTGTGGCAGTCTCTGTTCATGGCAGAAGGGTGGTAATAAGAAAGCCAGTCTGCATCAGAAACTACAACAAGCACATGGGGGGAGTTGATCTGTGTGATCAACTCATGCAGCCGTACCTCACCATGCGAAAGTGTAGGGCATGGTACAAAAACGTCGCCATTTACATGATGCAGACTGCAGCTTACAATTCTTTTTTGATTTTCAAATTGGCAAACCCCACTCTAAAACTAAGTTTTCTGCAGTATCAGCTCCATCTTATTTGCAAATTTTTGTTTCAAGGGGCAAAAGAAATAATTCCACCAAAACCCGGGGTAGTATATTTTATTTATAAAATCCCCCCAACACCCCAAAAGAAAAACCCACAAAAGCGCTGCAGGGTTTGCTACAGCAAGGGAATACGGAGAGAAACCTCCACTTACTGTCCTTACTGCCCTTCCAAACCTGGCCTCTGCATGGGTGACTGCTTCAAGCAATACCATGAAGGCACAATGCAGTAGTGCTGTGAAGTTTATTATTTGGCCACTTTTCCCCCCTGAAATATCCGTTTTTTTATTTTTCAAAACACATCCCTCCTTAGATCTAACACTATCAAAATATAATGGGAAGCAAAGCACCCTAATTTTTTTCCATTTCTGATAATGGAAACACACATGTTCCCTACTGGGCCCAGTAGTTCCACCATACCCTGACAAACCTATGCATATGGGGCATTGCTGTACTCAGACGATGTAATTCACCACTAATGTAAAGCACTTAAAAAATCTGCAAATATCATCTGACTGAAATCCAGAGCAACACTAAAATATAAGAGTGAAAAAATTGTGTTTCTCTGCCTTACTGCAGGTTTAGGGAGGGATTGCTGATACAGAGGCAGCGAAAAAATTGAAAAAGTGCAAATAGAATGAAAGCCAGGGTTGTCTAATCTTCTACAACATATACTTTTGGGGGTAAAATTCATTGCAGTATTGCCAAACAGCCCGAAATGAGACAACAGCTGTAAAAATGGCATGTCTGTAAAAGGAAACTCACATGTTCCAACTGGGCCCAGTATCTCCCCCAAACCCTGCATATGGGGCATTGCTGTACTCAGAAGAAGGAGCTGAACACTAATCAATGCCGTTTATAAAATCTTAACCTATCCTGTGCTTGAAATTAATATCAACATTGAAGTCTAAGTGTGAAAAACGCTGATTTTTTTTTTTTTTTACTTGCGTAAAGTTTTCATAGGATTAGTGGTAAAATGGCAGTGTACAAAATTTGAAAACACACCTAAAACGAAAGCCTGGGGTGTCTACTTTCCAAAAATATACAGTTTTGGGGGGAAATCTTAAAAAAGAGCACTGTTACACAGGACAAATGAGAGATGGCACCAGTAATGCAAGCTGTGAAAATTCAAAGTGTGAACCTGGAAATGTGCATGTTCCAATTTGGACCCCGTAGCTTCCGCAAACCATGAGAAAGCTATGCATATGGGGTATTGCCGTACTCACAAGAAGAAGCTGAACACGATTAATGCAGTTTATAAAATCTTCACCTGTTCTGTACTTGAAATTCACATCAACATTGAAGTCTAAGTGTGAAAAACGCTGATTTTTTTTTTACTTGCGTCAAGTTTTCACAGGATTAGTGGTAAAATGGCTGTGTAAAAAATTTGAAAACAAACCTAAAACGAAAGCCTGGGGTGTCTACTTTCCAAACATATAACTTTTATGGGGAAATCTTAAAGTGGAGCACTGGAACATAGCACCAAATGAGAAATGGCACCAGATAAGCAAGACGTGAAAATTCAATATTTGTTCAAATTTGTGCTCCGCAGCTCCCCCAAACCATGAGAAAGCTATGCATATGGGTTAATGCCATACTCAGAAGAAGGAGCCGAACACTAATAAATGCAGTTTAAAAAATCATCACCTACTCCGTGCTTAAAATTCACAGCAACATTGAAATCTAAGTGTGAAAAACGCTGATATTTTTACTAACGTCAAGATGTATGAGTGATTGGTGGTAAATTGGCTGCGTAAAAAAATTTGAAAACATACATAAAATGAAAGCTTGGGGTGTCTACTTTCCAAAAATATACACTTTTGGGGGGAAATCTTGGAGTGGAGCACTGTTACACAGCCCCAAATGAGACATGGCACCAGTGATGCAAGCTGTGAAAATTCAAAGTGTGAAACTGGAAAAGCGCATGTTCCAATTTGGGCCCCGTAGCTCCCCTAAACCTTGAGAAAACTATGCATATGGGGTATTGCCATACTCAGAAGAAGGAGCTGAACACTAAACAATGCGTTTTTAAAAATCTTCACATATCATGTGCTTGAAATTCACATCAACACTGAAGTGAAAGTGTGAAAAACGCTGTTTTTTTAACTTACGTCAACATTTACAAGTGATTGGTGGTAAAATGGGTGCGTAAAAAAATTTGAAAACATACATAAAATGAAAGCCTGGGGTGTGTACTTTCCAAAAATATACACTTTTGGGGAGAAATCTTAGAGTGGAGCACTGTTACACAGCCCCAAATGAGACATGGCACCAGTGATGCAAGCTGTGAAAATTCAAAGTGCGAAACAGGAAACGTGCATGTTCCAATTTGGGCCCCGTAGCTCCCGCAAACTATGAGAAAGCTATGCATATGGGGTATTGATGTACTCAGAAGAAGAAGCTGAACACTAAACAATGCACTTTTAAAAATTTTCACCTATCACGTGCTTGAAATTCACATCAACATTGAAGTCAAAGTGTGAAAAACGCTGTTTTTTTAACTTATGTCAAGATTTACGATGGATTGGTGGTAAAATGGCTACATTAAAAATGTGAAAACATACGTAAAATGAAAGCCTGGGGTGTCTACTTTCCAACAATATACACATTTGGGGGGAAATCTTAGAGTGGAGCACTGTTACACAGCCCCAAATGAGACATGGCACCAGTGATGCAAGCTGTGAAAATTCAGAGTGTGAAACTGGATACGCGTATGTTCCAATTTGGGCCCCGTAGCTCCCCCAAACCTTTAGAAACCTATGCATATGGGGTAGTGCCGTACTCAGAGGAAGGAGCTGAACAGTAAACAATGGATATTTTTAAATTTGCAACTATCCTGTGCTTGATATCAACAGTAATATTGAAATGTAAGTGTGAGAACTGCAAAAAAAAAAAAAAAAATTTTTACAGAAATTTGAAAAATATTTCTGGAAAAATAGCTGCATAAAAAAAAAACTTCAAAATTCTCCTGATTATTTACTTTATGTTGTCTAGTTTTCAGAAACATATACCTTTATGGGACATTTTTGATTCTGGCACCATCAACTAAGCTAAGATTCTCACATGCCAATTGTTGAAAAATTACAAGTTGGAAATAATGGCATCCATCTTGTAATACTTACCTTGTAAATGTGAGGAAGGGATTGAAATACTAGGCATATGGGGTACTCTTAAATTCAGGAGAAGCAAATGAATATATTTAGGTGTATTTTTTTTGTCATGAACTAATAGTATGCAAATCCTGACAGAAAAATGTAAGCAAAATGTTGGGGTTTTTTAAATTTTTTTCCTCATTTTTTCTATTTTAATCACAATAAACAATGAGGTTCTGACACTGTAATGACAGCAATAAACTGTAAATTTTTGTCATGGAATGTGTGTGGCCTGAATGATGCTATTAAAAGATCCTTGGTCCTGAACCACGTCAGGAAACAGACTCCTGGGGTGGTCATGTTGCAGGAGACACATCTCTCTGCAAGTAGAGTTCTGTCTCTTAGAAGGCAGTGGATACAAAGTCATTACCATGCCACATACTCCACATACTCAAGAGGTATTTCCATTCTTATTACTAAATTGGTTTCCTTTGAATTCATTGACCTCAAATCGAACCCTCAGGGCCACTATCATTTTTTAACATGTAAACTGCAGGGAGCTCTGTTTGTTCTTTTGAATGTTTATATCCCACCGCCTTTCAACCCTTCAATCCTCAGGGACAAGCTTGTATACATTTCCGACAAACCACATCATCGTATTGTTTGTATGGGCGACTTTAACATAGCTACTAATTCTGACTTAGATAGATTAGGTGGTGCGGTTGTTGACTCCAGACTATATAGAGATGCCTTTCTCAGTCTCATAGGTGACATGGGATTCATAGATGTATGGAGGACTCTCCATCCGCAGACCCGGGAGTTCTCATGCCACTCAGCTACAGCCAGACCAGAGACCTGGGTCTGGGGTGTGGAGACTTAGTCCCATATAGTTGACTAATACACATCTGGTGTCCAAACATTGGGAAGATCTGAATGAATATTTTGTTAATAATGTTGACACTGCTGCTCAAGGCACTGTTTGGGAGGCTGCTAAGGCGACTGCAAGGGGCTCCTTGATATCCCTTATATCTATGAACAATAGGCTTGGGTCTCGGGAAGTGGAGGAATTGGAATCGGATGCTGCTGAGGCGGAAAAACAATTTGTAGAAAAAAGGGACTCGATATCCTATACTAACTTTGTTTCTTGCTCCTTGAAGTATTCCATAAAACTGTCTGACTCAAGTGCCCGTCACATTTTTTACTTGAAACAAAATATCTTTGAAAATGGAGATAAGTGTCGCGGTTTTTAAAGACTCTCAGACGTAAGGTTTGGTAAAAACGTAACTTTATTGAAAAGTTAAGGCAATCCCCATAGGGAAACATACATAACAATACAACAATAATAGTTATACAATAGGTTCTACCGGCCTTGCCTAAAATACCGGGCAAGGCAAGCGAAGTGACAGTAGCAATAACAGGCTCTACCGGCCTTGCCTATACCGGGTAAGGCAACCGTGAGATGACATGTACCGGTTCTACCGGCCTTACCTATACCGGGCAAGGCAGCCCAAAGGAGTACTGAGAGTAGGCTCTACCGGCCCTGCCAATACCGGAGAAGGCAACCTTAAAGATGGTAATGTACAAGGTTCTACCGTCCTTACCAATACCGGGCAGGGCAGCCTGAGGAACACAGTAGTAGGCTCTACCGGCCCTGCCAATACCGGGTAAGGCAACCTTAAGGATGGTAACGACAAAGGTCCTACCGGCCTTTCCAATACCGGGCAGGGCAGCCTGAGCGAGTAGACCAGCTGTCAGATGACTATGACAGCAGAGAGGAATAGGAACAAAGGTCTTACTCAGCAGAAGTCTATTGCCAGGGAAAATCGGACGACTGCATAGGAGTGGACAGCGACCTAGCCTCAGTACTGGATAGATCAGGAGCAAACCAACGTCCGCACGTTGGGGCCTACAATAAATATCGCCACCAGGTTAATGGAGTAAACTAGCATCTGCATGCTGGGACCATCAGAGCATCGCAACCAGGTTTAATGGAGAAAACCAGCGTCCGCACGCTGGAACCAACAGAGTATATCGCAACCAGGTTTAATGGAGTAAACCAGCATCTGCACGCTGGAACCAACAGTAAATGTCTCCACCTGGTTTTAATGGAGTAAACCAGCGTCCGCACGCTGGAACCAACAGTGTATATCGCAACCAGGTTTAATGGAGTAAACCAGCGTCCTCACGCTGGAACCAACAGTGTATATCGCAACCAGGTTTAATGGAGTAAACCAGCGTCCGCACGCTGGAACCGACAGTGTATATCGCAACCAGGTTTAATGGAGTAAACCAGCGTCCACACGCTGGAACCAACAGTGTATATCGCAACCAGGTTTAATGGAGTAAACCAGCGTCCTCACGCTGGGACCAACAGTAAATGTCGCCACCAGGTTTAATGGAGTAAACCAGCGTCCGCACGCTGGAACCGACAGTGTATATCGCAACCAGGTTTAATGGAGTAAACCAGCGTCCTCACGCTGGAACCAACAGTGTATATCGCAACCAGGTTTAATGGAGTAAACCAGCGTCCGCACGCTGGAATCAACAGTGTATATTGCAACCAGGTTTAATGGAGTAAACCAGCGTCCTCACGCTGGGACCAACACTAAATGTCGCCACCAGGTTTAATGGAGTAAACCAGCGTCCTCACGCTGGAACCAACATTGTATATCGCAACCAGGTTTTAATGGAGTAATCCAGCGTCCACACGCTGGAACCAACAGTGATAAGCAGTAGCGAAAAGAACAATGTCGCCGGAGCGACGGGCTAGAGCAGAAGCCCTACACTCCAACGGGGAGTCCACCTGGGCGAGACTGATGTACTGACAGATGACTGGAACCATCGGATCCGCCGGTGCAGAGCGAACCGCCTGGAGAAGCGGCAGGCAGGAGACTCAGGAACTCAGTAAGATTAACCCGCTAGGTGCTGGAACACCGGAACACAGCATACAGGAACATAGGAATACTGGAACACCGGAACGCAGGAACAGCAGGATCAGCAGGAACAGCAGGCCCAGAAGCCTGACGTGCAAATCAGGCCAAGTGAAGTCAGAAACACCACAAAAGGGCAACCTGGAAGTGCTCAACCTGGGTTTAAAAAGGCTGTGTGAGGAGGGCTAATAGCAGACAGCCAATCAGGAATACTCAGCCAGTGACAGACACAGAACAGCACGAATCACGGGCACCGTGATAATAAGGCAGGGAAACTGATGGCTCATCTTGTGTCTCAAAACCGGGGGATTTTGTCGGTTTCCTCTCTCCGGGACCCTGGGGGTGAACTGATTCTTGATCCACAGATGATTAATTCACAATTTCGGTGCTTCTATTCTCGACTTTATGAATCTTGATTGACCTGCTCTGAGTCTCAGATCTCTTGATTTATTGATCAATGCGACCTTCCGCAACTTTCCTTTGAGCATAAACAAATGCTCGATGCTCCTATTCTTCTGAGAGAGGTGGTGGAGGCTATCCGTGGTTTGACAGCAGGCAAGGCATCCGGTGTGGATGGTCTTCCTACAGAATGGTATAAAGAGTTTGTGGATGTTTTGGCCCCCCATTTGCTGAATACCTTCTATGCTGCTATTGATGATGGACACCTTCTGGATTCTATGACTAATGCTTCCATTATTGTGTTGCCCAAACCAGGAAAAGATCCGGAGATATGTGATTCTTACAGGCGTATTTCTTTATTGACTACGGACGCCAAAATTGTGGCGAAAATCCTAGCTACCAGATTAAATATGGTACTGGGAACCATAATGCATGAAGATCAAACCGGCTTTATCCCAGGTAAATCAACATCTCACAATCTTAGAAGGTTATTTATGCACCTGCAACTCTCTCATGATACCATAGGTGTCAGGCTTGTTATGGTTGGAGCGTAGGAGCAGGGAATGCTATCTCTTGCCAGACAACCTTACCAGGTGATACACAGAGGAATGCAAGTAGAACACCTAGGTAAGAATGACAGCACGGGAATGCAAGGGTTAAGCAAAGCGTAGTCAGGAACAGTTCAGAAGATCAGGGCAGGCGGCAATCAAGCAGAATCGGTAAAACTAGCCAAGGTCAGGAAACAGGCAAGCAGGGAAGTCCAGAAGGCAAGCAGAAGGTCAGGCAATGGGAAATGCAGCAGAGGGTCTGAAGCAAAGCAAAGAAGGAGGCACTGAGGACTGGAAGCTTAGAGCACACAGGAACCAAAGTTCTGGAACACTGAAGCAAAGTGGACACAGTCTGAGGGGTTTTTATAGTGTCACGGGTTTTCACCCCCCCCCCTCTGCTGAACAAACCTCTCACTGGATTGGCCAACAGAGGGGTGTGCAACCACAGCACCTGCCTCACTGTTTACCTGGAGGCACATTACTGGTGGACAGTTGATGAGAGAGTCAGGCTTCACCTCCCCCCTACAGGTGTACAACACCATGGTTTGATCTGGGCACCCTGTGGATACCTTCCCTGGAGACTCCGTCAACTTTAGGCCATGGCTTAGGCCTACAGCGCCATCGTGATTGCAACCGCAGGCAGACGCTGCTACTCGAGGCCGCAGCTTCGGCCTACTTAGCGATCGCGGAGCATCTGGGATGCCCCCAGCAGCGGCGGATGGCTGGGACATGGAGGTAAGAGCTAGAGGGGCATGACAGTACCCCCCTCCTACGAGCGACCTCTGGGCGCGTCTAGGTGCCGGATGTTCAGGATGGGCTCTGTGGAATGCCCTAATGCATGCTGGGGCATGGATATTGGCGACTGGTTTCCAGGATCGCTCCTCAGGTCCATACCCCTTCCAGTGTAATAGATACTCTAGTCTTCCTCCACTTATAAGTGAATCCATGATTTCTTGAACCTCGAATTCTTCTACATCGTTCACCACTATTGGAAGAGGAGGAGTAGGTGGTCTCCTTTGAGTGGTGTTGGGTATCCATCTTTTGAGAAGTGACACATGAAATGTAGGATGGGTGCGCCATGTAGTAGGTAATTGTAAGGAAACTGCAGCAGGGCTAATGATTTTTGTGATGGGGAAAGGCCCCAAGAATTTGGGTCCCAATTTCTTGGTAGGGCAAGACATCTTAACATGTGCTGAGGACAGCCATAGCTTATCCCCAGCCTGGTATAAGGGGGAAGGTTTACATCGCCGGTCAGCTTGGTTCTTGTAAGACTGTTGTGCTTTTTTTAATGTTTCCTGTAATAGAGTAAAACCTTGGTTCAGTAGTTGAAGACGGTCTGTGGCCTGAGGGACCATGGTAGTAACAGGTAGTTGAGGAATATAAGGTGGATGATAACTATAATTGGCCTTGAAGGGGGACATGCCTATAGAACTGTGTAGATGGCTGTTATAAGCAAATTCTGCTGTTGGTAGCAGGGACAACCAGTCATTCTGAAGATGGGTGACGTAACAACGTAGATATTGTTCAAGCGTTTGGTTTGTTCTCTCTGTCTGACCATCAGTTTGAGGATAGTATGCGGATGACAAGAGTCTTTGTATACCCAAACCATGACAAAAGGAAGACCAGAAATGAGAGGTAAATTGGACACCACGGTCAGAGAAGATGATTTGTGGAATACCATGAAGGCGGAAAATTTATTTGATGAACACGTCTGCGGACTCGGCAGCTGTAGGTAATCCGATAACAGGGACAAAATGTGCCATCTTGGTTAGGCAGTCTACAACCACCATTATAGTGGTGTAACATTGTGATGGTGGGAGTTCCACAATGATGTCCACAGTTATGTCAGCCCGAGGACTTGTTGGTGCTGGTAACGGTTGTAGTAACCCAGCGGGTTTTGAATTAGTACCTTTGGCTCGCCCACGTTGGAGGATAGTATCTGTATCTGTTATGGGGTTCATGTAGACGGGACAAGGCATCCGCTTTTCCATTTCGTGATCCTGGTCTATAAGTGATATGCAGGTTGAATCTGCAGAAGAACAGAGCCCATCTGGCTTGTCTAGGACATAGACGGCGAGCTCCTTGTAGATACTCTAAATTCTTGTGGTCAGTGAACACAGTGATTGGATGGTTAGCCCCCTCCAAGAGGTGATGCCATTCCTCCAATGCCAATTTGATGGCTAGTAATTCTCTGTCTCCCATGCTGTAGTTACTTTCCGCTGGGGATAATCGTCTAGAAAAGGAAGACAGGATGAAATGTCTCACTTTGTCCTTGTCGTTGTGATAGGATGGCCCCTGCGGCTGTCTTGGAGGCATCAACCTCCATAAAGAATGTTTTTTTAGGGTCTGGCAGTACGAGAATGGGGGCTGAAGTGAACCTCTGTTTAAGTTCATCAAAAGCATGTGGTGCTTGAGGTGACCAGACAAACGGGACATGTTTCTTGGTTAGCTGGGTGATGGGAGCGATAACTTTAGAAAAACTGTGGATGAATTTTCTGTAGGAATTTGAGAACCCCACAAACTGTTGCACAGTTTTAACAGAAGTAGGAACAGGCCAATCCAAGATGGCTGATACCTTTTTGGGGTCCATTTTGATATTCCCCGGAGTTAATATAAATCCCAAAAATTCAACAGATGTTGTCTCAAACCCACATTTTTCTAATTTCGCATAAAGTCCATGTTGCTGAATCTGAGAAAGGACACGTTTAACATGCTCCCGATGGGTGGTAAGCGATGGTGAGTAGACTAAGATGTCATTGAGATATACCACTACGAATATGTCCAACATATCTCGGAATACATCGTTAAGGAAGTGTTGAAAGGTGGCAGGGGCATTACAGAGCCCGAACGGCATGACCTGGTATTCATAGTGGCCATACCGGGATCGGAAAGCCGTCTTCCATTCATGTTCTTTTTTTACACGTATCAAATTATAGGTTCCTCGTAAGTCCAACTTAGTATATATTTGTGCCTCTCTAAGTCGATTCATTAACTCTGAGATTAAGGGCAATGGATATTTGTTTTTGATGGTAACCTTGTTAAGCTCTCTATAGTCCACACAGGGCCGGAGGCCTCCATCTTTTCTCCCCACAAAAAATATGCCAGCCCTGGCAGGAGAAATGGATGGCCTTATGAATCCATTCCTTAGGTTCTCTTTTATATAGTCCTTTAAAGAGCTTAATTCAGGTTCAGAAAGAGGAAATATACGACCAAACGGAATGGGAGCTCCAGGAAGCAAGTCTATAGGACAGTCATATGGCTGGTGTGGGGGCAGTTTGTTGGCTTCTTGTTTGCTGAAGACTTGGCTGAAAGCACGGTAGGGTATCCGTATTTCCAATGTCTTAGAAGAAGTAGCATGCAAGGTGGAAAATGTGGTGTGAGAGAGGCAGTGTTCTTTACAGTAGGATGATGCAAAGGTGATTTGTCCTGTGGACCAATTAATGGTGGGGTTGTGATGTTTAAGCCAAGGAAGGCCAAGGAATATGGGAAACAAAGGAGACTGTACTAAATTAAAGCTAAGAGTCTCCACATGTTTAGCCCCAATGCTCATGGTGAGAGGTACAGTCTCTGTGCTGACAGGCCCGGAGTTAATGTTGCTGCGGTCAATAAGAAGTATCATGAGGGGTTGTTTCTTTAGTAGTGTAGGTATGTTCAGACTCTGGGTTAATTTATAATTGAAGAAACAGTCCCTGGCCCCGGAATCAATGATGACGTCTTGTGGAATCTTGTTATGCGTCCACTGTAAGGAGACAAGAAGAGACAAATGAGGAGCCGTTCCACCCACTAGTAGTGGGTACTGCATTGGATCTGGCTTACCTCTCGCTGCCAATTCAGGACAGAGACGGACTTGGTGACCAGAGCCACCACAATAAAGACACAATAAAGACCCAGTTGCATGGGTTCCGCCGAAGTGTTACCTGGAGTCGAGGAAACAGGTAAAGGAGGATGAGGTGTAGAGGTTAAGCGGAGAGGGAGATTAGTGGTACACTCCATGCGTCTCTCCCGGACTCTCCGATCTATCTGGGTTACCAGGACGACTAGATCATCTAGAGAGTCATGAATGCCAGTCTGAGCTAATTCATCTTTAAAAGAATCCGCAAGGCCCAGGCGGAATTGGTCACGCAAAGCAGTTTTGTTCCATTCCGTTTCTACTGCTATTCTCCAGAATTCAGATACATAGTCCTACACAGGAAGGCGCCCCTGACATAATGATCTCACAGTGGCCCTTTTATGGGGATCATCATAAAGGGCACCCATTGCGTGACAGAAGGTTGTCCAGGAGTCTAGAACAGGGCTGTTAGCATGTAGTAGGTGACAGGCCAAGGACAAAGGGGCGTCAGTTAGTAGGGATATGGCAGTACGAACTTTAATAAAGTCTGTTGCATATGTCCTAGGTTTCAGGACGAACAACAGTTGACAGGACGTGATGAATGACCGGTACTTGCTACGATCTCCGGAAAAACAAGCAGGAAGCTTTACATGTGGTTCTGGAGTAGTAGCGGCCCCAATTTCAAGAGATCCCAATTCATTCACTGAGGGTGGTTGATTCATAGTTGGAGGTTGTACTGCAGCAGGTTGTAATTCCTGGAACTGGGCTTGTAAAGCAGCTTGGTTTTCTTGTATACCTTGTACTATGTGGGATAATGTAGTGAGTTGCTGAGTCAGTGATGCAATAGCATCACCCATCCCTTTCAGCTCCATATGGCTTCAGTGCAATGTCAGGCTTGTTATGGTTGGAGCGTAGGAGCAGGGAATGCTATCTCTTGCCAGACAACCTTACCAGGTGATACACAGAGGAATGCAAGTAGAACACCTAAGTAAGAATGACAGCACAGGAGTGCAAGGGTTAAGCAAAGCATAGTCAGGAACAGTTCAGAAGATCAGGGCAGGCGGCAATCAAGCAGAATCGGTAAAACTAGCCAAGGTCAGGAAACAGGCAAGCAGGGAAGTCCAGAAGGCAAGCAGAAGGTCAGGCAATGGGAAATCCAGCAGAGGGTCTGAAGCAAAGCAAGGAAGGAGGCACTGAGGACTGGAAGCTTAGAGCACACAGGAACCAAAGTTCTGGAACACTGAAGCAAAGTGGACACAACCTGAGGGATTTTTATAGTGTCATGGGTTTTCACCCGTCCCCTCTGCTGAACAAACCTCTCACTGGATTGGCCAACAGAGGGGTGTGCAACCACAGCACCTGCCTCACTGTTTACCTGGAGGCACACTATTGGTGGACAGTTGATGAGAAAGTCAGGCTTCACCTCCCCCCTACAGGTGTACAACACCATGGTTTGATCTGGGCACCCTGTGGATATCTTCCCTGGAGACTCCTTCAACTTTAGGCCATGGCTTAGGCCTACCGCGCCATCTCAATCGTGACCGCAACCGCGGGCAGACGCTGCTATTCGAGGCCACGGCTTTGGGCCTACTCACCGATCGCGGAGCATCTGGGAAGCCCCCAGCAGCGGCGGATGGCTGGGAGATGGAGATAGGAGCTAGAGGGGCATGACAATAGGATCTCGGGTGGTAGCACCTCTAGACGCATCTAAGGCCTTCGACTCTGTCAAGTGGCCTTATCTTTGGCATGTGCTCAGGGGATTTGGACCATCCTTTATCAAATGGATACATATCTTATATAGCAGTCCCAGGGCTGCTGTGGTGACAGGCGGACTGTGTTCACAGTCCTTCTCCTTACATCGTGGTACCAGGCAGGGCTGTCCACTCTCGCCCGGCCTGTTCACCTTGACCTTGGAACCCCTGGCTGTTCTCGTTCGTGCAAATCCATTGATTAGGGGACTCAGGGTGGAGGGCACAGAGGAAAAGCTTGCTCTATACGCTGACGACATCCTGCTTTTTTTGAATGATGATAAGAATTCCTTGGAGACCACATTGAAATTGGTGGACGATTTTGGCACTTACTCTGGATTCCAAATAAATTGGACTAAGTCCCCTTTGCTACAGATTGATAATAAATCGCGAGAGTCTTGTCCAAGTAATATCCTGCTTTCATATGTGGATGTGTTTACTTACTTGGGGATTAGGGTGGCTGCAACGATGGACTCCTTTTTGGAGATGAATTTGATACCCACTATTCAGTACTTCAACAACTGCATGGCTTCACCTGCCTTTAAATGTTATTGGTAGATCGAATCTTATTAAAATGATTTTCTTGCCCAAATTTTTATATGTCTTTCAAAACACGCCGGTCCCTATACCTAAAAAATATTTCCGACAAATAGATAAAATTTTCTTACTTTTCCTATGGCGGGGGGGTCGGGCTAGAATCAGGCTTACTACCCTCATGAGACTTAAACGTGAGGGGGGAATTGCCTTGCCCAATTTCTATAGGTACTATTTAGCGGCGCAATGCCGATATGCGATGGATTTTGCTTCTTCCCAACCTCGATACCAGACTACTCAGATAGATACATTACTGTCGCAACCTGCCTATACGCTTACACGGAGGCCCTGCAGTTTATAAAACTCAAACTCCGCTGACGAAAACCCTATACGAGGCATGGGTGGAGGTGAAAGGGCCGTTGGGATACATCGCAATGGACCCTAATACCCCCTTGTGGGGTGTCGCAGGGATACGTCACTTATTTGATTGCGACTTTGGCCCTTTGTGGGCCAGATTTGGGATTACCAACCTTGGACAGTTATATCAGGATAGTCGGCTGAAATCCTTTGCACAATTGCATGACGAATACCATGTACCACATAGTCTTTTTTACTCGTATTTATGTATTAGACATGGTTGGGCCCCGATGATCTCTACATTCCCGCTTCTTGCCAGATTGATGCTTCTCGAGGCTTGGAGACCTCTTTCTTTCATTTACCAGTGGTTGGAATCTCATGTAGGATATCAGGAGTTCTATTACGGTGCCCGTGATTGCTGCCTTTACATGTCAGTAACCTATAGGGGGCTCTCCATTGGCTGCTTGCCTTTAGCCCGCCTTGCACTGCCTATTTAAACTGAGCTCGGGCACCCTTTGGTTGCCCTTTCGTGTTGTGTCTATGCTGCTGTTCCTGCATTATGTTCCAATGCTTCCTGGGCCTTGTCGCTGTTCCTGTTTGCCAGTGGTATCCTAGTTCCTGCCTTCAAGTCGCCTGGTTCCTGCATCTATTACTGATCCGGTTGGAGCTGCTGTTCCTGTCGTTGTTTCCTGCTGCCGTTCCAGATCAGGTTGACCGTCTGCCGTGCTGATCCTCGTCATACTCTGCTGGGTTCCTGTTTCATCATCTACCGGGTGCTTGTCGTCCCGGTGGTCTGGACGACATTATTATTAGTCATTGGTTTCTCCAGTACGCGGGTACTGGTTCGCTCCACTACACCGGCTGCTGTTGCACTGGTTGAGTCATAGGTTACTCCAGTATGCGGGTACTGGTTAGCTCCACTATACCGGCTGCTGTTGCACCGGTTGAATCATAGGTTACTCCAGTATGTGGGTACTGGTTCGCTCCACTGAGACTGGCTGCTATTGCACTTATGAGCCATTGGTTACTACAGTATGCGGGTACTGGTTCGCTCCACTATACCGGCTGCTGTCGCACCGGTTGAGTCTTAGGTTACTCCAGTACACGGGTACTGGTTCGCTCCACCGAGACTGGTTGCTATTGCACTTATATGAGCCATTGGTTACTCCAGTACGCGGGTACTGGTTCGCTCCACAATAACCGACTGCTGTCGCACCGGTAGTATCTTAGGTTACTCCAGTACGCGGGTACTGGTTCGCTCCACCGAGACTGGTTGCTATTGCACTTATCAGAGCCTTTGGTTACTCCAGTACGCGGGTACTGGTTTGCTCCACAATAACCGGCTGCTGTCGCACAGGTAGAGTCATTGGTTACTCCAGTACGCGGGTACTGGTTCGCTCCACTGAGACTGGCTGTTATTACACTTATATGAGCCATTGGTTACTCCAGTACGTGGGTACTGGTTCTCTCCACTGTAACTGGTTGCGGATGCACCTAATAAGCCTTTGGTTATTCCAGTACGCGGGTACTGGTTCGCTCCAGAATTCAAGGCTGTTCAGTCCTAGACAGCCTGACAGATTGTAAGGTTCTCCCAGTATACTGTACTGGTTTGCTCCTCGCCTATCCGGTGGCTAGTTGCTGCTCCAGACTCCACCAGTGTGACTGAGGTACACTGCTCGTTATTGTTTCTACCTTTTATGAGTGGCAGTCCAGTTCAATCTATATATCTTGTGGCCTCGCTTGTCATCATTGGTGACTGGTTGTCTCCACCTAGCCAGTTACCTCGGCCACCTATACTGACCTCATTATCAGCAGTGGGCTGCCTTGCCCGGTATTGGTAAGGCCGGTAGAACCTGGCTGTGTCTATTCCTTGTAGGGGTTGCCTTACCCGGTATATTGGCAAGGCCGGTAGAGCCTCATTACCTACAGTCCCAGTATTTTGGCTGCCTTGCCCGGGATATTGGCAAGACCGGTAGAGCTTCATTACCTCAGTCCCAGTGTCTTGGCTGCCTTGCCCGGTATATTCGCAAGGCCGGTAGAGCCTTCAGTTTTCCTTGCATAAGTCTCCAGGCTGCCCTGCCCGGTATATTGGTAAGGCCGGTAGGACCTGTTACCATCTGTGCCTTCTAAGGTTGCCTTTCCTGGTATTGGCAGGGCCGGTAGAGCCTGTATCCCATTTCATATATCTATTCTATGCTCCTATGTAAATTGCTAAATATATATATATATTATATATCTTGTATGTGTATATTACCCAATAGGGTTCTCTTTAACTTTTCAATAAAGTTATGTTTTTACCTATCTCTGTGTCTGAGAGTCATAACAAACCGTGACAAGTTCCCTTCACGAATAAATGGGAATTGGACGTGGGTCCGTTAAAGAACTGGGAATGGGATATGGCCAAGGCAGGACCAGCACTGGTGACAACGTCGACTAGACACCAGATGATACAGTTGAATATCCTACATCGAATTTATTATACGCTGGTTAGACTGTATAGGATGGGGAACTCTGGTACCGACAGTTGTCTCCGGTCTGATAATGTTCCGGGCACATACCTTCATATGATCTGGGATTGTCCTGGGGTTGGGAGGTTTTGGAAAGAAATAATGCGTATTGTTGTCCTGGTGCTGGGGAGACCTGTTCCTGTGACTCCAAAAATGTGTTTATTGTCTATTTTCCCTGATGAGCTTGAGGATGCAGCTGACAGATCCCTGTTGAGAGAACTCTTGGTGTTGGCGAGAAAGGTGGTGGCCATGAACTGGATGTCAAACGGAGCTCCCAATTGCAGGGTGTGAATTAATTTAGTTTTATAGTGCATCCCACACTATAGATTGGTTTACTTGCATCGGGGCACCCCAAACAAGTTTGACAAGATTTGGGGAAGATGGCAGAACTGGTGAACACATAGAGCTGATGCTAACGTGGCACTTGATGATGTGCAACTTGACGGCGCTGGTTGATTTGGGTCATGCTTGCTGGTTGCGTGGATGGATGTGAGGCATGGTTGATGCGTGGCGAGGTGTTTGAACCCTGTGCTTATTGAGATCTTGTGGATTTGCTGGCTGGTGGGCGGGTGGGGGGGTTCTGCGGGTTCAGGAGAGAGAGGAATCGGAATTGGGGTAGGGGAGTTTAGCAAAAGTTAAGTTAGGTTAGTTTTTGGGAGTTTTGGTTTTACATAACAATAAAACCTCAGGTTGGCTTTGACGCCTTATCGATATGTATATGTTCTTTTCATTGTTATATTTGTCTACATATTTTTCCTGTATCGCAACGATTTTACATGTATTATTCTGTAATGGTGATATGTATGGAGCGATCTGATAATAAAATATATTAAAAGAAAAATTAAACAATGAGGTATTCATATAATTGTGGTATCAAAAGAAAGCCCTACTTGTACTTAAAAAAACAGTGTATAATTTGTGTGGGTGTACAAAAGGAATGAAAGAGAAAATATGGTTGAACAAACACAGTCAAAAATGTCAAAATTGCTCCGGTCCTTAAGTGAAAACATCAGATTTTCCCGGTCCTTAAAGGGTTAAGGGAACACCTGATGGCTTTTCTTTTTTTTTTCCACTTTGTAGTTGTGATAAAAAATGTAGGATATGAATTAATGACACTGAAAGTAATCATATGAGTGCCACATGGGTAGGGAATGCGTTCTGTACCACTCTGGCAGTCAAAGGGTTAATGTTTTGCTGTAAACGGCCACATCAGGATGAACACATACAGAGTAGGGAAGGTTTCATAATGAAGTGATCTACAGGTTCAGCATAAATTGAATCTGGCATTCGAATAAGAGACATTAATAAAGTTATAATTTTACTAAATTATGTTAGGCAAATACAACTATCATTTCCAGTACAACACAATAAGAACTTTGGGATATCACACATGACTATTAGCTCCCAGTAGGGGCCCATGTGTAGAAATATAACGGCTCCTTCTTATAGAACGTCACACAGTGCATCCTAGTAACGGACATAACGGTCACTCGGCAGAGCAGTGGACAGCCATTCACACTGATACAGAGCCGCGCTACAACTGTCTTATTTGGATAGCGAGCTAGAACTATACCTTTTATTTGGAGATCGATATATATAATACCTGTGTTACTTGGATATCAAGCTAGAACAGACATAGTGGGAGTAAGTAAGCACATTTATCCCTTCTCTGCCAATGACTTTGCTCTTAAAGTAAACGTACCCCAGGAGTCTGTAAAAGCGCAATTAACACAATATAAAAGACTACATTTTCAAACACTTTCGGGAAAACAAGCATTCGGCAGATCTTACTATTCCCGGGTAGGAACCCTGTAAGACAGGCAGATTGATACTGCACCCCCACCATGGGTCACTCCCCTCTGTTTGTCCCTACTGCCCCACCCTCTTATTTCATCAAAAGAGTTGTGCTCCAACTAAAACTAACTGATACTTTACAACTGATAAAGCTCAGGTGCACCCTGTAGAAAGCTTTTTTTCAACTTTGTAGTTGTGATTAAAAAATTTAGGATATGTATTAATGACACTGAAATTAACCATACTGGGATACTGAATAAGTTCTGTACCACTTGGCACTCATATGGTTAATTTCAGTGTCATTAATAAAGTAATATTTACACATACAGCTATCATTTCCAGTACAACACAATAAGAACTTTGGGATATCACACATGACTATTAGTTCCCGGTAGGGGCCCATGTGTAGAAATATAACGGCTCCTTCTTATAGAACGTCACACAGTGCATCCTAGTAACGGACATAACGGTCACTCGGCAGAGCAGTGGACAGCCATTCACACTGATACAGAGCCGCGCTACAACTGTCTTATTTGGATAGCGAGCTAGAACTATACCTTTTATTTGGAGATCGATATATATAATACCTGTGTTACTTGGATATCAAGCTAGAACAGACATAGTGGGAGTAAGTAAGCACATTTATCCCTTCTCTGCCAATGACTTTGCTCTTAAAGTAAACGTACCCCAGGAGTCTGTAAAAGCGCAATTAACACAATATAAAAGACTACATTTTCAAACACTTTCGGGAAAACAAGCATTCGGCAGATCTTACTATTCCCGGGTAGGAACCCTGTAAGACAGGCAGATTGATACTGCACCCCCACCATGGGTCACTCCCCTCTGTTTGTCCCTACTGCCCCACCCTCTTATTTCATCAAAAGAGTTGTGCTCCAACTAAAACTAACTGATACTTTACAACTGATAAAGCTCAGGTGCACCCTGTAGAAAGCTTTTTTTCAACTTTGTAGTTGTGATTAAAAAATTTAGGATATGTATTAATGACACTGAAATTAACCATACTGGGATACTGAATAAGTTCTGTACCACTTGGCACTCATATGGTTAATTTCAGTGTCATTAATAAAGTAATATTTACACATACAGCTATCATTTCCAGTACAACACAATAAGAACTTTGGGATATCACACATGACTATTAGTTCCCGGTAGGGGCCCATGTGTAGAAATATAACGGCTCCTTCTTATAGAACGTCACACAGTGCATCCTAGTAACGGACATAACGGTCACTCGGCAGAGCAGTGGACAGCCATTCACACTGATACAGAGCCGCGCTACAACTGTCTTATTTGGATAGCGAGCTATAACTATACCTGTTATTTGGAGATCGATATATATAATACCTGTGTTATTTGGAGATCGAGCGATCACAGACATCATTAGTGAGAGTAAGTAAGCATATTTTATCCCCTGTCATTTAATAACTTTGCTCTTAAAGTAAACGTACTCCAGAATTCATTATATGTACACTTACAACAATATAAAATAGTGGACTCTCACATCCTTTCGGGGAAACATAGGAATTTAACAGGTCTTACTATCCCGGGTAGGAACATTGTAGGGGTAGGAGAGATAGATTGATACCGTCCCCACCATGGGTCACTCCCCTCTGTATGTCCCTGCTGTCCCACCCTCTTATTTCATCAAAAGAGTTGCACCGACTAAAACTAACTGATACATTACAACTGGTAAAGCTCAGGTGCACCCTGTAGAAAGCTTGTCTTTTTCCAACTTTGTTGTTGTTGTAATGTAAAACATAGGATATACATTAATGACACTGAAATTAACCATATGAGTGCCAGATGGGTACGGAATGCGTTCTGTACCACTCTGGCACTCAAACGGTTAATGTTTTGCAGTAAACGGCAACAGCGGGATGAAAATATACAGGATAGGGTAGTTTTCATAATGGAGTACTCTACGGGTTAATTATAAGTTGTAACTGGCATTCGAATAAGTGGCATTAACCCTTTGAATGCCAGAGGGGTATGGAACCCATTGCAAGGCAATGCGTCCCGTATCCCTATAGCACTCAAATGGTTAAGGAAGTAATACTTATGATGCTACTCAGACAGATACAACTGTCATTTCCAGTACAACACAATAAGAACTTTGGGATATCATACATGACTATTAGCTCCCGGTAGGGGCCCATGTCTAGAAATATAACGGCTCCTTCTTATAGAACGTCACACAGTGCATCCTAGTAACGGACATAACGGTCACTCGGCAGAGCAGTGGACAGCCATTCACACTGATACAGAGCCGCGCTACAACTCTCTTATTTGGATAGCGAGCTATAACTATACCTGTTATTTGGAGATCGATATATACACCTGTTTTATTTGGATATTGAGCGATAACAGACATCATTAGTGAGACTAAGTAAGCATATTTATCCTCTCTGTCATTTAGTGACTTTACTCCTAAAGTAAGCGTACCCCATGATTCTTTATAAGCACACTTAGCACCATATAAATAAGACTTTCACATACTTTAAAGAAACATAGGCACATGACAGGACTTACCATTCACGGGTAGCATCCTTGTAGGAGTAAAAGAGGCCGATCGATACCGCCCCCACCATGGGTCACTCCCCTCCGCATGTCCCTACTGTCCCACCCATTGCAGTGTGTATAATCTGTGCGGAGGATCGGTGCATCTACTATAGCAATGTATTACCGACTGGTTGTTGTTGTGATGGGATCTCCGGGTGATGAGTTGCCCATGTCTGTTTGGTGTGTTGCAGCCTGTAGAATAACACAACAGTAAGTACATTGGCCTTGGGTTATGTGTGATAAATCCTTTCATAACCAGAGGGATTGTACAGCGCGTTGTGCACATCAAGACCTTAACCCTTTGAGTGCCAGAGGGTTACCCAGTGCATTTCTAAGCAGCGTGTTGGGTATAGGGTGACCACATTTCCCTTCTGCCATTCCGGGACGTGGTCACCCTATTGCCTTACCTTGAGTCCCTGGTGGTCTAGCGGAGTGCAAAGTGCTCTGTGCCTCCTCCGGCACAGAGCTGAAGCTCCCACGCGCTGTGCTCAGTAATGCAGAGCGCTGGGAGATGATGTCATCTCCCAGCGCTCTGTATTACTAGAGCGCTTGCCTCCAGATCAGGTAAGTTGCATTGCCGCCCTGGATGTCAGCCTGCAAGCGGCGTCCATGATGTGACACACCGCTTGCAGGCTGACATTCAGGGCGGCTTGGCTTCATTCCGGGACACTTCATTGTCCCGGTTGAAGGGGACCCGGGACATGTCCCTGAAATAAGGGACAGTCCCGGACGTTCCGGGACCCGTGGTAACCCTAGGGTACCCCTCTGGCTCTCGAGAGGTGAAGTAGTTAATGGTGAAACTAAGACCTTATGTACTTCTAGACCAACCCAACTGCAATGTATGCAGGGAATACGCATGAGTACTTTGTTGAATGGAAATCTTAACCATTTGAATGCTAAAACGGATTTCAGTGCTTGGCTTTGCAATTAGTCGGAGACCTCTAGCATTCAAGTGGTGATTTAAAGTTATGGCAATGTATGTTTGCTTTCTGGTGAAGCTGGTATGTTCCAAACTGCATCTCCTTAGCTTTTTGCATCAAGTGCCTAGTGCCTTAACCGTTTGAGTGCCAGGGTGGTATGCAATGCATAGGTACACCTCTGGCACTCAAAGCGTTAACCAATAAAAAGTGTTTTGGAGCTTTAGTACTCCAGACACACCAGCAGTCATACTCATTCTATCACTGCTTTATTACATAGGAGTTATCAGTGCATATGCTCAGTTATTGAGATTAAGTGGTTAGTCCTTAACCCTTTGAGTGCCAGAGGGCATTGCTTACTCCTCTGGCGCTCAAAGGGTTAATGAGGGATATCCTGAAATACTGATTTTGTTCATGTGTCCTGAGGACTGGGGCTGAGAATCAATTCAGCAATCTAAGGAGGTGCAGTCTTTTAGCATACAACTGCGTTATATATCTGCATACCTCCCAAGTTTCCTTCTTTAGGAGAGGTCTCCCTCTTTCCTATCTACCTCTGTTTAGGAGATCAGCATGTGTGTACTGTGTATAAAGAAGTGTATCAGGTTACTCCACAGCAATAAAATTCATTAATATTTGTTTATATGTGTTTATAAATTAGTTTGTCTTGCATTAAATCATTTACTCAGTTACACAAAGAGGTGCCAGTAGGTCTTGAATAACCTAAACATTCCCACCAGCCCCCCGCCCCGTCCCCAGACACACCACCTATATCAAGAGTGTTGTAACGTATGTATTTGAAATTAAAATCATGTCACTCCCTTCTGACTTAAATGGGAATTTTAACCACTTGAATGCTAAAGAAGTCACACCCCATTTCTTTTCGTTACCTTGTAGACTTTCATCTGTGTAAAAACCCAATTGAAATTAATTTTACATCTGTAATCACCATTTATAGCAGTGTGATTGCTTTAGATTCACGTCTCTTTTGCTTGATGAATAAGACCTCTAGTCTTCTTAAAAAGAGAGAAAAGAAACCACCTCTAAAGGCACACATCACTGTATTTCACTTATCTACCACCCTCTCAGTGATGTAAAACTTTCTTACATTAATAAGAATTAATAACCTCTTGTACTAACATTTCTACTCTTTTTATTTCAGGTGATGCACTGGGGACATCTCTGGGATTAAATGGATCTTTTAATCCATTGAGTGCCAAAGGGAAAATCATTGGACACCCGTGGGTTGAACACTTTGTAATGAGTCAAATATATATATTGTGATTATTTCTTCTAGGATATTTATATACATTACTAGTGTAAAAGCCCATGTACACAGGCAAAGGTCCGGATGATGTTAACCATCTGAGTGCCAGAGGGGTACGCAACGCATTGCTTTGCAATGCGTTGCGTACCCCTCTGGCACTCAGAGGGCTAAGAGGCTGGTCCTGCTCTGCGTCCTGCCGCTGATGCAGTCATGCACTGTAGAGACTGCCAAAAAGCACAGAATGCTCCCAGCACAGAACTCCCAGCATTCACTGCTCCCAGCACAGAACTCCAAGCATTCTGTGCATTCGGACAGTCTCTACTGCGCATGACAGCTTCTGACAAACATCCTAGAGAATTATTATATAGGATAATAGTATTGGGTAGCTAGGATTAGTCTCCTCGGTTTATGCTTGATGTGCGAGGACGTGCGCAGTGGGTGCTCATTGATATATTTGATGTGCATTGTGTTGTGCACCTTCATATGCACCAACACTCATTTGGATGCTGGATGTGTTTTAAGTGTAGGATTTGTTTTTAATGTAACGTTGCTCTTTTAGTGATATCATGTCATACTGGGGATTTTTGGGAGGATTTGTTTGACTATATACTGTGTCTATGTGACTTTTTTCTAATAAATTGGATTATATTCTGTAACGTTTTTCATTTGTCTCTTGATTTTTGATGATACTAATTGAGTAATGGGTCTAAGTGCCATTATAAGATCTACTTTTCTTTTCTTTTTTTCCCTATCCCTTTGGTTATATATTTGACAATTTTTAGATCCTTGGCACCCCCTGTGGGTTACAGATGGCTTTGACCTATTTATGTACTTATTATTTATATGTGCTCCTTTGATTTATTATATATAATGTATTGGAGTCCTCTCAAGTATTCCAGTGATTTAAAGCACTGTTTAAATCAATGATACAGTTGGTTACCTTCTATTGATATAAAATGTGCTTTTAACACATTGAATACTAGAGAGATCTCCAGAGCCTTGCAAAGCAAATAAGGGCTTAACCAATGATGTCCAGTGGGGGCGTGGGAGTGCGCGAGTGCATGTGTCCCTACTTGTAAGCTTCCAGAGTCCTGCAGCTATTGCTGGAAGTGCCAATTGCCTTGTCTTGGTGGCATAAATCTTGAGCATCAGCACTGTGCCACCTGGTTGTTCCTCAACCGAGGGAGGGAAAATAAGAAAATCACTCTTAGGTGGCATGGCAAACCTGTCTCACTGTGCCCCCCGCCCTCACTGAACTATGTGCTGTCAGTGCAGCGTCCATGCATGCATCACCAGCCAGCCAGTGAGAAAGGAACATGACATATTTCCCTCCTCTCTCATTGGCTGGATGGAAGTGTTTCATGTTAAACACTGTTGACCCAGCCAGCCCATTGAAAGGTCATAAGTGTTATCTGTGTCCCGCCTTCAAGATATGCACTATGCTAGACTGCTGCTCTGCCTCACATCATACTTGTGGCTGTTGAGGTACCCATCTGAACCTACCCCAAGTGGTTGATTTTCCTGGATATTATACTGTCCTTGAAGGCGGTTGCCAGGGACCAAGCGCAAGTGTCCATTATTAGAGTGGTATCGTTACAATGATGAGGAAAAGTCACATTAGTGAAAGAAAATGATCCTGCACTGTTATAGTAAACACAGGTGATATACAAGTATGTGAAGGATCTCTCCAAAATGAGTCTTCATAAAAATAATGTAGCAACAATTAAATAAATAAAATAATAATAAGATTCTAAGTATGTGTTTCCCTTGGGAAGTCACAATACAGCAGGGTTCTGTGCCACGTATGGATATTTTGCACAATATGATCCTTGTCTTTTTGACTGTAAGATCCAAGAATAACTATACATTTATATATTGGTCCCTTCAATAAGCCCTTGAGAAATTACATAAAAATGTGAGGGGTGCCCTGGAAACTTCAGGGAGGATGTGCACTAAGGAAAGATGCAATGGCAATGGTCTCTAGAAATATGTGGTGAGCACATTGCCTTGGAGATGGAGACACACATCTCCATATGCACTAAGAATTAGTGATGCAAGTGGAGGTGGTCAAATATTTATTAGTATGCAGGGTTGTCTTTCTGCTGATGATGTGTAAGGAATGTCCTCCCTTTCACATTGCCATCTGTCCAACAACCCTGAAGTCTGAGCACATCCTCTGTGCTCCCCCCACTTGCCCACTGGGAGAGGACAGAGGGTCTGCTCAGACTTCAGAACCATGAACAGCATCACTCCCTTAATAATTTCAGTGCCATAAGTATGTGGATTGCACACTCTTGTACCACTGAAAGAGTTCCATTTGAGAGAGAAAGGCAGAGAAGCTACATACATCACAGCTTTTCTACCCTTCTGTACTGACTGAACTAGCTGGTGGGCTACCTACTGATCAGTTGATTTAGGTAAACACAGGACTCATAAAGCTATCGGTTACGGAGTGTTTTGCTAGTCCAGGGTTTACTTGAATCAGCAGATTGAGCCTGAGAATTCACTTCATGATTATTTGAACTGTTACAGCATTTGAGAGTAACCTTGTTTTACTCAGCAGGAAAAGCTCTATGACATATTGGTTTTAATAAAAAAACCCACAAGGGAATAGCATGGAAGAAGACTGAATAAAAAGTATTTCCAACCACTCACACAATAGGCAATTAGATTTACATGTATTACTCAAGTAACATTAAAAAAACAGGACCCTCCCCACAAAAAAGACAACAGGACACACTGCACCCAACTGAGGTCTACCGTCTGCATTGCCAAGCTCTGCCTAGGAAAAAAAATGGGGAATATCGCATACCCTGGCTACAAAATAAAAAGACACCTAATAGACGACTGAGTAGTTCAATAAAGGAAATTAATGGTTTCCTCTAAAAGACCACATACTTTGGTAATATAAAAGATGTAAAATAGTGGTAGACATATGTTTATTGTTGTGCAAATGCTATGAGCAAAACATGAACATAAGAAGGATGTTAGCATATTAATACATTGTTGCAGGGGCCCCAGTTCAAGTGGTATGCTACTCTGATATGGAATAGTTCATTGTAGTCATCTCTGGCATTGTATGGTCAGATACAACATCAGCACATATAGTGTTGCAAAGCCTGGGACTGTTAAATGGAGCCAATTAGGAATGGCAGCTTGTTACAGAGATTGTGTTTTTGCCCTTTGATGTCCTCCTCTTAGAGCAGCAATGCAATGGACCAGAGGGCTGTGCAGTAGGTTAATATGTTCACAGATCCTTCGCCTTAGCTCCCTGATTGTTTTACTGACATATAGAAAGTGGTAGAAAGTTGGAAGGGCACATTATTACATAAAAAACACCCTTAGAGATGCAAGTAAAGAAGATACTGATTTTAAAATGTAATTCCCCACTGCCCTAACTACTCTGTACTTCATACTTAGTTATAGTATAATTTGGGGCTTTACAGATGCCAAATAGACGTGACACCACTATTCCACATGGCCTGTATGAATGATGCAAACTCATATCTTTGCCCTGTCATAAGATGTGTCAGCTGTCATTCAGAATCTGGAAGAATTGTTTCCATTGCATATTGTAAGTGGTTATGAATCTGAGTATTTGTATTACTGGTCCAGCTGTGAGGAATTAAGAAAAAAATGGTAAGTATGCAGGACCCAGACTGTATGCTCCTTTAATACATTTGGAGAGATAACCTCCGTACTTAAGTATACCTTTCAATTCAGTGGACCTATCTTTGAAAGTCTCAAAAACAGTACTGTTTCTGAAGAGCCTGAGGATCTTCCAACAGGCATTCTACAAATCGGGTTGTGGGGTGTACACTAGTCTAGAGTAGGACACCACTGATGGCAGTTTTCTTGTGGAAGAGATCAGTCTCTATAGAGCTACTATTGTCCAGATTAATCATCTCAAATAGAAACGAGATGGAAGATGAAGATATTTCATGAATCAGTTTGATGTTGATATCATAATTGTTTAGCACCCCGCAAACTTAATAGTATAATTCAATGCTTCTCTTCTAGATTATAAAAATATAATTTATAGTTTGGTGTATGATTTTATTTAATCAAAACAATTGTACTCCAAAATAAACTAAATAAATAAAGATTAACAAATGATAATGATCAGGTACACCCCATAGAAAGCTTGATGTAAAATTTGTTACTATAAATAAAATTGCTGTGTGTGAAAGTGAAGTCAGGTAATAGAAGAATCCACCCGTTCATTTCTTCATCATCAGTGTGTCCAATTTAAAAGAAACACCTGACGGCTTTTCTAGCCTTTTTTCTGTTTTGTTTAGTTTTTTTCAGATTTGTAGATGTGATAAACATTTTCATGCAGGCATTTACAATTAAAAAAACAGTGTTCAGAAAAATGTGGTAGATATAGTTTAAAGCATCTTGCACCCTGAGTACTATGCCAGCTCATATCAGTGGGTGCCGATTTTCTTTGAAGGGCAATAACTACAATTCAGCAGGTTTTCAAATGTATTTATACACAGACACACACATGATGTACATGGTTGGTGTGTGTGATATATTATATATATATGTATATATCTTGGGTGACTAATGTACATATGTAAAGTCAGAGATTCTCAACTTAGAAAGAGACTGCAACAGAAATTTGCAGGCTATCTAGGAGTGGTGTCCTGCCCAGGATGCAGTCTCTTTTAGCCTACTAGTTCGTTCACAAGGAGAAAATATCCTAAAACATACGATATTGGTCCTGCCAAAACATTAGTCCAGCCATGAAATACCAGGCAATTACTTTCCAAACAAGAGAAGCAGCCAACCCAAGATGTAGGTTTTGACCTTGATGGGCCTCTTCAGTGAGGTGTAACCGATTTCTCTAGGCAATGTGAGCAAGGGGTCCACTGCTGGATTCCCTTATTACCCGTGGGGTGACTAATCCCAAGGCTAATTTGCATTTGTAAAGTGTAAGTCAGAGGCACTCAACTAGGAACGTGTCTGCAGTAGAAATTTGCAGGCTCTCTAGGAGTGGTGTCCTACCCGGGGTGCAGTCTCTTTTAGCCCACTAGTGCCTTTCACAGAGAGGAAATATCCTAAAGCATATCATACCAGTCCTGCCAAAACAGCAGTCCAGCCACAAAATGGCAGGCAATTCATCTCTGACAAACAGTAACAAATGGGTGTACCAGCGCTGTATCTCTTGTGTAAAGATACACCGAAAGGGATAGAGCACAACCAGAGAAGAAACTTTTTCTTTTAGAGGAAAAATGCAATATATAATAGAGGACTAGCACTGTCCCTAAGTGGCTCCCTAGTCTATAGCCAATAGTTAATGTTTGTAGATTATTGCACTGTTGCAGCTAGTCTTGTAGTTGCTCAAATTCAAAGATGAGCCAAAAGACCAAGAGGTATGTAGTTGTGGATAGACAGTGCAAGGGCTGCATGATAAATATATAAAGAGAAAAGCGCATACTAAATGCAGTAATTACATAGTCACACTTGTACAGCAGACAGTGGGAATATTGTATGATACTCAAGCACAAAATGAGAAGCAAAAAGTGAAATAGTAACACAATAGTATTTAGAGTCAATATATGTGATCTTGCCTCTGTGTGATGGAAGCAATGTCCAATATCTTCTATATATATAAGAGGCCAGATGTATGTTTGTCCGATGCAGTCATGCTGTAACGGTTTATTCAGACTCTCAGACCAGAGGTAAAAAATAAAACACAATTTTATTGAGAACAAATGAGGAACACGGCCCCCTAAGGGCAGAAATAGGTAATTACACGTAACTGAAGGCAATATGGTAATATAGCAGACACAGTATGGATAAGGAGCAATACTGTACAAGCAATGGAACAGAGTATAGCAAGGGTGAAAGTCCAATGCAAGTAATCAGTCTCTGATGTGGTGTGTAAGACAATGCCCAGTAGTGGAAAAGAGCAGCCAGAGATTGCGGTGCAAGGTGGAGAGCACCTAGTAGTGAGTCCAAACAGTAGTCCTCAACGACTGGCAATATGCAAGACCAACCACTTGTGCTAGAGCTAAATAGTACAAGAGCCAAGAGCACTCTGCCGTGCGTAACGGTATTAACCACACTGCGTGAGCTGAATGGGTCCAGAGCCAACGGCACCCTTACGGTGCTGAATGAGTTAATGACACTGCGTGAGCTGAATGGAACCAGAGCCTGTAGCACCCCTTGGTGCATCAACGCATACCCACACTGCCAGAGCTGAAAGGGACCAGAGCCAGTAGCACCCCTTGGCGCGTAAACGAATACCCAAACACTGCTACAGCTGAGTAAGTCCAAAGCCACTAGCACCCTTCCGGTGCGTTAATGGATCGTGTGTATTGCAAGAGCTCTCGGTAGACAGTAACGGAAACCACCACTGCTCTGCAAGTCTAGCAGACAGGCTCGGTAATCAAGGCAGTAAGCTCAGCAAGTGTTAATGGAGATGCTCGGTATCTGAGGCAATAAGCTCTGCAAGTGTTAACGGACAGGCTCGGTAACGGAAGCAACAAGCTCAGCAAGTGTTAACGGATGGCCCAGTATCTGAGGCAACAAGTACTGCAAGTGTCAAACACAGACTCGGTAACAGAGGCAACAAGCGTTAACGGATGGCCCAGTAACTGAGGCAACAAGCACTACAAGTGTTAACGGACAGGCTCGGTAACGGAGGCAGCAAGCTCAGCAAGTGGGAGGTCAGCATATAAAGCACAAGATTGACAGTTCACAATGTCGCCAAACGAATAGACAAAGTCTCGCTGGAACCGGATCACAGGAAACTGGACACAAGCAGGAATGTCAGCCAGGCCGGGTCATACACGGAGCAGGAGCGTCAGACAAGCTGGATCAATCACGGAGCAGGAACGTCAGCCAGGCCGGGTCATACATTTAGCAGGAGTGTCAGACAAGCCGGATCAATCACGGAGCAGGAACGTCAGGCAGGCCGGGTCATACACGGAGCAGGAACCAGAAGAATAGTCAGACAAGCCAAATAGGTACACAGGAACGCAGGAACACAGCAACGGAAGCACTGGTACTGGAACACCACGAAAGGGCACCTGACAGGTGCCAGAGGCCCGGTATAAGAAGGCCATACTGGGCGGACATAACAAGTTCTACCAATAGGAACACACCACAGCAGAGAGTGACAGGAAATCACAGGAACCGTGATACATGCGCAGTAGAGACTGCCCAATGTAGTCATGCGCAGTACACACTGTCGAACGTTTGGCCCGTGTACACAGGCTTTTACACTAGCAGATAAATTAATATACAGGGCAGGAAATAATGCACAATATTGAATAATGATATAGTTGGACCCTTACACTCAGAAAGACTTGTCTCAATGCAAAAAGGTCAATGGAAAGGCGGTCCAAACAATGTCTTTCTGTGAAGCATCCAGTTGCACTGTATGTCATTCTCATTGATGCTGTGCGATGTGCCGGACTACCCAAATGGATGGTCTGCCTTGCTATTCCGCCTTTTGTGTCAGATGGAGCAGCTTCATCCTTTAGTTATATTAAATAAACGTATTACTTACGATTTGCAGTGTGTCAGTGTCCCAGAGTGTAAGTGATAAACATATATAGCTCCACTTAGTGTGTTACTTCAACTCAAGTCACTCCATTCGGCAATGGAGCGTCAAGTATTAGTGGTACACTTTTCTGGTAGTCACCATATGGATGAAAAGAAGCCTGTATCAAGTCAATTATGAGTCTGCAGCGTGTAAGTGAATTTTCACTGATGCTGAACAGTATTTGTTTTAAATGTAGAGTTCAATGTTATCCAGCGCATTTCAGCACTACTGTAGGTGCCTTTTTCAAGGATCTAAACCAGGGCACCACTATTCTCCCCTATTTATTTTAATAATGACCAATCAATAGTGATGTGGCAGGTATCATCAAAGAGCTTTCCCAGTTATATGATACATTGTAAAGCAATAAGGTAGAATAGAAGATCGTTTCCTAAAAATAATATTGGGAGGATACATTTTAATTGCTCTATCCCTTACAAGTTAAGTGTATGATGATCATGTAATTTGTCCGTTATCAGGTGAAGATAAAAAGAGATAATGCAAACGACTCAAATACAGAGTGATCTATAGCAATATATTTGCAATTGTTTAGGTTGGTGTTGGTTGGTTGAGCAATTATTGTTATGAATCATATTGGTTTCAGATGAGGTGTCTGTGTAGATATGTATTGGACAGTTGTGGTAATTGTTTTGGTTGGTAATATGGAATTGTTGGTTGGGATAGTTTTTGAAACATCTTGTTTTTCTGTATTAAAGGGATAGTAATGCTTGCTTTTAATAAAGTTTAATATTGCATATATATATATATATATATATATTAAAAATATAAATGCAATGATTTACGTTCCATCTCTCAAACATGTATAGTTTGAGAGATATAAGCTTCTAAACTCCCCCCCTCCTTCCCCTTTCACAGACGTCAGCACTCTAGCTGACAGAATGAGATTCTGGTCCCGGGACCAGACAACGGCTGTTCAGCAGAGCCAAAATAGCGTTGTCTAGAAAGAAATACTTCACTGGAACAGTGTGCTTGGTTTTTAAGGGCATATCTTCTTTCGCCTCTATTAAGACATGTCAGTACATGTTTATTCACCATAACTATATAAATGTGATATTATATACCAACTAGTATGAAAGCCTGTGTACACAGGCTAAAGTGCCACCCAGCGGCCTTGGCTGCTGCCCCAGAGACAGGAGCGGAGACAGGTGGAATGCCGTTCGGAGCACCCCGCTCCAGATCAATGCGTTCAGCCAGTCTCTACTGTGTATGACTGCATCGTTCCAGCAGTCTCTACTGAGCATGTGCGTGTTAAGCACACAGGGAGCTTCACAGCCTAGCAAATTATTATAATAGAGATGTGTGTAAAGATCGGTGTATCCTTAAGGGTAAACAGCCAGGTTATGGATCTATACAGAAGGAAAAGATATTTCCTCAGTTTATTGGACAAATAGTAACAAATGGATGTACCGGCACTCTACCTCTTCTGTAAAGATATAACAAAGGAATAGAATGCAACCAGAGGAGAAACCTTTTTCTCTTAGAGGAAAAATTAAATATACAAGAGAAGACTAGCACTGTACCTAAGTGGCTCCCTAGTCTATAGCTAATAGTTAATGTTTGTAGATATCTGCACTGATGAGCTAGTCTTGTAGTTGCTCAGATTCAAAGATGAGTCAGAAGACCACGAGGTATGTAGTTGTGAATAGACAGTGCAAGGAGTACATGATAAAGATACAAAGAGAGAAAAGTGCATACTAAGTGCAGTAATTACATAGTCACACTTGTACAGCAGACAGTGGGAATATTGTATGATATGTGAAGTGACTCATACAGTATGAATATTGAATGGATAACTAAAAACATATTTAGTAGGGGTAAATATATATATGGTAATACATATACTCAAGCACAAAATGAGAAGCAATAAGTGGAATAGTTACAAGACAGTATTTATAGTCTATATATATATGATCTTGCCTCTGAGTGATGGTAGCAATGTCTAATATAGATAAATAAATGAATATACAGGGCAGAAAATAATGTGAAATAATGAATAATGTAACAGGTGTACCCTTACACTTGTTTCAATGAAGAAAGGTTTTCTTTATGACATATAAATATCTTTTGTTTCAAGTCCATGACTGATGTTTTCAACTTTTGTAGAAGGACGGCCAAAATACCATCTGGTCTTTTAAAGTCAGGATCTTCTCTATATACAGTTTATTTTATTTGTTTTTCTTTAATATCATTTTGTAGTTGTATTAGCAACTCTTTTTTATACTGTATCATCAAGTACATCAACATATTGGAGACTTGGGTTAAGGTGGCATTCCATTTTCTAAAAATGGGAGATCATGTTTAATAAAAGTTGGTGCTTTTTTATATGAAGCCCACTTGTATTCTTTGTGCTTTAAAGGGACAGTAATGTCACATAAAAAAATATTTAGTTAGGTAAAGGTTGAAAAAAGAAACTAATTGCCACAAACCCTATCTCTCAAACTGCTATGGTTTGAGAGATATAGGGATTCAAAGTTCCCCCCTCCCTCCCCTTCTTCTGATGTCAGCTGTAAAGCTGAGAGCAGGAGATTCGAGTCATAGGACTCGAGAAGGCTCTGCAGCAGAGCCGAAATCTCATTATTGTAAAAGAATTAATTAATTGGAAAAGTCTACAAAGTGTGCCTGGTTGCAAGCACACTTTGTAGACTTTTCCAATGACTTAATTATTTTTAAGTAACGTGATTTGGGCTCTGCTGAAGAGCCGCCTGCTGGTCCCCGGACCGGGATCTCCTGCTGTCAGTTAGACGCTGACATCAAGAGAAGGGGAAGGAGAAGGGAATTTGAATCCCTATATCTCTCAAACCATCGTGCTTTGAGAAATAGGGTTTGTGGCAATTAGTTTCTTTTTTCAAACTCTGCGTAACTCTAAATATTTTTTATGGGACATTACTGACCCTTTAAAGCACTAAATGCAAATTTTTTTTTGACATAAAGACTAACAGAGACAAAATATTTTCTGTTGTTTTGTCTACAGTATCATTGAAATCAAACAGTCTATTTACATTGGAAAGCCTTTGTCTGTTATCTTCAATGACATGCAAACATCTACTTGCACTCACAGTGCTTTCAACATTTATATTTTAATTACCATCGGTGATATTCTGAGGCTCTCCTTCCATATTCTTGGCCACTTAGAGGTTAAATATTCATACACTTGCAAGCATTTATATTCAGCATATAGTCACTTCATTTATTTTTTTATGTGTAGTCATATATTCCTTATATTATTTGACTTATATGCACAAATAAGTTTATTTTTTATTCATTCAAACATATTTTCTTATCAGTAACTGCCTGGTGAGCAATGGTAGGAGAACTGAAACATTTATCCACAAAAAGAAACTTTCAGCAGCTCAAATAACCTGGCTAGTTATATGATGGTATAATCACAAAAGTGCAAAAAATGGCTGCAACAATGTATACCTCTACTAGATCTGCTTTTTATTCTCAGGGTACCGTATGGGCGCTGCTCAAAGTCTTTATTGCATAAAACAGTATTGAATACTTATTGTGTGACATGTGGCTCAATCCATACAGAATACGTTACACGTTGCCATCAGTTCAACAACAACCCTTAAATCTGAGCATATCCTCTGTCCTTCCTCCACTTGTCCACTAGGAGAGTGGAGAGGGTCTGTTCAGAATTCAGCACCACGGACAGCATTGCCCCTTAACCCTTTCAGTGAAATAAGTAAGTGAATTGCATACCCCTGAGCCACTGAAAGGTGAAAGAGTGGCAGAGAAACTATGTACAGTAGTGGACAAAAGTTTTGAGAATTACACTGATCTTCACAAAATTTGCTGCTTCAGTGTTCTTAGATATTATTGTCAGATGTTACTATGTTATACTGAAGTATAATTACAAGCATTTCATAAGTGTCAAAGGCTTTTAAGGACAATTACATTAAGTTTATGCAAAGAGTCAATATTGGCAGTGTTGACCCTTCTTTTTCAAGACCTCTGCAATCCGCCCTGGCATGCTGTCAATTAACTTCTGGGCCACATCCTGACTGATGGCAGCCCATTCTTGCATAATCAATGCTTGGCGTTTGTCAGAATTTGTGGGTTTTTGTTTGTCCACCCACCTCTTGTAGATTGACCACAAATTCTCAATGGGATGAAGGTCTGGGGAGTTTCCTGGCCATGGACCCAAAATTTCAATGTTTTTTTCACCGAGCCACCTAGTTATCACTTTTGCCTTATGTCAAGGTGCTCCATCATGCTGGAACAGGTATTGTTCATCACTAAACTGTTCTTGGATGGTTGGGAGAAGTTGCTCTTGAAGGATGTGTTGGTACCATTCTTTATTCATGGCTGTGTTCTTAGGCAAAATCGTGAGTGAACCCACTCCTTTGGCTGAGAAGTAACCCCACACATGAATGGTCTCAGGATGCTTTACTGTTGGCATGACACAGGACTGATGGTAGCACTCACCTTGTCTTCTCCAAATAATCTTTTTTCTGGATGCCCCAAACAATCAGAAAGGAGATTCATCAGAGAAAATGACTTTACTCCAGTCCTTAGTAGTCCAATCTCTGTACTTTTTGCAGAATATCAGTCTGTTCCTGATATTTTTCTTGGAGAGAAGTGGCTTGTTTTCTGCCCTTCTTGACACCAGGCCATCCTCCAAAAGTCTTCGCTTCACTGTACGTGCAGATGCACTCACACCTGCCTGCTGCCATTCCTGAGCAAGCTCTGCATCATTGGCACCTCGATCCCACAGCTGAATCAACTTTAGGAGATGGTCCTGGAGCTTGCTGGACTTTCTTGGTATCACAGTGCCCGTGATCTTCTTCAGTGGCGTTACCTGCCTTTCCCCACTTGTGCTTGACAGCAGCAGTCTACTGCCTGACTTCCTGTTTGCATACACTCATCACTACAGTGTGTTCGCTATTTTGTAGACACGGCTTAATTGAACGAATTATGCTCCGCCTCTCCGGTAGGCCTTATATGCAGCCTTCAAACATTGCTTCAGTGCCCTTTCTTGGTGTATCTGAGCATTGCTTGTATTCCTCATTGTGACGCGTTCTTGGCTGCTGATTCCGATTTGTGTATGACCCTTGGCTCCATCTGACTACCTGATTTGTGCCTGAATCTCTTGTTTGACTACACGATCCATGCTCAATCCCTAGCTCAGTCTGACTACCTGATCCATGTATGACCCCTGGCCTGGCTGACTACCCACTCCGTGCTAGTACTGTGGCTCCGTCTGACTACCCGATACGTGTATGACCTTGGCTTTGTCTGACTCCGCTTACGCTATACCTTGGGCCTGGCTCTCTCTCTGTGCAGGTCCCTGGGCCTGGTATCTGCCATCGTACTGCTCCGGGTTTTGTCTATATCTAGAGGCCTTGTATCTCTCTGGTGTTACTGAGTATCTTGCCTGAACCCTAGCATTCTAGGGTGTGGTGTCTGACTGCTGTGGACACTTGCGTTCTAGGGTATTTTGTCACTTTAGACCCTAGCGTTCTAGGGTATCGCGCCTCTGCTGACCCTAGCGTTCTAGGGTAGAGATCGGCCGCTTACCACCCTTCTCCATCTTAGGTGGTACCCCGAAACGTAGGCTAGGTTCTTTGCCGTGTTCCTGGTTCCAGTACTTCGGGCTAAGTTCAGTGTCAGCTCCTAGGTAGTGGACTGTAGCACACTCTCCACTCCTGACCCCGGGGAAGTGCTTATTTACTATTCATTGTATTATATCTTTCAATAAAGTGGTGTTAATCTTAACTGTACCTGTCAAAGTCTTTCTTTGTCTAAGCTACCTTGACTGATGCGTGCTCTGAAGCATTCTTCACAACAATTGAACCCCTCTCCTTGAAGTTCTTGATGATCCGATAAATGGTTGATTTAGGTGCAGTCTTACTAGCAGCAATATCCTTGCCTGTGAAGCCCTTTTTGTGCAAAGCAATGATGACAGCACGTATTTCCTTACAGGTAACAATGGTTAACAGAGGAAGAACAATGATTTCAAGCACCACCCTCCTTTTAAAGCTTCTGCTCTGTTATTCTAACTCAATCAGCATAACAAAGTGATCTCCAGCCTTGTCCACATCAACACTCTCACCTGTGTTAATGAGAGAATCACTGACATGATGTCAGCTGGTCTTTTTGGGACAGGGCGGAAATGCGGTTGAAATGTTTTTTTGAGATTAAGTTCATTTTCATGGCAAAGAGGGAATTTGCAATTGATTGCAATTCATCTGATCATTCTTCAAAACATTCTGGATATGCAATTTGCCATCATCTAAACTGAGGCAGCAGACTTTGTGAAAATTAATATTTGTGCCATTCTCAAAACTTTTGGCCACTACTGTACATCGCAGCTTCTGTGCCCTTCTGTACTGATTGAGCCAGTTGATTCAGGTAAACACTGAACTCATAAGACACTCAGATGTAGAGTGCTTTGCGAGTCCGGTGTTTTCCTGAATCCGCTGATTGGCCCTCTCAGCTGCTTCAGTCAGTATAGAAGGGAGGAGAAGTTGTAATATATATATTCTCTGCAATACTCTCATTTTGGAACCCGTTCATTTGCACAGGGATGTGCAATCCACACCTCTTGGTCTCCAGAGACAGAGGCTGATTCTCTGGCTTTTGTGATTGCCCTAAGTATCTCTGCCCACTTCTCATTCATTCTACCTACTTTCTACCCTGTTCCACCAAATACCCACCAATTCTAATATTAAACTCCACCTCTTCTCCTCTCAATCCCAACTAAGCTCCACCAACTTTATGACTCAGTTCTCATCATTTAGACATGCCCATTCCCAGCTCATGAGTCATGTCCAGGGACTCCAAAGTAGGTATGCATATTCCCTGATGCTATTAGCCAGTCAATATCATATACCCATTGTCTATAAAATAATGCAAGTGTACAGCTGTTACATGGAACATCTGAATGTATAATTAAAGTAACCACATACTTGTTTGTGAAAAACAAAGAATATCCCTGAAATAGGAGACAGGTGGCAGATTGGAATAACACAGTAATCAGATTTATCATATTGGTGCAAATCCCACCTCTAGAGTCTGCATTTCACTGTACAACTCAGGTGACCAAATGAAGCTTATTAACCCCCCAGTAATTACAAAGGTTGTCATGGTCTAATTGCCAAAAACTGGGATTTGAAACATTAAAGCTGGATACTAAGTAGCTCTTGTATTGTCTGTTTCCAAACAGAAGTCATACATAACTTTTGTTGGTGCAAGATACACAATGTACATGTACAGTTGGCACATATAATTCCATTTCTTCCTGTATTGTCCACCTGTTCTATGTAAGTACCATATCATGAAAACGACATGTTCTAGGTCAAGAGTGGTCATCAATGTATTTTCTGTTGTAGATCAGTAAAGTTAGAGTGCTTCACACTATCTATCCCTATGATATATAGACAAAACTCCTACATTAACCCCTTGAGGAATAGGGGGACTCACACAGTATTGCAAAGCAAAAAAGTGCAGGCCATCTGGTCCTCGTGGGGTTAAACAGTCCCAAATACCATCTGTCAGTGAAATAATAAAAAAATGCATTGAATAAAAAACATTAATTGTTGCAAAATAGTTTTTCAAGAAAAGCATACTAAAATCTAAAGCATCCATCTAAGGTACGAACTATCTGGTTCTACATATTCCATTCATGACATGAATAGTAGAATGAAAGATGATTATAACAGAGCAACATAACCTCATTTGGCAAGGACAAAAACATAACAAACTCACACAAAACTTGCAATAAGAATGCTGTGGTGGCACTGAATAGACTTTACTCATAGTTTAACTCTGGCCAAGTTGAATAAATTACCTTTTAGATTGGACTGCTCCATCTCAGTTTCATTAATTGTTAATAAACTGAACCACAGCTGGGCAACATATAGAGCACTAGATGCTGCTGAATTATAGTTTGCACTGAGCAGGTGGGAATGAAGGGAAATGTAATCCAACCATCCTTCCTATATAATAATTCGCCAAAACGTGTTCAACGACAAAGTCATGCACAGTACAGACTGTCCGCACCGCAGCGTCCACCTCTGTATCATCCGTGGCGCGAGCAGTCTCTACTGCGCATGACTGCCCCGCGACCGGCTGGGAGTGTCACTAGTAAATTTATAATCACAGATTGCTTTCCAAGGTTTAGAATATATGTGTTGCATATTCTAATTAAATTGATTGGCACAGTTGCAAGCCTGCGCACTTCAGCATGCACTCACCAAGTCAGATCAGCCCTGCCTCAAATGATTTGTTGCGGGTATCTCTACATTTTTATGTTATTACACCTTGTTCTACATAGGAAAATCCCAAGTAATTGCTAGCACCAGTCACAAAGTCAGTACTCCATGCCGACCCCTTACTATATACTCCAGATGAAAATGGATCTTATGTATCAAAGCAAAATGGAGCAATTCTGGGGTAAAACAACTGTACCGTATTACCCAATGTACCATTCATTTAAATTTGACTTTTCAACCCCTTGAATACTAGAGAGGAGTCTAATGCATTGCTTTGCAATACACTGGATACCTTACTAGAATTCATGTGGTTACAACTTGTATTTGTCCCAGAAATTCTCCTTTTTGCTTTTATACATAAGACCCAACGAGTCATTGTTAATGCAAACCAGTCAATTATACTCTGCTCCCCTGTTCCTGTTGTCATTACCTGATGATGTTGTAACAGCTTATTCCAGTTACCAGAAAGAAGCAAGTCTTCATGACTAATGATAATACTATGAAGGTAAAAGAAGTTTGAACTGGCTTTCACAATACATGCAAGATGGAGTGATTACCTTACTTGTAGATATGTCAGTGTCCGTTTTAGTAAAATGATTAGTTGGGGGTGGCTCAGTGCTCAAACAATCTTGAAAGGTTAGTGTTTTCTGGGATTTGTAATGTTGGGGGGCATGCTGTAGTATCCAGGGCCATGCTTTGCATCTCCAGCCTCCCTTCCTCTTCCTTCCCAGTGAAACCTTCAGTGGAAGCTGAGATATCCTTTAACCCTATACTTCTCAGAGTTTCTTGCAGAGAAACTCTGCTGTATCTTGTATTTCTACTGCCCTTCTCCTCCCCTGCTCATTTCATCTATTCCTCCCATTTTAAACACATTTTATCCCTCTTTTCTTATCTTCTCTCCATGTAGTGTTGTGTATATGCTTTGTTGTTACATTTACAAATGTCTTGTTTTTGTTACTACAGACCTCAACTCACTGAGATGAATCATAAAAGAAAATACAACTCAGTTCCCACACAAGTGGAGCCTCACGCTTCCTATGTCAGTCCAAGAATGATGTGCCCTCTTCCGCACCTGAGGTATTTATCTTTAATACTTTGGCCATTCTTCTCATGTATTAGAGATTTTCCTGCATAGTAAAACAAGTGTAGTCTTTGGTGAGATGCTTCTTTCAAATGGTATAGCAGGTAAAGTTAGTATTTTGTAATATTCAGTTTTATATTGTGGCCATGAGATAGAGAAGTTGATATGACTATCTATAGAATATTAATCTAAGTTTCACCCTTTCTGTTAGACAGCAATAGAGAAAATGCCAAACTGACAACAGATGGCACTGTTTCTAACAGGTTAATTAATTGAACTGTAACTGGTCTTGAAAGAAGCATCTTCCCAACCAAAAAAGTGCCATTGTTTTTCTTGGCAGGAAAAACCAAAACCAAGGTGTATGTTTTTCATACAGAAACTGCATTGCTCCTTTAGAAATAACAGGATAATGGTCCTTGATGAATGATGGCTGACGCTTATACCTGAGCAGTCAGTCTTTCATGATGTTTGATTCAATACAAAATGTGAGTCTAATGAATTGAGACGACACATTGGGCCTGCTATATCAGTAATTTCATTTCTTGCATGTTTAATCTAATGGTAAACAGAATTTATCCTTGTATGACACCTTATTGTAGCATTTATAGACAAAGGGATAGTATTGCCATGTATTTATAAACATTACTTTTGTAGTCATTCAAAAATAAAACTTATTTTATTATCTCTCAAACCTTTATTCCGGGCCAAAGTTCCCTCTCCCTTTCCTTGACGTCAGCGCTCTAGCTGACTGCAGGGGAATCCGGTCCCAGGACCGTCAGAGGCTCTTCAGTAGAGCGCTGACGTCAGGGAAAGGGGGGGGGGGGAACTTTGGTCCCAAATATCTCTTAAACCATAAAGGTTTGAGAGATGGGACTGGGGGCATTAAGTTTTATTTTTGAATACCTACAAAAGTAATGTTTATAAATAGAGAAGTAAAGCAAAACCAATGTGGATTAATAATGTGGTTAGCAGGGAAATGAGAAATAAAAAGCAGGCTTTTAAGGTGTTTAAGTCAAATGGGTCAGATGCATCATTTAAAAAATATAAAGAATGTAATAAAATCTGCAAACAAGCAATTAAGCTAGCTAAAATAGAAAATGAGCGAAACATTGCAAACGAGAGCAAGAAAAACCCTAAACAATTCTACAAGTATATTAACAACAAAAAAGTTAAGGTTGATATTGGTCCTCTTAGGACTGAAACAGGTGAATTGATTAGTGAGGATAAAGCTATGGCTGAGACCCTAAATACGTTCTTTGCTTCAGTATATACAAAGGAAGCAGAAATGACAAGCTATGGGCAAACAGACAAAACCATGGAATTTCCTCCAACATCTACATGGCTTACTGAGGACAAGGTCCAAAAGAGACTGGAAAGGGTTATAGTGAATAAAGCGCCTGGACCGGACGGTATACACCCAAGGGTACTTAAGGAACTTAGTTCAGTAATAGCAAAACCATTATACTTAATATTTATTGATTCGCTTTCATCAGGCATAGTGCCCTGTGATTGGAGGAAAGCTGATGTAGTTCCATTGTTTAAAAAGGGAGCAAGATCCAAACCAGGAAATTATAGACCTGTGAGCTTGACTTCCATAGTGGGTAAGATACTAGAAGGGTTATTAACTGATAGTATTCAGAACTATGTGAAGACAAACAATATCATTAGTAGGAATCAGCATGGTTTCATGAAGAACAGATCATGTCATACTAATTTACTTGCATTTTATGAAAGAGTGAGTAGTAATTTGGACAGGGGAATTGCTGTTGATGTAGTATACTTGGATTTTGCAAAAGCCTTTGACACAGTGCCTCACAACAGGTTACTGCATAAATTAAAAGGCTTCGGTTTGGGTGGTGGTATCTGTACATGGATTGAGAACTGGTTAAATGATAGATGGCAGAGAGTTGTTGTAAATGGAACTTTTTCAAATTGGTCTAGGGTTATAAGTGGGGTACCGCAGGGTTCAGTCCTGGGCCCAATGCTTTTTAATTTGTTTATTAATGATCTAGAAGTGGGAATTGAAAGTAGCATCTCAATCTTTGCTGATGACACTAAGCTATGTAAGGAAATACATACAGAGCTCGATGTTTTTTCCCTACAGAAGGATTTAGATAAACTAAGTGAATGGGCAGAAAAGTGGCAGATGTCATTTAATGTAGATAAATGTAAGGTTATGCATTTGGGTTGTAGAAACAAACTTGCTACATATACTCTTAATGGGAAACAACTTGGGAAATCCTCATTAGAGAAAGATTTAGGTGTACTGATAGACAATAGTCTTCACAGCAGTGTGCAGAGTCACTCAGCTGCTGCAAGAGCAAATAGAGTACTAGCCTGCATAAAAAGAGGTGTAGAAGCAAGGGATGCTAATATTATCCTACCTCTGTATAAATCCTTGGTTAGGCCTCATCTAGAATATGGAGTACAATTTTGGGCGCCTGTTCTAAAAAAAGACATTACTGAACTGGAAAAGGTGCAGAGACGTGCAACAAAACTGATAAAGGGATTGGAGGATCTGAGTTACGAAGAGAGACTAGCCAAACTGGGTTTGTTTACATTAGAAAAGAGACGTCTAAGGGGTGATATGATTACCATTTTCAAATACATTCAAGGCCAATACAAAGAACTATCCAATGAATTATTTATGCAAAGAGCTGAGCTAAGAACAAGAGGTCATCCATTAAGACTTGAGGAAAGGCGCTTTCGACTAAAACACAGGCAGGGATTCTTTACAGTAAGGGCGGTAAGGCTATGGAATTCTTTGCCTCGGGATGCTGTGCTTGCAGATAATGTAACTGCATTCAAAAAAGCAATGGATGCCTATCTAGCACAGAACAATATTGACAGTTATGACAGATGGCTTCAAAGCAAATAGGATATTGAGCCGGGGAACTATTTGACACACTCACACACACACCTACATTGGAAATTGCTCCAGAGGGCTTTTTTGTTGCCTTCCTCTGGATCAACAGGGGTGTTATTGGCATGGGCTGGATTTGATGGACGCATGTCTTTTTTCAGCCTTATCTACTATGTTACTATGTATGTAAATACATGGCAATACTATCCCTATAAATGTATAAACTGTTGTTATTGTGAGATGATGAACATTTTATGTCTTAATTGCCCTGTGCGATCTTTCTTTGTGTGCACTGTTGTTCTTATTTCTATTGCATACTAAATTATAATGTCCTCTTTGCAGCTGGGCTGAACATGAAGATGTATGGAATATTCTTGTGATGAAAGATGAAGTCTACCAGAAAGAGAGAACTGCTTTTGTGAGAGGTCATCATCAAGACTTCAATGCTAGAGCAATAGTTCTAGATTGGCTTATGCAGGTGTGTTTTGTTCTGACAAGGAGGGGGTATTTGCACTTTTTGTTTTGCTATTTTCCTATGTGGTCTATTGAATTTGATATAATGAGGCACTTGAATGAACACTAGAGTGCTGCAAACATCTACAGCAGTTTAAAGGGGCTAGTAAATTGTCACCACCTGATGATGTTGGAACCGCTAGTAATTATTGTGCAAAAAAGATATAGTGTAGAATAGGGGTGCCAAAAATCTCCTCCAATATATTATACATGCCAGGATTTGAGGATATCCGTTATGGAGAACAGGAGAACCAGCTGAAATGAACAAGCCACTGATTAACATAGCTATGCTTAATCAGATAAATAATTATACTGAGGAATACACAAAGTAATTTGGTATACTTGCATTTATCAGCAATATAGGTAAGAGTACACAGTAGCGCACATAAGCTGAACTACTATTTTGTACACCTAATATAAAAAATATAATAGTTAAATAAATTAATTTGAGATAATTTCACTAATTAAGTTTGATAGAATACTTTACAGTAAGTGGAAGTCTTTTCCTGAATTTGTGAGAGGGGCTGAAGGACAATATAAGCAGGGCAGCAACCCCTTCCACTGGGTACATATCTAGTGTAGCCTCCTCCACTTTCTGCAGCCCTATTTTCTGTAAATAGTTATTAGCTCAGCACTCTAATTAGGCTGACCATGTCGAGTCTACCCCTAGATAAAGGGGAAGGGGGGCACCACATTGGTTATCATTTATACCCTTCTAATAATTCATCCGTGTAAGCCCTGAGCACAAATAAATGGATTAAAAATTAGTTATACATATGCATGCAAAAATATGCAATTTTATTTAAATATAGAATAAAATGTAATATATATAATAATCAGTGAAAATGAAAGCATTAGTGGATACAAGAATACAACACACCGATATATCTCACATATATGATAAAGTCATATATTAGGATATATAAAATTGAAGTACAGTAAAATATGTCAAACAATATGGAATTTCCCAGTATATATATATATATATATATATATATATATATATATACACATACATATACAGGGCTCAAAATTTCCACTCAACATTACCCAATGGCGATTGAAAATTTAGCCCTAGCGAGTAGAAATTCAGCCCTGGTGGGTATGTTATGGCTTGCAGTGGCGAGTAACTTTTCAGGTCTGTCTAGTAGCAAAGGACTTCCAATTTTAAGCCCTGATATATATGTTCAGTCCCTACATAAATGTATCCAGAGGTATTGGCTATAAATATTTCAATACAGCAGCACATCAGGAGTTAATTGCCCATTAATACAGTTGGTTGCAGCGTATATGAATACCTGTCTCACCCTGTACATCGCTATGTTAACCCTTTGAGTGCAAGGGTTAAATTTAAATTGGCTGGTCTTTTGCTATGTGAGATCTGCCCACTGTGGCATCTTAATCACATCCCACAGAACCTGTATGTATATATTTATACACACACAAGAATTTTTTATTTTAACAAAGAGCCCAATCTAACAGGGAGAGTCGAACCCTTAGATTAACTCTTGCAATCCCTAGATACATCTATACTGCCAACACTCTCATATCACACAACTCTGATATACGGTATGTAAATTATCCTGTGTAACTTCTAAAAATATGCTAGCAAATACTGCAAAATTCTGCTTCTATGTAGCAATCCTCCTAGTATGGCCAGCCCTCCAAGGATGGTCACTGGGCTACCACACATATATTGGTTGATAATAATCCTTAAAAGTTTTACAGGAGTAAAAAAATATGTATGTGCCAATCCATTGATTGAGTATTGATCCATGTGGAATGGCGGGTCTCTAGATACCTGGAAAATCCCCTTTTCTTTACTTTTTAATTTACCAACCTTTCTAAAAACAAGTTTTACACCAAAGGGTGGTGCTAAGAGACTGCAAATTGCACGGGTGAATATTTTAAAGAAAACATTTGCCCATTTAGTAATAATTGGTCTTTATGTTCAGAAAGGGCCTCTCAGAATGTCTTACATCACTTATTCCCTTATTTCTCACATGTAGTAAGTACTGAACAGACCAAGTGCACACCTCCCCTATAGATAACATGTCTGATAACATTTTCTTTAGTGAAAGGGAGTTACATACTTTTCTTATGTATTCTTGTGGAATTATATTACAATCAAACTATAAGACATCTGGAATAAGTAATGCTTTTCTCTTAAACACATGCTTTTAAAACTAAAAATGTAAAAGCATGCAAAATGGCTTCATCAGTCCATTCTGATTATCTGTTACCCTCACAGGGCAAACTCTCTCACTATTCACTCCTAGACTATATGACATTTGAGGAAGTTTTGGACACTTCTGTTGTAGACTTGTAGATTGAATTTTTTCTTCTTTATGATGGAACTGTTGCTATTGCTGTCTGTACATGTCTGCAACAATTAGACAGCAGTAGTGCTTATTGCACATTTAATAACTTCTGATCCCATTGTGACTCACTGTTTCAACAAAGAGAAGCATTTTGCTTTGACTCTTTGTGAGTGTGACAGTGGTATGATGGGCACAGTAATATTGGTTACAGGCATCTAACTTGGAGATTTCTTATCACAGTTTTCTTTTTTCATCACTTAGGTTTCAAAGTTCTACAAATTTCGCAGAGAAACCTTTTATTTAGCCAGTGACTATTTTGATCGGTACATGGCTAAAAAGTCAGGATTTATTGATAAAAATGTACAGCTCATTGGGATAACAGCTTTGTTTATTGCTGCAAAAATGGAGGTTTGTAACTTAAGATTTCATTTTTCAAAATATGTATAAATTTGCGTGTATGTGTGAAATCCCAAAACCTTATTAAGTCCAGTGTGTTTGGTGTTGAAATAACTGATCATCTTAATTTCAAATGTCTTTCTCTCCTGTTTATTTACATAGAAGAGAGAGACATTGAAATTAAGATGATCAGTCGCTTCAACACCAAACACACTTTACTTAATAAGGACTTGGGATTTCTTTCATATTACCAAAATTTTACATTATATTTCCTTCTATCTATTTTGTTCTGGTGCATGTTTACGCATCTCTCTCACAATATTTTTCTACTTGTATCTATGCACTGTGATTCTGGCTGTCTCCCACTGTCTCTCGTGCTGCCACCTTCCCCTCACATTCCTATTAAGGGATTCATTTCTTACCAGTTTTAAACTTTTATTTACTTTACTTTTCTATTTTTTTTCTCATTTTACCAGTATGACTTAGACTTGGTAAAGAGAGTATATCTCTCAAAAGTTTGACTACATGTCATTGAACGTTAGTCCAATAAAAAAGGTATCATTACATACTGCTGTACTTATTCATTTGACCTACAGTGGGGCAAAAAGTATTTAGTCAGCCTCCAATTGTGCAAGTTCTCCCACTTAAAGAGATGAGTGTGTGTACTGTGTGTGTGTGCACTGCATGTGTGTTGTGGGTGTCCGTTATGCGTGTTTTGCACATTTGTGTTGTACATATGTGTGTTGTGTGTATATATTGTGTGTTTGTTGTGGTGTATTGTGTGTGTGTATTGCCTGTGTGTTGTGTGTGTGTACTGTGCATCTGTGCCTTGTATGTGAGAGTGTATTGTGCATGTGTGTATTGGTTGTGTTTGTGTGTTTACACATGTGTCTTATGTGTGTTGGTGTGTTGTGCGTGTGTATTTTTTGTGCAACTGTATATTGTGTGTGTGTTATGTGCGTGTGTATTGTGTGTGTTGTGTATTGTGGGAATGTGTGCTGTGCATGTGTGTGTATTTTCTATGTGTGTGTGTGTGTATTGTGCATCTTTTGATGTGTTTGTGTTTATAGTCTGTGTGTTGTGGGCATGTGTGTTGTGTGCATATTGTCTGTGATGTGCATGTGTATTACAGATATGTATTGTGCGTGTGTGTGTTGTGTGTGTATTGTATGTGTGTATTGTGCGTATGTACTGTGTGTATGTATTGTGTGTTGTATATATTGTGTTGTGTGTGTATTGTACATGTGTATTGCATGTGTATATTGTTTGTGTGTTGTGTGTGTGTGTGTTGTATGTGTGTTGTGGTGTATTGTGTGTCTGTGTGTATTGCTTGTATGTAATTGTATTTTATAGCATGTGTGTGTATTGTGTGTGTGTTGTGATATGTGTGTTGTGGCTCGCCTATTTCTCTGTTTCTTTTCAAACTCCCCATAACATTCAGTCTCTCTTCACATCAATATTTACCTCCCCCACCCCTGCTTCTTTCCATCACTGCCTCTCTCACTCCTCTGTTTCTCATTCAGTCCCTACCCCCTCTTTGTGTCATTTGCCCCCGCCTCCTCTCATGACATTGTGCCCCCCTTTGTCCCTCACATTTGAGCTATGATAACTTCTTTCCATTTTCACCTGGCACCGGCTTGTCTTACCTTGCTACCTCCCCCGAATGTGTGGTTCTGTGCCTACCAGTTGATGGTAGAACAACACTAAGGAAGCAAACTATGTAAATGTGGGGATGCAGTGGTACAAGGCTAGCGGTCACACACTTTCAGAACTGTAGTGATACAGTCGGACAAGGCTGGGGGGCACAAAGTGTAAGGCGTATACCCATTTACCCAGCCACACATACACACACAATTTTGTAACACCAAAAAAACCGTGTTACACAAAACCATACTTGTTAGAAAATATAATTATATCTAAAATATTTTTTCTTTTGTATATAGACTTTAGTTATTGTTCTGTATTTCAGGAACTCACTTACCCTTCATTGAAGAGCATTTCCGACATTACTGGCAACAGCTGCACAGAGACAGAAATTCTCGATATGGAGGCAGAAATATTGAAGGTAAGCTACATGCAAAACTGATATATAGCTGGGAATTGTTATCACCAAAAAAAAAACAAGAGCTTTGGACATATTGTGCATTGTTTGTATATTAAATGTGTATGTATATATGTATGTTTAATTATTTTTGCAATGTTTTACCAGGGAGAATGCATTGACATTATACTTATTTTAATGAATAGCAAGTCACATAGTTGAGTAAGATATTTACATTCCGTAACTAAACAGCAGCTTGAACTGCACAAGGGATTGGATTTGAAGAGGGTAGTTTTCAGGGTGCAGAAACATAAACTAGTTCATTAAGTTTCATAACTTTGTCATCTGTACAAGATGTACATAACAGTACAGGATGATTATGGTGAAAGATTATGCATGTGTATTGCAGGGATTATTATTTACACACAGCACACAGCTCTGGGCTATTTTGTGAATCCCGGGTGCATGTAGTTCATCTGCATTTATTTGCCCGATACACATGTTCCTAAAGTGGAAGTTGATTCAAAACTGCCTATGAGTTAAGTCAGCCAAACACCAGCAGACACATACTTTAGGGGATAATTGATATTTTTATTTCCGGAAAAAGTGAAAGTCTCTGAGTACAGCTCAGAGCTTAAAGGGATAATAATGTTTCACAAAAACATCAGTTCCAATTAATGTTCATAGTATTTGAACCATAGACAGTATTATTTCAATACTATCAGAGTTGTAGTTCAAGAGTAATTGAATGATAAAGTTCCCCCCTCCAGTCCCTTTTACCTAGTGTAAGCCACCTCCCCACAGATGTGGGATCTGGTCTTGAGACCAGACAGCTCACAGCAAGGGACAATCTTCTTACTGTGAGAACAGTGAAAACCCTGCCCCCCTTGACAGGTTTTTCCCTTATGCTAATTGAAGATTGTCCCTCTCTTTAATCCACCTGGACACCACCTCAGAGCAGCAAAGGGCAGGAGGGAGACATTTTATCATTCAATTACTTTTGAACTACAACTCTGACAGTACTGAAATAACACTCTCCATGGCCCAAATACTATGAATATTAATTGGAGCTGCTTTTATTGTGAAACATTACTATCCCTTTAATTAGCAGACGAAACCAAACTGAACAGCTTCATTAGCAGATAGAGACTTGTCAAGTCCACTTAAATCTGATGTACTTTAGTATGGCTAGTCCTCTGCTCCACCATCCATACACACTTAGGGCTCTATTCTATTACCAGCACTACAAAAAAAAAACACCTGGATAGGTGAGCAATGCTAGGGGGGGTGTCAGGAGGGGTCTTGTTGCCCCCTTGAGGTCTGAACTATTTATTTTAAATACAATTAAAATATGATAAAAAATGTTTTTACACATATACAGGCAAGGTATGCAGCTGCATTCCTTGCCTTTTAACATTATGAGTACCAGATGGGTAGCAAACACATTGCAATACATTGTTACCTCTCTGGTACTCATAGGGTTAATCGTGAAATACAAATACAAAGAGAGCATGTCGAGAAAAATAGGAGAAGAACAATGTCGAACGTTACAGCTGACATCAGGAGAATGGGAGGGAGGGTGGGAACTTTGAATACAAATATCTCTCCAACCATAGCGGTTTGAGAGATAGGATTTGTTGCATATAGGTTCATTTTTTAAGCACTACAGAACTTTATTTTTTCTGGGACATTACTGTCCCTTTAATTCATCAATTTTAAATCTTAACATAACAAAGTTAAAGCCATGCATCCATCATATTTAGATTCTGCCTCATTACCTTTGTTGTTGTTTGTCACATAGAGTCTTACATCCTTGATATCTTCTCTTTAGACACTTGAATGGCATATGGGACCAATGACTTCTGCATCCTGGGTTAATATCTTCTTGCAGGTTGACTATTTCGCTGACTCTTCAGAATTCTTGTTACGTCAGTTTCCACTAAAAAAATATGCTAAAATTATGAAGGTGAGTTATTTGGGCTTTTTTTTCTGTTATATTTGTACTCTCTCTCTCTGTAGATTAAGTTAAACATCTTGTGGCTTTAATTCTGTTCCCATTCTAGTTGCTGGATTTGTGCACAGTTGATGCTGGCTGTCTGGAGTATTCATACAGAGTTCTTGCAGCATCGGCAATATATCATTTTGTTGGTATGAAGAGAATTGAAAAAGCATCAGGTGTGTGAAAAAAATTATTCTAATTCATCCTGGGGTGGGAAGGTCATATCTAGACCTATGAGTAACACACTCTGTTTGAAAGAATTTGATAGTTTGAAAGACTGTACAGACAAATAATTAACTTAATTGCCTTCCCTCACCTACAACTGAAATAATGCTACCTTGATGTAAGGCACCCATAAAACAAGTTGGGCTTATAACACTTTAGTGACAGTTTATAATTTTCTTCCCTTATAAAGACTCAGAGGGAATTTATTACCTACTTTTGTTACAAGTTCATCTTACCCCTTAATGTTATATACTAGTTTAAATGCCTGGGTACACTGGCCAAGGTCTGGAAAATGTTAACCCTTTGAGTGCCAGAGGGGTACGCAACACATTGCTTTGCAATGTGTTGCGTACCACTCTGCCACTCAAAGGGTTAAGAGACCACTACCTCACAGCTCCACGCGATGTAGTCTTGCGTAGCCTCACTCACGCGATGCAATCATGAGGCGTAGAGACTGCCTTAATGCGGGCAGTCTCTACTGCGCATGACTGCATCATGACAAACATCATAGCAAATTATTATATAGGCTGTAGAACGGTCTCACAATTCAATAGAATATAGTGGGTGCAATAACGGAAGGGACGATTGATTCAAATATATTTCATAGTACACAAAAGAAAGCAAAATCAGGAACTTATAGGAAATATAGTAAGGGATATATTTAGTAATTCCCACACCTCTCCTTTCATGACAAAGATACCATTTTGGTATATTACATAAGCAGGTTCATTAAAATTATTTCGATCTTTATTTAATCAGTAGTAAAAGAAACACTCATATGGGTGTCATTTATTATTTATGGTTACAAACAAAAACAACGGTGTTATCAAGAAAGTATATGATCCTAATAATATTATTTATTCTTGTAAGCGAGATGAGATAGAGGGGTAATAGAGTGTGTGTCATTGGTAACACTTATATGTTGATAGTTGCCCAGCATATATTTGCTGAGTTCAGTCCTCATACAAATTCATATGTCACTGACTAATTTGTATAATCCCTTCAGGCTTTCACAAGAGAATATACGTTAGTAGCATAGTTTGATGTTGTGTATCATGTACTGCAATTATGTTGCTTGTTAATATTGAAGTACCTTTAGTTCATCTACATGATGATTTATCAAAAATAATGACCTTCTCGTTCATGTCACATGGATAAGAATATATACAGTATGGCAATCAGTCTTATGATTTCAATACTATCACCTAAAATATCTTCCACAGACACTGTTAGTGCAAGTATATAAACTTGGTATAGACGGCTATAAAGTAGATCCACTGATTGCTGAAGACAGTTAGCAATATGCTATTGCATGGCAAGCTTTCTTAGTGATAAGCCTTTAATTCCTCACTGATGTGTTGGTAGGTGATAGTCTAGCCATAAGGTTCTCATCCCTTTAATTGTAAGGCCTCTTACTTGATTAAAAGCGAATACACCTTTAAGGCTTTTTAATAGTAATATCGAGGTCAGATTACAATGTATGCAATGCTGCCATTTGCCCAGTTATACATTACCACACAATTGTTAATAATTATCTCTATCTCAAGCTCCTTGTAGTTAAGCCGCATTCTGAATAGACTAGCTACATTTAAATCATAGTTGAAGAGATCAGAGTTACACAGTCCAATGGGCTACAATTCCTGCCCATTTAACTGTGCACTAACTCAGTCTTAGTATAACTAACAGCCCTAGCGGTTATTCCTCATTCTAAGCTACCGGCTAGTCTTATTATTATTAGGATGTTAATTATTATTGCAAATCCTTATTATTATCCCATAATATTCACAATAGCACTGTCCAACGCATTCTGCCACATCCGCGGCTTTGTCAGGGGCTTGTGGTGATAATGAAAAATGACCTGCCGTGCTGCAATTTATTCACCCTTATCAATGATGGGTGTATCTAAATTAAAATGTTGTAGTAACCAGTCATCTGCGAGCATGGTCATTTCCCATGATATGGATATGCATCAGTTGGTTAGTAGCAGAAATATGTACCAAACAGAAAAATAATTAACCCATTATTCATCTGGCAAATTTTTCACTCAGGCCAGTATACCTAATGGTTATGTAATTAACGCATAGTAAAACATGCACATATTTTGGTTACTTGTTTATATATGACAGCATATTACACATTAGAGAACCACAAATACCAAGGGAAATCACACCTGTCCAAAATGATAAGTACACGTAAAGGAACAACTGATATTATGAAACAGGTACCTTGTCCTTGTGAAAAGATCACCAGTTGTACTGAATGCCAAACAAAAATAGAAAAGGATAACTGGAGCCAAAGAAAGTATCCTTAGAGTAGCAGAGGTGAAGGAGAGGATATATATATATATATATATATATATATATATATATATATATATATATTAGTGTAAAAGCCTGTGCACACGGGCCAAGGTCTGGGAAATGTTAACCCTTTGAGTGCCAGGGGGTACTCAACGTATTGCTTTGCAATGCGTTGCGTCCCCCTCTGGCACTCAAAGGGTTAAGCGGCCGCTACCTAACTGCTCCACGCGATGCAGTCTTACGTCGTCTCACTCACTTGATGCAGTCATGCACACTAGAGACTGCCTGAACACGGGGAGTATCTACTGCGCATGACTGCATCATGACAAACATCCTAGCAAATTATTATATAGGATGATGATAGATATTTCAATTTGCCTAATACACAGATAGGTCTAAATGTACAGAGTATCTGAAATCTGTAAAAAATATACAAATATATAAATATTCATAACCCTGAATTACTATTATTACTATATCCTCGTGACAAAAATAATTTGTTGTAATTTATTGTCCTCTGTTTGGAATTCCTCAACAGTGCTACTGAGCCTTCTTACCTTAAATATTGAACTACTGGGATGCCCCTTTTAAGGAGTTCAGGATGTTGGCTGTCCTCCCTTAACAGGCTATTTGTAGCTGTATTTTTGTGAAAAAACTATGTCTTTATGTCCCTCTGTAGATAGAGATATCCAAAAAAGATATTTTGTCCTTGTTTATTTCACTTGTGACTAGAAGATTCATATTATTGTTATTAATTTTGCCAGTGAATTCATTAAATAAATCCACTGGTCCAGACCAAATCAGCAATATATCATCTATGAATTTCAGCCATAGGTTGACATGCTTAGTGTTCATCTCTATCTTTTCACTGAAATTGTATTGATGTTCCCACCAATATAACTAAGTAAAGGTTGGTGTATGTTGGAGCTCGTATACTCCCCATAGCCTGACCCCTTAGTTGATGATAATATTTGTTACTGAAGACAAAATAGTTGTGCATGAGCACAAATTCTAGCTACGAGTTAAATGTAGCTAATCTATTTAGAATGTGGCTTAACTACGAGGAGATTCAGAGGGAATTAGTAACAATTGTGCGGTAGCTATGACATTCAACAATGAGGGCAATGTGTAACTGGGCAAATGGCAGCATTGTGTACATTGAGTATCTGAAATCTGTAAAAAATATACAAATATATAAATATTCATAACCCTGAATAATACAATTTGTAAATAACACAAATTGATCCAAATGTTGACAGAACATCTTTACCAGTTATCTAGAGTCATAAACTCACCTGTTAATCGCATCCAATATTAAGATGAAAAATGAGTTGATGAAATGGGAATGAGAAGCTCAGTTAAGTGATGTAGATGAAAATTATGAATTCAAATGAAATTCTATAAGTAGTGTCTCCACTCTGTCTAAAATGCAGCTATCTGCAACAATGGTCTTGTGCCACTGATACCCTGATACTTGAAACGACAAGAAGTGAAATATTCTATCCATAAGTAGAATTATTTAGGCTTTATTTCATGTTATCTATTCACGTTTTAGATATGGGGGCATTGAAATATATTGACTATAGCTGCCATATTCATTCATAGAATTTTAGGGTACTCAAATACCAATTTAATATTCATCTCTATTTTAAGGATAGAGGTATTCAATTTATTCAATTCACTGTATGGATCTACCTGTACCTATGGGGTTAACTAATCTTCTGGATATTTTAGTTTAAAATATATATTTTAGGTACTTAAGAGATGTTCCCGCTTTTTGTGTGACACTAGTTTTTAAGATACAGATTTTAGTAATACTGTGTGATGTTTCTTGATGTTTTTAGGCTATGTTTGTAATTATATTCTCCAATACCTATACACCTTTTAATATTTTTATAATTAGGAGGTAATCATGCAGATCTACTGAGAAAGGCTGAGATGTAGACTCAATCAGGAAATTGTTAATCAATTGTTTGGCTGATTGCAATTTTTGCGGTCAGGTGGCTAATCGAGTGATAATGACCAGGCGGTATATAGCAGGCCGATAGGAACTGACCCATATTCTTAACTTTTGTATGTTCCCCTGTGGAAGTGGGATGAGACCCACGATACTTGTTGGAAGATTAGTGCACTCAGCTAGTGCTAGTCCCTTTGACTGTCCCCCTGTGAGAAATTCTGGGGCGCACATCACAACCTTCACCCTCATACTCCTAATAGCCTTGTAAGTGGACTGTATACTGGACTGTCAGTTACATCTGACAACCATATGGATCCTTAAAACACCTGATGGGCTAAAAGGAATTCATCTGTAGGTGAGATATGAGAAGGAACGACACCAGAGAGACACAGCATCAAGGAAAAACAAGCAGGGTCTTTTGTAATGCATAAAGCTGAAGAGGAGGGCAATGTGAGTGCATTGGTTTATTACTTTTATATATGTATTTTCAATAAATTACTACACTTAGTAGGTTTTCTTCTGTCTTGTTGCACTTCTTGTTGTTTTAAATTGTATTGAATAAACATTAAGCTATATTACTTGAGGGGACAGAAGAACTATGGCTAAGTTGCAATCATTTGATATTTTCATCCTTTAATAAATGAGCTCAATGTAAATCCCTCATTTAAATCATTAGGGTTCAAGGTTTCGAATGTAAAAATCCATTGAGCTTCTTTTCTCAGTAGTCATCGTTTCTTGAGGTACTTTTGACATTCTGAATACCTCTAAACGTAATTACCTCAGTGTTTCCATTTTGAACTTCTGTGACAAGTTGAGCTACAGGTCTTTCCCTTTTATTCCTTTTGTCGCCATGGTGTTCTGATATTCTAAACCTGATTTGTCCTTTAGTTTTACCAACATAATGTTTTCCACAAGTGCATACAGTCTGGTATATTACTCCTGTAGATTTACAATTAATAAATTGTATTGTTCCAAAAAATTTTGTGGCATCAAAGTTATAAAAGAATTTATCCTTTAAGACGGAATTATATGCGGAACACAATCTGCATGGGTAGATATCCCTAATAGTTGATCTCAACCAAGTACCCTTTGTCTCCTTTTGGAAATAGCTACGGACAGCATGTCTTTGATATTCCTACTCCTCCTATATGTGATATTTGGAATAACATGTAGCACCTCAGCAAGGTAGATGACATTAATTTGATTTCACAATGTTCTCGATCATAACTACCCACCAATCTAATGATTTTAGTGTTGTCTTTTTTAATGATCAAAGTAGTTCATCTCTATTAGAATTTAATGCCATCTTATAAGCCCATTTGAGGGTTTTATTACTATATCCTCGTGACAAAAATAATTTGTTGTAATTTATTGTCCTCTGTTTGGAATTCCTCAACAGTGCTACACAGCCTTCTTACCTTAAATATTGAACTACTGGGATGCCCCTTTTAATGAGTTCAGGATGTTGGCTGTCCTCCCTTAACAGGCTATTTGTAGCTGTACTTTTGTGAAAAAACTATGTCTTTATGTCCCTCTGTAGATAGAGATATCCAAAAAAGATATTTTGTCCTTGTTTATTTCACTTGTGACTAGAAGATTCATATTATTGTTATTCATTTTGCCAGTGAATTCATTAAATAAATCCACTGGTCCAGACCAAATCAGCAATATATCATCTATGAATTTCAGCCATAGGTTGACATGCTTAGTGTTCATCTCTATCTTTTCACTGAAATTGTATTGATGTTCCCACCAATATAACTAAGTAAAGATTGGTGTATGTTGGAGCTCGTATACTCCCCATAGCCTGACCCCTTAGTTGATGATAATATTTGTTACTGAAGACAAAATAGTTGTGCATGAGCACAAATTCTAGCTACGAGTTAAATGTAGCTAATCTATTTAGAATGTGGCTTAACTGTGAGGAGATTCAGAGGAAATTATTAACAATTGTGTGGTAGCTATGACATTCAACAATGAGGGCAATGTGTAACTGAGCAAATGGCAGCATTATGTACATTGTGATCTGACCTCAATATACCTATTACAAAGCCTTAAAGGTGTATTTGCTTTTAAATAAGTCAGACGTCTTGCAATTTAAGGGATGAGAACTTTATGGCTAGACTATCTCCTACCAACACATCAATGAGAAATTAAAGGCTTATCACTAAGAAAGCATGCCATGCAATAGCATATCTCTAAGCATCTTCGACAATCAATGGAGCTACTTTATAGCCTTCTATGCCAACTTTATATACTTGGACAGAGAGTATATATGGAAGATACTTTAGGTGATAGAATTGAAATCATACAACTGATTGCCATACTGTATACATTCTTATCCACTTGACTTGAGTCGGAAAGGTCATCACTTTTTGATCAATTATTGTGTAGATGAACTAAATGTACTTCAGTATTAACAAGCAACATTGTTGCAGTACACTATATACAACATCAAGCTGTGGTATAAATGTATCATCTCTTGTGAACGCCAGAAGGGATTAAACAGGCATGAATTAGTCACTGGCTTATATAAATTCATATGAGGACCAAACTCAGTGAATATATGCTGGACAAGCATCAACATATACAGTAAGTGTTACACACACAATCTATTTCTCCTCTATCTCATCTTGCTTTCAAGAATAAAGAATATTATTAGGATCAAATGCATTCTTTATAGCACCGTTGTTTGTATGGGTAACCATAAATAATAAATGGCACCCACGTAATTGTTTTTAAAAGGTGTATTCTTTTGAACTATTGATTAAATAAAGATTGAAACAATTGTAATGAACCTGCGTATGTAATATACTGAACAGGTCTCTTTGTCAGGAACGGAGAAGTGTGGGAATTACTTCCTTTTGTGTACTATGGTAGTATAATTCTAGACCTGCGCTATAATTTTGAATATAACAAAAATTAATGCATGTAACCCAGTTTGTAATCCATTAACTTTTCAAATATATTTAAACAGGTATATATATTTGTCATGCATATCCCAGAAATAGTATAGACATAAAAAGTGTGAGTAGTAAATATAATTTGTAAATCCAGTATATCTAACAGAATATAGTTACACAATATGCGGCAATAATAAAAGTACTACATACCATTTTCCTTGCAAAAAGACTCTCTCTCTCACTCTCACACTGGCTCTCTCTGTGTTCCTGTGTGTGTATATATATATATATATATATATATATATATATATATATAAAATGACTTATCTGTTGAGGCAACACCCTGCACTAGGTTATAGATATCTTATGAATATCAATGCTCACATAGAACACTGCCTGTATAATAAAGGAGATTAGCTCAATATGTTAATAGGCTTAAACAGGGGTACGTCACTTTTAGAAGTGTGCATGCAGTAGAATTAAAAAAGAAGCCTTCTAATATTTAGGAATGAGATGTTCTATAAACAAAAAGCTAAGATTCATTTTCTAGAAAAATCTAGACATTGCATGTCCTTGCTAAGTATAAATGTAATTCTATGCAACACATTCTGCAGAAGACCCTGTACACACATTGCTGTATGAAAAACATTACTTTGAAAGGCATAGAGAGTTATGCACTAAGGTGTGATAAAGAGGAGATGACTTCTCCAGTGATTTCACTATGTTATTCTGTGAAGCCTATTATCACGGTGCCCATGATCTTCTTTCCGCCACTCTCACTTGGTTGAGCCTGTTTGGCCCACCCCTGGTGACCTTTTTTTACCTGGCCATTGGCACCTGTCAGGTGCCCTTTCGTGGTGTTTCTGAGCCAGTATTACTGTGCTGTGTTCCTGATTCCGGCGTACCGATTTGGCTTGCTTAGACTACGTTCCTGTGTTCCTGCTCCGTGACTTGACCCGGCCTGGCTGATGTTCCTGCTCATGACCTGATCTGGCTTGTCTGAGAACCTGCTCCATGATTCGACCTGGCTTAGCTGACGTTCCTGCTCGTGACCTGATCTGGCTTGTCTGAGAACCCTGCTCCGTGATTCGACCCGACCTGGATGACGTTCCTGCTCCGTGACGTGCACCGGTTTCACCAACCCAGACAACGGTTCAGCTTCCTGCTGTCGCCGAGGCGACATTCTATCTCCAGTGAACTGTACTCCTGCTACTGAAGCCGTTAACCAGTGCAGAGCTGAATTCCTGCTAACCAAGACGTTACCGTGCAGAGCTGTACTCCTCCTATTGAGCCGTTAACCCGTGCTGAGCTCTACTCCTCCTACCGAGCCGTTAACCCGTGCAGAGCAGTGCTCCTCCTACTGAGCCGTTAACCCATGCAGAGCTGTATTCCTGTAAACTGAGCCGTTCACCCGTGCAGAGCTGTGCCTCCGATTCTGAGCCTCCAGTCTGGTACAGAGCATTGCTTACTCTTGCTGAGACGTTACATTCCAGGCACTATTACTGCTGAGCCGGTTCATAGTAGCCTTGTGAGGCAACGGTTCATTCCACTCCTTGCAGTATAGTTGGTTTATGTTACCGCGCCCAGAGTAGGCGCTAGGGCTTTAGCTACTACTATGCTGGTCTCTGTTATTACACCCAAGGGGGCTATTGGCTTAAGCTCTTGCAATCCAGTTGCTTCCGTTATCACGCCCGTGGGGGCTATTTGCTCAAGCTCTTGCACTCCGGTTGTCTCCATTATTACGCCCGTGGGGGCTACAGGCTCAAGTTTCAGCAGGATCTGGGTCGCAGGTCCTTTTTACTGAACAGTTATCTCCGTTTTATGAACTTTAGGTGTTGAGTTCTCTCCACCATTCACTGCCTATTACTACCTTGGGTGTGCCAAACACCACAACTGAGACGGACTGATTACTGTGTTAACCCTTGTATCTCTGTTCTCAGTATCTGTTATGTGCCTGAGCTGTTAAGTTATTATCTATATATTGGTCCTATTTTTGCCCCCTTGTTATTACTCAGTGCTGCCTACAGAGGGCGATCCTTTCTTTTATTTTTTCTGTTTAATAAAACTGTGTTTTATTTCACCAACTGGTCTGAGTGTCTTGAAAACCATGACACCTATGCACTAAGATCTCCAGATCTCAAGAAAGCTTAGTGCATTGACTACAGAGAATAACATAGGAATTGGAGAAGTGATATCACTGAAGTTATCTTTGCATTATCACCTCTTTGCCACTCCTTAGTGAATAACCTCCTTTATTTTGCTGACTCTTTTAAAGACAAGAGGGGGATGCAACGCATAGCTTCAAAAGGGGGGTTATTCACTAATCACACCTTCATGAATAACCTCCAGTGTGTTGTGCACACCTCTGGTTCTTAAAGGTTTAACATATGAATCACCTATGTATGTGTTCTTTATACAGAAGTCACATGTATCTAGTTTTCATTTTTTCTTATATCATATGGTGTTTGTATTTATTGATGTCAATTAAAGTCTGCATTAATTTCAAACCTGCTCACTATAGACAAGAAGCGTTAACAGCCTGAGTCAGAAAATCAAAAAAGTAAGAGGCATGGGAACTTTAATCTCAGTGCTAACCTCATTTTATTCATTGATTTACAGGGATAGTAATGTTTCATAATAAAAGCAGCTCTAATTAATTTTTATAGTATTTGGGCCTTGGAGAGTGTTATTTCAATTCTGTCAGAGTTGTAGTTCAAGAGTAATTGAACAATAAAATATCCCGCTCCCACCCCTTTTACTCATGTAACATTGCTCAGCTCAGAGCAGCAGGGTGTGTCCTGGTAGATTGCAGAGAGGGACAATCTTCAATTAAGATAAGGGAAAAAGCTGAAAAACTTGTCAAGGGGGACAGGGCTTTCATTGTTCTCACAGTAAGAATTTTGACCCTTGATGTGAGCTGTCTGGTCTATGGACTTGATTCCACATCTGAGGACTGTGGGCTTATACTAGGTGAAAGGGGTGGGAGGGGGAAACTTTATCATTCAATTTCTCTTGAACTACAACGCTCACAGTAATGAAATAACAGTCTCTATGGCTCAAATACTATCAAGATTAATTGGGGCTGCTGTTTTTGTGAAAAAGACACAAAGGCTCCATAGAATAACATGGGAACTGGAAAAGTGATAAACTGGAGAAGTCATCTTCACTTTATCACCTCTTTATCATCTCTTAGTGAATCTCCCCCTTTGTGTTTTTATTAGTCCTCAGAACCTCTCACATTTGGTATGCATTTTGAATACTCTTATGGGGTCTCCCTAAGAGTGAAAGTTCATCCAGGTGTGAACCCCTTCCTATCAGTGCCTAGAAAATCCACTGATGAGGCCCAACAAGACAGAAACATTTGTCTGGGGTTATCTGATGTTCCCATATTGAGGGGATTTGCCTGTCATCTTGAAATGGACTGCTCTTTTGGGCGGTATTAGTCTAATATGTACATTTACATTTCTCCTCTGTAATGGCTTCTGAGACATGACTATCTGTAGGACAAGCTATGGGGGTTATGCACTAAGGAGTTATAAAGAGGTGATAAAGGAGAGGTGACTTCTGCAGTGATATTAATTCTCTAGTCCTTATGTTATTTGATAGAGCCTATGTACTAATATCTCCAAAGCTGTATAAATCTTTGGGCTTGATAATATTCCCCATGTTAAGAAAAGAAAACTGGCAACAGTGGTTTTGAAAGCCCAGTTTGGTATTCTATGAACTGTGAAGTAAAAAATCAGTCACATAAAAATGCCCAACGGGAGCAAAATTTGAGACCGTTGTAAACAATAAAAAAGTAGTTGAATTTGGCATTCTAATACATGCTGTGGCCCCAATACACGTTAAGGGACTTTTTTGGTGAAAAAATTGTGCCATAAAAAGTAGGAGCTGAGTGTACTAGAACAGTGGTTTCCAACAAACACACACACTCATGCGTGGCTCATGATCCCTACACTAGTCACACGTTGATGTATTGATTTGGGGCTCTAAGCCCCATATCAATACATCTCAGGAATTAAATATGTGAATATAACCCTATGAGAGCCAGTTGGGTATGCAGCGCATTGTAGAATGTTGCATACCCCACTGGCAGTCACAGGGTTAACTCCCCCCTAAAGTTACCAACCTTCCCTGAAAACAAACACTTACCTGTAATTGTGATTCTCCAGTGTTCTCTTCATCTCCCTGGTCAGCTACTGTCCATCTTCTTCTTCAATTTTCTCTCTTCCGTATTCTTGTTTCTTTAATCTTCCTTCTTCTTCTCTTCTAATCTTTTTCTTCTTCTTACAAAATCTGTAGTTTAAAATAAGTCCAATGAAAGATGCTTAAAAATATGCCCCAAAGATATGCTTGTCTTAACCCTTTGAGTGCAAGATGAGTAGCCCTCCTGCAGGCAAAGGGTTAAATGCATGCTGACATATCATGTCAAAAAGATGCAGCCATCACAAATGGATGCTGGCATTCCTTCACAAAAACTTAAGTCAGACATTCCATGTTTCCAAAAAATCAAGACATCCCAAGGGTTAATTTGCAGCCCGCTGCCCCTGCCTCCACTACCACTTGTGGCAGTGGCAGGAATTCAGAGTAAAGCACCCCCTTCATACCTTTGGCTGTTGCCCGAGACCGAATGAGGGAGTTTTGTACAAAGACTGGGTTTTATATGGCCAGTTTCTATACAAAATGGTTCCCGCACTACAATTGGCTGGGATGTGTGCTTACGCACCTCCTGGCCAATCAGCTTCTAGTGGGTTTCATCATCCCATCGCTACAAGCTTATTGGTTGGGAAGTGCGTAAGCACAAATCCCAGCCAATTGTAACGTGGGAACAATTTTGAACAGAGGCTGGCCATATAAAAGCAGTCTCTGTTCAAAACTCCCTCATTCTGGCTTGGGCAACAGCCAGAGAGGTATGGGGGGGGTTAACTCTACATTCCTGCTGCAACCACCGGTGGCAGCAGAGGAGGTGGCAGCGTCTGCAAATTAACCTTTGAGATGTCTCAATTTTTTGTAAACAAGGAATGCCTTTTTTTGGGAAGGAATGCAGGATTAGTTTGTGATGGTTGCATCTTTTTCAACATGATATGCCAACATGAATTTAACCCGCTGAGTGCTGGAGGGGTATCCCTTATGCACTCAAAGGGTTAAGACAAGCATATCTTTGGGGCATATTTTTTTTAGTCCTCTTTCATTGGACTTTTTTTATTTTAAGCTACAGTTTTTGGAAGATTAGAAGAAACATGAGAAGAAGAAGGAAGAATAAAGAATCAAGAAGAATAAAAAAAACGACAGATAGTGGATGAGAGCCAAGTGTTACAGTTCTGATCGTTAGGATAGTGATAAGGCTAGTATTGTTTAACTGTCATGTTACGGATAGTGTAGGGTTAGTGTTTGTGAGGTAGGGGGAGGGTGACACTGTTTTGAGCTCACTCTCGTTGTTTGACCCTGTGTCAAACAAAGAGAGTTGGCTATTTTCCTTTGATGTTCCCATAACTCACGCTACTTAGTGCGACTTGTGGGAACTATAATCTGGAACAAGCGTTTAGCCACAACGTTGATTATAGCCACCAACGCCGGTTGGTCCATGTACTGATCCAACTATAGGATAGATGCTAGACATTAATCTGCATTTGTGTAACATCTTCTGGGCAATGTAAAATACATTGTGCTTTCTTTCAGGGATTGGAGTGAAAGAGCTAAGAAAATGTATAAAGTGGATGGTACCATTCACTTCAATTTATAACAGTAACCGAAATATGGAAGTTAAGGACATCACAAGTGACAGATCTGAAGAAGATTATATGATTCAGTCATACAACAATCCCTACAAACTCCTGGTAAGATATGATATAATTTATTTATGTGTGTATATCCTATATAATAATTTGCTAGGATGTTTGTCAGAAGCCGTCATGTGCGGTAGAGACTGCCCTTACGCACAGAATGCTGGGAGTTCTGTGCTGGGAGCATTCTGTGCTTTCGGCCAGTCTCTACAGCACATGACTGTGTCGGCGGTAGGATGCAGAGCAGGACCGGCCTCTTAACCCTTTGAGTGCCAGAGGGGTACTCAACGCATTGCATCTCACTCCATTGTCTCAGACTTCGGTAGGAATGTGTGATGCAAAACCAGTTATATATCCCTTGCATTGAAATACAGTCAATGAATCTATCATCAACACTGTATCACCAATATATATTTCATGTTACAATGCTATTATTTGGTTGAACTATGCCCAGATAAACCCTGTGCTCTAACCTTTTTACTGCTAGACAAAAAGCATTTAGTATCCCTCCTGAATTGATAAAGCTAGTTTGGTGTTAAAATATATATATATATATTTTTGCTGCTAATTCTAACCTTTTCAAACTATACTTTTCATACAGACCGATTTTTGCAATATGAAAAATCTGCAAGAAGAAGAAAGTGACCCTGCAGCCGTACCACACAAGAAGAAAAAGCACTCAAACAATGAATAGGACTACAGAGTAGTTTAGTGTATATAGTTAATGTATATAGGATAAGTTTAGTGTATATAGGATAAGTTTAGTGTATATAGGATAAGTTTAGTGTATATACACTGCTCCAAAAAATAAAGGGAACACTAAGATTACACATCCTAGATCTGAATGAATGAACTGACAACAAAATCACACACAAATTCTCAATGGAAATCAAATTTATCAACCCATGGAGGTGTGGATATGGAGTCACTCTCAAAATCAAAATGGAAAACCACACTACAGGCTGATCCAACTTTGATGTAATGTCCTTAAAACAAGTCAAAATGAGGCTCAGTAGTGTGTGTGGCCTCCACGTGCCTGTATTACCTCCCTACAACGCCTGGGCATGCTCTTGATGAGGTTGCAGATGGTCTCCTGAGGGATGTCCTCCCAGACCTGGACTAAAACATCCGCCAACTCCTGGACAGTCTGTGGTGCAACGTGGCGTTGGTGGATGGAGCGAGACATGATGTCCCAGATGTGCTCAATCGGATTCAGGTCTGGGGAACGGGCGGGCCAGTCTATAGCATCAATGCCCTCCTCTTGCAGGAACTGCTGACACACTCCAGCCACATGAGGTCTAGCATTGTCTTGCATTAGGAGGAACCCAGGGCCAACCGCACCAGCATATGGTCTCACAAGGGGTCTGAGGATCTCATCTCGGTATCTAATGGCAGTCAGGCTACCTCTGGCAAGCACATGGAGGGCTGTGCGGCCCCCCAAAGAAATGCCACCCCACACCATTACTGACCCACCGCCAAACCGGTCATGCTGAACGATGCTGCAGGCAGCAGAACGTTCTCCACGGCGTCTTCAGACTCTGTCACGTCTTTCACATGTGCTCAGTGTGAACCTGCTTTGATCTGTAAATAGCACAGGGTGCCAGTGGCGTATTTGCCAATCTTGGTGTTCTCTGGCAAATGCCAAACGTCCTGCACTGTGTTGGGCTGTAAGCACAACCCCCACCTGTGGATGTCGGGCTCTCATACCACCCTCATGGAGTCTGTTTCTGACCATTTGAGTGGACACATGCATATTTGTGGCCTGCTGGAGATCATTTTGCAGGGCTCTGGCAGTGTTCCTCCTGCTCCTCCTTGCACAAAGGCCGAGATAGCGGTCCTGCTGCTGGGTTGTTGCCCTCCTGCGGCCTCCTCCACATCTCCTGATGTACTGGCCTGTCTCCTGGTAGCGCCTCCATGCTCTGGACACTACGCTGACAGACACAGCAAACCTTCTTGCCACAGTTCGCATTGATGTGCCATCCTGGATGAGCTGCACTACCTGAGCCACTTGTGTGGGTTGTAGACTCCGTCTCATGCTACCACTAGAGTGAAAGCACCTCCAGCATTCAAAAGTGACCAAAACATCAGCCAGGAAGCATAGGAGCTGAGAAGTGGTCTATGGTCACCACATGCAGAACCACTCCTTTATTGGGGATGTCTTGCTAATTGCCTATAATTTCCACCTGCTGTCTGTTCCATTTGCACAACAGCATGTGGAATTGATTGTCAATCAGTGTTGCTTCCTGACAGTGTGATTTCACAGAAGTGTGATTGACTTCGAGTTACATTGTGTTGTTTAAGTGTTCCCTTTATTTTTTGGAGCAGTTTAGTTAACTTATTAATAAAAACTTTCAAAATTTCTAATCAGTGTGAGTGGATTTACTAAATATGTAAATATTAATGTCACTGTAATAAAAAACACTACATACTTGTATTAACACATCTATGAGTATGAAAATGCATCACATTGTGTTTACCGATGCCATAGGATTCAGAGAAAATTATTGTAGTTGATAATGCTGAAAAAAGACTCTAGTCCATCAGGATCAACTATATATAAATCACTGATTTGTTCCTGACTCCAAAGCGCAATTTTATATGTACCTGGATCAACATCTTTCATGCCCTTATCATGAAAAAAATCCAGTCCTTTGTTTTAGTTTAAAGTACCTTTCATTGGTTTATATTTAAAAGGTCGCACTCAAAACAGTGTGCGACCGCAAGACACAGTAACTATGATGCCATTCTAAAAATGGCGACAGGAGGATCTCACACTGCATGACAGAGCAAGATTCTCATGTCACCCACTGAAAAGTTGCAAACCCGTAACTACAATTCCCATCATGCTGACATGGGTGCATCGATGGGTCATCCTGCTGCCTAGTTTGCAACTCATCAGCAGTCAAATTTTATATCAGTAGGATTGAGATTACTGAGCAATCTTGATATCTCCTGCATGTGAATCCCCAGTGAAAAAATGTGTATGTACGTTCATTAAAGAGTTACGAGCAGGTGCATCGGATGGGTCATCCTGCTGCCTAAAACATGATCATTGTAGTACAACTCAAATCATCCTTAACCAGGGAGTCTCTCTGAGGCTTCTTCCTTACAGTGATAATCTGAAGAAAGAACACCTGCAGAAAAGATGAGCAACCCTTTGAGTGTATTTGTCCACTGTCCCACTCCCTTCTGCACAAGGGTTCATTGGAGTTCTTCTAACTCCAGCACTCATGTTAGGTATTATTACTTTCTAATGGCTGCTGATCTTGTATATTTGCTGCACTGATTGCTATGGGGTATTTAACCCCTTCCTTGCCAGTGCTGGTCAGTTCAGGGTCTTATATACATGTTTTATTTAATTGGTTTATTGTATATGATGTTTTATGTGTGCTTACATGTTCTAAACACTTTTCCGAATTTCATGTAAAATTTGAATTCCTCTTTACCGCAGAGCCGCGATGTGACATTGATCTCTATGTAACAGCTGTATCTGGGACATATCTCTGCAACTGCTCTGAGTACCGAGTTGGGAGATGGCTCATTCTACTTGTCTCCACTGCCCTAACTATTCAGTGGACAGTGTCAGTGTCTTGGGGGAATTCAGTTCTGTTTTTGGCATTCTGTATAGAGGAAACTACAATGACCATAAACACTCGTTTCGCAGGCTATTTTCTGATTGGTTCCCTGTGCAGACACCATTTTGTTTTCCTCTCTTCACGAGTATCATATGCCGGGCTTGGTCTCCTCAGCTCTCCTCCTCAGGTTAACCCTTTGCTTGCCAGATAAGTACATTTTAGGCTTTCTGGGGTGAAATTCTTAATTTGGGTGGCAGTATTTGAGTCTTACATTACTATACTGACATTTTTCTTCTGTTAGGTTGACAGAACCACTTGGACATGGGGCTAGGCCTAAGACAATGGACTCAGGGGCATCTCAGACCCCCCTCACATACTGCTCCTCATGCAATTCAGGGCTTCCTAAGGGGTATTCAGGGCATGTATGCCCCTCATGTGCTGCAGCCCTCGCTTCCCCCCCAGGGCCTTCCAGCCATGATCAAGAGCTACACTGGGTCAAGTACTTAAATTCCTTTATGGCACAGTTTCATCTCTATTTGTTCAAGGGGGTCTTCAGTCATGGAGACCCCCTACCTCCTTCCGGTTTGTAGCCTCTAAGGCTCCTGGCATTCCTGATTTATCGGATTCTTCCTTTGAGGAATCTGATGGGGATTCTGAGGATGGTGTGTGTACGGAAGGGGCTTCCTCACACTTTTATGGTGACACCTTTGAAGCTGACCCTGAACCCTCTGCTGAGGGTCTCATTAAAGCAGTATTGACCACTTTTAAATATTTTCTCTACTCATGTAGAGCAACAGGCTACTTCTGATGTCTTTCAAAAGCCTAAGAAGTCTTGCACTGTCTTTTCACCTAATCCCACTCTGGATCAAATTATTATGGATGAGTGGAAGACTCCTGATAAACGTATTTCTCTGTCTAAAAGGTTTTCAAAACTTTATCCTTTTTCTGAACCTGCCTTGACTCAATCGACTACGCCTCCTCAGGTTGACTCCCCCATTTCTAGGCCTTCTAAGTCCACAGTCTGAGCTGTATCAGATGCTTCTTCTCTGAAAGACGTGACTGACAGAAAACTTGACGCTGTTCTGAAGGCTAACTTCACAGCCATAGGTGCATCCATGCGACCCACCATGCAGAGGACACCCACATGGCTTCTGTATGGGTCAATAGGCTGTTGCAGTTTGGACTGAACAACTGACTACTGCTGTACACAAAGGTGCCCCTAAAGCTGACATGCTATCACTTTTGGCCAACATTTCTGATGCTCAGCATTATGTTACTGATGCTCTTTTGGATGCTCTTCAGCTGGAAGCTAAAGCATTTGCCTTTTCTGTGACTGCTAGACACATGCTGTGGCTGAAGATCTTGTATGCTTATTTGATCTCTAAGAAATTACTGATTTCTCTTCCTTTTCAGGGTTCTTCTCTTTCTGGTCTTGAACATCATCAGTGAGGCCACTGGGGGTAAGAGCACATTACTGCCTCAAGCTCCTAAACATACCCCTCAGGTGAAAAGACATAATCTTTTTTGTCTGAAAGAAGGCAAAACATTTAGGGTGAACCAGGTGGCGCCTCAGGCCCCGCATTCCACCCCACGCCCAAGAAGCAGCAGACGGCAAAAACCACCTCCACCAAACCCAACAAACCTTCTTGTCACGGTTTGTTATGACTCTCAGACACAAGTTTTAGGTAAAAATCAATTTTATTGAAATAATTAAATTGATCACTTAGGATGGCAATCACATACATATATAAATCATGAGTAATAGCACAGACAGAAGGCAGACTCTACCGGTCCTGTCAATATACCGGACAGGACAGTCTGAGAGAATTGAATATTAGGCTCTACCGGCCTTGCCAATACCGGGTAAGGCAACCTGCAGATGGAATAGCATAACGGTTCTACCGGCCTTACCTAATTACCGGGCAAGGCAGCCCCAATAAGTACACAGTGTAGGCTCTACCGGCCCTGCCAATACCGGGTAAGGCAACCTGAGATGGAATGTGGCAAAAGGTTCTACCGGCCTTACCAATACCGGGCAGGGCAGCCCAGTGATATCAAAAGCAGTCGGATGATAATGGCAGAATGACAGGATCGTAAGCAACCCAGTGTCCGCACACTGAGACCAACAGGGGAATTGTATAGCCGCGAGGTTTAGGAGCAAACCAATGTCCTCACACTGGAGTAACAAGTGAATCATATAGCCGCAAGGCTTTGGAGCAAACCAGCGTCCGCACGCTGGGACCAACTACTGAATCGTATAGCCGATAGGCTTTGGAGCAAACCAGTGTCCGCACACTGGAGTAACAAGTGAATCATATAGCCGCAAGGCTTTGGAGCAAACCAGCGTCCGCATGCTGGGACTAACACTGAATCGTATAGCCGATAGGCTTTGGAGCAAACCAGTGTCCGCACACTGGAGTAACAAGTGAATCATATAGCCGCAAGGCTTTGGAGCAAACCAGCGTCCGCACGCTGGGACCAACACTGAATCGTATAGCCGATAGGCTTTGGAGCAAACCAGTGTCCGCACACTGGAGTAACAAGTGAATCATATAGCCGCAAGGCTTTGGAGCGAACCAGCGTCCGCACGCTGGGACCAACTACTGAATCGTATAGCCGATAGGCTTTGGCGCAAACCAGTGTCCGCACACTGGACCAACAGGGAATCGTGTAGCCGCGAGGCTTTGGGAGCAAACCAGCGTCCGCATGCTGGGACCAACTACTGAATAGTGTAGCCGATAGGCTTGGGAGCGAACCAGTGTCCGCACACTGGACTAACAACTGAATTGTGTAGCTGCAAGGCTTTGGAGCAAACCAGCGTCCGCACGCTGGGACTAACAAGCAATGTCGCCGACGCGACCAGGCAGAAGGTCGCCAGGATACAGGAGACAGGCGATGAGATGACAGGAACCAGCAGCGATCAGTCAGGTCAGGAAACAGCAGAGAAGAAGTTCAGCAGGAACTGCATCACCAGAGTACTAGGCCGGAACCAGGACTGGAACAACTCAGCATGCAGGAGACACTGGAACAGTTGAAATCAGGAACTCAGGAACACTGGAACAGAGGCCCAACTATCACTGGACATAGTGATAGCAAAAGGTCAGAAACAACACGAAAGGGCACTCAAAGGGTGCCCAATCCAGGTTTAAATAGGCAATATGAGGCGGGCTAAATGCAGACAGCCAATAGAAGCCCCCTACTGGTGACAGACAAGAAAATGCAGCAATCACAGGCACTGTGATAGTACCCCCCTTTCAAAGACCCCCTCTCCTAGAATAGGGTCTAGGTTTCTGTGGGTATTTGGCATGAAAGACCCTAGCTAGCCTAGGTGCATGAAGGTCCTTACTATCCACCCATGATCGATCTTCAGGACCATATCCTTTCCAATGTACCAGGTACTGTACCCTTCCTCTAAGCCTTCGGGAATCAATAATGCTCTGAACCTCGTACTCCTCCTGACCCTCAACCTCAACAGGTCCTGGCACCACAGGTGTGGTAGTATAGCGATTGCAAACCAGAGGCTTGAGAAGGGACACATGGAACACATTATGGATACGCATGGATGCAGGTATGTCTAGAGCGTAGGAGACAGGGTTAATTTTGCGAATGACTCTGTATGGACCAATGAACCGGGGAGCCAACTTATTAGACGGAACCTGCAGCTTGAGATTTCTGGAGGAAAGCCATACTCTGTCCCCAACCTGAAAAGAAACCGCTGGAAGCCTTCTGCGATTGGCATGGCGCTGATGACGCTGAAATGACTGACCAAGTGCCCTCTGAACTTGTGCCCATGTGGAACGGAGTTGCTCGATATGCTCATCCAGAGCTGGAATCTGTTGCGTCTGAAATGAATCTGGAAGCAAACAGGGCTGAAACCCGTAATTAATCAGAAACGGGGAGTTCCCCGATGAAGAATTGACCGCACAGTTCCTGGCGAACTCTGCCCAAGGCAACAAGTCGGACCAATTATCATGATGGTCAGTAACGAAACAACGGAGAAATTGTTCCAAGCCCTGATTAGCTCGTTCAGCGGCTCCATTGGTCTGGGGATGGTAGGCAGAGGAGAAGGACAGCTGTATGCCCATCTGTTGGCAAAATGCCCTCCAAAATCTAGACACAAACTGGCTCCCCCTGTCGGACACCAGTACCCTGGGCACTCCATGCAACCGGAATACTTCTCTGGCGAACACAATTGCCAATTCCTTAGCTGAAGGAAGGCCACGGAGGGGCACGAAATGAGCCATTTTAGAAAACCTGTCCACCACCATGAATATAAAGGAATACCCTTTAGACATAGGCAATTCTCCCATAAAATCAATGGAAACATGAGACCAGGGGCGTTCGCCATTAGGCACCGGTTGAAGCAAGCCCACTGGGAGATGTCTCGGGGTCTTAGCGTGGGCGCAGGTGGCACAGGCATTCGTAAATTCGGCACAATCATTTCTCATGGAAGGCCACCAAAATAACTGAGAAAGGGACCATAACAATTGGTCTCTACCAATATGTCCCGCAGCCTTAGAGGAATGGTAGGTTTCGAGCAACCTAGTACGAAATGGTTCAGCGACAAAACATTTGCCCACTGGGGTTTCATGGGGAGCGGACCCCTGAGAGCCCAGGATCTCCTCCCCTAAAGGAGAAGTGATACTCGTGCGTATAGTAGCCAATATTCTATCGGGTTGGATGATAGGTGCTGGTGCTTCCACTCTGTCACTGTCGGCCTCAAATTGTCTTGACAGTGCATCAGCCCTCACATTCTTTGATCCCGGTAAATATGATACAATGAAATTAAATCGGGACAGGAACAGTGCCCATCTGGCCTGACGAGAGGACAATCTCTTGGCCTCCGAGAGATAAGTCAGATTTTTATGATCTGTTAGGATTAAGACAGGATTCTTAGTACCTTCAAGCAAATGACGCCATTCCTTAAGAGCGAGGATAATGGCCAATAATTCTCTGTCACCTATCTCATAGTGGCTTTGAGTGACAGTCAACTTTTTAGAAAAAACCCCACAAGGTCTGAGTGTTCCACCTTTATCGTGTCGTTGCGAAAGTACTGCCCCAACCCCAATATCTGAGGCATCAACCTCTAACGTAAATGGAAGTAGAGGATTGGGGTGGGATAACACAGGAGCCGCAGCAAATGCCAGCTTCAATTTCTCAAAGGCTTCCTCAGCAGATACCAGCCAACAAGAAGGATTAGCACCCTTGTGCGTAAGATCGGACAGAGGTTTGACAATGGAAGAAAAGTTCTTAATAAACCTCCTATAATAATTAGCGAAACCCAGGAAACGCTGTATGGCTTTAAGACCCTTGGGTTTTGGCCATTGTAGGACAGCTGACAACTTTTCTTTGTCCATAGCAATGCCATCATTGCCAATTATGAACCCCAAGAATGGCACGCTGGTTCTATGAAACTCACATTTTTCCAATTTACAAAATAATTTGTTCTCACGGAGTCGTAGCAATACTGCGGATACATATTTGATGTGCTGTGACATGTTTTGGGAGTAAATCAGTATATCGTCAAGGTACACCACAACACATGTCTGTAACATATCTCTCAGAACATCGTTTATCAGTTCCTGAAAAACTGCGGGTGCACTACACAGCCCAAATGGCATCACTAGATACTCGTAGTGCCCACATCGAGTATTATAGGCAGTTTTCCACTCATCACCTGCTCGAATGCGAACCAGATTGTAAGTGGCCCGTAGGTCCAATTTGGTAAAAATCGAAGTGCCCTTAAGCCTATCAAAAAGCTCGGTGATGAGTGGTATTGGGTATGCGTTTTTTGCCATTAGTTTATTCAAGCCCCGGTAGTCAATGCATGGTCTTAATTCGCCATTTTTCTTTTTTACGAAAAAGAACCCAGCCCCAGCTGGAGAGGTAGATTTTCGTATGATCCCTCTAGCAAGGGCATCAGAAATGTAATCTTCCATAGCATTATTTTCCTCACAAGATAATAGATAAGTGCGTCCCTTAGGAGGTACTGCTCCAGGATGCAATTCAATGCAACAATCATAAGGTCTGTGCTGGGGTAGTATACTAGCCTCTCCTTTGCTAAAAACATCGCCAAACTGTTGGTAAACATCCGGTATAGCAGAGGAGGTGCACAGGACCTTAATAGGCTGGATGACGGACTTGTCCATACAAAACGGGGACCAAGCAGCAATTTCACACTTTTTCCAATCAAATTGTGGGTTATGTAACTGTAACCACGGAAATCCCAATATTACAGCATGGTGAGGAGAATTAATAAGTTGGAACTGCTGCTCTTCTCTGTGAAGTGCCCCAGTAGTCATAGACAGTGGCATAGTTTCAAATACAACCTGAGGCGGTTCTAAGGGTCTGCCATCAATCGCTTCAATAGCCAAGGGGTTTTCTCTTTCAATGCGTGGAACTCCGTGCAATTCGGCAAAGGTATTATCCATAAAATACCCTGCTGCACCAGAGTCAACCAGGGCCAAAACCTCCACAGAGCATTGTGCCCAAGATAATACCACCTGTATGGTGGGTTTCATTATGCCCGACACTGGGGACGATTGTACACCACCTAGGGCCTGTCCCCCAAGGTACCCTAGGTGTGTGCGTTTCCAGGACGTACCGGACAGGAATTTAGCAAGTGCCCGTTTTTACCGCAGTATAAACACAACCCTTGTTTCTTGCAATATAGTCTCTCCTCCTTGGTTAGTCTAGTGAAACCTACTTGCATAGGTTCACTTGTCTCCCGTACTGGTTCACTAGACTTCAATACCAGGGGAGGGATGGGTGGGCAAAACATGCTACTAGGTTCATTATTTTTTGACCGTATCTAACGATCTCTGGCAGTTGATCTCTCACGTATTCTGGAGTCAATTAGCATAACATACTCAATGTAATCATCTAGGTCAATAGGTAGATCTTTAGCAGCGATTTCGTCTTTAATGTGGTCATTCAGGCCTTGAGCAAAAGCTGCCAATAATGCCTCGTTATTCCAACCTACCTCTGCTGCCAATGTGCGGAATTCCATAGAGTAGTCGCCCATTGTTGTATCTCCATAAGACGTTTGGCAGCAGAGGTGGTTCTACCAGGAGGCTCAAACACTCTTCGAAAGGATTGCACAAATTCTCTAAAGTTCTTAGTGCAAGGTTTAGCATTCTCCCACAAGGGGTTAGCCCAAGCCAATGCTCTGCCAGTGAGCAGCGATATCGTGAACCCCACTTTACTACGATCATTGGGGAATGCGTGTGCCGTCAATTCCATAAAAATTTCAAGTTGGTTGATGAACCCTCTGCAGAGAATAGGGTCACCATCATATCTTAGTGGCAAGGGTGCAGCAGCCGTTAACCCTTTAACAGTACCCCTAGGGGCCTGGTATCACTTTCCGGTGTCTGACTTGGCGAGACCACCGGGCTAGAGCCAGATTTGTCAGCGAGTACCGTGCGTTCAAGGATCGTTTGAATTGCAACCGCCAACTGATCCAAACGTTGCTCGTGCATATCCATCCTACAATGGATATTCTGTGCGTTACCTTCACATTTGCTGTCTGAGGTCATGACCCTTTCGTACTGTCACGGTTTGTTATGACTCTCAGACACAAGTTTTAGGTAAAAATCAATTTTATTGAAATAATTAAATTGATCACTTAGGATGGCAATCACATACATATATAAATCATGAGTAATAGCACAGACAGAAGGCAGACTCTACCGGTCCTGTCAATATACCGGACAGGACAGTCTGAGAGAATTGAATATTAGGCTCTACCGGCCTTGCCAATACTGGGTAAGGCAACCTGCAGATGGAACAGCATAACGGTTCTACCGGCCTTACCTAATTACCGGGCAAGGCAGCCCCAATAAGTACACAGTGTAGGCTCTACCGGCCCTGCCAATACCGGGTAAGGCAACCTGAGATGGAATGTAGCAAAAGGTTCTACCGGCCTTACCAATACCGGGCAGGGCAGCCCAGTGATATCAATAGCAGTCGGATGATAATGGCAGAATGACAGGATCGTAAGCAACCCAGTGTCCGCACACTGAGACCAACAGGGGAATTGTATATCCGCGAGGCTTAGGAGCAAACCAATGTCCTCACACTGGAGTAACAAGTGAATCATATAGCCGCAAGGCTTTGGAGCAAACCAGCGTCCGCACGCTGGGACCAACTACTGAATCGTATAGCCAATAGGCTTTGGAACAAACCAGTGTCCGCACACTGGAGTAACAAGTGAATCATATAGCCGCAAGGCTTTGGAGCAAACCAGCGTCCGCATGCTGGGACTAACACTGAATCGTATAGCCGATAGGCTTTGGAGCAAACCAGTGTCCGCACACTGGAGTAACAAGTGAATCATATAGCCGCAAGGCTTTGGAGCAAATCAGCGTCCGCATGCTGGGACCAACACTGAATCGTATAGCTGATAGGCTTTGGAGCAAACCAGTGTCCGCACACTGGAGTAACAAGTGAATCATATAGCCGCAAGGCTTTGGAGCGAACCAGCGTCCACACGCTGGGACCAACTACTGAATCGTATAGCCGATAGGCTTTGGCGCAAACCAGTGTCCGCACACTGGACCAACAGGGAATCGTGTAGCCGCGAGGCTTTGGGAGCAAACCAGCGTCCGCACGCTGGGACCAACTACTGAATAGTGTAGCCGATAGGCTTGGGAGCGAACCAGTGTCCGCACACTGGACTAACAACTGAATCGTGTAGCCGCAAGGCTTTGGAGCAAACCAGCGTCCGCACGCTGGGACTAACAAGCAATGTCGCCGACGCGACCAGGCAGAAGGTCGCCAGGATACAGGAGACAGGCGATGAGATGACAGGAACCAGCAGTGATCAGTCAGGTCAGGAAACAGCAGAGAAGAAGTTCAGCAGGAACTGCATCACCTGAGTACTAGGCCGGAACCAGGACTGGAACAACTCAGCATGCAGGAGACACTGGAACAGTTGAAATCAGGAACTCAGGAACACTGGAACAGAGGCCCAACTATCACTGGACATAGTGATAGCAAAAGGTCAGAAACAACACGAAAGGGCACTCAAAGGGTGCCCAATCCAGGTTTAAATAGGCAATATGAGGCGGGCTACATGCAGACAGCCAATAGAAGCCCCCTACTGGTGACAGACAAGAAAATGCAGCAATCACAGGCACTGTGATACTTCTTCAGCATGACTCACCGAAACCTGGTCCGTGGCCAGTGGGGGGTCGTCTGCATCAATTTTTGAATGTTTGGACAGGCTCTGTTGCAGATCAGTGGGTATTGCAAGTGCTTTCAGAAGGTTACAGGATTCCATTCAAATCCCTGCCCCCCTCAGGGACAGGAAAAGCTCAGTCTTTTCAATGGAGCGGTCCAGTCTCTCTTGGACAATGGAGTTCTGGCACCAGTTCCCCAACAGGAGAGCGGTTTTGGTTATTATTCCAACCTCTTCATTCCCAAGAAGGATATTGGCTACCGCCCGGTCCTGGACCTCAAGGCCCTCAACAAATTTGTGATTAAGACTCACTTCAAGATGGAGTCCTTGCGCTCAGTCATTGCACCGATGCGTCCAGTGGAATTTCTGGCATCCTTGGATCTTCAGGATGCCTATCTGCACATCCCTGTGCATCTGGAACATCAAAAGTACCTCAGGTTTGCCTGAGAATTGGGTCACTTCCAGTTCATTGCTCTCCCCTTCGGACTCACAACAGCTCCTCAGGTGTTCAGTCGAGTTCTGGGAGCACTGATTGCCTTTCTTCACACTAAGGGGATTCCAGTGATGTCTTACATGGACAATCTTTTCCTGAAGGCACTCTCCAGGGACCTCCTGGAACGCCAAGTCCAAGACTGCATGCAGATCTTCCTCTACCATGGTTGGATTCTGAATATGGACAAGTTGGCCCTGCTGCCCACACAGGACCTAGTGTTCCTCAGTGTCCGCTTCGATATTGTGCAGGGTATGGTCTACCTGATGGAGGATTCTATTCAACAGCTCACCTCCAAGGTGTCTTCAGTCCTGTCTTGGACATCAGCCCCAGCAAGGAAGTTTTTCTCCCCAGTGGGGAAGATGATTTCAACCATGGAAGCGGTCCCATTTGCCATGGCTCATTCCGCAGAACTTCAGAGGTTTGTAATCCATGCTTGCAGAGGGAACATGGATCTCCTAGATCAGCCTGTCTCCGTTCCTTCGGACGTAGCTCAGAGCATTCACTGGTGGTTGAATGTCTCCAATCTGGAAAAGGGAGGCCCTTTGTGATCCCTTACTGGACCACGGTGACGACAGATGACAGCCTGCATGGTTGAGGAGCAGTCTTGGGTCACCTGAGTGTTCAGGGCCAATGGTCAGAGGAGGAGATTCTTCTTCCCATCAACATCCTGGAGCTTAGGGCGATCTACCATGCTCTGACTTACTGGACCTCCTATCTAATGGGGTGTCCAGTTTGAGTCCAGCCCGACAATGCCATGGCTGTGGCTTACATCAACAAGCAAGGAGGCACCAGAAGTCCCGCTGCTTGGTTAGAAGTCAAAGGTATTTTTACCTGGGCAGAAGATCATGCGTCTGCTATCTCAGCAGTGCACATTCCAGGCATAGAAAACGTCCTTGCAGACTTCCTCAGTTGACACATGGTTGACCTGGTTGATGAGAGCTTCATCCAGAAGTGTTCGATCTCCTGGTGCAGATGTGGGGTTTTCCCATGATAGACTTGATGGGTACCAGGCACAGCTGGAATGTTCAGATGTTTTGCTCACGTGGGAGGGATCCCCTAGCGTTTGCGGTGGATGCTCTGTCAATTCCATGGGATTTTCATCTGGCATACATCTTTCCCCCTCTTCGTCTCCTACCCAGGGTGCTGTGAAAGATTCGGATGGACGGAACTCCCACCATCCTAATTGATCTATTTTGTACCAGACAGCCTTGGTTTCTGGAACTACTGTCTCTCTCCGTCCAGACACCATTTCCACTGCTATGCAGACCGGACCTCCTTCTGCAGGGTTATCTGTGGAAGGGGGATGTGGATCAGCTGGCTTTGACAGCATGGCTGTTGAGGCCTCCATCTTGATGAAGAAAGGCTACTCTCCAGAGGTGATATCCACTATGATTAAGGCTAGGAAACCAGTTTCTTCTAAGCCCCATCATAGGGTTTGGTCTATATTCCATGCTTGGTGTGTGGAGAGGGATCTGCCCTCACAGGACTTTGATCTTCCAGCAATCCTGTCTTCTTTGCAGGATGGTGTGAACAAGGGCCTTAGCCTTAGTTCCTTGAAGGTTCAGACCTCAGCCCTCTCTGTCTTTTTTCAGAGAAGCATTGACACCTTACTGGATGTCAATGTCTTCTTTTAGGGTGTCGCTCATGCCTTCCCTGCTTATAAGGCTCCTACTACTCAGTGGGACCTTAACCTTGTTTTGGGAGTCTTGCAGCGGCCTCCTATTGAGTCTGTGGCTACCATTCCCTTGCGTCTTTTGACATGGAAGATGTATTTTCTTTTAGTTATAGTCTCTGTCTGCAGATTGCCTGAGTTGCAGGCTCTGTCCTGCAAACTGCCTTTCTGGTGTTTCACAAGGATAAGGCTGTTCTCCGTACATCCCAGGAATTTCTTCCTAAGGTGGTCTCTGAGTTCTACATCAATGTTGGATGTGGTGCGCTGCCTTAAGTTCTATGTTTACCGCGCTGAGTCTGTCCGTCAGACTGATGTCATCCCTGAGGGTCCCAGGGCTGGTAAGGCAGCTTCCAAGGTGACTATTGCGTCTTGGATCAAGTCTTCCATTCACAAAGCTTATGAACATGGGAAGACGCCTATTCCCTTTCGCATCACAGAGCATTCCACTAGGTCTGTTGGGGCCTCCTGGGCCTACAAGAATCAGGCTTCTGCTGATCAGTTGTACAAGGAGGCCACTTGGTCCTCTGTGCACACATTTGCCAAACACTACCATGTTGATATCCTGGCTTCAACTGGAGCCAGCTTTGGCAGGAAAGTCTTGGAGGCAGTTTTGCCTGTCTAGCACTTTAATTTTCTGTGCCTTATAGTTCTTTATCTTTTTGAGCCCTGTTGGCTCTTGTTCAGTGTGCTGTGCTACAGTTATTCAGTGTCCATAGACAAATTGTTAGTTTGAGCTGTTCAATGTCTGGATAGTTCATGGTAGCTCTGGTATCATGGGGACCGGCGCTTGGTCCATTCCTTCATTTTTTTCCCACCCTGGAACTCAATGTTTGTACATCCCCATGATACCTGTAAGCCAGCGGTTCTCAACCTGTGGGTCGCGACCCCTTTGGGGGTCGAATGATGATTTGCCAGGGGTCTCCTAAAACCATTAGAAAATTGTTTTTTTTTCTATTTAATCTGTAAAACTTGTAATTTGACTGACAGCGCAGGCACGCAGACAAGATTTCTGCACTGGTGCCTGGCTTCCGGCCTCGGAACAGTAAGGATTTATTTATAACGGAGTAATTCAGTAATTACAGCGATGAAGGAGCAACAAAAATAATTTTACTGTTAGAGGTCGCTACAACTTGGGAAAATTATCAAAGGGTCGCGGCACTGGAAAGGTTGAGAACCGCTGCTGTAAGATATATTGGAAGACAGAGAAAAGAGGATTTTAGTCTTACCTGTTAAATCATTTTCTCTTAGTCCATATAGCTTACAGGTCTCCCACCCAGTGAAAGGAACCATGCTTGGTGGCCTGTGGGTTGACATGGGAGTCCTATTGGGTCCATGCTGACAGGAGTCTTTCTCTTCTTCTTCTTCTCGCTGTCTAGCTTAGTAGGTTTAATGTCACAAATCTAACTGGAGGGGAGTAGCTGGCTAACCTGCTAGGGGCAGAGGGAGGCTCCGCCCCCACAATGTCATTGAATAATTTATTCAACCTACTAGGAGGAGCTGTCACCTCCTTGTGGTACCTGTAAGCTATATGGTCTAAGAGAAAAGGATTTAACAGGTAAGACTAAAATCCTTTTTTATACGAGTATTCAGGTACCCAATATTCAGATATAGCCCATTTATAAACTTCAGTCTATGGGCTTTAATTAGCACAACTAGATTAGTGTTGTTTTTTTTTATATTTTAGTTACCTAATAATGAAGTTATGAAGTCTTAAAATCCGGCACTTCCGCATTCTGCGGCACCCTATACATGTGGCACACTGCCACAGGACTTCCCCCCTACCTCCCAGCTGCCCCAGGGAGCATGTTCATGCTTCTCTTCTCAGTGACATTTATGTGGACTATCGTTACAGCAAGCTCCTTTTACCATGCTACTCAGCTTGCATGTTCGACAAACATAACTTGGAAATATATGCATTATTTAACCCTTTGACTGCCGCAGTGGTAGCATTAAGTGTGACAAAATCCCCCTCTTGGTACCTTTAGATCTGATGCCTGAGCCAGTGTCTTGGAAATATGAACAGAGTCTGGCTTTTATATGACTAGTCTCTTTTCAAAATGGCTCCCAGACATCCATTGGGTGGGATGTGTGCTTGCGCACTCCCAGCCAATCAGCTCCTAGTCGGGGGTGACAAATACATAAAAAGAGAGAGAGAAGAAGTCAGGGGATTTATGGTAGACAACCAATAATCCTAGGCTAAACCAAAGTATGTTATCCATGGTTCTCATATAGTTTGAATATCATTAAGCTTATTTTCTGTGGAGCTGTTACTTTACAATGTGGTAAGAACTCGCTAACCATGGTAATCTGCCTAGCTAACCCAGGCAGCTCAGGAGCCATCAAGAACATAGCCAATTCCTTCCTTGCCAATAAACTCCCAACTAAGTGGGAATGACCACAACTGGACTGCACGTACAGGAGGAACAGTTTTGGGCAAACCAGTACCTTCACATGAATTTGCATTCCTCAATAATCCCTGCCACTTCAGTCCAGAATTTCTACACTTATGGACATTCCCAGGCTAGATGAAAAAAGCTACCCACTTTATCAGAACACCTCAGAGAAGAGTTTGAGGTGCATAATTTAGCTTTACATAATCGGACTGGCATGAAATAGACTCTATGAAGAATCTTAACTTGGTGCCTAGCTATATATATATATATATATATATATATATATATATATATATATATATTAAAAACTTAAGTGCCTCTGCCCACTCAGCATCTGAGCAAATACCAAGATCTCTTGCACATTCAACTTTAAAGCGGAACTACCACATTTAACAAAGATGGCCCCAAATAATTCCTCATCTGGCAACTAGCTGCTCAGCAGAGCTAGTTGCCAGAATTATTACATGGTTAATGCGAATTATCCACTGCCCCGGGACTGACAGGCAGGATGGCGCGCAGACATCTTTCCATAGTGACGGCAAGCCTGCACTGTCAGTCCCTTTTGGAGACGAACGGCTCCTAGCAACTCCTCCTAGAGCCAGCTGGGACTAACGGCGCAGGTGCGCAGACGTAACTGTGGAAAGATGTCTGCGCTCCATCCTGCCTGTCAGTCCCGGAGCAGTGGATAATTCGCATTACCCAGGTAATAATTCTGGCTACTAGTGATACTGAGCAGCTAGTCACCAGATAAGGAATTATTTGGGGCCATCTTTGTTAAATGTGATACATAAGAACAGCCTCTTTTCTTAAAAAATACACACTTATAAAATTAAATTATTGATATATAAACCAATATTACTGCTATAATATTATACCAATATAAACCATATCCCACTACTTGTCTGTATACCACATTACACCATCAACAAATTATTATCATAATCTCCCTAAAACATTATTATATATTTAAAAAATATATTTTATTCTATTATCACCTCTCTAAAATCTCACTCTCCATTTATTTCTTAATGAATTTAATTAAAACCTAAAAAAAAAAAAAAAAAAAAAAAAAAAAAACACATTATACCCTAATCTATTTAAATAAAAGCTGCTAAGTCAATATCTATTTCAGACGCTCAGGGGATAGGGTTTTTAACTCATAGATCCAATAAGTCTCTAGTTGGTGAAGCTTCTTTAGCCTATCACCTCCTCTTCTATCCCTTTGGACCTGGTCGATAGCACAAATTGATATACCTAAGTCTTTTGCTTTCTCACGATCTTTACAATGTTTGGGGACACTGTGGTTTTCAACACCATTTTCAATATTCCTTAAGTGTTCCGAAAAACGGATTTTAAGTTTTCTACTTGTGCGGTCTACATACTGTAGACCGCAACCACATGTTATAAGATACACAACATATGAGGAATTGCAATTTAAAAATTATCCGATTTCATACTTTTTCTGTGTAGTTCTAGAAGCAAAAATTCTTTTATTTACTTTCTTCTCATTACTATTCAAAAGGGACAAAATTCTTCGGTTCTCAAAAAGGTAGTGGGAGCATGTTGTACAATTCTTCTTAACACACTTGAACATACCCTTTCCTACACTCCAAAAATTAACCTTATCCACACCTTCCTTCTGTATTTCTTTACTCCGTTTTTTTCGACTTATATCACTAGGTGCCACAATTTCCTTAATACTTTTATTTTTTCTGAACAAAACCTTTGGCCTGTCACCAAGAATGGGCCCCAAGATAGGGTCCTCCCTGATGACATGCCAATGTCCGTTCAGTATCTTTTGGACTGAGTGGCTACCCCTACTATATTTAGTCGTAAAATACGGGATTGAATCATTCCCTTTATTTCTTTTATCCTTATACCGATTTAGATCTCTTTGAGAGGTCTCATTAGCCTTCTCATATGCTTCTTTCACTAATTCTAATGTATAACCCTTCTCTAAAAATTTCTCCTTTACAATCTCTGCTTCTATTTCAAAATCCTCCTGTTTAGTACAATTCCTTCTTATACGCTGCATTTGTCCAAAGGGGATATTCCTTTTCCAATTATCATGATGTTCACTCTGGAAATGCAGGTAACCATTACTGTCCACTATTTTTCTGAAATTTTTTGTAAACACAGTATATCCTTCATGAAATAAAATCAATATATATATATCTATAGTGAGGATTTATTTAATAATATAGCTATGCATAGTATTGAGCATTAATATCCAACCCAACCATCAGCATCTACAAGAGATGAAATACTAACCTAAGGGTGCTCTTGAATACACAATATGTTTCACAGAGACTAGCAGATGCTTTTTCAACCTGGAGGTCTCAGCTACAAACTGCTTTCAAGTGGTCTCATCAGGACTAGACATTCACTGACAGTCGGCTTGTTGGAACTGCCCCCCTAAGCTATTGACCAATTCCCTACTCCTCCTCTGATGTGCTTCCATAAGGCTTATAAATTAGCTCCATGGCAGCTTCTCAGACCACCTCTGGGTTACTACTGTTGGAGGTATCTGGAACATAATCAATAATAGCAGGTAAGTGTGCATCTTTGACATATTTAAGTTGAATATATAGGGAAAGGGACAGCAAAAATGGGAGAGCCAGATCTAAGTGCAGTAACCAGTTTTATTACTTAAAATATAATTCACAAAGAACAAAACCCCTTCAGGGTATCTACTCATATGATGAAATTATACAATCAGCTCATATTCTTCCGTCTGTTGCTGGGGAACCATCCACCTCACTTGCCTCTTGAGTCCTGCACGCTTCCACAAAGTCATCTCCCTTCGCTTACGTCACTCCGAGGGATCGCTAAGTTCTGCGTTCCCAGCCTCAATGGGATGCAAGCTAGTCCCGTGGAGCTCAAAGACTTGTGATTCAAAGATGCCGTGCCAGGGATTTTGTGTTCCATTGTTTGAAATCACTGTGGTTTGTTTGCCAGCCATAGGTGTGGATTCTGTCTGTCAGCTTGAATAACCTGTGGTCTAGTGCACCGTAGATATATTTCCTACCTTTTCAAATTTTAATGTTAAATTGTACAATTAATAGCTGTATACTGATTGTATACCGTAAACTCAATATTTTGTATTTGTGTCTATGTACATTTATACGACTTTGTGATATGGAAAAAAGAGTCTAGTTTTAAATATATATTATTTGCTCAGGTTTTTACCTTACTGGTGTTTTTGACATTGAGGGACATACATATTTTTTTAGACCTTTTACTTTAGTTGGAACTTGTTTCTGCCTGATTTGTGTTTTATTTGTGTGTTTTAAGGTCGGCGCATTTAAAGGCGAGGTCAGCGCTAAGCTCCATATTTAGAAAGATTTAGGAGTACTGTTAGACTTAACAGCAGTGTCACTCAGCTTCTGGAAGAGCAATTAGGGCACTATCCTTATTAAAAAAGGGTGTAGCTGCATGGGGTGGGAATATTATTCTACCTCTATATAAATCCTTGAAAGGTATCTAGAATATGGAGTACAGTTTTGGACACCAGTTCTTAAAAAAATACAAAATTTAAAAGGGATCAAGGATCTGAGTTATAAAGAGAGACTACCAAACTGGGCTTGTAATGTTTACATTAGAGAAGAGAGGTCTAAGGGGTGATATGAGTAGCATTAGCAAATATATTCAAGGGCAAAACAAACAACTCTCCAAAGAACTATTTACTCAAAGATTTGAGCAAAGAATAAGAGATCATCCATTAAAAATAGAGGAAATATGTTATCGACTAAAACATAGCCAGGAATTTTTACAGTAAGGGTAGTAAAGTTATGGAATTCTTTGCCTCAGGATGATGTGCTGCAATTGTTTTTAAAAAAGTAGTGGATACCTTTCTAGCACAGAACTATATTCATTTGGCTTCACAGCAGATAAGATGTTGATCCAGGGAAAATATCTTACTGCCTTTTGGAGTCTGGAAGGAATTTTTTTACCCATTGAGGCTTAATTGCAAATAGCTTCATTGTTTTTTTTTGTTTTTCCTTCCTCTGGATCAACAGTGGTGATATGGCATGGGTTGAACTTGATGGACACATGTCTTTTTCAGCCTCATCAACTATGTTAAATAGAAAGAAAACATAACAGTGCAGCCTTCTGTATGTGTAGTATTCTTACATTGCTCAGTTGAACACATTTTAAAGAGGCTAGTCCTGCCTCATGGTTGGATTGCCTTGTCTGGACTACACCCCCGGTCCTGGTCTCTCTTAGGTTCTCTTCACTACTCCACTTATTGAATAATTATATTGAACTTTGTCCTTTATTCAATAAATTTAAAATTGTTATTGAATTTATCAATCTCCCTCAGTTTTCTGTTCCATATACCATTGTCTATCCTTCCTTAGCATTATACCAGCTTGCTATAAAACATTGGAGATGTGTAGATGAAGAACCCTCCAATAACCCCCTTTGGAAAGATGAAGTTATCTATGAATGGAGGAGTGGAGAGAACCTGAGAGAGAGAGACCTGGACTGGGGGTCATATCCAGCCAAGGTGAATCAACCTTGAGGCAGGACTAGTCTCTTTTGTGGAATTTGGGGTTTAACTGAGCATTTTGAATTATACTACACTTAGAGAAGACCACACTATTCTGTTTTCTTCCTATTTTTCATATACTCTACAAGACCCTTCCAACTGCTTGGAGAACTAGCTGCATGACTGTGTCAGAGTGCTAGAATATTCTGTGCTAATGGACTATACACCTTTTATATCTTACTGGGACTAACAATTTATAATATTACTAGTTGAAGAGCCCGTTACACGGGCCACAGTGCCACTGTCAGCTGGTCGCGAGGCAGTCATGAGCAGTAGAGACTGTAAAGAGGTCTGTATCATCCGCGGCTCGGGAAGTCTCTACTGTGCATGACTTTGTCGTTACTCATGTTTTAGCAAATTGTTATATAGAATTTGTGATATTTCATAGCCTTTATTTTAGAGTTTTACAACTGTACCATTACTATATTATAGATACCCTTGTGGCAATAACAAGTCTTTTGAGCAAAGGAGCATTAACAGATTAGTCATGAACTATGTTACAATGAGGAAGGGGAGCAGAGACATGATGAAAAGGGAAGGGAGCAGGACCCATGATAAACAGGGAGGGAGGGGAGCAGTAACATGATGGACAGAGAGGGAGAAGGAGCATGACGAACTTGGGAGAGGGGAGAAGAGGCATGATGAAAGGGGGGGGGGATCAGGGGCATGTTACCCATAATGGTGTAGGGGGCACCCTCATAGGCAAGGATACTGTTAAATATGTTGTTGTTTCACTGATTTGGCCATGAGGGGTTAGGGGTCCTCATGGGCAAATAATAACTGCCAGATTGAAAAACACTTCTAAATCAAGAAAAAAGATGGAAAATAGCTCACAGCGCTAATTCATCAATATATATATACATGTATTATGACTAATGTATAGATAGCAACAAGGAATGAGAGGATTCTCCAGTCCCCTATACATTAGGTCAAAACCTAAAGTGCAAACACAAGACAAAAAACAGACCTGGGATACTCCATATCAATGTGAAATGTGTGCCCCATCTTCGGCATCTGTAATAACACTGTTAATAAATATGAGGTTTTAGTTCTATACTTTGGCCCCAGAATTTTAAAGTTTGCCAACCCCGTCAAGGTAACTAAGTATCTTGCAAGTTCAACTTCTCAAGGCATTCATTTTTAATCTAGATCGGATTCTGCAGGTGCATTAGATTAGGACTTAGATTAGGACGCCCCAGGAAGCGCCCATCACTCTGCAACCCTAAAGGGGACATATCTGTTTCTTTAGGGCATAGGCCTGTCCAATGGTTGCCTTAACTCATGAAAGCACTGCCACCTAAAAAGCAACTAGGCCTGCACAAGGGTCCTCAGGAATGACAATAAGCAAATCAGAATTGTATAAAGACCTTGAATGAGAAAAATAGCACAACAAGCAACTAACTGCATTAAAGCAATAAAGCTCCTGCTCCTGTCTGTCAGAAGGAGCTGAACAACGAGAAGAAGGGCCAAAATTCTAGATAATGAGACACTTAGAAACAACCTAAGAGGAAACTCCCCTATAGGAGTTCTCAAACCACCGCATCAGAATGACAGATCACAAAGCGAGATTTATAGGACAAGCCTATGTCGGTATCACTGTGCCCGTGATCCTTGAGTGACATTCTTACTTCCTTGTTTACACTGGCTGCATTCTTATTGGCACAGGGCTGTTGCTCCTCCCAGGGATTGCTTTCAAATACACCCTCCTGTCACTATACCGGTGCCATTTCCTGGTGTACCCATATCTAGTGTTCTGAAGCTCTTGTTCCTGTTTCCTGTGTATGACCCGGCTCGCCTGACTATGCTTTGTTCCTGACGTTACCGATTCCGTTGCTGACCTAGGACTGGCTGACTAACTCCTTTTGTACCGAAATGGCATGGCTGAGTATCTGATTCCGTTACCGACTAGGACTGGCTGACTATCCCCGTGTGTACTGAACCGGAATGGCTGAGTAACCGATTCCGTTGCCGACTAGGACTGGTTGACTAACTCCTTGTGTACCGAAATGGCGTGGCTCAGTATCTGATTCCGTTACCTACTGGGACTGGCTGACTACTCTGTGTATTCCGACCTGGCTAGGCTAGTTCTGGCCGTCCATTTAGACTGGTTGTATCTTTCGTGTGTGCCGACCTGGTTGGGTTGCTGTTCTTGCCAGTACTGGGACTTGCCGTTAGTCCCATTGGTCCAGTAGGGCTATCGATTACTGTCTGCCTACGTTATGTGTGCGCTTACCATAGCGCCGGTCATCCCATAGCTCCTTTAGCCATCTGGAGCTTGCTTGGGCCTACCACTCACTAGTGTCCGTGTTGCCTCATGTGACCCTGTGCTATAGGGTCCGGTCTAAGCCAGACTTCTGCCCGAGTCACCTATACCTACCCTAGTGATCTAGGGCTCGTTACGGCCAGTGTCTGGTCTCCGTTGCCCCAGTTAACCCTAGCGTGCTAGGGCCTAGTCACTGCCAGTTCTCTATTTCTGCTGCCTTTGTTAACCCTAGTGTTCTAGGGTCTAGCCACTGCCAGAGTTGCCTCCGTGTTGCCTCAGTATACCCTAGCGTTCTAGGGTCAAGCCACTGCCAGAGTTGCATTCTAGGGTTGTCTGTTGCCTAGCCTTATCAGTGTTGCCTCATTAACCCTAGAATTCTAGGGTTGTACTGCTGCCTAAGCCTTATCGGTGTTGCCTTGTTAACCCTAGCGTGGTAGGGTCCTCTTGTGGCTGAGTCTTGTCCGTGTTGCCTCCTTTAACCCTAACTGGGTCAGTTCTCTGCCAGAGTCTTTGTCGCCTATACTCCCCTAGGCCACTAGGGGTTTGCCCTGCAGCTGCCCTTCGCTTATGCCACCTATTGCGGAGTGGGACTGTTGAGGAGTTCCTGGTTCCTGCTTGCTGTTGTATCCTGCCTGCTGGTCCTAGCTATTACAGTTCTGACATATTATTTCTCTGTGTGTTTTTCTCACCCTGACCCGTGTCAGATGGGAAGGCATTTGGTATGGATCTTATGTGGACCTGAGTGGAGTACTTGCTTATTATTTCTCAATAAAGCTTTTTAACCTTACCTGACTGTCTGAGTGTAAGTACGAAAAGGCCCATAACCTCAGACAATTCAGGTGTAAGTAGCTCCCGGAACATCCATTGGAGAATGGATGCGCATGAGCAACATCTAGATCAGTTGTCAATGTCAGTACAAACCATCATGAAGCGTACCTAGACAAACCTGTGCAGGCATTGGTGGCCATCCCAGTTTTGTCACCAGTGTCACAAACGTTGAACCCCAGTATACCTAATAGAGGGTTGTCAGCTACAGCTCCTCTACCCTTGAGATATGTCGGAGATCCCAACTTATGTCGGGGATTCCTAAATCAGCTAGAGATTTTTTTGGAACTGGTACCCCAGGCTTTTCCGAGAGAAGTAAGGTGGGATTCATAATCTCGTTGTTGACTGGTTGAGTGCTAGGATGGGCTAACCCTATATGGGAGATGGGCAAACCAATCACGGCAAACTTTAACGAATTAATAAGGGCGTTTCTTAGTGTATTCGAGGTTCCTGGGTGCGCCACCTCTGCAGCAAAACGTCTAATGAGAATCCAGCAGGGCCCACGAACAGTTGCAGATTATGCAATAGAATTTCGCACACTTGCTGCAGAGGTTGGTTGGAACGATGAGGCACTTGTGGCAGCCTTTGCATAAGGCCTAGATGACAAAATAAAAGATGAAATAGCCGCTCGAGATTTACGAGATGGGCTGGACAGATTCATTGAGTTTACTACACTAATCGATACCCGCATAAGGGAAAGAAGTCTCTACAAAGACCGTAAACAGAGGTCAACTACTGGCGGGTTACCTAACTTAAATTGCCCACCCATACTTCCCTCTCCTCTCACACCTCCAGGCGCTACGAGTGGCAGTAGCGAACCCATGCAGTTGGGATTTACATGTTTATCTAAGGAGGAACGATTGTACAGGCGCAGACAAGGCTTGTGCCTGTATTGTGGCAAGTCCGGCCACCTGTTGCGAGCATGTCCCATATGGCCGGGAAACGAACGCACCTACGATCTTGCAGGGGACAGATCCTAGGTGGAGTATACCAGTCCCCAGAGGGCACCCAGAATAAGCCCGTGATTGAGGTCCTGGCATCCTGGGCTGGGTCATCTTTTGTTGCTACCGCCCTGATTGATTCAGGCGCGGCCGGTTATTTTATGGACAGGGACTTTGCGAGCCGTCAGAATATTCCATTGGTGGAGTTGGAGTCCCCAATGAACATTGAGGCCATTGATGGGAGACCGTTGGTGCCTCCACAGGTCACCCAGGAGACCTGTCCATTGGTAATCCGCATCGGAGCCCTCCATACGGAGACCCTGAAGTTCCAGATCATTCAGTCTCCTCACTATGCCATTATTCTGAGCTTCCCATGGCTGCAATTACACAATCCCAAATTGGATTGGAGATCCTGCAAGATTCTGGCCTGGTCGGAGTTCTGTGAGTCACATTGTTTGCACCAACCTACCAAGATTTTGTGTACCTCTCCCTCCCTACTGCTAGAATACCAATCATTCAGCGATGTATTCAGTAAGGGAGAGGCTAGCGCTTTGCCGCAGCATCGTCCTTATGACTGCGCTATTAATATTGTGCCCGGTTCTATGCCTCCCAATGGTAGAACTTTTCCATTGTCCTGCGAAGAGAATCAGGCAATGGAGGAATATATCTCTGATGCCCTAGCACGGGGCATAATTTGTAAGTCTTCCTTGCCCGCGGGGGCTGGATTCTTTTCTGTGAAAAAGAAAAATTGGGATCTCAGACCCTGCATCGACTATAGGGGTCTGAATAAGATAATGATCAAGAACACCTACCCCATTCCACTCATAACTGAATTGTTTGATCGGCTCAAGGGCGCTTCCATTTTTACTAAACTCGACATAAGGACAGCTTACAATTTAGTCCGAATAAAAGAGGGTGACGAGTGGAAATCCTCCTTCAATACTGTAGTTATGCCCTTTGGGTTATGTAATGCCCCGGCGGTATTTCAAGAATTCATCAATGACGTCCTTAGAGATATGTTACAGTCCTGTGTAGTGGTCTACCTGGACGATATTTTGATTTATTCCGCTGACCTGGAGATGCACCGGGAGCGTGTTAAAGCAGTGCTACAAAGGCTGAGAGAAAATAAGCTATTTTGCAAATTGGATAAGTGCGAATTTCATAGATCCAAGGTACTGTTCCTGGGCTATGTGATTGGCAAAGATGGCATTGCCATGGACAAAGACAAACTCTCTGCTGTGTTGCAGTGGCCTCGTCCCATTGGCCTTAAGGCCTTGCAGCGGTTCTTGGGCTTTGCCAATTATTATAGGAAATTTATTCATGACTACTTCATGATTGTAAAGCCTTTGACCGATATGACGCACAAGGGTGTTAATGCTTCTGTGTGGTCCCCTGAAGCTATAAAAGTGTTTGAGTCCTTAAAGTCTGCATTTTCCTCTGCACCAGTTCTGTCGCATCCCATACCTGGCATGCCATTCACTCTGGAAGTGGACGCCTCCGAGACTGGTGTAGGAGCAGTACTGTCACAAAGACCAAGTCCTGGGAAGACCTTAATGCCATGTGGATTTTTTTCTAAGAAATTGACAAAAGCCTATGTCTATGATATTGGGGATCGCGAATTATTGGCAATCATTTTGGCACTTCGTGAATGGCGGCATCTGCTAGAGAGTACTAGGACGCCGATTCTGATTCTCACAGACCACAAAAATCTTACCTACCTTTCAGAGGCTAAAAGGTTATCCCCTACACAAGCCAGGTGGGCCTTGTTCCTGTTACGTTTCAACTTCATTGTGTCATACTTACCGGGCACTAAAAATACTAAACAATTTGGTACAGATCCGGAGTTCGAGTCTGCACCTGTGCCCATCATACCTCCGGATCGTATACTTGCCACTTTAATCACCAGTATCACTTTACCGTTGGGTCAAGAGATTTTGGTAGCCCAGGCCAATGCCCCTCCAGAAAAGCCCATGGGGAAGTGCTACGTGGCCGAACCCTTTTGGGCTAAGCTCATGGAGACTTATCACACATCCCGTGCTTCTGGGCATGTAGGCAAGAATCACCTTATATGGTCGTTGTCCCGAATGTTCTGGTGGCCTACCCTAAGGGCTGATTGTGCAGCATTTACGGCAGCTTGTACAGTTTATGCTCGCTCCAAGTCTCCGAGGCATCTTCCTGTGGGGCTCTTGCAAGCTGTTTCTAATGGTCCATGGTCGCATGTGTCAATTGATCTTATGGGAGAACTGCCGGCTTCTAAGGTTATACAGTCATTCTTATGGTGATCGACAGATTCTCCAAAATGGCCCACTTTATGCCACTCCCCGGCCTACCCTCAGCTAAGACTTTGGCTACAGTTTTTGCTAGAGAAGTGTTTCGGCTCCATGGGGTACCCAAGGTCCTTGTTTCCCATTGTGGGAGCCAATTTGTATCCAGGTTTTGGAGGGCATTCTGTAACTGTCATGGTTTGTTATGACTCTCAGACACAGAGTTTGGTAAAAACACAACTTTATTGAAAAGTTAAAGAAAACCCTATTGGGTATCATACACATACAATATATATATATCTATATATATATATATATATAGATATATATAGCGAATTTACATAGTGGCATAGTACTGGTACACGGAATGAGATACAGGCTCTACCAGCCCTGCCAATACTGAGTAAGGCAACCTTAGATGGCACAAGATGGTAACAGGTTCTACCGGCCTTACCAATATACTGGGCAGGGCAGCCTGGAGACTAGTGCAATGAAGAGAAGGCTCTACTGGCCTTGCCAATATACCGGGTAAGGCAGCCTGGAGACAGGTACAACGAATGTAAAAGGCTCTACCGGCCTTGCCAATATACCGGGCAAGGCAGCCAAGGGACTGAGACTACACGTAATGAGGCTTTACCGGCCTTGCCAATATACCGGGCAAGGCAGCCAAGGGACTGAGACTACACGTAATGAGGCTTTACCGGCCTTGCCAATATACCGGGCAAGGCAGCCAAGGGACTGAGACTACACGTAATGAGGCTTTACCGGCCTTGCCAATATACCGGGCAAGGCAGCCAAGGGACTGAGACTACACGTAATGAGGCTTTACCAGCCTTGCCAATACCGGGTAAGGCAACCCAATAAGGAATAGAATTGACAGGTTCTACCGGCCTTACCAATACCGGGCAAGGCAGCCTAGCCTGCTGATAAGGATGGCAGCACTGGTGGCCGTGGTGACTGGCTAGGTGGAGAGACCAGTCACCTAAGATGACAAGCAAGGCCTATAGGAAATACAGAATGAAATAGACTGCCAGTCATACATGAATGGATCAAATACGAGCAGCATACCTCAGTCACAACCGGTGCTGAGAGATCATGCAACTAGCTACCGTTTTATACAGGGAGCGAACCAGCACCCGCATACTGGAATAACCAATGACTCTACAGGTGCATCAGCAGCCGGTTACAGTGGAGCGAACCAGTACCCGTGTACTGAAATAACCAATGACTCTACTGGTGCCTCAGCAGCCGGTTACAGTGGAGCGAACCAGTACCCGCGTACTGGAATAACCAATGATTCTACTGGTGCATCAGCAGCCGGTTACAGTGGAGCGAACCAGTACCCGCGTACTGGAATAACCAATGACTCGACCAGTGCATCAGCAGCCGGTTACAGTGGAGCGAATCAGTATCCGCGTACTGGAATAACCAGCAAGTGAATAAAAATGTCGCCAGGACCACAGGAGGAAACAGGCACCCCGTAGACGATACAAGCAGGAACCCAGGCGAGGATGAGGAGGAATAGCTCTGCGGACGTTAACCGGATCTGGAACGGCAGCAGGAAACAGCAGGTACAGCAACCCCAACCGGATCAGGAACGGATGCAGGAACCATGCGACTGGAAAGCAGGAACTAGATGACCACAGGCAAGCAGGAACAGCGACAAGGCCCAGGAACTACAGGAACTCAATGCAGGTGCAAACAGCATATAGACAACATGAAAGAAGCTCAGTCTAAATAGGCAATGCAGGGCGGGCTGAAGGCAAGCAGCCAATGGAGAGCCCCCTGCAGGTAACTGACATGAAAAGGCAGCAATCACGGGCACCGTGATAGTACCCCCCTCTCAAAGACCCCCTCTCCTAGAAGTGGGTCTCGGTTTCTGAGGGTACTTAGAATGGAAGATTTGCAGTAATTTGGGAGCATGAAGGTCCTTACTATCTACCCATGATCTTTCTTCAGGACCGTAACCCTTCCAATGCACCAAATACTGTACTTTTCCTCTAAGTCTTCGGGAATCAATGACACTCTGAACTTCATACTCCTCCTGAACTTCAACCTCTATAGGCCCTGGCACCACAGGGTTGGTAGTATAACGGTCGCAAACAAGAGGTTTGAGGAGAGAGACATGGAACACATTATGAATACGCATGGACGCAGGAATGTCCAAAGCATACGAGACAGGGTTAATCTTGCGAACCACCCTGTAAGGACCAATGAATCGAGGAGCCAATTTATTAGACGGGACTTGAAGTTTAAGATTTCTGGAGGAAAGCCATACTCTGTCCCCAACCTGAAAGGAAACCGCTGGTAATAGTCTGCGATTAGCATGGCGCTGATGGTGCTGGAAAGACTGGCCAAGTGCCCTCTGAACCTGTGCCCATGTGGAGCGGAGTTGCTCGATATGCTCATCCAGAGCTGGAATCTGCTGTGACTGAAATGAATACGGGAGCAAACAAGGCTAGAACCCATAATTAATCAGAAACGGGGAGCTCCCGGATGAAGAGTTAACTGCACAGTTCCTGGCGAACTCTGCCCAGGGCAACAGGTCGGCCCAGTTATCATGATGGTCAGTAATAAAACAGCGCAAGAACTGCTCCAATCCCTGATTGGCGTGCTCAGCGGCCCCACTGGTCTGGGGATGGTAAGCTGAGGAAAAGGACAGTTGTATGCCCATCTGTTCAAAGAATGCCCTCCAAAATCTCGATACAAACTGGCTCCCCCGGTCGGACACCAGCACTCTGGGTACTCCATGCAACCGAAATACTCCTTTAGCGAAAACCACTGCTAATTCTTTAGCAGAGGGAAGGCCACGGAGGGGCACGAAATGGGCCATTTTAGAAAATCTGTCCACCACCATCAGTATAAAGGAATACCCTCTAGACGCTGGCAGTTCTCCCATGAAATCAATGGAAACACGGGACCAGGGGCGTTCACCATTAGGTACCAGCTGGAGTAGGCCCACCGGGAGGTGTCTAGGGGTCTTGGCGCGGGCACAGGTGGCACAGGCATTTGTAAAATCAGCACAGTCAGCTCTCATAGAAGGCCACCAGAAGACTTGTGAGAGGGACCATAACAATTGATCTCTGCCAATATGTCCCGCAGCTTTAGAGGAATGATATATTTCAAGCAAATGAGTGCGGAATGGCTCATCAACAAAACACTTGCCCACTGGGGTTTCTGGGGGAGCCGATGCCTGTGAGGCCAAAATCTCTTCCCCTAGTGGTGAAGTGATACTATTACGTAGTGTAGCCAATATCCGATCAGGCTGAATAATAGGTGCTGGCACCTCATCTCTGTCATTTTCGTGCTCAAATTGTCTTGACAGAGCGTCAGCTCTAACATTCTTGCACCCTGGCAAATAGGATACAATGAAATTGAATCGAGAAAGGAACAGTGCCCATCTGGCCTGGCGTGATGACAATCTTTTAGCCTCAGAGAGGTAGATCAAGTTTTTGTGGTCAGTCAATATTAAGACTGGGTTTTTTGTGCCCTCTAGTAGGTGGCGCCATTCCTTCAGCACAAGAATAATGGCCAGTAGCTCTCTGTCACCTATTTCGTAATGACTTTGGGCCCCGGACAACTTTTTGGAGAAAAACCCACACGGTCTGAGGGTTCCTCCTTTAAAGGGTCGTTGAGAAAGTACTGTCCCAACCCCAATCTCTAAGGCATCGACCTCCAATGTGAACGGGAGAGATGGGTTGGGGTGGGATAACACAGGAGCATCAACAAAAGCGGATTTCAATTTCTCAAAGGCTTCTTCTGCAGCCACTGACCACTGAGATGGGTTAGCACCCTTGTGCGTAAGGTCAGACAAAGGTTTAACAATTGTAGAGAAATTCTTAATGAACTTTCTATAATAGCGAAACCCAGAAATCGCTGGATGGATTTTAGACCCTTAGGCCGTAGCCATTGCAGAACAGCCGCTAGTTTCTCTTTATCCATGGCAATGCCTTCTTTGCCGATTATAAAACCCAAGAATGGCACACTGGTTTTGTGAAACTCGCATTTCTCCACTTTACAATATAATTTGTTTTTTCGTAGGCGGAGCAACACCTCAGACACGTCTTTAATGTGTTGTGACATATTTTCAGAATGAATGAGTATGTCGTCCAGGTAGACAACCACACAGGACTGCAACATATCCCTGAGGATATCATTGATTAATTCTTGAAATACTGCGGGTGCATTACAAAGACCAAATGGTATGACTAGATATTCATAGTGCCCCGATCTAGTGTTAAAGGCAGTTTTCCACTCGTCACCAGCTCTGGTCCGGATCAAGTTATAAGCAGCTCGCAAGTCCAATTTAGTAAAGACTGAGGAGCCCTTTAGCCTGTCAAATAGCTCGGTGATGAGTGGTATCGGATAAGCATTCTTAGACATAAGCTTATTTAGGCCACGGTAATCAATGCATGGTCTCAATTCGCCATTTTTCTTTTTTACAAAAAAGAATCCAGCCCATGCAGGTGAGGTGGATTTTCTTATAATCCCTCTCTTGAGGGAATCGGAAATATATTCCTCCATAGGTTGGTTCTCATCAAACGACAATGGATACGTGCGTCCCCTAGGGGGCACCACCCCCGGAGGCAAATCAATACTACAGTCATAAGATCTGTGCTGGGGTAAGGTGCCAGCCTCTCCCTTACTGAATACGTCACTGAACTGTTGATACTCATCTGGAAGTGAAGGGAAGGTACACAAGATCTTAACCGGGTGGGATACACAATGCTCCATACAGTACTGAGACCAAGCTGAGATTTCACACTTTTGCCCATCAAACTGTGGATTATGAAACTGCAACCAAGGAAAACCCAGAATGACTGCGTAGTGCGGAGAATTGATAAGTTGGAACTGCTGTTCCTCCTTGTGAAGTGCCCCAATGGTCATAGATAATGGCATTGTTTCAAAGGTTACCTGTGTAGGTTCTAAGGGTCTGCCGTCAATGGCTTCAATAGCGAGAGGGGATTCTCTCTCAATACGTGGAACCCCATGCAATTCAGCAAAGGTATTATCCATAAAGTATTCAGCTGCGCCGGAATCCACCAGGGCCAAAACCTCTACTAAGCGTTTTGCCCAAGACAGTATCACCTGTATGGTGGGTTTCAATATGTTCAGACCTGGGGACGATTCAACACCACCTAGAGCCTGTCCCCCAAGGTACGCTAGGTGTGTTCGTTTCCCGGCCATACAGGACAGGATCTTAGCAGGTGCCCACTTTTGCCACAGTATAAGCACAATCCCTGCCTTCTGCTATACGTTCTCTCCTCCCTGGTTAGTCTGGTGAAGCCCAATTGCATAAGTTAACCAGATTCCCGTAACTGTTCAATAGTTTTAGATGCCAAGGGAGGGACGGGTGGGCAAATTGTGCTGCTAGTCCCGTTATTTTTTTACCTTAGCCTTCTATCTTTTGCCATCAGTCTTTCACGGATCCGGGTATCAATTAGGATAACATACTCAATATAATCGTCTAGATCCATAGGAAAGTCTTTAGCTGCAATTTCATCTTTATTCTGGTCACTCAGACCCTGGGCAAAGGCTGCCAACAATGCCTCATTGTTCCAACCTACCTCTGCTGCCAAGGTGCGGAATTCAATGGCATAGTCGCTAACCGTACACCTGCCCTGCCATATTTCCATGAGGCATTTAGCAGTAGAGGTGGTTCTACCAGGGGGTTCAAACACTCTCCAAAAAGACTGCACAAATTCACTGAAACTTTTTGTGCAAGGCTTTGAGCTCTCTCATAAGGGATTGGCCCATGCCACGGCTCTACCAGTCAGCAGGGATATCATAAACCCAACTTTACTGCGGTCACTGGGAAAGAAATGCGCAGTCAGTTCCATAAATATTTCAAGTTGATTGATAAACCCTCTGCACAGGTTCGGATCACCATCATATCTGAGTGGCAACGGAGCCGTAGCGGTTAACCCTTTAACTGCATTCCCTGAGGGCATGGTATCGCTCTCCGGTCTCTGACCTGGGGAGACCACCGGACACAGGATAGAATTATCTGAGAGCACAGTGCATTCAAGAATGGTTTGGATCGCTACCGCTAGCTGATCCAGGCGTTGCTCATGTACATCCATCCTCCAATGGATGTTCTGTGTATTACCCTCGCTCTTATTATCTGAGGTCATGGCCCTTTTGTACTGTCACGGTTTCTTATGACTCTCAGACACAGAGTTTGGTAAAAACACAACTTTATTGAAAAGTTAAAGAAAACTCTATTGGGTATCATACACATAATATATATATATATATATATATATATATATATATCGAATTTACATAGTGGCATAGTACTGGTGCGCGGAATGACATACAGGATCTACCGGCCCTGCCATTACCGAGTAAGGCAACCTTAGATGGCACAAGATGGTAACAGGTTCTACCGGCCTTACCAATATACCGGGCAGGGCAACCTGGAGACTAGTGCAATGAAGAGAAGGCTCTACCGGCCTTGCCAATATACCGGGCAAGGCAGCCTGGAGACAGGTACCACGAATGGAAAAGGCTCTACCGGCCTTGCCAATACACCGGGCAAGGCAACCAAGGGACTGAGACTACACGTAATGAGGCTTTACCGGCCTTGCCAATATACCGGGCAAGGCAGCCAAGGGACTGAGACTACACGTAATGAGGCTTTACCAGCCTTGCCAATACCGGGTAAGGCAACCCAATAAGGAATAGAATTGACAGGTTCTACCGGCCTTACCAATACCGGGCAAGGCAGCCTAGCCTGCTGATAAGGATGGCAGCACTGGTGGCCGTGGTGACTGGCTAGGTGGAGAGACTAGTCACCTAAGATGACAAGAAAGGCCTATAGGAAATACAGAATGAAATAGACTGCCAGTCATACATGAATGGATCAAATACGAGCAGCATACCTCAGTCACAACTGGTGCTGAGAGATCATGCAACTAGCTACCGGTTTCTACACGGAGCGAACCAGTACCCGCGTACTGGAATAATCAATGACTCTACCGGTGCATCAGCAGCTGGTTACAGTGGAGCGAACCAGTACCCTCGTACTGAAATAACCAATGACTCTACCGGTGCCTCAGCAGCCGGTTACAGTGGAGTGAACCAGTACCCGCGTACTGGAATAACCAATTAATCTACCGGTGCATCAGCAGCTGCTTACAGTGGAGCGAGCCAGTACCCGCGTACCGGAAAAACCAATGACTCTACCGGTGCATCAGCAGCCAGTTACAGTGGAGCGAACCAGTACCCGCGTACTGAAATAACCAATGACTCTATCGGTGCCTCAGCAGCTGGTTACAGTGGAGCGAACCAGTACCCGCGTACTAGAATAACCAATGATTCTACCGGTGCATCAGCAGCCGGTTACAGTGGAGCGAACCAGTACCCACGTACTGGAATAACCAATGACTCGACCGGTGCATCAGCAGCCGGTTACAGTGGAGCGAACCAGAACCCGCAAACTGGAATAACCAATGACTCTACCGGTGCATCAGCAGCCGGTTACAGTGAAGCGAACCAGTACCCGCGTACTGGAATAACCAATGACTCGACCGCTGCATCAGCAGCCGGTTAAAGTGGAGCGAACCAGTACCCACGTCCTGGAATAATCAGCAACTGAATAAAAATGTCGCCAGGACCACAGGAGAAAACAGGCACCTCGTAGACGATACAAGCAGGAACCCAGCCGAGGATGAGGAGGAACAGCTCTGCGGACGGTAACCGGATCTGGAACGGCAGCAGGAAATAGCAGCAGGTATAGCAACCCCAACCGGATCAGGAACGGATGCAGGAACCAGGCGACTGGAAAGCAGGAACTAGATGACCACCGGCAAGCAGGAACAGCGACAAGGTCCAGGAACTACAGGAACTCAATACAGGTGCAAACAGCATAGAGACAACACAAAAGGGCACCCAAAGGGTGCCCAAGCTCAGTCTAAATAGGCAATGCAGGGCGGGCTGAAGGCAAGCAGCCAATGGAGAGCCCCCTACAGGTAACTGACATGAAAATGCAGCAATCACGGGCACCGTGATAGTAACCAAATGGGCATACAGTTGTCATTTTCCTCTGCGTATCACCCACAGACCAATGGGTCCGCTGAACGCTCCAACCAGGGGTCGGAGCAGTTTTTATGATGTTTTATCTACAACCATCACGATAACTGGGCTGACTTGTTGCCATGGGCTGAGTTCGCCAGAAACTGTGCTGTTTGCTCTTCCTCCGGGAGCTCATCCTTTCTCATCAACTATGGGTTTCAACTTGCTTGCTCCCAGACACATTTCAAGCACAGCAGATTCCGGTTCTGGATGAGCACATTAGGCAACTCTATTCCATGTGGGCAGAAGTCCAGAATTCTCTCAGTGACGCTTTTCAACGAGTTCAGCGGCATGCCAACAACAGACGGCTGCCGGCACCTGTGTTCCAAGTGGGGGACCGAGTGTGGTTGTCCTCCAAGAATCTAAAGTTACAAGATCCACGTGGCAAGTTGGCTCCTAGGTTTGTGGGTCCGTTCCGGTGCTTCGTAGGATGAGCCCTGTTGCCTATGCCTTAGAGTTGCCTGCCTCTAAGAGAATCTATAACGTTTTCCATGTATTCCTTCTCAAGCCCCTGGTGTGTAACCGCTATACCATCACCCTGGCAGTTACTGCTCCAGTGCGTATTGAGAACCACAATGAATATGAAGTACAGAGCATTCTAGATTTACACAGATACCGTGGACAGATCCAATACCTGGTACACTGGAAGGGATATGGTCTAGAGGAACGCTCATGGATAAACCATTCTGACATCCATGCTGCACGATTGTTGCGCAGATTCCATGCTAAACTCGCAGCTAAGCCCAGACCTTCCTCAAAACGGGGGGGTGGGGGTTGTTGAGAGGGGGGTACTAACACGGTGCCCGTGATCCTTGAGTGACATTCTAACTTCCTGTTTACACTGGCTGCATTCTTATTGGCTCAGGGCTGTTGCTCCTCCCAGGGCTTGCTATACCGGTGCCCGTTCGTGGTGTATTCGTATCTAGCGTTCTGAAGTGATTGTTCCTGTTTCCCGTGTATGACCCGGCTCGCCTGACTATGCTTGGTTTCTGGCGTTACTGATTCCGATTCCATTACCGACTAGGACTGGCTGACTATCACCGTGTGTACCAAACCGGCTTGGCTGAGTAACCGATTCCGTTGCCGACTAGGACTGGCTGACTAACTCCTTGTGTACCGAACTGGAATGGCTGAGTATCTGATTCCGTTACCTACTGGGACTGGCTGACTACTCTGTGTATTCCGACCTGGCTGGGCTACTTCTGGCCGTCCATTTAGACTGGTTGTATCCTCCGTGTGTACCGACCTGGTTGAGTTGCCACTACCGGGACTTTCCGTTAGTCCCATTGGTCCATTAGAGCTACCGATTACTGTCCGCCTACGTTATGTGCGCGCTTACCATAGCGCCGGTTGTCCCATAGCTCCTTTAGCCATCTGGAGCTTGCTTGGGCCTATCACTCACCAGTGTCTGTGTTGCCTCCGGTGACCCTGTGCTATAGGGTCCAGTCTAAGCCAGACATCTGCCCGAGATGCCTATACCTACCCTAGTGATCTAGGGCCCGTTATGTCCAGTGTCTAGTCTCCGTTGCCCCAGTTAACCCTAGCGTGCTAGGACCTAGTCGCTGCCAGTTCTCTATCTCTGCTTCCTTCATTAACCCTAGCGTTCTAGGGTCTAGCCACTGCCAGAGTTGCCTCCGTGTTGCCTCAGTATACCCTAGCGTTCTAGGTTCAAGCCACTGCCAGAGTTGCCTCCGTGTTGCCTCAGTATCCCCTAGCGTTCTAAGGTTGTCCGCTGCCTAGCCTTATCGGTGTTGCCTCATTAACCCTAGCATTCTAGGGTTATACCGCTGCCTAAGCCTTACCGGTGTTGCCTCATTAACCCTAGCGTTCTAGGCTTGTACTGCTGCCTAAGTCTTATCAGTGTTGCCTCGTTAACCCTAGCGTGCTAGGGTCCTCTCGTGGCTGAGTTCTGTCCGTGTTGCCTCCGTTAACCCTATCTGGGTCAGTTCTCTGCCAGAGTCTTTGTTGCCTATAATCCCCTAGGCCACTAGGGGTTTGCCCTGCAGGTGCCCTTCGCTTATGCCACCTATTGCAGAGTGGAGCTGTTGAGGAGTTCCTGGTTCCTGCTTGCTGTTGTATCCTGCCTGCTGGTCCTAGCTATTACAGTTCTGACATATTATTTCTCTGTGTGTTTTTCTCACCCTGACCTGTGTCAGATGTGTAAGGTACTTGGTACGGACCTCATGTGGACCTGAGTGGGGTACTTGCTTATTATTTCTCAATAAAGCTTTTTAACCTTACCTGACTGTCTGAGTGTTCTTTACAAAAACCATGACAGTCACATGCCAAACAGCCAAAAATGCAAAAACTACAAAAAAAAAGACCTGTACTCCTCCATACCAATGTGCAAATGTGTGCCTTGTCTTGAGCATCTATAATAACACTGTTAATAAATATGAGGATTTAGTTCCATAATTTGACTAAACAATGTTAAAGCTTGACAACCCCAATCAAGGTACCTCAGTTGCTGACAATTCCTAATCTCATGTACCTGTAGAACCCTATCTAGATTAAAAATGTACACCTTGGAAATGTGTCTGTCCCTTCACATGTTTTTTGAACTGTCCCATGCCAATGTTCTGGTATCACTGTGCCCGTGATTCTGGCGTTTTGCTTGCCTGTTCTCTTCCTTGTGATTGACTGGTGGTAGCATGGCGGGTGACTACTTCCTAGTTACTCGCGAGTCATTCTGAGTGCTCGCTATTTTATAGTTCCACCTTGACTGGCCTATTTGGACTCCGCCTCCCAGAGAGGCCTTATATGCTGCGTCCTACCATTGCCTCAGTGCCCTTTCGTGGAGCACCTGAGCGCATTCTGAGTCTCCAGTTGTGATCCGTTCCTGGCCTCTGAATCTGTTTTGTGTATGACCCTGGCTCCAGCTGACTACCAATTTGTGCCTGAACCTTTGGCCTGGCTGACTGACCGCTCCGTACCAACTTTGGCTTGTCCAACTACCCGCTCCATGTATAACCTTTGGCCTGGCTGACTACCTGCTCAGTGCTAAGTACTATGGCTTTGTCTGACTTCCTGCTCCGTGCTAGTACTTTGGCTTGTCTGACTGCCCAAATCGTTTTGACCATTGGCTGGTTTGTCTCGCTTTCGCTCCCTGGGGCCTGGAACCCTCCTTGCAGGTTCTTAGTCTCAGTCCTTGGTCGGGTAGGTCCTGTCCATAGTTCAGCAGTGCTTAGTCCTAACAGGGATTGTTGTGCCCCTAGTGTTCTAGGGTGCGTGGTAGTTTCTGTAACCCTAGCATCCTGAAGGTGTGGGCCTTCAGTTTCCTCTCTGCTGTAGAGCACGCTTACCACTATTGCTATCTCTGTGGTTCTTCTCACTAGATTGCTCCAATCCTGTTCATTAGTCTGGCTAGGTTCAGTGTCAGCTTCTGGCAGTGGACTGCGCACTGTCCCCAAGCCTGACCCCGGGAGGGTTGGAGAAGTGTCTATCTTTAGTTTTCTTGTGTTTGATTCTTAATAAAGTGGAATTGATTTTATGTACCTGTCTGAGTCATTATTTGCAAGTCCCTGTGACATCTGGCTTTGCTGCCAGTTTTGAGCAGAAATTACTACAGGATATTTGGCCTGTGGGGGTATTATTTATTGTTTTCCTCCATTACCTTGTGCTTTTCCTGTTACTTGATTTGGTGTGTAGGTGTCCATTGACACTCGAGGTTGTATCTGTTCCTCTCTGTCCAAATTGGTCTATTTGTGAATGATTTTTCTCTTTCTGCCCCTGGAACCTTGGAGGATGGCTTTGGTATATCACAATGGTCCCTGTGTTCCATATTACAAGAAAGGAAAAAGGGGATTTATGTGCACAGTATTTACTGAGAAATTCTTCTTCTCTTAGACCATATGGAGCACAGGACTTCCCTCCCAGAGAAAAAAAAGAGTTGTTTGATTTCCATACTGGGGATGCTTTGGGTTATTTTGTATAGATGAACCCCTTTCCTACCTCATTTCTGTTTTTTGCTATCTATGCTATTCATTAACCCTTTGAGTGCCAGAGGGGTACAGAATGCATTGCAACACAATGCATTCCGTACCCCTCTGGCACTCAAAGGGTTAACCCTTCGTGTCCAATGACGTGACTGGACCGCCACGCTGGTCTTACACTTAAGGTCCTGGCACGTCAAGAGTTAACTCTCCCATTGCCGCCGCTGTGCACAATGGGAGAGACGTGGGCATGCTGTTATTAGCTGCTACCTAGTTTCAGCAAATGCCTGCATTGTTGATATATGTGATTCACTAAAATAGCAAATCACGTGTATCAGAATGCGTATGACAGAAGCTTCTGTCACATCTCTCTGTCTCCCTCCTCCTCAGACACAAATCTGAAGAGAAGAGACAGAGATTGTTACTGTGTGTCCTGTGTTCCTGTCAGCATTGCAGAGTTGAAACATTGTTTAAAAAAATAAAAAAATAGATTTTTTTTTTTTAACATTTGATCACTGTAATACAGTGATCAATAGATTCCCCCCTTTGATCACTCATTTTAGTGATCAAGGGCTGCAGATCAGCTTATGCTGATCTGTGGTATTTTTCTCCCCCCCTCCCATTGAAATCCTTTTTTTTTTTTTATAATTTTTTTTTTTTTGTATTTTTAGGTAGTTTAATAGTTTAGTTAAGTAATTTTAGTGAGGCTAGGTAGGTTTAGAGGGTACATGGGTTAGGGTAAGTTTTAGTGTTGAATTTAGGTAAGATTTAGGTTTAGGGAATTAATTAATTTTATTTAATAAAACTTGAATTTGTTAAAATATTTAGGCTTTTTAGTTTAGATAGTTACTTTCAGTGGGGCTAGGTAGGTTTAGTGTGTACGTGGGTTAGGGTAAGATTTAGTATTGAATTTAGGTTTAAAAGTTAGGGTTTGGTAAAAAAAAAAAAATAATATATATATATATTAGGGTAAGGTTTAGGGTTAGAGTTAGGCACAGAAAAAACAAAACTAAACAAAAAATTATAAGAGGATTTTAGTCTTACCTGTTAAATCCTTTTCACATACAGGTTACTGGTAACTCCGGGAGGCGATCCGCCCCTTTAAGTAGGCAGGAACATTTCTCCAAATGTATGCAGGGGGTGGAGCTTCCCCTCCCTCCTTAGCTGCTCCCAGTCAGCTTGATGCCAGAATGATTTGTGACCCTACTAACTGACCAGAGAAAGGAGAGAAGAAGAAGAAGACTCCTGTGAGCCTGCCCAGAAGGACTCCCCCAACTTGCCACAGGAGCGCCAAGCATGGTCTCTTGACAGGGTGGGAGACCAGTAACCTGTATGGACTAAGTGAAAAGGATTTAACAGGTAAGACTAAAATCCTTTTTTCACTTTCGTCCAATACAGGTTACTGGTAACTCTGGGATGTCCAACCATTGAGTTACCCTGAGGTGGGAAGAAGGCAAGGACCAGGCGCAAGGCCCCCAAAGTCACCAGGACCTCCATGGACCTACCGGTCAGAGATCCCATCAAAACAGAAGTGTCAACGGACACCAACTAGGGGTAAAAACAAACCCCAGGAACTGTTACACAGCACACTGAACTAGAGCCAACAGGGCTCAACAGTACGGAAGCACAAAGGACCACAGAAGAAGAAGATCCTAGACAGGTAGAACTGCCTCCAGGACCTTCCTCCCAAAGCTGGCATCAGCCGATGCTAGCACATCCACACGGTAGTGCTTCGAGAAAGTGTGCACAGAGGACCAAGTGGCCGTCCGGCACAGTTGATCAGCAGACGCTTGATTTTTGTAGGCCCAAGAGGCCCCAATGGACCTGGTAGAATGGGCCGTAACCCTGAAGGGAACATGCTTAATCCAAGATGCAATAGTCACTTTGGATGCCGGTCTCCCAGCCCTAGGGCCCTCCGGAATGACGAACAGAGCGTCAGACTTCCTGATGGATTCCGTGCGATGCACATAAAACTTGAGTCAACGCACAACATCCAACAAATGGAGATCCTTCTCCTTATTAGAAGAGGGGTTAGGGCAGAAAGAAGGCACCACAATCTCCTGATTAATGTGGAACTCGGAAACCACCTTCGGCAAAAAATCCTTGGAGGTATGAAGGACCGCCTTGTCCTTGTGAAACACCAAATAGGGAGGTTTACAGGAGAGGGCTTGTAACTCCGCCACCCAGCGGACAGACACGATGGCCAAAAGAAAGGCCATCTTCCAAGACAAAAGGCGTAAAGGAATCGTAGCCAAAGACTCGAAGGGAGGACGCTGAAGAACTCCAAGACCAGATTAAGATCCCACTGAGGAGTCAGACTCCGAAATGCGGGCCGTACATGAGCAACGCCCTGGAAGAAGATCTTGACATCAGGAAGCATAGCAATGCGTTCCTGGAAAAAAACAGAAAGTGCCGAAGACTGAACCTTAAGAGAACTCAGGCTGAGTCCTTTATCCACCCTGTCCTGCAGAAAAGCCAGGACAGTAGGAAGGTGAAAATCATAAGACAGGTCCCTGTCATCACACCAAGAGAGAAAGATTGACCAGACCCGGTGATAGATCTTGGAAGAAACGGGCTTACAAGCACGAAGCATGGTAGAAACCACAGCAGAAGAAAACCCCTTCTTCTTCAAAATAGAGGATTCAACCTCCAGGCCGTCAAATGGAGACGATGAACGTCCTCCTTGCATAGGTACCCCTGAATCAGAAGATCTGGACGAGATGGAAGAAGAAATGGCTCTGCCATCGACAGAGCCAGAAGGTCCGGATACCAAGACTGACGAGGCCAGTTTGGAGCGATGAAGATGACCGGACAACGCTCCACCTTCAGCTTCTGGATCACTCTGATCAACATTGGAAGAGGGGGAAAGATGTAGGCTAGGGGAAACACCCAAGGAATCAACATGGCGTCGACCTCCAGAGCCAGTGAGTCCCTCCACCTGGAGCAGAACGTCGGAACCTTCCTATTGTGTCTGGTCGCCATCAGATCCACCAAAGGAACACCCCACATCTGAGTCAGAACCTTGAACACCTCCGGATGGAGCTTCCACTCTCCGCTGTCGACTGGGTGATGACTGAGAAAGTCTGCCATGACGTTGTCTACACCTGGAATGTGCACTGCAGAAATAGTGGAAACATGGACCTCCGCCCAGGACAGAATGGCCTTTATCTCTAGCCACACGGCGAGACTTCTTGTCCCGCCCTGCCTGTTGATGTAAGCCACGGCGGTGGCATTGTCGGATTCCACTCTGACAGAACAGTCCTCCATTTGAGATTCCCAATGGCGTAGGGCATGGAAAATCGCCCGAAGTTCCAGGATGTTGATGGAGAGAAGAGACTCCTCCAAGGACCACTTCCCCTGAGCGCTGAAGCGACCCAGGACAGCTCCCCAGCCCAAGAGACTGGCGTCCGTCCTGACCGTAGTCCAGTAGGGTACCCGAAAGGGTCTACCCTTCAAGAGATGGGAAAGGTCCAACCACCATTCCAGGCTCAGCTCCACATGAGGAGGAAGAGATACTAACAACTTCTGATGATCTGGACGATCCCTGCACGTCTGGATCACGAACCTCTGAAGTTCCCTGGTTTGAGCCATCGCAAATGGCACCGCCTCTATCGTGGAGATGAACTTGCCCACCAGTGAAAGCAACTTTGGAAATGGAATGCACTCGAAAGGCAGGACCCCAGATACTTGCTGAGCAATCTGATGCGCTACTTCCTCCGGCAGAAATACCATGCCCTTCTGAGTGTCGAACAGCAGACCCAGGAAGATGAGGCTCTGAGATGGGGACAAGTCCGACTTGTCCAAGTTCACAATCCACCCGTGGTGAGTGAGTACCTGAATGCAGGTCTGAACCTGCCGGTGAAGAAGATCCGCAGACTCTGCCTTCAAAAGCAAGTCGTCCATGTGCGGAGTCACTCTCACTCCATCCCGATGAAGGACGGAGATCAATGCCCCCAGAACTCTTTGGAAAACCTGGGGAGCAGGTATCAGCCCAAAAGGTAGAGCTGAGAACTGAAAGTGACCCCTGGCACAGGCGAACCTCAGATACTGCCTGCTCGCTGGATGAATGGGGATATGTAGATACGCATCCTGTAGGTCCCGAGAAGCTAGGAACTCCCCTGTGGACATGGCGGCGATCACAGTGCGCAGAGATTCCTGATGATAGTGAGACTTCACCACAAAGGAATTGAGATCCTTGAGATCCAAAATGGGATGGCCCCCGCCATCCTTCTTGGATACCACAAAAAGGTTGAAGTAAAACCCCGAACCCATGTCCCCAGGAAGCACTGGCTCCAGGACCTCTTCGTCCAAAAGATCCTGAATAGCGCCTTCGAACAACCTCAGTTTCTCTGCATCCTGCGGAGAACGAGTGAGATGAAAACGAAGGGGGGGAAGGGAAAAGAAAGGGATCCTGTAACCCTCTGAGACCCATGGGTCCGACATGGATGCTTTCCAAACCCTGAGAAAGAGGTGGAGACATCCACACACGGCAGAGTGCGGACCCGGGTTCGGCGAGTCATGCTGAAGCAGGCTTGGAAGACTTGGACTTGGAGGCAACCTTGGGCTTCCAGGACTGCTTGGGCTTGGAGGAGGGGTGAGGATCAGACGGAACTGTCTTGAAGGATGAACGTGCCTCCGCCTGAAAGGAACGAAAGGACCGGTAACGCTTAACCGGCATCTTTTTCTTGAAGACCAACGGCAAATGGGTACTCTTACCTCCAGTAGCCTCACTGATCAGCTCCTTGAGCTCAGAACCAAACAGGGAAGTTCCCTGGAAAGGCAAAGAAAACAAAACCTTTTTAGATGCAGTGCCAGCTGACCAAATCTTAAGCCAAAGTGCGCGCCTGGCCACCACAGAAGAAGTGGAGGCCCTAGCCATCATGCGGACAGCATCAAAGGCAGCATCAGAAACATAGTTCTGCACTTCAGAAATATTGGCAAGCAAACACAGCTGCTCTGAAACCGGCGCATCCTGATGGACCGCCTTGGTGAGTTGCTCAGTCCAGACCGCAATGGCCCGGTTAACCCACGCCACAGCAAAGGTCGGTCGCATAGCAGTGCCAATAGACGCAAAAATAGACTTGAGGCAAACCTCCAACTTTTTATCCGTCCAGTCCTGCAAGGCAGAAGCATCAGAAACAGGCAAAGCAGTTGATTTAGACAGTCTAGACATAGGAGCATCCACCGTGGGAGGATGAACCCATTTAGCCAGTTCAGCCTCAGAAAAGGCATAAAGTTTAGCAAACTTTTTTGAGACTGAAGAAGACTTATCAGGATTCTTCCAAGCATCGGAAACCAAACGTTCCAGAGTAGGGTTAGGAGGAAAACAAGTAACACCTTTTGCCGGTTTCTGAAAGACATCAGTTGGGTCAGAGGGAACCTCTTGACTCAAGGGAAGGTTGAGGGTGGACAGAACAGCCCGAATTAGGCCCTCTGCAGAAAAATCAGGGTCACATTCAAAGGGGTCACCAACAGACCTGGTAGACTCAATAACAGTACCATCCTCACCATCAGAATCTAGCAACAATTCTTCCTCAGAAGAATCAGACATGTGAGGGGCCCCCTGTGGTTTAGGCAGGGAGGTCCTGATGGTAGAGGGGGTCTGCCATAACTGCAGTGCTCCCTGTACCTGAGAGGGAAAGAGTTGAAGAGTGGACCTGAGATCCCTAGTTGCAGCCTTGAACTCTTTCACCCAAGCTGGCTCTATAGCATGACTGGAAGGCCCTGGGTTGCTGTCAGGACCTTCTGAGCATGCTGGGCATAAATGACCAGAGAATTCCCTAGGCAGGCCTGAATGACAGGAGGAGCAATGCGCAATGGGGGAAACTGAAGCCCCAGCCTCCTTAGTCTTAGGTCTAGTCCCAAGCTCCAGCGGAGTAGACATACTCACAGTGTCAGATATACCCCACTGACAGAAATCACCCAATTAAAGTGTGAAAGATTAACGATTCACCCCAGAAACGTTTAAAACTAAACTTATCTGGCAAGCGAAGGGTTAATCAGCGGAGGAGAGGAGAAGGTCCGGTCCCTGCGTAGTATACTCGATGAGAAGAACTCACAAAATGGCTGCCGCGACGGGAGCCAATCAGAAAAAAGGGAACGAAGCAAACGCTCATGGGAATAGTAGTTTTTCTCATAAAGTACCCCAAAACAGTGCCCGAAGCCCCCCAAGTCACCCAACACACTTGACTAGTGAACCGGATGAAAGAGCAAGGGAAGACAAACAAAATGAGCCCACTCTGAGATCGCTAGGTGGAGCGGTTCCAGAGATACGTCCCACACAGTGTAAGCGCATAGAGAGTAAAGGAACAATGGCGGCTATGCGGTAACAGCGAACATAAAATTTAATAAAATTAATCCCAAGAATAAAAAGGTTAAAAGTACATATGTAACACATGTACATGAGGAGAAAACACTATCCCATAAAGAAAGTATAAGAAAACCCCTAATAAACGTGTCAAACCAGCAGACAAAGGGTTAAAATGTCACAGACTGCTCCAAAACTCACAGACAAACACCCATATACAATAAATAAGTATATATATATATAAACACCCAATGAGTGCCGGAGTGCGCAATGAGAACTCCCAAATACAAGCCCAAAAAGGGACACTGTGGGACAAGTGGACCTTCAGCACTCAAAGTGTGGCTCACCTTTCTGCAAGTCTTCTGTCTTCAGGTCACCATGCAAAGAAAGTATTACCCCAAAGGATAATCCCCCAGGGAAGTACTTGAAATCAAGCTGTTCCCCCATCAGGGCTTAAGGTCCACTGGAAAATCCCTGGACACTGACCTAGCCACTTTGGAGAGGCCATTTGTCAGCCATGGTAACCCGCCTAATGGTGATATTCCATATTTGACAGAAAAATAACAAAATACTAAAACTGAAGAGAGATGTTCTCCACCTGGTGGGAACACACCCAGGAACAAATCATTTTGGCATCAAGCTGACTGGGAGCAGCTAAGGAGGGAGGGGAGGCTCCACCCCCTGCATACATTTGGAGAAATGTTCCTGCCTACTTAAAGGGGCAGATCACCTCCCAGAGTTACCAGTAACCTGTATTGGATGACAGTGAAATATAGTTTTATTGTAGGAATAGTGACTGGTATAAGAAGGTTGCCATTTTCCTGATACAGACTGTCGTTTATAATTCATATGTAATGTTTAAATTGGCAAACCCCAGTCAAAAAAAATCACTTTTTTGCAAATCCAAATGCATGTCATTTCTCCTTTTTGGTTTGAAGGGGCAACAGCAGTTTTACAGTAGAGACCAGGCTTAGGACACTATGCATTTAAAATCCCCCAACCCCTCAAAAGAGTAAACCACAGAAACGCTGCAGGGTGTGCTACTCCAATGGCAAACAGACAGAAACCACCTTCTACTGTCTTGATTGCCCTGCAAAACCTGGGCTCTGTATTGGTGACTGCTACAAGCAGTATCACGTACATGCAATGCAGTAATTGTGTAATTTAGTTATTTGGCTATGCTTTCCCCCTGAAATATCCTGCCCCCCCCAAAAAAAAACACATCCCTCCTTAGATCTAACACTACGAAAATATAATGGGAACAACCATGTTTTTTCCATGTCTGAAAATGGAAACAAGCATGTTCTCAACTGAACCCAGTAAATCCCCCATTTTACCATCAATCTCTCGTAAAACTTTATTTAAATTTAAAAAATCAGCATTTTTCACGCTTCAAATCTACATCGAAATTGAAATCTAAGTGTGAAAAACACTGATTTTTTAATCATCAATCCCTCGTAACACTTTATTTAAATTAAAAAAATCAACTTTTTCACACTTAGATTTCAATTTTGATGTAGATTTCAAGCATGAAGGACGCTGATTTTTTAATTTAAATAAAGTTTTATGAGGGATTGATAATTAAAAAAATAGGATTTTAGTCTTACCTGTTAAATCCTTTTCACTTAGTCCATACAGGTCACTGGTACAATGGGAGGCGTCAGTCCCCTTTAAGTAGGCAGGAACATTCTCTAAATGTATGCAGGGGGGTGGAGCCTCCCTTCCCTCTTAAGGTGACTCATCCAGTCCCGCCCCCAGAATTGTTTGAGAACGAAGTAGACTAGATAGAAGAAGGAAAGAAGACTCCTGTGAGCATACCCCAAAGGTCTCCCACTGAATGCCACAGGAGAGCCGAGCATGGTCTCTTGACAGGGTGGGAGACCAGTGACCTGTATGGACTAAGTGAAAAGGATTTAACAGGTAAGACTAAAATCCTATTTTCACTGTCGTCCAATACAGGTCACTGGTACAATGGGATGTACAAACATTGAGCTTTCCCAGAGGCGGGAAGAAGGCAAGGACCAGGCGCAAGGCACCCAGAGACACCAGGACCACCATGAACCTAATGGTCAGAGGTTCCAACAACACGGAAGTGTCAACGGACACCAACTAGGGGTAAAACAGACCCCAGAAACTGGTACACAGCATACTGAACTAGAGCCCACAGAGCTCAACAGTAAGGAATCACTGAGAACTACAGAAGAAGAAGGCCCTAGACAGCGAAACTGCCTCCAGGACCTTCCTCCCAAAGCTGGCATCAGTAGAGGCCAGCACATCCGCATGGTAGTGCACCGAAAAGGCGTGTACAGAAACCCAAGTGGCCTCCCAGCACAGCTGGTCAGCACGTGCTGGATTCTTGTAGGCCCAAGAGGCCCCAAGTGACCTAGTAGAAAGAGCAGTAACCCGAAAGGGAACACGCTTATTCCTCAGTTCGTAAACTTACGAATAGTAGACCTATCCAAGATGCAATGATTACCCTGGATGCCCGTCCCCCTGCCCTAGGACCCTCAGGAATGACGAACAGAGCGTCAGACTTCCTAATGGACTCAGTGCGATGAACATAAAACTTAAGACAACGCACAACATTCAACAAGCGGAGATTCCACTCCGTGTCAAAGGAAGGATTAGGGCAGAAAGAGGGCACCACGAGATCCTGATTGATGGGAAACTCTAGACCACCTTAGGCAAGAACTCCGTATAAGCACGAAGCACGGCTTAATCCTTGTCGAACACTAGATAAGGTGGTTCACAAGACAGAGCCTGGAATTCCGCCACCCGGCGAACTGAAACAAAAGCCAGAAGGAAGACCATCTTCCAAGACAAAAGTGTAAAGGAATAGTAGCCAAGGACTCGAAGGGGGGCGCTGAAGAACCCCCGAAACCAAATAAGGTCCTACGGAGGAGCTGGACTCCTAAAGGTAGGACGACCATAAGCCACACCGTGGAAGAGAATCCTGACATCAGGAAAAACAGCAAACGCTCCTGGAAAAAGACAGAGAGCACCGAAGTCTGGACTTACAGAGAACTCAGACTGAGTTCCGTATCGAGACCGTCCTGCAAAAAGGCCAGGACAGTAGGAAGAGGAAAAGCATGAGACAGATCCCTGTCAGCACACCAGGACACAAGGTCGACCAGACTCAGCAATAGATCTTGGAAGAAACGGGCTGAGAAGTGCGCAGCATATTAGCCGCCACAGCAGGAGAAAACCCCTGTCATCCCAAAATCGAGGATTCAACATATAGGCCAACAATTTGAGCCGAAGAACATAGTCATCCACAGAGAACCCTGTAGAAGAAGAAGAGCTGGACAAGAGGAGAGCCAAAATGACACCACCACGGATAGGGTCAAACCCCCAGATACCATGGTTGACAATGTCAATCCAGAACAATCGAAAACATTGGACAACATACAATTACAATGTCCGTAACACCCATATTAACATAGGGAGAGAAGAAAGATGGCCAGAGAGGACGTCCAAGGAAGGACATTGCATCAGCAACAGAATTAAGGAGTCTCTCAACATAGAGCAAAACGGCGTAACCTTCCTGTTGCGTCCCATTGCCAGCAGATCCACTGGGGAATTCCCCATCTCAAACTAGGAGACGAAACACATCCCAATGCAGGTCCATGTTCCAATGTCGACTGCGTGACGACTGAGGAAGTCTGTCAAGACGGTGTCCACTCCTGGAATGAGCACTGCAGAATGACAGGAACAAGAACCTCTGCCTAGGACAGAATGGCCTAGACCTCTAACCATGTGGCGAGACTTCGTGTCCCTCCCTGACTGATGAAATAAGCCACTGCCGTGGCATTGTTGGACTCGTCCACCAGGTGAAGCACACGAAGATGGAAAGAAGGGACTCCTTTATGAACCACTTCCCCTGGGCGCTAAAACGACCCAGAACAGTTCCCCAGTCCAGGAGGCTGGCATCCAATAAGACCTCGGTCCAGAGGGAAGTAGAAAAGATCTACCCAGTAGGAGATGGAAAAGGCCCAACCACCTACTCCAAGCTCAACTCGACCTGAGGAGAGAGAGCGTTAGCTTCAGAAGATCTGATCGGACCTCCATATTACAAACCTCGAGGTTCCCTGGCGTGTACCATGGCAAATGGAACCGCCGCAATAGTGGAGATGAACCACCCCACCAGAGAAATAACCTCAAGGCCAGTATCCGATTGCGGGATAGGATCATAGGATCCTTCGAGTAAGTTGATGGTTACCTGGTCCGGTAGAAAAACCATGGACCTCCAAGATCGAACAGAAGACCCAGGAGGTGAAACAGAACAGGGTCTAACTAACCCTATTTCACAATCCAACCATGAAAAGAAGGAACAGAATACAGGCCTGGACCTGCTGAAGAAGAAGAAGGCCCACAGCTGATGCTTGCGTAAGGCAAGTGGTCCGTGAAGAAGAAGTGTGATGCCATCCTGACAGAGGACGGATATCAAGACCCCCAGCCCCGTCGAAAACCTGGGGCTGATGACAGACCAATGGAAGGCCACAACTGAAAATGACCTCTGGTGCAGGCAAACCCAAATACTGCCTGCTCTCTAGAAGGACTGGGAAGTGCAAAGCGCATCCTAATGTCCAGAGGAGCTAGAAACTCCCCCGCAGCGATACTGTGAGCAGGTACTCCTGACGATAAGGAGACTGCACTACAAAGGAATTAAGATCTTTCAGATCCAAAATGAGGCGACATCCAACAATTATTAATTGTTGTTGGTCACCACAAAGAGGCTAGAATAGAATCCTGAACCCCTGAACGCAGGGGGGACCTATTCCAGGACATCCTTGCCCAGAGAACCGGAAAAGCTTCTTCAAAAAGACGGCTACTCTCGTTTACCTGAGGAGAACGAGAAGATAAAGGCGAAAAGGTGGGAAGGAAAAGGGATCTAGTATCCCTCAGACACCACCAGAAAGGCTCACAAGTCCGACACTGAATCATCTCACGGTGTCGAAAGACATTCCGAAGCAGTCACGAAATCCTGGGTTTGTAAACAGCCTAGGGCTGCAATTGCCTCATGTTCTGGGAGGAACGCGGAACAGATAGAACCACCTGGTTCGTTGAACGAGACTGAGAGAAAAGGAACGAAAAGACCGGTTACACGTAAACGGCAACCCTTATATTTATTTATTTGTTTTGAAACCAAGGGTAGAAGAGGCACTAACCCCTAAAGCCCTTTAATCAATTCCTTAGTTCGGAAGCAAACAAGGAAGTACCCTCAAAAGGCAAAGAAACGAAAACATTCCTGGAAGCAATGAGAGCAGATCAATTTCAAGTCAAAGCGCATGCCAAACCACCACAGAAGTAGTGGGGGCCCTTGCCCGGCATCAAGGGCAGGAGCAGAAAAATAGCTTTGATCTAAAGAGACAATAGCAAGGAGACACAATGACTCCGAAGTAAGCGCCTTCTGACAGACCTGCAGTGGGTTGCACAGTCCAGACTGCAACAGCCCGGTCAACCCATGCTACAGCAAAGGCTGGAAGCATAGCGGACCAAAAGAAGCGAAAATGAGCCTGAGGGGAACCTCAGTTACCTGTCAGTCCAATCTTGCAGCGTCAGAAACATGTAGACAGTAAGTGGAGACAGTCTAGATATGGGTGCGTCCACGTTAAGGGAATGAACCCATGTAGCCATATCTGTTTGAGAAAAGGGAAAAGGTTTAGCAATATTCTAGACACTGAAGAGGACTTGTCTGGTCCATGTTCAAGGGGCTTTACAGGCACCTGAAAAACATCAAAGGGAACAGAGTGAACCTCCTGAACCGATGGAATGTTGAGAGTGGGTAATACAGCCCTGATCAGGCCCTCAGTAGAGGGTTCAGGATCAGCTACAAATGGGTCCCTTAAGAGACCTGAAAGATTCCAAAGGAGCACCAATCCTCAACATTCCAAACTAGCAACAATTCTTCCTCAGAAGAATCTAATCAGGTGCTCCCTGAGGTTGAGGCAGGGAGGATCTGATAATCGAGGGGGTCTGTCTCAACTGAAATGCCCCCTGAATCTGGGATGCAAAGAGCTGTAAAGAGGACCCAGTTGCAGCCTTAAACTCTTGCACCCAAGCTGGCTCAATAGCATGGCTGGAAGGCCCTGGGTTGTTGCCAGGATCTCCAGCCTGCTGGGCAGAAATTACCAGAGAACACTCTAGGTAGCCCTGTGTGACAGGAAGAGCAGTGAGCAATGAGGTATACTGAACCCCAGCTTCCTTAGTCATAGGTCTAGTCCCTAGCTCCAGCGGTATAGACATTCATACATTGTCAAAATAACCAACTGTACAATGAATCACCCAATTGTAGTGTGTAAGATTGATATTTCACCCCAGAAACGCTAAATATAGACTGTTCTGGCAGGCGAAGGGTCAATCTGCAGAGGAGCAAAGGATTGTCCAAGCGCTGTATAGGATACTGATTGAGAAAAGTGCCCAAAATGGCTGCCGCGACGGGAGCCAATCAGAAATTAGGCGCGAATCGACCGTTCATGGGAAATGTAGTTTTTACCAAAAAGTACCCCAAAACAGCGCCCGAAGCCCCCCAAGCCCCCCAACACACTTGAACTATAAACCGGATGATAGAGCAAGGGTAGACAAGAAACATGAGCCCTCTCTGAAGTTGCTGTGTGAAGCGGTTCCAGAGATACGTCCCAAACAGTGTAAGCCCATTGAAAGTAAAGGAGCAATGGCGTCTGTGCGGTAAAACGCGCCATAAAGTCGCAGTACATAATTTTTAATAAAAGTAACCCCCAAAGGGAAAAAGGTTAAAATACATAGTAAACACATGTACATCAGAATAAAACACTACCCTATAAAGGAAGTGTCCCAAAACCCCTTATAAAACTAGTCAAACTAGCAGAGAAAAGGTTAATATGCCATATAAACTGCTCCAAAACCACAGACATACACTTATGTATACAATATATATATATATATACATAAACACCCAATGAGTGCTGGAGTGCGCAATGAGAACTCCCAAATGCAAGCCCAGTTAAGGGACACTGTGGGACAAGTGGACCTTCAGCACTCAAAGGGTGGCTCACCTTTTCCTGCAGATCTTCTGTCTTCAGGTCACCAGTGAAAGAGGAGTACCTCAGAGAGGAATCCCCAGGGAAGTTACTTGAAATCAAGATTATTCCCTCTTCAGAGCTTAAGGTCCACCAAAATGCTCTGGCTACTGAAACTAGCCACTTTGGAGAGGGCATTGTCAGTCCTGGTAACCCACCTAATGGTGGTATTCCATATTTGACAGAAAATAAAAAAGAAACTAAACTTGATTGAGAGATGTTCTCCACCTGTGTGTCTTACACAGGAACAAACAATTCTGGGGGCGGGACTGGCTGAGTCACCTTAAGAGGGAAGGGAGGCTCCACCCCCCTGCATACATTTAGAGAATGTTCCTGTCTACTTAAAGGGGACTGACGCCTCCCATTGTACCAGTTACCTGTATTGGACGACAGTGAAATCAGCGTTTTTCACACTTAGATTTCAATTTCAATGTAGATTTCAAGCTTGAAAAACGCTGATTTTTTTAACTTAAGTAAAGTTTTACGAGGGATTGATGGTAAAATGGCTAAGTAAAAATTTGAAAACATGCCTAAAATGAAAGCCTGGGGTGTCTACTTTCCAAAAATATACACTTTTTGGGTGAAATCTTAGAATGGAGCACTGTTACACAGCCTCAAATGAGACATGGCACCAGTTAAGCAAACTGTGAAAATTCAATGTTTGTTCAAAACTTGGCCTGTAGCTCCCCAAAACCTTGAAAAACTTATACATATGGGGTATTGCCATACTCAGAAGAAGTTGCTGAGGACTAAACAATGCATTTTTAAAAATCTTCACCTATCCTGTACTTCTAATTCATGTCAACATTGAAACCGAAGTGTGAAAAACGCAGAATTTTTTTACTTACATAAAGATTTATGAAGGATTGGTGGTAAAATGGCTGCGTAAAAAATTTGAAAACATGCCTAAAATTAAAGCCTGGGGTGTCTAAATTCCTAAAATATACACCTTTGGGGGGAAATCTTAGAGTGGAGCACTGTTACACAGCCCCAAATGAGATATGGCACCAGTGATGCAAGCTGTGAAAATTCAAAGTGTAAAACTGGAAACGTGCATTTTCCAATTTGGGCCCCGTAGCTCCCCCAAACCTTGAGAAACATATGCATATGGGGTATTGCCGTACTCAGAAGAAGGAGCTGAACACTAAACAATGGATATTTTTAAATTTTCAGCTATCTTGTGCTTGATATCAACAGTAATATTGAAATGTAAGTGTGAAAACAGCAAAGAAACAAAATATTGCCACCATTTTGAAAAACATTTCTGGAAAAATAGCTGCATAAAAAACTCAAAAATTCTCCTGATTATTTACCTTATGTTGTGTAGTTTTCAGAAACATATGCCTTTGTGGGACATTTTTGGTTCTGGCACCGTCAACTAAGCTATGATGCTCACATGCCAATTGTTGACAAATTACAAATTGGAAATAATGGCAGCCATCTTGTAATATTTACCTTGTAAATGTGAGGAAGGGATTGAAATACTAGGTATATGGGGTATTCTTATATTCAGGAGAAGCAAATGAATATATTTAGGGGTATTTTTTGTCATGAACTAATTGTATGCAAATCATGACAGGAAAATATAAGCAAAATGTTATTTTTTTGCTCTTTTTTTCTATTTTAATCTAATTAAACGATGAGGTATTCATATAATTGGGGTATCAAAAGAAAGCCCTACTTGTGCTTAAAAAACAGCATATAAATTGTGTGGGTGTACAAAGGGAATGAAAGAGAAAATATGATTGAACAAAGACAGAGTCAAAAAAGTCAAAATTGCTCCAGTACTTAAGTCAAATCTAACTAAGATTTTCCCGGTCCTTAAGGGGTTAAAATATCATCTATAGTGTGGTATATGATCTTACTTCATCAAAAGAGTTGCACCGACTAAAACTAACTGAAACAAACATTAGCAAATGATAAAGCTCAGATGCACCCTGTAGAAAGATTTATGTAAAATGTCTTACTGAAAATACATTTCTTGTGTTTGAAAGTGAAGTAATGTAACAGAAGATTCCACTTCTTCATTTCTTCATCAGTAGTGTCCCCATGTTAACTCTTTGAATGCAGTCAAGGGTTTAAGGGAATACCTGATGGCATTTCTTTTTTTCCTACTTTGTAGTTGTGATTAAAAAATGTAGGATATGCATTAATGACACTGAAATTAACCATATGAGTGCCAGCTGGGTACGGAAAGCATTCTGTACCACTCTGGCACTCAAAGGGTTAATGTATTGCTGTAAACGGCCACATCAGGATGAATACCTACACGGCAGGGAAGTTTTCATAATGAAGTGCTCTACAGGTTAAGCATAAATTGTATCTGGCATTCGTATAAGTGACATTAAGAAAGTAATAATTTTACTAAATTGTGTTAGGCAAATACAACTGTCATTTCCAGTACAAAACAACAAGAGCTTTGGGATATCACACATGACTAATAGTTCCCGGTAGGGGCCCATGTGTAGAAATATAACGTCTCCTTCTTATAGAACGTCACACAGTGCATCCTAGTAATGGACATAACAGTCACTTGGCAGAGCAGTGGACAGCCATTCATAGTGATACAGAGCCGCGCTACAACTCTCTTATTTGGATATCGATCTATGCACCTGTTTTATTTGGATATTGAGCGATCACAGACATCGTTAGTGAAAGTAAGTAAGCACATTTTATCCCCTCTCTGGCATTTAATAACTTTAGTCTTAAAGTAAACGTACCCCAGGATTCATTATATGTACACTTATCTATCCTATATAATAATTCGCTAAATCGTGTGTAACGCCGCGACAGGCGCAGTAGACACTGCTGCATGTGCTGCAGTCATGCGCAGTAGAGACTGCCCGCGCCGCGGCTGATACAGAGAGCCCAGGTCTGTATCAGTCGCGGCGCGGGCAGTCTCTACTGCGCGTGACTGCCCCACGACCGGGTGGCTGTGACACTGTGGCCCGTGTAACGGGCTGTTCAACTAGTATATATATATATAAAAGAATAAGCCTCATTGCATAATTTATGGTACCTCACACACAGAACATAATTTATGTCTCCTCAGAAAACAAACACACATTGAACAGAATGCCTCATTACATAATTTATGTCTCATTAAGAGACACAACTCCTATTGGGTGAGTCAATGGGGAAGTTACTGCTCCCATTGGGTGCATGATTATCATACAGGGAGTTGGCCCAACCGCTCCAGCCCACCCCCCACTAGCCAAGTGACTGAAAAAACAAAATGGCTGCCACTCGCTCCTACACCACAGACACAAACACACACTCATACAATCAAACACACACTCACACACTCTCACTCACACCCTCACTCCCACCTTCACTCACACACACTCACTAACTCTCACACACTCACTCACTCACACTCTCACTCCCACACCCTCAATCGCACTTCACACTCACACCCTCAATTACACACCCTCACATTCACACCCTCACACACCCTCAATCACTCACTGACACCCTCACTCCCACCCTCACACTCACTCCCTCACTCACACTCACCCTTACTCACACCCTCACTTACACTCTCACTCACACCCTCACTCACTCTCATTCACACTCACTCCCTCACACTCACACCCTCACTCACACACTCACACCCTCACATCCTCACTCACTCTCACTCGCAGCCTCACACTCTCACTCACACCCTCACTCTCACTCATACCCTCACTCACACCCTCACTCACACCCTCACTCACACCCACACTCACACCTTCACTGACACTGTCACTCACTGTCACTCACACTGTCACTCACTCACACCCTCACTCACACACCCTCACTCACTATCACTCACACCCACACTCTCACTCACAGTTTCACTGATACTCACAAGCAATCACTCACACGTACTCACACACAATCACTCACATGCAATCACTCACACACAATCACTCACACACTCACTCTAGCACTCACTCGCACTTACTCACACTCACTCACACCCCGGGAACCAGCACAATCCACCTTACACCATAGTATGTGCAATTACCACAGGCATTTCAACTACATGAATGAATGCCACAGTGGAGGCATAAGTACAAACACAAACTCATTACAATGACACATAAGTTACCCCCTTATGACTCACTTCTGTGTGTGTGTGTCTCTGTGTGTGCCTGTGTGTTTCATACTGTGTGTGTTGCATGTCTGTATCACACTCTATGTGTCTGCATGTTGTGCATTGCATTTATGTGTCTATAAGTGTGTCACTCTTTATGCATCTCAGTGCATGCGTGTGCATTTGCGTGTGTGTCTCTGTATGTTTGTCTTGCAACGTGTGTGTGCATTAATTCCCTATATAGCCGGACGGGCAGCGCCGTCCCACATTGCTAGTAACAATATAAAATAGTGGACTCTCAGACACTTTCGGGAAAACATAGGAATTTAACAGGTCTTATTATTCACGGATAAGAACATTGTAGGCGGAGGAGAAGCAGACTGATACCGCCCCCACCATGGGTCACTCCCCTCTGTATGTCCCTGCTGTCACACCTGTTATTTCATCAAAACAGTTGTGCTCCAACTAAAACTAACTGATACATTTCAACTGATAAAGCTCAGGTGCACCCTGTAGAAAGCTTGTCTTTTTCCAACTTTGTTGTAGTTGTGGTTAAAAAATGTAGGATATGCATTAATGACACTGAAATGAACCATATGAATACCAGAGGGATACGGAATAAGTTCTGTACCACTCTGGCAGTCATATGGTTAATTTCAGTGTCGTTAAGAAAGTAATATTTATGATGCTAGACAAATACAACTGTCATTTCCAGTACAACACAATAAGAACTTTAGGATATCACACATGACTATTAGTTCCCGGTAGGGGCCCATGTGTAGAAATATAACGGCTCCTTCTTATAGAACGTCACACAGTGCATCCTAGTAACGGACATAACGGTCACTCGGCAGAGCAGTGGACAGCCATTCACACTGATACAGAGCTGCGCTACAACTGTCTTATTTGGATAGCGAGCTATAACTAAACCTGTTATTTGGAGATCGATATATACACCAGTTTTATTTGGATATTGAGCAATAACAGACATCATTAGTGAGACTAAGTAAGCATATTTATCCTCTCTTTGTAATTTAATGATTTTACTTCTAAAGTAAGCGTACCCCATGATTCTTTATAAGCACACTTAGCACCATATAAATAAGACTTTCACATACTTTCGGAGAAACATAGGCACTTGACAGGTCTTACCATTCACGGGTAGGATCCTTGTAGGAGTAAAAGAGGCCGATTGATACCGCCCCCACCATGGGTCATTCCCCTACGCATGTCCCTACTGTCCCACCCATTGCAGTGTGTATAATCTATCCGGAGGATCGGTGCCTCTACTATAGCAGTGTATTACCGACTGGTTGTTGTTGTGATGGGATCTCCGGGTGATGAGTTGCCCATGTCTGTTTGGTGTGTTGCAGCCTGTAGAATAACACAACAGTAACTACATTGGCCTTGGGTTATGTGTGATAAATCCTTTCATAACCGGAGGGATTGTACAGCGTGTTGTGCACATCTGGACCTTAACCCTCTGAGTGTCAGTTATCCAGTACATTGCAAAGAAGTGTGTTGGGTACCCCTCTGGCTCTCAAGAGGTTAAACGGTGAAACTAAGGCCTTATGTACTTGTAGACCAACCCAACTTCAATATATGCAGGGAACACACTTAACTATTTAGTTGAATGGAAATTCTAACCATTTGAATGCTAAAACAGTTTCCAGTGCTGTGCTTTGCAATTGGTTGGAGATATCTAGTATTCAAGTGGTGAAAATCACCATTTAAATTTATGGTAATGTATATTTGCTTTCTGGTGAAGTTGGTATGTTCCAAACTGCATATCGTTAGTTTTTTTGCATCAAGGGCCTAGGGCCTTAACGCTTTGAGTGCCAGGTTGGTATCCAGTGCAATGCATTGATACACAATAACAAGTGTTTTGGAACTTTAGTACTCCAGGCACACCAGCAGTCATAGTCATTCTATCACTGCTTTATTACACAGGAGTTCTCAGTGCAGTGGCTCAGTTATTGAGATCAAGTTGTTAATTCAATGAGGGATATCCTGAAATACTGACCTTTTTATGTGTCCTGGGGTCTGGGGCTGTGCAAGCTAAAGAGCATTGCAAGCTAAAGAGATTCAGTCTTGTAGCAAACCAACTGCATTATACAGTATCTCACATAAGTGAGTACACCCCTCACATTTTTGTAAATATTTTTACTTTATCTTTCATGTGACAACACTGAAGAAATGACACTCTGCTACAATGTAAAGTAGTGAGTGTACAGCCTGTATAACAGTGTAAATTTGCTGCCCCCCTCAAAATAACTCAACACAAAACCATTAATGTCTAAACCTTGGCAACAAATCGGGAAATTGGGACCAATTAGCCATTTTCTGTCCTTAGTGTCATGTGACTCGTTAGTGTTACATGGTCTCAGGTGTGAATGGGGAGCAGGTGTGTTAAATTTGGTGCTATCGCTCTCATACTGGTCACTGGAAGTTCAACGTGGCACCTCATGGCAAAGAACTCTCTGAGGATCTGAAAAAAAGAATTGTTGCTCTACATAAATATGGCCTAGGCTATAAGAAGATTGCCAAGACCCTGAAACTGAGCTGCAGCATGGTGGACAAGACCATACAGCGGTTTCACAGGACAGGTTCCACTCAGAACCGGCCTCGCCATGGTCGACCAAAGATGTTGAGAGCATGTGCTCAGTGTCATATCCAGAGGTTGTCTTTGGGAAATAGACGTATGAGTGCTGCCAGCATTGCTGCAGAGGTTGAAGGGGTAGGATGTCAGCCTGTCAGTGCTCAGACCATACGCTACACACTGAATCAAATTGGTCTGCGTGGCTGTCGTCCCAGAAGGAAGCCTCCTCTAAAGATGAACAAGAAAGCCCGCAAACAGTTTGCTGAAGACAAGCAGACTATGGACATGGATTACTGGAACCATGTCCTGTGGTCCGATGAGACCAAGATAAACTTATTTGGTTCAGATGGTGTCAAGCGTGTGTGTAGGCAACCAGGTGAGGAGTACAAAGACAAGTGTGTCTTTGCCTACAGTCAAGCATGGTGGTGGGAGTGTCATGGTCTGGGCCTGCATGAGTGCTGCTGGCACTGGGTAGCTACAGTTCACTGAGGGAACCACGAATGCCAACATGTACTGTGACATACTGAAGCAGAGCAGGATCCCCTCCCTTCGGAGAAGTATTCCATCATGATAACAACCCAAACACACCTCCAAGACAACCACTGCCTTGCTAAAGAAGCTGAGGGTAAAGGTGATGGACTGGCCAAGCATGTCTCCAAACCTAAACCCTATTGAGCATCTGTGGGACATCCTCAAATGGAAGGTGGGGGAATGCAAGGTCTCTAACATCCACCAGCTCCGTGATGTTGTCATGGAGGAGTGAAAGGGGACTCCAGTTGCAACCTGTGAAGCTCTAGTGAACTCAATGCCCAAGAGGGTTAAGGCAGTACTGGAAAATAATGGTGGCCACACAAAATATTGACACTTTGGGCCCAATTTGGACATTTCCACTTAGGGGTGTACTCACTTTTGTTGCCAAGGTTTATTTTGAGGGGGACAGCAAATTTACACTGTTATACAGGCTGTACACTCACTACTTTACATTGTAGCAGAGTGTCGTCACATGGAAGATAAAATAAAAATATTTACAAAAATGTGAGGTGTGTACTCACTTATGTGAGATACTCTATATCTGCATACCTCCCAAGAGTCCCTCTATCAGAGAGATCTCCCTCTTTCCTATCTACCTCTGTTTAGGAGATCATCCTGTGTGTAATGTGTATAAAGAAGTGCATCATGTTGCTCCACAGCAATTAAATCCATTAATGTTTGTTTATATGTGTTTATAAATTAGTTTATCTTGCATTAACCCCTTAAGGACCGGGAAAATCTGATGTTGTTTTCCCTTAAGGACCAGAGCAATTTTGACTTTTTTGACTATGTCTTTGTTCAACCATATTTTCTCTTTAATTCCTTTTGTACACCCACACAAATTATGTACTGTTTTTTTAAGCACAAGTAGGGCTTTCTTTTGATACCACAATTATATGAATACCTCATTGTTTAATTTGATTAAAATAGAAAAAAAGAGCAAAAAAATTTTAAAAAAACAACATTTTGCTTACATTTTTCTGTCAGGATTTGCATACTATTAGTTCATGACAAAAAATACCCCTAAATATATTCATTTGCTTCTCCTGAATATAAGAATACCCCATATACCTAGTATTTCAATCCCTTCCTCACATTTACAAGGTAAATATTACAAGATGGATGCCATTATTTCCAACTTGTAATTTCTCAACAATTGGCATGTGAGCATCATAGCTTAGTTGATGGTGCCAGAACCAAAAATGTCCCCCAAAGGTATATGTTTCTGAAAACTAGACAACATAAGGTAAATAATCAGGAGAATTTTGAAGTTTTTTATGCAGCTATTTTTCCAGAAAAAAATTTCAAAATTGTGGAAAAATTTTGTTTTTTTGCAGCTTTCAAACTTACATTTCAATATTATTGTTGATATCAAGCACGGAATAGTTGAAAATTTAAAAATATCCATTGTTTAGTGTTCAGCTTTTTCTTCTGAGTACGGCAATACCCCATATTCATAGGTTTCTCAAAGTTTGGGGGAGCTACGGGGCCCAAATTGGAAAATGCGCTTTTCCAGTTTCACACTTTGAATTTTCACAGCTTGCATCACTGGTGCCATGTCTCATTTGGGGCTGTATAACAGTGCTCCACTCTAAGATTTCCCCCCAAAAGTGTATATTTTTGGAAAGTAGATACCCCAGGCTTTCATTTTATGTAAGTTTTCAAATTTTTTATGCAGCCATTTTACCACGAATCCTTCGTAAATCTTGATGTAAGTAAAAAATTCAGCGTTTTTCACACTTAGGTTTCAATGTTGGTGTGAATTTCAAGCACAGGATAGGTGAAGATTTTTAAAAATGCATTGTTTAGTGTTCAGCTCCTTCTTCTGAGTAAGGATATTTCAGGGGAGAAAAGTGGCCAAACAATAAAATAAACTTCACAGCACTACTGCATTGTGCCTTCATGGTATTACTTGAAGCAGTCACCCATGCAGAGGCCAGGTTTGGAAGGGCAGTCAGGACAGTAAGTTGGGGTTTCTCTCCGTATTCCCTTGCTGTAGCAAACCCTGCAGCGCTTTTGTGGATTTTTCTTTTGGGGGGTTGGGGAATTTTATAAATAAAATGTACTACTCCAGGTTTTGGGGGAACTATTTCTGTTGCCCCTTGAAACAAAAATTGGGAGATAAGATGGAGCTGATACTACAGAAAAGTAAGTTTTAGGGTGGGGTTTGCCAATTTGAAAATAAAAAAAGAATTGTAAGCTGCAGTCTGCATCATGTAAATGGCAACCTTTTTGTACCATGCCCTACACTTTCGCATGGTGAGGTACGGCTGCATGAGTTGATCACACAGATCAACTCCCCCCATGTTCCTGTTGTAGTCTTTGATGCAGACTGGCTTTCTTAGTACCCCCCTCCTGCCACGAACAGAGACTGCCACAGTTTTGTCCTCATGCATGGTGGACAGCATGTAGACATCTTTTCTGTCCTTGAACTTAACTGCCAGCTGCTCTTGTTGGCATAAAGCTGAGGACATCCCGGTTTTAAGTTTTTTTTCTACCAATTTAGGCATCTCCCTGCAATTGCACCTGACAGTGCCACAGGCCACGGTGTCAAAATAATAAAGTGACTTAAATAAAAGGGGACTGGTGTAATAATTGTCAACATATAAATGATATCCTTTATTTAACAAGGGGTAAATCAGATCCCAAACTATCTTCCCATTTATTCCCAGAGATTCGGGGCACCCAGGAGGATCAAGTTGGCTGTCCTTGCCCTCATGAATTCTAAAAGCCGGGGTGTAGCCTGTGGCACTTTCACACAATTTATAAAATTTTACACCAAATTTGGAACGCTTTGAAGGGATGTACTGCTTGAACCCTAACCTGCCTTTGTATTTCATTAGGGATTCATCTACACTAATTTCTTTTTGGGGAATATACACTTGGGCAAATGTTTTCTGTAAATGGTTTATTAGAGGCCGAATTTTGAACAGTCTGTCATACTGGGGGTATTCTTTTGGGAGGTACAGGGTATTATCACTAAAGTGCATAAAGCGCAAAATCATTTCGTATCTAGTCCTGATCATTGTTTTGGCGAATATAGGGGTATCATATATGGGTTTTTTACTCCAGTATGATTTAATACTTGGTTTTTTAACTATTCCCATTGTCATTGTAAGGGCCCAGAATTTCTAAATTCTAAAAGGTCTGTGGGATGCCATATTTCTTGCTTGGAAATGAATGCTGATGGGTTGGCGGCAATATATTGGTCTGCATATAAATTTGTTTGAGACACGATTTCCCCAAAAATTTTTTCCCCAAAAAATAAATCAGAAAACTGAACATGGGTAAATCCTGCCACATCCACTTGAATTCCTGGGTTGCCTGTGAATTCAGGAATTTTGGGCATAAATTGACTGGTGATACCCATTCATCAGCAGGAGTGGCAGTACTTGGGGCAGGTCTTGGGGCAGTACTTGTGGCAGGTCTTGGGGCATTACTTAGGGCAGCTCTTGGGGCTTTTCTTAGGGCAGCTCTTGGTGCAGTTGCTCGGGCAGCTCTTGGTGCAGTTGTTGGGGCAGCTCTTGGAGCAGCTCCTCTTTTTTTGACAGAAGGCCCTGCGTCATCACTACTAGAGCTCTCACTCTCAGAAAACTGAGTGACGTCAAAGTCTGACGCTGTGTCTGTGGCTTCAGAGTCAGACGCCAAATAGGAATACGCCTCTTCTAACGTATACCTCCTCTGCATCTTATACACCTACTCTAAACTAAATAAATGACTAACTTCTATAACTAACTATACCTAAACTTAAATCTATCCCTAAGCCTTACCCTAACACACTTAGTCCCTGGTCCCTGAACCTACCCAACCCAACTACCTATCTAAACTAGCTTATAATATAGAATAAAGTTTTTAATATTTTTTTTCCCTACACTACTCCTAAACTTAAATCTATCCCTAAGACTTACCCTAACACACGTAGTTCCTGAACCTACCCAACCCAACTACCTATCTACACTAGCTTATAATATAGAATAAAGTTTTAAATAAAAATGTTTTTTTTTTGGATTTTTTTTTCCCTACACTACTCCTAAACTTAAATCTATCCCTAAGCCTTACCCTAACACACGTAGTCCCTCAACCTACCCAACCCAACTACCTATCTAAACTAGCTTATAATATAGAAAAAAGTTTTAAATATAAATGTTTTGTTTTTTTTTCCCTACACTACTCCTAAACTTAAATCTATCCCTAAGCCTTACCCTAACACACGTAGTCCCTGTACCTACCCAACCCAACTACCTATCTAAACTAACTTATAATATAGAATAATTTTTTAAATAAAATAAACTTTTTTTGGGATTTTTTTTATTTTTTTTCCCTACGCTACCCCTAAACCTAAATCTAACCCTAAACCTTACCCTAACCCATGTATACCCTGAACCTAGCTAACCCAAGTGAACGATCTATCTAAACTATATATATATATATATATATATATATATTTATTTATTTATTTTTTCCTTAAACCTAAATCTAACCCTAAACCTTTCCCTAACACACGTCTACAGTAAACCTACCCACCTACCTACCTAAACTATAGCTTTAAATCAATTTTTATAAAAAAAAAAAAAAAAAAAATTTCAAAAAATACAAGGGGGATGGGGGGTGTCCCACAGATCAGCAAACACTGATATGCAGCAAATTGATCACTCCAAGAGTGATCAGATGGGGGGAATGTATTGATCACTGCAAACCAGTGATCAAAGAGTTAATTTTAGGGTTTTATTTCCACTTTTTCACACAGGAACGATGTGGCTCACTGGAACACGATCTGGCACTATGTCTCTCTGTCTCTCTCCACCTCAGCAGTGTGCAACATGGAGGGAGGCAGAGATATATGACAGGGACAGTATTTACAAATACTGTCCCTGTCATTCAGCATTTGCAACATGGGATTCGCTCATCAAGCGAATCGCATGTTGCAACAAAGTTTCTATTGGTTGTTTTTAAGTGTCCCGGTACTGGGACACTTAGTAACAAGCAGCCCGCGCTCTCCCATCGCTCCGTGCGGCCACGATGGGAGAGTTTAACCCATGACGGTGCAGGACCGTCATGGGTCCTTAACGGGATTGCAACCCATGACGGTCCTGCACCGTCATGGGTCCTTAAGGTGTTAAACCATTTACTCATTTACACAAAGAGGTGCCAGGAGGTCTTGAATAACATAAACATCCCACCAACACCAGCCATGTCCCCAGACACACCACCTAAATCAAGAGTGTTCCTCTTTGGCCATTTGAAATGTTGGAAGGTATGCATTTGAAGTTAAAATCCTGACACTCCCTACGGACTTAAATGGGAATTTTAACCCACTTAATGCTAAATAAGTCACAGCTTATTTCTTTCTATTGCCTTGGAGACCTTCATCAGGGTAAAAGCCCAACTGAAATGAATTTTACACATTTTATAGGATTTATTTGATTTATGAATAAGGCCTTTAGCCCTCTTATCCTAGGATTGTGTCCACATTTCACCCAGATTCCCTACTGAGTAGCTTAGGCTCTTAACTCCTAACCGCATGCTTCTGGCCCTCAAGGGGTTAACCACATAAAAACATTATGTTTGGTAGGATGACCACATGCCTCTAGTGTGGTAGGATGACCACATGTCTCTGGTCCTCAAGGGGTTAACCACATCAAAATAGTATAGTATGTGTGTTAAGGCGACTATATTTCCTCTCTATCATTCAGGTACATTGTAGAGAAGAGAGCTGCAGTGTACTTCTCTAGTGCAGCAGCATGGGTAGGATCCTCCTGTCACATCATATTACTGTGTCCTGTCATCATAGGATGTCAATTCACAAACTGCTTTTTGCCTGAGCACCACAAAGTTGTAATCACTATAGGGACAGACACAGTCAGAGACCATGTACTATACACATCTTGCCGTAAACTATATAGTACACAGTGTACAATATGTATAAATGCAATAGTGGTGCAATTCTGGGGCAAACCAATTGCACCATAGGAAACTAATATAAATTCCCATTAATTTTAATGTTGCTTATAATGTCTTACAGAGAAACATAGAATTTGACGGCAGATAAACATTCAGCCAATCTAGTCTACTCATTTTCCAACTGTAAAAAACCTCAACCTTTATTTGGTCCTTGGTCTTGTCTTATGTTCAAGGCAGCCTTATGCCTATTCCACGCATGCTTAATTTCCCTCACTGTATTTCACTTATCTACCACCTTCTCAGTGAAGTAAAACTTTCCTACATTAATAAGAATTAATAGCCTCTTGTACTAACATTTCTACTCCTTTTATTACTAGATATGCATTGGTGACATTTCTGGGATTAAATGTCTCTTTTAATCCATTGAGTGCCAGAGGGAAAAACACTGGACACTCCTGGTTAACCCCTTGAATGCTTTCTAATGGATTGGCGTCCTCTCAAGTATTCCAGTGATTTTAAAAACTGTTAAAATCAATGATGCAGTTGGTTACCTTCCATTGATTTAGATGTGATTTTAACACATTGAATACTAGAGAGATCTCCAGAACCTTGGAAAGCAAATAAGGGCTTAACCAATGGTTTCCAGTGGGGGCATGGGAGTGCGCGAGTGCATGTGTCCCTACTTACAAGCTTGAGTCTTGGAGGAATCCAGAGTCCTGCAGCTGTTGCTGGAAGTTCCAAGACAAGACCTAGTTGTTCCTCACCAGAGGGAGGGAAAATAAGACAAGCACTCTTAGGTGGCATGGCAAACCTGTGTCAACATGCCCCCCGCCCTCACTGAACTAGGTGCTGTCAGTGCAGCGTCCATGCATGCATCACCAGCCAGCCAGTGAGAAAGGAACATGACATATTTCCCTCCTCTCTCATTGGCTGGCTGGAAGTGTTTAATGATGAACACTGTTAACCCAGCCAGCCCATTGAAAGGTCCTAAGTGTTATGTATGTCCCACCTTCAAGATATGCAGTATGCTGAACTGCTGCTCTGCCCCACATCACAGCTGTGACTGTTGAGATACCCATATGAAGCAAGACAGTCCAGAGAGGGACAATCTTTAGTGAGCATAAGGAAAAACCTGAAAAACCTGTTATGGGCGGCAGGGTTTTCTTTATGCTCACAGTAAGAAGATTGTCCCTTGCTGTGAGCGGTCTGGTCCCAGGACCAGATTCCACATCTGAGGGGAGATGGTCTACACTAGGTAAAAGGGGCTGGAAGGTAATACTCTATCATTCAATTACTCTTGAATTACAACTCTGACAGTACTGTAATATCATTCTCTATGCAGGGCCAGATTTACATCTCAGGAGCCTGTAAGCACAGAAATCTGAAGCTCCCCCGCTTTGGCCATCTCCACTGGACACCTCCACAATGCTCCTAATCTCCACATTTCCCCCATCATCTCCATATTGCCATCGCATTGCCCCCCATCAGCTCCAACTTGTCCCCCATCAGCCTCATGTTACCCTCACATTGCCCCCACCATCTCCAAATTGCCCCTCATCAGCTCCACATTGCCCCCAACATCTCCAAATTGCCTCCCATCAGCTGCACATTGCCCCCACCATCTCCGTGTTGCCCTGACATTGCCCCCCTTCAGCTCCAACTTGCCCCCACCATCTCCATGTTGCCCTCACATTGCCCCCCCCATTGTACATTTCCTACCTCCCTGGCAGGAGATCTGTCATCTGTGCCTCCTTTGGCAGAGTCCTGTAGCTGCTGGAGCTCCCGCGCAGTCTCCTATTCAGGAATACAGAGCTCTGAGAGATGATGTCATCTCCCAGCGCTCTGCATTCCTAAAGAGCCAACGAGTGAGCTCAGCAGCTACAGGACTGTGCCAAACGTGGCACAGACCTGTCCTGCCAGGGAGGTAGGAAACAGACAAGGGGGGGGCATGTGAGGGTGACATGGAGTGGGCATCGGATGGGGGAATTATTGCTCTGCCACTGCGCAGCCATCGAGGTGGCTAATTTAAAAAATAAAAAAGAATCCCAATGGCAGGCTCCCCTTGGTGGTGTGCGCCTGTAGGCAGGTGCCTACTCTCCTTACGGCAAATCCAGCCCTGTCTCTATGGCTCAAATACTACGGCAATTAATTGGAGCTGCTGTTTTTGTGGAACAGTACTACCCCGTTAACCCTTTCAGTGCCATAAGTATGTGGAGTGCACACCTTTGTACCACTGAAAGGGTTCAAAACGAGGGAAAGGCAGAAAAACTTTACACACTTCCTCTGTGATTTGTTTTGTCTGTCATTCTCTTATGTCCCAAACAAATGTTTGGGAGATAGGAGAATGAAAGAGAGAAACCAAAGCAAAGAAGAGGTGTGTAAACTTAGAGTCCAGGGTTAACATCAAGGTTGTTGTGCCCTGGGCAAGAAAGGGGGTCCTGGGCAAAAATGTGTGGGCCTGTAATTTTGTATTGCCATTTACACGTTTTGGCTGGAACGGTCTATAGGAATATTATTTATAAATCTCTGATGGTGGGTGAAAAATATTGCCAGCCTTGCCATATAATACATCATACTCGATTAGTGTACTGTTACTGTACTGCTCACTTGTTAGTTGTTGATGTAGAGACAGGCAGTGAGTGACAATGTGAAGAGGGGTGACTGCTGACGACTCTCTGGGCTGGCTGGCTGCCTTCTTTGGCAGGCCACCTCCTCGCTTCTCTGCCAGTTCGCGCTCTCACTTGCTCGCTCCTCCATGCTGCCAGGCCCTGTGTGGTCACCCGCTCCGTTCAGTGACCATCTTCACCACATCACAGGCACAGCCAAAGAGAGAGTGTCCTGTCAACACACACCTCTCTCATTGGCTGCAGTGCATCGCAACATGCTAGGAAGGTACTGGACGGCAGGGCACATCTAAAGCCATTCGCACCTTGAATCATATTATATTGTGTTTTAAGATTGCCAACGGTGTGTGCACGGCACTGAGGCAGTAAAGGAATGACATATACTGAAAAACACTACGCACTGGGCCACAATATTCGGGGCTAGCCAAGGCTACAATTGGGTCTTCAGCTCCCTTAGCCCCCCTAGCGACACCCTGTAAAAAATGTAAGAATAGATAATGGTGCATTGGATGGGGGCAAAAATGCAGCAGTATGCACCTCCATTCTTCCAGAGGTGAGTTAGCGCATCCTATATAATAATTCGCTAAGTTCTGTGTAACGCACAACATGCGCAGTAGACACTGCTGCGCGTGCGGCAGTCATGCGCAGTACAGACTGCCCGCGCTGCGGCTGATCCTTCGGAGCGCCCAGCTCTGTATTAGCAGTGGCGCGGGCAGTCTCCGCTGCGAGTGACTGCCCCGCGACCAGCTGCCAGAGGCACTGTGGCCCGTGTAACGGGCTGTTCAACTAGTTGAAAATATTTGATGTCACTTTATTTTCATACAAGAGAGAGGCTTTGTTGGAAAGGGAGAGAGGCAGACACTTATGCGGGAGGGTAGGTTCAGGAGCAGCCTCATAACCCTTTGAGTGCCAGACGGGTAGGCACACACATTGCTTTGCCATTCCTGCAGCACTCAAAGGGTTAAAAGAGAATACTTGCGCTCTGTTTTCATGTTCTCCAGCTGTTCCACGCGTGTGTGGCAAGCAGCTGCGAGTCAGTGTATTCTTGAGTAGGGGGTGAGGCGGAGGCTTCTGCGGGAGTGTGGGCTCCGGTTACGACTGCAACAATAGAGAGGGCAAGCGACACAGAGGGGATATGGAGACAGGCACAACATAACGTTGGAAGGTAAATGACAACAGACAGATAAAAGGCAATTTGTAACGTGTGTGACTCACTGCGGAGATTTTCACAGGAACACCGTTAGGCCTTCAGCCCCATGCCATTCCTGTGAAAATCATGCCCCTGTGAATCTTGGAGCAATGTGAATGGTGGAAACATGCTATCTCCTCCTCCTGGGGGTATGGCATGTCTGGAGAGTTGCTGGTCACATGACCAACTTCTCCTTTATAGTATAACTATAAAATAGTGGTAGACTTATATGTTCGGTGCTATAAAGAAAACACGAACATAAGAAGGATGTTAACATATTAATAAATTGGTGCAGGGGCCCCAGTGGAAGCGGTATGCTATTCTCATTTGGAATAGTTCATTGTATTAATCCCTGGCATTGTAAAATCAGAGACATCATCAACACATATAGTGTTGCAAACCCAGGGGCTGGTAAATGGAGCCAACTAGGAATGGCAGCTTGTTACAGAGCTGGTGTTTTTGCACTTTTTGATCTCCTGCTCTTACTGTAGCAATGCAATAAACCAGAGGGCTGTGCAGGAAGTTAATATTTTTATTGATCCTTTCCCCTTAGCTCCCTGATTCTTTTACTGACATATAGAAGGTTGGAAGGACACATCATTACATATATTAACACCCTCAGAGATGCAAGTAATTAACATACTGATTTTAAAAATGTAATTCCCCACTGCCCTAATTATTCTGTAATTCGTACATAATTATCATATACTTTGGGGCTTTACAGATGCCAAATAGACGTGAGGCCACTTGTGGATGGTCTGTATGAGGCATGCAATCTCAACTAAATACATGTTTAGCTCTTTCGGTTACCAGTGATACAATCTCACCTGTGACAGGACTCATATCTTTGCCCTGTTATAAGATGTGCCAACTCTCATTCAGAAGCTGGCAGAATTGTTTCTATTGCATATTGTAAGTGGTTATGAATCTGAGTATTTGTATCACTGGTTCAGTTGAGAGAAATTAAAAGAAAAGTGGTAAGTATGCAGGGCCCTTACTGTATGTCCTTTTAATAAATGTGGAGAGATAGGGCTAGATTTATAGGCTCAAGTTAAACCAGCCGCTAAGTGAAAAAAGCACATCGCTCGCAAATAATAAATGAGTTACGGCAGATTCAATAGGTACTCTAAAAGAATAGCTATCGAGCATAGGCACAGCCAAAACAAGTAACACAAAACCCATTGTCTCTCATGTTAATGCACAACGTGCGGCCAAATCACCCGATAGCATAGCTCAAAACAACATGTAAGCTAACGGCTGCCGTTGGCTAGCAATCCTGATTGATGCAACAACAAATTCAAACACACAGCCAATCCCAAAGCCCCAAAGTATCCAAAAAGTTCAAATACACCTATATATAGCCAAAAATAACCGTTACTCACTGTCTGTTATCGAATTCTTGAGAGCTAGATATCAGGAACCAGGAGCGGAGGATAGTGATCAGTGAGAGGGAGACAGGAGCGTTCATTGGAGGTAGAGGAGTTTTTGAGTTTGGAGTTTGGCGAGCATTGCAAATAATTCTACACATATCACAACCTTTGCACATATTACATACACCCATACAAACACAAACACATACATACACATAGTCCTTTTTTTTATAACACCTCACACATTTTAAATTTTATTTTTACAGTTTGAATCTGTGAGTGAAAGTGTGTGACAGAGAGTGAGTGGATCTAGTGTGTCTGTGAGGGCCTGTGGGAGTGCCTGGGTGTGAGTGGGTGAGTGATGGCCAGGAGAGGAGGACAGGAGAGAGGGATGGGGAGAGTAGTGGAGGAGGAAGATTAGGAGGGTATCCCTGAGCAGAGCAGGGGTGGGAGAGGGAGATCCACAGGGCGGAGGGGACCTGGCCCACAAGAGCAGGCACACAGAGGACAGGGACAGAACCTGCAGCGGGACAAGGGGTAGTTGCTGGGAAGCACCCCACACAGTTAGGGTCAGAGCAGGCAGGACACTCCGGCTCAAAATCCTCTCATGCCGGAGCTGACGAGGGCAGGATCAGGGATCCGAAATATACAGAGGAGGAGAACACGGCTCTCATGGAGGCTGTCCTGGAGAGATAGAGTGTTCTCCACCCGACGGCGAAGGTCCCTGGCCTGTCAGCGAGGAGGAAGGAAGCCTGGAACCAGATCTGCAGCTGGGTGAACGCGGTGACTCCATGCAGGCGGGATGTGGGGTCCATCAAAAAGCGATTCGGCGACTGCCGGAGGGTGGTCAAGAACAAGCTGTCTGACATGGCCAAGCAAGCCCGAGGCATCGGAGGTGGCCTACCTGTCTCCATCACCTTCTTCGGGTGGGAGGAGATGGTGAGGCAGAACATGACCCTGACCCTGATCAAGGGGGTCGTTGGAGGAGCAGACACTGGGGAAGAGAGGAGCTTCCACACTACCGGTAAGTGCAACACTACATAAACACACACTACATAAACCAACACCAGCTGCACACACAGTCACACCTCAACACATGCCCATCATTCATCCATACAACTGCACCAACACAGCACCCTGAGGGTTAAAAAAAGGACACAACACCAGGACAAATGTCAAAGTCCAACTTGGGACAAACCTGTCAAAGTCCTAGTTCAACCCTCCTGTCGCTGTGCTCATCATACACAATACACAAACTGTGCTGTTCAAAATGTCATCTGTTAAATATCATCACTGTTCACACACAATGTCACCCATGTCCCCACAGGGAAGTCAGCACCTAACCCCTTGAGTGCTAGAGGGATCATCAATTCATCGATCAACAATGCTTTGGCAACCACAATGGGACTCAAAAAGCGATTCGGCGACTGCCGGAGGGTGGTCAAGAACAAGCTGTCTGACATGGCCAAGCAAGCCCGAGGCATCGGAGGTGGCCTACCTGTCTCCATCACCTTCTTCGGGTGGGAGGAGATGGTGAGGCAGAACATGACCCTGACCCTGATCAAGGGGGTCGTTGGAGGAGCAGACACTGGGGAAGAGAGGAGCTTCCACACTACCGGTAAGTGCAACACTACATAAACACACACTACATAAACCAACACCAGCTGCACACACAGTCACACCTCAACACATGCCCATCATTCATCCATACAACTGCACCAACACAGCACCCTGAGGGTTAAAAAAAGGACACAACACCAGGACAAATGTCAAAGTCCAACTTGGGACAAACCTGTCAAAGTCCTAGTTCAACCCTCCTGTCGCTGTGCTCATCATACACAATACACAAACTGTGCTGTTCAAAATGTCATCTGTTAAATATCATCACTGTTCACACACAATGTCACCCATGTCCCCACAGGGAAGTCAGCACCTAACCCCTTGAGTGCTAGAGGGATCATCAATTCATCGATCAACAATGCTTTGGCAACCACAATGGGACTCAAAGGGTTAACAAGACAACAAACAAGTCAATAGACCAACGATCACATGCTACACAGGGGACATTCACTAAGCGGTGTCAAAGAGATGGTGGCGACAAAGTAACCCTCACACACCCTCACTTCACCAATACCAGTGTTAGTCTATGGGAATATGCAAAAACACGAATCAAGTTGATAGGGTCCTATTGTACAGACTCCATGGAAAACACTGGAAATGTGGAAAGGAGATCACTGGAGAAGTCAGCGTCATGTTCATTTCATCAGTTCAACATCACCGCATACTGAATCACAAAAAGGGTGGATCAGGTCACATATCACAGTGTCCCAGAGAATAACTGGTTGTATGTGCAACACACAGGCTGCATACAATTCCCCAGAACTAAAGGTGGATGAAGTAGGCATTGGTGTTGTGGCTGCAATCATTTACTCTAACTTGAAATGACATATCCCACATCTGATTCCCACAAGGATCCACAGGGGTGCTGATGCCATGGATGGATGGTACACCAGTCACTGTTTGCTGGATACACATGGGAACCAAATATCAACCATTGTACATTGGTCACCAACAGGCCATGAATGATGGATAACTTGGATTGAGTACGGTTGCTTCCCGCAGAAGGATGGATGGGCTCATACACAGAGAAACAGGTCTCAATCAAAGATATCCTTCTCTACTGGCTTGATTGTTGCCCTCAGGATTCAACTGGAACACACAACACGGACAGGATTCTTGTCTAATTCATCAGTCTGTGACTGGCAGGGTGGTATCCCATGCATCACAATTTAATGCATACAATATCATCATGACAACCAGAGAGTCACCTGTTAAGTAATCCAAAATTGTGCACTGTACAGGATCAAATAAGAAGATAGGGTTGAATAACATATGAATCCCACTGCAGATCTATTTACAAGAGATATGGACGCTAACAAAAACAGTCAGATATGTACCTTTCAAATGTTTCAAAATATGTCCCAACACAATGTGAACACAGAGCTCAGTTCACTGGATGTGATTGCCTTACTGGCCAGATATGTGTACCCATCAAAAATTAACCTACATTGCTACCATCCAAATACACATACATAGCATATCCCACTCTACGTAGATGGGATATACGAGGTATGTTCATATGTATCATATCAATCCAATGTATTTTTGGATGGGTGCACATATACAGCTATTAAGCAAATCATAGGTACTGAACTGCTCTCTGGCTTCACATTTTGGAAGGATATTTTTGTATCCATATGAAGGGTACATATCCACATACATATATGACCATTTCTACTTGTGTGTAACTGTAATGGGATAGCAATGGGTAATGTCATCATGATGTAATAATATCATTGGCATCGTAAAAAGATGTGTCTCGATGCAAGTGCTATCCCTCCAACCCTCATGGTTATACAGATATTGCTCTATGTGATAGATGGAGATATCTGTCATTTGACCACATGGAGGCTCTTCAGCAGGGCCAAATTTGCAACATTTCGAGATAAATACCTCTTTGGAATGGTCCACAGAATGTGCTTGCAAACCATGCACACTCTGTAGACCATTCCAATTAAGTATTGTTCTCGAAATGGTGCGATTTTGGCTCTGCTGAAGAGCCTCTGTGTGGACAAATGACTGAAATCTACATCTGTCACAGACAGCAATATCTGAATAACTGTGAAGGTAGGAGGAATAGGACTAACAGCGAACAACATCTGTTTTCACAGTGCCTACAATATATATTAACCTTTGCTATCCCCTTGAAGGGATAGCCATCCCTAAAAGTTGTAAAGACAAATAAATGTTGTAGGATTCACTCTCTGAGTAAAACCATGGTGTTCCCACTGCTGAAAGGTGTGTTAATTCAAAAGGTATCACAGTTCAAACATGGATATGTCAGAAGCAATATCCCAGTGGCTTGAAATTGTACAGTGGTGCTATTACTACACTATCATATGGACAGCTCTGGCACAGAGACCGGAAATCTACATGGGAGGGTGTTGCAACAGCCTCACTGTACTATTTCGGGCCACTGTGATATTGCACCTCAAAATGAAACCTTTACCCGCAATAACTCAAACAACACCTTTCAGCAGTGGGAGTACCCTTGTTTACCCAGGGGGATTAACCCAAACACATATATTTTTCTTCACCAGATATCAAAGTATAACTGTCTCCCTAAACCTATGGCTAAGTTCACTAATCAAAACATCAAATTTCTCCACACAGCTTACGGACCTCAAGCCCAGCGGGAACCCGTGGAGGAGGCTACGTCCCCCCCCTGTGAGGAGTACACAGAGGAGGGGACCAGCCGGTGGTCACCATCCCCACCATCCCCATCTCCTCCAGCACAGTCTGCACCACCACCTTCTGCGCCACCACAGGCTGAACCCCTCCAAGCTGAACCACCACCACAGGCTGCACCCCTCCAAGCTGCACCTCCCCAGTACAGTGGCTGGATGAAACAGGAGGAGAGGTGGATGTATCCAGCCACCTCCACCAGCTACTACCCTCCAGCAGCAGCACCACCACTGCCAGGGAGGCAATGGCTGCCAGGGACAGTGGCCGCTACCCATTATGGGCCATTTGCATCCCAGATCAAGCCACCCTCCTGGATGGCTCCACAGCATGCCCTAAGGTATGATCCCAGGTGGGGTCCAAGCACCTGTCAGTGGCCAACCTATGACCCTTGGCCACTGGACTACCCACACCTGGGCCTGATTGGGAAGCCCCAGCGCCCTCTACCCAGGGACAATTTCACACCTCCACCAGCACACACAACATTGGGCAGCTCGGAGTCACTTGATGTAGTGGACATATGCCCATCATCTGCACCAGCCACTCCAACAGCTGACACAGCACCCTCAGCAGCAGAGGACACAGCACTCTCAGCAGCAGAGGACACAGCAGCACAAGGGTCACAGAGCACATCCACCTCCAGCACTGCACACCTCACAGGGATGGAGGCGGAGTGTATGGACCTGCAGAGGAGACTACTCCGGTCGAGCAGGAGCACAGATGTGAACATCACCAGAAGCCAGAGGGAATCCAAGAGGAACACAGGGAGATTGGAGACCAGAATCCAAGCCCTAGAGTCGGAGGTGGCCAGGGTGAACACACAACTCCACCAGCTCCAGAAAGGGATCATGGACATGTTCACACAGGTACTTGTGGAGTTGCAGGAGATCAACCGCAGGGAGACCCTGAGGATGGAGAGGGAGAACCTGCGTTCCACGGAGAGGTGTACTGCACCCACAACCCCCTCCAGTGTTACCCCGAAGCCCCACCTAGGGGGCAGAGGTTGACCAGGCAATCAACAAGGGCATCCACCTCTGGAACCCAGTCTAAGGCCCCCTCCCAAAAAAAAGAAAAAATGAAAGGCCCATCCTGTTAACTGCCCCCTTTTGATTCCTGTCTGATCTGCTGTGTCTTCAGTTATGGATTGGGTGGCAGAGTTGTCTCCAATGCATTGCCATACAATGCAGTGAACACAACCTCTGCCTGGGTGAAATGTTTGTGGATGCTACAACATGGGTTCACACACACACACACACACACACACACACACACACACACACCGTTGTCCAAATTCACCTGGCAACACATCCCTGTTGCCATATAACACAACAGTGTTACATGGTCATGTTGTGTGTTGTTCTGAACAAACCCCTCATCACAAAAACTGGTGCAACACTTAACATTCGTCTGCATCAATTGTTGTGTTTGAAGGGGAACCAAACAAACAGCTATGTGACTTAGCAGGGATATAACAAGCAGGACAGATGGAACATGCTTCACTATTGACATTGGATCAAACTCCTATTGTGCAGCTGACTTACTGGTGAATACAATGTACACCCTAGGATCCCAGTGTGTGTGCTACACATTGGGATCCTAGGGGGAGCATTGTGTTCTCTAGTAAGTCAGCTGCACAATAAGTGTTTGAATCATAGCCTAAATTACTGGATAACCCAATGATTTTCTTAAGATGTCAATGTGTAGCAAACACATTAAAAACTTAGGCTGGGTATTGGGTTATGTACTAAGTTGTGTTGTTGTTTAACTAAGGTTGTAACACACTTCACCAGTGATAACACTTCTGCACTTGGTCTTGTTGTTATTTGATATAGCCCATGTACTGAGATATGTCAATCTACAGCAATCTCAGGACACTGATTATATTGAGCAAGACACAAACCGTGGACATGACATCACTGCGGAAGTAATGATGTCCCCTGTATCACCTCAACACCCATTAGTGTATCACTGCCATCATCCCATTGCATGAATACATCACAATGTTCACTCATGGTCAAACAACCAGTGGACTCCTGTGATGTGGGTCATGCCTTCCTATGTATGAGGTATACTCTAGCCCTGAGTATGGTTCATAATTGAGATGTCAAATCCAACATTTATTCATACAGACGGACACATACTGAATAGTGATAGTACTCCTTTTTTGTGTCTCAAACTACAGTAACACATACATGTGTTTTCTGGGTATATAGCCTATATGCATGAAACACTTGTATGAGAACACAAATGGTACATCTGAACTAAATAGGGATACTCTAGTAACACTGGGGAACTGCTCATGTGTTGTTCACATGGTTTGTCTACTCTGTGATGAGCAGTCTTACTGTACAGGTCTGATACTTGGGTGGTAGTACACACATGAATTTGTGTCTGTATGTGAATGTTCCAGTAGAGGTTGCTGTCAACATCAGGTCACACATTTCATCACCAACACAATCACTGGAAACACTGGAAACTGAGCTTCATGGAAGTGTTGTCCAGACTTCAGTCCAGTCACATGGAAACTCCTCTGTTCAAGGATGGATCGTGCTATGGATGCCTATGGGACAAGAGGTCAGGATCTGGAACATCACCCTCGAAGTGTTCATCATGCAACACCTACAACATCATGATCCACTTCATCTTTCTCCTTACATGGGGCTACACGAACCATTGCTGTGGAATGTGTTGTGTGCTAGTCTATGAACCATCATGGGGGATAACTAAGGGGATGTTAACCATCTTTAGGGATATATGCCCCTGACATAATTACACACATCAACAGATATGTCCTGATAGCTTCCTGACAACAATATATTTGGTCTGCCACTGTCAAAGACAGTCCAAATATGTTTGGATCATGGAGCTATCAGGACATATTTGTTGATGTGCGGGGCACATATCACTACACACACACAGGTCAGCATGGTGTCCCTGGAGACGTGATCCACATGTAACGAGCTCTATGTTGTGTAACACACTACCACTGTAGATCCATCCCTCTGCTGCTCTTTTTAGCTCTGGCAAACTACAGGTCCCATGTTCGCTCAAATGTCCTCTTAACCCCTGATGTGATACAGTGTTATCAGATGCATTGCCTTGGATGAGACTCTCTCACTACAGGGGTACCACGGTTGCTATGGGTGTGATCCTAGGAAAACCACTTTAGTTGGTGCCTGGGGAATCATGGAATATGTTGCACAAGGTTAAAGTGTTGTACCTTGGTTTCCAGGGAGACATGCATGATATCCTTGGGGTGGAAGTATCAACATGGACGACAGTGTGTCAGATGTAATCGAAATCTCTAGGCCCAATCTGACCGGTCCATGGAATGGTTGATGGTGGTGGTCCATACTGCAGCCAGTGTCAGGGCTGTGTCACTGATCCTGTGGGGTGAAACAGAAGATGTATGCTGTGGTGGGTGTGCATGCATGGATTTTGTGCATACATGTATTATACTCACAGCTGAAGTGATCCCTGATCAATCTGTGTCTTGTCTGCATCCCTGTTAGGGTTTCCTCACCCTGGACAATGTCCAGTGGGTCATCAGGTCTGGTTGGGGGCTGTACATCGTCGATGAATCTGGTGGTGACCGCGATATTATGGAGGATGGCACATACCATGACAATATCGCAGACCTTGTCAGGTGCATACTGCAATGCTCCCCCAGAATGGTTCAGACATCGGAATAGGGACTTGAGGAGGCCGAAGGTACACTCAATGGCATTGCGAGTTCTGGCATGAGCCTGGTTATATCTTTCCTGGGCATCGGTTTGGGGACTGGCGAGCGGGGTGAGGAGCTATGGCTTGCAGCCATAGCTCCTCACATGTGGGAAGTGAGTGACATGGTGAGACAAGGAACACATGTTGTATGAACGTACTAGCACGTGTGTATGCAGTGTGATTTGATATTGTTAACTTACCCAGAAGCCATCCGCCTGTATAGGTCACATTTTCGAAATCTCTGTGCTCAGATGAGTTTCTGAGTATATGGGAGTCGTGACAGCATCCGGGATATTTTGCACAGACATTCATGATGGCCAGGTTGCTGTCACACACCATCTGCACATTCTTGGAGTGGAAGTTTTTTCTGTTGATTAACACATGTCCCCGACGTGCTGGTGCTTTGATTCTGACATGGGTGCAATCTATTGTACCCATGACCCAGGGCATGCCTCCCCCTTTCGTAGAAGCCCTGCTTGAGATGTGTCCACTCCATGTCGGTAGTGGGGAAGTGTATGTACCTACTAGCCTTGCCATTGAGGGCTGGCAAAACCTGGGCCAGCACCCTGGAGAATGTGGCCTAGGACATGCCAGATACGTAACCCTCTGTTGACTGGAAGGCACCACTTGCCATGAAGGGTATGGCACACAGGAGTTTTTCAGGCCAGTTAGGGCATAGCTGTAGATGCATATCGGATCCATCTGATCCTTGATGACCTCGTACAGGGCAATGATGCTGTGCAGGCTCAACCTGTAGCGATCAATGACCTCGTCATCGGTCATTCCAAAGAGAGTGACCCTTGGGCGGTATACCCTGGTCCTTGGTGGTCGTCTATGCATCCTGGGATGCTCCATGGGTCCCTGTGGCAGCTGGGAAGCATCCTGTTGCTGCTGCTATGCACCTGCAGGGAGGTGGCCTTCAGGTGGGGATGAGCTCCTCTGTGGCTCATGAGGCGGAGCCTCCTCACTTGCAACAGGTGAAGGCTGTTGATCAGGTGTGCCTAGGGGTTGCTGGTGTTCCTTAGCTCTCTCCCATGCATGCCTTCTCCGCAGTCTTCGCAACAATATGTAACCCAACATACTGATTGCGCTCTCTCACTCTCTGTCTCTATCTCTCCTGAGTGGAAAACAAGCCACAAGTGAGTGTGGTTAGCTGTCTGTTTAAGTAGGTGGTGGGGAGTTGTATAAGTGTGGTGATAAGGTGAGTGCTGACGAATGGGAAGGTGCTTGTTGTCCAGGTAAGTGTTTGCAGGTGTGTCCGTGTTTACAAGCGTGCTGTGTTGTGGTTGCTGTGACCCTGTCAGTTGCGGGTGTGGAGCTTTGCGGTGCAGGTTGTGTCTGGATCGTCTGGTGATGTTGCACAGGTGAGCTTGTTTTGTGATGGCAGGTGTCCGTGTTGTGTGCTAACCCCCATTGTTCCGTGGCATGTTGTGTTGGTGTTTTTTTGTTGGGCCATTTCCATGTGGAGTTGCTTGGTTGTTGTGTTGAGTGCCCCAGTGATCTGTGATGTGTGGACCTGTTTTTTGTGTTATTTTGGCATTGCACGTGTTAATTTTCCCATTTGTATTCTTGTGCGGGGAGCAGTTCGTCTGTTTTACCATGTAGCGGGTTTTTTTTTGTCCGTTCGTTGTCTAATGCCTAACAAAACTGGGTCTTAACTCTTGGCCGTTAAATGTATCTTTTTCGCTGCCATTAGCAGTCCCGCACTCCTTTGAATTGCTCTGGGGAATTTTGTTCTACGGGTCCCAATGCATGTAAATGTATCGGCCGTTAAGACTTGTGCTCTGCTATTAGCTGAACATAACACGGAGCTTTGAATCGCTTACTGCACCTTAACGCACCCGTTAGTCTTTTTTTTGGCTAACAGCTGGCTTTAAATCGAGCCCATAACCTCTGTACTTAAGTATACCTTTCAATTCAGTGGACCTATCTTTGAAAGTCTCAAAGACAGTACTGTTTCTGAACAGCCTGAGGAACTTCCAACAGGCATTCTACAAATCAGGTTGTGGGGTGTGCATTAGTAGTGTAGGACACCACTGATGGCAGTTTTCTTGTGGAAAAGATCAGGCTGAATAGCTCCAATGTTGTCCAAAAGAATTATCGCAACTAGAAATGAGAATGAAGATGTAGATATTTAATGAATCAGTTTGATGTCCAAATCCTTATTTTTCAGCACCCACCTTAATAGTATAATTCGGTGTGTCTATCCCAGATGCTTAAAATATCATCTATAGTGTGGTATATGATCTTATTTCATCAAAAGAGTTGCACCGACTAAAACGAACTGAAACAAACATTAGCAAATGATAAAGCTCAGATGCACCCTGTAGAAAGCTTTATGTAAAATGTGTTCCTGAAAAAACATTTGTTGTGTTTGAAAGTGAAGTAATGTAACAAAAGATTCCACTCGTTCATTTCTTCATCAGTAGTGTCCCCATGTTAACTCTTTGAATGCAGTCAAGGGGTTAACCCCTTAACGACCCATGATGCTGCAGGATCATCATGGGTTGCTATACCGTTAAGGACCCATAACGGTCCTGCACCGTCATGGGTTAAACTCTCCCATCGCGGCCGCACGGAGCGATGGGAGAGCGCGGGTTGCTTGTTACTAAGTGCCCTGGTACCGGGACACTTAGTAACAACCAGTAGAAAGTTTGTTGTAACATGTGATTCGCTTGATGAGCGAATCACATGTTGCAAACACTGAATGACAGGGACAGTATTTGTAAATACTGTCCCTGTCATATATCTCTGCCTCCCTCCATCTTGCACACTGCTGAGGCGGAGAGAGAGACAAAGAGAGATTGTGCCAGATCGTGTTCCAGCATATCTGAGTGTTCCTGTGGAAAAAAAGTACAAAAAAAAAAAAAAAAAGAAAAGAAAAGAAAATTAACCATTTGATCTTTGGTTTGCAGTCTGATCACTTTTGGAGTCATCAATTCGCTGCAGATCAGTGTTTGCTGATCTGTGGGACACCCCCCACCCCCCCCCCTGTATTTTTTGATTTTTTTTTTTACATTTTTGTATTTTTTTGTTAAAATAAAATTTGATTAATAAATATAGTTTAGGTAGGTAGTTGGGTAGGTTTAGTGTAGACGTGTGTTAAGGAAAGGTTTAGGGATAGATTTAGGTTTAGGGGAAAAAAAAATATATATATATAGTTTAGATAGGTAGTTCACGTTGGTTAGGTAGGTTCAGGGTATACATGTGTTAGGGTAAGGTTTAGGGTTAGCTTTAGGTTTAAGGGTAGCGTAGAGAAAAAAAAAATCCAAAAAATCCCCCCAAAAAGTTTATTTTATTAAAACATATATTCTATATTATAAGCTAGTTTAGATAGATAGTTGAGTTGGGTAGGTTCAGGGTATATGTATCACGGTGCCTGTGATCCCTTGTTTATATTTTTCTGTCAGTTATCCTATGTTAGGTTCTCATTGGTTGCCCTGTGTTAAGCCCGCCGAGTATGGCCTTTATATACTGGGCTCCTGTACCCACACATTGCCCTTTCATGGTGTTCCTGTACCAGTGCTACTATTGCTCAAGGAGTTTCCAGTGTACCGACTTGGCTTACCTGACTACTCTCCAGTTCCTGCGCCTGTGAACCCACCCTGATTGCCTGACTATTCTTCAGGGTCCGTTCCTGTGTATCGACCCGGCCTGGCTGACGTTCCTGCTCCTGTGTACCGACCCGGACTGGCTGACGTTCCTGCTTCTGTGTTCTCACCCGGCCTGGCTGACGTTCCTGTTCTTGTGCACCGACTTGGCTGATCTCTGTTCCTGCTATCCTGGTCCTTGTCGCCTCGGCGACATTCTGATATCCGGTGCCTTGATGTGTCTGGCACCTCTGCTCCAGTAGGCTTGTCAAGTGTTGTCTCAGTAATGCTCTATGGAGCGCCTCTGGCCTAGTCCGTCGCCTCTGTCTAACCGGCTGCAAGTGCTGCCTCCGTGATTGCACTAGTACATTGCCATTGGCTCACGCTCCACTCAGTCAAACCGGTTGCAAGTGTTGCCTTTCGTGATTGCTCCGGTACATTGCCATTGGCTTACGATCCACTCTGTCAAACCGGTTGCAAGTGTTTCCGCCATGATTGCACTGGTATATTGCCATTGGCTTATGCTCCATTCTGTCAAACCGGCTGCAAGTGTTGCCTCCGTGATTGCTACGGTACATTGCCATTGGCTTATGCTCCACTCTGTCAAACAGGTTGCAAATGTTGCCTCCGTGATTGCTCTGGTACATTGCCATTGGCGTACGCTACACTGTCAAACCGGTTGCAAGTGTTGCCTCCGTGAATGCACCGGTAGCGCTCCTTTTCTTCAGTGTACTGGTAACTCTCAGTGGGTGCAGACTTTGGCATGTTTAAGAATCAGTTCAGTACTTCCACATATGGGACTGTTTACCATCCTTGATGAACTTTAACTCCTGCATTGCTGAAACCTGGGAAACTACTCCTCTGCCTGACCCGTGTCAGCATAGACTGTCTGTACTCCTATATTTGTGCTGGACCTGTGTGGGCCTGAAATATTACCTGTCGTGTGTCTGTACTATACTTTTTTTATATTACAGGACCTGTGAGGGTTCTTATTGTATTATTGTATTCAATAAAACTGTGTTTTTATCCTAACCCTGTGTCTGTGAGTCAAACAAACCATTACAATACGTGGGATAGGGTAAGGTTTAGGGTTAGGTTTAGGGGTAGAGTAGGAAAAAAAAAAAAAAAAACTTTTATTAAAAAATTTATTCTATATTATAAGCTAGTTTAGATAGGTAGTTGGGTTGGGTAGGTTCAGGCAATACGTGTGTTAGGGTAAGGCTTAGTGAAAGTTTTGGTTTAGGAGTAGAATAGGGAAAAAAATATAAAAAAAAAAATTATCATAGGAATAGTGACCGTTTTGGGTGAGAGTTAGGTATAGTTAGTTATAGAAGTTAGTAATTTATTTTATTTAGAGCAGGTGTGTACAATGCAGTGGTGTTATAGTTTAGAAGAGGCGTATTCCTCTGTGGCGTCTGACTCAGAAGCCACAGACACTGCATCAGACTTTGACGTCACTCAGTTTTCTGAGAGTGAGAGCTCTAGTAGTGATGACGCAGGGCCTTCTGTGAAAAAAAGACGCACTGCCCCAAGAGCTGTCCCAGCAACTGCCCCACGAGCTGCCCCAGCAACTACCCTAAGAGCTGCCTCAACAACTGCACCAAGAGCTGCCCCAACAACTGCACCAAGAGCTGCCCCAGCAACTTCCCAAAGATCTGCTCAAAGACCTTCCCAAAGAGCTGCCCTAAGAAATGCCCCAAGATCTGCCCCATGACCTGCCACAACTACTGCCCCAAGACCTGCCACAAGTACTGCCACTCCTGCTGATGAATGGGTATCACCAGACAATTTATGCCCACAAATTCCTGAATTCACAGGCAACCCAGGAATTCAAGTGGATGTGGCAGAATTTACCTATGTTCAATTTTTTTATTTATTTTTTGGGGAAGAAATTTTGGGGGAAATCGTGTCTCAAACAAAATTATACGCAGCCTAATATATTGCCGCCAACCCATCAGCGTTCATTTCCAAGCAAAAAACATGGCAACCCACAAACCTTTTAGAATTTAAGAAATTCTGGCCCTTACAATGACAATGGGAATAGTTGAAAAACCAAGTATTAGATCATAGTGGAGTAAAAACCCCGTATATGATACCCCTATGTTCTCCAAAACAATGACAAGGACTAGATACAAAATGATTTTGCGCTTTATGCACTTTAGTGATAATACCCTGTGCCTCCCAAAAGAACACCCCCAGTATGACAGACTGTTCAAAATTCGCCCCCTAATAAATCATTTGCAGGAAAAGTTTGCTCAAATATATACCCCCCAAAAACACATAAGTATAGATGAATCCCTTATGAACTATAGAGGCAGGTTAGGTTTCAAACAATACATCCCCTCCAAATGTTATACATTTTGTGAAAGTGACACAGGCTATACCCAGGATTTTCGAATTTACAAGGGCAAGGACAGCCAACTTGACCCTCCTTGTTGCCCCGAATCTCTGGGAACAAATAGGAAGATAGTTTGGGATCTGATCTTCCCCTTGTTATATAAAGGATGTCATTTATATGTTGACAACTACTAAACCAGCCCCCTTTTATTTAAGTCACTTTTTTATTTTGACACCGTGGCCTGTGGCACTGTCAGGCTCAATTGCAGGGAGATTCTCAAATTACTTGTAGAAAAAAACTTGAAACCGGGACGTCCTCAGCTTAATGCCAACAACAGCTGCTGGCAGTTAAGTTCAAGGACAGAAAAGATGTCTACATGCTTTCCACCATGTATGAGGACAAAACTGTGGCAGTCTCTGTTCATGGCAGAAGGGTGGTAATAAGAAAGCCAGTCTGCATCAGAAACTACAACAAGCACATGGGGGGAGTTGATCTGTGTGATCAACTCATGCAGCCGAACCTCACCATGCGAAAGTGTAGGGCATGGTACAAAAACGTCGCCATTTACATGATGCAGACTGCAGCTTACAATTCTTTTTTGATTTTCAAATTGGCAAACCCCACTCTAAAACTAAGTTTTCTGCAGTATCAGCTCCATCTTATTTCCAAATTTTTGTTTCAAGGGGCAAAAGAAATAATTACACCAAAACCCGGGGTAGTATATTTTATTTATAAAATCCCCCCAACACCCCAAAAGAAAAACCCACAAAAGCGCTGCAGGGTTTGCTACAGCAAGGGAATACGGAGAGAAACCTCCACTTACTGTCCTTACTGCCCTTCCAAACCTGGCCTCTGCATGGGTGACTGCTTCAAGCAATACCATGAAGGCACAATGCAGTAGTGCTGTGAAGTTTATTATTTGGCCACTTTTCCCCCCTGTAATATCCGTTTTTTTATTTTTCAAAACACATCCCTCCTTAGATCTAACACTATCAAGATATAATGGGAAGCAAAGCACCCTAAGTTTTTTCCATTTCTGATAATGGAAACACACATGTTCCCTACTGGGCCCAGTAGTTCCACCATACCCTGACAAACCTATGCATATGGGGCATTGCTGTACTCAGACAATGTAACTCACTACTAATGTAAAGCACTTAAAAAATCTGCAAATATCATCTGACTGAAATCCAGAGCAACACTAAAATATAAGAGTGAAAAAATGGTGTTTCTCTGCCTTACTGCAGGTTTAGGGAGGGATTGCTGATACAGAGGCAGCGAAAAAATTGAAAAAGTGCAAATAGAATGAAAGCCAGGGTTGTCTAATCTTCTACAACATATACTTTTGGGGGTAAAATTCATTGCAGTATTGCCAAACAGCCCGAAATGAGACAAGACAACAGCTGTAAAAATGGCATGTCTGTAAAAGGAAACTCACATGTTCCAGCTGGGCCCAGTATCTCCCCCAAACCCTGCATATGGGGCATTGCTGTACTCAGAAGAAGGAGCTGAACACTAATCAATGCAGTTTATAAAATCTTAACCTATTCTGTGCTTGAAATTAACATCAACATTGAAGTCTAAGTGTGAAAAACGCTGATTTTTTTTTTTTTTTACTTGCGTAAAGTTTTCACAGGATTAGTGGTAAAATGGCTGTGTACAAAATTTAAAAACACACCTAAAACGAAAGCCTGGGGTGTCTACTTTCCAAAAATATACAGTTTTGGGGGGAAATCTTAAAAAAGAGCACTGTTACACAGGACAAATGAGAAATGGCACCAGTAATGCAAGCTGTGAAAATTCAAAGTGGGAACCTGGAAATGTGCATGTTCCAATTTGGACCCCGTAGCTTCCGCAAACCATGAGAAAGCTATGCATATGGGGTATTGCCGTACTCACAAGAAGAAGCTGAACACTAATTAATGCAGTTTATAAAATCTTCACCTGTTCTGTACTTGAAATTCACATCAACATTGAAGTCTAAGTGTGAAAAACGCTGATTTATTTTTTACTTGCGTCAAGTTTTCACAGGATTAGTGGTAAAATGGCTGTGTAAAAAATTTGAAAACACACCTAAAATGAAAGCCTGGGGTGTCTACTTTCCAAACATATAACTTTTATGGGGAAATCTTAAAGTGGAGCACTGGAACATAGCACCAAATGAGAAATGGCACCAGATAAGCAAGACGTGAAAATTCAATATTTGTTCAAATTTGTGCTCCGCAGCTCCCCCAAACCATGAGAAAGCTATGCATATGGGTTAATACCATACTCAGAAGAAGGAGCCGAACACTAATAAATGCAGTTTAAAAAATCATCACCTACTCCGTGCTTAAAATTCACAGCAACATTGAAATCTAAGTGTGAAAAACGCTGATTTTTTTACTAACGTCAAGATGTATGAGTGATTGGTGGTAAATTGGCTGCGTAAAAAATTTGAAAACATACATAAAATTAAAGCTTCGGGTGTCTACTTTCCAAAAATATACACTTTTGGGGAGAAATCTTAGAGTGGAGCACTGTTACACAGCCCCAAATGAGACATGGCACCAGTGATGCAAGCTGTGAAAATTCAAAGTGTGAAACTGGAAAAGCGCATGTTCCAATTTTGGCCCCGTAGCTCCACTAAACCTTGAGAAAACTATGCATATGGGGTATTGCCGTACTCAGAAGAAGGAGCTGAACACTAAACAATGCGTTTTTAAAAATCTTCACATATCATGTGCTTGAAATTCACATCAACACTGAAGTGAAAGTGTGAAAAATGCTGTTTTTTTAACTTACGTCAACATTTACGAGTGATTGGTGGTAAAATGGGTGCGTAAAAAAATTTGAAAACATACATAAAATGAAAGCCTGGGGTGTCTACTTTCCAAAAATATACAATTTTGGGGAGAAATCTTAGAGTGGAGCAATGTTACACAGCCCCAAATGAGACATGGCACCAGTGATGCAAGCTGTGAAAATTCAAAGTGCGAAACAGGAAACGCGCATGTTCCAATTTGGGCCCCGTAGCTCCCGCAAACCATGAGAAAGCTATGCATATGGGGTATTGATGTACTCAGAAGAAGAAGCTGAACACTAAACAATGTAGTTGTAAAAATTTTCACCTATCACGTGCTTGAAATTCACATCAACATTGAAGTCAAAGTGTGAAAAACGCTGTTTTTTTAACTTACGTCAAGATTTACGAGGGATTGGTGGTAAAATGGCTGCATTAAAAATGTGAAAACATACATAAAATGAAAGCCTGGGGTGTCTGCTTTCCAAAAATATACACATTTGGGGGGAAATCTTAGAGTGGAGCACTGTTACACAGCCCCAAATGAGACATGGCACCAGTGATGCAAGCTGTGAAAATTCAAAGTGCGAAACAGGAAACGCACATGTTCCAATTTGGGCCCCGTAGCTCCCTCAAACCATGAGAAAGCTATGCATATGGGGTATTGATGTACTCAGAAGAAGAAGCTGAACACTAAACAATGTAGTTGTAAAAATTTTCACCTATCACGTGCTTGAAATTCACATCAACATTGAAGTCAAAGTGTGAAAAACGCTGTTTTTTTAACTTACGTCAAGATTTACGAGGGATTGGTGGTAAAATGGCTGCATTAAAAATGTGAAAACATACATAAAATGAAAGCCTGGGGTGTCTGCTTTCCAAAAATATACACATTTGGGGGGAAATCTTAGAGTGGAGCACTGTTACACAGCCCCAAATGAGACATGGCACCAGTGATGCAAGCTGTGAAAATTCAAAGTGTGAAACTGGAAACGTGCATGTTCCAATTTGGGCCCCGTAGCTCCCCCAAACCTTTAGAAACCTATGCATATGGGGTATTGCCGTACTCAGAGGAAGGAGCTGAACAGTAAACAATGGATATTTTTAAATTTGCAACTATCCTGTGCTTGATATTAACAGTAATATTGAAATGTAAGTGTGAGAACTGCAAAAAAAAAAAAAAAATTTTTACACAATTTTGAAAAATATTTCTGGAAAAATAGCTGCATAAAACCACTTCAAAATTCTCCTGATTATTTACTTTATGTTGTCTAGTTTTCAGAAACATATACCTTTATGGGACATTTTTGATTCTGGCACCATCAAGTAAGCTAAGATTCTCACATGCCAATTGTTGAAAAATTACAAGTTGGAAATAATGGCATCCATCTTGTAATACTTACCTTGTAAATGTGAGGAAGGGATTGAAATACTAGGCATATGGGGTACTCTTAAATTCAGGAGAAGCAAATGAATATATTTAGGTGTATTTTTTTGTCATGAACTAATAGTATGCAAATCCTGACAGAAAAATGTAAGCAAAATGTTGGGTTTTTTTAAATTTGTTTCCTCATTTTTTCTATTTTAATCAAATTAAACAATAAGGTTCTGACACTGTAATGACAGCAATAAACTGTAAATTTTTGTCATGAAATGTGCGTGGCCTGAATGATGCTATTAAAAGATCCTTGGTCCTGAACCACGTCAGGAAACAGACTCCTGGGGTGGTCATGGTGCAAGAGACACATCTCTCTGCAAGTAGAGTTCTGTCTCTTAGAAGGCAGTGGATACAGAGTCATTACCATGCCACATACTCCACATACTCAAGAGATATTTCCATTCTTAATACTAAATTGGTTTCCTTTGAATTCATTGACCTCAAATCGAACCCTCAGGGCCGCTATCATTTTTTAACATGTAAACTGCAGGGAGCTCTGTTTGTTCTTTTGAATGTTTATATCCCACCGCCTTTCGACACTTCAATCCTCAGGGACATGCTTGTATACATTCCATATACATTCCATAAAACTGTCTGACTGAAGTGCCCGTCGCAATTTTTACTTGAAACAAAATGTCTTTGAAAATGGAGATAAGTGTCGCGGTTTTTAAAGACACTCAGACGTAAGGTTTGGTAAAAACGTAACTTTATTGAAAAGTTAAGGCAATCCCCATAGGGAAACATACATAACAATACAACAATAATAGTTATACAATAGGTTCTACCGACCTTGCCTAAAATACTGGGCAATAGTGATGAGCGAGCATGCTCGGCTGAAGCTCGGTTCGGCTCGAGCATCGCTCTGCTCGGCACATGGCGGTACTCGTACGAGTACCGCATGTGCTCGCCCGCCATGTTCGGGTCTCCTCCCCGCACGTTTCGCGGCTGCTGCGCAGCCAATAAACGTGCAGGGAGGCTCTGACATCAGTGTAATACCAGCAGCCATGTTGGCTGCTGGCATTACACTGATTGGCTGGCCAGAACCCGTGATCGGGTGCTGTATAGCACCTGACCAGCGAGTTCGGCTCAGTCTTAGCCAGGGAGAGATGAGGATAGGAAGGGAAAGTCAGTGTAGGGAGAAGAAAAGCGAGTTTGTAAAAAAAAAAGATCCAAAAGTCCTTTTTAGGACTACTGTGTGTGGGGGCAGCAGTTTATTTTGTTTGGGGGGGCAGAGATTTAAAAAAAAAAAAACAACGTCACATATTCCATTCACTGTGCCTAGCCGCAGATTAGCAGCACATTCTGTTTAGTGTGCAAAGTTGCAGATTAGCAGCACATTCTGGTTAGTGTGCAAAGTTGCAGATTAGCAGCACATTCTTTTTAGTGTGCAAAGTTTCAGATTAGCAGCACATTCTGTTTAGTGTGCAAAGTTGCAGATTAGCAGCACATTCTGTTCAGTGTGCAAAGTTGCAGATTAGCAGCACATTCTGTTTAGTGTGCAAAGTTTCAGATTAGCAGAACATTCTGTTTAGTGTGCAAAGTGTAAAATATCAAAGTCACATATTCCATTCACTGTGTCTAACCGCAGATAAGAAGCACATTCTGTTTAGTGTGCAAAGTTTCAGATTAGCAGAACATTCTGTTTAGTGTGCAAAGTGTAAAATATCAAAGTCACATATTCCATTCACTGTGTCTAACCGCAGATAAGAAGCACATTCTGTTTAGTGTGCAAAGTTTCAGATTAGCAGAACATTCTGTTTAGTGTGCAAAGTGTAAAATATCAAATTCACATATTCCATTCACTGTGTCTAACCGCAGATAAGAAGCACATTCTGTTTAGTGTGCAAAGTTGCATATTAGGAGAACATTCTGTTTACTGTGCAAAGTGTAAAATATCAAATTCACATATTCCATTCACTGTGTCTAACCGCAGATAAGAAGCACATTCTGTTTAGTGTGCAAAGTTGCATATTAGGAGAACATTCTGTTTACTGTGCAAAGTGTAAAATATCAGTCACATATTCCATTCACTGTGTCTAACCGCAGATAAGAAGCACATTCTGTTTAGTGTGCAAAGTTGCATATTAGGAGAACATTCTGTTTACTGTGCAAAGTGTAAAATATCAAAGCCACATATTCCATTCACTGTGCCTAACCGCAGATAAGAAGCACATTCTGTTTAGTGTGCAAAGTTGCATATTAGGAGAACATTCTGTTTACTGTGCAAAGTGTAAAATATCAAAGTCACATATTCCATTCACTGTGCCTAACCGCAGATAAGAAGCACATTCTGTTTAGTGTGCAAAGTTGCATATTAGGAGAACATTCTGTTTACTGTGCAAAGTGTAAAATATCAAAGTCACATATTCCATTCACTGTGTCTAACCGCAGATAAGAAGCACATTCTGTTTAGTGTGCAAAGATGCATATTAGGAGAACATTCTGTTTACTGTGCAAAGTGTAAAATATCAAAGTCACATATTCCATTCACTGTGTCTAACCGCAGATAAGAAGCACATTCTGTTTAGTGTGCAAAGTTGCATATTAGGAGAACATTCTGTTTACTGTGCAAAGTGTAAAATATCAAAGTCACATATTCCATTCACTGTGTCTAACCGCAGATAAGAAGCACATTCTGTTTAGTGTGCAAAGTTGCATATTAGGAGAACATTCTGTTTACTGTGCAAAGTGTAAAATATCAAAGTCACATATTCCATTCACTGTGTCTAACCGCAGATAAGAAGCACATTCTGTTTAGTGTGCAAAGTTGCATATTAGGAGAACATTCTGTTTACTGTGCAAAGTGTAAAATATCAAAGTCACATATTCCATTCACTGTGCCGAGCCGCAGATAAGAAGCACATTCTGTTTAGTGTGCAAAGTTGCATATTAGGAGAACATTCTGTTTACTGTGCAAAGTGTAAAATATCAAAGTCACATATTCCATTCACTGTGTCTAACCGCAGATAAGAAGCACATTCTGTTTAGTGTGCAAAGTTGCATATTAGGAGAACATTCTGTTTACTGTGCAAAGTGTAAAATATCAAAGTCACATATTCCATTCACTGTGTCTAACCGCAGATAAGAAGCACATTCTGTTTAGTGTGCAAAGTTGCATATTAGGAGAACATTCTGTTTACTGTGCAAAGTGTAAAATATCAAAGTCACATATTCCATTCACTGTGCCTAGCCGCAGATAAGAAGCACATTCTGTTTAGTGTGCAAAGTTGCAGATTTGCAGCACATATTCCGTGTAATATGAAGAAGGCGGGTAAAAAGGGACGGGGAAGTGGACGTGATCCTGATAGTTCAGGGCGCGGGTCAGGACGCGTAGAAACTGTGCCTGGTGCCAGAGCACAAGAAAGAAAGACATCCACCATACCTAGCTTCATGTCTCAGTTTACAGGGCGTCGCAGGACATCACTCTCGAGGTCAGACCACTGCGAACAGGTGGTCGGTTGGATTTCAGCTGATACTGCTTCCAGTCGGTTAAGCACCACCCTGTCTTCCACCAAGTCCACTCTCAGTAGCCAAGAGTCTGGTCAACATAATCCTCACCCTGATCATCCTTCCTCCCACCATAGAGGGTCTGGTCAAAGAAGTGATCCCACACTGGGATATAGTGAGGAGCTCGTCTCATCACCAATTCTTAATTTGAACCTCTCTCCAAGCACGCTTGCAGAGGAACATGACATCTTGTGCCCTGATTCACAACCTCTAGAGGGTACCCAATCACAAGAAGATGACAGAGGGGAACGGCATTTAAGGTCAAAGGAAGTGGATGATGATGATGATGAGACACAGTTGCCATTAAATCAACCACTATTACTGTCTCAAGACCTTGATGAGGAGGATGATATACAGTTGTCAATGACTGAGTATGTGGTGGGATCAAGACATGAGGAGGATGATCAGAGTGAGGAAGTGGAGGAGGACTTGGTGGACGATGAGGTGACTGACCCCACCTGGGAAGGTGGAGAGCCGAGCGATGACAGCAGTCCTGAGGGTGAGCCATCTGCAGCACCGCAACAGGCTGGAAGAGGCAGTGGTGTGGCTACAGAAAGAAGGCGGACCGCACCAAACCGGCCCGCAAATGTTCCACGGAGCACCCCCTTGCGTAAATCTCCCTTGCCAAGGGGTAGGTGTTCCGCAGTATGGCGTTTTTTTAAGGAAAGTGCGGACAACAAAAGAATTGTAGTTTGCAACCTGTGCCACACCAGAAAGAGCCGAGGCATGAACACTAGAAACCTCACCACCACCAGCATGATCCGACACATGGCATCCAAGCACCGTAATAAGTGGGAGGAACGCCCGGATCGCCAATCTGTGTCTGCAGGCCACACCACTGCCTCCTCTTCCCCTGTTTTCGGTGCCGGCCAATCGCCTGTCGAAGGCGCAGGCCCGCATACCTCCCGCCCTGCACCTGTACCATCTGAAGCACCATCAGCGACCACATCCACTTCCCTGTCCCAGCGCAGCGTCCAAATGTCGTTACCCCAGGCATTTGAGCGCAAGCGAAAATACCCAGCCACCCACCCACAGGCCATAGCACTAACCTCACACCTTTCCAAATTACTGGCCATCGAAATGCTGCCATTTAGGCTTGTGGAGACTGAGTCCTTCCGAAGCCTGATGGCAGCAGCTGTCCCTCGGTACGCAGTCCCCAGCCGCCACTACTTTTCCCGGTGTGCCGTCCCCGCCTTACACCACCATGTGTCCCGTAACATCACCCGTGCCCTGACCAACGCAGTTACTGGGAAGGTCCACTTAACGACTGACACATGGACAAGTGCTTGTGGCCAGGGACGCTACATTTCCCTGACGGCACACTGGGTGAATGTCGTGGAGGCTGGGAGCGACTCGGACCCTGGGATGGCACGGGTGCTACCCACGCCGAGGATTGCGGGCCCTACCTCCATCAGGGTTTCCGCCAGCACCTACGTTATTGGCTCCTCCTCCTCCGTTTCCACCTCCGAATTCTCTGCGCGCAGCGCCACTCACCCATCAGCCGGTAGCTGGAAGCAGTGTAGCACTGCAGTGGGGAAGCGTCAACAGGCCGTGCTGAAGCTGATCTGCCTTGGGGACAAACAGCACACGGCCTCAGAGCTGTTGCAGGGGATTAGTCACCAGACCGAGCAGTGGCTCTCGCCACTCAACCTGCAACCAGGCATGGTTGTGTGTGATAATGGGCGTAACTTGGTGGCGGCTTTGGAGCTCGGCAAGCTCACACACGTACCATGCCTAGCGCATGTATTTAATTTAGTGGTTCAGCGATTTCTAAAAACCTACCCCAATTTGCATGATCTCTTGACGAAGGTGCGCCGCGTGTGTGCACATTTCCGTAAGTCATCTACAGCTTCAGCCGGCCTGTTGAAGCTGCAGCAGCGCTTACAATTGCCAGCTCACCGGCTGCTGTGTGACGTGAGCACGCGCTGGAACTCCACCTTCCACATGTTGGCCCGGCTTTGTGAGCAGCAGAGGGCAGTAGTGGAGTACCAGCTGTTACACGGTCGTCGCCTCTCCGTTCAACTTCCTGTAATCAGAAGTGAGGAGTGGGAATGGATGTCAGACCTCTGTGAGGTTTTACGCAATTTTGAGGAATCGACACAGATGGTGAGCGGCGATAACGGTATTATCAGTGTAACCATCCCACTTCTGTGTCTACTGAAACGCTCGCTGCTCACAATTAAAACCGACGCTTTGCATGTGGAAGAGGTGGAAATGGGGGAGGAAGAGCTTACACAAGGTGATAGCCAGAGCACCCTCACTTCGTCTTCTCAGCGACAATTGGAGGAGGCGGAGGAGGAGGAGGAGGAAGACACGGTTGCCTCCGCTACAGAGGGTAGCCATGGAACTTTATTTCCATCTCTTCAGCGTGGGTGGGCAGAAGAGGAGGAAGAGGATGAGGAGATTGAGAGTCATCCTCCTGGTGAGGACAGGGAAATCTTGCCTGTTGGTACTCTGGCACACATGGCTGACTTTATGTTAGGCTGCCTTTCCCGTGACCCACACGTTATACGCATTTTAGACAACACGGATTACTGGGTGTTCACCCTTCTGGACCCCCGCTACAAAGAGAATTTCTCATCTCTCATTCCTCCGGTGGAGAGGACAAGCAAAATGGTGCAATACCAGAAGGTTCTTGTTGAAAAATTGCTCCAAAATTTTCCATCTGACAACGCTGGCGGCAGAGTACGTGCTACCTTGGCCAACCGAGAAGGGGAGAAAAGGGGAGCACACAGCAGTTCCGACAAAGGCAGGGCAACACTCTCCAAGGCGTGGGACACCTTCATGACACCCCGCCAGCACCCTCACCCTGATGCGCAGCCTAGTGTCACAAGGAGGGAAAAGTTTTGGAAGATGGTGAAGGAGTACGTAGCAGACCGTGTCAGCGTCCTCAATGATCCCTCTGTGCCTTACAACTACTGGGTGTCCAAGCTGGACACGTGGTATGAACTGGCACTCTACGCCTTGGAGGTGCTGGCCTGCCCTGCCGCCAGCGTTCTGTCTGAGCGGGTATTTAGTGCTGCTGGTGGCATCATAACAGATAAGCGTATCCGCCTTTCCACCGAAAATGCTGATAGGTTGACACTTATAAAAATGAACAAGGCCTGGATTTCCCCTGACTTCTCCACTCCACTGGAGGAAAGCCCCGGGGGAACATAAAGTGACTTTATATATGTTATTTACAATGATGGGAATACTCTGTATTCCCATTCACCCCTTCCACCCAAAAAACGGGTATATGGTTGACTCTCTTCCATATGCCCAGTGATATAATTTTTATATAGGGCCAGCTCACCAGCGGGCGCAGTTTGACAATTTTTGTATAGGTCAGCTCACCAGCGGGCCTTCTCATATAATGTTTTATTGGGTCAGCTCTCTAGCGGGCCCTCTCATATAATGTTTTATAGCGTCAGCTCACTAGCGGGCCTTCGCATATAATGTTTAGGATGGTCAGCTCCGCAGCAGACCCTCACCCATAATGTTTTAGATGGTCGGCTCAGCACACGTTTCCCTCTTAATCATGGCCCCAGTTCAGAAAAATCGAGGAAATTTTTGGGAGAATTTGCCTTTGCGCACGTTTCCCTCTTAATCACGGCCTCAGTTCAGAAAAATCAAGGAAATTTTTGGGAGAATTTGCCTCTGCGCACGTTTCCCTCTTAATCATGGCCTCAGTTCAGAAAAATCGAGGAAATTTTTGGGAGAATTTGCCTCTGCGCACGTTTCCTTCTTAATCATGGCCTCAGTTCAGAAAAATCGAGGAAATTTTTGGGAGAATTTGCCTCTGCGCACGTTTCCCTCTTAATCATGGCCCCAGTTCAGAAAAATCGAGGAAATTTTTGGAAGAATTTGCAGATGATATACAAGTAAATATACAGCAAATACTGTTTGGTAACAATTTTTCGCCTAAAGTCGTTTTTATCTTCCTTTTTGTGTGTTTTACGGTCAGTCTGTAAAAATGGCGTACTACGGGCGAAAAATCGTTCCCAGCAGCGACGTTGGAGTCCAAGATGCATCCAGACATCCTCCCTATGCTGTCCCTGAACCATTTCTGTGGTGTTTCCATCATTTTCTGCCCTTTTCCTATGGACCAGGCACCCTCCCCTCATCAGAGCAGGGGGTGCCTGGTGTAATGCTCGAGTCCTCCCATTGACTTCAATGGGGCTCGGGTGCTCGGCCGAGCACTCGAGCCTCCGGGGGCGCTCGGTCAGAGCACCCGAACACCCGAGCATTGGGGTGCTCGATCATCACTACTGGGCAAGGCAACCCAAGTGACAGTAGCAATAACAGGCTCTACCAGCCTTGCCTATACCGGGCAAGGCAGCCCAAAGGAGTACTGAGGGTAGGCTCTACAGGCCCTGCCAATACCGGGTAAGGCAACCTTAAAGATGGTAATGTACAAGGTTCTACCGGCCTTACCAATACCGGGCAGGGCATCCTGAGGAACACTTTAGTAGGCTCTACCGGCCCTGCCAATACCGGGTAAGGCAACCTTAAGGATGGTAACGACAAAGGTTCTACCAGCCTTTCCAATACCGGGCAGGGCAGCCTGAGCGAGTAGACCAGCTGTCAGATGACTATGACAGCAGAGAGGAATAGGAACAACGGTCTTACTCAGCAGAAGTCTATTGCCAGGGAAAATCGGACGACTGCATAGGAGTGGACAGCGACCTAGCCTCAGTACTGGATAGATCAGGAGCAAACCAACGTCCGCACGTTGGGGCCTACAATAAATATCGCCACCAGGTTAATGGAGTAAACTAGCGTCCGCATGCTGGGACCATCAGAGCATCGCAATCAGGTTTAATGGAGAAAACCAGCGTCCGCACGCTGGAACCAACAGAGTATATCGCAACCAGGTTTAATGGAGTAAACAAGCGTCCGCACGCTGGAACCAACAGTAAATGTCGCCACCTGGTTTTAATGGAGTAAACCAGCGTCCGCACGCTGGAACCAACAGTGTATGTCGCAACCAGGTTTAATGGAGTAAACCAGCGTCCTCACGCTGGAACCAACAGTGTATATCGCAACCAGGTTTAATGGAGTAAACCAGCGTCCGCACGCTGGAACCAACAGTGTATATCGCAACCAGGTTTAATGGAGTAAACCAGCGTCCGCACGCTGGAACCAACAGTGTATATCGCAACCAGGTTTAATGGAGTAAACCAGCGTCCGCACGCTGGAACCAACAGTGTATATCGCAACCAGGTTTAATGGAGTAAACCAGCGTCCTCACGCTGGGACCAACAGTAAATGTCGCCACCAGGTTTAATGGAGTAAACCAGCGTCCGCATGCTGGAACCGAAGGTGTATATCGCAACCAGGTTTAATGGAGTAAACCAGCGTCCGCACGCTGGAACCAACAGTGTATATCGCAACCAGGTTTAATGGAGTAAACCAGCGTCCGCACGCTTGAACCAACAGTGTATATCGCAACCAGGTTTAATGGAGTAAACCAGCGTCCTCACGCTGGGACCAACAGTAAATGTCGCCACCAGGTTTAATGGAGTAAACCAGCGTCCGAACGCTGGAACCAACAGTGTATATCGCAACCAGGTTTAATGGAGTAAACCAGCGTCCGAACGCTGGAACCAACAGTGTATATCGCAACCAGGTTTTAATGGAGTAATCCAGCGTCCACACGCTGGAACCAACAGTGATAAGCAGTAGCGAAAAGAACAATGTCGCCAGAGCGACGTGCTAGAGCAGAAGCCCTACACTCCAACGGGGAGTCCACCGGGGCGAGACTGATGTACTGACAGATGACTGGAACCACCGGAACCGCCGGTGCAGAGCGAACCGGCTGGAGAAGCGGCAGGCAGGAGACTCAGGAACTCAGTAAGATTAACCCGCTAGGTGCTGGAACACAGGAACATGGAACACAGCATACAGGAACATAGGAACACTGGAACACCGGAACGCAGGAACAGCAGGATCAGCAGAAACAGCAGGCCCAGAAGCCTGACGTGCAGATCAGGCCAAGTGAAGTCAGAAACACCACAAAAGGGCAACCTGGAAGTGCTCAACCTGGGTTTAAAAAGGCTATGTGAGGAGGGCTAATAGCAGACAGCCAATCAGGAATACTCAGCCAGTGACAGACACAGAACAGCACGAATCACGGGCACCGTGATAATAAGGCAGGGAAACTGATGGCTCATCTTGTGTCTCAAAACAGGGGGATTTTGTCGGTTTCCTCTCTCCGGGACCCTGGGGGTGAACTGATTCTTGATCCACAGATGATTAATTCACAATTTCGGTGCTTCTATTCTCTACTTTATGAATCTTGATTGACCTGCTCTGAGTCTCAGATCTCTTGATTTATTGATCAATGCGACCTTCCGCAACTTTCCTTTGAGCATAAACAAATGCTCGATGCTCCTATTCTTCTGAGAGAGGTGGTGGAGGCTATCCGTGGTTTGCCAGCAGGCAAGGCATCCGGTGTGGATGGTCTTCCTACAGAATGGTATAAAGAGTTTGTGGATGTTTTGGCCCCCCATTTGCTGAATACCTTCTATGCTGCTATTGATGATGGACACCTTCTGGATTCTATGACTAATGCTTCCATTATTGTGTTGCCCAAACCAGGAAAAGATCCGAAGATATGTGATTCTTACAGGCGTATTTCTTTATTGACTACGAACGCCAAAATTGTGGCGAAAATCCTAGCTACCAGATTAAATATGGTGCTGGGAAACATAATGCATGAAGATCAAACCGGCTTTATCCCAGGTAAATCAACATCTCACAATCTTAGAAGGTTATTTATGCACCTGCAACTCTCTCATGATACCATAGGTGTCAGGCTTGTTATGGTTGGAGCGTAGGAGCAGGGAATAGTATCTCTTGCCAGACAACCTTACCAGGTGATCCACAGAGGAATGCAAGTAGAACACCTAGGTAAGAATGACAGCACGGGAATGCAAGGGTTAAGCAAAGCGTAGTCAGAAACAGTTCAGAAGATCAGGGCAGGCGGCAATCAAGCAGAATCGGTAAAACTAGCCAAGGTCAGGAAACAGGCAAGCAGGGAAGTCCAGAAGGCAAGCAGAAGGTCAGGCAATGGGAAATCCAGCAGAGGGTCTGAAGCAAAGCAAAGAAGGAGGCACTGAGGACTGGAAGCTTAGAGCACACAGGAACCAAAGTTCTGGAACACTGAAGCAAAGTGGACACATCCTGAGGGGTTTTTATAGTGTCACGGGTTTTCACCCCCCCCCTCTGCTGAACAAACCTCTCACTGGATTGGCCAACAGAGGGGTGTGCAACCACAGCACCTGCCTCACTGTTTACCTGGAGGCACACTACTGGTGGACAGTTGATGAGAGAGTCAGGCTTCACCTCCCCCCTACAGGTGTACAACACCATGGTTTGATCTGGGCACTCTGTGGATACCTTCCCTGGAGACTCCGTCAACTTTAAGCCATGGCTTAGGCCTACAGCGCCATCGTGATTGCAACCGCAGACAGACGCTGCTACTCAAGGCCGCGGCTTCGGCCTACTTAGCGATCGCGGAGCATCTGGGATGCCCCCAGCAGTGGCGGATGGCTGGGACATGCAGGTAAGAGCTAGAGGGGCATGACAGTACCCCCCTCCTACGAGCGACCTCCGGGTGCGTCTAGGTGCCGGATGTTCAGGATGGGCTCTGTGGAATGCCCTAAGTCATGCTGGGGCATGGATATTGGCGACTGGTTGCCAGGATTGCTCCTCAGGTCCATACCCCTTCCAGTGTATTTGATACTCTAGTCTTCCTCCACTTATAAGTGAATCCATGATTTCTTGAACCTCGAATTCTTCTACATCGTTCAGCACTATTGGAAGAGGAGGAGTAGGTGGTCTCCTTTGAGTGGTGTTGGGTATCCATCTTTTGAGAAGCGACACATGAAATGTAGGATGGGTGCGCCATGTAGTAGGTAATTGTAAGGAAACTGAGCAGGGCTAATGATTTTTGTGATGGGGAAAGGCCCCAAGAATGTGGGTCCCAATTTCTTGGTAGGGCAAGACATCTTAACATGTGCTGAGAACAGCCATAGCTTATCCCCAGCCTGGTATAAGGGGGGAAGGTTTACATCGCCGGTCAGCTTGGTTCTTGTAAGAGTATTGTGCCTTTTTTAATGTTTCCTGTAACAGAGTAAAACCTTGGTTCAGTAGTTGAAGATGGTCTGTAGCCTGAGGGACCATGGTAGTAACAGGTAGTTGAGGAATATAAGGTGGATGATAACCATAATTGGCCTTGAAAGGGGACATGCCTATAGAACTGTGTAGATGGTTGTTATAAGCAAATTCTGCTGTTGGTAGCAGGGACAACCAGTCATTCTGAAGATGGGTGACGTAACAACGTAGATATTGTTCAAGCGTTTGGTTGGTTCTCTCTGTCTGACCATCAGTTTGAGGATAGTATGCGGATTACAAGAGTCTTTGTATACCCAAACCATGATAAAAGGCAGACCAGAAATGAGATGTAAATTGGACACCACAGTCAGAGAAGATGGTTTGTGGAATACCATGAAGGAAGAAAATTTCTTTGATGAACACGTCTGCGGACTCGGCAGCTGTAGGTAATCCGATAACAGGGACAAAATGTGCCATCTTGGTTAGGCAGTCTACAACCACCATTATAGTGGTGTAACATTGTGATGGTGGGAGTTCCACAATGATGTCCACAGTTATGTCAGCCCGAGGACTTGTTGGTGCTGGTAACGGTTGTAGTAACCCAGCGGGTTTTGAATTAGTACCTTTGGTCGCCCACGCGCATCACATGATTGTATGTATTGTTCGATGTCTTTTTTCATACCAGGGCACCAGAATGACCGTTGGGTGAGTTCTGTGGTTTCCTTAACACCTTCATGGCCTGCTAATGGGTGGTCATGTACCGAATGAAGTACATTGGTACGAACTTCAGGAGGAACAAAAAGAAGGTTGTCTTTGTACAACAGCCCATGTTTTTTGGTAAGGTAAGGATATTGACACGGTAGGAATCTGCTTGAGAATGGATCTGCAAAGCTTCTAATAGCGAGGAGTGAGTAGCCAAGAAATGACCAAGTTGGAGGATAGTATCTGTATCTGTTATGGGGTTCATGTAGACGGGACAAGGCATCCGCTTTTCCATTTCGTGATCCTGGTCTATAAGTGTTATGCAGGTTGAATCTGCGGAAGAACAGAGCCCATCTGGCTTGTCTAGGACATAGACGGCGAGCTCCTTGTAGATACTCTAAATTCTTGTGGTCAGTGAACACAGTGATTGGATGGTTAGCCCCCTCCAAGAGGTGATGCCATTCCTCCAATGCCAATTTGATGGCTAGTAATTCTCTGTCTCCCATGCTGTAGTTAGTTTCCATTGGGGATAATCGTCTAGAAAAGAAAGACACAGGATGAAATGTCTCACTTTCTCCTTGTCGTTGTGATAGGATGGCCCCTGCGGCTGTCTTGGAGGCATCAACCTCCATAAAGAATGTTTTTTTAGGGTCTGGCAGTACGAGAATGGGGGCTGAAGTGAACCTCTGTTTAAGTTCATCAAAAGCATGTTGTGCTTGAGGTGACCAGACAAACGGGACATGTTTCTTGGTTAGCTGGGTGATGGGAGCGATAACTTTAGAAAAACTGTGGATGAATTTTCTGTAGGAATGTGAGAACCCCACAAACTGTTGCACAGTTTTAACAGAAGTAGGAACAGGCCAATCCAAGATGGCTGATACCTTTTTGGGGTCCATTTTGATATTCCCCGGAGTTAATATAAATCCCAAAAATTCAACAGATGTTGTCTCAAACACACATTTTTCTAATTTCGCATAAAGTCCATGTTGCTGAATCTGAGAAAGGACACGTTTAACATGCTCCCGATGGGTGGTAAGCGATGGTGAGTAGACTAAGATGTCATTGACATATACCACTACGAATATGTCCAACATATCTCGGAATACATCGTTGAGGAAGTGTTGAAAGGTGGCAGGGGCATTACAGAGCCCGAACGGCATGACCTGGTATTCATAGTGACCATACCGGGATCGGAAAGCCGTATTCCATTCATGTTCTTTTTTAACATGTATCAAATTATAGGTTCCTCGTAAGTCCAACTTAGTATATATTTGTGCCTCTCTAAGTCGATTCACTAACTCTGAGATTAAGGGCAATGGATATTTGTTTTTGATGGTAACCTTGTTAAGCTCTCTATAGTCCACACAGGGCCGGAGGCCTCCATCTTTTCTCCCCACAAAAAATATGCCAGCCCCGGCAGGAGAAATGGATGGCCTTATGAATCCATTCCTTAGATTCTCTTTTATATAGTCCTTTAAAGAGCTTAATTCAGGTTCAGAAAGAGGAAATATACGACCAAACGGAATGGGAGCTCCAGGAAGCAAGTCTATAGGACAGTCATATGGCTGGTGTGGGGGCAGTTTGTTGGCTTCTTGTTTGCTGAAGACTTGGCTGAAAGCACGGTAGGGTATCGGTATTTCCAATATCTTAGAAGAAGTAGCATGCAAGGTGGAAAATGTGGTGTGAGAGAGGCAGTGTTCTTTACAGTAGGATGATGCAAAGGTGATTTGTCCTGTGGACCAATTAATGGTGGGGTTGTGGTGTTTAAGCCAAGGAAGGCCAAGGAATATGGGAAACAAAGGAGACTGTACTAAATTAAAGCTAAGAGTCTCCACATGTTTAGCCCCAATGCTCATGGTGAGAGGTACAGTCTCTGTGCTGACAGGCCCAGAGTTAATGTTGCTGTGGTCAATAAGAAGTATCGTGAGGGGTTGTTTCTTTAGTAGTGTAGGTATGTTCAGACTCTGGGCTAATTTATAATCCAAGAAACAGTCCCTGGCCCCGGAATCAATGATGACGTCTTGTGGAATCTTGTTATGCGTCCACTGTAAGGAGACAAGAAGAGACAAATGAGGAGCCTTTCCACCCAGTAGTAGTGGGTACTGTATTGGATCTGGCTTACCTCTCGCTGCCAATTTAGGACAGAGACGGACTTGGTGACCAGAGCCACCACAATAAAGACACAGGTTCATTCGTCTCCTCCTTTTCTTTTCGGTTTCAGTCAGTGGTCCACAAGTAGCACCCAGTTGCATGGGTTCCTCCGAAGTGTTACCTGGAGTCAAGGAAACAGGTAAAGGAGGATGAGGTGTAGAGGTTAAGCGGAGAGGGAGGTTAGTGGTACACTCCATGCGTCTCTCCCGGACTCTCCGATCTATCTGGGTTACCAGGACGACTAGATCACAAATTGTGGAAGCGCCGACAAGAAATAACAATGTATTGGACCTAGTGATCACTAATAACACAGAAATGGTATCCAATATTAAGGTAAGAGAACATTTGGGAAACAGTGATCACAACATGGTTACATTTGAGATCTGTCTGGCAAAGCAAAAATGTATAGGTTCAACCAAAACTCTTAATTTTAAAAAAGCGAACTTCAAATTGTTAAGGGCCTCAATGCAACACATAGACTGGGATATTTTATTTAAAGGCAAAAATACTGAGGAAAAATGGTCAGAATTCAAATTTAGGTTGCAGAAATGTACCCAACAGTATATACCAATGGGGAACAAGTGCAAAAGAAGTAAGTCACAGCCAATGTGGTTAACTGCACATGTAAAGAAGGAAATGGCAAGGAAAAAAAAGCATTCAAATTATTTAAGTCAGAAGGAACTGAACAATCTTTCTTAAAATACAGGGAGTGCAACAAAGATTGCAAAAAGGCAATTAGGGTAGCAAAAATAGATAATGAAACTCGAATTGCAAGGGAAAGCAAGACTAATCCAAAAAAGTTTTTTAAATATATAAATAGCAAAAAACTTAAGAGGGAGTACATTGGACCATTCAAAAATGAGATGGGTGAGTTGGTTAGTGAGGATAAGGAAAAGGCCGATGTTTTAAACACTTTCTTTGCATCAGTATATACAAGGGAGCAAGGAATGGTAGAAGAGCCTCCGCAAGCAACAAATAAAACAATACAATTAATAGATATTGGGTTAACTCAAGGAGATGTCATGGGAAGACTGAACAAAATCAAGACCGACAAAGCACCGGGTCCTGATGGTATACATCCAAGGGTTCTTCAGGAACTCAGTGCAGTGTTAGCAAAACCCCTATATTTACTCTTTAAAGATTCTATTACCACAGGCTCAGTGCCACAGGATTGGCGAAGAGCTAACATAGTGCCTCTATTTAAGAAGGGAACTAAAACAGAACCTGGGAATTATAGACCAGTGAGTTTAACCTCTGTAGTGGGAAAACTATTAGAAGGCATAATAAGGGACTATATTCAGGATTACAACACAAAAAATAAGATCATTAGCACGAATCAACATGGTTTTATGAAGAATAGATCATGCCAAACTAATCTTTTCAGCTTCTATGAGGAGGTAAGCAACAACCTTGACAATGGCAAGGCAGTAGATGTAGTATATCTAGACTTTGCAAAGGCATTTGATACAGTACCACACAGAAGGCTGGTGTATAAAATAAGGAAATTGGGGCTAGGAGATAACTATTGCAATTGGATACAAAACTGGCTGAAGGATAGGAAACAGTGTGTGGTTGTAAATGGAAAATTCTCCAGTACAGTTAAAGTGGAGAGTGGAGTACCTCAGGGTTCAGTATTGGGTCCGCTGCTTTTTAACATGTTTATAAATGACCTGGAAATAGATATAGAAAGCAAAATATCAATATTTGCAGATGATACTAAATTATGCAAAGTCATTAATTCAGAACAGGATATTTTCTCTCTACAGAGGGACTTACATACAATGTCAGATTGGGCAAACATGTGGAATATGAAGTTTAATGTGGGGAAGTGTAAAGTCATGCATTTGGGAGGAAACAATCCCAAGGCTACTTATAAACTTAATAGAATAATTTTAGGTGACTCGTTGCTAGAAAAAGACCTGGGTATCCTTGTCAACTACAAACTTGGAAACAGTGACCAGTGTCATACAGCAGTAGCAAAGGCAAACAAAGTCCTGTCTTGCATAAAAAGAGGTATTGAAGCAAGAGTGGATAACATTATTTTGCCATTATACAAATCATTGGTAAGACCTCACCTTGAGTATGCAGTGCAATTTTGGGCACCGGTTCTGAAAAAGGATATACTAGAACTAGAGAGGGTACAGCGGAGAGCAACAAAATTAATTAAGGGAATGGAGGACTTGACATATGAGGAACGACTAAACAAACTTGGTTTATTTACTCTAGAGAAAAGACGACTAAGAGGAGACCTTATCACATTGTACAAGTATATGAGAGGTCAATACAAGGATCTCTGTGGTGAGCTATTTATTCCAAGGCCTGATCAGGTGACCAGGGGACACC